>OZ038384.1:45951342-47151342 GCA_964036045.1 Eutreptiella sp. 'Long Island Sound 2002'
CATACGCGCCCCCCCCCCCCCGCCTCCACCAGGATTCGCCCCCGTGGGATGATGCTCGGCGGGCCCACGCTGCTGCGCCCCTGCGCAACCCCGCACCGCGCCCCCGCGCAGCCCCACGCTGCGCCCCTGCGCAGCCCAGCGCTGCTGCGCCCCTGCGCGGCCCCAGGCCGCGCCCATGCGCGGCCCCACGATGCACTCCGCCGCGACCCCACGCTGCGCCCCTGCCCAGCCCCACGCTGCGCCCCTGCGCAGCTCCACACTACTGCGCCCCTGCGCAGCCCCACGATTCGCCCCTACTCAGCCCCACGCTGCGCCCCTGCGCAGCCCCACGCTGCTGCGCCCCTTCACGGCCCCAGGCCGCGCCCATGCGCGGCCCCACGCTGCACTCCGCCGCGACCCCACGCTGCGCCCCTGCCCGGCCCCACGCTGCGCCCCTGCGCAGCTCCACACTACTGCGCCCCTGCGCAGCCCCACGATTCGCCCCTACTCAGCCCCACGCTGCGCCCCTGCGCAGCCCCACGCTGCTGCGCCCCTGCGCAGCCCCACGCTGCTGCGCCCCTGCGCAGCCCCACGCTGCTGCGCCCCTGCGCAACCCCGCACCGCGCCCCCGCGCAGCCCCACGCTGCGCCCCTGCGCAGCCCAGCGCTGCTGCGCCCCGGCGCAGCCCAGCGCTGCTGCGCCCCTGCTCGGCCCCACGCCGCGCCCCTGCGCGGCCCCACGCTGCACTCCGGCGCGACCCCACGCTGCGCCCCTGCCCAGCCCCACGCTGCGCCCCTGCGCAGCCCCACACTACTGCGCCCCTGCGCAGCCCCACGATTTGCCCCTGCTCAGCCCCGCGCTGCGCCCCTGCGCAGCCCCACGCTGCGCCCCTGCTCAGCCCCGCGCTGCGCCCCTACGCAGCCCCACGCTGCGCCCCTGCGCGGCCCCACGCTACTGCACCCCTGCGCAGCCCCATGCCGCGCCCAAGCGCGGCCCCGCGCTGCGCCCCTGCGCAGCCCCACACTACTGCGCCCCTGCGCAGCCCCACGCTGCGCCCCTGCTCAGCCCCGCGCTGCGCCGCTGCGCAGCCCCACGCTGCGCCCCTGCGCAGCCCCATTCTGCGCCCCTGCTCAGCCCCGCGCTGCGCCGCTGCGCAGCCCCACGCTGCGCCCCTGCGCAGCCCCGCACTACTGCGCCCCTGCGCAGCCCCACGTTACGCCCCTGCTCAGCCCCGCGCTGCGCCCCTGCGCAGCCCCACGCTGCGCCCCTGCTCGGCCCCCTGCTACTGCACCCCTGCGCAGCCCCATGCCGCGCCCATGCGCGGCCCCGCGCTGCGCCCCTGCGCAGCCCCACACTACTGCGCCCCTGCGCAGCCCCACACTGCGCCCCTGCTCAGCCCCGCGCTGCGCCGCTGCGCAGCCCACGCTGCGCCCCTGCGCGGCCCCACGCTACTGCGCCCCTGCGCAGCCCCATGCCGCGCCCATACGCGCCCCCCCCCCCGCCTCCACCAGGATTCGCCCCCGTGGATGATGCTCGGCGGGATTCGTCCCCGCTGAGCGGGGTGCGGGCCCCCCCGCCGACCGCGGCCCCGCCGACACCTCGAGCGCCCCGAGCTCCCCGGCCGACTTTGGCCACCCCCGGCCGCTCCTCCGCCCGGTCGGCCGCACGGTGATGCTCTGCGGCTGAGCTCACTGCACCCTTGACCCCCTCGCGCGCGCACCCACCCGCCAGCCCACAGCCCCCCCCCCCCTCCCAACGTGTACGCCGACCCCGTGGAGTGGGGCTCTCAGGGCCGCCGCCGACCACCGGCCGGTCCGCCGGCGCCGCCCCGCGGCCGCCACGGGCCCCGCACCCGCATGGCGCCGCCACCGCCTCGGCCGCCCGCCGCTACCCACGCGCCCGACCCAGGCCTCGGCCCCCAGGCCACGCTTCCAGCTAGCCGCTGGTCCCGCGGCCCGCAGTGGGGCCCGCAACGGGCGCGCCGACGCCCTTGCACACGCGCCCCCCACGGCCAGGCCTGCGCGGCGCGCGTGCCCCCGGCGCGCCCGCCGACCCCATGGAGTGGGGCTCTCGGGGCCACCGCCGGCCGCCGGCCGGTCCGCCCACACCGCCCCGCGACCGCCACGGGCCCCGCACCCGCATGGCGCCGCCTCCGCCTCGGCCGCCCGCCGCTACCCACGCGCCCGGCCCAGGCCTGAGCCCCCCCGCCGGCCGTGCCGCGCGGCCTCCCGCACACGGGACACAGGGACGGGCACCAGGGGATAGACCATACATAGTCCCCGCCCCCTCCACCCCCTTACTCCACCTCCGCACAGGACGTAGCCCCCTCCCCTGTAGCGGGGGAGTGGCGGCTGGAAGCGAGGGGAACCGGGGCCCCGCAGGTCCCCGGACAGGTGGTCCCTCCACCCCGCCCCCCATCCCGCCTCCGTTTCGCACAGGTGCGCACGCCCTCCCCCCACGGCGGGGGAGGGAACCAGGGTCGCATGGGCAGGTGGTCCCTCTCACAACGACGCGCGCCCCCAGGTAGCCACACCCTCCTCCACGCACACACACCCCCCCCCCCTCCACTCCACGGCGCCCCCCCCCCCCCCCTCGGTCGTCGTCGGCACACGCCCGGCCAGCGTGACGCCGGCCGACTGCTCCCTTGCGCCCTGCCCAGGGAGAGCGTGTCTGGCAATTTCTCGCGCCGGCACGTGCTAGGTGCCCTCAACAACCACAACAACAACAATATATATATATATATATATATATATATATATCTATATATATATCCTCCAATCTACACCCCTCTCCCAACTCTAGGTGGCTCCACCACACGGCTCTAAGGTACGTGCGAAGGGCACAAAGTGGTGCATACATGTGGTGGAAGGGGCTAAACTCGGTCAAAACGGGCTCAAAACGGGCTAAAAACACTTGTTTGAGCATCCCAAATGGTCCGGGATCACTTTTGGAAAAACACATTTTTGACCCATTTTTGACCCATTGTTGGTCCCAAAATGGCCCATTTTCAAGGCATTTTGGGATTTTCCATGGCCCAAAACGCGCCACCACGGGCTCAAAACGGCCGAAAAACACTTGTTTGAGCATCCCAAGTGGTCTAGGAACAACTTTGGAAAAAATGATTTTTTTCGCCCTGGGGACCCCGGTGGACCCACCGTTGGCCCCCACTGTGCGTGGGCTGGCCGGCCCTCCGGCTGCACCAAGTGACCACTAGTACGGGGGTCTACGTGTCTCGTTGGGCGATTCTGAGGCTTGGAAACCATAAAAAGTGGGGGGTTGCGGGTGGACTAGGTGCCCTCGGAATTCGCTTTTGAGCCACGTAGCCCAAGATACGGCCCGTTCTTGGTTTCGGGGTGCTGGTGCACATTGCGCAGATTTTGGGGCTTTTTGGCGCCTTTTTCGGCCGTTTCTCGGAAATATCGTGGAGTTAGAGGGCACCAAAGGTCCCTTGGTCACGAGAAAGTCAAGCCGCACGTGGAGTGTAGCAGCCGTTTGCCTTCGTTCAGCTGTTTTGATTTTGAGCCCTTACTAGGGCCGTTTTGGGCGAAAAATGGCTGTTTTTGGCCCAAAACTGCGCAGATTTGGGAGGGCACCTCCCGACTTGGAGCCACCGCCCCGGGCCGCCACCGGTGAGTTTTTGGCTCAAAACTTGGATATGGCAAGGGCACCACCTAGGCTCTAGGATGGCTACAGTAGAGTCAAGCCCGAGGCGATGGGAAGGTGCAGTGGCCAAAACGGAATGGTGACGTGTTGTTGTTGTTGTTGCTTGTTAGCTAAATTTAAGGGGAGAGGGGTGTAGTAATATATATATATATATATATATATATATATATATATACATATATTACTACACCCCTCTCCCCTTAAATCTAGCTATCAAGCAACAAGCAACAAGCAACAAGCAACAAGCAACAACAAGCAAGCAACAAGCACTTCTCCTTTCCTTTTTGGCCATTGCTCGGCCTCATCGCTCCGGGCTCTACACTACTCTAGCCATCCTAGAGCCTAGGTGGTGGCCTTGCCAAATCCAGGTTTTGAGCCAAAAACTCACCGGTGGCGGCCCGGGGCGGGGATGCCAAGTCGGGAGGTGCCCTCCCAAATTTGCGCAGTTTAGGGCCAAAAACAGCCATTTTTCGCCCAAAACAGCCCTAGTAAGGGTTCAAAACAGGCAAACGAAGGCAAACGGCTGCTACACTCCACGTGCGGCTTGACTTTCTCGTGAGAAAGGGACCTTTGGTGCCCTCTAACTCCACGATATGTCCGAGAAACGGCCCAAAAAGGCGCCAAAAAGCCCCAAAAACTGCGCAATGTGCACCAGCACCCCGAAACCAAGAGCGGGCCGTATCTTGGGCTATGTGGCCCAAAAACGAATTCCGAGGGCACCAAGTCCACCCGCAACCCCCCACTTTTTATGGTTTCCAAGCCTCAGAACCGCCCAACAAGGCACGTAGACCCCCGTACCAGTGGTCATTTGGTGCAGCCGGAGGGCCGGCCAGCCCACGCACAATGGGGGCCAACGGTGGGTCCACCAGGGTCCCCAGGGCGAAAAAAATGATTTTTTCCAAAGTTGTTCCTAGACCGCTTGGGATGCTCAAACAAGTGTTTTTAGGCCGTTTTTAGCCCGTGGTGGCGCGTTTTGGGCCATGGAAAATCCCAAAATGCCTTGAAAATGGGCCGTTTCAGGACCAACAATGCGTCAAAAATGGGTCAAAAACGCGTTTTTCCAAAAGTGATCCTGGACCATTTATTGATGCTCAAACAAGTGGTTTTAGCCCATTTTGAGCCCGTGGCGACGGGTTTTGGGTCATGGAAAAGCCCAAAATGCTTTGAAAATGGGCCACTTTGGGTCCAAAAATGGGTCAAAAATGGGTCAAAAACGTGTTTTTCCAAAAGTGATCCTGGACCATTTGGGATGCTCAAACAAGTGTTTTTAGCCCGTTTTGAGCCCGTTTTGACCGAGTTTAGCCCCTTCCACCACGTGTATGCACCACTTTGTGCCCTTCGCACGTACCTTAGAGCCGTGTGGTGGAGCCACCTAGAGTTGGGAGAGGGGTGTAGATTGGAGGATATATATATATATACATATATATATATAGATATATATATATATATATATATATATATATATATATATATATACATACATATATATATATATATATATATATATAGATATATATAGATATATATATATATATATATATATACATATATATATATATATATATATATATATGTATATATATATATATATATATATATATATATATATATATGTATATATATATATATATATATATATATATATATATATATATATGGAAGGTCGAGGGCGACCGGGAGAAGTTCGCCCACGCGTGGCGTCGCTGGGTGGAGGAGCAATTCCCCGTGGGGGGAATGCTGCACCTGCCGCAACCGCCAAGCGTGCCACCAGTACGGCCTGCGGCACCCCCGGCCGCGGCGGCGAGGCAGGCCCCGAAAGCGGCGCCCAAGCCGCCGCCCAAGAGGGGCCAGCCGCCTCAGTATGGCGCCTATGCCAACATTCGGTACGTGCTGCGGCACTTCGGTGGTGACTTGGCCACGGATCAGCGTGGGACAAAGACGAACAATGTCTGCCCCTGGTCTCGGCTGGATGGGGCTGGTCACTGCACTTGGAAAGCTGGCACGCACTGCCGGCCTACCCACCTCCACCCCAAGGACCTGCTGGACCACATCCTGCGGGACCATGCGACTGATCCGGCGCAACGGGACCAGGCGCTGGCCATGCTGGCTGGCGTTATGCCGGGGGGCCAGGCGGGGCCTTTCGCGTCGGCCCAAGCGGGGTCCAGAGCGCTCACGCTGCCCACGGGTGCCCGCCCTGCGGCGGAGCGCGGGGCATCGTCGTCGGCGGCACGATCTGGGGCGATTGGGTCTGCAGCACGGAGTGGGGCAGTGACTTCAACGGGGAGTACGGCGGCAAGTACATCTGGCGGACAGGCAGAGGGGGAGCCCGCCGCGTCTGCCGGGTCTCAGCAGGCGACGACCGCCTCGGGCGGAGGCCCACGGGGTCAGGGGCCACCTCGCCGGCCGCCCGCGCCGGGTGCGGATGGTCCCCCTGAACCTGCTGGTGGCCCCTCTCCGTCCAGTGATCCGGATCCGGCGGGGGGCCCCGATCCTCACGTGCAGCCATGAAGGGGCCCAGCCTCCGACACCCGAGCGGCGGTGTCCTGGAACGTCCAGGGCTCGATGCGGGGGGACGGCGTACCAGTGGCCCCAGGTATGCTCGACGGTGAAGCGGTGGCGGCGGGCATCATGAAGGCCGAAGGTGCCATCCTGGGCCTATTCCAGGAGACCGGCCTGCAGGACCCACAAGGTGTGGTGCACTCCGAGAACCAGTGGCGTCACCACGGGTATCATGCGTACCCAGGGGTGGATGCCCAGGCGGCGTCGGCGGCGGCGGTGCGCGGCGGGCTCTTGATTGCCCTTCGGGCGGACGTGTTCGCCGCGGAGGAAGTTCGAGATATCGTGGACATCGTGCCAGGCAAGGCCATGGCCCTCGATGTGGTGACCGCAGGTGGCACCCTCACGGTCATCAACGTCCACGGCCCGGGTAGCGGCGGCGACTCCTGGGCGTCTAAGGCGTCCTTCTGGGCTGACGTGGCCATGTACGCGGCGGCCAAGAGCGCGGGAGGCACGAGGGCCGTGCTCCTCGGAGGGGACTTCAACGTGTGGCTGGAGTCCCCGTGGCACCCTACCACGAGGAGGTTCCAAGCCCTGTGGGAACAGTGTGGTTTCCACAGGGCAGGCCCGGAACGGGAGGAGGACAGGAGGCCCACGAGGGCAGGGCACCGACTGGACTCCTTCCTTCTAAACTCGCCTCTGGTCCCATGGGCGGCGCGTGAGCGCCCTCACTTGGCGCCGGGGCGGTCTCCTGCGTCACTGGGGTCGGATCATGGCCCTGTGGTCCTGGACATCCCACTGGCGGTGGCCGGCAAGGAGAGGGTCACCAGGATGGCCTACTCGCACGCCCAGGGCAGGCTGCATGCCATACGCCCGGACTCCCCGGGGGTTCGTGAGGCGGCAGCGGCAGTACTGCAGAAGGCCTGCGGAGATCGGCGGCTACAGGCGTGGCTCTCGTCGGACCAGGACACTGCCACCATGGGCACGTCGGAGGTGCAAGCGGTCTTTGACCTGCTCTACGCTTTCCGTGATGACGTGTCCAGGGTCACGGGAGTGCGCATGCCTTCAGGCGTGGACCCGCAGTACCCGTACGGGCAGGCGGAAACGGAGGCGTCGTTGGACCAGGTCCTCTCGGATCAGCAGGCCCTGGCCTGGCGCGCCCATCAGCTGTGGCAACGGGACGCGGCGGCGGCCGGACTCCACTCCCAGGAAGCGACTGCCCTGCTACACCACCTCCGGCGAGTGGACCCCGACCTGTCCCCCGCCTCGGTAGAGGACCTGCGTGCCGCATTGGACCATCAGCTCCACCAGCTGGAGACACGCGTGGAGGAGCTGCGGGATGTCCTCAGGAGCAACAGGCGCCGGTCCATCAAGGACTACTGGCGGGGCAGGGTACCGGATCTGCAGCTCCGATGGACGGCGATACGGGGGGCCATCAACGTGGTGAACTATGCCCCGTCAGGCCTATGGTCCGTACGCGTCCGCGAGTCGGAGAAGGTGCTCTTGGAGGCCTCGGACGTCATCGGTGAGGTCCAGAGGTATTGGGAGGCGCTGTACGCCAAGCGGCCAGTGAACCTGCCGGCCTTCGAGCGGCTGGTCCGGGCCCACATTCCCAAAGGGGTGCCAGAGGAATGGAGGTCGGTACAGGACTACACCATGCAGGACCTTAAAGACGCCGTGAGGCAGGCCGTGGCGGACGACAAAGCTCCGGGGTCCAACCGGGTCACGGCTGCCCTCATAGCACAGCTGCCTGAACCGGTGCAGGGGCTCCTGGTGCATGCGTACAGGGCAATCCTGCGGGGTGCGGACGTCCCGGAGTCCTGGCACGAGGCCATTATCTGGCTGATGCCCAAGGGCACAGCCACGGGCAACCTGGACGAGTACAGGCCGATAGCGCTGGGGCAGCAGGACATGCGAATGCTCATGACTCCCCTTATGCGGAGGTTCACAGCTGTTCTGGCACGCAAGGGACTGGCCGCGGACTGGCAGTTCGGAGCCATGCCGGGCTCCACGGCGGCTGCCCCGGTGTTCCTGGCCCAGCGCAGGCTGCAGCGTGGGCTGGAGGAAAACCACGTCCTGGCCTTCGATGTGTCAAAAGCTTTTGACACAGCGCCGCACGGAGCGCTAGCGCTCCTCCTGCGCCACATGGGTGTCCCGGAGGAGCTCATCAGGCTCTTCCACACCCTCAGCTGCGGGTCTCTGGTGCGCATCATCACCGCGCACGGCCCGACGCCGAGCATACGACTCCACAGGGGCCTGCGGCAGGGCAGTGCGGAGAGCGCTGTGCTCTACCTCCTCCTTTTGGAGCCTCTCCTGCGGAGCCTCGCCTGCAAGGCGCGGGGAGATGCTCACCATGCGGTGCCACCCCTGGTACAGGCGTACTGTGATGACCTCCTGTTGATAGCGCACTCCCTGCCGCAATTCCTGGAGTATGCGGCGGCGATAGCGCGGTATCTCACTGACATGGGCATGTCCCTCAACGTGGGCAAATGCGCCTATGCCAATACTGCTCGCATCCATTCGATTATGGTATACCTGAACCCAGGGGACACGGCGGCTCCATGGGTATGCTTACGTGCCAAGGGCACGGTACCATACTTGGGCCTACGCCTCGATCCCAGGGGGATGGCGACCATGAAGGAGAAACATGTACTCCGGTGTGAAGCTCTGCTGGGCTGGTGCAAGAACACGTCAGGGCCGGCGTCGGTGCCTCATGAGGTGATGGCGGCTGTGGTTGGAGGCATCGTCCGGTACGCGGCGCCCTACCTGTCCGACACGGCGGAGGCGGTGATCAAGCTGAATACTGCCATCAAAGCTGCGGCCCTGCAGTTCGAGAAGCTGCCCAAGGACCTGTCCAACGTGGCGGTGCGGTCAGGTCATGGGCTACGGTTGGCGGATGTCCAGGTTATATGCCGCGACTCCGTCGTGGCGACCATGGCTCAGCTCACCCACCACAGGTCGACGACAGTCCGGGATGAGCTGCGGGCCATGCTCTGAGACATGCACGTGCAGTACGGAGTGTGCGGGCACTTCATGGTGCCCTCTGCGTCATTCGCCACACACGCTGGCAATACGTGGGTGGACAGGGTACTCAGAGCGATGGGGACGTTGCGCGTAGGGCTTCTCATGCCATCGTCGGTGTACTCGTGTGTACACGCCCATCTGCCGCAAGTGCAGTGGGCGGGGCGGAAGTGGATGTCCCAATCCTATACCTTCAAGGGTAGGGACATTTGCATTCTCTCGGGGCCCCGCACAGATGCGACAGTACAGTCCCTGACTGATCCCGCAAATGACCTCCTGCATGCGCGGCTCCCCTGCCCTGCGCCCGGGCACTGGGCGGTCCAGCTTCAGGAGTGCCATGAGGACCACCTGCACCTTCCGCACGCGGGAGTAGGGCCCCACCAGCTGGACCACGTGTGGCTCACGGGGCTTCGCGACGTCTTCCGGCCGCAGCTGCCCGGTCCGTTGACTCACCGGCTAATACACCCGGTGCGCCGAAAGAAGGCCAGCAAACGCAATAGGCAGTCCGCTGCGGGGGACGTGTATGTGGTGGGCGGATACAGGGAGGAAGGATGGGACCCGGCCAACCCGGGGCTGTCCATGCCGTTCGTCCCGCTAGCCGCCCTCCTGTTTCTGTTGGGGGACGTCTTTGAGGGCTACCAACAGCAAGACGATCCGGCGTCCGTCCCCCTGCTCACTCCTCACGCCGGGGGCGGCATAAGCCCGCCACCACTGTGGGTTTTGCACGGGCGGCCAGCGTTTTCCAGGGCGTGCGCGGCGGTGCACAAGTGCAGCGAGTGGGCAATTGTTCTTCTGTTGCCGGCGGGCCCCATCCCGGATCCGGATGAGTACTCGGTCCCGGAAGTGGTCCGGATGTCCAACGTGCCGCACGATCCGCACGTCGCCGTCACGTCGTTGCGTGATGGCGGCGCAGTGGAGCAGGGGTCTGTGGTGGTATACGAGCCTTCCTGCTCCGCAACAGTTTGGGGAGCGGAGTATACCACCGCCCTGGACGACATAAAGTCAGTCTGCGGATGTGACCTGGCCTGGAGACCGCATGCGGTGTATCGACCGAGGGTGGTCCTGTCCCCGGAGCTCACGGCCTCCAATGCGGCGTCCCTGGGAAAGGTGGTGCAGAGCCCCCACTCCGACGTGGCATGGCTGGAGCCCCACCGGTACTGCTGGGTGCCGGTGGCGACTAAAGTCACATCGTCTGACGCGTCGCCCCAGGGAGACGACGCCACAAACGTGGCGGTGGCCAGCCACGGAATCCCCACGTGGACGGGTGCCATCTACGGCACGGTCCCGGAGGCAGAGATCATTGGCGCGGCGGCGTACTTGTTGCACACGCCCCCGTCAGCGTGCACGGTACACGTGGTGGATGCGTCCGTCATAGGAGCGCATCTCCGCAGGGCGCAGGAGGCCCTGTACCGTGGCATCAAGGGGCCGACATCACATGCGGTCAATCAGCACGCACTGAGCTGGATAGTGGAGGGGCTGCGGCGGCTGCCGCGCCGAGTTGGGGGGCCGCACCACTGGGTGGTGAGGCAGAGCTCGCACTTGGCGGCGGTCCCGCTCGAGGCACCGGACTCTGCCGCGGCCCGTGCAATGGCCCCGCCTGTCCATCCTGTCCTGCAAAAGGAGCACGCCATCCTCTTGGTGCCGGGGGATAATGGTGAGCTCGAGCCGCGTGTGCCATCCATGCAAGCCCTTCAGCAAGTCCAGGAGATGGAGTGGCGTTCGCTAGCGGCTCGCACCAGGGCGCACACGCCACTGGCTGGCGCCTGCGAGGCGATGCCCCTGGGAGCTGTACACCACGGCCCAACGCACAGGAATATGCTGCGGGCACGTGACGGTCGCTTGTCCACCATGCAGGTCATGCGACGGTGGAGACAGAAGCTCACGCGTATGGCAATACCAGCCCACCCCTGTATCTTCTGTGGGGGGCCGGAGGAGGACATTGGCCACATGCGCCTACTGTGTGCGCGGGACGAAGAGGTGGCTGGGCTCCTGTGCAGGCGTGTGGAGGAGTTCACGGCGGAAATACCCCTGATGGACAGGGCGGTGGAGTTCGTGGCGTGGAGGGAGCACGGCTGCAGGTGGACTGAATCCCTGATGGCGGGTGTCGTCCCCGGGGACCTGAAGCGGCTGTTCGCTGCGGTGCGAGCGGCGTCGTCCCGGGGCCCTGCCAAGGCCAGGCTCTTTGTGGAGGACATGGTCCAGATTGGGGAAGATGTGTATGCCCGCAGGAACCATCGGCTCACCCAGATCATGCAGCTGCCAATGCAAGATCGAAGGAGAGCGGTATACGCGTTCTTGCGCGGTGACACACCCTTCTGCCCGCCGGCAGGGAGGATCCTGCAGCGTCCGCCGTGGAACCCGTTCGCCGGCCTCCCCGGCGACCTGCGGGCAACCTTTCAGAGGGCACCGCTGCACGCCCTGCTGGTGTCGCGGTCGTGCATCGAGCATGAAGAGGCCCTGTCCTTGTTCCCTCACTGGATGGCGGCGGTGGCGCAGGCCTTCGACCAGTGGATCGGTTCCTGGGTGGCGCGGGACATCACGACATTCAGGGAGTGGTCCCGCGTGGTGTCGGCGCAGTCGTGGGCCCAGGTGCGTGGTACCAAGGTGAGAAGCCCTGACGGCCAGAGTGATCCCTGGCTTCAGGTGTACGCCAACCATCCAGCTGTGGGGAACGTCATGGGCTGGCCTCGCGAGGTGCTGCCGGTCCTTCAGCAACCTCTGTGCAGTCTCCCAATCCTGGCGGTGGCTGTCGTACTCGACGTGGGTACGTTGTGGCTGTATGACCGGCAGCTGCGACGAGCCGTACCAGCGGTCACGGAGCAGCGGTCCATGGCAGTGTTGGTGGGCTCCAAGCAGCTGGCACGGGTACAGGGCAACGACGCGCAGGGCCACGTCACGGAGGCCATGTTCTCCCTGCCAGAAGGGGATGACCACGTGGCTGCCGGTGCCCGTCACACCCTTGACACCCTGGGCCTCGAGGCGGTCATTGAGGCTCGGGCGGGAGGACAACGCTTGGTTCTGGCTTCCGCCAGGGGCCCGGAGCAGGACGGGGTTGATGTCATCGGGGAGGTCTTACGTGACTACGGTTGGGAGCTCCTGGCGCATGGCACGCGCAGCCCCAAAGTGGCGCGGTGGCCCCGGCTGCTTGAGAGCCTGCCGGTGATGCCCGACGGGCGACCGATACTCCGCCCGGTGTCCACGTGGGAGGAAGCGAGGCGCAGCCTCCTCAGTTGTGCCACAGCACGCACGCTGGCGAAGGCTTTGCTCGGGCTCCAGGACGCGTGCTGCGATGTATGGCAGGACCTGTGGTCGCAGTGTTGTGAGGGTAGCTGCGTTCCATCGCGGTCTGTGCTTCCGCAGCGATGCCACGGGTGCGGGGAAACGGTGTCAGTTTAGGTTCATCAGTGTGCCTCCGCCCCGCTGTGCGGGACATGTAAGGAGCGTGCCGATAGGGGGTGGCCTAAGGCGAGGTGGGCACTGCGGCACTCTGGGCAGATGTCCTCAAGTGCCTGGAAGACTATCCAGGATGGCCTGAAGAGCGTCCGAGTGGAAGGGGTATGGTGCCCTGGAGCGCCGTCTGCGTCCCTGCCCCTGATGCTGTGGTGGGCGGCTTTGGAGGGCGACTCACGGATACTCTGGTTGTGGCATCGCGGAGGAAATGGTGACGGCGTGGTGGGGGCCGGGGGTGCAGATTGATGGGGTTGGGAATTGTGGGTGCACCAGCTACCGTCCCTACGCTGGACGCAGTGGAGGGGGTAGCGCCTGAGAAGCAGAGCCTTCGCGGCCTGATTGTGCGGTACTGGCAGGCGGCGTATGACGGCCAACGCGATGTGACAGGTCGTGCCGGCCTGATGGTGAGCCGTACTGCCCCCGTGCATGAGGGTCGGACAGGGATGCTTCACCCGCCTGCCCCGGGTCGCCGCGTACAACAGTGAGGTGTCATGGGTCGTCCCGACCAGGGTAATAAGGCCCAAACCCCTGTAGGGTATTCCCATGGCACCGCGGTCTCTACTGGCGGCCCGGCTACGGCAGTAGTGGGAGTGGTTGCTCGGGATACACCGGGGGTGCACGGAGTTGTCTGGGGGTTACGGCGTTGGGGCGCCCCCTGGGAGTGTTACACGGGGTTGCGGGGTCAGCCTGCAGGCCCCGGGAGCGGCGACGAGGCGAAGATGTGTGCGTGGAAGGATATGACAGTGGGGTCGTCAGGGGGACAGTATGGCGGGCGTCGTGGGGATGGCGTGGCAGCCTGGGAGGGGCACTCACGGGGGGCACGTGGAGTTTCAGGTGACGGCGTACTGGAGTCTTGGGGGTAAACGCGGCGGTACTGGGATGCGTACGGTGGGGGTACGCGGCGGTACTGGGGAATCGTACAGTGGGGGAGCAGCGGGGAAGTTCCAAATGACGGTGTACTGGCGTCGTGGGGGTATGCGCGGCGGTACTGAGGACCGTATGGTGAGGGTGCGCGGCGGTACTGGAGGGCCGTACAGTGGGGGCGCTACGGGGTTGCATGGCGGTACTGGGGTGTCCCCCTGACCCCTCTAACAACTCAGGGGGAGCGCGGGGGCATCCCCTGGCCCCGTTAACAAACTAGAGGGACCGTGCCTGCGGGCATGTACATAGTCTAACCTCTGACCATGGCCTTGTGGTTGCGGTGGTGCGTGTCGTGGCGGCTCGCAGGTGGCGTCGGCGTGGCAACAGCGGTACTGCGTGGCGTCGCAGCGAAGAGTATGCGGTCGCCTCACCACTGTAACGGCTTACCCCTGGGGGGCGCCAGTCCGGTCGGCTAGAGGCGAGGAGGGCAGAGAAGCGGCATGCTGAGTGGTCCGGGGGGTGACGCGCGGGCCAATGCTATAAGTAGGCTCGCCACGTCGTCGGTGGGGGCCGAACCTGCGGCCTGGCCGCTGCTGTGGCGGAAGGGGCGCAACCACGGAAGCTGGCCAATCAGTGCAGGTAAGGGTCAAGGGTAGGCGCCAGGGCACTGTATGTGGGCCAGATGAGGTGCACCTGGTTACCACGGCCCGGGGCGAGCCTCTGGTGGGTACCCCTACAGGGGGTCGATAACCAAGCTACGGCACCCACCAGCCCGAATCCCAGCCAGCGATATTCACGGGTTGCGCCACTCCCGTCGCGTAGCGGCCGGCGTCCCCCCCTGTAGACCCTCAAGATATATTATATGTGGGCAAGTGGATACCTCGAAGCAGATTGGGAGCTGGCCCCTGACATGGGGTGCCGGCATGGTATATATCTGGGGTGTGGGAGCAGCTCAGGGCCACGGGGACGTGGAATTGGTACCGTGTTTCTGTACTATAATAGGGGGATGGTGCGGTGGGTCGGTGGCGTACATTGTGGAGACATGGGGGCGATGAAAGCTTAGGGCCAGGCTAGGCTGGAGCCTCCCAGAAATCCTGGCTATGCACATACGGGCTATTGCGTGCTGGCAGAGGGATACGTGGAGTCAGGGGTGGTGGGCAGTTTCGAGGACGCAGACGGCAATGGATTCCATGGGGTCATGGGTGATGGATGTCTCCACGGTGGCGGGGGTACGCGAACGACGGAGGGTCAGCTCTCGCTTCGCCGCATGCGTGCTGCTTTGTTCCTTGGTTGCCGCTTTGCGACGGACAGAGATGCCCTTGCTTACTGCTTGTTGCGATGCTGCTGCGCTGCTTTGCCTTGCCCCCTTACCCCCGGCGAACAAACGGGCCAGCGTCCGTCGCCGTTGCTAATGCTAACGCTTTGCAGTTGCCACTGCCCCCAAAGCCTGGTTGACCGGTATCCCCGGTCCTCTGGGTCGTCCGTCATGCTGTGGGCCACCTCAGGCAGCCCTGGGACCCACGGGATCGAGCGAGGCAGGAACCACCTGTCGGTGCGAGATGCCCGGTAACTCCAGTAGACGGCATGATAAGTGGTTATGACTATGACTATGACTATATATATATATATATATATATATATATATACATATATATATATATATATATATATATATACAGATATATACAGATATATATATATATATATATATATATATATATATATATATACACATATATATACAGATATATATATATATATATATATGTATGTATATATATATATATATATATATATCTATATGTATATATATATATATATATATACAGACATATATATATATATATATATATATATGTATGTGTGTGTGTGTGTATATATATATATATATATATATATATACATACATATATATATATATATATATATATATATGTATATAGATATAGATATATATATATATATATATAGATATATATATATATATATATATATATATATACATATATATATATATATATATACATATATATATATATATATATATATATATATATATATATATATACATATATATATATATATATATATCTATATATATATATATATATGTATATATATATATATATATATATATATATATAGATATATATATATATATATATATATATATCCTCCAATCTACACCCCTCTCCCACCTCTAGGTGGCTCCAGCACACGGCTCTAAGGTGCGTGCGAAGGGCACAAAGTGGTGCATACATGTGGTGGAAGGGGCTAAACTCGGTCAAAACGGGCTCAAAAAGGGCTACAACCACTCGTTTGAGCATCCCAAATGGTCCGGGATCACTTTTGGAAAAACACGTTTTTGACCCATTTTTGACCCATTTTTGGACCCAAAGTGGCCCATTTTCAAGGCATTTTGGGCTTTTCCATGAGCCAAAACCCGTTGCCACGGGCTCAAAATGGGCTAAAACCACTTGTTTGAGCATCATAAATGGTGCGGAATCATTTTTGGAAAAACGCGTTTTTGACCCATTTTTGACCCATTGTTGGTCCCGAAACGGCCCATTTTCAAGGCATTTTGGGATTTTCCATGGCCCAAAACGCGTCACCACGGGCTCAAAACGGCCTAAAAACACTTGTTTGAGCATCCCAAGTGGTCTAGGAACAACTTTGGAAAAAATGATTTTTTTCGCCCCGGGGACCCTGGTGGACCCACCGTTGGCCACCACTGTGCGTGGGCTGGCCGGCCCTCTGGCTGCACCAAGTGACCACTGGTACGGGGGTCTACGTGTCTCGTTGGGCGATTCTGAGGCTTGGAAACCATAAAAAGTGGGGGGTTGCTGGTGGACTTGGTGCCCTCGGAATTCGTTTTTGAGCCACGTAGCCCAAGATACTGCCCGTTCTTGGTTTCGGGGTGATGGTGCACATTGCGCAGTTTTTGGGGCTTTTTGGCGCCTTTTTGGGCCGTTTCTCGGACATATCGTGGAGTTGAAGGGCACCAAAGGTCCCTTGGTCACGAGAAAGTCAAGCCGCACGTGGAGTGTAGCAGCCGTTTGCCTTCGTTCGCCTGTTTTGAACCCTTACTAGGGCTGTTTTGGGCGAAAAATGGCTGTTTTTGGCCCAAAACTGCGTAGATTTGGGGGGGCACCTCCCGACTTGGCGCCACCGCCGCGGGCCGCCACCGGTGAGTTTCTGGCTCAAAACTTGGATTTGGCAAGGCCACCACCTAGGCTCTAGGATGGGCGAAATAGAGTAAAGCCCGAGGCGTTGGGAAGGTGCAATGGCCAAAACCCGTCGCCACGGGCTCAAAATGGGCTAAAACCACTTGTTTGGGCATCATAAATGGTCCAGGATCATTTGTGGAAAAAACACGTTTTTGACCCATTTTTGACGCATTTTTGGTCGCGAAGCGGCCCATTTTCAGAGCATTTTGGGATTTTACATGGCCCAAAACGCTCCACCACGGGCTCAAAATGGCCTAAAAACACTTGTTTGAGCATCCCAAGTGGTCTAGGAACAACTTTGGAAAAAATGATTTTTTTCGCCCCGGGGACCCTGGTGGACCCACCGTTGGCCACCACTGTGCGTGGGCTGGCCGGCCCTCCGGCTGCACCAAGTGACCACTGGTACGGGGGTCTACGTGTCTCGTTGGGCGATTCTGAGGCTTGGAAACCACAAAAAGTGGGGGGTTGCGGGTGGACTAGGTGCCCTCGGAATTCGTTTTTGGGCCACGTAGCCCAAGATACGGCCCATTCTTGGTTTCGGGGTGATGGTGCACATGGCGCAGCTTTTGGGGCTTTTTGGCGCCTTTTTGGGCCGTTTCTCGGACATATCGTGGAGTTGAAGGGCACCAAAGGTCCCTTGGTCACGAGAAAGTCAAGCCGCACGTGGAGTGTAGCAGCCGTTTGCCTTCGTTTGCCTGTTTTGAACCCTTACTAGGGCTGTTTTGGGCGAAAAATGGCTGTTTTTGGCCCAAAACTGCGTAGATTTGGGGGGGCACCTCCCGACTTGGCGCCACCGCCGCGGGCCGCCACCGGTGAGTTTTTGGCTCAAAACTTGGATTTGGCAAGGCCACCACCTAGGCTCTAGGATGGCTAAAGTAGAGTCAGGCCCGAGGCGTTGGGAACGTGCAATGGCCAAAACGGCACGCAGACGTGCTTGTTGTTGCTTGTTGCTTGTTAGCTAAATTTAAGGGGAGAGGGGTGTAGTAATATATATATACATATATATATATAGATATATATATATATATATATATATATAGATATATATATATATAGATATATATATATATATATATATATCTATATATATATATATATATATATATATACATATATATATATATGTATATATATATCTATATATATATATATATATATATATATGAATATATATATATATATATATATATATATATATATATATATGAATATATATATATATATATATATATATCCTCCAATCTACACCCCTCTCCCCAACTCTAGGTGGCTCCACCATACGGCTCTAAGGTACGTGCGAACGGTACAGCTTGGTGCCTACACGTGGCGACAGGGGCTAAACTCGGTCAAAAAGGGCTCAAAATGGGCTCAGAACACTTGTTTGTGCACCCCCAATGGTCCAGGGTCACTTTTGGAAAAACGCGTTTTTGACCCATTTTTCACCCATTTTGGGTCCCAAGACGGCCCATTTTCAAGGCATTTTGGGATTTTCCATGGGCCAAAACGCGTGATCTCGGGCTCAAAATGGGCTAAAAACACTTGTCTAAGCATCCAAGTTGGTCCAGGCTCACTTTTGGAAAAACGCGTTTTTGACCCATTTTTCACCCGTTTTGGGTCCCAAAACGGCCCCTTTTCAAGGCATTTTGGGATTTTCCATGGGCCAAAACGTGTCACCACGGGCTCAAAATGGGCTAAAAACACTTGTTTGAGCATCCCATATGGTCCAGGATCACTTTTGGAAAAATGCGGTTTTGACCCATTTTTGACGCATTTTTGGTCCCAAAACGGCCCATTTTCAAGGCATTTTGGGATTTTCCATGGCCCAAAACGCGCCACCACGGGCTCAAAACGGCCTAAAAACACTTGTTTGAGCATCCCAAGCGGTGTAGGAACAACTTTGGGAAAAACGATTTTTTTCGCCCCGGGGACCCTGGTGGACCCACCGTTGGCCCCAACTGTGCGCGGGCTGTGCTACCCTCCGGCTCCACCAAGTGACCACTGGTACGGGGGTCTAGGTGGCTCGTTGGGCGATTCTGAGGCTTGGAAACCACAAAAAGTGGGGGTTTGCGGGTGGACTAGGTGCCCTCGGAATTCGGTTTTGAGCCACGTAGCCCAAGATACGGTCCGTTCTTGGTTTCGGGGTGTTGGTGCACATGGCGCAGATTTTGGGGCTTTTTGGCGCCTTTTTGGGCCGTTTCTCGGACATATCGTGGAGTTAGGAGGCAACAAAGAGCTCTTGGTCACGGTGAAGTCAAGCCGCACGTGGAGTGTAGCAGCCGTTTGCCTTCGTTTGGCCGTTATGACTAGGTTTCGGGGCCGTTTTGGGCCAAAAAAGGCTGTTTTGGGGCACAAAATGCGCAGCTTTGGAAGGGCACCTCCCGACTTGGCGCCCCCGCTCCGGGGCGCCACTGGTGAGTTTTTGGCTGAAAACTTGGATTTGGCAAGGCCACCACCTATATAGGCTCTAGGGTGGCTAGAGTAGAGTAGAGCCCGGAGCGATGAGGCGGAGCAATGGCCAAAACGGAAAGGAGAAGTGCTTGTTGCTTGCTTGTTGTTGCTTGTTGCTTGTTAGCTAGATTTAAGGGGAGAGGGGTGTAGTAATATATATATAGATATAGATATATATATATATATATATATATATATATATACATATATATATATATATATATATCTATCTATATATATATATATATATATATATATATATATAGATATATATATATATATATATCTATATATATATATATATATATATATATATCTATATATATACATATACATATATATATATATATATATATATATAGATATATATATATATATATATAGATATATATATAGATATATATATATATATATATATCTATATATATATATATATATATATATATATATATACTATATATATACATATATATATATATATATAGATATATATATATAGATATATATATATATAGATAGATATATATATATATATATATATATATAGATATATATATATATATATATATATATATATAGATATATATATATATATATATATATATATATATATATAGATATATAGATCTCTGGTTAGCATCCTACCAGCAGTGATGTCATACCCTATTTTTAGCCATTGTGAGCCCTTTATAGGGGACAAATACCCACTAATAACCATCCAATTCACTTCTAAGACATGTTTTTTTGTGTTTTCCGACCCCAAAATAGGGGGGGGTCCCTACCTCCCTCCCCTGTAGCCCTTGTACCCCCTATACCAAGGTGGATACACTGCACTACATATGCCATATATATATATCCTCCAATCTACACCCCTCTCCCCAACTCTAGGTGGCTCCACCCTACGGCTCTAAGGTACGTGCGAAGGGTACCACTTGGTGCATACACGTGGCGGAAGGGGCTAAACTCGGTCAAAACGGGCTCAAAATGGGCTCAAAACACTTGTTTGTGCACCCCCAATGGTCCAGGGTCACTTTTGGGAAAACACGTTTTTGACCCATTTTTGACCCATTTTTGGTCCCCAAATAGCCCATTTTCAAGGCATTTTGGGATTTTCCATGGGCCAAAATGTGTCACCACGGGCTCAAAATGGGCTAAAAACACTTGTTTGAGCATCCCATATGGACCAGGATCACTTTTGGAAAAACGCGTTTTTGACCCATTTTTGACCCATTTTTGGTCTTGAAACGGCCCATTTTCAAGGCATTTTGGGATTTTCCATGGCCCAAAATGCGTCACCACGGGCTCAAAACGGGCTAAAAACACCGGTTTGAGCATCCCAAGGGGTCTGAGAACAACTTTGGAAAAAATCTTTTTTTTCGCCCCGGGGACCCTGGTGGACCCACCGTTGGCCCCCGCCGTGCGCGGGCTAGGCTGTCCTCCGGCTGTACCAAGTGACCATTGGTACGGGGGTCTAGGCGTCCCTTTGGGCGATTCCGAGGGGTGGAAACCATAAAAAGTGGGGGGTTGCGGGTGGACTAGGTGCCCTCCGAATCGGATTTTGAGCCACGTAGCCCAAGATACGGCCCGTTCTTGGTTTCTGGCCTGTTCAACACAAACACCGCACAGGTAAGCCATTTTTGGGCCATGTTTGGGCCGTTTCTCGGACATATCGTGGAGCTAGAGGGCAAGAAAGGGCTCTTGGTCACGGCGCAATCGAGGTGCACTTGCGATGTACGAACCGTTTGCCTTCGTTTGGCCGTTTCACCCTGGTTTGGGGGCTATTTTGGGCGAAAAATAGCTGTTTTTGGCACAAAACTGCGCAGATTTCGGACGGCACCTCGCAACTTGGCGCCACTACCCCGGGCCGCCACCGGTGAGTTTCTGGCTCAAAACTTGGATTTGGCAAGGGCACCACCTAGGCTCTATGGGAAGAGGCAATGGCCAAAACGGAACGGTGACGTGCTTGTTGTTGTTGCTTGTTGTTGCGTGCTTGCTTGTTAGCTGAAATTTAAGGGGAGAGGGGTGTAGTAATATATATATGATACAAAAGCTCCTTTTTTTCTTGAGCCTGATTTTGTTTCTGCTGACCTTGCAATACACAGTTTGGCCCGGGTGGGGCGCCACTTACACAAGTGGCGTGCAATCGACCAGGGGGCACCATGCCCTTAAACACAAATGCCACCTACCGTTGACCCCCCCCCCCTTTAAACTTTGTGTGTTTTGTTCAAATTCAACTCCAAATTTGTATCTACCTAGTAGCCCAATAAGAAGAATTTTTTAAAATTTTTGCTTTTTTTACCTAGTAAGAAAAAGTTTTCAAGGAAATTTTTTTAAAAATTTTTTACTAGGTTTTACTACATTTTACCAGGTTTTACTACATTTTACTAGGTTTTACTACATTTTACTAGATTTTACTACAGGGCATGCTAGGTCTTACAAATGCCCTGCCGATGGACACAAATGACCTGGATCAAGCAAGCAAGACCAAGCACTGTACACCGCTTGCGGGGAACCAACCAGCCTTTATGGAACACCCCCCACCCCAGCCCCCCACATCCGCCCAATGTTGTCACTGGAAGAACAGCCTTTTTTTGGTTGCAGGTTTTTTTGGTTAACTGACAGCAGTTGGTGGTCAACAAAGGGAGATGGACGGTCAATCGACATCGGTTGACAGTCATTGGTCGGTCAGTGCTCTGTCCGCGGCATATGGCACCCGTTTCCCTTGTGTGATCTGCCCTTCTACCCATGGGGCGATGCACCTTGTACCCACTGCTATCCCGCTTTTTGTACCCTGTGACCACACCCTTTCTACTGCCTGTGACCTGCTGCGTTGTACCTTGTGTAACCCTATGCCTTGTAGCCCTCTGCAGGATCCCTGTGACAGCGCAGCTTTTGCAGACATTGTATTTTCTCCATGTCCCTTTTTGATTAATTGTCAGGGGTCTGGGTGCCCTGATGCCTGTACAAACAGACCCTTATCGCAAATGAATTTTCTGGTCATATGGAGGTCCGGTCCAACGGAACGGAGGGGCACAGTCTGTGACAACGCTTTGGGACATGAATGATGCAACTGTAGTGCGCCGCTCACTGGGACTTCGTGGTGGTCAAAGCTAGCAGCCGGACGCTGACATCTGGTTGGACGATGTCTCTTGCACTCAGGCTGCAGCGACGTGCCGCACACCCACTGTGCAAAGGTTTGGCATGAGGTGGTTTTTGAAAGTCAGTCGAGTCCAAAGCTTTGAATGAATGTCTCCTCACCCGCGTTCTCTGGTTCTGGCGATTCGTTCCAGCGCAATGCCACTTGCATCAACTGACACTTACACCCCGAAGTCTTGCATATTCACACGTACCCGCACTGCATAGCTCCCCCCCCCCCGCGCGCCCCAACACGCCCATACCAGTGATGCTGTTGGTAACCCTGACGCCACCTCATTTCTGTTGCTCTAGTCGGAAGCTCGAAATTGTGGGCAACTCAGACTGCTATGCCGATGCCCACATGCCCTATTCTCCACCTGCCCAAGTCCGACTGCTTTTGCAGTTTCGGCGGGGGGGGGGGGGTCAGGCGATATTCAAACCAGGCCAGTCCATATGCTGGCCCACCCCAGAAAGCGGGACCGGGGGGCTTTAGCAAAAGCTGGCTTTCTGCAAGGTGCAGCCATCGTGCGCGGCGAGTAAGGGTCCAAAGATAAGTCCAGACACGTGCACTCGTGTGTACAAGTGGGTACGCGCCCCACAACTGACCTCCACCATCAAGGGAGTTGTACCAAAGGCATGCCACTGGACCACACAGTAACCAACCCACCTTGTGGAACACTCCCCGCTCCATTGTCGTTTTCTGTGCAAGCTGCTCCGTTTGTTTATGATTGACCACCGTTAACGTGCCCAAATCCTATTCATATGGACCCATTGTAGATATCCCAGTCTCTTCTCTTGAGGTAAGCTGTACCCCAACAGGCACTATACTAATGACCATTCGCCACCTGCCAATCAGAAAAGCGGCGACTATGAGCCATATGCTCCTCTGGACCCCGCACCGGACTGCCGTACGTTGCTGTATTGATCGCTTCAAGCAAATTACATGCCAATAGCATGGGCCCTGCAATTGCCGTCCCGCCAGAACGTGCTCTTTTCATGCAGCTTGACGTGGGTATTCTCAATCTTCTTTGGGCCTCTACTCTTCACAGGACCACTAGCGTCTTCCCTCAGATGTAACCAGCCCCTTCCCCAAGGAATCAGGGGCTGGGGGGACAGCGGGGGGAGGCACAACAGATCATGCCAAGCCACAGCAGATGCACACATATCAGCCAGCAGAAAAAGGAACCGTTCATTCCATAGAACCCCCCTCTCCCCCAAAAAAGTGTGCTGCTTAGCAGCAGCGCTTGTTGCTGGGAATGGAAAGTCGGAATCGAATCCCTTGGATTTGTACAGGTGCTTCATGCCTTTTGTGTCTTTCATATATCCCCCACGTGCTTTTCTCTATGGCTTTTGTGTTCCCGAGCAGTGGCTCATTTTTAGGTAGGTCATTTAGGTGTGCAACAAATGTCGCAGAGGTCTCACACAGGCTAGACCTTGATCGAGATGCACGTTTGTCCTCTTCTTTTTGCTGTCATGTTTTGTGGGAAGCCCTTCCACACTTGGGAGGCTAATATATGAAGCATATGCCCTCATGTATGAGAATGTACTCTGTGGCACTGGGTCCACATTTCTAGTATTGGAGTTGTCTACACTCCATGGCTTTATGAACCCGAGCCAAGGGCTGCAGCACAACTTTGGGTATCCTCCCCCACAATATATGGCACTTCCCTCCAGCAGATGCAATTCGCGGTGCGCTGGCTGCGAATCAATCGAACTGCATCACAGTACACACAATTACACAACCCCCCAAAGCGTTCTGCCACTTGCCCCCCCCCCCCTCCCTAGACAAAGGTATTGCTTACCCAACACACAAGACATGCATGGAACGTCTTTTCTGGGGCCTCGTCCTGGATTGCAGACAAGAGGAAAGAGGATGATTCAACGTGCAATTCGGGAGACAGCCTCTGTTGTTGTTCGGCGGACCTATTTTGAGCCTTGGGGGGTGCGGCTCCGCGGGTCCTAGGACGCCAACTAACCCCCCCCCCCCCCCCAAAAGGGGCCTCCAGCCAACAGTTAGTTGCCAAAGGTGCCGCCCTTAGGAGCCAATGGGCGCCAAAGGCGCCCGACTCTCGGCGGGAACCAAAGGCGCCCGAAGCAAAATTTTGTCCATTCTGCACATTATCCTTAAACCCTACCCTGACCCTAACGCCGGCTGACAGACATAGGGCTGACAGACCTAGGGCTTCCCCTTTGCTTCCGTTTCATCAAACCATCCATGCTTTCAGCGCCAAATTAGCAAGACAAGGAATGTCGTTTGTTGCAAAGTGAAGATCCTGCAACTGGAGCTCTTCCCCAGCTCCACTGCAGTCCCAAACTTTTAGGGGCGAACACCGGTGGTAACATAGTGTGTTCTTTCTTCCGTCTTTCTTTCTCTCTTCCCCACGCCTTAGCGTGGCCCCTTGAGTTGGGGATACGGATTCCCCCGCTTTGGCGTGGCCTGTCGAGTTGGGGATATGGACCCCACGCTTTGGCGTGGCCCCTCGAGTTGGGGATACGGACCCCCACGCTTCCGATAACTGACAATCTTCTTTTGTGTTTCACGTTTGCTCGCTCTTTTTTTAGTCAATTGCTCATAGGGGCGGTCCCCCTCGCAAAATTTTTACCAGCCCGTGCAGTGCCCAAACCCAAACCTGTGTGGTTGGGAATACCCAAGCCGATGATACCCTGCCCTCTGTTGGGGCAAGGGGCAGTGCGAACTGTTGGATCACATTGCATACCCAACTGTTCAGAGGTGCCCCCCCCCCCCCCCACGGGCAAAAGCCCCTCCCACACCCCCACCGCATCGCCCCTCCTGGAACCCCCCCTCCCACCGGTTAGTTGGGGGGGTAGTTGGCGTCCAAAACCGAGGAGTCGCCCCCACCCCCATGTTTTCAGCCATTTGGCTGCCATTCACCACTTGATCCCTGAACAATGGGGTGTGCCAGTGGTTTTCATACTTCCATATGTAACACTACCCCCCAAACCCCCCGCCCCCTTTGGACAAGCACTACCCTTGCGCAGGCACCACTACCTGGTGAAACCATCATTCTGGGAACCGTCAATTTGGCGGTTCTAATGGGGTTTTCGATTTGCTTTGCGTGGTGTTGTGCAAATTTTATTGCCAGAAAGTGTATCCTGCAGTCCCAAATGTCTTTTCTTCCACCTGGGTACCCTCTGCAGTACAGGCACTTCACTGGGGACAGGGTGCTGCTGAGCGTGCCCAGTTGTTCCACAATCGGTGCAAGCAGGGCACTGCGTTTTATTCTGGGCCCATGCTGAAGTAATGCCCTCTCACCAAATCAACCCATGAAATGAGAAACTGCGACGCAATTTGACAGAGTCCTGCAATGCTGTGCTGCTGCGTGTGTGCCTGCATTTGTGCCAGACCGTGGGGTCTGGGGGACGCGTCACGGGTTTGTAATGATTTTGGACCAGGAATGCCGCACGTAGTCACTGGCCTTGCACACTCACCACTACCTGGTGAAACCGTCATTTTCTTTGGCGGTGACTGCACAAGGGGGATGGGGTCCTCCCCCCCGTCCCGTTACATGCCCCCATTGAGGAATTGTCCTCGCAAGTGGACACCCTGGGGCCCGAAAGCGGCTGTTGGGGAGGCGTACCCCACCGCCAGTATTGGGTGCCCACTGGCTGCAGGAAGGGTCAAAATGGGCGTCACTATGTTGGTGTAGCTGTAATTCTATGTGCTCTTGTGTCCATGGATGTATGCTGGCCTGTTGGACCCCATTTGAATCCGTTTGAAGCTAGTGCTCATGTGGAAGGGCAAACCGGGTGCCCAAATTCACAAACAACTGCAAAATCATGCCCACAACTGCATGCACCATGGTGTCCCGACAATGTTTTCGCTGAAAGGGGAAACAAAATGCGGAGGTCATGCAAAATATCATGTCTGAAATACTGAGAGACCTCTTCGAGGAGAAGAAGGCTGTATATTCTGTAGACAGTGCATCCGCGCACATGTGTGCAAGGTGATGCGCATACTGTCCAGCTCTTAAAGATGAGGCGCAAGGTTGGCAAGGGGTTCTGTTTGTTGTCTGTCAATCAGAAGGTGAGAAGCTAAGTGGTACCTGAGTTCTGTACATGATGAGAAATGCTTTGTATTGCAATGTTTGATGGGGAGGGTTGTCTTATGTCACCAACCTGTGTTCTGTGGTACGTACCGTGCAGTAAAACGGGCTTGCCCAAACATGGTGACTCCGAGTTTCTGCATTTTCGCCCTTTGAACCAGAACCTTGCCTGTGGTAGGACAAGCGGGAGGGTATGTATTTTGGACAATGGGGCCATTTGCAATCTGCTGGATTGATAAGATGAACGTTCTCAATTGGACGTTCTTGGTTCGTAATAATCCCTGCATGCCCTGAAAACGCAGTTTTGCATGGTGTGTTGCAGTGTGGGGTACCACTGTGCAATGTCTAGGGTAGCAGGTTGTTGCAGTCAGTACTGTTTGCGGCCTGCGGCATTGGAGCCCCAGTGCAAGCACCCAGTCCAAGAGCCACAATCTCGCAACAGATATATGCACAACCGCATGTGATGCACAAGGAATCCACCAGAGGGGAGCACCTGATGCAGTGCGCACATGGCGCAGCTATCTGCCAACATTCCTGGGAAAGGTATTGTGGTATCCTTTGGATTTGTCCTCTCGCGCTGAGCACCTCTGTGGATGTACTTGTTTGCTGCTGTGGAGGGAAGCGCTAAGGGCTATTTCAAAGTTTATGAAGTGGATGCTAGTTGTATTGTGCTCTTGATTGTGCCAAAATTGTTGGAAAGAGGGGTGTTTATGCTTTTTTTACCAAGGCATTTGCTCTCCATAGGGGCCATTTTGGGAGGGGGTAAAACTCAGGACGTTCACTGTGTATTTGCAAAAGTAGTACTTGCGCCGAGCGGCGTAAGTACCCCTCCCCAAACACCCTAGAGACAAATTGCAAAGAACGAATGTGGCCAAAAAAAAAAGAATCCAAATTGCAAGTTGTGGCCTGAGCTCTAGTGCTCTAAATAACAGCCACTATAAAAAATGTTTGCAACATTTGTGCACTATTTTTTAAAAATGCCCCCTGCGAGCCTTGCCAGTTGCTCAAATGGGAGGTTGAAGCAGAACCACATATTTTGCCTTCTGATTGGTTGGCCACACAAGTGAGCAAGTTGGCGGACACAAATGCCATGTCTATGTAGCCCCACCCAAGCAAAGGAAGTGCATCTCAAAACAAGCTACCGGAGTGCATTGCAAACAAGGCCATAGGAAGCGCCTCCTAGAGTTGGTCACTATACGACATTGAGGGGGCGTTTGTGCACAGGGCATGTAGAGGGCAGCACATGGCAAATTTTTGCTACATGTCAATTTACTGCCCTTCCTGTTCTTCACTTTGGCCAAATTTATTTCTGTGGTTCGTGTGATGTGCTACTTGCCAAGGATTGTCTTGCCAACTGTTTGAAGAAACACTGCCTCGTGGTAAGTTATACCCTTCGCCTTTTTTCTCATATCATCTCTGCAACAACATGCGACCATGGCGACCATGGGCTACCACGAATTGGCTCAACAAATATGTTTAGCCCGTGAAAGTAGGAAAGGGGGTGATGGGGATTCTTTCCTCCAATAACACCACTTGGAAGAGAGGTTGTTAGATCAAGCGTAGGCCCGGACAACATACACATTGCGTTTTTGGGGTTGTTCATGTAGCATACCCCAAGGCATGATATGGGATGTCTAACCCCTTGTAAAATCATTATTTTGCGAGACAAATTGATCCCCCAACAAATTTTTCCACCCTCCCCGTACTTGCGTACCACTTTCTTAGGGTGTGTGTGTGTGTGTGTCGGGGGGGGGGGGGGGGGTTGTGCTTAGTGGGATTCGAACCTGGGTCTGCAAGGTGGCTGAGGGACAGACCATTGCGCGGCCGTTGAGTCGGTCCGGGAATGGAACCAATGCATGCCTACTCGAGTGCCAATTGTTTTTCCATTCGACCACTATTGGTTGTTGTAGGGGTGACCCTCTTCTTGGCTCGGAGAAACACACTGACACCAAAAAAACCTAGCTAGGTGTTTTTGTTTGCATGCCTGCCTACCTCATTGACTACCTACCTACCTGCCTGACTGATTGATTGGCTGAATGCCACCCTAATTGACTCACTTACTGTTCTGGCAGTCTCTTCGAGGTGCCTTGATGGAGGCAATATAATTTTGTTGGGGGGGTCTTTTTTCATGAACATACTAGGCCCCGTACTAGTGGATCCTAGTAAAAGGACCCCAATCCCCCCCATACCCCCACGTCTCTTGATTGCCCCTGTGCCGCGACCTCTAGTTCGTCGCTTTGTAGCCTCCCGGTCCTTGGCTTGGTACATCTTGGTGGACATATTGATTCCTTCCAAGTAAGGGAATCTTGGGAAGGCACAGGTGATGCAACCCAATAAATCACCTCACAAAGGTTGTTACATCAAAGGCAGGCAAGCAACCCACATATCGGGGAACATGCCACCCCCCCCCCCCTCTTTTGGGCCTATTTTTGTACCCTACCTCAAGTTTGTTGAACCCCTTGTAAAATCATTAATTTGTCCAATAAATGCATCCCCTAATGAGTTTTTGGTATGGACCCCCCAACCCCTCCTCTCCCCAACACACACACTTGAAGCGCACTTTTTTGCTTTTTTTTTCACGGGTGGTGGGAGGGGGTCCAAAATGTCGAAAAAAGTGTGCTCCTTTTTCTCAATTTTTGGGTTTTTTTTATTTTGAGCCGAAGAAGTGTTTTCGGGTTCCGTCTCCATAAGGTTTGTGTGCAGCGGACTAGGACAAGCGCTTAATGCGGTTTATGCAATTTTTAGTCTTTTGTGCTATAACGGCGTTTTCGGCGGCTTTAGTGACCCCATGATGCCCACTCTAAGTGGTGCAAGTGGGGATATTGTGACAGCCTACGCCTACCAGGTTACAAAAGGGCGATTTTTGTTGTCTCTAGTTCAAGTGTTGGCAAACGGAAGGATCAGGTTGGCGGCACTTGCAGAACAAACCAATGCAGAGCTCGAAAATCTGCTTGGTGAGAGCCCTCCTATTCCTTGATCCAGAGCTTGGTCGTTTCATTGAAAAACTTCGCCCATATGGACCCCGTGTGGGCCAGCCATAAGGCCGTTCATCAACAATGCCGGTACTCCAGCCAAGAGGCCTAGTGGAAGCCATTGGGATGTCAGCACGAGCTGCAGGGTTCCCGATTCGATCTCTAGGAGGCCCCGAGATCATGGGTGGACCGCAAGCGAACATGTAGTGCTTCGTGTGTGGAGGAGCAGGACACCAGGCCCGCAAATGTCCCCAAGCGGCAGTCATTGACACACTACATTAGCCCCACATTCCAGCCAAAATTTCTTCAATTGGAGACCAAACGATACTCCGTACCAGTAAGGGTTGGGCTTTCGATTTGAACGCCCCCCACCCATAGGATGTGGGGGGATGCATTGGGAACTGTTCCCTGTTGACCCCAAGGTATGGCCTCGCTCTTACCACAACACCCCCAGGCCGCCAACAACTGCCCGGCCCCACCTTCGTCCACATCCAGTCAAGAGGACATGCTCATGAAAGCGGTAGGCAGGTTCCTACGGGGCGGTGGCGCCCCTAACGGCCAGCATCACGTCACACATGGGCTGCAGGCCCACGATGCAGCCCTCGCATGATACCCGGGAACCCGCCTCCTCCTTCGTCCCCCGCATGAACAAGCCCTTCATGGACTACTTGCGGCGGAGCGATATTGCCTTGGCGACCACGGACCTGGAAGCCTTGGGCGGTGCGGTTGAGGCCTGTGATGCCTGATTAGTGTTGGGGCCTCCCGGATGTCCCTTATTTCTCACTGATACTGTTTCACTGTCATTTACACGTTACCTGTTGGCCGTTGTGGACCAAGGCCCGAGAAAGAGGTTCACCCCCTTCTACGTCCCTTCGCAATGTTTGGGACCATGTCGACTTAATAGTATGACGATGGGTGCATGTCCGTGTCTCCGCGGGACAGCTCTGCGCTCCACAAACGCATTGCGTCAGCCTTGCGGGCTAGAGGGCTTGGAACAACCTTGGCCTCGGGCCGAGGTTTGAACGGCTGTCTGGCTCACACGCCGGAGAGTTGTTTTCCTCTGGGTTCCCGAGGGACATGCCACCTTTTGTTGTGTATGTGGTCTTTTACCTTTATGAGTTTCTTTTGTTAAGTAGGTACAGCATGAGCCACATCTGGGAGTCCGATTTGAAGCAGCAGGTGCAGCTTGAGGAAGACCTGCAGCGATCCGTGGCAGACATCCCCAAGGACCACTAGGACCGTTCCAAAGGCCGACAACATGTTGAATCACCCGCTGTGGTGGTGGAGACGACCGCATCCATGGTGGCAGTGGTGATGACTAAATTCATGGCAGCTAAGGTGACGACTCCATCACTGGTGGTGCTGGGACGACTCCTTTTAAGGCGATGCTGGAGATGACAACATCCAGGGTATGTATGCGGTTATGAGGTATACACCAATGAAAAACCCCCAACGGGCAATTCTTGGCACAGCGATGGGAGCAAGTTGTTGGTGACACCCGATTGTCAGCGGTCGCCGCAGGGGTCCAGGGCGGGAATGGCACTCACTTGTGGCCCTTTCCAGTGCATTGCCAGAGTCCACGGGCCTCAGACATCATATCGCGCTGAATTAATGGGACTGTGTGTGGTTGCTCACCTGGCGGCCCCGGGGTCCACCATCACCCTGGACAATCAGGCAGTGGTGGATCATGGCCCTGTGGAACCCCACCAAGAGGCCTACGGCATGGACCTACGCTCCCGAGTGTCGGGCACCTTGTGGGAAAAGAATATTCGGGTCCGCTGGATCCCAGGGCACCGGAAAACCTCATCTGCTCGTGATGCCCAGGAGTTGGACGACATCACACGTAACAACGAAGTGGACCTTCTCGCCAAACTGGCAACGTCCCTTCCTCTACCTATCCACAATCCCACAGGGCCGTCCAGCATATCCGTGGGGGGGACTGAGGCTCCGACCCCCGCGAGCAAATGGATTGCCGCCACACGCCCGTATCAGGTGTACCGGGGCCTGCATTGGGCAACCTGGCTCCCTCTACGGGCACTGCGCCGACACGTGTGGGTCCAGTGGATGTGGGGTAATGTGCGATGGGCGGGTTGCTCCCCCCTTTGGGACAAAACCAAAGTCCTCTGCCCCCTATGTTCTTAGTGGCATCGAGGCACCCCACAGGCAGGACTTGTGCAGTGCAGTGCATGGTCCCCGGTTTTCCTCCGTGAGTGGGTCTGCACATGGGGTCCTTGGGAGGACATGGCACAACGGTGGCTTGACCAGGCCTCACCGGAAGATCTGGACCACATTTCCAAGCTGCGTATTCCTCAGTCCTTCATTGACACTGTACCGCGGGAAAGGCTGCGCGAACTCCGGTACCGCGTGGCATGACATCAGTATCATATGATGCTTGCCACAACCCTTTTACGCCAGTCACTACCCATGCCCCCATGCACAGACGGCGTGCGCTCGAATGCTGACAGCCGCAGCACTCCAATATGGTACACCAAACTCCGTCGCCGAGTTGTCTCCCTGAACCCCGACAATACCACGCTGCGGGCGCAGGTACACTACAAACCACGGGAGGGAGGGCGCAACAAACTTGGTCCCAAGCGACCGCGGTCGTTCCCTTACGCCCGTGCGTCATACATCCCGCAACAACCCTACTCTAACAACTGTACGCTCCTCCGTCTCCTCTCCTCTCTGAGTCCGCCTCTTCAGGCCAAGGTCCACGACTATGTGTCATACCCGTCCACCCCCTCAAATCTAGGCCCCCGCCGGCCTCCCTTGGTTCATCGGGGCCTCCCGGGGGAAATTTTCCTCATGAGGTCTGTGGCTCAGCTACACACCCTCTGGAGAGACATGCGCCATGACCTACAGGCGCACTACAGATCCTACACACTTCTACTTCATATGGCCTGCAAGACCACCGTCTGGTTGCGCGCGATGGTCTCGGCGGGAGTGCCCCGCTACTGTCAGCCCGGTACTTGTTCCGCACGTCTTGCTTCCAGGGTGCCATGCATGCCAAGATGAACATGGCTCATGCCCTGCTCACATATCATAATTACACCCTCTCTTACCTACCTACACTCAAACTGGCCACCACCCTCCTGGGGGTATAGCAGCGCCAGACACGCACCATCGGGGGTGCCACTCTGAACCATGCATCCATGTCGCATCAGAAATATATGACATGGGCCTCCATGATGGCCTACCGCATGAGAGCCCACGAGCAGTGGCTCCGCACGTGCATGGGGGAGGCTGAACGCTTGTACAGGGCAGCTTTCTTCAGCACATCCCGGTCTATCCGATCCTCATATGCGGAACTGATTCACTCCCGTCACAAGGAGACATACGAATCGGCAGTTGCCCTGAAACGACGGCTACACTCCCAGTACGTCGGCCTCAGCACTAGGCGTCTCTTGGCGCGTTAGTGGGGCGACTGGGTCACAATCACAGAACACTGGCAGGAGGTAGCCTGGCGAGAGGAGGGCCAGTACCTGGAAAGCGAGTTGGCGGCCCTTCGCGTTCTACAGTTGAAGCGTCGGCGCCCTCTGTCACCCGATGTCCGGGTCAGTAAACGGCGGTGCTTGCACCCCTCCAGTTCGGCTGCTGTCCACCTCACGGGGTCACCCGACAGAGACGGCGTTGACCTCCCCTTCACTCAACTCATTGGGTCCCCTATTCGGGAGATCCATTTCTAATACCGCCCCAGTGTATCGGCTCTGCATTGAGGGATACACCCCTACAACCACTTCCCACCCCAGAGTATGAGTTTTTCGATTCTGCACTAGGGGCTCCCTGTAGGTCCTGACTGTTAGTCGCTCTTTGATCTTAGTCTTTTGATCTAGTCACAACTCCACAGTTGTCTAGGTGTTGACCCTCTGTGGTCGTGGCAGGCCCCACCACCTGCATGGAGTGTACAGTACATACAGGTCCTGCGCCCCCATTGGGCTCTCCCTCTGTGGAGAACTGCCTTACCCGCATCCCACCCATTGGTTAAGCTGAATTTGGTGTACATACCTCTAGGCCATTGCTGCCTAAGTACACTGTCTGCCTTGATGGCCGAACTCACCAGTGTCGGAACAAAAAAGACAACATCCAAGGTGGCAGTGGTGATGACTACGTCCATCGCAGCCGAGGTGGCGAGTACATCGCTGGTGGTATTGGTGACGACTCCTTTTGTGGCGGTGGTGGAGATGACAGCATTCATGGTGGCAATGGTGATGTCTACGACCATGGCAGCCAAAGTGACGATTGCATGCTGGTGGTGCTGGTGAGGACTCCATTCATGGCGGTGGTGGAGCTACGATTGTCACTTCCATGTTTAGGGCGGTGCTTTTGGTCTGCGGCATTGTGTGCCCAGGCGGAGGCTGCCCGCCTGCCCCAAGGAACTGCCACTAAGGACCAGAGCTTTTGCTAGTGTGGTTGTTTTGCGTTTATTCTAGGTTCCTCAGCTTTGGATGCCTTGCCAGGGGGTGGATATACCCGCCGTACCATGTACCCCCGAGGAGGGGGGGTAGGCATCTGGGACAGGGCGCAATGTACACCACCTCAACGAAGCACAACGGTGGGCATTCCGCCGGCTGCGGGGTGAGGCTTGTGTTGGTGCTTACCTCCTTGAGACACTATAGATCAGGTGCCTGCCATAGGCTGGATGCCCTACTCGCTTTTGGTCAAGTGTTGGGTTACGGTGGTTATGTTCTGCCTCTGCGGCCATGCCCCTGGTTGTTGGATTTTGCTGCTAGAAAAACGGCCTTGCTGTGCGGCTTTTGCGGGTTAAATGCAAGCGTCAGGACTAGTACGCTACGCCGCATGCCGAACGTGCCTCTTGCGTGCGGTGTAGCGGTTGGTATTGCAGTGCTGGTGTGTATCTGCGGGGTGGGCTGTGTGATGCAGCGGGATGCTTTTTGTATGTTCTCAGGGCGGGCGACAAGGGGGGGGGGATCACACACGCGAGGGTAAGCCCTAGGCCCTAAGGTATGGCTACCCTATGCCCGCCAAGACGGTGTGAGGTTGTTGAAATATATACCGCTGGCTGTTCCCGCAATACTCTTGGTGCTTGTGCTGCCGGCATGGGAAACGACTGTGTGGCTCACACGCTGGACAGTTGTTTTACTCTGGCTTCCCTAGGGACACGCCACTTTTTGTTGTGTATAGGGTCTTTTACCTTTATGAGTGCCCACCCAAACCCTACCCGCCCAGTTCCTATTGTTCAGACGCTTTGGCTTTGAGAGCTCATGTGGATGGACGCAATTGCCCTTTGGGGCTTTGATTGAGTGTCCGCTGGTTGTTCCCGCAATACTCTTTGTGCTTGTGCTGCTGGCATGGGAAAAGCTTCGACTGTCCGCTGCCCACCATCCTCTCCCCCACCCTTGGATGGCAAATTTGTCCATACGACGTTGCGCTACGGGTGCAGATGCCCTCAGCACTGCAATTCAGGCTTCAAGGATTCCTCACTATCTATTTTTTTCTTTGCCGATGTTTTCGCCATGGCAAGGATGTGTGTGGCCTATTGGGTCAAAACACTCGGAAAGTGCATTTAACAGGTGCGGCTTCGCAGCGACCTCACTCTGCTGAAGGCACAGGCTCCGAACGCCCTTGCAAACAACGTCGCCACTCCAGTGTAGCAGTCAACAGCAACATCTCGGCTGAGCAATCCCTAGGAACTAGTATTTATTGTACTTGAGATCACAAGACATTCCGACCTCTCTGAAGCAGCCGAAGACAAAAATTTTCACATCCTTCAAGCCAATCTCGTCCAACGACACCCAGCTCGGCAACAGTGAACTTTCAATAGATTCTAACTCTGTGGCATGCCGTCTAAATGAGTGCTAGCCAACCTATACGCCCCCCCCCCCCACCGCCAGCCGAGGCCCACGTTGCCGTCGATATGTGACCCAATTCTCTATGCAAGACCTGCAGAAGTTGAACCCAGAGAGGGAAACTGCCTGGGACACGTATTTTGCACTCACTGGAAAAAAAAGAACAAACAACTCCGCTCTACTCGTGCAAAAGGGTCACTCTCTCAGGAACTCGACAATGCTGCCGCTCAAGTGTGTCACATCTAGCAAAAGTTTATGCAGGTCATCAGCAATTTCAACCATAAGTTGCTCACAGAAATCAAACGACAAATCCATGACTTTGAGAAATAGCAATAGGCTGTTGGAGAGCTGCCCATTCAACACGCTAAGATGCCCAGCTTATGGAACATGTGGCGACAGATTAGGAGCTCATTGAAGGGTCTACGGCCTCCAAGGATTCTCCTCATCCCCTATACACCAGTGTATATCTCATGCGGTGAATCCTTGCAAGGTCTACACCCTCCAAAGATTTACCGCATACCCTCTACGCTAGTGTAAACCTCATGCGGTGAATCCTTGAAGGGTCTAAACCGTCCAAGGATTCACCGCATCCCTTATAAACTAGTGAAGATCCGATGCGGTGAATCCATTAGGCATCTAAACCCTCCAAGGATTCAGTGCATCCCCTCTACATTAGTGTATACCTCATGCGGTGAATCCTTGAAGAGTCTACACCCTCCAAGGATTCACCGCGTCCCCTGTACACTAGTGTATACCTCATGCGGTGAATCCTTGAAGAGTCTACACCCTCCAAGGATTCACCGCGTCCCCTGTACACTAGTGTATACCTCATGCGGTGAATCCTTTTAGGGTTCAAACCCTCCAAGGATTCACCGCACCCCCTCTAGACTGGTGTAAACCTCATGCGGTGAATCCTTGTAGGGTCTGAACCCTCCAAGCATGCACCGCAACCCCTGTTAACTAGTGTATATCTCATGCCATGACTCCATGAAGGGTCTACACCGTCCAAAATTTCACCGCATCCTAGTGTACAGGGGATGCGGTGAATCCTTGAAGGGTCTTAAACCTCCGAGGAATCACCGCATCCCCTGTACACTAGTGTGTCCCTCATGCGGTGAATCCTTCAAGGGTCTAAACACTTCAAGACCGCATCACATGTACGCTAATGTATACCTCATGCAATGCATTTTTGAAGGGTCTAGAGCCTCCAAGGATTTACCGCATCCCCTTTACACCCGCGTAAACATCATGCGGTGAATCGTTGAAGGGTCTAAACCCTGCAAGGATTCGGTGCATCCCCTGTACACTAGTGTATACCTCATGAGGTGAATCCATGAAGGGTCCACACCCTGCAAGGATTCACCGCATCCCCTATTAACTAGTGTTTACCTCATGCGGTGAATCCTGAAGGGTCTAAATGCTTTAAGGATTCACCGCATCCCCTTTATACTAGTGTATCTCTCATGCCGTGAATCCATGAGGGGTCTAAATCCTCCTAGGATTCACGGCATCACCTGTACAGTAGTGTATACCTCATTCGGTGCATCCATGAGGGGTCTAAACCCTTCAAGAATCACCGCATCCCCTCTACACTAGGGTATACCTGATGCGGTGAGTCCTTGAAGGGTCTAAACCCTTCAAGGATTCACCGCATCCCCTGTACACTAGGGTATACCTCATCCGATGAATCCATGAGTGGTCTAAACCCTTCAAGGATTCACCACATCCCCTGTACACTAGTGTACAGGGGATGCGGTTAATCCTTGAAAGGTCTACACCCTCCAAGGATTCACCGCCTCCCCTGTACACTAGTGTATACCTCATGCGGTGAATCTATGAGGGGTTCCCACCCTCCAAGGATTCAACGCATCCCCTGTACACTAGTTTATACCTCATGCGGTCTATCCTTGAAGGGTCTAAACGCAGGAGGTATACACTCGTGTGTACAAGAGATGCACTGAATCTTTGGAGGGTTTAGACTCTTCAAGGATTCACCGCAAGAGGTTTAAACTAGAGTGCAGAGATGCGGCGAATCGTTGAACGGTCTAGACGTAGGATTCGCTGCATGAGCTGTCCACTGGTGCACAAAGATGCGGTGAAGGGTGTAGACCCTTCAACGATACACCGCATGAGGTATACACTAGTGTACAGGTGATGCATTGAATCCTTCAACGGTTTAGACCCTTCAAGGATTCACCGCATCAGGTATACACCAATGTAGGCATCCAGTGTACACTAGTGTTCCCCTCATGCAGTGAATCCATGAGGGGTCTAAGCCCTCCAAGGATCCACCGCATCCCCTGCACACTCACCTCATGCGGTGAATCTTTGTACGATCTAAGCCCTGCAATGAGTCACCGCATCCCCTGTCCATTAGTGGCGTAGCGGGCACTAGTCTCGCAACATGGCCTTGCACCACCAAGCTGAGCCCCCCCCCCCCTCCCTTGGGGTCACGTCCGCTCGGCCGCATCTTGCACCCTCCCCTAGGACCGTACTCGCTGCCCATGGCCAGCATATAGACACTGTGGCAGCCTGGTACAATCCTCAGCTCAACACGCAACCGGCCCCTTTCGTGACTGGGAGTCATGCGGAGGCGCGTGGGGCCCATGATGCATATGGAGACCCGGTGGATGCCAACGGTCTGCCCCTTTCCTTCCCACTGATGGCGTATAGGGACACCACAGGTGTAAACCATGGAGCATCGCACGGAGACGAGTGTGCAGCAGGCCACGGCCTCGCACCATTGAGTCTTGACGCCGCAGGCAAGGGCCTCGTGTCTAGCCACCCGGGCCCCGTCTCCAGGTACCCTTTGGGCTTGACGCACAACCCTCTCGCCCTCGCCACCGCGGGCTACTTGGACCCTGCTCACTTCAACAAGCCGGCGTGGCCCACGGCTAGCCGTCCTCGAGATGTCTTCGCAACAGGCACCGATTTGATGCCGATGTCTGTATGTGAAGCGCGCTTGGGGAAGTTGGGGCTACCCCCCGACTCTACCACTACCACGCCGCCCACGGCCCTTGGACCTGGGCAGCATACGCGAACGTGTGTTTACGCGGACGGTGGTGGGGGGCAAATGTAGTCGCCACTCCGACACCGACTCCTCCCCCTCCTCGGACACAACCTCCACGGCTTCCACCTCTTAATCCCCACGCCGCGAACCTAAATCCAAAATACACAAGAGATAAATGCGACACCACAAGCGCAAAAAACGGAAAAGACACCCCCCCTCCCTCCCTTCCCCTCCCTTCCAACTGTACTCCTAGCCGTACACATAAATGTACTCTACACCACAGTCGCAACCAGGGGGGGGGATGGAAAAGAATTCGCGCCAAATTTTTTCGTACCCCCCCCCCCCCTCCGGGGGTACCCCCCGAAAAAAAGGTGGCGCCCCATGTAGGAATTTTTTTTTGTCAGGAGGAATTTTTTTACTCCGAACTACCTGAACTTGCATGCCACCTTCACTTTGCCACATTGTAGGATATTGGCACATGAACTACTTGTGAGATTAAAGTAAGTGCATTTTTTTTTGCATGGCGCCATTGATTTCTCTCTAGTAGCGGGGGACACTTGTTAAATGCAATTGTCAGCCCGCAGACAAGGGGCCCCAAGCACGGGGCGCTGCCACCTACATTTTGCATGGTTTGCGATCCATCTACTCCCCAAGCGGAGCCGCTAGCTTTGCTACTCTAGCGGTGCCCCTTTCAGCAATGAGTGTGGGCAAAGCGTGGAACCGCATGACCACCAGCGTTTGGTGGCCGTGTGGCAACCCGGGAGTGAAATTGCGGTACACAATGTGAAATGTGGGGCACTTGTTCGTTTGTTTGTTTCACGACCCCATATTGGTCAGTATTGTTGCGCCCTTTGAGTGGGGGTTAGGGAGTCGCAATCCACGGTTTGTTGCTTGCATGATTGTAGAGAGTCGCAATCGGGCGAAGTGTTGGGAAGCCAATGAAGGTTGGTACGACATGGGGCTACGGTTGGGGGAGTCAGGACGAACGATGTGCATGCAGTGCAGTCATAAATACGCGTTTAACTATACGTTTTTTGTAGTCAGATACAACCATAGGAGAAGAAAAATTTGGTGATGTGCGCGGAAGAACGGCGTAGTGCGACAATCTGCACCATTCACACACATACGAAGACATACTAACACACCAACACACAAACCGTAGCCTCATTGAGAACCAATCTTTGTTGGCAAGCCATTGTGGCGTACCGATCATCAACCAGCATGCGAGAAGGCAATGGGGACATGACATTGTGGGGTCCACTGTAGGCTTGGGCAACCTGCAGAACGGCCGGAATGGACTTGAATCACCCTTGTCCTTCAATGCCGCGGTTTCTCGCCCGAGATAGGGTGTATTGCCTTATCCGGCGACTGTTTCCTGCCAATAAGAGGCCAAGGTGGGGCTCTGCACTACAGCCGGAACAGACTGGGGGTCTTTGTGCCCTTAAACACAAATACCACCCATATCGGCTGAAATATCCATGGTTACTTTGAAAAATACCCTCCTTGCAGCTTCCAAACCCAAACACGGGGCTAGACTTGAGAAAATTTCAGGTTTTTGGGGTCCGGAAAAATTTTTGCGCGAATTTTTTTTCATACCCCCCTCCCCCCCATGGGGGACCCCCCCCCAAAAGAAGCTGTACGCCGGTACCAAGAATTTTTTTTTACCCCCCCCCCGTGGCCGAATCTACTGCACCAGTAACTACAGCCACACCAGCAGCCACCAAACCTGCAACCACGAACCCCGCAACCACAAACCCCGGGCCCGACGCCATATCAACCACACCAACATTCCCCACACCTCTACCCGTATCATTATCCGTCCTACACCCAGCCAACGCACCAACCCTACCACTCCCATCTGGACCAATCCCCGCACATCCCCTCCCCGCACAACACCCCTGAACCACCCACCCAACACCCATACTAGCACGACCCCTACCAGGCTTCGCCGCACTCCCGCCACCATTATCACACAAACTACCGTCAGAACCACACACACCCTCACCAACACGACCCGTTCTCTGGTCCACAGCGTCACCAGGCTACTCAACCCCAAAGCTAGCATCCCTCCTTCGAGCATCCACCACCACAAGAACCTCAGCCACCCGCAGCGCAGCAAGAACACAACCTAGACCAACAGAACCAGGCCGCGCCCCCTCCAGCGCCCCGAAGGGTGACTGGCTCGGGACCCCTACCATCCACCCCCCATCCGTCCCGCGGCCCAACGCCCTCGCAATGCCAGAAGCAAGCCAACGTTCGCCGGCCCATCGACCGGGACAAGGTAAACCTCTGTCAGATGATCTAGGGAGCAGCGGGTTTGCTACAAGCATCCACGGGTCCCTTAGACTCGTATGCCCAGTCGGTGGACACGCTTAGGGAGTGGGGGCAGTAGGCGGCCCAACGCAACTGGGCCGATTACCACCAGCAACAGCCCCAGCCAGCCTGGGTCACGGCCGAGGCGACAAGCGCGCCTTCCGTCACGCGCGACACTCCGCAGGTGCGGGCCGCGGCAACGGGCCCGCGACCGCTTCCTGAAGGGGCGCGCCGCCGCGCGACACCGTCAGTGCGGGCCGCAAATCCGTGCCCGCGACCTCCGCCGAGCGCCTGTACGGCGGCAAATTACGGCGCGGCCGCCGCCAGCAGCGAGGAAGGGACAGCAAGCTGTCCCATCAACATCGATCACAATGACGACATCGACCTCTTTGTACCGGTACAGGCACACAGGGACTCCGCGCAAGAGGGGGTTAGCACTCCCCGACCCCAAGCACAGCCCCGGCTAGCGGCCCCTCCGCCGACGGCCCCGTCACCGCCCCACCCCGCACCCCGGCCTCTGAACGCCCCTCCCCCGAGCCCCCCCCCCCCACACGCCGACGACATCCCCCCGCCATACACCGCAACAGACATGCGCCTCCCGTTGGTCAGCTTTCTGCCGGCTCGAGAGCCCCGGCAGGTAGCTGCCATTCCTTCTACCCTTCCCTCCCACCGGGACATGGTTGCATTCCACGACTCCTTCTCGTCGCAGGAAAGCTCGCACACAGGACACACGAAAACTTGAGTTCATGAGACATATTTGCAGCCTGTTTTATCCTCTGCCGCTTCCCCCTCTCACTCACTCGTGGGTGCGTGAGACATGTTTGCAGCCTGTTTTATCCTCTGCCGCTTCCCCCTCTCACTCACTGTCCTCCGTTTTTGCAGGAGTGGGGAAGCCTTCGTCGCAAGCGGCAGAAGGGCCCGCTTGGGAGGGCCATGCCATGCGGGCAGTAATTAAGGTGACCCCTTTCACCCCCGTTTCGCCATCGGATGCAGGCCCACGCCTCCCGCCCCACCGAGTTCCCATTTCATCACATCATCTTATATTATCCCTCATGGGGTTGGTGGCAATAGGTGTACGCCCTCTACCCTCCAAAAGTCGGGGGCCTCTCGATACAGGTGGCGAGTGCTTCGAGGCAGCATGTATCCGTGGTATTGCGTCAACCATAACCATTAGGACTCAGCACGTTCTTATGACCTCCGAGATGACATTTTTCGTGTGTTAGATTGCCTACGCCTTGGAATTTTGCATGCCTTGCACTACATGGGATTGGCGTTCCAGTCGGCAGCCCCCCCCCCCCCTCCACAGTCCACAACGTGGCACCACGACGTGGTACAAGATGGGGATGTAGAGGCCAATCCGGGACCACACTCCACCACGTGGTCTAGGGCCTCCAGGCGCTCGTATTACCACAACGAATCCGCCGGAGCCACATCCTGGAGTCACAGGACCAGCACTCCCAGAACCACCCAATCCTACCCGGCCGTGTAATGACCTGTGGAGACATCTCGCAGTTTTTGCGCAGCACGGCTTCCATCAATACAAAGGTCTCCTCTCTAGTGGCACTCCACCATCAGTTGCTCCAACAGTGCCATGTGGACCAAACTGCCCTCCCGGGCGAGATGCATGGTGCCATGCTACGCACACCACCTAGGGACAGCAAGACTGCCCCTAGCGCCCAGGTAGCCCAAAGAGGGAGACCACCGAGATCCAAAGCCCCGGATCTCCGATTACCCCCACAGGAGGTTTAGACATCCAGTGTTCAAGATGCGGCATCCGAGACTTCTATTCACTATGCTGCAGCACATGTGGCGACCACCTCTGAGGTCTCGACGTCCATGAAAGGATCGCACCGTCACCGGTACCGGGCCTCGATGTTAAAATCAACGCGCAAGAAGCAGCATTGTCATCCGCCCCTGCATCAAGCACTACCTCCTTTCTGATTGGGTGTGCACAAGGCGAACCGCCACCTCAGGACTCCCCACAACACAAGAGACCACGGGCTGCACACCCCCTGCAGCTCCACGTTGGCTTCCACATGGACCAATAGCCGACAACCAATCATGGGCCGGTCCCCCAGTGTGAAGATGTCCAACGACAATGAGACCGAGTTGGAAATCACATGCCATGTCAAACGGATACAGATGATCCCGACTGGGGATGGCTCCCCGCCGCGTCGCTATACCGCCTAGTGGGGCCCCCGCCCCTTACGGATTTACAAGGTGACTCCAGCTGGGAATGGCTCCCTACTGATCTACGCTATCGCCCGGAGGAACAACCGACATCGGCGGAACCTCGTGCCTCACCAAGGTCCTCATTGCCTTAACTCGGGGAGGCCCTCGCCGAACAAGGACAGGTGTCTTCGCTTCATGGATCGGGAGGGGGCCATTACGCCATTATAACCCTGAGACAAGACCTCGAGCGTTGCCCTCTGTGCTATGAGGATGCTTTGCTGTTTCCGCTACCCAGTCACCCGCTGCACCGGGTGTGCACTCTATGCGCATATGACCCCCGGCTTCAAGGATGCCCATGGCGATGCGCATCCCATAGACTCTCGGGGCACCTCCAGGAACCACCCCCCGCCCCCGCACGGACCCCGCCCGGACATGAAGATTACATGGACCTCGACGCAGAATATCGTGAAGTGGGTTTCAACCCAAGGCACTCGTCTAGGGGGGTTTCCTTGGCCTCCCTTTCCCCCCCGGGAGACAGCGCCTTCCCCATGCGAACTATATTACAAGATATGGTGGGTTCACAGTGGAGGCCTGCCTCTCCAGCTCCATTTTAGGTGCACTTCCCCGCAGTGCGCGAGACTCCGCTGGGGTCCTATGCCGATCTCCATGTGCACGAGTGTACACGTCACCTACAACACTCCTTGAGGTTGACGGAGATGGTCTTCCACCAGAGCAGACGAGCGATTTTGGGCTATGCACCCGACTGAGCTACATCATCCACCGCACCCCTGCGAACACCACCACCGCCTTCTGGACCCCCTATGTCAGTTTCCTACCGCCGCAACCCCCATGTCCCTGTGGTACAATGTGGCTACGTGGCGCGCAACCCAGGCCCCACATCTCCTGCGCCACTCGGGTCCCCTGGACATCAGGGTCTCGAGTCCATGGACTTAGACCCCATGCAACTCTAGTTTACCGCGACACGAGATCCCTCTAGAGGTACAAAGGGTGCAGAACCAACACAGTTGTATCCTTTAGCGGTGGGCGCAGCCTTGGAGGCCTGCGCATCACTCGGGCCATTGGACCCCCATCGGCTCGACCGCCCGTGCACTGCATTGTATAATGCGGCATTTAAAGAGGCCATGGGCGATATTCGCCAGCACCGGTTCCCCAACGAGGTGTCGTGGGTCGTGGCGCTGGTCACCGCTCATCTCGACGAGTGTGTGTACCTTTGGGTCCCGCCCGACATAAAACCCATGGACCCCGGTTCGTTAGGACTCATTTTCCAAGGACGGGTCAAGCCCAATGCGGAGAGGTGTGACCACCGCATCTTTGCGGTGGAATCCTTACTTCCGGAGTAGCACCAACAATGTTGGGTGGCGGACACCGAGGTCACCTTCTTGGCAATAGCCGTGACGGTGGCACAACGCATCACTGAAGATTCGGCCGCATGCACCGCCGACACGTCTGACATGCTGCGCACCATGGTCCACGGCCAGCTGGAGTCTATCATCCAAGTGCAATCACACGACCATGCCATGGACGACGGAGCACCTCTTTTCCCCATGTATGTGACCCGCCCCGCTGTAGTAGGGGTGGAGCACACAAAGCCAAAAATGGGGAGTTACCTCCTGCAACTTAGGCGGCTCCAAAGGGGCATGCGGTCGTGTTTGACTTCCAGGCCGGAGCGCAAAGTCACGAATTGTCACCACCACATTCCGAAGTCCACTTGTGAGATATTCTTTGACACGCGACGCACGCATCTGGACCACAGGGTTGGCCTCACAGTGGAATACGGCAGCGACGGCATCGACACCGTATTCCACAACGCGACGCCAATACATGCACAACGGTGCATCCTACACACCGCAGTCACCCAAAATCTGCATCCCTCCTACGGGGACCTCGCCAATCGGACCGCAGTCCTCCTCCTCGCGTATGAACAGGGGACAAGAAAGGGATTCATGGAGGCACAAACCGGGCCCAACGTAACGCCTATGGTGTGGGGCGTAACTGAGGATGACGCCATCCGGGAATTGGTAGATGTGCTGGCCCAAGGGCAGAAAGTGCATGCGTGTGAGCGCCTCCTCACACTGTACGTGGCCAACAAAAACCGGGACTCGGCCACTGCCACACTGCGTCTACAGTAAGTCGAAAGACCCTCGCTTCGTGCAGCCAATAGATATTAGGCCGGGGTCACAAAGTGGATGTGCACGGTGAACGCAAAGTACGATTGGTGGACAGGTGACGAGACCTTCGTCCCTGGATTTGCTGAACCGCTGCCCCTGATGGGCGTCCTGTTGGATAGCCCGGTCGAGTGGCGACCTGTGGAGGCCGTTGAGAGTTGTGAGTTGGACGTGCAAAACAAGGAGCATGATGATTTATACGGGAACATACAAGATGGCGGGAAGTTCGCCAATGAGGAGGACACGGATACGGTTGTCCGGGAATTCCCTGAAGCCATGAAAGTCAACAAGCTTCATCGCACGTTCACGTACCTCAACGAAACAGATATGGAAGTCCAGACGAGTATTGCCATGCAGCTACCCTCTAACACCTTCCCCTTCTTGGGGGCCATGGGGGCACCCGCGTCACGGTCTCAATCCACGGCATACAAGGTCCCCCTCCCAAGACGACTGGTGGCCAACGCCACGCGAGTAGTGGCCGAGGCAGCGGAGGCTAGATACGACCTCCAAATTGCCCTCGGCTATCCACCCTAGAATTGCGGTCCCCTGTTTCAGTCTGGGGCGAATAGTTGAGCGCACTTTGGAGGTCACCGGCTCTAAGTACACGATACGAATTTCAATGACAAAAGTTTTTGGGCAGAGGATGGTACTTCATGCGTCACATACAACCCCTATTTCTGAAAAACTGAAACAAAGGGCCCCGGTTTTGGGTAGATGGTCAAGTGTACTTTGCAGGTCCATTTCTCTAAGTAGACGTCACAAGTTTCAATGAAAAATTTTCTGGTTATAGCTAGTCATTCGGGCGTCACATAGAACCCACGGTTGCAAAAGGTTGAAATATTGGTCCGCTTTTCTATGGTAGATGGTTGCGTGCTTTTTTGCAGTCATGCGCTCTATTTAGACAACAAGAATTTCAATGAAGAAACTTTTTGGTGAGAGGTAGTCTTTGGGCTTTGACATAGAACCCTGTTTGGTAAAGTTTGAAACGGCGGGCCTTGTTTTGGGGCGGATAGTCGAGTGCCCCTTTTGAGGTCCCATGCTGTAAGTAGACAACACGAGTTTCAATGAAACAAATTATGGTGAGAGGTAGTAATATGGGTCTTCGCATAGAACGCCTGGTTGTTAGGCGATAGTCGAGTGCACTTTGGAGGTCCCGTGCTCTAAGTGGACAACACCAATTTTAATGATAAAATTTTCTTGTGAGAGGTAGTATTTGGGGCTTCACATAGAACCCCTAGTTGTTAAAATGTGAAACAATGGGCTTCTGATGTGGGGCGGATGGTCGAGCGCACTTTGGAGGTGCAGTGCAGGGGGGGGCGTTTCTGCGGAGAACGACAGCATGGGGGGTTTTACATAACCCCCCCCTTTTTTCGTTGGCCAAATTTTTAGGCAAAAGTAGGGTTTTCACATAACCGAAACCCCCGCCTTTTTGGGGGGGAAGGGTTTGCTTAGCGCACCTCACACTACCACTATATAGCACTTTTGACCACTTGTGGGCCCCTTCTGATTTAGCCCCCCGCTATGAAGCGGTGGGGATCCCCGAGACGGCAGGGGTGACGTAGCCATTTTGCCCACAAGTGGGCCAATTCTGATTTTGTCCCCCCGCTCTGAAGCGGTGGTGATCCCCGAGACGGCAGGGGTGAGGTAGCCATTTTGCCCACAAGTGGGCCCCTTCTGATTTTGTCCCCCCGCTCTCAAGCGGTGGGAATCCCCGAGACGGCAGGGGTGAGGTAGCCATTTTGCCCACAAGTGGGCCACTTCTGATTTTGTCCCCCCGCTCTGAAGCAGTGGGGATCCCCAAGACGGCAAGGGTGAGGTAGCCATTTTGCCCGCAAGTGGGCCCCTTCTGATTTTGTTCCTCCGCTCTCAAGCGGCGGGGATCCCCGAGACGGCAGGGGTGAGGTAGCCACTTTGCCCACTTGTCGGCCACTTCTGATTTTGTCCCCCCGCTCTCAAGCGGTGGGGATCCCCGAGATGGCAGGGGTGACATAGCCATTTTGCCCACAAGTGGGCCACTTCTGATTTTGTCCCCCCGCTCTCAAGCGGTGGGGATCCCCGAGACGGCAGGGGTGAGGTAGCCATTTTGCCCACAAGTGGGCCCCTTCTGATTTTGTCCCCCCGCTCTCAAGCGGTGGGAATCCCCGAGACGGCAGGGGTGAGGTAGCCATTTTGCCCACAAGTGGGCCACTTCTGATTTTGTCCCCCCGCTCTGAAGCAGTGGGGATCCCCGAGACGGCAAGGGTGAGGTAGCCATTTTGCCCGCAAGTGGGCCCCTTCTGATTTTGTTCCTCCCCTCTCAAGCGGCGGGGATCCCCGAGACGGCAGGGGTGAGGTAGCCACTTTGCCCACTTGTCGGCCACTTCTGATTTTGTCCCCCCGCTCTCAAGCGGTGGGGATCCCCGAGATGGCAGGGGTGACATAGCCATTTCGCCCACAAGTGGGCCACTTCTGATTTTGTCCCCCCGCTCTCAAGCGGTGGGGATCCCCGAGACGGCAGAGGTGACCTAGCCATTTTGCCCACAAGTGGGCACCTTCTGATTTTGTCCCCCCGCTCTCAAGCGGTGGGGATCCCCGAGACGGCAAGGGTGACATAGCCATTTTGCCCACAAGTGGGCCACTTATGATTTTGTCCCCCCGCTCTCAAGCGGTGGGGATCCCCGAGACGGCAAGGGTGAGGTAGCCATTTTGCCCACAAATGGGCCCCTTCTGATTTTGTCCCCCCGCTCTGAAGCAGTGGGGATCCCCGCGACGGCAGGGGTGACGTAGCCATTTTGCCCACAAGGGATGATGGGACAATCCACAACCACGGGTGATGAAGGAGGGGGGACAAGTATGGCACACAACGAACTACAAGTGAGGCCGATGAAGATTGGCGTCCAGAGGACCGCGCGTCCGATGAATCAGACGGCTCCGACACGGATAGTTCGTCAACGACCAATTCTAGTAGTGGTGGAACGTCCTCTACATCGTCGGAGTATAGTTCCGACGGCAGCAGTTCGGACAGCAGTGCCAAAGTGGCACCCCATGAAGCGATGACACGAAACGCGAAACGTGACGAATCGTACGTCTGGCAGGATTGGGCACCCTGTGAGGCACCCTCTTCGGTGTGGGGCCGCGCCGAAGAGAAACCGTCCATGGCCCCCCCCGGCAGGGGGTGTGGGCGGCTACAACCACCATTGCATTGGTGAGGAGGTAGAGTGGAGGCCTCCGTTGTTGTATGCTAACCCCTTAGGCCACCGCGTCCCTGCCACACCTGATATGTGAAACAGCAGCATCAAGTAAGCGTGCAAAGATCCATCACTTTTGAAGCAAGACACCCCCAAATTTCCTTCTGCATGCCCAAAAAATGGGCAAATACGCACTTGTGCACATCCAAGGTAACCCCCGCGGCGCATTTTGGAAAATTTCAGTTTCGCGCAAAAGGGGTAAACCCCCCCCCCTTTTTTCGAAGTGGCCAATTTTAGGCAAAACGGCATGACTTCACATTTCGCAGAAACGCCCCCCCCCTTGGTGCAGTGTTCTTGGACCACACACATTTCAATGACAAAAGGTTTTGGTGAGGACGAGGTGGGGTGACGCCGGGTTTCTCTTGCCTTTCCAAGTTTCGCTTGCGGGTTAGGTGAACTTTTGGTTGCCACGCGATGCAGGGGAGACAGGGGTGAAAGTGCATGGAAGCAACCACCCAGTGGGCGGTTTTGCGTGAGCATAGGTGTAGATAGTCTAGAGGGGCCTATGGGGGTGGTATGTTGGCTTCTGGTCAATCTTGAGACCTGGGCGGGGGGGGTCATCCTTTCCCAATACCGAGAGAGGGCTGGCTTGTCCCCCTCTAGCGTTCTTGTGCAGGCCCGCCATGGGGCCTGGTTCATCGCAGTGGTAGTTCGTTTGAATGGCATTTTGCTGATCTAGTAAGAGCGGCTGTAGGTGATTCCACATGCGATTACCCATCACGGCAGGGGGTGTGGGCGGCTACAACCACCATTGCATTGGTGAGGAGGTACAGTGGAGGCCTCCGTTGTTGTATGCTAACCCCTTAGGCCACCGCGTCCCTGCCACACCTGATATGTGAAACAGCAGCATCAAGTAAGCGTGCAAAGATCCATCACTTTTGAAGCAAGACACCCCCAAATTTCCTTCTGCATGCCCAAAAAATGGGCAAATACGCACTTGTGCACATCCAAGGTAACCCCCGCGGCGCGTTTTGGAAAATTTCACTTTCGCGCAAAAGGGGTAAACCCCCCCCCCTTTTTTCGAAGTGGCCAATTTTAGGCAAAACGGCATGACTTCACATTTCGCAGAAACGCCCCCCCCCCCTTGGTGCAGTGTTCTTGGACCACACACATTTCAATGACAAAAGGTTTTGGTGAGGACGAGGTGGGGTGACGCCAGGTTTCTCTTGCCTTTCCAAGTTTCGCTTGCGGGTTAGGTGAACTTTTGGTTGCCACGCGATGCGGGGGAGACAGGGGTGAAAGTGCATGGAAGCAACCACCCAGTGGGCGGTTTTGCGTGAGCATAGGTGTAGATAGTCTAGAGGGGCCTATGGGGGTGGTATGTTGGCTTCTGGTCAATCTTGAGACCTGGGCGGGGGGGGTCATCCTTTCCCAATACCGAGAGAGGGCTGGCTTGTCCCCCTCTAGCGTTCTTGTGCAGGCCCGCCATGGGGCCCGGTTCATCGCAGTGGTAGTTTTTTTGAATGGCATTTTGCTGATCTAGTAAGAGCGGCTGTAGGTGATTCCACATGCAATTACCCATCACGGTGTGTGTGTCTTGTTGTTTGAGGAAGTAGTTGGGGCACGTGTTGCAATGGCATTGTGCTTGCCGTAGTAGAAGTGTAAATGCCTCACGTATCTCCGGCTTTTGGTTATGTAATAAGTGGTACAGGGGAGCGCCTGTGTGTGCCATGTATGAGTTTTGGACTAGGTGGTCTGTGTTATCTTCATAGTACAGAGCCGTCGCTTGGCGCACTGCTTGTTGAAGAGAGGTGGGACAGTGGCCGTGGAGAAACCACGCTCTCCAAACAATGTTATTGGCTTCTTGGAGCATCTGTAGTGGTTGTGTGAGGTGCAGGCCGAAGACTCCTATGCTTGCATTGAGCACCGCCTCAAAAAAATAGGCCAATTCATGCTTGCACCGTGCCATGATGCGTGGTACACTCACAGCTTTGGCCAGTTGTCGCACTAACTTGGGTGGCAACGCGGCACGCTCAGGTTTGCTTCCATGCTGCACTGCTATTTATCGCCGCGTCGGGCTATAGGTGTGAGATTGGGTTGTGGCTTCTACTTGTGGTGCATGTTGACTTGCTCCGAAATGTGTGCGCTTGCCTTTACGGGGCCTCACTCGGCCACACACTCATTCATTTGCGCTTGCCGGGCATGGGTCCGAGGGAGCGGGGGTCAGAGGGCCACAGGTCTTCGCCGTTGCCACCGGCTGTTGTGTGTTGTTAGCAAATGCCAGTAGCGTGGTCCTCAAGGGGTATGGTGCTATGTCAGGGTACGTCCGTCTTAGTCAGAATGTCAGGGGAAGGGTGGCTGATGGGAACAGTAACAACCCTCCCGCTCCTCCTTCCCACACGCCGCCGGCCAGATGGACCGACGGTGTAGTTCCCACTTCTATGCGGACTACATAGAGGTGCGTAGGCAGGTTTGCGTGCAAGAAGCCAGTGATGGGAGCGCCAGTTGTTCCCATATGCCCTCTAGTAGTCGGTGTGGATTGTTGGGGAAGGGCCCTATGGCGTCCAGTGATGTTGAATCAATATGATGATGAGGTCCAGCGGGTTCATGTCCGCCACTCCCGCCTGCATGAAGATTGCTTCCAGGAGCGATCTACCCAAGACTGCCCACGACATGGTTGGGGGGATGGCATGGTAGACAGCTAGTGCCACTCGTTTGAGGATTAACATCCATATGACCTTTGCATCAGTGGTGTCACACTCTATTGCCCTTGGCACACGATAGAAGACCCAATCTTGATCTAGCCTAGAATGCTCTAGCCAGAACGTTCTAGCCTAGAATGGTTGTAACCTAGAACACAGATCGTTCTACCATGGAGTGGTCGAATAGGTAGAACATAAAAAAACAAATTATCACAGTGGGTTGGGGGGTGCATGACACACACACTCATAGCAACCAACACACTTGACGCATGGATACGCATATGCCCCCCCCCCCCCCAGCATACACACAGTTTTGCAAAAGCATATGCGCAACGCAACACACAACATACAATGTCAAGGGTGGGGAGGGTGGGTAAGAGGCCAAAAGCAATTAATTGATTAAGCACCGCACAAACACCCCCTCAGTGTCAAGCCATCACCCCCCCCTACCCCTTTCCATGTTGTGGTCTGGGTTGTGGGGCCCCTGCTTGTTTTGCCTAAGGTTAGGGAGGGTATTCCTTTCCTCTTTGCAGGTGTGCTGTTTTTTTTTCCAAATGTGGATGTCAAGAAGTGGGTACACGGTGACACCAAGAGGTAGGTGTGTTACTCCTTCCCTCCTCCCTGCCATGTGTGTCTGTGGTGTGGGGTTGTCTAGTGTACAGGTTCCCCCTTCCCACCATCCCCCCCTCCAGCTGGGTTATGCACCGTGCTGCTGTGCGGGTCAGTGGTATGCTTTGTTCCCCCTCCTCCCAGGTTCTGCAACCCCCCCCCCCCCCCGTGTGCACTGGTACCTGGCTTGTTGGTTGGTTGGCTGTTGGTTTTCGGGTTGCTTGGTTGGTTGTTGCGTTGGTTGGTTGGTTGTTGGTTGATTGGTTCTGGCACAGCCGAGTTTGGCTGGTTGGTGGGGTGGTTGGTTGGTTGGTTGGTTGGTTTGTTGGTTGGTTGTTTGTGGGCTAGTTGCTGGGGTGTGTGTGTGTGTATTGTCTGCACACATGCTGTGTGGTGTTGCTGCACAGTGTGTCTGTGTGTAAGCCTGTATGTGCAGCGATTGCAAGGCTCTTTGGGGGGGTTGTGCACATTTCATTTTGGCGTTCTAGCGGCGTTCTAGCGAGGTGCTCTAGCGGCGTTCTAGGGAGCGAAGCGGCGCCGCCAGAGCGCCGCTAGAACGCCGCTAGAGCACCTCGCTAGAACGCCGCTAGAACGCCAAAATGAAATGTGCACAACCCCCCCCAGGACCTTTGCAATCGCTGCACATACAGGCTTACACATAGACACACTGTGCAGCAACACCACACAGCATGTGTGCAGACAATACACACACATACACCCCAGCAACTAGCCAACAACCAGCCAACCAACAAACCAACCAACCAACCAGCAAACAAACCAACCAACCAACCAGCCAGCCAAACTCAGCTATGCCAGAGCCAATCAACCAACAACCAACCAACCAACGCAACAACCAACCAAGCAACCCGAAAACCAACCGCCAACCAACCAACAAGCCAAGCACCAGTGCACACAGGGGGGGGGTGCATAAACTGGGAGGAGGGGGGACAAAGCACACCACTGACCCGCACAGCACAGCTCCCGACGCTACAGCAGTGCACTAGGCAACCCCATACCACAGACACACGGTCACACACGTGTACATGGCAGGGAGGAGGGAAGGAGTAACACACCTACCTCTTGGTGTCACTGTGTACCCACTTCTTGACATCCACATTGGGAAAAAAAAACCAGAACACCTGCAAAGAGGAAAGGAATACCCTCCCTAACCTTAGGCAAAACAAGCAGGGGCCCCACAACCCAGACCACAACATCGAAAGAGGGGGGGGGGCTGATAGCTTGACACTGAGGGCGTGTTTTTGCGGTGCTTGTGTTCAACCTCTTGGCCCACCCTCCCCCCCCCCGTGACATCTTGTGCTGTGTGTTGTGTTGTGCATATGCCTATGCCAAAGTATGTGGGGGGGGGGGGCACATATGACTATGCATGCGTCAAGTGTGTTGGTTTTTATTAGCGTATGTGTATTACCCCTCCACCCCACCCCCACTTTGGTGTCCCTTAGATGCGACACATGGATGAATGTTTTTGTTCTAGTTGTGTTCTAGGCTAGAATGTTCTAGCGACGTTCTAGCGAACGTCGCTAGAACGTCGCTAGAACACTACTAGAACGAAAATTTTTTGGACTCCACAATCAGGTGAAAACAAAGAAATTGTGAAAAAAAACTATGGGCCCCCGAGTATGGATAGGGGGGTCCCGGTTAGACACCTCATCCCCCCCCCCCCCGCCCCCCTGCGGGGGGGGGTTCCCCTCTTTTTTTCGTTCTAGCCGCTCTAGCCGGTTCTAGGCTAGAACGAGATTGCGTATTCTAGCGTGTACCAAGGGTGGGCGCTAGTTGTCGCGGTCCACGCAATCTCCTTTCTTCTGTAGCGGGTGTACCACGTTTGCCCAATTTGTCGGCACTGGGGTCCTCCCTATGGCAATATCCCATAAGCGAGGTGGCAGATTTTTCTGAGGCTGAGTGGTAGGGTGCCATACAGCTCGGCTAGCAGTCGGTCAACACCCGGGATTTTCCCCGCTTGTAGTTTTAGCAGCACCGCGTCCAATTGCCGAAGGGTGAAGGGGGTGTGTTGCATATTTCTGCGTTGACCTGTGTTGTAGAGCCGTGGCAGGTGCAAGATTGACTCGTTGGTGTACTCCAATAGTTTGCCACACGCCATGTTTTGCTATTTTTGGAAGCTTTGTAGCACCTTGTTGAGGACAATGGTGGCGTCCTTCGTGATGGATCCATCCGAAAGGCGCACTGCTTTGATGCCACGGTGCCATGTGTCGCCTAGTTTTTTGTCGCCATCTTTTAGGGACTTATACGGCTAAGAATGTTGGTGATAGCATTGCTGCTCTCGCGCTACTTTCTTTGCGCGGTACTAGTGCAATTTCTTGAGTTGTTTCTTTGTGAGATGTAGGTGCCCCGCTGTGTCTTGGGCTGCGTGTTGCGTTCGCGGGTCATGGGAATGTACGGCACCGTGGACGTCTCTTTTGTCCTGCCACATGGCCCGTACCATGGATCGTAGGTGCGGGTTGGGGCTTGCCGTGTCCTTGGTGTCTTGGTGTCCTTCTTGGACCCTGCATGCCACTGATGTTTGTCGCATGGCGCGGCTCAAGTCATGCTTTGGTTGTTGTTGGAGGACTCGTTCCATTGTGCCGTAATACACTGTCGACCTCGGGGTGTTGTTCTCCGCAGGGAGGCGGAAGGACGGCTGCATCTCTTGGTGTTAGTCCGTCATGGGTGTGGGTGCAATTTGCAGTGTCGTAAGGCGCACATCCAACCGTTGGTACCTTGTGGCTTTGGATGGGACGGCATGGTATCTTGCAACCGCTGCTTCCACTTGCGTGGGATCCGTGTAGCATAGGTTGATGCATGAGTCTACCACTCCTACTTATGGCACCGTGTGGGAGAGGTTGCTCCCATATAGATGTGGTGAGATTTTGCACGCCGAGCTGGTGCATGGCAAGCCTCACCGCCGCGTCGTCCGGCGTCGGCTGGCTGGCCGCCACGTTCGTCCTCCGTGGGGGCGGCATTTAAGTCTCCCTTGTTGTATAGCCACCGGACATATACATATCATCATCATCATGATCATGATTGGCTAGAATGCTGATGTTGGTGTTGTTGCTGCTATAGGTGCTGCTGCTGCTGCTCCTACTGTTGTTGCTGCTGCTATTGTTGCTGATGTCAAGGCAAAATACCACTTGATGCTCCATGACGCTATCAACAAGAGGTATGCGCAATAACTTGGCTTGCCTTATCAGCTTTACGCGTTGTTGCTCACTCCACCCCCGTGGAAGTTGAAAAGAGGTAGCTAGCGTCAGCTTGCGAAGCAGGTACATTACCAACGGAAGCTGGGCTAGAAACCCCCGATTGGGGGATACGCCCCACATCAAATTTCTCCTTAACCTTTCACCTGTCCTTCAGAGCTTTACGCTGTGAGGCACATGATTTACATTTGGACTAGCTCTTCAAACCGATCGTGGGCCACTGGTGGCTTTCACTTCAAGTGGTACCCATTGACGTGCACCACACTTTGAGGCGAAGGGGCGCATCAATGTCAGGTTGGGCACCTTGAAAAGTGAATTTAACGGAATTCGTTCCTAGGTGCATACATAAAGTGCAACCGACTCTTTCTTAACAATTCATCAGGTGCTGCATTGAACATTACCTTCCAAATTTCATTGGCACCCACCATACAGACGAGATGCTATAGAGCCATGGATGCTAAGGGTGTTTTTTGAGCGAGTGGTGCCCTAGCAGTACGCTAATCAACCCAAGGACACACAGCTCGCGGTGCTGATGCTCCAAAAATACCCGTGTGAACTACAGGGGAAGTTGTGGGGAAAGCAAACCCCAACAAACATTACACATCCTTGCAGTACCGCAACTTGTGTATTGTGGGTCTACACCCAAAGTGCACAGCGGATCCGAGGTTCGATGATGAGACGGACGATTCAATGTCTGCATTTAAAACATATAACCTCGGCGCATCCAGATGAAATTATTTGTCATATAAAGTGGACACAAAGTGACGTGGTGACTTGGTTTGAAGACACCATTGTTGGAATGCAAAAAGATCATTACATGTGAAATCTGGTCCCCGCTGTCTTTTATACACATACCCTTTGATATTTTAAGGGTACTTATAAACAGCGCCTTTTGCGAAGCCCCGCTCGCGCAAATTTAGAGTGCCATGCAAGCCACTATTACAGGCATTGCCCTTGCAGAGGTTTTCGAAGAGGATCAAGGGTGGCACATCTAGCACCACGACACCACCACCACCCTCACCTTGGTGGTAACCAACCTCCACCTCCATCGGGTACCTCCGTCCCTAATACGCGTCCTCCACCAAGGCCGCACTCACCATGTCCCCGCCCTGCAAACTCCTGAGTGACCGAACAAGGCAGCGCTTGAGGCCCACCCGAGCACAACAGCCAATACGGCAAAACTACTGCAATTGTTGGATGAGGCCATCCGTCACCCCTATGACCTGCTTTGGAGCACACACAAAACGCCTCTCCAACCCAGTCCAACCGACTAGAGCCGAGTGCATCAGCGGCCAGCGGAACAAGTATTATATGTGCCAGGTCCCACAGTACCGGTAGTCCTACTGTTAGCACTAAACAGGTCCCGTGTACGAAGGGGTGAGTGTGTCCTGCAGCTGGGGCTCCGGCCCGGTACGATGCCGTGGAAGGTCACCATAGGGGCTGGCTCTTGTTGGGGTGCCATTTGCGGCGGTGGTGCCGCCGCCATTTTGGCAATTGTTGAGGCTTGGCGGGTTGCATTGGTATGTCAGCGGCACCTTACTGTTTAGGGCCGTGGTGGAACGCGGACCGCGACGATGTCGGGGCCCGCGTGGCAGGGCCATCCTCGGATCCATGGGGTGATGTGCGCACTCCTGCCGCCGTAGAGGATGTGGCTTGTGGTTGGGTGCATACGGAGGATGCCACCCTGTGTCGGTAGGTACGGGGTGGCGGTGGTGGGATGTAGCCAACGTGGACCACGGGTCGAAGGCGGGGGGAATAGGGAACCCCCGCTGCCACACACATCCTAAAGCAGCGCCCCCCGGCGATATCCCCACAGCACGCGATCCGGCGTTGCTGCTAACAGATACTCGCAGGGTACCACTGTCACCCACCCATCGTCCACAAACCCCTAGGCAAACGACAACAAAACCGCCTAAGCCACAAAGCCCTACACATAGAGGCCCAACAACGGCGGCTTGGGACCATCCATAGGTTGTCCCCCAGACCACAAGCGACCCGCAAACCCTAGCAAACGTCCCCAGCCACGCCGGGGACCACACGGGGTCCGGCTTGGCAACTTCGCCCCGGGCACCAAGCGATGCCGACATGGCAGCCCCGCCTGAGGTGTCCCCGGCTAAGGACAAGCGAATCATCGTGCACATAAGGCCACCAGCGGCCGAAGACCCCAAGCAGCCGAGCCCCGCAGAACGTGCAGCCGGCACTGCAAGCCGGATAACAGACACCGCAGGGGACAAAAACCGAGGGGAACCATCGCAAACCCCCACAAGAACAATGCCACGAACCGACCGCCCTATCACAATCCTCACCGACAACAAATCCGTTGACGACTTCATGATTGGTGTCATGATGCCACTTAGCCTAACGGAATGCCACCACACCACCTCCCCGATCCCGATCCCCCCCCCCCCCCCCGCTTGCAACGGCGTGCACAAACCCAGCGATGCTGACGATGCGACAGAGCACAGGGAACCAGCATCCAGACTGGCAGCGGACACCGAGGACCCCGCGTGCAGCACCGAGGCCCCTCGTACGGCGATCTCCATACCGCGTGAGGCTCACCTCCTCTAGGACTACAACGCTCTTAACAGATCCTTCCAAGCCGCCCAGGGAACCGGAGGACACCACGGCGCCCATCATCACCTTGACACGAGCCCCCAAGGAACCATGGCGGCAACCACGGGCGGAAGACTGTGTCACACTTTGACGTGACAGTGGAGACCCAGCACCGCCCACAACCCCACAACCTAATGGGCAGGCAGAGACAACACCAACCAAAGGGCGACAGTGCCCACCAACAGACGGCACCCAACATACGTGCCGGGGGAGCACCCCCCGAGCCGAGCAAGGGCGGCTCTTCACATTCTTCATCCACTGATAGCTTGGAACCTCAATTGCAACCCAAGAAGTATCGCCGTGTGGCTGCACAAAGTCCTGCGGAACGGGTGGTGGAAGTGGATGCCATGTCAAATGATGGTCGTCCTTTACATATGCTCAGCGAAGGCGAGCTCAACATTCACGGTTCCAATCAAGCAAAAGGTGTTTGTTTTTGCATGTTTCTTCGCCGAGGTGAGGCATTTGGGGAGGAAGATGGGCATATTTCCCTGCATGGAACTTTGTTGGGAACACGCTTGGATGTTTTCGGAATCCCTTGGAACATTGCTTGGACCATTTGGCCACCAAATTGGGCTCCAAAACGCACCTGATATCGCTCAGAATGTTCTATGGTTCTTCCGGCCAACCATGCCCGGGTAGGTCAGAAGAAATTTTGGTTGGGATTTTTCAAAGGTATTGTGCGATATGAGTACCATTTGCCAAGCACAAATTCTTAACATTCCCAAATTTCCTAGGCAATATGATTATCATTTTCCTTCCATTTTTACCTTCTATGTTGTGCGTGTCAGCACCATGTGACTAGTGAGCAGCAGGGAGTACGAGCAGTACATGTAATGAGAGTGGCATCCTTCAATACTGGGGGCCCCACGGTTGATTGGGACCGATGGGGCACCATCGTATAGCTCTTGTCCGATATGCGCCTCGACATTGTCGGCTTACAAGAAGTTCAGCCTACCTTCCCCAACATAGAGGCGAGAACAACATTACCCTTCCCCAAGTGGCAGATCTACTTTTTTTTTTTTTTCGAAATATACAGCTCACAGTTCAACGGTTCGCTGAGTAGGAAGGCCAGCCCATTATACAGATTGGTGACCCACATCCCAAGTCATGGGTCAGCAGGTCGGCGGGTGGGATGGCAAACCGGCGTTCCGCCGTAGAGTGAGGGGCAGTGCAAGGTGAAAGGATAAAAACGGAGGTGGTATTCCCGTGTGCAATCGCCCCGTTGCCATCCCCGGGGGTGATGGGCAACCATGGGGGTGCCCAGGGGGCCGGCAGCTACCATTGCTAGGTTCCAGTCATGCATACATACGCAGGGGGGGAGCAGCACGGATGTCCACATCCAGGGCGTTAGTGTTGGTGTTGCAGTGCCAGGGACGGGCCGACTCGGCGTTAGTCGGTTCAAAAATAGAAAGGCAAAAAAAAAATAGAAAGGCAAAAAACAGATGACAGGGGTACACAGAGGACAAGGGTGAACAGGCAGGTAAAACTATGCTCTGCAGTGAGCACTGTGTCGTTGCCTGAGGTATGTAGAGGGCCCTGATGGCGATCTCCCACTTACTTTAGGGCAGAGAATTGGGGCAGCGCTGACTTCGGACCTGACTTCAGACCACCTGATGTGAGGCCTGCAGAGACGGTGGCATGGGGCTGGCGGTGTAGGGTCGGGGGGGGGGGGGTGATTTGGGTTGCAGTGACGACACATGTGTCTCAAACTGGCCGGAGGGAGTCGTTCCAATCGGACGGTGTGAACGGGTTGGGTTTGGACGACGGGGCAGGACAAGACAACTGTGACATTATCCAGCACGGCCCGTTGCCACTTGTAAACGATTTTCCTGGTTGCTCCGGGGCCTCCATGGGCGGTGCTTAGGGCGCGGAATAGCGAGACGGGCACACCAAGGCGCCCGGCGATGCGGAGATCACGTCTGTGTGCTGTTGCCCGCCATCTGGTGGGCGTAGGCGCAAGTGGCAGATCTACTATCACCCACACCCGTCCGAGACCAATGGGGTGGCATTCCTAGTCCGCAACACAATGGACCACTTCGTGCTCAAGGACAGCAATCAACGTGCCTCGCTTTTGCAGACGCAAATGGGACTTTTCTCGGACTTACTTTGCAGCTTCCCAACAAGCCACGACTACGGATCTTCCACTACTATGGACTCCAAACTGCAGCCACCAAGAAGAGGCAAGATGCCTTCGTTGAGACGCACCAATGCGATGTACTCCCCGGTGACTTCAACGACTCCATTTGGAGCAACACCCCAAGTAGGTTTTGGCACAATGACCTTCTGAACCGCCGTATGTACAACCTGCTGCACGAACTATACCCCGATGGGTCAGGCGGGACACACCAAGGGGTGCCACCGCCCGGATGCTATCCTGTTCTCTTCGCGGTGCTTGGGGAATGTTAGCCCCATGACATACCATATTGTCGCCATGCCCACCTCTGACCACCGACTCGTCCTAACGACTACCGGCCTCACCTCCACGGACTGTGAGTCTTTCTTCAAAGCCACGCACCCTGCAAAGAAGTGGAAGGTGCGGCAAGAGCAAGCCGCCGTGCAGGAGACACAACACATACTCCCCAGGCAAGACACCCCAATGGACACAGCATCACGCGCTGAAGCTGTCCTCAAGGTGGTGGCGCAGGCCGTGATTCGACAGGGGAAGCGCACCAAGCGGACCCGTCTCAAAACTCACACACAACAGTGGCACAAACACTTCCAAGTGGTCACGAAGCTCATCGTGCAGGTGCTGCGCGAAGTGGCCAACAAGCTCCTCTATACCATGCATCATGCTGCCCTCCGCAAAGATGGGGTATTCTTCCGCTTGACCAAAAACTGGACCCACGGACCATTGAATTCCACCCAAAAGCAACCCAGCCCGGACTCGGCGTGCGCTTTGCTGGCCAACTTCAGTGGCAACCCCCCCCTATGACATGCCGGCCATTGAAGCACTCATCCCACAGCTCATGCCATAGGGGCACATGACTGATGACTGACCAAGCGTCGATGAGTTCAAACGGGCATGTATGGGCAAGCGCAAGAAAGCCGTGGGCCCTGATGGGGTTCCGCACCGCTTGTTGAGTATGGTGCCAGACGATACGCTACACACGTTGTATGAGGGGGTGCTCGAAGTATGGAGAACAGGAGATATCCCGCAGCAATGGCTGCGGCCCGAGGTGGTGTTGATGTACAAGAAAGGAGATCCTGACCGCCCCGAGAATTATCGACCCATTGCCGTGACCAACAGTATATATCGTGTTATCATGAAGTTGTACAGACCCTGTCTGCAGCGCCTCGTTCACCGGGTTGCTATCCCCGAGCAGTATGGGTCAAGGCCTTTACACACCGCGACTGAGCAAGCTGCGAACCTAGTCAACTCCCTCCATGAGCGCCAAACGGAGGGCCGGGAGCCCTTTGTTGTTTTGTTGGATGTTGCCAAAGCTTTCTCGTCCACAATCCATGAGGTCATTTTCTCCATCTTGAACCATGCCGGGCTCTCGCCAAACTATGTGACCGCCTTCCGCACGATCTACGCACATACTGACACATACACCGACATACATTTCACACCCACGCGGGGCGTCAAAGAAGGATGCCCGTGCTCCCCGCTCTTGTTCGCTATTGTATATGAGTTGTTCATCAAGCGTTTGATCGCCAAGTACCCGGACACATTCTTTTATGTTGATGATATTGCCATCATTGTCAAAGATTATTCGGAATTGGACCGACTCCTCACCGACCTCTCCGCTTGGGGGTCCCAGATAGGGATCAAGTTCAATCCTAACAAGAGAGAAGAGTATCACTTCCAACGACCACGGTCCTCGGGCGCTACCTTATGGGGTGCTCAGTAGGCAAAGCACATCTGGTGGGGACAACATCGTCTCGACTTCAAGGATCCCATGTTCTCTTACTTGGGCCACACCATCGCTGGTGTAGGGTATAGGGGTAAGGCTAGGGATGCGCTCGTTGCCACGTCCATGTAGATGCAGTACTACAGGTTCTTTTCCACGCGGGGAGCCTGTAGGACAAACTCTTCGAAGGCGGTATCCATGCGGTTGCCCCAACACACATCCCACATAAAGGGACTCTTATACACCCACCTGGGGACGAGTACCGAATTGACAATGTGTGTCCGCTAAAAGTTTGTCAACGGGAGGATGGTGTATGCGGCTACGTGAGCTTGTAGGGCGCACGGAAGGGGGACTGGGCCTCCACAGCGCATCCTGGGCCGGTTTATGCACCCTTATCTAGCCAGTCCACCGGGCCATGCGAGTTTCACACAGGCCTATGACGAAGCGTACCAACTCAGGTCATCTCCCACACATGGTAGCGAAGTACCGCAAAATCTTGCTGTCCTTTGGTATGGAAACGGGGCGCCTCCCTCGGGCCGGCCAATTGGCAGGTCGAAAGGCACCCAAATGGGCCCATGATGACCTCGAGTCACTCTTCGATGATGAGGACCCCGATGATTGCAGGTTTGAGTCGTTTGTGCCCCACCAGTACCTCCAATCCCTGTGTCCCAAGACCGGCACTACTGCCGTGCAACCCAACGTTGAGCAACCAGGGCGTGCTTGGCACCAGCAAGGGCAACCCACTGGGTCGACGTGGTACAGTGACGGCAGCCTGTTGGAATGGCGCGCCGGCACAGGGGTGGTCAACGGACCTATGCGCATCTAGGCGAGAGTACCGGACCCGCAGACAATTTATAGGGCTGAAATGTACGGCGCAGCTATGGGTATAGTAACCAAATGGGCTATCAGACTTCAGACTTCAGACTTTTATGGACCATCACCCCCCCCCCCACCCCAACACCCTTTCTAACCCCCCCCCCCCGTGTCAAACTCCCCCCCCCCCCCCCGTGTCCCCCCCAATATCAGACTTGTCCCATTGTCACCACACCCTTGAGGTGTAGAAGTGGGTTGTGGTCTCGACCCTAGCGTCTGAAACCCAACCAGTGCTTGCAACCCCTTCAATGATGGTACGTGCCCCCCCCCCCCCCACCCCACCCCACCCCACCCCATCTCTCTGACTCAAACCGATCGGGGGGCTCATATGTGACTGAAGACAAGTGGGAACAGAATCCTGATGTCTGGCCCAAGCAACCTCACCTGAGCTAATCGGGTCAGCTTTGCTGGTGGGGTGGGTGGGTGGGGGTTCATCGGGTTGGGCCGGAACTGTTGAGAGGGGGGGTAGTGGGTTTCGAGCACAGCACAGCACATCACAGCACATCACAGCACATCACAGCACAACACAACATACAACATAGCACAGTTTATTACAGCACAACACAGCACAACACAGCCCCTACGGCCGCCCAAGAGAGCCTTGCTCCCTCCCTCCCTCCCTCCCTCCCCTCCCTCCCTCCCTCCCACCCTGTCATTTCCCTGCTTGTGTGGTTGAGGTTAGGGAGGGTATGCCTGTTTTTCTTTTTCAGGTTCATCAATCTAGCAACTTTCATAGTTGTGGCTGCACTCCGGATTTGGTGGGTGTTGCAGTCTCAGAAAGCAAATTTTCGCATCCCATACGAAGGTGGTTATCCAGGGGAGATCGAACAAATCTTGTACTCTTTTAGTCTACAGGGATATTTGAAAGACATTGATGCACCGATTCAGTTCTGAAATAAGGGGTGGCCCCCCCGTCCCTGCCTCTGCCATGCAGGGCGACCTCGGAACGGTCCCGAGACGATAGTGAATCAAGGGGAGGCCCCCCGGAGACGAATTTGTGTAGGGTAACTGCACGTTTCACTCTGTCATGTGCATTCACACAGATAGCCGGTTACTGCCAGTTTCTGGCCTACAGAGAGGCCTGTGCGTCCTGATTTGCATTGTGTCAGTGACTGTCCATTCATGTCTGATGGTTTATTGCCCAGATGTCTGTGGTTTTGCACCCTGCAACTGTGCCGCACCAGGTGGTCGACTTCGATGATCAATTTGGAACCAAGGGGGGGCGCCATCCCCCCCAGGCCCCAGATGTGTATGTATCAAGTAATGTAGGTACGTTACTGAAAGAACCACAGTATTGTATAATGTACGCCTCCGGCCAACAGCCAGGGAGGGCCGGAGGTCCGGGTAAAAGCCCCGGACCCCCCAACGGCAGCCCCAAAGGTGAGCGCACCACTGGAAGGGGCATGTCTGCGGGGTAAAAGCATGCGCTTAGTAAACATCTAACGTAATAAATAGTGCTTACTGCTGTAATTAATGCTTAACCGGGTAAAAGGCCCTTCTCCCGGGGCTAGTTTCGTGCGCACCCCCCAGAGCCGGACCCGACCGGCCGTGCTGAGGCGAGCCCAGCAATGGGTATGGCAGGCCAGACTTTAAGTGCTGGTAGCCACGCCTCAGCACACTCCGCGGGCTTATAAGGCCCACGGGGGCCCCAAATACCGTTTCGTTCGGGAGTTAAGCCCCGGCGGAATTTGGGGTTGTTGATGGTTAAGAGGACTCACGTTGAGTCCCGGCTACTGTTACCCCGGGGTTATGACCCCCGGTACTGCCTGCTTACTTGCCTGCTGCTGCTAAGAGATAGGAAGGGGTTAGGACCGACCCCCCCCCCCCTAGCCACCCACGGCACTGGGACACCCCCACAGCGGCCGCAAGGGCTACGCGTGGGCGTCTCCCCTCCGTGAATTATTTGACCCCTCCGTGAATTTTTTGACCCCTCCGTGAATTATTTGACCCCTCTGTGAATTATTTACCCCCTTGCGTGAATTATTTCACCCCTCCGTGAATTGTTTTTAATGCGTGTGTATGTGTGTATGTGTGGGCATGCGTGGGTGTCTGTATGTTTGCTCTGGGTCCCCCTGCAAGGGGGGACTCATCGGCTGGGCAGCTATACCCCTTAAACCCCTCCCCTCTGCTCTCGACCCCTTCCCCGACCCTCTGTTAAACAACCAGCACAAACAAAAGTCAGTTAAACACAAGGGGGCCACTGACAGCACCGCTTTCGGAAATTTTTTTTTCATTTTTGGAGAACACTTTCTTGCCTGTTAAACGGTGCTGTCTGATGGCGGGGTGCCTGGGCAGGCAGGCTTGCCTTCACTGCCCTACAGGGGGGGGGAGGAGAGGACGCCCGGGCACCCAAGGGGTCAGAGAGAGCAGGGTGGGATGTAAAAATAAAAACCTGTAAGTTCCTCTCCACCCTCCCCGCCTGGGCGGTCCACATGGACCAACCCCCCCTGGCTTCGGCTTCCACACATTTTTAAGGACTTTAACAGGTTAGGGATGTTGCAGACAATACAATTTTCTGTGATTTGCCCTGGTGCTTTAGTTAGGAATAGCCCCTGCACTGTACCGCACCACACTGCATTACACTCCCCCCAATATCAGACTTGTCCATTGTCACCACACCCTTGAGGTGTAGAAGTGGGTTGTGGTCTCGACCCTAGCGTCTGAAACCCAACCAGTGCTTGCAACCCCTTCAATGATGGTACGCCCCCCCCCCCCCCACCCCCTCACCCCACCCCACCCCATCTCTCTGACTCAAACCGATCGGGGGGCTCATATGTGACTGAAGACAAGTGGGAACAGAATCCTGATGTCTGACCCAAGCAACCTCACCTGAGCTAATCGGGTCGGTTTTGCTGGTGGGGTGGGTGGGTGGGGGTTCATCGGGTTGGGCCGGAACTGTGGAGAGGGGGGGTAGTGGGTTTCGAGTACGGCACAGCACAGCACGGCACAGCACAGCACATCACAGCACATCACAGCACACCACAGCACAGCACAACATACAGCATAGCACAGCATATTACAGCACAACACAGCACAATACAGCCCCTACGGCCGCCCAAGAGAGCCTCCCTCCCTCCCTCCCTCCCTCCCTCCCTCCCCTCCCTCCTTCCCTCCCACCCTGTCATTTCCCTTCTTTTGTGGTGAGGTTAGGGAGGGTATGCCTGTTTTTCTTTTTCAGGTTTTCTTTTATAGTAGAGTGCTTTCCAGCTTGCCAGCTTACCAAGGTCCGAACCCCGCCAAAAAAAAATAGGAGGTATGTTACTCCGTTCCTTAGTTAGTTCCGGTGGACCCCTCCGTGAATTATTTACCCCCCTCCGTGAATTATTTCACCCCTCCGTGAATTGTTTTACCCCCTCCGTGAATTATTTGACCCCTCCGTGAATTGTTTACCCCCCTCCGTGAATTATTTTACCTCTCCGTGAATTATTTACCCCCCTCCGTGAATTATTTCACCCCTCCGTAAATCATTTACCCCCCTCCGTGAATTATTTTACCCCTCCGTGAATTGTTTAACCCCCTCCGTGAACTATTTGACCCCTCCGTGAATTGTTTACCCCCCTTCGTGAATTATTTTACCCCTCCGTGAATTATTTACCCCCCTCCGTGAATTATTTGACCCCTCAGTGAATTATTTACCCCCCTCCGTGAATTATTTGACCCCTCCGTGAATTATTTACCCCCCCCTCCGTGAATTATTTCACCCCTCCGTGAATTATTTACCCCCCTCCGTGAATTATTTGACCCCTCCGTGAATTATTTACCCCCCTCCGTGAATTATTTTACCCCTCCGTGAATTACTTACCCCCCTCCGTGAATTATTTGACCCCTCCGTGAATTATTTACCCCCCTCCGTGAATTATTTTACCCCTCCGTGAATTGTTTTACCCCCTCCATGAATTATTTGACCCCTCCGTGAATTATTTACCCCCCTCCGTGAATTATTTTACCTCTCCGTGAATTATTTACCCCCCTCCGTGAATTATTTGACCCCTCCGTGAATTATTTACCCCCCTCCGTGAATTATTTTACCCCTCCGTGAATTGTTTTACCCCCTCCGTGAATTATTTGACCCCTCCGTGAATTGTTTTACCCCCTCCGTGAATTATTTCACCCCTCCGTGAATTGTTTTACCCCCTCCGTGAATTATTTTACCCCTCCGTGAATTGTTTACCCCCCTCCGTGAATTATTTTACCCCTCCGTGAATTATTTACCCCCCTCCGTGAATTATTTGACCCCTCCGTGAATTATTTACCCCCCTCCGTGAATTATTTCACCCCTCCGTGAATTATTTACCCCCCTCCGTGAATTATTTGACCCCTCCGTGAATTATTTACCCCCCTCCGTGAATTATTTCACCCCTCCGTGAATTATTTACCCCCCTCCGTGAATTATTTGACCCCTCCGTGAATTGTTTTACCCCCTCCGTGAATTATTTGACCCCTCCGTGAATTGTTTACCCCCCTCCGTGAATTATTTCACCCCTCCGTGAATTGTTTAACCTCCTCCGTGAATTATTTTACCCCTCCGTGAATTGTTTACCCCCCTCCGTGAATTATTTTACCCCTCCGTGAACTATTTACCCCCCTCCGTGAATTATTTTACCTCTCCGTGAATTGTTTACCCCCCTCCGTGAATTATTTGACCCCTCCGTGAATTATTTACCCCCCTCCGTGAATTATTTCACCCCTCCGTGAATTGTTTTACCCCCTCCGTGAATTATTTACCCCCTCCGTGAATTATTTCACCCCTCCGTGAATTGTTTATCCCCCTCCGTGAATTATTTCACCCCTCCGTGAATTATTTACCCCCCTCCGTGAATTATTTTACCCCTCCGTGAATTATTTACCTCCCTCCGTGAATTATTTTACCTCTCCGTGAATTGTTTACCCCCCTCCGTGAATTATTTGACCCCTCCGTGAATTATTTACCCCCCTCCGTGAATTATTTTACCCCTCCGTGAATTGTTTACCCCCCTCCGTGAATTATTTTACCCCTCCGTGAATTGTTTTACCCCCTCCGTGAATTATTTCACCCCTCCGTGAATTGTTTTACCCCCTCCGTGAATTATTTACCCCCTCCGTGAATTATTTTACCTCTCCGTGAATTATTTACCCCCCTCCGTGAATTATTTCACCCCTCCGTGAATTATTTACCCCCCTCCGTGAATTATTTTACCCCTCCGTGAATTATTTACCCCCCTCCGTGAATTATTTTACCCCTCCGTGAATTATTTACCCCCCTTCGTGAATTATTTTACCCCTCCGTGAATTATTTACCCCCCTCCGTGAATTATTTGACCCCTCCGTGAATTATTTACCCCCCTCCGTGAATTATTTTACCCCTCCGTGAATTATTTACCCCCCTCCGTGAATTATTTGACCCCTCCGTGAATTGTTTACCCCCCTCCGTGAATTATTTCACCCCTCCGTGAATTGTTTTACCCCCTCCGTGAATTATTTACCCCCTCCGTGAATTATTTTACCTCTCCGTGAATTATTTACCCCCCTCCGTGAATTATTTCACCCCTCCGTGAATTGTTTACCCCCCTCCGTGAATTATTTTACCCCTCCGTGAATTGTTTACCCCCCTCCGTGAATTGTTTTACCCCCTCCGTGAATTATTTCACCCCTCCGTGAATTGTTTTACCCCCTCCGTGAATTATTTACCCCCTCCGTGAATTATTTTACCTCTCCGTGAATTATTTACCCCCCTCCGTGAATTATTTTACCTCTCCGTGAATTATTTACCCCCCTCCGTGAATTATTTTACCCCTCCGTGAATTGTTTACCCCCCTCCGTGAATTATTTTACCCCTCCGTGAATTGTTTACCCCCCTCCGTGAATTATTTGACCCCTCCGTGAATTGTTTACCCCCCTCCGTGAATTATTTCACCCCTCCGTGAATTGTTTACCCCCCTCCGTGAATTATTTTACCCCTCCGTGAATTGTTTTACCCCCCTCGTGAATTATTTACCCCCTCCGTGAATTATTTGACCCCTTCGTGAATTATTTACCCCCCTCCGTGAATTATTTCACCCTCCGTGAATTATTTACCCCCCTCCGTGAATTATTTTACCCCTCCGTGAATTGTTTACCCCCCTCCGTGAATTATTTTACCCCTCCGTGAATTGTTTACCCCCCTCCGTGAATTATTTGACCCCTCCGTGAATTGTTTACCCCCCTCCGTGAATTATTTTACCCCTCCGTGAATTGTTTACCCCCCTCCGTGAATTGTTTACCCCCCTCCGTGAATTATTTCACCTCTCCGTGAATTACTTACCCCCCTCCGTGAATTATTTGACCCCTCCGTGAATTATTTACCCCCCTCCGTGAATTATTTGACCCCTCCGTGAATTGTTTACCCCCCTCCGTGAATTATTTCACCCCTCCGTGAATTGTTTAACCTCCTCCGTGAATTATTTTACCCCTCCGTGAATTGTTTACCCCCCTCCGTGAATTATTTGACCCCTCCGTGAATTATTTACGCCCCTCCGTGAATTATTTTACCTCTCCGTGAATTGTTTACCCCCCTCCGTGAATTATTTTACCCCTCCGTGAATTGTTTACCCCCCTCCGTGAATTATTTGACCCCTCCGTGAATTATTTACCCCCCTCCGTGAATTATTTGACCCCTCCGTGAATTATTTACCCCCCTCCGTGAATTATTTCACCCCTCCGTGAATTATTTACCCCCCTCCGTGAATTATTTGACCCCTCCGTGAATTGTTTTACCCCCTCCGTGAATTATTTGACCCCTCCGTGAATTGTTTACCCCCCTCCGTGAATTATTTCACCCCTCCGTGAATTGTTTAACCTCCTCCGTGAATTATTTTACCCCTCCGTGAATTGTTTACCCCCCTCCGTGAATTATTTGACCCCTCCGTGAATTATTTACGCCCCTCCGATAATTATTTTACCTCTCCGTGAATTGTTTACCCCCCTCCGTGAATTATTTGACCCCTCCGTGAATTGTTTACCCCCCTCCGTGAATTATTTCACTCCTCCGTGAATTGTTTTACCCCCTCCGTGAATTATTTACCCCCTCCGTGAATTATTTCACCCCTCCGTGAATTGTTTACCCCCCTCCGTGAATTATTTCACCCCTCCGTGAATTATTTACCCCCCTCCGTGAATTATTTTACCCCTCCGTGAATTGTTTACCCCCCTCCGTGAATTATTTTACTCTTCCGTGAATTGTTTACCCCCCTCCGTGAATTATTTGACCCCTCCGTGAATTGTTTAACCTCCTCCGTGAATTATTTTACCTCTCCGTGAATTGTTTACCCCCCTCCGTGAATTATTTTACCCCTCCGTGAATTATTTACCCCGCTCCGTGAATTATTTTACCCCTCCGTGAATTGTTTACCCCCCTCCGTGAATTATTTGACCCCTCCGTGAATTATTTACCCCCCTCCGTGAATTATTTTACCCCTCCGTGAATTATTTACCCCCCTCCGTGAATTATTTGACCCCCCCGTGAATTGTTTACCCCCCTCCGTGAATTATTTCACCCCTCCGTGAATTGTTTTACCCCCTCCGTGAATTATTTACCCCCTCCGTGAATTATTTTACCTCTCCGTGAATTCTTTACCCCCCTCCGTGAATTATTTCACCCCTCCGTGAATTATTTACCCCCCTCCGTGAATTATTTTACCCCTCCGTGAATTGTTTACCCCCCTCCGTGAATTATTTTACCCCTCCGTGAATTGTTTACCCCCCTCCGTGAATTGTTTACCCCCCTCCGTGAATTGTTTACCCCCCTCCGTGAATTATTTCACCCCTCCGTGAATTGTTTACCCCCCTCCGTGAATTATTTCACCCCTCCGTGAATTGTTTTACCCCCCTCCGTGAATTATTTACCCCCTCCGTGAATTATTTCACCCCTCCGTGAATTATTTACCCCCCTCCGTGAATTATTTCACCCCTCCGTGAATTATTTACCCCCCTCCGTGAATTATTTTACCCCTCCGTGAATTGTTTACCCCCCTCCGTGAATTATTTTACCCCTCCGTGAATTGTTTACCCCCCTCCGTGAATTATTTGACCCCTCCGTGAATTGTTTACCCCCCTCCGTGAATTATTTGACCCCTCCGTGAATTATTTACCCCCCTCCGTGAATTGTTTCACCCCTCCGTGAATTATTTACCCCCCTCCGTGAATTATTTGACCCCTCCGTGAATTGTTTTACCCCCTCCGTGAATTATTTGACCCCTCCGTGAATTGTTTACCCCCCTCCGTGAATTATTTCACCCCTCCGTGAATTGTTTAACCTCCTCCGTGAATTAATTTACCCCTCCGTGAATTATTTCACCCCTCCGTGAATTATTTACGCCCCTCCGTGAATTATTTTACCGCTCCGTGAATTGTTTACCCCCCTCCGTGAATTATTTGACCCCTCCGTGAATTGTTTACCCCCCTCCGTGAATTATTTCACCCCTCCGTGAATTGTTTTACCCCCTCCGTGAATTATTTACCCCCTCCGTGAATTATTTCACCCCTCCGTGAATTGTTTACCCCCCTCCGTGAATTATTTCACCCCTCCGTGAATTATTTACCCCCCTCCGTGAATTATTTCACCCCTCCGTGAATTGTTTACCCCCCTCCGTGAATTATTTTACCCCTCCGTGAATTGTTTACCCCCCTCCGTGAATTATTTGACCCCTCCGTGAATTATTTACCCCCCTGCGTGAATTATTTTACCTCTCCGTGAATTGTTTACCCCCCTCCGTGAATTTTTTTACCCCTCCGTGAATTATTTACACCCCTCCGTGAATTATTTTACCCCTCCGTGAATTGTTTACCCCCCTCCGTGAATTATTTGACCCCTCCGTGAATTATTTACCCCCCTCCGTGAATTATTTGACCCCTCCGTGAATTGTTTACCCCCCTCCGTGAATTATTTCACCCCTCCGTGAATTGTTTTACCCCCTCCGTGAATTATTTACCCCCTCCGTGAATTATTTTACCTCTCCGTGAATTGTTTACCCCCCTCCGTGAATTATTTCACCCCTCCGTGAATTATTTACCCCCCTCCGTGAATTATTTTACCCCTCCGTGAATTGTTTACCCCCCTCCGTGAATTATTTCACCCCTCCGTGAATTGTTTACCCCCCTCCGTGAATTATTTGACCCCTCCGTGAATTGTTTACCCCCCTCGGTGAATCATTTCACCCCTCCGTGAATTGTTTACCCCCCTCCGTGAATTATTTCACCCCTCCGTGAATTGTGTTACCCCCTCCGTGAATTATTTACCCCCTCCGTGAATTATTTCACCCCTCCGTGAATTATTTACCCCCCTCCGTGAATTATTTCACCCCTCCGTGAATTATTTACCCCCCTCCGTGAATTATTTTACCCCTCCGTGAATTATTTACCCCCCTCCGTGAATTATTTTACCCCTCCGTGAATTGTTTACCCCCCTCCGTGAATTATTTGACCCCTCCGTGAATTGTTTACCCCCCTCCGTGAATTATTTTACCCCTCCGTGAATTGTTTACCCCCCTCCGTGAATTATTTACCCCCCTCCGTGAATTATTTCACCTCTCCGTGAACTACTTACCCCCCTCCGTGAATTATTTGACCCCTCCGTGAATTATTTACCCCCCTCCGTGAATTATTTGACCCCTCCGTGAATTATTTACCCCCCTCCGTGAATTATTTTACCCCTCCGTGAATAATTTACCCCCCTCCGTGAATTATTTGACCCCTCCGTGAATTATTTCACCCCTCCGTGAATTATTTACCCCCCTCCGTGAATTATTTGACCCCTCCGTGAATTATTTCACCCCTCCGTGAATTATTTGACCCCTCCGTGAATTATTTACCCCCCTTCGTGAATTTTTTTACCTCTCTGTGAATTGTTTACCCCCCTCCGTGAATTATTTGACCCCTCCGTGAATTGTTTACCCCCCTCCGTGAATTATTTCACCCCTCCGTGAATTGTTTTACCCCCTCCGTGAATTATTTACCCCCTCCGTGAATTATTTCACCCCTCCGTGAATTGTTTACCCCCCTCCGTGAATTATTTCACCCCTCCGTGAATTATTTACCCCCCTCCGTGAATTATTTTACCCCTCCGTGAATTGTTTACCCCCCTCCGTGAATTATTTTACCCCTCCGTGAATTGTTTACCCCCCTCCGTGAATTATTTGACCCCTCCGTGAATTATTTACCCCCCTCCGTGAATTATTTTACCTCTCCGTGAATTATTTACCCCCCTCCGTGAATTATTTTACCCCTCCGTGAATTATTTACCCCCCTCCGTGAATTATTTTACCCCTCCGTGAATTGTTGACCCCCCCTCCGTGAATTATTTGACCCCTCCGTGAATTATTTACCCCCCTCCGTGAATTATTTTACCCCTCCGTGAATTATTTACCCCCCTCCGTGAATTATTTGACCCCTCCGTGAATTGTTTACCCCCCTCCGTGAATTATTTCACCCCTCCGTGAATTGTTTTACCCCCTCCGTGAATTATTCACCCCCTCCGTGAATTATTTTACCTCTCCGTGAATTATTTACCCCCCTCCGTGAATTATTTCACCCCTCCGTGAATTATTTACCCCCCTCCGTGAATTATTTTACCTCTCCGTGAATTGTTTACCCCCCTCCGTGAATTATTTTACCCCTCCGTGAATTGTTTACCCCCCTCCGTGAATTATTTGACCCCTCCGTGAATTGTTTACCCCCCTCCGTGAATTATTTTACCCCTCCGTGAATTGTTTACCCCCCTCCGTGAATTATTTACCCCCCTCCGTGAATTATTTCACCTCTCCGTGAATTACTTACCCCCCTCCGTGAATTATTTGACCCCTCCGTGAATTATTTACCCCCCTCCGTGAATTATTTGACCCCTCCGTGAATTATTTACCCCCCTCCGTGAATTATTTTACCCCTCCGTGAATTATTTACCCCCCTCCGTGAATTCTTTGACCCCTCCGTGAATTATTTACCCCCCTCCGTGAATTATTTCACCCCTCCGTGAATTATTTACCCCCGTCCGTGAATTATTTGACCCCTCCGTGAATTATTTACCCCCCTCCGTGAATTATTTGACCCCTCCGTGAATTATTTACCCCCCTCCGTGAATTATTTTACCTCTCCGTGAATTGTTTACCCCCCTCCGTGAATTATTTGACCCCTCCGTGAATTGTTTACCCCCCTCCGTGAATTATTTCACCCCTCCGTGAATTATTTACCCCCCTCCGTGAATTATTTTACCTCTCCGTGAATTGTTTACCCCCCTCCGTGAATTATTTCACCCCTCCGTGAATTGTTTACCCCCCTCCGTGAATTATTTCACCCCTCCGTGAATTATTTACCCCCCTCCGTGAATTATTTGACCCCTCCGTGAATTATTTACCCCCCTCCCTGAATTATTTTACCCCTCCGTGAATTGTTTACCCCCCTCCGTGAATTATTTGACCCCTCCGTGAATTGTTTACCCCCCTCCGTGAATTATTTCACCCCTCCGTGAATTGTTTACCCCCCTCCGTGAATTATTTCACCCCTCCGTGAATTATTTACCCCCTCCGTGAATTATTTACCCCCCTCCGTGAATTATTTCACCCCTCCGTGAATTGTTTACCCCCCTCCGTGAATTATTTCACCCCTCCGTGAATTATTTACCCCCCTCCGTGAATTGTTTACCCCCCTCCGTGAATTATTTTACCTCTCCGTGAATTGTTTACCCCCCTCCGTGAATTATTTGACCCCTCCGTGAATTGTTTACCCCCCTCCGTGAATTATTTCACCCCTCCGTGAATTATTTACCCCCCTCCGTGAATTATTTTACCTCTCCGTGAATTGTTTACCCCCCTCCGTGAATTATTTCACCCCTCCGTGAATTGTTTACCCCCCTCCGTGAATTCTTTCACCCCTCCGTGAATTATTTACCCCCCTCCGTGAATTATTTTACCTCTCCGTGAATTGTTTACCCCCCTCCGTGAATTATTTCACCCCTCCGTGAATTGTTTACCCCCCTCCGTGAATTATTTCACCCCTCCGTGAATTATTTACCCCCCTCCGTGAATTATTTTACCCCTCCGTGAATTATTTACCCCCCTCCGTAAATTTTTTTACCCCTCCGTGAATTGTTTACCCCCCTCCGTGAATTATTTGACCCCTCCGTGAATTGTTTACCCCCCTCCGTGAATTATTTCACCCCTCCGTGAATTGTTTACCCCCCTCCGTGAATTATTTCACCCCTCCGTGAATTATTTACCCCCCTCCGTGAATTATTTTACCCCTCCGTGAATTGTTTACCCCCCTCCGTGAATTATTTTACCTCTCCGTGAATTGTTTACCCCCCTCCGTGAATTATTTTACCCCTCCGTGAATTATTTACCCCCCTCCGTGAATTATGTCACCCCTCCGTGAATTATTTACCCCCCTCCGTGAATTATTTTACCTCTCCGTGAATTGTTTACCCCCCTCCGTGAATTATTTCACCCCTCCGTGAATTGTTTACCCCCCTCCGTGAATTATTTCACCCCTCCGTGAATTATTTACCCCCCTCCGTGAATTATTTTACCTCTCCGTGAATTGTTTACCCCCCTCCGTGAATTATTTCACCCCTCCGTGAATTGTTTACCCCCCCTCCGTGAATTATTTCACCCCTCCGTGAATTGTTTACCCCCCTCCGTGAATTATTTTACCCCTCCGTGAATTATTTACCCCCCTCCGTGAATTATTTTACCCCTCCGTGAATTGTTTACCCCCCTCCGTGAATTATTTGACCCCTCCGTGAATTGTTTACCCCCCTCCGTGAATTCTTTCACCCCTCCGTGAATTGTTTACCCCCCTCCGTGAATTATTTCACCCCTCCGTGAATTATTTACCCCCTCCGTGAATTATTTACCCCCTCCGTGAATTATTTCACCCCTCCGTGAATTGTTTACCCCCCTCCGTGAATTATTTCACCCCTCCGTGAATTATTTACCCCCCTCCGTGAATTATTTTACCCCTCCGTGAATTGTTTACCCCCCTCCGTGAATTATTTGACCCCTCCGTCAATTATTTACCCCCCTCCGTGAATTATTTTACCCCTCCGTGAATTGTTTTACCCCCTCCGTGAATTATTTGACCCCTCCGTGAATTGTTTACCCCCCTCCGTGAATTATTTTACCCCTCCGTGAATTATTTGACCCCTCCGTGAATTATTTACCCCCCTCCGTGAATTATTTTACCTCTCCGTGAATTATTTACCCCCCTCCGTGAATTATTTCACCCCTCCGTGAATTATTTACCCCCCTCCGTGAATTATTTCACCCCTCCGTGAATTACTTACCCCACTCCGTGAATTATTTTACCTCTCCGTGAATTATTTACCCCCCTCCGTGCATTATTTCACCCCTCCGTGAATTATTTACACCCCTCCGTGAATTATTTCACCCCTCCGTGAATTACTTACCCCCCTCCGTGAATTATTTGACCCCTCCGTGAATTGTTTACCCCCCTCCGTGAATTATTTGACCCCTCCGTGAATTGTTTACCCCCCTCCGTGAATTTTTTGACCCCTCCGTGAATTGTTTACCCCCCTCCGTGAATTATTTTACCCCTCCGTGAATTGTTTACCCCCCTCCGTGAATTATTTGACCCCTCCGTGAATTGTTTACCCCCCTCCGTGAATTATTTCACCCCTCCGTGAATTGTTTACCCCCCTCCGTGAATTATTTCACCCCTCCGTGAATTATTTACCCCCTCCGTGAATTATTTACCCCCTCCGTGAATTATTTCACCCCTCCGTGAATTGTTTACCCCCCTCCGTGAATTATTCCACCCCTCCGTGAATTATTTACCCCCCTCCGTGAATTATTTTACCCCTCCGTGAATTGTTTACCCCCCTCCGTGAATTATTTTACCTCTCCGTGAATTATTTACCCCCCTCCGTGAATTATTTGACCCCTCCGTGAATTGTTTACCCCCCTCCGTGAATTATTTCACCCCTCCGTGAATTATTTACCCCTTTCCGTGAATTATTTTACCTCTCCGTGAATTGTTTACCCCCCTCCGTGAATTATTTCACCCCTCCGTGAATTATTTACCCCCCTCCGTGAATTATTTTACCTCTCCGTGAATTGTTTACCCCCCTCCGTGAATTATTTCACCCCTCCGTGAATTATTTACCCCCCTCCGTGAACTATTTTACCCCTCCGTGAATTATTTACCCCCCTCCGTGAATTATTTTACCCCTCCGTGAATTATTTACACCCCTCCGTGAATTATTTGGACCCTCCGTGAATTACTTACCCCCCTCCGTGAATTATTTGACCCCTCCGTGAATTGTTTACCCCCCTCCGTGAATCATTTGACCCCTCCGTGAATTGTTTACCCCCCTCCGTGAATTTTTTGACCCCTCCGTGAATTGTTTACCCCCCTCCGTGAATTATTTTACCCCTCCGTGAATTGTTTACCCCCCTCCGTGAATTATTTGACCCCTCCGTGAATTGTTTACCCCCCTCAGTGAATTATTTCACCCCTCCGTGAATTGTTTACCCCCCTCCGTGAATTATTTCACCCCTCCGTGAATTATTTACCCCCTCCGTGAATTATTTACCCCCTCCGTGAATTATTTCACCCCTCCGTGAATTGTTTACCCCCCTCCGTGAATTATTTCACCCCTCCGTGAATTATTTACCCCCTCCGTGAATTATTTACCCCCCTCCGTGAATTATTTCACCCCTCCGTGAATTATTTACCCCCCTCCGTGAATTATTTCACCCCTCCGTGAATTACTTACCCCCCTCCGTGAATTATTTTACCTCTCCGTGAATTATTTACCCCCCTCCGTGAATTATTTCACCCCTCCGTGAATTATTTACACCCCTCCGTGAATTATTTCACCCCTCCGTGAATTACTTACCCCCCTCCGTGAATTATTTGACCCCTCCGTGAAATGTTTACCCCCCTCCGTGAATTATTTGACCCCTCCGTGAATTGTTTACCCCCCTCCGTGAATTTTTTGACCCCTCCGTGAATTGTTTACCCCCCTCCGTGAATTATTTTACCCCTCCGTGAATTGTTTACCCCCCTCCGTGAATTATTTGACCCCTCCGTGAATTGTTTACCCCCCTCCGTGAATTATTTCACCCCTCCGTGAATTGTTTACCCCCCTCCGTGAATTATTTCACCCCTCCGTGAATTATTTACCCCCTCCGTGAATTATTTTACCCCTCCGTGAATTATTTCACCCCTCCGTGATTTGTTTACCTCCCTCTGTGAATTATTTCACCCCTCCGTGAATTATTTACCCCCCTCCGTGAATTATTTTACCCCTCCGTGAATTGTTTACCCCCCTCCGTGAATTATTTTACCTCTCCGTGAATTGTTTACCCCCCTCCGTGAATTATTTGACCCCTCCGTGAATTGTTTACCCCCCTCCGTGAATTATTTCACCCCTCCGTGAATTATTTACCCCCCTCCGTGAATTATCTTACCTCTCTGTGAATTGTTTACCCCCCTCCGTGAATTATTTCACCCCTCCGTGAATTGTTTACCCCCCTCCGTGAATTATTTCACCCCTCCGTGAATTATTTACCCCCCTCCGTGAATTATTTTACCTCTCCGTGAATTGTTTACCCCCCTCCGTGAATTATTTCACCCCTCCGTGAATTGTTTACCCCCCTCCGTGAATTATTTCACCCCTCCGTGAATTATTTACCCCCCTCCGTGAATTATTTTACCCCTCCGTGAATTATTTACCCCCCTCCGTGAATTATTTTACCCCTCCGTGAATTGTTTACCCCCCTCCGTGAATTATTTGACCCCTCCGTGAATTGTTTACCCCCCTCCGTGAATTATTTCACCCCTCCGTGAATTGTTTACCCCCCTCCGTGAATTATTTCACCCCTTCGTGAATTATTTACCCCCTCCGTGAATTATTTACCCCCTCCGTGAATTATTTCACCCCTCCGTGAATTGTTTACCCCCCTCCGTGAATTATTTCACCCCTCCGTGAATTATTTACCCCCCTCCGTGAATTTTTTTACCCCTCCGTGAATTGTTTACCCCCCTCCGTGAATTATTTTACCTCTCCGTGAATTGTTTACCCCCCTCCGTGAATTATTTGACCCCTCCGTGAATTGTTTACCCCCCTCCGTGAATTATTTCACCCCTCCGTGAATTATTTACCCCCCTCCGTGAATTATTTTACCTCTCCGTGAATTGTTTACCCCCCTCCGTGAATTATTTCACCCCTCCGTGAATTGTTTACCCCCCCTCCGTGAATTATTTCACCCCTCCGTGAATTATTTACCCCCCTCCGTGAATTATTTTACCCCTCCGTGAATTATTTACCCCCCTCCGTGAATTATTTTACCCCTCCGTGAATTGTTTACCCCCCTCCGTGAATTATTTGACCCCTCCGTGAATTGCTTACCCCCCTCCGTGAATTATTTCACCCCTCCGTGAATTGTTTACCCCCCTCCGTGAATTATTTCACCCCTCCGTGAATTATTTACCCCCTCCGTGAATTATTTACCCCCCTCCGTGAATTATTTCACCCCTCCGTGAATTGTTTACCCCCCTCCGTGAATTATTTCACCCCTCCGTGAATTATTTACCCCCCTCCGTGAATTATTTTACCCCTCCGTGAATTGTTTACCCCCCTCCGTGAATTATTTGACCCCTCCGTGAATTATTTACCCCCCTCCGTGAATTATTTTACCCCTCCGTGAATTGTTTTACCCCCTCCGTGAATTATTTTACCCCTCCGTGAATTGTTTACCCCCCTCCGTGAATTATTTTACCTCTCCGTGAATTATTTGACCCCTCCGTGAATTATTTACCCCCCTCCGTGAATTATTTTACCTCTCCGTGAATTATTTACCCCCCTCCGTGAATTATTTCACCCCTCCGTGAATTATTTACCCCCCTCCGTGAATTATTTCACCCCTCCGTGAATTACTTACCCCCCTCCGTGAATTATTTTACCTCTCCGTGAATTATTTACCCCCCTCCGTGAATTATTTCACCCCTCCGTGAATTATTTACACCCCTCCGTGAATTATTTCACCCCTCCGTGAATTACTTACCCCCCTCCGTGAATTATTTGACCCCTCCGTGAATTGTTTACCCCCCTCCGTGAATTATTTGACCCCTCCGTGAATTGTTTACCCCCCTCCGTGAATTTTTTTACCCCTCCGTGAATTGTTTACCCCCCTCCGTGAATTATTTGACCCCTCCGTGAATTATTTACCCCCCTCCGTGAATTATTTTACCCCTCCGTGAATTGTTTTACCCCCTCCGTGAATTATTTTACCCCTCCGTGAATTGTTTACCCCCCTCCGTGAATTATTTTACCCCTCCGTGAATTATTTGACCCCTCCGTGAATTATTTACCCCCCTCCGTGAATTATTTTACCTCTCCGTGAATTATTTACCCCCCTCCGTGAATTATTTCACCCCTCCGTGAATTATTTACCCCCCTCCGTGAATTATTTCACCCCTCCGTGAATTACTTACCCCCCTCCGTGAATTATTTGACCCCTCCATGAATTGTTTACCCCCCTCCGTGAATTATTTGACCCCTCCGTGAATTATTTTACCTCTCCGTGAATTATTTGACCCCTCCGTGAATTATTTACCCCCCTCCGTGAATTATTTGACCCCTCCATGAATTGTTTACCCCCCTCCGTGAATTATTTGACCCCTCCGTGAATTATTTTACCTCTCCGTGAATTATTTGACCCCTCCGTGAATTATTTACCCCCCTCCGTGAATTATTTGACCCCTCCATGAATTGTTTACCCCCCTCCGTGAATTAGTTGACCCCTCCGTGAATTGTTTACCCCCCTCCGTGAATTATTTGACCCCTCCGTGAATTCTTTACCCCCCTCCGTGAATTATTTGACCCCTCCATGAATTGTTCACCCCCCTCCGTGAATTATTTGACCCCTCCGTGAATTATTTTACCTCTCCGTGAATTTTTTGACCCCTCCGTGAATTATTTACCCCCCTCCGTGAATTATTTGACCCCTCCATGAATTGTTTACCCCCCTCCGTGAATTAGTTGACCCCTCCGTGAATTGTTTACCCCCCTCCGTGAATTATTTGACCCCTCCATGAATTGTTTACCCCCCTCCGTGAATTATTTGACCCCTCCGTGAATTATTTTACCTCTCCGTGAATTATTTGACCCCTCCGTGAATTGTTCACCCCCCTCCGTGAATTATTTGACCCCTCCATGAATTGTTTACCCCCCTCCGTGAATTAGTTGACCCCTCCGTGAATTGTTTACCCCCCTCCGTGAATTATTTGACCCCTCCGTGAATTCTTTACCCCCCTCCGTGAATTATTTGACCCCTCCATGAATTGTTTACCCCCCTCCGTGAATTATTTGACCCCTCCGTGAATTATTTTACCTCTCCGTGAATTATTTGACCCCTCCGTGAATTATTTACCCCCCTCCGTGAATTATTTTACCCCTCCGTGAATTATTTACCCCCCTCCGTGAATTTTTTGACCCCTCCGTGAATTATTTACCCCCCTCCGTGAATTATTTTACCCCTCCGTGAATTCTTTTACCCCCTCCGTGAATTATTTGACCCCTCCGTGAATTGTTCACCCCCCTCCGTGAATTGTTTTACCCCCTCCGTGAATTATTTTACCCCTCCGTGAATTGTTTACCCCCCTCCGTGAATTATTTTACCCCTCCGTGAATTATTTACCCCCCTCAGTGAATTATTTCACACCTCCGTGAATTATTTACCCCCCTCCGTGAATTATTTCACCCCTCCGTGAATTATTTTACCCCTCCGTGAATTATTTACCCCCCTCCGTGAATTGTTTGACCCCTCCGTGAATTATTTACCCCCCTCCGTGAATTATTTCACCCCTCCGTGAATTATTTGACCCCTCCGTGAATTATTTACCCCCCTCCGTGAATTATTTTACCCCTCCGTGAATTCTTTTACCCCCTCCGTGAATTATTTGACCCCTCCGTGAATTGTTCACCCCCCTCCGTGAATTGTTTTACCCCCTCCGTGAATTATTTTACCCCTCCGTGAATTGTTTACCCCCCTCCGTGAATTATTTTACCCCTCCGTGAATTATTTACCCCCCTCCGTGAATTATTTCACACCTCCGTGAATTATTTACCCCCCTCCGTGAATTATTTCACCCCTCCGTGAATTATTTTACCCCTCCGTGAATTATTTACCCCCCTCCGTGAATTGTTTGACCCCTCCGTGAATTATTTACCCCCCTCCGTGAATTATTTCACCCCTCCGGGAATTATTTCACCCCTCCGTGAATTGTTTACCCCCCTCCGTGAATTATTTGACCCCTCTGTGAATTGTTTACCCCCCTCCGTGAATTATTTACCCCCCTCCGTGAATTATTTCACCCCTCCGTGAATTATTTCACCCCTCCGTGAATTATTTGACCCCCCTCCGTGAATTATTTGACCCCTCCGTGAATTGTTTGACCCCTCCGTGAATTATTTGACCCCTGTGTGCGTGTCAATTATTTTGGGGGTCTAGACCCCCCTAGGAATTGATGCATAGGGTCGCGTCAATTATTTTGGGGGTCTAGACCCCTATAGGAATTGGCGCATAGGGTCGCGTCAAATATTTTTGGGGTCTAGACCCCCATAGGCATTGACACATAGGGTCGCGTCAATTTTTTTGGGGGTCTAGACCCCCATAGAAATTGGCGCATTGGGTCGCGTCAATTATTTTGGGGGTCTAGACCCCCATACGAATTGATGCATTGGGTCGCATCAATTATTTTTGGGGTCTAGACCCCCGTAGGAATTGACGCATAGGGTCGCGTCAATTATTTTTGGGGGTCTAGACCCCCATAGAAATTGGCGCATAGGGTCGCGTCAATTATTTTGGGGGTCTAGACCCCCATAGAAATTGGCGCATAGGGTCGCGTCAATTATTTTGGGGCTCTAGACCCCCCTTAGGAATTGACGCATAGGGTCGCGTCAATGATTTTGGGGGTCCAGACCCCCGTAGGAATTGGCGCATAGGGTCGCGTCAATTATTTTGGGGGTCTGGACCCCCCGTAGGAATTGACACATAAGGTCGCGTCAATTATTTTGGGGGTCTAGACCCCCATAGGAATTGACGCATAGGGTCGGGTCAATTATTTTGGGGGTCCACACCCCCATAGGAATTGGCGCATAGCAGGGGGGTGCACCACCTCAGTGGAATATCTATCCAGAGGGGGGGTGTGCACCACCTCAGTGGAATATTTATCCACGGGGGGGGGGTACACCACTTCAGTGGAATATTTATCTAGAGGGGGAGGTACGCCACCTCAATGGAATATTACTCCACAGGGGGGGGGGTACACCACCTCAGTGGAATATTTTTCCCAGCCTCCCATTTTCCCCAATGCCCCATTTTCCACCCTTTTTTTTGGGGGGGGGGTGTTCCCCTGTGTTGCATGGACTCCCATTCTTCCCAACTTTCAATTTTCATGATGGTTTTTTTTGTGGTGGGTGGCTGTGTTGGGGGAGGGGGAGTGCCAGACTTTTTCTTGTCCCTTTCTGACAGGAAGGAAGGAAGGGAGGGGGCGGGTACCACACTTTTATCAGACTTTTGCTGAGATGTGTTCTGTTTTATGTCCTTGACACGAGATGCCAAATCAGACTTCAGACTTCAGACTTTATACCCATAGCTGGTACGGCGCATGGATCACGGCCTGCCTAGCCCGACCGGGGGACTCTATCTTGTTTGACAACCGGTCTGCAGCCCGATGCTTCTCCAAGCCACCCGGCCCACAATCGTCCGACTATGATTTGCACAATGCATCGTACCAGCTTGTCTCCACCAAGGCACCCCAAGTACGTTGGGCGCATGGGCATCGGGACCCCAAAAAGGAGCATAGCTTGCAAGATTATCAAGACAGGATTGGCAACGAATTGGCCGACCTCGTAGCCGGAGCGGGCAGCCCTATGCACCCTTGCCGTGGTCTCGGCAGCACATTCCCCGCGGATATCCTCTTGAACAACCATGTAATGCCGTCCCCTGCCCGTAGGTGGATCATCAAATCACGCCCCCAGAAGCCCGGTACCCGAGGCGCATTGGACGTCATGGCTGCCTTTGCGCACCGTCAACCGAGATAAGTGGGGTCCATGACTGTGGGGGACATTGCGATGTCCAGCTTATGGGGCAACTTGGGAAACCGGGCCGGTGCTGTGCCCACGGTGTGGACAACGCCATGGCCTCGCAGTGTAAGAGTGCCTCTTGTCATGCCCCTCCGAGTCCCGGTTGTGGGACATTTGGAACGACGCATGGGAGACATGGAAACCGGAGGCAACGAAGTGGCGACAAACGGTGTCCACCGACGGACTGCGCATGTGCACTCGCTTGCGGTTCGCACATTCCCTTCAACAATCCTTCCCTCCAGTGCAGGCGCACTCGAGGGTGGTAGTTGCCACATGGCACTTTCACATATTCCAGCGCTTGCAGGCGGGGGTCGTTGACAAACTGCGGCACGCCCCATCTTTCGTCAGCAATAAGCGGCCCACGCACATCGTCCCACCTGGTGCTGGGGCCCAGCCACAGGTAGCTAAACCTACGGCCCCCAACATCTGGCACTACGGGAGAGGTGTTTTGTCGATCCAGCCACGGTGAGAGCCACGTTTCACGGATACCGAGCCCATGTTAGAGGAACTTCGATGGCAATTGACACAAGCAAGGAAATGCTACGTCATCCCTACATTCTCCGGGGTCCCCAACACCAAGCGCGGGGAAGAAAACAGAATAGGCTGCCTCACCCCTGCACTCTCGGGGGCCCAAGAGAGGGCGGAAATGCTACGTCACCCCTGCATTGTCCGGGGTCCCCAACCCCAAGCGCGGGAAGAAAATCAAAAGTTGCGAGCTCACCCCTTCCTTCTCGGGGGCCCAAAAGAGGGCGAAATTTCTACGTCGCCCCTTGCATTCTCCGGGGTCCCCAACGCCATGCGCGGGAAGGAAATGAGAAGTGGCTACCTCACGCCTTCCATCTCGGGGGCCCAAAAGCACCGCTGCATTCTCGGGGGTCCCAAAACCAAGGAACGAAATCAGAAGTTGCCATTTCACCGCTGCCTTCTCGGTAGTCTTGGGGCCCCACAAGTGGGCGGAAATGCTGTGTTAGCCCTGCATTCATGGGGCTCCCCAATGCCGAGCGCGGGGAGAAAGTCAGAAGTGGCTACCTCACCCCTTCCTCCTGGGTGGGCCAAAAGAGGGTAAAAATGCTATGTCACCACTGCATTGCTGGGGGTCTCCAGCGGCAAGTGCGGGGAGAAAATCAAAAGTGGCTATAAAACCTCTTCCTTCTCGGGGGCCCAAAAGAGGGTGGAAGTGCTATGTCACCCCTTCTTTCTCCAGGGGTTCGCGACGCCAAGTACGGGGAGAAAATGAGAAGTGGCCACCTCGCCCCTGCCTTCTTGGGGGCCCAAAGGAGGGTGGAAGTGCTATGTCACCCTTGCATTCTCCGGGGTTCCTGACGCCAAGTGCCGGGAGAAAAATCAGAAGTGGCTACTTTACCCCTTTAATCTTGGGGGCCCGAAAGAGGCCGTAGTCCCTTGAAGGATTCACCTCATGAGGTTTACACTAGTGTACAGGTGTGCGGTGAATCTTTGGCCGGTGTAGACCCTTCAAGGATTCGCCACATGAGGTATACACCAAAGTACAGGGGATGCAATGAATCCTTGGAGGGTGTAGACCCCTCATGGATTCACCGCATGAGGTTTGCAGTACTATAAAGCGGATGCGGTCAATGCTTGGAGGGTTAATCCCTTCAAGGATTCACCGCATGATGTATACATTAGTGCACAGTTGATGCGGTGAATACTTGGCGGGTTTACACTCTTCAGGGATACACCGCATGAGGTTTACACTGGTGTACAAGTGATGAATCATTGGAGGGTGTAGACCCTTCAAGGATTCACCGCATGAGGTATACACTAGTGAGAGGGGATGCGGTGAATCCTTGGTGGCCGTAGTCCCATCAAGGATTCAGTGCATGAGGTTTACACTAGTGTACAGGTGATGCGGTGAATCCTTGGACGGTGTAGACCCTTCAAGGATTTACCGCATGAGGTTTACACTAGTTTACAGGGGATGCGGTGAATCTTTGGAGGGTGTAGGCCCCTCATGGGTTCACCGCATGAGGTTTGCAGTAGTGTAAAGGGGATGCGGTCAATCCTTGGAGGGTTAAACCCTCCAAGGATTCACCACATGTATACATTAGTGTACAGGGCATGCGGTGAAGACTAGGCGAGTTTAGACTCTTCAAGAATTGACCGCATGAGGTTTACACTAGTGTACCGGTGATGCATTGAATCATCAAGTATACATTACCAGCAATTCACCGCATGCCCTGTACAGTATTGTATACCTGATGCGGTGAATTCTTGAAGGGTCTTCAAGAGTTCATCGGAGTACGTGTAGACTAATGTATACCTCATGCGGGGACTCCTGGAAGGGTCTAAAGCCTCCAAGGATTCACGGCATCCCTTGTAAACTAATGTATACCGCTTGCCGTGAATCCATAAGGGGTCTAAACCCTTCACGGATTCACCGTGTCCCCTGTACACTAGTGTATACCTCATGCGGTGAATTCTTGACGGGTCTACACCCTGCAATGATTCACTACATAACCTGTACACTAGTGTAAACCTCATGCGGTGAATCCTTGAGGGGTCTAAACCCGCCAAGTAATCATGGCATCCTCTGTACACAGGGTTTAGACCCCTCATGGGTTCACCGCATGCGGTATACCCTAGTGAACGGGGGATGCGGTGTATTGTTGGAGGGTTTAGACCCTTAAAGGATTCACCGCATGAGGTATACACTAGTGTACAGAGGTTACGGTGAATCCTTGGAGGGTTTAGACCCTTCATGGATTCACCGCATGAGGTTTACACTAGTGTAGAGGGCATGCCATGAATCCTTGGAGGATTTAGACCCTTCAAGGATTCACCGCATGATATTTACACTAGTGTAGAGGGCATGCCGTGAATCCTAGGAGGGTTTACACCCTTCAAGGACTCACCGCATCAGGTTTACACTAGTGTACAGGCAATGCGGTGAATCTTTGGAGGGTTTAGACGATTCAAGGATTCACCGCATGAGGTTTACACTAGTGCACAGTGGATGCCGTGAATGGTAGGAGGGTTTAGACCCGTCAAGTTTTAACCGCATGAGATTTACACTAGTGTAAAGGTGATGCCATGAATCGTAGGAAGGTTTAGACCCTTCAAGCATCCACCGCATGAGGCTTACACTAGTGTACAGGGGATGCGGTGAATCCTTGGAGGGTTTAGACCCTTCAAGGATTCACCGCATGAGGTTTCCACTAGTGTGCAGGGGATGCCATGAATACTAGGAGGGTTTAGACCCTTCAAGTTTTCACTGCATGAGATTTACACTAGTGCACAGGGGATGCCATGAATCGTAGGAGGGTTTAGACCCTTCAAGTTTTCACCACATGAGATTTACACTAGTGTACCGGTGATGCCATGAATCCTAGACGGTTTGAAGGTTTAGACCCTTCAAGCATTCACCGTATCAGCCTTACACTAGTGTACAGGGGATGCGGTCAATCCTTGGAGGTTTTAGACCCTCCAAGGATTCACCGCATGAGATTTGCACCCGTGCAGACGGCATTTCAGGAATCCTAGGAGGGTTTATACCCTTCAAGGATTCACCGCATAAGGTTTGCACTAGTGTACAGGGATTGCGGTGAATCCTTGGAGGGTTTAGACCCTTCAAGGATTCACCGCATGAGGCTTACAATAGTGCACAAGGGATGCCATGAATCGTAGGAGGGTCTAGACCCTTCAAGTTTTCACCGCATGAGATTTACACTAGCGTACAGGTGATGCCATGAATCCTAGGAAGGTTTACACCCTTCAAGCATTCACCGTATGAGGCTTACAATAGTGTACAGGGGATGCGGTGAATCCTTGGTTTAGACCCCTCAAGTTTGCACTGCATGAGCTTTACACTAGTGTAGAGGGCATGCCATGAATCCTAGGAGGGTTTAGACCCTTCAAGGATTAACCGCATGAGGTTTGCACTAGTGTACAGGGGATGCGGTGACTTCTTGGAGGGTTTAGACCCTTCAAGGATTCACCGCATGCCGTTTACACTAATGTAGAGGGCATGCCATGAATCCTAGGAGGGTTTAGACCCTTCAAGGCTTCACCGCATGAGGTTGACACTAGTGTACAAGTGATGCGCGAATCCTTGAAGATTTTAGACCCTTCAGGGATTCACCGCATCAGGTATTCACTAGTGTATAGGGGATGCGGTGATTCCTTGAAGGGTTTAGACCCTTCAAGGATTCACCGCACGAGGTACACACTGGTGTAGAGCGGATGCCATCAATCCTTGGAGGCCGTAGACCCTGCACGGATTCACTGCATGAGGTACACACCAGTTTACAGGGGATGAGGTGAATGTTTGGACGGTTTAGACCCTTCAAGGATTCACCGCATGAGGTACACACTAGTGTACAGGGGATGCGGTGAATCCTTGGAGGGTTTAGACCCTTCAAGGATTCAACGCATGAGGTTTACACTATTGTACAGGTAATGCGGTAAATTGTTCGAGGATTTAGACCCTTCAAGGATTCACCGCACCAGGTGTACACTACTGCAAAGGCGATGCCATGAATGCTTGAAGGGTTTAGACCGTTCAAGAATTCACCGCATGAGGTATACAACAGTGTACGGGGATGCTGTGAATCCTTGAACGGCTCAGACCCTTCAAGGGTTCACCGCATGAGGTATACAGTAGTGTACAGGGGATGCAGCGAACTCTTGGAGGACATAGACTCTTCCAAGACTCGCCGCATGAGCTTTATGCTGGTGTACAGGGGATGCGGTGACTCCTTGGCGCGTTTAGACCCATCAAGGATTCACCGCATGAGGTACACACTAGTGTATAGAGGATGCGGTGAATCCTTGAACATTTTAGACCCTTTAAGGATTCACCGCATGAGGTACACACTAGTGTACAAGGGATGCCGTGAATTTTTAGAGGGTTTAGAGCCTTCAAGGATTGCACGCATGAGGGTCACACTAGTGTACAAGGGATGCGGTAAATTGTCGGAGGGTGTAGACCCTTCAAGGATTCACCGCCTGAGATATACACTAGTGTACAGGGGATGCCAAGATGGTCAGTGGGTTTAGACCCCTCGAGGAATCACCCGATGAGGTATACAGTGGTGTACAAGCGACGCGATGAATCCTTGCCGGGTGTGGACCCTTCAAGTATTCACTGCATGAGCTTTACACTAGTGTACAGGGGTTGAGGTGAATCCTTGGAGGGTTTAGACCCTTCAAGGATTCACCACATGAGGTATGCACTAGTGGAGAGAGGATGCGGTGAATCCTTGAGGCCGTAGATCCTTCAAGGATTCAACACATGAGGTACACACTAGTGTATAGGGGATGCGGTGAATCCTTGGAGGGTTTAGACCCTTCAGGGATTCATTACAGAGGTTTACATGAGTGTACAGGGGATGCGGTAAATTGTTGGAGGGTGTACGCCCTTCAAGCATGCACCGCATGAGGTTTACACTAGTGTACAGGGGATGCCATGAATCCTTGGAGGGTTTAGACACTTCAAGGATTCACCGCATGAGGTATACAGTAGTGTACAACCGATGCCATGAGGATGCCATTAATTCATGGAGGATTTAGACCCTTCAAGGATTCACCGCATGAGGCTTAAACTATTCTACCAGGGATGCGGTAAATTCTCGAAGGGTTTAGAACCTTTGAGAACTCACCGCATGAGGTTTGCACTCTTGTGAATCCTCGGAGGGTTTAGATTTGTGACGGATGCAGTGCAGAAGGATAAACCAGTGTAGAGGGGATGCGGTGAATCGTCGTAGGGTTTAGACCATTGCAGGATTCACCACCTGAGGTTCACACTAGTGTACAGGGGACGCCGTGAATCCTTGAAGGGTTTTAGACCCTGCAAGGATTCACCGTGTGTGGTTGGCACTAGTGTACAGGTGATGCGGTGAATTCTTGAAGGATTTAGAACCTACAAGGATTCACCCCATGAGGTTTGTAGTAGTGTACAAGTGATGCGGTGAATCCTTGAAGGGATTACAGCGTTCAAGGATTCACCGCATGAGGTATACACCAATGTACAGGGGAAGCGGTGGATCCTTGAACGGGTTCGTTCAAGGATTCACCTCTCTAGGGAATCGTTCAAGGATTCACCGTGTGAGGTACACACTAGTGTACCGGTGATGCGGTGAATCCTTCAAGGATTCCCTAGAGAGGTGTACACTAGTGTACAAGTGATGCGGTGAATCCTTGAAGGGTTTAGACCCTTCAAGGATTGACTTGGTGAGGTATGCACTAGTGTACAGCGGATGCGGTGAATCCTGGGAGGGTTTAGACCCTCCAAGGATCGACTGCATGATGTCTACACCAGTGTACAGCTAATGCCGTGAATCCTTGAAGGGTTTAGACCCTTCAAGGAATACCGTGTGAGGTATAGACTAGTGTACCGGTGATGCGGTGAATCCTTGCAGGGTTTAGACCCTTCAAGGAATGATTGCATGATGTCTACACTAGTGCGCAGCTGATGCGGTGAATCCTTGGACGGTTTACACCCGTCAAGGATTCACCGCATCAGGTACACACGAGTGTACAGGTGATGCAGTCAATCTTTGCACGCCGTAGACCCTTCAAGAATTCACCAAATGAGCTTTACAGTGGTGTATGTGGGATGCGGTGAATCCTTGGAGGGTGTAGACTTTTCAAGGATTCACCGCACGAGGTATTACATTAGTGTACATGGGATGCGGTGAATCCTTGGATGTTTCCAACCCTTCAAGGATTCACCGCATGGGGTATAATTTGCTGTGCATGTGATGGAGTGAGTCATTGGAGCCCATAGACCCTTCAAGAATTCATCACATTAGGTTTGCACCGGTGTACAGGGGATGCGGTGATTCCTTGAAGGATTCACCGCTTCCGGTATACATCAGTGTACACGGGATGAGGTGATTGTTCGGAGTGTTTAGACCCTTCAAAGATTCACCGCATCACCTCTACACTAGTGTAATCCTCATGCGGTGACTCCTTGAAGGGCCTAAACAGGATTCACCGCATGAGGATTACACCATTGTACAGGGGATGCGGTGAATCTTGGAAGGGTTTGTACCCTTTGAGGATTCACTGCATGAGTTACACAACATTGTAGAGGGGATGCGGTGAATCCTTGGAGGGTTTAGACCCTTCGAGGGTTCACCGCATGAGGTATACACCAATGTATAGGGGAGCCCGTGAATCCTTGCAGGATGTGGACCGTTCAAGGATTCAGTGCATTAGCTTTACACTAGCGTACAAGTGATGCGGTCCATGCTTGGAAGGTTTAGACCCTTCAAGGAGTCACCGCATGAGGTATACACTAATGTATAGGTGATGCGCTGAATCCTTGAAGGGTTTAGACCCTTCAACGATTCATCAGATGAGGTATACACTAGTGTACAGGGGAAGCGGTGAATCTTTGGAGGCTTTAGACTCTTCAAGGATTTACCGCATGAGGTATACACTAGTTTATAAGGGATGCGGTGAATCCGTGGAGGCTTTAGACCCTTCAAGGATTCACCGCAAGAGGTATACACTAGTTGAAAGGTGATGCAGTGAATCCTTGGAGGGTTTAGACCCTTCAAGGATTCACTGAATGAGGTATACAGGAGTGTACAGGGGATGCGGTGAAGTCTTGGAGGGTTCACACCCTTCAAGAATTCATTGCATGAGGTTTACATTGGTGTACAGGGATACGGTGAATCCTCAGAGGGTACACACCCCTCAAAGATTCACCGCATGGGGTTTACAGTGGTGTACATGTGATGCGGTGAATCTTTGGAGGGTTTAGACTCCTCATGAATTCACCGCATGACTTTTATACTCGTCTGTAGCAGATGCGGTGAATCCTTGTAGGGTTCAGACCCCTCTCGGATTCACCGCATGAGGTTAACACTGCTGTACAGGGGATGCAGTGAACTGGGGAGGGTTTACACGCTTCAAGAATCCACCGCATGGAGTTTACACTAGTGTATAGGTGATGTGGTGAATCCTTGGAGGGTCTTCACCCTTTAGCAATTCACCGCATGATGTATGCATTAATGTACAAGTGCAGTGGTGAATCATTGGAGGGTGTAGACCCCTCAAGCATTCACCGCATGAGCGCTAAACATTAGTGTACGGGGGTTGCAGTGAATTCTTTAAGGGTGTCGTCCCTTCAAGGATTCACCGCATGAGGTTTACACTAGTTTCTGAGTTGTGCGGTGAACTCTTGAAAGGTTTAGACGCTTCAAGGATCCACCGCATGAGGTATACACTAGTGTACAAGTGATGCGGTGCATCCTTGGACGGCTTAGACCCTTCAAGGCTTCACTGCATGAGGTTTACACCAGTGGGGGTGTATAGGGTGCTTTGGAGACGTGTGGGGGCCTATGGGGACCTATGGGGGCCTATGGCGTCTTTTGGGGTCCTATGGCGACCTATGGGGAATTTTTGGGGACCCGTGGGGACCCACGGGGGCCCATGGGCACCTTGGGGAGCCCACAGGCACCTCTGTGGACATTTCGGGACCTATGGGGACTTCCGAGGGCCGCTGGGGACTTATGGGGCATCTGTGGGGGCGTATGGGGACCTAGTGGCACAGACGGGGGCCTATTGCGACCTATTGGCACCTATGGGGACCTATGGGGGCCTTTTGGGGGCCTAAGGGGACCTTCTGGGGACCTACGGGGACCTTTTGGGGCCTATGGGGACCTGTGGGGACCTATGGGGGCCCGTGGGGACCTTTGGGGGCATATAGGGACCTATGGGGGCTTGTGGGTCCCAATGGGGACCTCTGGGGACCCATGGAGACCTATAGGGTCCTTTGGAGACCTCTGGGAGCCTATGGGGACCTATGGGGACCTTTGGGGACGTATGGGGACTTAGGCGGGCCTATGGGCACCCATTGGCACCTATGGGGACATTTGGGGTCCTATGGCGACTTATGGTGGCCTGTGGGCACCTATGGGGGCCTATGTGGGCCTATAGGGAATTATGGGGGCCTATGGGGATTTATGGGGACCTATGGGGAGCCATGGTGCCCTTTCGGGGCCTATGGGGGCCTATGGGGACTTTCGGGCCCCAATTGGGACCTATGGGGTCCTTTAGGGCCCTCTAGGGTCCTTTGGGGACCTATGGGGGCCTGTGGGGACCAATGGGGGCCTGTGGGGACCTATGGGGACCTATAGGGTCCCTTGGATACCTATGGGGACCTTTGGGGACCCATGGGGACCTATGGGGCTCTATGGGAACCTATGGGCACCTGTGGGGGCCTATGGGTACCTATGGGGACCCATGGGCACTTTTGGGGGCCTATGGGGACCTATGGTCACCTTTGGGGGCCTATGGAGACCTATTGGCACCTATGGGGATTTTTGGGGGCCCATTGGCACCTATGGGGTCCTATGGCGACCTATGGGGACCTATGGGGACCTACAGGGGCCTATGGGGACCTATGAGGACCAATGCGAACCTATTGGCACCTATGGGGACCTTTCGGCACCAATGGGGGCCCGTTGGCACCCATGGGGACCTGTGGGGACCTCAGGGGACCCATTGGGATCTTTGGGGGCCCATTGGCACCTATGGGGTCCTATGGCGACCTATAGGGGCCTATGGCGACCTATGGGGACCTATGGGGACCTAAGGGGCCTATGGGGACCTATGGGCGCCTTTGGGGGCCTATGGAGACCTATTGGCACCAATGGGGATCTTTGGGGCACCATTGGCACCTTTGGGGACCTATGGGGACCTACAGGGGCCTATGGGGACCTATGCGAACCTATTGGCATCTATGGGGACCTTTCGCCACCAATGGGGGCCTGTTGGCACCCATGGGGACCTGTGGGCACCTAAGGGGACCCATGGGGATCTTTGGGGGCCCATTGGACCTATGGGGTCCTATGGCAACCTATGGGGGCCTATGGGGACCTATGGGGACCTATGGGGATCTAAGGGGGCTATGGGGAGCTATGGAGACCGTATGGGTGCCCATGGGGACCTATGGGACATTTGGGGACCTATGGGGACCTTTGGGGCCCTATAGGGATACTTGGGGACGTTTGGGGGCCTATGGGGAGTTTTGGGGACCTTTTGGGGACACACAGGGACCTATGGGGACGTTTGGGGACCTATGGGGCCTTTTTCCGGATTCTGCTTGTTTAGGTTTTTCCTGCTTTTCCATGTTGGCTTGATCTTTGCTACTCCCTTGATCTTTCATATTTATTTCTTGGCAAGGGGGGCATCAACTTTTTGCACACCCATTTTGACAGCAACCCCCCCTCTTCCTCCAAGCAGCATGCCTATATGAGACATATCACACATCTTGTTCTATACACTGCAAACACAACATGCCACATCAGACATCACACATCAGACTTTGCTCTGGCCACTTACCTTCTACAGGACAGCACTTGGTTGTGTATAAAACCACTTGCCCAAGCCGGCAAAGTTCACGGTCCACTAAATAGCCCTCGCACTGTGCTCGCAACCTCTTCCCTAGTACACCGAACAAACGCTCCACACCCATCAGGGGAGATACTGGCTTTGACTCTGATGCCACCTCTAAATGCTTATCCTTCGAGGCCTCTGTCTCTATGCACTCTTGTAGTACGGAAGACAGCCACTACCTTGATGGTTCCACCTGTGCCAATGGCATGGAGGAGTTCACTAGTGACGCAAGCACGGCCCCTGAGGATTAGGAGAGTGATGTCTCCAATGACAGAGATGGGTCACCTAGTTAAGGGGGCACAAGTGACTCGGGTACGGTCCATGAAACTCTTGCGTGCTTTCGCCTTATGTGGACCGATAGCTGAGCCCGCTAAACTACCGGCCGGGCTTGCGCCCCCCCCCCACACCACAGACCACCGCTGGTACTCAATGACTTAGCATGCTAAATCAGGGGCCAGGCCTCCGGCCTCTTCACACCACTGCTCTCTCCTTCCCCCCCCCCCCTCCACCCAGAAACAACTACCCTTGTCCCTTGCACAGAGCACAATGGGCACAGTGATTTCTGGCCCACGAGCCCCCATACCTCCTCTAAAACCGACGGGAGTGTCAGATGGGGAGCATCAATTGTGCGGTGTTTTGCTTATGTCGGGAAGAGACATGGACGGTCTAGTAGTATGCGCCTTGCTCTGGCATCGTCGTCGTCGGGGGCTCCATTCCCTGTTTCCCCGCCCATCCAGGGGCCGCTGGCGAGGTCCCAGCCCCTACCCCTTCAGTAGTCAACTCCACCACTGATTTCGCCAGTTGATGGGTGGTGTGTCTCGTCTTCGTATTTTTCTCCATTGAGCACACAACACAACAAAAGTCATAACATCACAGTTGTAGCAGCGCACTCTGCCACTCAGCGTCCAGTCGACGGCTAGCGCATCTCTTCTTTGTATTCTTCATTGGCTTCGGCTCTAGCGGGGGTCAAACCGGCCACCTTCAATGCAGCTGTCGGCAATATTACCGCTATGCTACGGCGACCAAACTCCTTCCAAGCACCGGTACCATACGGGCCCGAAACACAGAGGCTAGGCCCGCGGCCCCTTCCCAGCACACAGCATATTATTTTTAATCGTCACTAAATTTACTCACTGAATTAGGGGTTGTGCTTGCAGCCCCCCCCCCCCCCACACCATGCGAAAGGCGATATGCATGACAGGGGATGACACGCAGGGGGGAGCAAGACGGATCGGAGCAAGTGGTGCAGATAACAACTCGTCGTTGCCCACTGGATATACCGCACCTCTTCTGTCCTGTAGAGGAGGGTTCGAACCCCGGGGGGGATGGAGAACCACCGAACGTCCCGAAAACCCCTTTTATGCGAGAGAGAGAGAGAGAGAGTGGGACGCAATGGGAGAGGGACGGAGAGGAGAGAGACAGAGAGTGGGACGCAATGGGAGAGGAACGGAGAGAAGGAGAGAAAGAGAGAGAGAGGGCAGGAGAGAGAAGAGGGAGAGAGTGGGAGAGAGACCCACAGAGCAAGAGTCGGGGGCTAACCGGCGCTAAGGGAGGGTGGTGGGTTCGAGCTGACCAGGGTGTAAGGGACACCATGGCAGTAAATAGCAATTTAATGGTGAAACAATGGGGCGCCATTGCGCCACTGGAGCACGGGCGCGACACGTGCTACCGTGTCGGGAAACCCGAGCATGACAGGGGCAGCGAGAATGCGGCCCATGTGAGGGTATTGGGAGCGAGTAGACATAGACATGTGTGCGGCCAGAGCACACATGGTGTGGTGCTGAAAAGGTATGAGCCACACACAGTACAGCAATGACCTGTTGAGGTGACCGGCCGCCAAAACTTTTGTAGCAACGTTGGGACGCCTTTGCGTCACCACAGGCGCCTTTGCGCCCCCGAAGATCGGGTACGACACGTCCTCACGTGCCAGAGAGCAAGTGCAAGACAGGGGCAGCATGAGCACGACCTGCAGGGCTAGGGTTAGGGACTAACCGGCACTGCGGGAGGGTGGTGGGTGCGAGCTGACCTCAGTGTCCAGATGACCAAAGTCAAAGCACAGTCAGTAACCACCTGGTGTGGTACAGAACTAGTCTGCGCTGCAGTGCAGCGAGAAATACGCTGAACAATGTGGTTATGACCATTGGCCTGTGACACGGGGGCGTATGCGAGCCCAGTATCCGTTGCCTCATGGCCACACCACTGTTGTCTCCTTGCCCCACCCCACCTAGAGACAATTGCCCCTTTCCCATGAACAACGCACACATCACTGCCGGTTGGCCACGATAGAGCTGGCCCCTTTTGGGGCACCTCAATGTTGTACAGTGCTATACTCCTGCCCCTGTAAAGTAGCATGCATCGGAGGTTAGCTGCAACCTGACAAAGCAGCTGAACTTGAAGGGTCCGCCAAATTGTTGCGGCACCACTTCGCATTGGGATGATTGCCTTTTCAACAGAGTCTTCACCAAAAGGGGCGGCGGCACTGCATTTGTTCATTGCATCAGTCCAAATAGCCAACTCTATGTGTGTGCGTCACCGCATGCATACATTTTGACTTAGTGGCCAGCCTCCCAACGCACATCCACTTGGTCGCCTTGGACAGCCACAATACGCAGGATACAATGGCACTTTTCACATTGATCCCAGCTTTTGAGGGGCAGTGGGAAGTCACGGAAAACCTCAAGATTTGGAAGGGATATGGCCATCGCTGTCCGAGCCATCAAAGATAGCTCAGTGGGTACACATCTATTCGTAGGAATGGCATTCCGAGATCAAGACCCCAATGCGACGCCGGATTCCGCGTTCACCAACCGACTCCAGATCCTTGCCCCTCGGAAATGGGGATTCTCGGCTGCCAAGAATCTCCAGCGAGGCCTCTGATACCTGGAAAGACTGGGAGGTCTTCCGCCACTCATCACAGACCGACGCGGCCTCCAAGTCCAGGCAGTGGGCCGCATGGCCCGAGGAGAGAAAGTCCCAAGAATATGGGCCACGATGGACCACTTCACAGCCCTGGGTGAACACAAGGTGCACTAGGCGTGGGCGTGAGTCTTCTATCCCTTGGGAATGGCGTTCACCATGTGCCTCTGTGTTAGCAATGGTGTGATGGGGATGGCTTCAACACCCAAACGGGTTCGTCTTCTTCGACTAAAAGGTCAACAACACCATGGCTGCCCCCATGCCAATCCCGCCGTTCTAGGAAACATGGCAAAGGTGGCTCTGGGACAATCATAGCGCCCACCAGTTTGATGATACAACCTTCTTGCCGGGAGGGCTAGACGCACTGCAAAACCTCCAGCGGCAGCTACTCAAAGGCACGGAATTCGAACTATCGGGATGGCATCCTTGGAAACACATGGGGGCAGCTGCATTCCGGGCTCTCACAGCCCTGGCCACCCCGGTAAACTGCCGGACCCCACGCCAAGCTGCTTGTTACGGCGCACACCCACCCTCATGGCAGCTTCTAGCCGGAGTGGTCCTCGCACGACCCACAGGGCGAACAAGCAACATCACGAGAGACTGTGAATGGTCATGGATGAGGGTTAAAGACCTATGGTATGAGGATGCCTTCCGCTAGGATAAAGGAAGGAAACAGGGTCAGCGGCCACCCACAGTCCAATCATTCGCCAGACCCACGACCGTGGACGAAGTTGTGGACTCCGACACTGAAGAACGTGACATGGACGTTGCAGAGGAATCAATCAGAGAACCGCAGCCGAGACCACATGCTAGTGGAGAAACGGTTTGGGCCCAGACCGACAATCAAGCGCCCGGAGGGTATTGAGCTACAACCCGAGTGTGAACCCACAATTCACCGCAAGGTCCCCCCGTTCACCATGTCAGTTGACACCCCGGTGGCAGCCGACATCGCACCCGTCACAATGGCGAGCGAACGGCCACCCACCCCAGGAGAAAGCCTCAAGGAATCCAACGAAACCACCCCACAGCTAGCCTAGGCGGACTCTTGCCGAGGAAAGGACCTCCCGCAACCAAAGGTACTCCAGGCCACATCCGACACCTCCCAAGTACTGGAAACCACCGAGCATGAAGCACCGGAGACCCCTTACTGGGCAGGAGCAGAACTGACAGTCGTCCATGAAGCGATGGAGGATCAAATGTCAACATCGTCCACCAACTTGTGGGGGAGGCATGCGTTGGATTTTGTGCGGTCGCCCCTTGCATCACAGGGATTGCATAATTGCCCGTCCCGTCTGCCCGTCAAATGAAAATAAACACGTTTATTCGTTTATTTTGTTTATTTTGCCGTTTTGGTGCCGTTTGGGCTGTTTTCAATGTTTTTTTTGTGTTTTTTTTGTGTTTTTGGGGTGTTTTCAGAGGTATATACATTTTTCATTTGTTGTTGCCCATCATTGCATCCTTTTTTTTTCACCAAAAGTGTATGTTTTGCCTTGTCTCGAGCACATTTTAAGCAGAAGGGTCTCCATGCGTTGCAAGCATCATGGCATAGAAATTGGAAACAATGGAATCGGTGTCCACATATAAAGTATAAAAAACGAGCAATATATATAGCAATAAAAAGCAACCAAGAGAATAGCACCCAAGAGCGAGCAATAAAGGAAATCCATCGAGCACGTCTATCAACTGCATGGTCAAGGGTCTGGGGTCGCGTGGCTTCATTCTTCAACAAGGTTCTGCACATGGTTATTTAGAGCGCATCAAGACAGGTCTGGGGTTATGGCAATCCTCTGGGGTAAGACTTGTGGGGCAAGGTTGTGGCATGGTTCTTCATGGGCTCAAGGGTTTGAGGTTGTGGTTTTCGCTAGCCAAAGGGGAACGGGGACTGTGGAACGATTCTTGCGCAGGGTTGTGGGTTCCAGGGCCTAGAGGAAAGGTTGTCAAGGGGTGGTGCTTGTCAGATGAATAGTGCAAATATGTCCTCTCTCTCTCTCTCTCATTCTAGCCTCTTCTTATGCGTCCACTTTGGGTACGGCGCGTAGATGGGGGCGAGTGGGTGCACAGCATCCATCCAGAGCCCATCAGGAAATAACAGCATCCATCCAGAGCCCATCAGGAATAAACAACAACCATCCAGAGCCCATCAGTCAATAGCAGCAACCATCCAGAGCCCATCAGGAATAAACAGCAACCATCCAGAGCCCATCAAGAAATAACAGCAACCATCCGAAGCCCATCAAGAATAAACAGCAACCATCCAGAGCCCATCAGGAATAAACAGCAACCATCCAGAGCCCATCAGGAATAAACAGCAACCATCAAGAGGCCATCAGGAAATAACAGCAACCATCCAGAGCACGCCAGGAATTAACAGCAACCATCCAGAGCCCATCAGGAATAAACAGCAACCATCCAGAGCCCATCAGGAATAAACAGCCACCATCTGGAGCCCATCAGGAATAAACAACAACCATCCAGAGCCCATTAGGAAATAACAGCAACCATCCAGAGCCCACCAGGAATAAACAGCAACCATCCAGAGCCCACCAGGAATAAACAGCAACCACCCAGAGGCCATCAGGAAATAACAGCAACCATCCAGAGCCCATCAGGAATAAACAGCAACCATCCAGAGCCCACCAGGAATTAACAGCAACCATCCAGAGCCCATCAGGAAATAGCAGCAACCATCCAGAGCCCATCAGGAAGTAACAGCAACCATGCAGAGTGCACGAAGGAATATCATGCAGCCATAAACAAAGTTTTGCAATAAAGTAAGTACCAAACAGTAGAAAGCATGCAATAGTATGTACAAAACGTCCAAAGTGGACCCCACTTTTTCTATCAAATAACCCCAAAAGGCTTTTGCCATTGGTATGTGCAAAATGAAACCAAAAAATGAGGGAAAAAACGGGGAAAAAAACAAACCAAAAAAAAAACATGGGTTTCCTTGATGTGCCCGTCAGCCCGTCAACACCCTTGTTGACGGGCGTTTATGCGATCCCTGTTTCATCACCACAGTCTACTGATGGCAGTGAACCCACAAGGAACGATGCTGCCTCGAGAAAGTCTATCTTGGGGAAGCGACCACTGTCGGACACCAACTCTCCAACACGTTCCCGGCGCAAGAGATACCTCCGATCCGGGGAGAGATCTACACCCGCTAACATGCCCCAACGGGGCGATTCAGATGGGGCCCCACACTGGGGCAACTTGGTCACGGCGCCTTAGCACCAAGGTAGGTTGTGCCACTGGAGGCCTGTGCACGTGCAACCGGCCGGAGATGACGATGGACGGGATTCTACCGGACACCCTCGAGGCGATGAAGGAAGTGGCGCAGAAGATGGCCTGACACAAGAGGTCTACCATGGATATCCATGGGTTGTTGCGGGACTTGGGCACAATGGTGCTCACCAAGGCAGCCCAATCCTGCCATGAGACGAGTGGCAGCAAACCGCTTCTCAGAGGTGCTAACAGGCCTCAGGTCCGGAGACATGAGGGTGTGGGACGTATCCCCGGGAGGAGATAGATGTCAGCCGGAAGCCTCGCAAATGTGGAGACCCACCGAACAACACCCTCTCGACCGAGACCGCCGCGAAGGGTCTTGGTTTGCCGGGAAGTGTCACGATTCCAATTGAGATGCGGCACCGCCCAACTGGCTTGATGCCCATGCAGCAACCCCAGACTAGCCCCCCAATAACGACCCCAAGCTAGCAACCATGGCGGACAGACTGGTACGTTGATGGGTTACTCCATGATGTGACTGATGGTAGGGGCCCCAATGCCAGGGCCTTCGTGAAGGCACAATTGTGAGAAAAAGGGTCCCTCATTATCTACATGATCACGGTCAACGAGCGATGCTCCAAGCTCACCCATAAACTTCGTCTCCCCACAATGGAATCCCTGGCCGACTTTCTGAGAGCAGCAGCCAAGTCAGGCCGGAGCACATACTTGTGCAAATTGAATGTAAGCAACATGTTCTGGAGCTGCATGCTCCCCGAGCCCGAAGCAAGGAATATTCATTTTGGAGTCCGGGATCGTGTGCTACAGTTCCACAGCCTCCCATTTGGGTGGAATTACAACCCAATAATGGCCACCGAATTGCTGCGACTCTCCATAGAAAACCAGGATCAGTGGATCCGGGGTTAGTGGAAGTGGTGGTGTACTTCAATGACATCCTCATCGCCGGGGACAACCCCGATGAAGTGGAGGCCATCACAAATCGGCTCCGGAACGTCCTCATTCAAGATGGTTGGAAGATCATCATCAAATCGGTGTTGCAGGCCCACACGCGAATTCAATGGATGGGGAAAGACCTCGATGGTGAGACATGGACCATCACATCTTCGGCGGACTACATGGCGGGAATGGTGGCACTCTGGGTGTCCCTGGCCACGTGTGGCTACCGGCAGAAGTCCCTCAAACGATTATTGGGGAAAATAACCTGGGCCGACAAACCTAGCACAGAGGCGATGCTCCACACAAGCAGCCCCATGGCTTGGCTCATGTGGGGCCGTGTCAACGCACGTTATACGCCCGGAGCGGTGTTAAAGGCTCTCGGAGAGGCAATAGCAGGCACACTATCGCCATGGACAACAAGACCCGACCAGGACCCCATGAATATTGTCTGGTACATTGATGCAGCATGGATCGACATACCTCTCTACATACCTCTCTGGGTTATGGGGACCTGATGGGGGAGCACAGCCGTGGGAATGTTTAGCGGGGGTGCCGAACCAACAGGCAGCCGAATTGGACGGAGTGGAGCGAGAGATAAAGCTGGCGGCGTACCAAGGACGGCATCACCTCCACCTTAGCTTGGACAACCTGGCTGCAATATGGGCGGTGCTACGACGCCGCACAAGGATACATCACAGAGATGGGGCCCGATGCCTGCACAGGATCCAAAACACCCGACACTGGAGTGGCAGGCAAAGCTAATTTTAAGCTATGTCCCGTCCCGCTGGAATCCCGCGGATGCCATTTCCAGACTTTTTAAACGGGGGACAGTTCGCGGGGCCGTGATTGACACAGCAGCACCAGGCCCTAGGCCCTGCACTACACCCCAGTTTCTTACATGGGCCAGACTTCCCACAGGGGTTGACCTGCACCGAGGGGGGGGGAGAAGAGAGAAAGCTGACAGAGAGAAGGAGTACAAGAGCAGTGCATGAGATGTTATGCTATCCCCACATTCTTTACCCCCCACCCAGCACATATAACTGCACAGGGCAAACCCACCAATGTGCTGCCTTGCAGTGTGATGGTTGCATGGATGGGCAGTACAAGACTGTCAGATGAATACACATCTGAATGCAGTGCAGTGCTGTGTGAGGGGGTGCGAAACAAAACATGCCGGTGGCGTGGGGAATGCTGGATTTACGTTCCAGGTCAGCTTTTTGGAAACACAACAGAATACTTTGAGCTGTCGTTTTGTCGCTTAGAGACTCGAGATTGATCGTGCACGCCACATGTTGCCCCACCCATTTACAGCCAGCAGATCCAGTGTCACAAGTAAGAAACCATTCCGCCATAACCATACGACGAAGCGAGATGGAAGCAAACAAGAGGTGGATGTTTATGGTCAATCAGATACACCAATAAACAGAGGCATGTTGCCAGCTGGCTGGTGAGAGCGTCTGCTATGCTTCTGATTTTGATTGTGCTTTGTATGCCATGTCACAGTGCAACATGCAAGTGCTCCCACATATTGGCTGGCCAAGCACTGAACTGTGCTCAGGCCCCTACATGCACATGCACATGCACATGAGTTTGAGAATGCTCAAATGCGCCTGCCTGAGTTGGAGAAGTATCGTTTAGGCCCATCTTTGCACATCATTGGGCACTGAGAAAGCTAATCGAAGTCCCCGCTTGCACATGAGTACGTTTAGGATTGCTCATGTACGCCCCTGCCTGTTCAGATGGGATGCTTGATTGTGAGAACTCTTCTCGGGAGCCTCATTGACTGCATGGCTCCGCCATGCTGCTGAGGCCTGACCCTGCCCAAAAAACAATTTGAATGCTCATGTGGGTACCCGCTTGCAAAAAAAATTAACTTTCGACCTTTTTTCATCTGTTTTCGTTTGGAAACGGGAGCCCAATGGTAAAGGACCCTGTGAAGTTGAAGACTGATGCAACGAGGAACCGGTGTTTGGCCCTATGGGTACCGCCTGTGATCGAACGAAGGGGCTGTCCAATGACAGCAGATTGTTTAGCTTAATGCAGTGGACTGTGTATGCTGGTGGACCAAGTGCTCCCCCCCCGCTTCCCTTGCATAGTACTCACCCCTGCATAGTAAGTGGGGGGGCTGAGGGAACCATCACTTTCCGTTTTGCAAATTTACTCAGAAGGTCGGATATTGAGCTTCTCCTGTGCGGTTGCTGGCTGGACAAGGTAGTATTGGCACTGAGATTGTGTGGGCAAAGAGTGCGCGTGGTGTATGGGGACTGGCAAATGTTTCTGCCAACGGAAAGTTGTACTTCACACGTGATATTCCCGAGGCAAACTGCTTGCCACAGGGGCTGGAGCCCCCTGTCAAGCCCCCTGCCAAGCTTGCTTCCAAAGCTGCTAAACCTCGTGCCAATTCCTCAGCCAAGAGTGCAGCCAAACCTGCTGCCAAGGTGGCAGCCAAGCCTGCAGCCCAGCCTGCAGCTGGAGAGTCCATTCCTGTGGCCCCTGTGGAGCATGTGCAGCTCTTCAGGGTCAAATACTCCCGCCAGAAAAAGTGGCACACAGAGCCTGTTTCTCAGTAGAGCTGAACACGCATCCCAACAGGCAGTTCCCGGCTCATTTGTTGTTCATTCGGTTTTGTGTCTGCACGTCTTGCCTCGCGTCCCTCGTCCTTTGCATAGTAATCGGGGGTGCGAGGGAACTGTCACGTGGGGTATTTTGGTGTATGTTCCCGGGGGGTGCGAGGGAACCGTCGTGCGCAACCGCTTACTATGCAGGGGGGGGGGAGGTCAGGGGCTTGATTGTCCATAACGCCCTACGACCTTTGCAGAGCACTACATGTCGCATTTTTGAGTATCTGACCCATTGGAATGGACACACCCACATCACCAGGCACGCCACCGGTGACATGCGGTGGATGGTGCAGTGGATTATCTGCATACACAGGTTGCTGGTCTGCCTGTGTGAATGTGGCAATTTCTACGATCATTTGGGGATCGTACTGTACAGGTCTGTTCGTCCGGACTCTGGGCACAGCTCATGCATTAGGGTGTGCCACCCCAGAATGCCCCCTGACGCACAGTTCACGTGAGGGGCACATCAGGGCCGGGGCGGGTGGTCACGCAGAGTCAAACAGACCATGTGGTGTTGTCATGCCACAACTGTTGCCCACCGAAGCGTGGCTGACAGCGAGACAAATACTTACCTGGGGCCTGTGCACTGAGTTGCATGAGCATCAGAGCCTTGATTATCCGAAGTGAAGAGGTAAATGAGTGACATGGAATATGGGTTGTTTAGCAGGTTGTGTCGCGCAACAGATACTATGTGGGAGAAACAATGTAGTGCGGTTCTAGTGTGAGAGGCTGTGTGGGTGTAGAGGGATGGTTTGTGGTGTATTTTGTTGCTGGTCAGTGTGGCGGGCATGGTGGTTCGTTGTATCCTGCCGTGGCGTGCTCCACTGTGGTCCAGTAGGTTATTGCATGGCATAGTATTGCCAGGTGTAAATTATGTTGCAGAGGGGCGGACGGACAAGTCAGGAAATATTCTTCAACGTCGCACCCAAATGGCCCAAAAGTCCGCAGACGTGACTCTGGTTGTTGTGGCCATCTGCTGCCTTATTGAGAGTGCTTTGGAGGGATGCTGGCTGCAGATGGGTGGTGCATCATGCCAACCAGGACTTGCTGGGACTTGGCATGGCGTGTAAGCACTGGCTCGCACATCTTTTCTACGGGTCGCTCCCCCCGTTTTTTTTCATCTTAACGACCAGTCTGCAATTGAAGTGTCAGTACGCAGAAGTGAATTTTGAGAAATGTTCTCCAGACGGTGACTCCACTTCGTATTGTATTGGTACGGACTCAGGTACGTGTGTGTGTGGCGTAGTGTGTTGTATTATAAGTCTAACTGCCGTTGGACCTCTTACAGAATCGTCCGTCCTGTCATGTCGTATGTCTTACATGCTCCCCATGGGGCGTCGCCTTTTGAGATACCTGATCCCAACCCCCCCCCCCCCCTCCAGGCCTCTGGCTACCACATAGCTGCTGACCATTATTTGCCACAGTCTTGGTGCCGGAGGCACCAGAAATTGTTTTTATGCATACAATGTAGGGGGCATTTCTTTGTTCATGCTACTCCAAGTGCTGCTGGTGTATTGACTGCTACCGAAACCCACAACATCGCGGAAAAGATTTCTGGTGCCGGTCTCTGTGCCATCTGTAAACCCTGGAATGTCAGAGATGGCTGGTACCTTTGTGGTTCTTGTGCTGGTATTTCAGCTTACAGGCCCTGGTTTCAAGTCCCATTGTTTACATTCTAATGACCTGCCACAAACTGTTTTTTTCAGTCACAAACGAAGCCCAGCACAGTAGTCGGAAGACAAGTGCACACACACATGTAGGTAAAACACTGGGTCAGTTGGGATGTGAAGCAGCAGCAGCAACAACAGCATTACATTCTGTGTTGCATGCACAGGCTGGGGTGGGGGGGGCACGTGCCCTTAAACACAAATACCACCGACCCCCCCCCCCCCCTGTGGGGCCTCCGGCCACCACAACCCTGTTGGGGTTTGGGGGGGGTGCACCATGCCCTGTGCGAAAAGTGGGCAGTTTTCGACCACAAATAGCCGGTTCTTTTGTCGTATGATTGGCATGGCACCTATATGGGATCGTAGCCTGTGTGTCGGGGATACCACCGCCATTGTGCATCGTTGCAGCATCATACCTGAATCTGCCAAATTTGTGGTAAAAGGGACACATCAGCTCTACATGCAATCTTTATTTGTGTACCGGTTGCATGCGTGAGCATACTTGTGATATTAATGTTCCAAGTAGCCACTACTTTAATTCCATGTCTCTCATGGCAGTTTTCTTTACCACAGCCAACCCAAATATATGGATTGCAAAATATTTGTTGTGACAGAACATCAATTTGAGAGTGTATGTTGTAATTCGTGTAAATTTGTTTTTGCGGTAAATGCGTGTAACAAAAAAATCGTCCAGTCGTGTAATTTTTTTTTGCGATAAGTCGTGTAAGCCCGTCACCGATGGCACCGGGGCATACATGAAGAAATCGGCCACAATGCTCTTGGGAGTTTGTTGCCCAACGCCCGTTTAAGTTGGGCCGCATTGAGCGCAAGGTGACTGCACGTGCGGAGCCATCAACAAAGGTTCACACCCGCCAGTTAGAAAAACTTGCACCCCAAAAAAAACAGGCACTTGCAAAAAGCCACAGGAAGGTGGTGGCCGGTAGTGATACCTTTAGCGACACTAATGTCTCCACGCTTGCTCTGAGACCACCCAGTGATGATGAGTCTACGTCTAATACTGTTGCTACACCCATGGAGGTGCATCGGAGAACTTGGCATTGCCTTAATCTTTCAGCCACCTTATGTGTTTGGCCAATGTCACAAGACCGTGTACCTGTGGTGCATGCATTGTGAGGGGTGTTGCTTTTGCCTACACACTTTGGAGTGTCCAGTTCGTGGAATGGCCCACCCCAACGCGGACGAGTGGCTCTTTCAAAAGTGGTGTTAGGAGGTAGACGTTGAGGAGGTTTTGACCGCCACCCTCCCCAACAAACCCGTTTCCGGTGACGAGGAGTTGGACGTCCTTTCTAATCCTCTGTTGGCCTCTCCCCCAGGTAAGGAGGTGAAGGAAAAAGATGTCCAGTCATGTGATTCGGAGGTGGACCTCTTTGCGCCTCCCCCTACGGCCCCCGTGCCACAGAAGAACGTGAAGGGAAAGAAGGCCTTGCCAAGTGCACCCCCTCTCGACCCTCCCAATTCCAAAAAAAAGGCGTACTGGAAGCACCATCCCGAGCGAAACAACCCCTTTGGGGGTGGGTGATTGGTTGACAGACAAGGATATCGTGCGTTGGTTCAATCAAGAGGTCTGCCACAATGAAATCAATGAACCACGTGCGTGGACTCTAGCGCTTCTATATATCAAGAGGCTATTCAGTTGCATGGAGAGAGTTGAATCCGGCACAAGACTGGCCAACATGAGTTGGTGCCGCCGCCACATTTTTGTGGTCCATTCCAATGACAAGGAAGGTTTGCACTGGTTTGTTTGTGCCTTTGATTGTTGTGTCCGGTTGGAGCTTTCCACTATTTGGGTTTGGGAACCCCTAAGCTCCACTCATTTGATCCGTGCTTTCTTGATGGCCATGAGGAAGCATTCGCTAACCACCAAGCACCGCGCCTTGGGATTCCAAACGGACGGTTGGTCTTGTGGTTTTCAAAGCTTGAACATCGCGGGGCTAATGGTGGAGCACTGGGGTACTTTTTCCGATGTGCCCCTCGTCCCAAGGGGTACCGGTTTTGTGGACTATGTGCTCAGCATTGTTATTGCTGATCGTGCTGTGCGGGTCGTTCAAGCGCCCGGTGACAATGCATCCTCTCCCGCTCAACAGGGTCCCTAGCCTCAACGCGGTGTGCCGGTGAACCCACATGGGCAGGCTACCGACCTGCCTCATGGGGGCCAATGGGGGAGCAGTTGAGCCCCTTGAGTTGCAAATGGCTCAATGGCAGACACACATTCAGGGAGGTGTGCTGTCGACGGAGGGTAGTGCACCCCCCCCCCCCTCACAGATAATTAGGTCACACCCCCCCTCACAAATGGAGGCGCCTGTGAGGGAACCGTAGCACAGTGAATTGACAGGCAACAGAACAATGCTTGTTGCGCATACCGGCTAATGCACTGTGCTTGCACCTGCACCACTGAACTCCTGTTTACTGCAGGGAAACAGGGGTTTTACGCAGTTTTGTTATTGTTGTACGCTGTCTCCATTTAGTTTCTTATTTAAATATTGCCTGGGGAGTCAAAAGGTGCAGGCCTGAGACTTCGAACAATCCTGTGATAGGCCCACCTTCCCTTCAAGCTTCTCCACTTTTGCCTGTCGGTCGCTGCCCTTCAACATGTCGGAGTCCATCGATTTCCAGGATTATATCCTGGCGGGGGTGCAGGAGTCGGTGCGGGGAGATTCCCCGGCACGAGAATGGGCTCTGGCACGTACAAAGGTATTAAAGAGCCTTCGGGGACTGGGTGCCAGGCGTACCGAGTGGATACGGCAGTTCGCGGCTTCGGTTCAATTCTCGGGCGATGAGGATGCGTTTATTGCGTACATCATCGGATATGTCCTGACGGCGGGGGTATCTTTAAATGTGGAGACAGGCCTCTTTACTGCGAATGCCCGGGTGTCCCCGGGACCTCTTCATGACACGGCTCTGCAGACGCTCTTGGAAAACCAACAGAAAATGATCTCCGACTTGCATGCACAGGTCGCCAGCCTGACTTCTGCGCCAGCCAAACAGGAAATAGCGATACCTCCCCTGTCTCTTAAAGCTCTGTACGACCTGCACGTGGCGTACAACCACCCACAGTGGGTGGTCCGCATGATTTGGTTTCTTCGTGCCATGGTCCTGCGTTTGCCGATCCCACAGCGCGAGATGAGGATGTCTGACAAGTGGGGCGACGAGCAACAGCGTGCCCTGCTGCTGGAGTTCTCCGATGCCCAGAAGGCGAATGACACGATGTGGACTGACCTGAAGCCTGACGGGGACGACGTAGCGATGGCGGGTGGATCTTCCGACAAGGATCTGGGAAAGGCGAACCCTTCCGCAGGCCCCGATTTGCCTGAGGGTTTGGTCCAAATGACGGAAGCCATGTGGCTCTTGACTTACACGGCGGTGCACAAATACAAGGAAAAATACGAGTCTGATGCCACGCAGTCCAAACAGGTGTCCAGCAATTCGGTGTTCACAGAGGGCCTGACGCCAGCGGGAGCACGAATAAAGAAAATCATGGCCAAACGCTTTCGGATCCAGGATGGAGTGGAGTTCTTTGAGGTGCACAAGAACGAGTGGGTTCAGTCATCCGACCCACCGGTGGGCCCGTGTAAAACGTGCAGAGAAAAAGGAAAGATTGAGTGCCACTGGGTCTGGCAGTGCCCTCTCCTGGAGTGAAAAGATGCCCCCCCCGCTGGTGGGGGGGTTTGAACCAGAATGGGCCCCCCGTGCCCCTGCCACACCAGCCCCCGGCCCGTCGTCATCACAGATGGCTTCCGAAGACACCATCCACTGGCCCTCGATCTTGGACGCATGGAAGGCCTTGGGGTATTGCGACCCGCACGACTGCGTCTCCGCGGCGATTCTATCCACGTGGAAAGGAGGTACGCGAGACGCATATGCATCCCATCTCCGACGTCTGGCACAAATCGGTGGTCGAACAGCCTGGAATGACGCGCAGCGGGTGGTCGAATTGGCACTCTTCCAGATGTTCAAGATGGGCTTCCGAAAGGCCACTCTCCGTGGCTGCGTCTCCGCGGTCAAAGCATGCGTGGTACTGGGGTGGCTACCGGAGCTCAATTGGACCCGCCTGTGGAGGATCACAAAAGCGCCAGTGGATTCCGAAGTCCACAGACCGTACGGAGGCCCTGACGTCCTCCAGATCATCGCTGAAGCCTGCACATCGGTGGAAGACTGGATCACGTATGCTGGATGTGTCCTGTCGTTCTCCTCCCTATCCAGGGTGGGTGAAGTATCCTCGGCGCGAAGGAATGGAGTGGGAAAGTCGTACTTCTCGTTCTGGGGCCTCAAACGGGGGGAGCGCTGGGTCACACGCCAGCTGGGCCCCTATGCTGCAGTCTGGGCACGCTGGCTGCGCCGTATCCGACCAGGTCGCGGCATCCTCTCGTTCTCCGCGGCGCAGTTGGAGGAAAACATGGAGAAGCTTCTCAAAGGTTCGATACGAGCAGAGGCACGCTGGCATGCATGGAGACGCGCGGGGGCCACGTACCTGCGCGCCTTCGGTCTGCCTTGGCGCTTCCTTTGCTGGTGGGGGCGTTGGGCCAGTGTTAAAATGGCCCATTACTACGCTACCCCGCCTGATGAGTTTGACATGGTCGATGAAGCGCGATTGCCTTGGCCAACAGACACGGGTTTCACCTGGAAGGGTACCCACTTGGCCCTCCTGTGGCCAAAGTCTCTCCGGGACCTGTTCGACGAAAAGCCGACCATCAAGAAGCCCTCCTCGGAGTCCAAAAAGAACGCCAGAGATTCCTCAAAGCAGGTCGTGGATTCGGACTCGGAGGGAGATGCAGCCTGTCCTCCGCAACAAGGCCGCTCTCGGTGTGAGCCCATCATCGTGGGAGAGGCCCCACCTGCCACTGCCAAGCGCCGCAAAGCCCAGGGGTCCTCCTCCAACGGTCGGTCCTCGGGAAATCGGGAGCAGCCAAGGCCCTCTTCAGTGTCCACGGCCGGAACGACAACCTCGACCAAGGCCTCGGTCACCACCCCTCCTGGGCCACCTTCCACAGCCACTTCTTCCGGTGGTGATGGAGTGCAGGCATGCGCCCCAACAACGGATCGTGACAAGTCCACCGACAACGGTCAGGCCGCCTCAAAGTTCGCAGGCAGGGTGCGGTCCTCGGTCACAGGGGCCCGGAGATCAGTGCAGCCAGTCCGACTCAACCCCAAGGAGATGGCCCTCAAAGTCAGACGTGCTGCGGGTGGCACCGCTGGACTTCTCCTGCCCTCGGTTGCAGGCGGTGGAGCAGTTGCTCGACTCTCCAAGGGGTCTGGGCTGGGTAAATAATACCCTGGAGGGGCTTCGGTTGCCCGACTCTTTGAGACCGTTGGTGAGGGGTCGGATCCGGTTGCTCCTTATGCGAGGGGCCCGTGTGGCCTTTGATATCTCTATGTCTTCCTTTGACGAGAGGGTCCTGCAGGCTTTGAATGCCCTTACCCCTGAAGTCTGGATTTGCATCTTCAAAGATACTACCTCCCCTATCACTCTGCTTATTGGTTTGGACAGGAGCGTCCTGGACAGGGGAATAGGCCAGATTGGTTCCATCAGCATACCCCCTTTTATTTGGAATTTTTTGGCCCCGGAGGATTTTGAATCCGTTGCTTCGCGGGATCTGGGTAGCATGCGTAGTATGTCGGAAGAGGGCCTGGTGATGGCCAGGGCATTGGTGCGCGACGGTGTGCTTAGCGAGTGGGGGGGGGGGGAGGGCGAATGGGTACATGTTCCCGGTCCCGAAAAACTCCACAAAGGCGTCCATGATTGTGCACTTGGTGAAGTTTAATAAGGCTCACGAACATAAGCCGGCGAGCTGTGGACTCCCTTCGGTGGAGGATCTGGCTCTTATGGTGCAGGTTCACAGCTTGCAGTTGCCACGTTTGGCTTTGGGTGATGCAGATTATTTGCGTTTTTTGTCCGACCCTTTTTTGCAATCCCTGGAGCACTTGCGTGTCGAGTCAGAGCCGGGTGCGCCCCTGGTTGCTTGCCATGTGGACCTGACGAACGCATTTTGGTCCCTACGGCTCCCCGACCACCTCCGGGGCGCCTTCCGGGTCTGCGTTGATGGAAAGATTTATGGATTTAATTGCCTGCCGTTTGGTTGGCAGTACTCCCCCATTGTCTGCCAGACTGTGTTGGGGTATATCCTGGCGTCCCTGGGTTTTTCGAATGTTTTGGTTTTGCATTACCTCGACGATTTTTTAATTGTAGGTTATGGCAAGAATAGGGTGCGAACGGCCGCTGCCTCTTTGTGCGAGGCTTTGAGGAAGTCAGGGGCTATAATCAGTGTCAAGAGCGTTTTGGAGCCCGTCACCAGGATCCTGTGGTTGGGGAAGGACCTGAATTTTGATCCCTTAAATTCGTCGATCCACACGACACCACAGGGTTGGGCCTCTCTGGTTGGGGTTTGGTTAAGGACGGCTCTACAGCCTCTTACCCGCAAGCGTGCTCGTAAGGTTTTGGGTCGTTTTACCTGGGCAGTGCGCCCTGCCGTAGGTGGAATGCCCTTCCTCTTCGGTTGGTGGAATTTCTGTCAGTGGGGCCCCAATGGGCTGCAGAATTGCCCCATGCGCCTCCTGCTTAGCCTGACACATGTTTTGGTTCTGGCGTTGGAGGGTTGGCGTCCACCACCACTGATTCCATTTGTCCTCGCCAGGCGGGGCACCATTTATGATGATGCCGCCTTTGACAAGGACAGATATAAAGTAGGCCTTTGGAGTTCGTCCCTGGGGGGCAGGGTTTTTCACTGCAGCATTTGGGTGCGCACTCAGCAAGAGGCTGAGCTGGAGGCCATGATCCGAGGGGTGCGCATTTGTGAAAAGATTGGCTGGCCTGCGTTCTGCCTTGTGGGAGATAACTGGGCGGCCCTGGAACAGGTGGCGTCGTTCCGAGCCCGATCTGGTCTCAAGCGTCAGAACCGACACCTGCGTCGTCTTTTCTATGTCTGGCGTCGTCTGCAGTCGTCTGTCTATCTGTCGTGGGCGCCGGGCGACCTAAACCCGGCTGATTGCTTCTCTAGAATAGACAGTGATTGGAGAGGCGACTTCAGCGCCGCACACCAGTGTGCACTTGACAGACTGACGGCCCTGCAGTCGTATACAGGTCTGCCGGCCCCAGTTTGGATATTGGGCTTCCCCAAGGGTCGATCTGGGGCTTTTCGGAACCTACAGGACAGTGTGCTGGGGGCGGCCTGACTTGCCATGCACGCAGGATGTTGGAGGTCGTGATGCCCCTGGCGCCGTGGCCGGTTGGCTGCAGAGCGGCCGGGAGCTCCGCCTGACCTGCCTTGCATCCCATGCAGTTGATTTTTGGGTCACACGCGAATAAAGAAACCAGGGTACAGAACAACATGCCATTCGTATTGTTGCCTTGTTTGATGTGTGAAACTCCTGTTTACTGCAGGGAAAAAGGGGTTTTACGCAGTTTTGTTATTGTTGTACGCTGTCTCCATTTAGTTTCTTATTTAAATATTGCCTGGGGAGTCCCGCCCTCCCGCCCAGTCACGACATGTAGGGCGCCCGCCCTCCCACCCAAGTGATGGGGTTTCTATCGTTCCCTGAACCTTTGTTGTGAACCTACAGTGTGGGTACAGAACAACATGCCATTCGTATTGTTGCCTTGTTTGATGTGTGAAACAACCGACTACAGCCGACGAGGTGGCATACCGGCTGCTGCACTGCGCCTGCACCTGCAGCCTTGGACAATTGACTACAGCCAACGAGGTGGCATACCGGCTGCTGCACTATGCCTGCACCTACACCACTACAGACCGGGTGCCATGCTGCTCTCTGCAGGAAGGAGGAGCGCCCCCCCCCCCCCCCGCCACATGGGTTGTCACCTGACTTGTGACTGCAGGCTTGACGAAAGTTATTCCGAACCACCTCCGGTGGCGGTATTGATTACCCTCGCTCTGCACCCATGCCCAGGGTTTGCCCCCGTGCCCTCAGGTGGTGCACTTGAGGATCCGTGGGAGTGACCGGCTGTGTGCGCTAGGTGCACATCTACTGATCATGTTCATGCTCTTCAATTGCATGTGCACTCTCTCCCATGTCGTCCACCCATGCCAGTCATGGCTCGTTCCCCTCCCAATACGTGTTGTTTTGATGCTCCACTGTTGTGCCTGTCAAGGCTCGTTGCGTTATCTGTTATTGCAATGCCTGAGTTCAAGAACCTGTCCCTGGAGCGTCAGCGGGAGAACATGACCGCCGGCAATGTCTGGGGCTTCTCGACGGTCTATGTCTTTGGCGGGGCCCTCCTTGGTGTTGCCGTTCATGGCCCTAGCAAGCTGGAGATGTCCGGGTTCGAGGTCATCGACAGCATATTGCGCGGGTTCAGGCTGTTCAAGTCCGTCTGTCAAGGTATCATGGGGCCCATGGATCGAGCTCACCTACGGCGACGGGCCTCGCACCATCTGTGGCTCCCCCTCAGAGATGTGGTGTCTACTGTGCGTGATCATCTTGAGGCCTGCTCTGAAGATGACGAATGGTTGTTCTTGGCGTTCCTGGCTGAACAATATCGGTGGGCGTCTGTTGCAGCCGATTTCCGGTCACTGCAGGAGGCCGACTTCAATAACCTCCGTCGCATTTTGAAGTCAACAACTCTTGCCGTGTGACAAAAAGCAGGTGTCTGTGGGCTCGCTCGCTTTTTGGTATGCTCTGTCCAACATGTTGGCTGCCAGGTGCGATCCGTCCCTGGCGTCGGATGGTGCCCTCTCCGATATAGGTGCCCCAGATCCTCTCCCAGTGTCGGAGTTCATGCTGAGGTCTCGGATCACGTCGCTCCTTCCGGCGGTCAAGCCATCCTCGCTGCTCCCCATGCGCTTTGGGTCTGCGGATCGGGCTGATTAGGCGTCGGCCAAGGGCAAGCCGGGAGCCGTCTCTTCTCCATCTGTGCTTGTGACTGACGACCTGGCAGACAGCACAGCTGCTCTGGCCGATCTCATGAGGACGGTGCATGACATGGCTCGTTGCATCTCTCCAAAGCAAATGGAGGCTGCCACGTCAAATTTGTATGTGCATCTGGCGCCGGTCCCATTTGCTTTGAGAGTGCTACCGCTTCTGCTTCAACTTCGCGACGGGTCTAAGCTCCCCAATGTCCTGGCCGCGAACGCGCCGTTTTCGGCATGGAGGTTGCACGGGTCTCAACAACTGCAGAAATGCATCGAATTTCTGAAAAGCAAGATCCTCCTAGCGGGGGGTGCCTCTGCCAGGGAAGCGTTTCTACAGCGAGTCTCTAGGCAGATGGATTAGCTCCCGTCGGATGTAGATTGGTCCAAGCTTGCCACCTCAGTGGCGGTCGTGAGCAACCCCCCATGTGAGGCGCGACAAGCGCTGCTCGGCGCGTCCCGCAAGGCCACCTTCTGGAACCTTGGTCCGGAATGTCGCGACCACGGAATGTGCTGAAGATCTGACGGCGGTAATGGGCCTTCTTGAGTCGCACTCTAGGGTGTCTTCTGCCTTGCCTGCCTGGGCTGCGAAGTTGCTTGTTTCACCTGGCGGCCCAGTTTCCGCCTCTACCCTAGAGACCAACGTTAAATCTAATATGTTAAATTTTCAATTGTAATTTTTGAAGGTCATTAAAGTTTAAACGACAATTTTAAACATGTTAAACCAAAAATTTCCAAATTTTAAACCTTTGCAATGCTAGTTGCATGCGGATGCTAGGGTCCCGAGATTCTTTTATGTGTTACAATGTTGGACAATGGGTTTGTAGAGATGTTACATTGCCTAGGGGTTGGGTTTTCAACCCCTACCCCCTTTTCTTGGGTCCACCCCCAACCCCACTCCGCACCCACTTTTATATTGTGTGGCTCTTGTTGGTTATGCCTTTCTCCCGGGATACCATTTTCTCGAGATTAGTATTACACTTGTGCGTTTGAGTGGAGCCAAGAGTCTGCGGGACCCATTGATCTCCCGACTCCTTGGTGAGTGCGTGCCATCATCACCTTTGGCCGAGGCCCGATGGGTGAAGGCCACCAAGGTTGGCTCCCCCTCCCTTGTTTGCACAAAGCAAGTGGAGACAGTGAAGCCTGTGACCGCCCGTGACTACCCCCCCCCCCCCCCCGCTAGTGGCCACTTGTGGGCCTAGTACATTCAACCGCCTCCACCACGATTGAACACCATTGGTTGGGGGTCGTCCCTCACGTTTATTGTATGTGGGGATGCATATACGCGTGCGGGTGGGAGCTGAACCCCATTATCCACGCGGCTCCTCAACCATGGCAAATGGGGGCGTACACTCGCCTATTTGTCGGTAATAGGGATGGCCGTGTGCAGGGATACTATACTGTACTGTGTACTGTGCTGTGCTGTGCTGTACAGTGTACTATACTGTATTGTCTTGTACTGTACTGTCCTGTACTTTAGTGTACTGTATTGTCATGTCATGTGCTGTAGTGTACTGTACTGTAGTTGTATGTACCTTACGGTATTGTACTGTACTTTACTGTAGTGTATTGCACTGTATTATACTGTACTTGTATTGTGCTTCTACTTCTACTATACTGTGTACTGTACTATATTGTGTTGTACTACATAGATGCAGCAATTCTGGTGGCTACAACACACCAGAGCCCCCCACACCCACCCCCGAACACCCCCTCCAACTTTCGGCTGGCCATGGACGTCCGCTAGGCCCAGGGCTGTCAAAATTTTTGAGGGGTATGTTTGCGTGCCTTCGCTGAAAATATGCACCGCCTCGATTAAATTCTTTGGTTTAAAATTTAAAATTTGGACCGCCAGCACAGAAAAATTTAAAATCACATCGTTTGAATTTAAAATTTTAACGAAAAAATTCAAAAATGTCGTCCAAAAAATTCATTTACCCCCCCTTTGTGACGCCCTGCACCCATTTCTGTGCACGTTAACAACAACGCCCAATAGTAAAGCCCTAGGAACCCCCCCCCCCCCCGCACACCACAGCCCCGCAAGCCACAACTACACACACCAAAGCCCTAGAAACCACACCTACACACACCATAGCCCCACACACCTCACCCCTAGATACCACAACCCCACACCCCACAGCCCCACACACCACAACCCCAAACGCCACGATACCGCAAAGCAACGTGTGAACTAGCCACTTAACCTGCTTAGGGGCCTAGCCACAATGAACACACACACACACACACACACACACACACACACACACATGTACACATGCACACACAGCCATACCTCCATCCTCTTTCTCTTGGTTCTGCATTGGGCTATCCTGTCCACGAGCAACAAGAAAGGGGCATACACTCCCAAACCTTAATCCTTGTGTGTGTGTGTGTGTGTGTGTGTACATAACGGGTGGAGGAGGGGTCGGGGAGGTATAAGGTAAGAGGGGGGTATAATGGAAGATGGTGGTGTGTGTGTGTGTGTGCGTGTGTGTGTGTGTGTGTGTGTGTGTGTGTGTGTGTGTGTGTAAATAAGGCAGGGGGGTGGGGGTATAAGGTACTACGGAGGACCGGACGGCCATGGACACGGGTTAGGAACCCCGGACCGAGCCTGCTTACCCCCCGAATGACCCTCAACCCAACCAACCCAAACCAAGTAACACCCCTAACCCCCTCAAATCCCAGCCAGCTACCCCCGCACTATGGGACCCGAAGACGGGTCCCAAGAGGTCTAGGCCCGAGACAATGGGCCCCCGAGAGGTATAACACGTGAACAATGGCCCAAATGGCCAAGGACATGAGCCGCGAAGGCTAATGGGTATGTTCTATGTCTTTTTGTGCTTGTGTAGGGATATTCAATTTTTGGAAAGTTGGTTTAACTTTTCTTGGTTTGATTATGGACCCGGGGACGCATAATATTTAAAATGTGCAAATTTTAAACCAAAAACTAATCTCAACTTTTAAAGCCGAGGGCCATTTTCATATTCCTACACATCAACACGGATGGACCCCCCCCCCCACCCACGGGGTAAAATGGTGGACAAACACACAAGGCACCCCATGGTGGTGAGATTTTTCCAAAGCGACACCCCTAACCCCCTACAAAAAGCGGCAATTTTGGTTTAATCAATTAATTTTTGCCCAAAACTGAAATATATTGGATTTAATTTGGGTCTCCAAGGTGCACACGCTCTCCCCTCACTTGTGACAACCCCTACGAAGTCCATACTAGGCTCGACGGCTCTAATCCCCCTGCGGGCCTCTCCATCAGTCACCAGTGCGGCTACCAGCCTAGCACATACCCCCCCCGACCCACCCCCTCGCAGTGCGCCAGGACCAGCGGAACGCGGATCCGGTGGCCATGATGATCAGCAATTTTAAAGGCGCTGATCTTGTAGATGTCGATGATAGTTTGCAAGCGGTGTTCGGGAATGCGTTGTAGGTTGGGCCGGTGGCTGTAACTGAGAGGGAATATTGGTACTGTGATGTGTCCAAGAGGGTCTGGGATTCTGTGGGGGGGGGGGGGGAGTAAAGCCCCCGCTTGCGACATGGTCGGGCCGTTGGCTCCCGTTGCACGTTGCAATGCAGGATGCCTCACCGTATGAGTTGCAGGCAACATTTCGAAAGAGACGGGATTCCGGGCAGTCGCTTTCCTCGACCCCTCCCCCACTGCACCTCCTGCTACATCTCCTCTGGCCTCAGCGGTCTCCACCTCTATCCCCCCTTCACATGGCTTTTATCCTGTAGTCTCGTTGTGGGGAGCCATGCCACTGTCGCCCGACCAGATCGCATACTACGGGACTGCTCCTGCTTCCGGTGCGGTGTCATCAACTACTAGTTCAGCCTCCGCCGTGCGGTTCCACCCATATGCCCATCCAGTGATACCCGCGACTACTAGCCCTCAAGCGCCCCCCCCTCTCCCCCCCCTAGGTTGGCAGCCGAGGCTGTCACATCTATTGAGGAGTTGCCGAAGGTTAATGTGGAGCAGAGCGCGGTCTCTACCATGTTGAGCGGAGCTCCAGGTGTGTGTCATCACTCCTTCTGATACCCACTGGCACTGCCCACGCATGCAGGGTTCCGTGGCATGTCTCTTGGGCCTTGGAACTCATGTTTGGGGGCGGCTCAACCGTGAAGGACTGCTGTTAGGCCCTTCTGTCTTGTCTTCAGAACTAGTTTGCGATTTGTAGGGACCTATTGTGCATGTCCCCGAAGGACTTGTTTCGGGTTCCCCCGAGGCACACGGCCTTGAACCAGCTGGGTGCAGTCTGTGCCTAGGTTTGCCAGCACTGTTACCGTGTTGCCGTGATAGCTGCTTGCGCCGGGCCACCTCGGTGCGGGCTGTGTATAGCTCCCGCAGTGGTTCTGTGCTCGCTTTCACGAGTTGAGACATCCGTGTCAGTTTGTGCAGCCCATGTGTTGAGGCTGTTTTCGGAGCCGAGGGCAATGTCCCTCCTCCCCCTTGCTGTGCTCGTGTACATCGGCCTGCTGGCGCGTGTGTGGGTCTACGGTGTGCATGCGCGAGCCGCTCGGCTCAAGTCACATTCGCCCTCCGTACCAGCCGGCGTGTAGTGCACATTCTGTGGTCTCGTCGTTCCCACATGTTCTCCGCTGCAGTACCCATCCTTCAGGTTGACTGCCTTGCTCTGTACGTGCTGTCTGCGGGGTCCCAGATGTTAGTGTATGGTCCTGAGTTCTCCAGGCTCTCAACGATGTCGTTGGAGAACATTGCCATGCCGAAAGACCATATGTCCTCCAACAGGCGGTCTACATCCCACCCCAGAAACATGAGGTAGTGAGACGCAGACCCGGCTGCACAATGCTTGCTCAAGGCACATGACCCCCCGGCAGCGCGCAATGACCACCACCGGGTCCACAGAGCAGCCGTGCACTTTAAGGGACGGTGCCCCTAACAAGAAAAATGTCCGCTGCTCATGATCTGACTCGGCCGTCCGGACCACATCTTTGCCTATCCAAACGCGGGCATCAGAGTCCCGAATGGCCTCATTGTATAGGGACCCAATTTGTGGGGCCGAAACACCGCCGGAAAGTCGCTGGAACAAGTTATCGGGGCGTCGCCGGAACAATTGTTGGTGCACAAAACACACCTCGATGTTGGCTTTCCACAGGGTTGCCAAGGTGGCCATTTTCTTCTCCCCACAAATGGCGAGTTCGATGACCCATACGCATGCAGGGATGCGTCCCCAGAGGCCCATGTTGACAATGGAGACGCTCAACTGGGACCACTCCCCACCAACACATGGATGGCCCTCCCCTTGGACAACGAATGTTAGGGGAAAGACCAATCAATCATGCGGCACAACGGGGGCTGGCTTGCAATGTAGCCAAGCCACGATGCCCACAGCCAGCTGACACCTGTGGCCTTTGGGTCGGATGTGCTCACTGCGGGTTCCAACTCGAGCGGGGCCAACAGCTTCTGCCAGCGCTGTTGGAAAGCCCTGTGGGGACATATCGGGCGAGCAAACGGCAACCCGGTAGCCGCCGTGTACTTCAACCCCCCGAGGGTATACACCTCGGAAAGGGTGTGCCATGCTGGTTTGGGCGCACGTAGGTTTAAGATGAGTTTGCAACACTCTTCCGGGCGAAGGACCTCAGAGAAATACTTAGTGATTGCCTTCTGCTGCACCTCCCGAACACAACTAGGTTGGGCCAAGCGCACAGCCGCAGCAAATTGGCATCGAGCGTGTGGGGAGGAGACGGCCCATTCCGCCAAAAGCTCCCCTACAAGATCCCCGTCTTGAAGGCTCACCGCACGCGCCAAATGGACAAGGTGGGTGGTTACTTCCTTAACTTGGGTCTTTTTTCGTAGTCATGGTAATCTAAGAAAAATGAGCATGGATGACTAAAATTCAAAATTCATAACCCAATTGGATGGCATCTATGGACGTAGGTAGCATTTAAACCAAGGAACAACACTACCAACTAGCAGTAGACACGGCAAAAGGGCACAGGCATAACGGGTAAGGCCATGCCCCACCGTTGGAGCGTCATAGAATCATTTCGCTGCACACGCAATAACAGTTCTGTTGAAGACGGACAACAAAATTTCGAAATGTGTACGACTAGGGGAGAGTGGGAACAATGCCACGAAACATAGCAGCTGGCCCCTATTGACAAACGTAAGCCCTTCCAGTGTCCACTGCCCTCAGGCAGTGAGGCATTGCATTGCAGGAGTTCCACTTCCCACTGCCCCCGGGCAGTGAGGCAATGCATTGCAGGAGTTCCATTGCCCAGCGCCCCCAGGCAGTGAGGCAGTGCATTGCACGAGTTGCACTGCCCACTGCCCCTCAGACAGTGAGGCAGTGCACTGTATACACACTCAACAAGCAGAAAAAGGACCAATACCATCGTTTGCAAACTTCGGAACTCATGGCAACGGACAAACAACCTTTATGTTCAAACGTGTACCAAGGGAGGGGTTGGATGCACTCCTGAGGGGCTGCCCGGCCCTATCCCTTGGGGACTGTCCTCAAGTTTTCTTTGGCGGCATGTGTCTGCATGTTGTTACGCCTTATGGGCTTGGTGCTGTTCAGGAAATGGCACACGGGGGCGCCCAGGGGGACATCAGGGGGTCGGGCTATTTCTTTTGCAGAAGAATGCGCATTCGCTGTTCTGTCAAGGGGGCCTTGAGTTCAGGGTTGGATCCTGGTGACTTGGAGGTGTCTGCACATGCGTCCCCGCTGTCCACTTACTGTCCTGCTGCCCCCTGGGATCCGTCCCTGTTGCTCCACGAGCTGTCGTTTAGTGACGATAGGCGCTTCTTTGCGCTCTGTGCAGGGGGACCGGACAGGATGTTTTTGGTCCACTCGCAGGCTCTGCGGCCCTTCGGGGTCCGTCATCTTCTGCAAGGTGGTTGTTGTTCAGCTGCAGCTGCGTGGTGAGTCGTTTGTATACTCCACAAGGGCCTTCCAGTCCTATTTGGGCCCCTTCCCATACACAGCCTCTGGTTTGTGCATGGTGGGTATACCCATGGTCATGGGAGAGAAGCCGAAGGCAGCTCTGGACAGGGCGCTCAAGAAGCTACGCCTAGTGTCTGCCTCCATCCGGCACCTTCGTGCGTCCCATGTGCTGGTGTTGCGTGTGGTACTCTGCTTTGCGGTGTCCAGCCTGGATTACGTCGCGGAGGTGGTGCCGTTGCCTGAGGCCGTTGTGCTGCATCATCAGTGGCTTGTGAAGCGCATCTGCTCCATGGCGTTGGGGATCCCCTGTCGGGCCCCGTATGCTGTCCTGTGCGATTGTGTTCATTGTCTAGGGTTGGGAGTTCCTAGGCTGGGCCATCGCTTTCCCTGCAGGTACATCAAGGGCATCTTGCTTGCGCTCAACAGCCGTAGCTCGGTGACCCGCAACACACTCCGCTCCCTCATTCTGGGCCCCTCCTGTGGGGGTGTATCCTGACCGTGTCCTGCTACACACGTGGATGGCAGTGCATCACCTCGCCTTTCTCCCTGTTTCCTCCCCCATGCTCGGTGATGACCCCATTCAAGTCCACGTAGTACGCTGCGTGGTCGAGGGCAGTGTATATACAGTGTCTAATGGGGCCCTCAAGGGTACTACCATGGGCGGATGCGGTTGGCATGTTTGCCTGGGCGTGGTCTGGTACGTGTATGGTGGGGGCCAGCTCCTGGACGGCGGAGTGGTGTGGCCGCAACCTGAGTGTGTGGCTACTGTCCCACGTGGGCTGTGTTGTAGGCTGTGTTGGTGGCGCGATGGCCGATAATATATCGGCTGTTTATGGCAGGAATGGGGGTTCGCCCTCACAATGTGGCTGGCTGGACTGTCTCAGGGTCAGATATGCCCTGTTTTCTCCTAGAGTCGCCCGCGGAGGAAATTTATATTCCCGCTCAGCATGACTCAAACTCCCTGGCCAAAGCCGTTTTGGATTTGGCCGGCACATGGTGTGTCCCTTTTGCTGTGTTACTTGAGGATCAAGTGGTGGGTTTTCGGTCTGGCCTGCTAATTGTGGACGTCGATGATAGGCTGCAGGCCTGCTATGACTCCCATCGTACCAAGGCATACCCGGTCCTGGACCATTCTCTGAGTGCTGCGTGGCGTCTGTGTGTGGAGCGTGCGATGGTGTCTAACAGGGCGCTTGTGGCAGTGTATTGGTTGAGGGTTGCCCCCTGTTGCCACATAAGCCCAGATCCAGACTTTTCGTGTCCCTTTTGCTTTCAGAAGTGTCGGGGATGGGGTATACATGTGTGGTACCGGTGTGTCCCGGCCCCCCTGGCAGCTATGCATGGCTTTCAGGTACTGCTCAAATGTCTGCATGCTGAAGTGAAGGGCATGGAGTTGTCTGGGATTCCCCTGTTCTTGCCCGGGTCATAGGAGATACTGGGCTGGTCACCTGGGCTCTGGTACATGAGTGGGTGGCCTCCAATAAGCCGGCCTCTGCTGCTGCAGATGTGTGTGTCACGTGGTCTGGCATCCTATTTTTCAGGGACGCTGGGCAACGTACAGGCCTTGGCAGTTTGCGGCGGGCGCGGCTGATCGCAGCGTATCTGCAAGGTGTGGAGTCGATCTTGTGTCGCTCACCACAGCGGGCCTAGGGCCTCCTGCGTCGTCCGGCGTTCTCTGGTCGCTGGTCGCCGGGTGCCCCTTGGTGGCAGTACACCCTGGGCATGGCCATCAGCCATGTACTGTGCCCGTCAGGGGGTGGGTTTGTGGGTGAGTCCCTCGCTTTTTCAGTGGCGCCCGTACCGCCAGAGTGGCCCGTGCCCCAATCGGAGTACAAGGTCACACTGGTTGCAGCCCCTGTCGTCTCAGTGTGGCCCATGGTGCACATCTGCGAGTTCAGCCATGCCGATCTGCCCTATCCTGCATCTCTTGCTGGGGCTGATCCTCCGTCCCCACCTGATCAGTGCCAGTCAATCCTCCGTATCCGTGAACTGTGCGTGCTGGCGTATCCTACTCCCCCCAGGTGCTCGATTTTGTCTTCGGTGTTAGAGGTACTTAGTGCAGATGAGTGGTCCACAGAGGATCCATTGGACGACCGAGGCAGTTCTGCCTCGGAAGGTGAACTATCCGACTCCTCGGTAGAGCACTCACGGGATGCCTCCCCGGGGGAGGAAGGTGGGTCCGACCTAGATGGTTTCTAATTCCTATGATCTTGTACCCTAAACCCCCCTTGCAAACCCCCTCCCCTTGCAATCTCCCCGCCCCACCCGGGAGACCGTCACTTCCATGTTTTTCTAGTTAACATGTATTATGCTGGTTGCGCCATTGCCTCCTCCTCATCAGCCAGTGCAACACACCCCGTGCCTGTCATGCAAATTGAGCATGTGCAACAGTTCAAAGTGTGTTATTCTCGTACCCGGAAGTTCTTCACCATTCCTTTGGATCCTCAATAACATTAGTGTTTGATGAAACACATTGGCACCGCATCAATGCGAAAGTCGCTTCACACGTGTTCTCTTTGCTTGCATCGGTGGAGGGTACCACAGTTTGCCTTGAAATACCCTTGCAATCTCCCCCCCTCCCCCCCCGGGAGACCGTTCCCCCACCCGGGATACCGTCGCGCGCTAACCCGGGAGTTTGCAAGGGGGGTACAGGGTACTGTGTGCGTGCCTCATGATTTGGCTTCGAGTTCGCAGGCATTGAGGGCCAGCTATCGGTCAGAGTCGTCGGCAGTCATGCCTGGCGGCTCATGCCCGTGGAATGGCCCCCCTAAAGATAGCCCACCCATCCATCCATCCATCAAGCGCCTGGTGATGATGTGGAGGGCGTGACCGAGCTTCCTGGCCCTCCTGAGTCCCCCCCTAGCACCCAAGTTGAAGCTGCACTTTCGGCTATCGAGGAGAGTGTTCAAGCCACCCCCACCCCACTCGAAGGCAAGGAGGCCTCCGCCGAGCAGATCGTGGAAAGCCCGGAGGCGAGGCCGCAACCCTCCATGGCCACTTCCACTGAGGAGGACACACGTCCCAAGGTCCTCATCCGTGGAGAGTGGCGCAAGGTGCCGGATGGCTACCCAACAGATGCATGTGGCCAGCTGGAGCGTGACCAGCTTTTCATCAATGACCTTGCCAAGCAGCTAGTAGCAGAGTTGCGTGCCGCTTGGCAGTTTAACCCCAATCCTGGTGCAAGCCCAAGTTCAGCAACACAAAAACGGACTTGATCTACAAGCGTGCATTTTGCAACTACCGGTCGCGGGTGCATGTTTTGTGGGCTGTATTTTCCTCCGCCCGTTTGGTGCACCAACGGCGGAGCGTATAAGATTGCTATTATATTGGCCCCATACCAGTGCCTTGGTGGCCTATAATGGTGGCACTAGCGTTGGCCATGGCCCTGTCCGGACTCTTTTTCTTGAGCCTGATTTTGTTCCCAGTGCAAGCACATTGGATGTTGGCCATGGCCCTGTCAGGACTCTGTTCTTGAGCCTGATTTTGTGTCTCGTGCCCATGACACCCTGTGAAACTATGTCATATTGGTCCCACACCACTGCCTTGGTGGCTTACAATGGTGGCACTAGCGTTGGCCATGGCCCTGTCAGGACTATTTTTCTTGAGCCTGGTTTTGTTCCCAGTGCAGGCACACTGGATGTTGGCCATGGCCCTGTCACGTTCTTTTCTTGGGCCTGATTTTGAGCCTAGTGCCAATGACACCATGTGAAACTATGTTATATTGGCCGAGTCCCAAGCAATTGGTGGCCCAGAGTACTATGTGCTTTGTGGACTCGGCGTCCCATCGTTAAGGTCGCTACGGGGTGCCGTATGGAACCGGCAGCTGTACATATTGTGCATGTATTGCAAAGGTTGCAGTTCTTTCAATTTTTCAATTCTTTTATAATTTACACAATTTACCGCAAAAAGAAAATACACGCCCTTACCGCAAAAAAAAATTGAATTTTTTTTATAGTTTACCGCAAAAAAAAGTATACGCATTTACCGCAAAAAAAATTTCACGACTAGACGATTTTTTTGTTCACGACTTACATTTTTCACAGTTTGAGAACACGTCCTGGCCGAATTTCCTGTTTTCGACTTGAGCAAGCATGCTTCTGCAGGTGGGTGGGTTTACCCTGATAATTGGCACTGTGCAACAACACCCCCTAGTGTTTCAACAGGCGACCCCCAATGATGCTCCCAAATTGTCACCTGAGAGACGACAAACACAACCCAGACGAAATTACAGCTGCAGCTCTGGGTATGTTGGCCTTTTTGACTTCACTGTTCGGGCCTTGGCCACCCGTGTGTCTTTGCACTGTTCCCCCGACCATGGAATGAATGCATGCAGTCTGCCTGTCGCCCGCTGTCCTCATCTGACGCCCCCCACTCGTCGCCGCACTGCCTTCACCAGGGCTTAAAGTAGCAACTTTCTTCCTGTTGCCCCATCAGGAAGCAGACTCAAGGCACTGTAGTGCATCATTGCAGGGATGCGGTTTTGTTACGCCGCGGGCGCGTCGTAATGCAGTGATGGCGTGCTTGTGGTGGCTCAAAAAGGCATGCAGGGCCCTCACGGCATGTTGCCGTTCTCTCAGAGCTGGTCGCCACTTTCACATGGAAAAGCTACATCACCCTACAATTGTTGGTCCTCATCTTCTGTGCATTGATGCACAATAGACCCCCTGATATTGTGCTACTGAGTGCCACCGTCTTGTTCCGATGGATGGGTATCATTAACGAAGAAGAGGTGTGCTGGTGTGGTGATGCTGTGTTGGAGGAGATAAGAACAGAACGATGGAGACCTGTGCTTCCAGGGCTTCACCTCTTGTGATGTTGGTGCGGGGACTGTTTGGGCTGGGTCGCACTTTTGGGCCCATGGTGATGCTGTTTGCTCTCTTTTCTGAAATGATGCTGAAATGACATTGTTTCACTATGTTCAGAGGCCCATCGCCGTTTTCTTGCAGGACTTTTTGGGCGGTAGGTATGTAGAAATGCCCTGTGTTGTGTCCACTAGACTCTGACAACTCGCCAGAAGGCCTACATTTACATTTTTTGCACGCTTTTGGGTGCCAAAGGTTGTGCATGATCTTTGCATGGTGACAGGAATACTGCTTTGTCATCTTCAGCTGCAGCTTTGGACCCAGGTTTACCCATAAACCCCAGTTTGGCTCCACTGGCCCTCTTACTACAGTGTGCAGTTTGTTTTGCCGTGCGCTCCTGCCCATCAATTGGTCGACCGCTTTGAACTGTGCCTGTCTAAGGGGGGAGCAGGATCAGGGGGCATCAGCCAAACCTGTTCATGGGCACGTTCATAGACCTGTTCACAGGTTTTGAGTGGTTGAGCAGTTTTGAGGTTGGTTCCAGTACGCTCACCCCAATTATGGTGCTGTCTGCACGCTGTGCCCACCCTGTGTGCATGCTGTGTGGCAGCCCCCCACAAAAATAATAGCTCTTCCTGGGGATGACACCCTACTTATGAACGGGTCCGTGGTAAAACTGAGTAAAAAAAATTTTTTTTAAAATTTTTCTTTTACTCAGTTTCAAAACTGAGTAAAAAAACAATTTGTTACTCAATAAGTGGAGTTTCTACTCAGTAAAGAACTGAGTAGAAAAAAAAAAATTTTTCTTTTACTCTGTAAAAAACTGAGTAGAAAAAAAAAATTTTTTTTTACTCGGTAAAAAACTTAGTAGAAAAAAGCCACTTTGCCCACTTGTGGGCCACTTCTGATTTTGCACCCCGCTCTGAAGCGGTGGGGATCCCCGATACGGCAGGGGTGAGGTAGCCATTTTGCCCACAAGTCGGCCACTTCTGATTTTGCCCCCCGCCCTGAAGCGGTGGGGATCCCCGATATGGCAGGGGTGAGGTAGCCACTTTGCCCACTTGTGGGCCACTTCTGATTTTGCCCCCCGCTCTGAAGCGGTGGGGATCCCCGATATGGCAGGGGTGAGGTAGCCACTTTGCCCACTTGTGGGCCACTTCTGATTTTGCCCCCCGCCCTGAAGCGGTGGGGATCCCCGATACGGCAGGGGTGAGGTAGCCATTTTGCCCACTTGTGGGCCACTTCTGATTTTGCCCCCCGCTCTGAAGCGGTGGGGATCCCCGAGACGGCAGGGGTGAGGTAGCCACTTTGCCCACAAGTGGGCCACTTCTGATTTTGCCCCCCGCCCTGAAGCGGTGGGGATCCCCGAGACGGCAGGGGTGAGGTAGCCACTTTGCCCACTTGTGGGCCACTTCTGATTTTGCCCCCCGCTCTGAAGCGGTGGGGATCCCCGATACGGCAGGGGGGAGGTAGCCATTTTGCCCACTTGTGGGCCACTTCTGATTTTCCCCCCCGCTCTGAAGCGGTGGGGAATGGGCACCCACACGGGGTGCACTGTGCTCCGCACACGCTGTGGGCAAATTCAGCCGCCAACAAAGAAGCAAATAGGAGCGGCGGGAGTATAGCATTTTGGTGCATCATTCTGCATCGTTTTTTCAATGGGAACGTGTTGATACTATGGGAGGATGTTTTGGGGTGTTCTAGGGGCCATCTTGCTTCAGCTTGAGACAAAAGGATTGGCCAATGCTCACAGTCTTCCCCTTTGCTGTGACTGTGGCGGGCATTTATGATGCTGATTCTTGTCTCGATTTTTTAATGTTGTGCACTGATTTCGTCCATTTTTCCCAGTGCATGTTGTTCTATTCTTGTGACTGAGCACGCCCCTGTTCTTTCAATTGCTCTTCCTGCCTCCTGTCGTTAATCCCCTGCATGTCGCTCGCCCAGGCCTGGTCAGGATTCCAGTCCAATAGTGTTCTTGCCATCGGCGTCCTGTTTGTGGTTGCCAGAAGTCTTGAGGAGGCGGGCACTGTCGAAAGTTTGGTGCAATTGTTGTTGGGCAACTCATCGAACTTGTCGTGTGCAGTTTTGAGGCTGTGTCTGCCGCTGATTTTCATATCAGGTATCGGTGTTGGTTCAGTTCACATGCTGCCCCACAAACAAATTGATGTGCGGAAAGCAACGGAGCCATTTGGCCACCATCAAACTCTGTGTTTGAGGACACCTCTTTTTCTCGCCGTTGCCAGACATTGGAAGACAGAACAACTTTCGCTGCTGGCTACGTTTTGTCCTTGTGGTTGAGTACCCATCTAGCCGAGGGTTTTGAGGATTATTAGGGGTTGTGGAAGAGCCCCAAGCACTCGGATGGGCCTAGTACAACCCCCCCCCCCCCCCGAATCAGGGCCCATTTTTCTCTGTTTCAGCCCGATTTGTTAGCCCGATTCAGTTGGTTGCTGGATTGAACACCAGAAAAAGGCATTTCATGTGCAGCAATTCTTCGGCTGACAGATAGTGTCACAGCTGTCTGGCCATCCATGCGTCTGTTTTGTTTGTTAACAGATCCACAGTGATTTCTGATGGCAAAGTGTGCTGTTTGTTTTAGCAAGGGGTCAGATTTGAGAGTACTCATAGACCTTGGTGGATCTCAGTAAGCGCTATTTGTAGAACGACACCCTCACCTTTCGCCGGACGACAAATTGTGTACACTGTGTGTCCGTTACCTCGAACCGTCCCCTTTCTTTGCGAAAAGGTCATTGAGAACAAGCGTCCGGAGGGTAGCCCGGCCCGCCCACCCGCGACAAGACCCAGCGAGATTGGTAGTAGTGATGGCAGTACTGGTGGTAAGTAGTAGTAGTAGTGGTGGTGGTAGCAAAAAGATTTATACGACTCTACTATGAACTTGGTTTCGTTTTCCAAGCCATTGACACAGTTGACCAGACCTATATCCTATCCTTTTACACTACCTAATCACCACATTTGACAAAAAAGGATGCACAATTCATGCGTCTTGTTCATTGGTAGTACCAATGCTATCAGATGAGAATTTTGTTGCAGTAAACGATTTCAGCGCATATGTATATTCTATTACAACCATAATGATAATGTGCGGTACAAAGAACATGACTACATGCTACTACTCCCACCCACAACACCTCCTTTTACCGTTGTGCGATCCAATATTGAAAAAAGTACATCAGAAAAACATATATAGCAATGAAAGTTCACCCATCTCACACAAATAAGAGCAAAGACAATCACAAAAAGACAAGAAAATAAAATGTAAACCAATTAATGGCATTAGTTTTGTGACTAGGCTTGGGAAGGACTAGCTACGCTCCTCCTCCCCAAGCGTAGAAACGCCCACAGTGTACGAACTTCCGCGACTACAACTTTCATTGCACCTTCGAAAACGCAAATGACCAAAAGTATTACATTTCCTCTGCCGAAGCACCCATACAACAAATGTGACTTGCAACGCAGGACCTAACAAAGCAAACATCATGCAACGGCAATTACCTGAACCCGATCGATGCAACATTGTATGTTGCAGAGAGATATAGCTTTTCCTGCACCTTTTTGTCGAAAATTGAAACCTAGAAAATTGGAACCCGAAATGATTTTTTCCCCCAAGAACAGCAAGCGCACGTTTCTTCTTGTCTCTAACAACTTTTGAGGCCCTTGGTCTATTGCTTCTATTGGTTTTATTTTCGTGCCTAATGGAACCGCTAGTTGGTTGGGGCGGGGCTCTTTCCCCGTCTCATGCTTTTTGGCGAGCCACCAGTACCGACACGGGTACAAAACCCCCAACTCGCAAAACAACTTTATTATAGTGGTTCACCAAGCTACCCGCCACCCATTCTAAAGTCTTTTGGTCCATCTGCATAACCATATCCGTTTCGGTGCGTGGTGAACCCATACCTGACCACAAGAATGCTTCCTTGAACAGTCACTCCAAATATTCCCAAAATGGTCGCTGGCTGTGACGCCAAAAAAGTACATTTTCGGGTACTTTTTGCGCCGAACATTTGGAGCTGCCAAATACTACCCCCCAGTCATTCTCTTGTACATCTCTCAAGGATCGTAATGAGCTATGTTTTGCGGCCTACCTCCACAACATGTCCAAATGCTGTCCAAAATACGCGACTGCACAACTTAGAAAAACTGCCAACTGTCAAACCTCCGACTCATAGAATAGCTGCATTTCATCACCTCGCGGACCCAATTACCAACCCTACATGTGCTACACACTACGAAGGACCTTCATGAAAAAGGTTTGAAGGGAAGTTGATCCGGGGCTCCTGGTAGTCCCACTTGGGGGGAGACCCATGAGGGCCAAAAAACACAGCTTGTTTCTGGGGCTGACAGCATGCTCCAAAACCCTCCACTCAACAGCGCCCGTTCTATGACCATACGAAGGCACGCAAAACACCGCATGGTACGGATCGAAGGGCAACGGTAGAGCTTCGATTTGGTTGGGGGGCGGCCTCTTACCTCAACTCTGTATTCGGCAGCGCTAAATTCCGTATTGTGCACCTTCCAAAAAAAAAGCGATTTTTTGCCCAAATCAGTCTCACTCAAACGGCCGTATCTCGGTGCCATCGGTACCTACATTTTTTTCCGGGGCCCCGAGAGCTCTGCAGAGGTAATGGTGTCTGGATTCAAGCCACAACAGGCACAAGCGCGGCGCTATTTCTGTCGCCAGATGACCCGCGTTTTGAAAATTTCAATTTTTTCCAACTTGACCCCTTCGCCAAACTGCGAAATCAAATCGGTTTTTCGAAATTCCAAATGCGATATGGACCTTTTTTCGGTGCCGTTCGAAAAAATGCACTCGAAATTGGATTTCGTGACATTTCATTTTTCGTGATTTTTAACACATGTCACCGTAGTTCTCGTCCTACGACACCATCGTGTGTCGCATTTTTCCCCGCTGGGGGGGGGGGGGGGTCCGGACCCGTGTAAAACACACCGTAAAACACACCGTAAGATTCCACTCATCTCAACTCGCGCAGGATGTTTTCATCTTTTCACTGTTCCGCTCGATAAAATTGTGACGGATACACCATACACCATGCTGACCCCTACACTACACACCTTTCTGGCACTGCTAGTCATGGAGTTGGCAGAGGGCGCGAGTACATGCACATTGTATTGCCATTCTTTGTTGCACACATGGGGTTTGCCCAGATTGTCAATATGCACCATTCAGAAAAGGGGAATGCCGGTCGGAACACAAAAATTCAGCTTCCTCGCTTTTGAAAGTTGGCATGGTGGGGTTGCACGGGTTGGGGCACAAAGGCAAGCAAGTCGAACACAAAAGTACATAAAAAATTCCCTAGAGCATCATGTTCCTTTACCTCCTTTTCAGGAAGGCAAAGCCTACATGAGCTGCGGGTAAAATTACGGGTTACCTGCAGCTCGTGTAGGCTGCCCCTACACAGACGACCCGTCAAGGGTGCCCGTAATTTTGCCCGCAGCTCATGTAGGCTTCCCCTACACAGACTACCCGCCAACGGTGCCCGTAATTTTACCTGCAGCTCGTGTAGGCTTCCCCTACACGGACAACCTTTTCCCCACAAGGTTTGCAGAACAACAATCCATTGGTGCTGTACAACCCATACTTACCAATCTTGCAAGGCGATCGTTCATAGTCACTTTCTTTGCAGCAGGTTTGCGGGCTCCACGCGGTCTTGGTTCCAGTGGTTTTGTTCTCTTGGCAGGAGTAACAGCAGTGGTTCATTGGGATTCTAGTGTTGCAGGTAATGTTGTTGCCGTTGGGCTGTAAGGCCCATCTTTTGCTGCGGGAGAGGGGCCCCGCTGCCGCCAACGATGTTCAACTGTAAAGCTGACCCCCAATGATTATGTTGGCGGATTGGTCCTCTCAGACACGTGGCAACGCGCGCATTTTAAAACAAACCGAAGGCACATTTGTGAATGGTAGGTCGGTCCCTACCATTCTATAGTCGGGCTTTTTTTTCTTGGCCAGATTCCGGAGATCAGGTCACATGTAACCGTGGCACTCGCCCTACGTCATACACTTTAGGTACACCTTTTCCTAGGGAAAATGCCACCAAGACTTTCTGATTTTGCTTGTGAAAGTCGCTACGACTTCTCCTCGTGGGTTTCCGGGTGGGTTGTGTAGGGGCAGCCTACACGAGCTGCGGGAAAAATTACGGGCACCCTTGACGGGTCGTTCGTGTAGGGGAAGCCGACACGATCTGCAGGTAAAATTACGGACACCCTTAACGGGTAGGAAGAACCAAAGGGTAGGACATAGGCACAACAAAAGCAAACGAAAAAATTCGGGGGGAAAAGTGCCCAGCACCTCCGAACTGTTGGGTATGCGGCCCAAGTGTTATCCGACAATTCGCAGCCCCCCCTGAAACCATCAGGGTGTCATCGGCTTGGGTATGTGTGGCCATGGGTACCACACACCGCAAGGGGAGGGTCCTTGCGGCGGCCCTACCTAAACAAAGCACCAGGCAAAAGCAAAAGTACTGTTGCCGCCAATCGGTCTTTCAATTCAAACTCCTCCAATTTTAACAACATGTACATAGCCGGAGACATATCGGACCAACGTGCCTCGTCCAAAGTAATTACAGATGCATCCTCGCCACGGCTAGTGGTGACCGATTCACTACTCGTGTCACTGCTACTGCTACTGCCACTGCTACTGCTACTGCTACTGCTACCGCTACTGCTAGTCGCGCCAACGATGGTGGTGTGTTTGCACCGTTGTGTAGGCATGGGCGGAAGCTCCTCACCACTACTGCCCTGGTCAGAGTCGCGATCACTTCCCTCCTCTTTATATATTGTGCCCTTCAAGGCCACACGGTACTTGTGCACAGTGTTTCTGTGTTTCCGCAAGACTCTGAAGCAGTCTGACTGAATTCAGCATCCAATGCCACCGGTTGCTGAGTGGTGGCCGGGCGGTCGTCCGCCGTTGTGGACTTTTTTTCTTTCCTTGCTTGACTGAAACACACCATTTGGTGTGCAAGGGGTCATTGGCCAAGCCTTAAACGTGCTCAAATCAAATGGCTCTCAGTGTCGCGTGGTGCTCTGTACTTGCGCACATCGCCCACACACATAGCAAATGACACTGCGACCCTGAACCCTTGGCAGTCCCAACTTCAAACGGTGGGCACTCTTAGCCATGTACATGGCGGCATCCCTAATGACCGACCACAGTTTCAGGACATGCACCATGCCGTTCCACCACACTTCAGCAGCTCAAAAAATGCAAGGCTCGAGAATGAGGGGCCGGCGTTGTGGGCGCCATCAGCGACCCTGCCTAGGTGCACTGGTGTGCAACAGCTTCATGCATAATTCATGAGTCACGCATTCGTGAATGCTTGCGTCGGGGACTTTTGAGGTCACCCGGGCAAGCCGTTTGCTGGGACGGAAGTTGCTCTCACCTGAGGGACGACATTATCCAGCACCACATTCCAACGGACCTGCATGACTGTAATTGTACATGACATGTACGTTGTGGCGCACTGCATGTGTTGGCACCAGCACCAAGCACAAAAAAAGCAAGAGTGGGCGAAAAAACGTGTTCTGGAAGACTATTAAGAAGGGAAGTGGGATCTACAACGAGAGGAGTACATGGCCTTCCAAGTAGACCTAACACAGGGTTAACGTGCAAAGTTCAGAAAGGAAGAGAATGTTGTGCTGCCCCATGACCTGTCACGGCGTCTCAGAGTACAAAAAGTGTTGCAGCCTAAGGACACTCGGTTCCTCCCAGACCACATGGTTTTCACCCTGCTGCAACGTGGACGCTCCCTTCAACAATTGGACGAAATGCGAAATGTCTCCTTTGTGGCGCGCATACACTTCTGTGGGTGGCCATCTACGTGGCACGAACCAGGGGGAAACAAACGTCGGAACAACAATATTCAAACAAGAGCAAAATACGGTACTCTCTAGGTTGCGTGAAGACTGTGTGGGTGTTCTGGGTTTAATGTTTGACTAGACAATTGATCGCACCGATGACCACCTTGTGAACAGGATCTTGCAAACAAGGCACCGTGTCCGCCAAGTAACAATAGCTTTTGTTCCGTGGAACAAGGCTGAAAATGGCCCACCTATGGGTGATGTAGTCATTGTAGCGTGGAAACCCTGGACATCCCGCGCCATGCAATTGCATTTGTGCTGGTTGATAATGCCGGGTATTGTGCAAAGGCTTTTAATGACCATTTGTCTACATATTTTAAAAATGCCAAGCTGCGGAACTATTGGGGTCACAAATTTGCTTCACCCTTGCAAAAACACCCAAACATGACGCCCTTGTGTACATACATGAAATATATGTGTTCCTTGGTTCATGGAAGCTGGTCCCCTTCTAGCCGTCAAAGGTACATTGCGTGTGTGGGTAAGTTGTTGCCTTATTATACTGACACTCGCGGGCCCCGCCCAGCCCATGTCAAATTGGCTCTGCGCTGATGCTAGCCCATTTGGGATGCTAGATTAGCTTTAGGTTTAGGTTTGTCTAAGGTTTTAGCCCATCTTGAGTCACAAAAAGCCTTGAAAAGGGGCCATTTCGAGAGCAAAACTGGATCAAAATTTGGTGAAAATGCACTGTTGCAAAAATGATTCAAAGTCTCTTGGGTTGCTCCAACACACACATTTGATATGTTTTGCACATTTTGACCTCTTTTGACCAAAAACGGTCATTACCGTGGCTGGTGGAGGGAGCAAGCAACAATAAGAAAGCATTAATAAAAAAAAAGGCAAGAGAGGTGCTTGTGGATTTGTTTCTACTTAGATTGGGTTACGTTGCTCTCTCCCACCATTGCAACACATCAAAATCCAGTCATCAACAATCCGTTGCTTCCAATACAACTTCCACTCACCAGATGCACACAACACCTCCATTTTATCTGCCGTGAAAAGATTGGGATACTTCTTAATATCATTTGGCATGCTATCACATTGCCTTGGATCAAACACCCGCAATTCATCATAGAACGTCAGTTGTGTTCTTTCATATTTGGAGATGAATGCCAAAAACTTTTGAGCAACCTCTTCCAATTGTTTTCGGTAATAATTTCTCATATCATCATTTCGCAACAGGTGGAGTATGGGCTACACACCAACCACTGTACACACATCTTCTGCAAATGGCTGCAGTTGGGCCTTCAAGGCTTGAACTCTAGTGCACAACCGATGACCAAAGAGCCAACGGGCAGACTTTGCACGGCCTTTGGGAACAATATCCACCTGCAACCCCACCAAAAAATTGTACAAGGGTTTGCCAGGCCCCAAAACCTGAAAAGAAAGTTGCTTGCAAATGCACAATAATACGCTACCTGTCAATTAATTGTATAGCATGCTGCAAAATTGACTTTTGGTCCGTGGCTGACTCTTTGTCTCTCTCTTTTTCCTCTTTGCGGGTGCCCTCAGCATGAAGCCATCTTATTTCAATGACCAAGAATTATGCAGGTGGGGTTGGGATGGGATGTAATGGCATACTCAGCATTGTGTGTTTGATTTCGGGAAGGTTTGGTTACGGATGGGTTCCACGGTTGTGGCATAGCACACCATGTGTGCAGGTTGCACTTTGGGCAATGTTGGCACCATTTATGTGATCCCAATTTTTCTGCAAATGCAGTTAGAAATGCCTAGCAATTGAAAAATATGCACCATTGCCATGTAGTAAGCATACACACACCCATCCTACTACCTTCCCTTTGTGGTGTCAACAATTTTGCAGCCAATCAACCAGCAGAAATGTAAATAGCACCGAAAGACACCACGATGGACATGGCAGGGGCAATCAAAAAAAGGTTACAGCAACATCAGACATGGAGTCATGTGGCTGTGCATGTATATGCCACGGGGGGGGGGGTCGTTGGGCCCGGGTCCTTTATGCCCCCCCCCCCCCCCCCTCCCCCCCACCCTAGAAATTGGCACCAAAGTGCCGGACCATTGGCGCCGAAGGCGCCGACAGCCAATTTTTCCAAATGTGGCAAAGGGTAAAAAAAAAGTGTTTTCACATTATGTGCCTATACTCAATATACTCGGAATTTTCAGCAGAAATCAATAATGGGCAAAAATGGCTGTTTTTTCAGTCCGCGTGAAATAAGTATCCCATCTCTGAGCAAAGTGTCTCAGAGATGGCCACTACCCTAGTTGGTGGGACACTGCACTGACAAACAAAGGGCCCTTGGTTCAATTTCCGGTAGAAACACAAGGGTCTTCAATTCCCCGTAGTAGCAAAAGGGTCTTGAAGGTGTTTTTCCCATTTTTTCGCCATAGCTCACCAAGAGTCTACTATGCAAAGGCAGGTGACATGCAGCCAATTCTGATTTTGTCCCCTTTGTTGGGGTCCCGAGAACGCAAGGGTTACGTAGCATTCCTGCCCACTTGTGGGCCCCCGAGAAGGCAGGGGTGAGGCAGCCAATTCTGATTTTGTCCCCATTAAACCCCCTTAAACAAAAGGGCCACCTACCATCCCCCCCCCCCCCCCCGTGTTGCAATATTTTTTGCCCCTACATCTGCACCTCCAAGTGATCAGCGCAATGAGAAAGCCATTTCAAGCCATATATGTAGGGGTCCGCCCCCCCCCCCCCCCTCTAGTTGGCCCCCTAACCCCCCCACCAGACCCAGCCCCCCCCCCTCCCCCCCCCCCCACACCCTGAAAGTGGCACGGAAGCGGGAAGGAGTCGGCGTATGGCCCGTTGCTGCGACCCCCCCGTGGTATATCTCTCTGGGACGTGCGGTTTCATGCCAACACGGAGCGTTTTCAGGGGTTGGTGCCTTTGTGGTCTCATTTGTGCCCGCTGAGTGTCCGGTTGGGGGGGGTATGTGGGGCATATTCGGAAAGCCCTTGAAAAGGGCTATTCGGAACACCCCAGGTTTGCATGCTGTGCTAACGACATGTTTGAGATTTTTCTCCGCTTTGGACAGTGCCTGTGTTGCCTGCTGCCTATTTTTGCTAACAGGCAGCCACCATGTCTTCATACAAATTCACACAACGTGCTGTTGCTTCCCCTGATGCGCCACTGAAACCTTTGGTGCGAAAAAGAGCGCGATCTGGGGGTGAAACTTGGGTGCAGGTGACGCGGCGGCCTGACTTGCGCGCCAAAAAGCCTCGTACCGGTGGGTCACAGCAGCCTGCATGCGCCCACACAGAGCACATTCGGACAGCCGCACCCGTTTTGAAGGTTGCTGTGCTCCGTTTTTGCACCGGCGCGTCTTTTCACTTTTCCAAGTGTGTGTGGCGCTTTTTTTTTGCTCATTTTCAGGCCAAACTTCGCCATGAGCAGGCCACGCATTTACGGTTGGCCAGCGAAGGATACGACCGGAACAAGTACCACGGACAGTACAGCATGTCCAGGTGGCTGGCCGGTGCATATAAGTCTTCAGGCAGCCACCTGGACCATCAGCAGAAGCCTGTTTTGATCAGAGATGAGAAAATAAAGTGGTTGGACTTTGGCAAGACACCTAACCCTGAAAACCTGGAGGCCCACCCCGGTTTTGTCTGGGTGAAATCAGGGTACAGTGAGGCCATTCCATGGCGCAAGGTCCAGCTCACCAAACAGCGAAATGTGGACCTCACAACTGACGGCCTGTGGGCCATGCCCCTGAACACAGGGTGGGTACCAGTGAAGCCACGCAGGCTGCAGGATTGGGAAAAACTGAAGAAATATGTTCCCAGTCACAAGCACGGGGATGTGTGCCCCAATGGAGTCCCGGCCCTTGCAGAAAGGGGCAACGATGACAACGAATCGGATTCGGAATAATGAGTGATCCCTGGACCATTGCCTGTGCCCTGTGTGTCCTCCCTTGTACAGCTCGGTGCGCAAAACTGTGACCACCTACCCCCCCCAACCCATACATTTCTGAAACGGCGTTTTCCCACAGATTTCGAAAAGCATACACATACCCCCCCCAAGGTGACGACATTTTGGTGCATTACGCCAAAAGTTGAGAAAAGTCTGAAAAAATGTGAAAACGCTCCGTGTTGGCATGAACCGGATGTCCCAGAGAGATATGGGCAAAATGGGCAGAATGGACATTTGCAAGTTTTCGTTTTCACCCCCCAAACCTTTCTGCTTCCTGTTGCAATGTCAATGGTGTTGTCCCCCACAGCTCCCCCCCCCAAAAAAAAATCAATTTTCCCCAGCTGTCAGGGGTAGCCAAGCAGGCTGCCCACCTCTCACACCCTCTTCACTTGTGGCTGAATGGATAGGCAACCAACCCACCTATCCATGAGTGGAGGATTCCCTCCTCAAGCGGCTCAGATGTGCATACACCCGAAAGTACCAACCGGCATACTCTTTCAGCTTTTATGGCACACACACCCAAAGTCCCCCTCCCCCGCCACCACCCAACACCCCCTGCAAGGACAGCCGGATGTGGACCGAGCCCACCCCACCCCGTTACGCGGGGGGTGGGGGGGCTACCGCACCTTGTTACAGGGGGGGTAGGGGGGCTGTTGGGGTCGGGTGGAGTAGGATGGCCCCCCACCCAACCCCAAGTGAAATTGGACCCGGCCCAGACCGGGAAAACCGCATTTTTGACGTGTTTTTTTGACCAGTTTTTGGACACCAGGATGTCTGTTTCTTCAGCCCAAAGGAGGAGAACTGCTGTTTTGAAAGCAGATGACAATAATGATGGTGTGTTGTGCCGATTGTGTACCCACCATCCTGATAACATATCTGGTTCTTCGGATGAATTGTGGGTTGATGTGATTTTGTGCTCTTCAGAGGTCATGATTCGCATAGGAAAGTAAAATGGGTTCCAACTGCAAACATTCACACAGATGCGCTTTAAGTTAAAGCGCACCTTGCCCATCAATGCACACGCGAAGTCTGCATGATGTGTACAAATCATCCACAGTGTCTACAAACAAACTGCCCACAGGGACCAGGTGTCGTTTGCCTGTTCTTCGCAAACAGTTGCTCAGGCACAGGTTGGGCTGCACAATACCTAGGCTCTCTGCTGCCCCTCATCTGGACACACAGATCCGTGGTTTTGTGCACGGAGAGTCTCCCCAGCTCTGCATGGGCACACACCCAACACCTTCATTTTTGCCAAGCACAATACTCTCCAGGAACTTGGCCCAGCAGCTCAGGGCAAGTCTGCCAATATGTGGTCATGAGCATTTTGTCATGTGCCACACCAATATGTAAGCGCTACACTGGCCACCTTACTGCCGGCACCTGCACCCAGATGCGCTGCTCAAATCCAAGAGCTTGCAATGATGCTCTGTTCTGCTGTGCTATGCCATGCTCTGTCTTGGTATTGTACCGTTTGCTCTCGTGGCTCAGGTTTCATCAATGATACTCCAACTGTTGCAATGATGCTGCCGCTAGTGGGACGCTGGGCACAGCGTCTGGGACAGCCAGCGTCGAAGTTCATGATCCCGTTGTCTTTTAGTGCACTTTTAGGGGGCACCTGCACCCTCATAGGCACTAGCACGAACCTTGTCTTACAGGTTGGTCCCTTTTGCCTATGTCGTCCAGTGTGATCCCTCTTTGTGTGGGGAAGTGTGTGTGTGCAAATGTAGTGGTGTATTCTGGGCATGTGTTTCTCTGCAATAAGACTGTCCGCGCCGGAAGGGGGAGCGAAGGCCATGGACTGGGACACTTTAGAGCGAAAAGTGTCAAATGAAGGAGCCCCCCGCCCTCCCGGCCTTCTAAGCCAATGGCAGCCCCAGGCGTGTGGGGGGGGGGGGGTGGTCCAGCAACGGTCCATGCGTTGTCTACGCAGAAAGGGTTGGAGAGTGGGCCAAGGCACCTACAATCACCCACGCATTTCTTCCCTGTACGACGGTGCACCTGATTGGCATGGATGCCATGACAAGGACCAGCTTGGGGGTGGTGCAATGTGCACCTAGCAGCCAACATCTGTAACCTCTTCTTCAAAGGGGTTGGTCGACAAGGATATACACAACGGCATGAATCCCGGCTTTCAATTGGAGTTCTTCACCATGACCCCGGTCGCTGCACCTGTGGCGCTCATCAGTGTGTTTTACATGGTGCTGGTAGCCCCATGCCTCCTGCCAGACAGGTCGGGTGAAACGCCCCGAATAGAAGAAGGTACGCGGCTGCGTGATATGGCCAAGGGTGGTCCCCTGGGTCTGCTCTGAGACTGAACGGGCTCTGATGCTGTTGCTTTCGCCTGCGTGACGTGGAGTTTGCGTCCATGAATCCGGCCATGGCAGAAACATTCCGAGGTATTGCTCGCTCCAGAGTTGCATGCTGCAGTTGCATGCAGTGTCCTCCGTTGCATGCTGCCATTGGACACAGCGGCGTGCAATGTGGCGGGCTGGTGGTGCAGTAAGCTCAGGTGTACTCATGTGACTATTTTGGGTGGGGGGCACAGAAGTGTGCGACTGCAGGTTACTGCGGGTCAGAGGAGCAATATCAGCGTGCCAACCAGGGATTGTGACCTGTCTCCTGTTCCCGGGCTGTGGGTAACAAACACCGAATTGGTTCATTGTTGCTGTTGGCGACCGCCGTGACGGCGCTCTCCCCTCAACGAAGGATGCACGTAAGCACTCGCCGCATCTGAGCGACTCACAGACCAGTAGTTCTCGGGGCCACTGCAGTGAAAGATTGGTAGTCGGCAGCTGCAGGAGGTTAGAACCTGGAGGAAAAGGACTGCTTGAGTTCAGCTTGTCGAACGTTCAGCTTAAGCCCCCTCCCACAATCATCAGATGTGGCACCACAACCGCATGCAATGCTGCACGATGTGCTGACACCATTGGCCCACACCGCCCAGTTCCAGTCCCATGTTGGCGTGTCTAATTGTCCAATGATGCTGATTCCGCCATTGTTACAGTTGGAACGCCGCCAGTGTTGTGTTGACATCCGCCGTGGGCCTCCGTTTTTCGGGACAGTTCGCCTCAAGGGTCGTGGTGCAGTGACAGCCATGTGTGCCAAACCGTGCAAAGGGGGATGACTCAGCACCTCTGCGCGCGGGGGAGCATTTTTCGTGTCGCTAGCTTCTGTCGATCATTGGGGTCGTGTCCGTTCGTGTGCACAACGCAACTCAACGTTCCTCATATCCATCATTGGTGAGAGGTTTCAGTCCTACTCAAAGGTTGGCTGGCAGTTGCCATAACAATGCCATGCATGCGCCGTCCACCCCCAGCAATCCAAAACGATCGATGTACGCTCCCTCTGTGGCAGAGCAACGACAGTATCTGATTGAGTGCATCGTGCAGCGCAATTTTGGCAAGCAGACCATCACAGATATGGGTCTACGCAACATCACCGGCGCCACTCTGCACGCTGTCAAACGGTCACAAGGACCCAATCAGCATCGAGCAGTGCAGCCTGCAGGTGCAGCGCGGGATGGTGTGGCGAGGAATGCGACGTTCACGATGGACTGCAGCCCCAGGGTCATTTGGGTGTACCGTGCCAACCTGAGTGTGTGTGCTGTGATTGTTCAAAATCACGGTCAAATTTGTAACGGCTTTTTCGAACGTGCGTGGTCAGGCAGTGGGAATGTTGATGTACATGAGGAAGTACGTTGTACTAACTGCCCCGGGCAATGCCATCGCAAACTGCACGCTCTTGTGTGGCCCCTGCCCGTAAACCTGGCTGGTTTCCCCGTTTTTTTTTGACTGGATTTGGGCCATACATCGCACTTCGAGTGTGGCAAACCATGCGCACATATATCCACAACTGTATTTTGCCCCTCCAGCCCTTCTGCACACCAACCATGGCAGCAAGGAGCTCAACAATGCGCACCGTCGCTTTCTGTGAGTGTTGAGGCTGGATAAGCCTGCAGCCGTGTGCTGTGCAAGCAGGTGCATGCGTCCCTCAACTTTGGGAACAGCCCCACACGCGTTTCAGTAGGCTGGCCGTTCCCTCGTAGGCACAGGAAGACACATAGTTGAATAAGAGTGGACTGAGAGTGATTGAGAGTGAGAACAGACTCTAGCTGTGGCCCATGGCTGCGATCTTAAGCATCACTGCAGGATTCCTAGCCTGACTGCCACGGGATGGGTACAGTGGTAAATGGGATGCGCTGCAGCAGTGCACATGAGGCTTTACACTTGTGGACGGATGCAGCCCCTCCGTCTCCCATGTTTATCTATCGTGCTGTACTCCTCCTGGCCGCTCCACTTAATGTTGCGCCCCTTTACCAACCCTCAGCAATCTTCCCCCTTCCTTCAGGGTCTGTGACCACTTGACCATGAACAGCCCTCAACAATGTCATGCGTATGCACATTCATGGGCACATGCCTGCGGATACATGCACGCACCACCTGTCCATGTGCACCTGCATTCGGCTAACTGCTTTTAGCTGCCGCCAACTGTTATGGCGGACATACATTGAATTCCGTTCGTTTGGTATCACAGAGGGCCCATTGACACAACGGTCACAATCTATGCCAGCCGGCCTGACACCCAGTGTGTCAATGCCCTCCACTGATATTCAAGGTCTGCCCCTTCCGCCTGCCATGACACCCGCCCTCTCTGTTTTCTGTTACCATACACCAGCCATCCCAACCGCGTTGCTGCAAAGGTGGGTTCTGTGGATGGTAGCACATTGCTTGGGAAGGTTTCAGAGTGCCCCTGCCCCCCCTGGTGACGACCACGAGCACTAGCACTGTCAGTCTGCAGTGTTTCTCGGAAGCCCGTGTCCATTTGCTATTTCTTATATTGGTCTGAGCTTCGGCTGCAACATGTCATGCATTGGTTTGGGTATCTATAGCCCAACGTGCAATCCCTCCGCCGATATACAGCGCGCGCAGGGCCGGGTTTCAATGGACCATGGGTAGATTAGGCGGGTTTGACACTGGCACAAGGACAACTGGATGTTGGTGCGCTTCCATCCCGTGTCTGCAGGGACAGAGACCCTTCGTGTCGGAGATATCGTGTGCTTTAGCTGCACAGCGGACACAGTTCCCACCATCCGCAAATTGGAGGGCTTCATGGCAATCCCGAGGTCCTGTTGTTCTTGTCACCGAAGATTTTCTGCATGTGACAGCCTGCCCACAACTGTGGCCACAACTGCGCACGCGATGTGTGCAGATGCCCTGATCTAAACAGCGAACCATATGATGCCCTGAGCGGCTTCTCGCGCACAGCACACAAGCGCTTCAAACCCTCCCAAAGCGGATCACCAAGCGGTACAGCGCGTGGCAGCACAATTTAGCCTTGGGCTTGGACCAGAAAGCAAGGAAAGGTCTCACCAGCAGCCGTTCGAGGGAAACAGAAGTTCGCTGCCAGGCAGGTCGGGTGCCTTCATGGGCAACGGGCAAATCCGAATCAAAGCCATTGCAGAAAGACAGACCTGAGGGAGTCATGATCTTCGATACCTCAGCAGCAGACACTGAGCAGATATGCCAAACAAGACACCAGCGTGTCATGTTGTGTTGTTTCTGTGGAAATACTTAGTTGTCAGACAAACTGTTGGCGGACCAGACACACAGTGAACGGTCGGTAGGCCAGACAACCGGTCAGTTGGCTAAGTACAAAGTCCGTTGGCAAAATACACGGCTAGTCAGGCAGTTGGCTCGTGCTATTTCTCATACGCAGCTCTTTGAGTTTATGTCTTATGCACCACATTTTCAAAGCTCTCGTCCCTTCTGCGTGCGTGTTTCGCAAGTAAAGACTTGGGATTGCCAAGCCGCATCTGCTTTTTTGATTTCGCCATGGCGGCTTCAATAATGACACTTGGTACCCCTGTCATTCGTTCCGTTTGGCGGTTGGCATCGGTCGGGTTGAACCATTGTACAGATGCTTAAGACAAACCCCAATTCTCCGAACGCCTGCACCTTCTTCAAAGGACGATGGGCATTGTCGCTCATTGAATACCTCTGGTCCATGTCCGTATATTTGCAAAACGAAAAGAACCGCTCCACAGAGCCAGTTCCCACACCATGCAAACGCGAAATCTGTGTGGCATAGCGTGCCCTGTCCTTTGCCACGTTTCACTGGCCTTTTACCATTGCCAGAAGGGCGGTCCCCAGGAGTGGATGACATTTTGGGAACACGAAAACAGAAAGTGTCCTGCCACACAAATGACATGCAGGACAGATGAAAACACATACACGCACAGTGTGCCTAGTAACAGCGAAGGTAGGGAAAGAATTTTCCTCAGGGGAAAAATGAAACTTTTGAATCGAGGCATCACTGAAAAATTGCGGTAAATTTGCGGACCGCAATCCCCCCCCCCACCACCTCTGTTTAGCGCACACATTTGAGTCACGGGTGCACATGGCAGTTGGTGAGAGCAATACGCATGCATCATGTGCCAGAGGATGGAACAGCAACGGTTTGTGCCAATGCAGTGTCATGAGGACTATCTATTTCGCGGACGGCCTTGTCATTCTGGTATACTTGAGAACTTGTGCAACAAAAAGAGGATCTTGTACAAATATTACTGACCCGTGTGGCTTTCATGGCCCATTATAATGGTGACGCGGAAGGATCGTTGGATTAGCTGCTTGTCCTGAAAGCTTTGGTGCAGTGTGCATGCTATATGCCGAAACGCTCACTATTCTACCAATTGGGTGCATAATTGGTCAAAAAAACCTTTTTGCAAAAAGTCCTGTGCTCCACCACTGCTCATGGCTGGCAATGAGTCTGGGGACCGAAAAGAAATATACTGCAATTTACCGCAATTTACCGCAATTTTACCTCAAATTTTTTAGGCTTGGGGGACCGCACTCCCCCCCCCCCCCCAGAACGGAGGCGCTATGCTGACGGGCGCAGAGAGGGGCTCAGAACTAGGGGCTGCGCTACGACGCTAAAACCCTCATGCTGCAGGAGCCCTCTTTCGTATTTACTTGGGGGACAAAGGCGCAGGCGATGCCTCGTTGAAGTGGTGCTTGCCGGCTGCTGTCCTCTAGTTGGTATGTCTCACATCTCTGCAGCACGTTTCTTGATGGTGGAGTGCTTGCCTGGCCAACCCTCTATCTGCCCGGCCAATCCATTGCCAGCCACCTGCCTGTTTGCTTGACCAGCCCACTGTTGGTGCAGCCAATTGTTTGCCTGTTTGCATGAAGACCTGATGCATGCATCGTATGTTGCCTGTGTTGGGGGAGAGTTGGACAGGGGTGCTGACCCCCTGCTGAGGTTCCCTGGGGATGGTGAGGGTCTCACCGTCACTCCATTGGACAGGCATTCCAGAGGGACGACAAGTTTGAGGCTGCATGATGCCCCTACACATGGGTGAGGTGGTCAACCAGGGGTTTTCGCCCATTTGTAGACGAATATCTACGAACATCCACAAATATTTACGAATAAGAGGAAAACCTGGGATTGCAAATATCTACGAATATCTACAAATCTTGGCAATGAGGGATATGGGGATTTTGTCAATTTGAATTGCTGATTCGTTCGGGGTTTCTGGGGTGGTCATTGATTCTAAGTGCCTGTCTAGTTTGTTTGTTTTTGGGATTCTGGGCCACCTGATGAGAAGGGGTGGTTGCTGCCACAGGGTTGTATTGTTGCATGCACCCTGGGATGCCCATGGCATTAGCCATCCAAGGTCAGTGAGCACGGGGTCAGCTGATGCGTTGATGCTGTGTGCTGATCAATGAACCAAGTGCGTGGACTCTGGTGCTTCTATATATCAAGAGGCTATCCAGTTGCATGGAGAGAGTTGAATCCGGCACAAGACTGGACAAGATGAGTTGGTGCCGCCGCCACATTTTTGTGGTCAATTCCAATGATAAGGAAGGTTTGCACTGGTTTTTTTGTGCCTTCGATTGTTGTGTCCGGTTGGAGCTTTCCACTATTTGGGTTTGGGAACCCCTAAGCTCCACTCATTTGATCCGTGCTTTCTTAATGGCCATGAGGAAGCTTTCGCTAACCACCAAGAAGCACCGCGCCTTGGGATTTCAAAAGGACGGTTGGTCTTGTGGTTTTCAAAGCTTGAACATTGCGAAGCTGGTGGTGGAGCACCGGGGTACTTTTTCCGATGTGTCCCTCGTCCCAATGGGTGTTGGGTTTGTGGACTATGTGCTCAACATTGTTAATGTTGATCGTGCTGTGCGGGTCGTTCAAGCGCCTGGTGATGATGTGGAGGGCGTGACCGAGCTTCCTGGCCCTCGCTAGCCCCCCCCCCCCGGCACCCAAGTTGAAGCTGCACTTTCGGCTATCGAGGAGAGTGTTCAGGCCACCCGCACCCCACTCGAAGGCAAGGAGGCCTCCGCCGAGCAGAGCGTGGAAAGCCCGGAGGCCAGGCCGCAACCTTCCATGGCCACTCCCACAGAGGAGGACACCCGTCCCAAGGTCCTCATCTGTGGAGAGTGGCGCAAGGTGCCGGATGGCTACCCAAGTGCAAAGCCCAAGTCCAGCAACACAAAAACGGACTTGATCTGCAAGCGTGCTTATGCAACTCCTTGTAGCGGGTGCATGTTTTGTGGGCTGTATTTTCCTCTGCCCGTTTGGTGTACCAATGGTGGAGCGTATAAGATTGCTATCATATTGGCCCCATAACAGTGCCTTGGTGGCTGACAATGGTGGCACTAGCATTGGCCATGGCCCTGTCCGGACTCTTTTTCTTCAGCCTAACTTTGTTCCCAGTGCAGGCACACTGGATGTTGGCCATGGCCCTGTCCGGAGGTCTTTTATTGAGCCTGATTTTGTGTCTCGTGCCCATGACACCCTGTGAAACTATGTCATATTGGCCCCACACTAGTGCCTTGGTGGCCTATAATGGTGGCACTAGCGTTGACCACGGCCTTGTCGGGACTCTTTGTCTTGAGCATGAATTTGTTCCCTGTGTCCGCACACTAGGTGTTGGCCATGGCCCTGTCACGTTCTTTTCTTAAGCCTGATTTCGTGTGTACCGCCAATGGCACCATGTGAAACTATGTTATATTAGCCGAGTCCCAAGCAATTGGTGGCCACGCAGAGTACTATGTGCTTTGTGGACTCGGTGTCCCATTGTAAGGTTGCTATGGGGTGCTGCATGGTACCGGCATATGTACATATTGCGCATGTATTGCAAAGGTTGCATTTCTTTCAATTTTTCAATTTTTTTTATACTTTACACGCCCTTACCGCAAAACAAAGTTCAATTTTCTTTTATAATTCACACGACTGACCGCAAAAAAAAATTGCACACATTTACCGCAACAAAAATTACACGATCAAATATATTTTTTTCCACACGACTTATATTTTTCACCCCCTCTTATGAGACTAGGAACGCCTAAGGAAATGTAGAAGGGGCGACGCCTCATGGGACGGGCAACGGTGAAATGTCATTTGGGAAGATGCACAGCGCGGCACGAGGACGACTACCCACCCTGGGAATCAATCAAGATAGCTCCGATTTGGGAAGAAGCGGAATGGAGCAGCTTCCGGAGCATCGTGGGAAGACTTATGCCGGAGCCTAAGTTCGAGGCCAGTGACGAGGCCGTAGACACAATGCACGTTGAAGGACATATTTCGCGTGATGGGGAATTGATCGAGGGACCACAAGTGATATTCGTCCAGATGGTGAAGCGGGCACTGCCAAGGGCCTTCATGAACCGTCGCTTTCAAATGGTGTGCTTCGTAATCGGTCACATTATTGTTTCTGTGGTGCGTATTTCGATCGTTTACAAAATCAATGAGCCATGGCTCATTCCGGCCTTGGCTGGTTAGTGCTTGAAAAGGCCTAGTGTTGTCGTGCCGACTTTTGTCGACTTACAACAAGACGAGGAGTCTTACCTGCACCCACTAATGCACAGGTGACTTCGGGCTGGCAGTCCTATTTGTATTGTGGATCCTGCAGTCGAAAGCAAGGCAACTCACACCGACTTGAGTGGATCGGAATCCTGTGAAGGTTGGAAGTGGGTGACAATCAGCCTGTATGACTCTGGCGGTACACATGCTGACTGTAAATTGAAAGAAATTCAAGCTGTTGTCGGGTTTCCGCACCGAACACCATACCACCACACTTCAATTATGCCACATCCCTAGCCCTTGACACACCAAACAAAACCGTGGAAGACCATGCACTCAAGGACAAGCGTCCTTGGATCATCATGCTCAGCCCGTTGGAACAAGGCACCGTGACCGCCACCATTAGATGGATCCTGTAGCACCATGCCACCTAGCTTAGTGCGGGGACCGTACCATGGCGGTCATGATCTTCGGCAACCACTTGGACCACCTCCCCCCCATGTTCATGCAAGACCCCACCCAATGGGTTTATGCCACCCACCGCCCCACGGCGCAATTCGGGGTGCACACACCAAAGGAAGGCGCCCACGTACACACCACCCGGCATTGCCATATGGCGCCGTGTATTCGAAAGGTGATGATAAGCGCAGACATCCAGACACTCCCCAACACCGCCACGATAACAACTCCGCAGGGCCACGGCGGACCATGAAGCTCGCGCTCTCCAGCCTCCCTAGAAGTGGCACCCACGTGAAGCAATAATTGTCATGCGCGCAAGTCGCCATCAGTGCACCCATTTGGGGTCCATAGGTCCGTCAATACACCAAGGGAACCCCGTGTCGACACCCCTCCTTCCGTTCTTCATACCTTAACTGGCTATGCTCCGCGGGTAGCACAAGCTCCTTGCCGGAATGCCATGGGCCTCGGCACCCACCTGCCAACACACGAAGCCCTCCCCCCTCGCCGCCCTCTCCCCCAAACGGCACCACTCCCCTAGCCCCACACAACAGGAACAATAGGCACCGACCTCTGGGATGGCTTTCCTGCACCACCACGTGGACTACACGAGTCACTAAACCCCGAATCACGACCAGCGACGGCTTACCACACGAGAGCCCAACAATGGAAGCTTCCCACACTCGCACGGCCTACTAGCCAACGCAGGAGACACCCCTGTGGAGCCGCCACGACCCGGGCCTCAACATGATGGCCCAAGTCCGCCACGAGCCCCAAGCACCCACCCATCACCTGCCCCGCAAACGGGGGAGCCCGGGCGGCCGAAGACGCCCTCGAAACAGGTGCCCACGAGCAGCTACGCAGCGACGCAGAGGCTATGCCCCCCCCCCCCCCCCCTCCCGCGCGCTCCAAGGCCCACAACGGCAGACACCCAACCCCCCAAGGACCTTCACAAAAGTTTCACTATCTTACTACAAGCCTTGTTCGTGCTGGTGAGAGACACCCAGGCCGAGCGCGTGGGCACGTTGCATGAGTACATGCAGTAGTTCCCCGCTGACCGCACCATCTGCCGTCTCTCCTTGCCCCAAGGCCCACCCCCCATCCTCCGCCGCTAGCTCACAGCTGCCCTTATAGCAGGTGTCCACATCTAGGACAACTTGAATGATGCCTATATCTAACACTTCAACAACAACTAGCCGGTGACTGACGAGTAAAGGGTATGGGTGTCGCAGCTTTCTTGGGCCCTCACCCTGATGACAACCCCGTCCGCCCGCCCACCCCCCAAAATACGAGGAAAAGTGCAGCTCCTTCTTAGCCCGAAGCCTACATGGCTCGACCTCCGGCGGCCCAACCACCTGCGGTCATGAGAGAATTGCACGCTCTGCGCCCGCCACAGCCACCTCCGCGGCTGGGCCACCACACCCCTTGCGGCAGCGGGATCCAATATCCGGTTCTAGGCAAGCAATTGTCCCGGCTCGTCCTCCTCACCATCATCGAGGCGGGCTAATACTACCACATCGGGCGCACACCTAGGTTGGTCATGGGTCAGTGGGACCTCCCTGCTCACGTGAGGCGACCCCCACTAGCCCCTCTCGAACATCCTCAAGACTGAAGACCATACACAAGTAGCCCACCAAACCTTGTGCGGGCGAGCCATGTGGCACATCAGACACGCCAGATATTGCCTGTGGAGCTGGGCGCAACGCCATTCACCCTCCGGCACTAGATGGCGGGCCACTTGGACCATCCACTTGGATGGCAAATAGCAGGCGGAGGCCCTTCCCACAGGGGACACGTTCGCACGCTAGGCCCCCCTCACCGGACTCAACATGTGCCCCCTCTTCGCCACCCGCCAAGTGCCCACATACACGGCCATGGTAAAACGTGCTATTCGCACGGAGGCTACGACCTAGGCCTCCTCGGCATTCTTCATCTGCAAGCCTTGGCTGCTCTCCACAAGGGACATGAACAACGCCGCACGTGCTTCCCATGCGGGGGTGTACCTCCTCCGCCGGTAAGTACACCCCTAGGGGACGACACGCACCCTGCACCCTGCTACAAAAAGCCCATACCGCAACAACGACATAGGCAGCAACACACACCACGTTGTTGGACCCAACCAACTGGCTGCCAACAAGCCTGTACCCCGGACAACATCCCACACCAGAAGGAAATGGCCATCACTCAGCTTGACGCACCGCCTTCAACCAACCGTGGGCGATCCCGCATGGTCAATGCAAGTCGTATGGACACCCATGCACCGCAACCACTAGCAGGCAAACTACATAAGTAGCAATAGCATTGACCTACGGGCCACACATCACACCCCACCTAAACTAAGACGGATGGACCCAATGCAACGGCGGCCTACAGTCTTTCGGGATAGCGGCCTGCCCAGTCACACCACACCATACTCTGTGCCCAACCTAGGTCTCCGACAAGGCCCCACAACACAGCCGCCCGCCGGCCCACTGCATCCGTGACGCAGGCACTGATCCACTGGCCGTGCGACCCGCGTGAGCGCCCTTTCTACTCAGACCACTCAAATCCCGAACGCTCGGGTCACAGCCCCCGGACTCGGAACCCTGGATGGCATGTGCCCCACCCCGCACCCCAACCTGACAAGGTCAGATACGCAGTGCATTGCGGCCAAATAATGGAATTATTCCCAAGTCCGGATAATTAAGGGGAGCAACTGCACATTTCCCGTAGTCTACTGTCTTCTGTGCCCAAACCTAGAGTCACCTAACCATCACCTACCATTTGGGGACCGGAAAAATATGGCCACCAATTATGACAAGCTCTCTAACCCCGACAGAATGAGGCATACGGTTCGCATCGGGTGTCCTGGGGCAATGCTTGTGAATGGTGTTGATTTGCGGGGGCCCAAGTGTCTCAATGGAAAAGGGAGGTAACCGTCAAGAAAGTTACGGAGTATGGGATGCCCGTTTTGAACCGGTCATGGCTCCGAACCCCACGAGGGGGAAGATATTTCTCAGACACTACGGTAGGACCACATGACAAACACATGCACAGTCACCGAAAATCTTAATGACCAGCCCCCCCGATGGATACTATAACTCGCACCCCAACCCCAGACGTCGGGCTTGCCCCCGACCCATGACATGCCCTAGGAAAACTTCCCATCACACGTGGAGACCCCTCAACCTACGAGTCCAAAACGCTGGGGGTGCGATTGCAACCACTCCCGGACCCATCCCAACCGACAACCACGACAATGCGCCCACCAGCCATGGGTCGTAACCAACCCAAACATGACACACCACATAAGACCTATGACGGAACCCCGGAAACTTCCAGGGGCCGGGGCTGTACCAAGCCCAAACCGCAGCAGGATTATGTTCTAGACACCCCCCTTGGGGCTTGAGCCATGACCACTTGCTACCCTTTGTAGCTAGACAATGACGCCTACCCCGCCCGATTCCATGGACTAAGTCCACACACACCCTACATACGGTTGTAGCCCACTGCCTGCACCAAAAACCCCGCACTACAAGTGGGCAAGGGCTCACCCCATGCTGTTCATATCACATGCTATGACCTGCGCACTAGGGCCCCGGTGGGCCGATAAGTATTGCGCACATCCTAGCACCCTTGAGGGGGTGGACGGGAGGATCGGGGCACCAAGGCCCTACCCGCACACCCGCTAACCGAACCCGGACCCCCATGCATCACCAAAGTCACCACGGCAGGAGAGAATTGCCCAAGACAACACCCATCCCGCCACCTTGTACATATGCAATGCCGACCACTGCCACGATGCCTACAGGGAGTGACGGGCGGACTGGTGCCTACACACCACGGCCGGAACAATGCCCGGCGGACATGGCACGCGACACGCTCAATTGGAGAATGGATGAGTTGATGCCCTGTTGCATGTTTTGTGAACACGATGTACGGAGGGTCCGAGGGAATCACACGCATTGAGTACACCCAACACACTCAATGTCAAAAACGAACAGCCGCGGAGAGTGGGCCCGCATTGACGGACTAGGATTACCGAGAAACACACATCACCACCGCAACGGTAATGACATACGCCCAAACCATCCGACGTGTGACGCACGACAACCACAAAACGCAACACCGTTGCCACAACACAACGCGGACGACCGTGGCCTACGCTTGCAACAATGACGGACAACAACAAACACCACACAACATCCACGGCAAGTGCACCCCTGCCCCCCGGGAGGGCGCACGCCCGACCGAGCTGGGATCGCACGCAGCAAGCAAACCCCGGAGATTGTGAGCCACAGGTGCCATGCTTACTAAACGCCAACCTAGGGGGGATAGACCATGTATGAAGGGCCAAGGCTGGGGGCATCACCCCCTAGTTCCACAAACATGGCAGTTGTTGAGGACACGTGCTGGGACCCACCCCCTCACGTTGTCCGCCCGAAGGAGGGGTGGGCGTCCAATGGTGGGCATAGGGTTGCCCCTCCCGGCGGAATCTGAAGATAGAATCCGCTGGCGGCATGGATGCCCTTCTCGCATGGTGGAGGAGCCGCTTTGTGGGGCACGTTTACACAGGGCCTTGGGTGGGTGGGGCAAAGCCCCACAGATAAGACCTTCCTATGAAGGCTACCCCAGTCCCGACAATACCTACCTTCCTACCTACAAGTCCCCATATGAAGGCTGTGGATGCGGTCACCTGGGCCACAGAGCGGAGTTCCTCTTGACAAAAGCCGAGGTGGACCGGGGCGCGCATGTCTCTTTGTGGCACGGCAGATTGGCATCAAGGTCCAAGGCAAGCGGTGCCCAATACAAACTAAGGACCGCATTGGCCAAAGGGAGGGCGGGAGGAGCGGAGGGAGTGCTTTCTGCCCGCCCCGCCCCCCCCGAAGAGGTGGTGTTCCTCAATGGCGGCCCCATTTGGACGGTAATGGTCACATTGGGGGTATCCCATGGACCCGGTCCGATCTGGCTACTTCGCGGGTGAATGCATTTGCCCATGATATTGATTTAACGTTCTGCAAACTCGACTCTTTGCGAAACCCCCGCCTCACACACTGCCACTGGCACCCCCGCAATACAAGGGTTTCAACCGCCCATGGGGCGGTATTTGAGGGAGGGTTGGGGCCAAGCCGGTAACATATGGGGGGGGGGCAATTTACGTTGTAAATTATGTAAATTTTTGTAAATTCTTCAAAAGTGGCGTAAATTCCCCTAAATTTTCGTAAATTCGGTGTAAATTAGGGGTTTTACATGATTTGCTTGCTATTGCCTGCACTTGCAAATATTTGTGAGCTAGATTTGTGTCCATTTTGGAATGAAATTGTGTAAATGCCCCTTCCCTGTGTCAGAGTCTGCAGGGGCTATGTAGCCAATTCGCCGAATCCGGCAAGATGAGTGAAGATCCCTGCCTCGAGCTTTTCCCCGGCTCAAGAAGGAGGCATTCAGGGGCATTCTTTCCTTCCGTGCTCTCACGTGCTTTGCGTTCCATTCCTTGCACTTACAAATATTTGTGAACAAGTTTTGTGCCATTGTTGAATGCAAACTTTGTTAATGCCCGTTTCCTATGCTAGAGAACACTAGGCCGAATCCGGCAAGACGAGTGAAGATCCTTGCCACGTGCTTTCCCCGGCTCGAGAACGAGGCATTCAGGGGCTTGAATATCCCTGCCTCGAGCTTTTCCCCGGCTCGAGAAGGAGGCATTCAGGGGCTTTTCTTCGTAATTGCTTTCATGTGCTTTGCGTGCCATTCCTTGCACTTACAAATATTTGTGAACAAGATTTGTGTCCATTGTCGAATGCAAACTTTGTTGATGCCCGTTTCCTACGCCAGGGAACACTAGGCCAAATCCGGCAAGACGGGTGAAGATCCCTACGTCGAGCTTTTCCCCAGCTCGAGAAGGAGGCATTCAAGGGCATTCTTTCTTTCCTTGCTTTCCTTGTGTTCACACACTTCTATTCCCCTTCCCTGTGCTAGCTTTGTCATGTAATGTGGGGGCGGAAGCAAGGCGGAGATGCCGTGTGGCAAGAATATGCTACTCTAGCAGCCGCGCTCCGCTACATCAAGTCCAAAGGTGCCCCCTCAACTCTGCAGCAAGTGCAGATCGAGCGTGCGGCTTCCAAAGCGCGCAATGGTTTCAAGTTCTCATTTGCAGCCCCCACCGGAGGCGCGGCTGCCAAACCACCCCCAAGCCCGCGCCAACCATAGCGCACACCCCATCGGTCGCCTTGAACGTTCAAGTGCTGAGCTCATGGTATTGTGCGAGTTGCCACGGTCGATTATGCGGTACATGCTCCCAGTGTCAACGGGGCGTGCATGAGCAATGCTTCGTTGTTGTGGAGGGAGACGCCGGACGGGTGGAGGTGGGTGAGAAGGGCGAGTCGGGAGATAATTGATGGTGTTTCACATGTGCAGGGTGGGGGTGTGCCAAGCCTCTAGGGGACACTAACACTCAACAGTGCATGCGATGTAAATGCTATGCGCATGTCACGTGCATTAACGGTGGTGCTTGTCTCTCGTGTGCTCGCCCCGCACCTGAGCAGGTCCCCAAACCCTGTAGAGAGGTTCGTGCATTCCACACTTCGTGGCACTCTGGCCGCCCTTGGCTTAAGTATGAAGATGGAATGATGCATTGTGCAGCATGCCGTACCTACCCCCAGCTCGGAGCCCAGCCTCAGTGGATTTCGGGAATTAAGAACTATCACAAGGCCGAAGCAACCAACCTTCAAAACGTTGAGTTCCTCTGTTTTGAGTTTTTGTGGTTGGTTGAGCTGTTGAGTGACACCGTCCGTTGTACTGATTTACACCATTTCTTGGGAATTTACGCCACTTTTCTTGGGAATTTACGCCCGTTTGGGGAATATTTTACACCCATTTACACAACCTGGGGGCCGGGGGCCGAAACGCCTGTAAACCCCCGTAAATTACCGGCTTGGCGGGGGCGCAATGATCACACTGTATGTGATTTGTAGACACTGTGTGTAACATGCAGTGGCTGTGGCGCGATTGACGGGCCTCACGGATTCAAAGAGGCAGGACCTCCGCACACACGCGTTGGGCATGTGGTGAGGTGGCGCACGGTCAAATCCTACCCAATCCCCACCCCTTCCCCCCCCCCCCCCGCCTTCCTTCAGCCTTTATGGCGCACCCCCTCCCGCATACCACATCTTACATTTTCCACATTGGGTGGTGGTGTGTACCCTTCGATTTTCAAGGTCTGAAGAAAGACTTATGAAAATATTGCTGAGCGACGCAGTCTTTTGAGCAGCGAGACAACAGCAGGACAGCAGCGGGACTATCACCTACTGAAATATTTTTCCGCAATAGCTTGGAACAAGCAATGCAAACAATTCCCCCCTGAAAACTCACATCACCTGGAAGTACCAATCGGCACACGTACTCAGTATTTATGACAACCCCCCCCCCCCCGCGCCCCCTATCCCCAACACCACCACCATCCCTTAGTGCTCTGGCTGTGTTGCTATTTCCCTCCAAAACTCGAGCAGAGCAACAGGCCCTTGGACACCCCTGGAGGGTGTGGCATTCGGCTGCTACAGATGAACATCCGCCCCTCACCACCCGATCTTATAGAGTGGCTTCGCTTGTCGGGCGGGGAGTGATTGGTGTGCTAGAGCAAGGCATTTTAGACAGGGGACATCCGGAAAATAAGATTGGTACCCAAGCCATGTGTATCGCCAAAGAAATCTCACTGCCCTTTGGGCCCACGTCCCATGGATGGCCCCAGGGTCCCATCTCGCCCTCATTCATTGCCGGGAGCGAGCATGGGTGTACAACCCCTGCTTAGGGAGGATCCGTTGACCCCTGTGCGTTTGGAGGAGGTATGCAGCCATTCGGGCTTTCGCAACTGAATGTTGAATAATTGCAAGTACACAATGTTTTCTGACCAAATGGTAGTCCTGCAGCCCGCTCCCGGCAATTCAGCCTCCCCATTGTCTTGGCAACCTTTTTCATATGGAAACGTCCACGTCCCAAGATCGGTAATTGCATGATTTTCAGATGCTCTGCTGGCACATTGTCATAAAGATACACACAATGGTACACAACACGACGGCGTATCATTTAGGCAATGGCCGCGGCCGCAGCCATTCGGACAACCACCCCACAGCACGCATGTGGCTAAGCAGACAGACAATGCACACCTCAATACTCACGTCATCTGGCCGCCGGTTTGGGCTGCAGTGACGTCGATTACGACCCGACATGACACCACTGGATTTGGCACAAGAGCAGCCAAGCTCAAGAGGGGAGGCAAAGGGCCGCCACCAACAACTGCAGACGAGTGCCAGAAGCACAGGCCGACCGTCAGGTCAGAGGCATGGAACCTGACTGACGAACATTGATCGTGCCTTTGGTTTGCGCAACATGAGAGGCCACCATCAGAAGACATGATAGCCCATTGCCACGCAATATCTCGTCCAATGACATCTCATGCACTTGCTTAGACTCACTGTCGTCAGGCTCACAGGGATGAGATTCTGTCGCCCCTATCACAGGGCAATCTGTGGAGAACGCGGACAGCATCAGTCTGTATGGGGCAGCAATCTTCGCTCTCAAGCCTCGGCACCCTGTAAGCAACAGGTCGACGGAGGTATCCCTGCTCCCAAGATTTTAGTCCTGTGCAACTGCTCTAATCTTTGAAAGCCCCGGCACCCCTGGCTCTCTCCATTCTGCATTCCATTGTGTTGACAAAGCATCGTCAGCCACAGCCTCTGATAATGGCTTTTACATGGACAATTCCTGTTGGAAATGTCACCCTTTATGTTTGCATCCGCTGTTCACGACCCACCGGGTTCTTGCACATTTTTTTCCATTGCCCTAATGCCGCTGCTTCTGTACCTTCGCTCCTTCTGCCATTGCTGTCGCTGTTGATGCTGCTCTTGCTGCTGCCACAATGGTGTTGTTGTTCCAACTATTAGTGCTGCTCATCGGTCTCGCATTTCACGGCGGTGTAGAGCGTAGAAGACGAATGAATTGAAAGCGGCACTCTACCGAAACGGTCTTGCCCTACCCGTCTCGCAAAGGTAGTCTTGGGCCATACTCGCAGAAAGGCTGAAACCGCAACAACATTCCAGCCAACATTAAAAATGTGAAGGTTTCAAAAAAGCCTCGTGAAGCACCAAATTTTGAAAATGGCTGATGTACCTGTGTTTTTGAGCATTAGCTGATGCGTGGTCCAATGGGGTTGCGTAAAGCTTTAGTGTTCAAAATAGGAGTTTTGTGTTTGTGTTATGTCCCACCCGCAATTTGTACCCCCCATGTCCTCCACGTAACCCAACATGGATCCCAAACATAATTTGGTCGGTGGTATTCTATGTTGGGGTCAACATTGTTCATTTCGGACAGCTTATCAGAAAAAATAAGTGCTTTGCTTATGTTGCCCATCATATAGCATGAGTGCCACACCTGCAAATGAAAAAAGGCATGTATCAAGCAGAAAAGAGCACAAAACGAGGACCAGGGGGATGGCTTGTCAGTCATGACGCAGAGATTTCAACTTGTGCCGCCACTTTCGGTATAAACAATCTTCAGGTGTGGATACACCTCATTAACTGTGAGCAATTTGCCCTGTGTCAGGAACACAACACCAGAAAAAAGCGGCAGTAGCATATGGAAACAGCATACTAGTAGGGATGCCATACCCGATACAAAATTGGGCAATCGTTCACGAAAAAAGCAAGGTCGTACTGGGAATATGATTTATTGTACAACATCTTACAAACTCTGTACTGGACGTATTTATTGCTTCTTCCGGTTGAACTGTTGCATTTCTACCGACGCATTTATCAGGGCAAGGAGGTTGGTTGAGACCCTGTTGTGAGGTCTGTAAGAACGAAAGGTGTCCATGGAACACTGCGGACAGCTGTACACATACAATCAAGGGGGGCACGAACATCCCTAAATGCAATGGGCCTCAACTTCAAGCCCTTGTTTGACGTAAGGGTGTCCCAAAAGGCTGTATACAACCTATCAGCTATTGTAGGTGGTTGCCTTTTCAAAACATCTGGTACAACCTGACACTGACACCCACCGGCCTACGCTGCCTGCCACCCGAGGCCTGGGTGTTGTAAAAAATGTCGGATTTTGACACAAAATCTCCAATTTGTACCCAATTCACCACGAGAAACCTTTCATTTCATTATTTTTTCATTTGCACTGCTGACTCTGAAACTTTGTGCAGCAACTATAAAACGTTGCAGAGATGAACAACACCTGGCAGCGCGATGTAGCCGTGCTCAGTCCAATTTCTTGGACGCTCGATACGTTCGGCCCCCAACGCAAGTTGGACTCCACTGTGCTCTACACACGCATGTATTCCTCTAGGGCACCGTCCTCTCCGCGGGCATAGCATTCGTCACAAGCATTAGGGTGCCCAGAAGGTACCCGGCACTTTGCTGCCACGCGGTTTGCCCAGTCATGATCCCATACAGGGTGCATATCCTCCTGTGCTAGGACATCTTTCGGCGCATCCCGAAGAGAAATATCATCCAAAACATTGAACTAGTCTTGGGCATTGTCGGGCCCTAGCCAGCGGCCCAATCGATGGACAGTGCGTTGTTGATGTGGCCTGCGGATTTGAGGTAACGTAAACACCAGCAATTGGTGTTTTTTGTATGGGTGTTGTTCGAAAGTGGCTGCGTCAAGAAACATGCAGATGCTTTTCTTATCTTCCCCTGGCAAAAAAAGCCATCCCTCTTGGGGAATGTTCAGCAACTCATGCCATTTTTTTGAAACCTTAGCCTTGTACACTACGGAATTCTGGAGAGAAGTCTTGTAATCAACCCTGGTCCTGGTCCTGCATTTGTCGACCACATTCCTCATGATAGTAGAGCAATCTGAATTGCGTCCGGCACACCAGCGAGACATCGAACCTGCATCATGCCATTGTGGGGTCATGAGGACTCTAAACAGCAAATATCGTGGCATTTAGCAACTTTGATACCTTGCATGTGTGCCCAACAAAAACGAAAATGTTCATTTCTCATGCACATTTTGCTGTACAAATACCGGACCAAGCATACATGTGCATGCAGTTGAGCACAATGAATTTGGACAGAAATAGCATGAGTTGTTAGACAACGTAGCTAGTGTCAGAAGCACTGCTAGAGGGGTATTTGTGTATCTTTTCCGAAGCCCTCTGTCAATGATGCCAAGAGGACTGCACTATTTTCGCCAGGAAAATATAAGAAAAATCTGTGTGTGTTTCTTGGAGAAGCAGGTTTTTAACAATGCGCACACAAAAAATGTCAATTGCTAACGCTGTTGTTACTTCCGACCCGCAAGCCACAACAGCAAAGTCGTGGGGTAGAAAAAAACCACTATTGTGCCATTTGTGGTGTATACACAATCGTTTCAATCCTTTGTTGGCTTTTTTATTTTGTGCTAACTCCGTACTGTGGGTTCCTGTGGATGGTGAAACAAGGGCTATTTCAAGCAGATAGTGCGAAGAGTGGCAGAGTGGGGCAAGACAGGCTCAATGATGTATTGAAGGAGCAGAGTTCTACCGGGGTCCTGACAGATAGACGGACACAGTGCTGCTCCTGCTACTGCTGTGGGTTGTGCTGCTAAGGCTGCTCGTGCTTGACTGCCACCATGTCCCCATTGTTGACCCCGGTCTGCATCCCACTCTGCGCCCTGCTACCTCCATTACCACGCTAATCGGCATGACCCACTCCCACATCCACTGCTTTGCAGGCAGCTGCATTCGACATACCGGGTGACATGCTGCAGCAAGGAGACACTCTCCTTCTGGAAGTGTTCCCAGGATTTGCAGAGACACACTGCAACAGTCCGGATTTCATTTTGACCCGGCAGATTGCCCATAGTGCCCCTCCCCGAAACGATCAGCTCAAAGATAAGGTCTGTGCCTCGGTCTGCAGATCTGTGCCATCGATCCCCACTGTACCTCAGAACCCCCACCTTATTCACAGGCATGGACTGATATGTTGCTCTATTGCTGTAGGTATGTGCCGCCATGGGAGGGTCATACAGCACCCCCGAAGTTGCTGTTGAAGCATGATCAAAAACAAATCTTCGACCCTCTTCAGCCAATCCGCTTTCTTTTTGCCATCCGTACTGTCTCAGAAGACGTGTCTCCAACAGTCATTAAGCGTGTCTCCAACAGTCATTAAGCGTGTCTCCAACAGTCATTAAGCGTGGAGACATAAAAAAATTGGGAAAGGACTGGCATATTGCAGAGCCCTCATGAAAGGGGATACGCAGTCTTCTGTACACCAGCGCACCGAACGCGCCCCGGGTTTACGCACATCTACTTGTGAATAGCATTTCATGAGGTTGGAGTCGAGGGTCACGCATTTCTGGGTAAAGATGCATGGCTGCCTGGCAGTGCCACAGCATTGTCTGCCCTGAGGCACCAGCATTCAGGCAACACCAACACCAACACACTATCCTTTGGGACCGTCCATGCGTTGGCGGGTTCTGGCCTGCCCAGTTAGCTGCGGATCTATCTGCCTGGGTGCCTGTCCACCTGCCTGCATGGATGCATGCCCGTCTGCAAACCAGCCAGCCAGCCTGCCTGCCTATCCAAGGGATTCCGCTCTGAGCAAGTTTACACCCCACCCCTCCATTGGCGGTACAGGGAGGGGTAAGGGAGATGGCTGCCGTGTGTGGAAGAGGGGTCCAACTGCGGGCTCAGCTGGGGTATTGGTAAGGGCCTGTGCGCACACGGTTCTCGAAGAGAAACATATGATGCACACTGACACTGAACTAAAAACTGTGCGTTCCCAGACAGGGCCCCATTGACTGGCTGGTCAGTGTACTCTGACCACACTGCACATATTTGGATAGGGACCTTCTGTGGGTGGGGCTTGTCCCATTATGTAGCAGATAGGCACGCGGGCAGCAAATATCCGCTCCCGGCCTTCCCACACCCGCGTTTACGCCAGATGCTGGAGGGCTCATCGGCTGAGAGGCGCCAGAAGAAGTAAGCCAATGTGTGGCTGCCTGCCTACCCCGCCTCCCTGCCTGCATACCTGTCTGCCCCACCTCCCTGCATGTGCATGCCTGGTTGTATATTTGCCTATCTTCTTGCCTGCCGTTGTGTCTCTCCGTGCCCACATCCATTCGTCCGCCGATGTGGGTCCCTTTTGCTGCACGCACACCACCATTGTGTAGTCAACCTAAATGCTGCAGTGTAGCCAACACGCTCCCCAGCCCATCGCACCGTACAACCAATGAGAAAATCTGTCGCCACCGTGGCCGGTGCGGGAACTTGGTCCCCAAAGCCCTAGCCACACCTGGCGACAAAAGTTTGTCTGTGTCTGCACTCGGCAGGGAGGGGCCTAGATTACGATCATAATATTTGGTAATTTTCGTAATTTTCGAAGTTTTTTGTTATATTTACCTTTTTTTTGTGCGTTTGCCGTAATGTTGCACAACTGCAAGGTTCATTTGCTGGGTTTTTGTTGTGTTTCTCTGTGTTTGGCTTCTCATTGGCGAGGTTTCTTCAACTTGTGCGTTCTTTTGCACCCGGTGCCTGCCAAGCGCAAGTCACCGATGCAGCCTTCCAATAAGCAAAAGGTGTCAGACGGTACAACCTCGAGTGCGCATTATGCTTCCAAGATGACTGCTACTAGCATGCTGCGCAATATCTTGGGCATTTTGAGGATCGGTATGGCACGATGCGGTGCCTGCATTGTGATGAACCCTGTTGGACACCGTGAACCGGGGACGCACGCGACCGGACCTCCGTCGCCTCAAAGTGGCCATGACGTGAATGGCAACGTGGAAGGCCGCTTCCAAATGCCGCCCTTTGAATGTTGTATGTGGGGCATAACAAGCCACCGGTGGCCCGCCAAATAAATTTCCACCGGTGTGCGAAAAATGGACGCTTGTCCGCAAAAAAATCAACCCGAGCTCTTCGTTCCACAGTGCATTACTCCTTCCTCAACATGTTCGTGAATGGTGGAAACACGCCGGCTCTAGGTCACAAGGCCGGGCAGCCTGGAGTAATGTAGCTTAGGCTAGCTGTGGAGTGACACCATAAAGAAGTGCAATGCGGTACGGTGTGTCAATATTACACGGTTAAAAAAGTCGTAGTAGTTCCGTAATATTCCGTAATATTCCGTAATTTGAAAAATCGTGATCTAGGCCCCTCCCTGATTCGGGAACGATTTTGTTCAATGGGGAACAAAGGGGCTTGTGTTGAGAATCTAGTGAATGAATAAGGGAAAAGGGGGTTGGGGGGGGGAAGCACGGAAAACGGGGGGAACGGGGGTGGGGATCCGGGAGAAATTAAGGGGGAAACGAGGGGGGAAGAGAGTGGAGGGCTTACCAGGGGCTTTTGGAACATTGTTTCAATAAGTTGTGATTCCTTGGTTGTGTCTTGCCTTTTGTAGACGAAGCAAACTCCGTACCTATCTGGTGTTATGTGACAAACATGTCTTCTGGTTTTCATCTTCACGAAGGAATTCTATATGTGCCGTTGCAATTTTTGGTGGTTAAGCCTCCAAAGTAGGCCAATTCATGTGACATCCCCAGGCCCTTGCCAAGTTGCAACCAAGCTGCTTGCAATGGGAAGTGGTTGAATGCAAAGTTGGCCCTGCAATGCCTGCAGTCATAATACAAAGCGGTATGCGCCGTGGCAATGGCAACTGCTGCTGCAACATTGCAATTTCTTTGGGATAATGAGGAATCACACTCTGCACCTTCCCCTTCAGCCGCTTCTTCACCTACACCTCCTCCCCCTCTCAAACAGCCGTCATATTGGGCCGATAAGCTTGTCCATGAATAGTGTTGTGCCTGCGGTGGCCAAGTGGCTGCACATCGTCCGTCTTCTTCCTCTTCCCTCGTCTTATTCCTCTTCTCTCGTCTTCCCACGCCCTTGAGTGCCGGGGTCCCTCCTCCACATCTTTAAGGCCTCCCCTACACTTTTGCATCGTGTTCCATGTATCCTCTTCCCCAGGTCGTTTTGCCAACCACAATTTGTCGGGGTTCGAAGCGGTTGTGGGCGGCCATTTATTTTGTGCCGTGGAACAGGAGTGGAGGGTCTTTTTTTTCTTATGCAACCATAGACTCACTTCCTTAAGCCACCACATCCCTAGATACACAAAATTATACAAAACCAGGCACACAATTCCTCAGTTCCCCCCGCCCCCCCTACCACCCACCCACCCCCTAACTCGTGTCCCGCCCCCCGTTTCCCCCCATTTTCCCCCGTTTCCCCCCGTTTTCCCTCACTTTTGGTGACAAAGGTGGCTTTACCGTTGGCGACCATGGACCCTTGATGCTGCTACTGAGCATTCACACATATGTGCTGGGCACCGCAGGGTAATAAAATTTTTTTGAAAAAAACTTTTTTCTTACCAAGTAACAGTTTGCTGTGTTCACTAGCTTTTACTAGGTATCAGGAACCTTGAAACAAAAAAGTTGTTTTTTACTAGGTTTCAGAACCTCCAAAAAAAAAAGAACTAGGTTTCAGAATTTTTGGGCCAATTTTGGGCCACTTCACATTTTGAAGCATCGGGGACCCCCCGGACGGCAGGGGTTATGTAGCCACCTGGCCCACTTGTGGGCTAATCCTGATCAGGGCGGTCTTTTGGAATGTATGTTGTAATTCGTGTAATTTTTCTTGTGGTAAGTGCGTGTAACAAAAAAATTGTCACGTCGTGTAATTTTTTTTTGCGGTAAGTCGTGTAAACCGGTTACACGCAGTACCGCAAAGAGCAAATTACACGGCTTGACAATTTTTGTCGTACACGCGTTTACCGCAAAAAAAATTACACGACCTTACTGTAAAGAAAAAATAACCAATTTTACTAACAATGCATGCATGTAGGCGATGTGCCCACTTGTGGGCCTTTTCTGATTTCGTCCCCCGCTCTAGGTTGGGGACCCCCCAGGCGGCATGGGTTATGTAGCCACCCAGCCCACTTGCAAGACGTTCCCTAAGACCCTCTTTTTTTTTGGAGTGTATGTTGTAATTCGTGTAATTTTTCTTGTGGTAAGTGCGTGTAACAAAAAAATTGTCACGTCGTGTAATTTTTTTTTGCGGTAAGTCGTGTAAACGGGTTACACGCAGTACCGCAAAGAACAAATTACACGGCTTGACAATTTTTGTCGTACACGCGTTTACCGCAAAAAAAAATTACACGACCTTACCGTAAAGAAAAAATTACCAATTTTACTAACAATGCATGCATGTAGGCGATGTGCCCACTTGTGGGCCTTTTCTGATTTTGTCCCCCGCTCTAGGTTGGGGACCCCCCAGGCGGCATGGGTTATTTAGCCACCCACTTGCAAGACGTTCCCTAAGACCCTCTTTTTTTTTAAGGAACATTGGTTGTAGGGTTGCCCTGAACTATCTCGGACCCCTATAAGGGGCTTTTTTCCACTGGCCCGGTGAGGGCCTTTTTTGAACGAGAAGGCAGGGGTGAGGTAGCCAAGTCTGATTTTCTTCCCCTTTGTTAGGGATCCCCCCGAATGCAGCGGTTACGTAGCAATTCCGCCTCTTTTGGGCCTCCGAGAAGGCAGGGGTGAGGTAGCCACTTTTGAATTTGTTCCCCTTTGTTGGGGATTCCCGAGAATGCAGGGGTTGCGTAGCAATTCCGCGTTCTTTTGTGCCCCCGAGAAGGCAAGGGTGAGGTAGCCAAGTCTGATTGTCTTCCCCTTTGTTGGGGATCCCGGAGAATGCAGGGGTGACATAGCAATTCTGCCCTATTTTGGGCCCCGAGAAGGCAAGTGTGAGGGAGCCAAGGCTGATTGTCTTCCCCTTTGTTGGGGATCCCGGAGAATGCAGGGGTGATATAGCATTTCCGCCCTCTTTTGGGCGCCCGAGAAGGCAAGGGTGAGGCAGTAAAGTCTAATTGTCTTCCCTTTTTTGTGGGATCCCCAAGAATGCAGAGGTTACGTTGCAATTCCGCCCTCTTTTGGGCCCTCGAGAAGGCAAGGGTGAGGCAACCACTTCTACTTTTCTTCCCCTTTGTTGGGGATCCTCGAGAATTTAGGGGCGGCCCATTTCTGGGCCACTTCTGATTCTGTCCCCCGCCGTGAAGCGTTGGGGACCCCCCAGACGGTAGGGGCTATGTAGCCACTGGGCCCACTTGTGGGCCAGTTCTGATTCTCCCCCCCCCCTTTTTTCTTTTGCCCTGCGTGTTTGGAACAGTGTCCTTCAAGCAAAGCTTTGCGGCTGGCACCGAGACACATGCGAAAAAATCGGCCACAATGAGTTCGCTGGGCACGGATGATACCCTTGGAATGCGCATGTAGTGTACCGTTGTTGCGTTGTTTGCGAAACTTTACCCTTGAGCTGAGGAAGGAGCGGACTCATCATTCATGGGTAAAGAGTCGCGGACACATGCTAAGGTGCAGCGCATGCGGGGGACCGACAATCAAAATATATGCCCTCCGAATCTGGTTTGCGACACTCATTTGCCTTTCTAGGGGTTATGCCAGGCCTCCGGCTCGGCTCTCTTCCCTGTATTGCATGTTGTATTTTACGTTTAGCTTATGCATATGGGGTGCCCGGCTGTGTTTGTGTAATGACTCCTCCCACGTATTTGCACTTTTCGAATGGTTTCTATTTTTTTTCAACGGCGTTTGCCCCCAAGACTCCACCCCCCAAGGCGCGCCCACCGACATCAACGTATATGGAGGGAATCCATATATGGAAATCGAAGGGGCACTGCATGTTGTTTTGGTGCACATATTGTGCGTTGAGGTTTCACCCAAGACCGCTGTTTTGGTTGTGGGCATAGAAGTGTTGTATGTATGGTGGTTCTATATATCAAGAGACTGTCCAAGTGCATGCGGATAGTTGAATCTGGCACAACACTCCACAACATGGCTTGGTGCCGTCGCCACATTTTTGTGGTTAATACCGATGAGAAACAATGGGCGCACTAGTTTGTGTGTGCCTTCGATTGTCGTTGGAGCTTTTCATTATTTGGGTTTGGGAACCCCTAAGCTCCATGCATTTGATCTGTCCTTTCTTGACGGCCATGAAGAAGCTTTCGTTAACCACCAAGCACCGCGCCTTGGGACTCCAAAAGGACGGTTGGTCTTGTGGTTTTCAAAGCTTGAACATCGCGAAGCTGGCGGTGGAGCACCAGGGTACTTTTTCCGATGTGTCCCTCGTCCCAATGGGTGCTGGGTTTGTGGACTATGTGCTTGGCATTGTTAATGCTGATGGTGCTGTGCAGGTTGTTGAAGCGCCTGGTGATGATGTGGAGGGTGTGACCGAGCTTCCTTGCCCTCCTGAGTCCCCCCAGCACCCAAGGTGAAGCTGCACTTTCGGCGATCGAGGAGAGTGTTCAAGCCATGCCCACCCCACTGGAAGGCAAGGAGGCCTCCGCTGAGCAGAGCATGGAAAGCCCGCAGGCTATGACGCAACCTTCCATGGCCACTCCCACACAGGAGGACACCCACCCCAAGGTCTTCATCCATGGAGAGTGGCGCAAGGTGCCGGATGGCTACCCGAGAGATGCATCTGGTCAGCTGGAGCGTGACCAGCTTTTCATCAATGACTTGGCCAAGCAGCTATTAGCGGAGTTGTGCGCCGCTTATCAACTTAACCCCAATCTTGGTGCAAAGCGCAAGTCCAGTGACACAAAAGCGTGCATTCTGCAACTACTTGTAGCGGGTGCATGTTTTGTGGGCTATATTTTCCTCCGCCCTTTTGGTGTGCCAATGGTGGAGTGTAAGCACGCTATTGTATTGGCCCCATCCCAGTGCCTTGGTGGCCTATAATGGTGGCACTAGCGTTGGACACGGCCCTGTCAAGACTCTTTTTCTTGAGCCTGATTTTGTTCCCAGTGCTGGCACACTGGATGTTGGCAATGGCCTTGTTAAGACTCTTTTCTTGGGCCTGATTTAGTGTCTAGTGCCAATGACACCATGTGAAACTATGTTATATTGGCCGAGTCCCAACTAATCGGTGGCCACACAGAGTAGTATGTGCTTTGTGGACTCGGTGTCCCATCGTTAAGGTCGCTATGGGGTGCCGTATGGAGCACCGCAGCTATACATATTGCTCATGTGTTGCAAAAGTTGCATTTCTTTCATTTTTCAAGTTTTTTTTTATAATTTATACGACTTACCGCAAAAAAAAGATACACGCGTTGGCTGCAAAAAAAATTACACGACTAGATGATTTATTTGTACACGAGTTACATTTTTCTCTCCTTTGGGAACCATTTTTTTTGTTAAGGACCCCCCTTAGGGGCTTTTTTCCACTAGCCTTGTGAGGGCCTTTTTTGAACCCCTGTTTGGGAACCCCCAAGAACGCAGGGGTTGCGTCGCAATTCCACGCTTTTTTGGGCCCCCGAGAAGGCGGGGTGAGGCAGCCACTTCTGATTTTGTCCCCTTTGTTGGGGACCCCCAAGAATGCAGGGGCTATGTAGCAATTCTGCCCTCTTTTGGCCCCCCCCAGAAGGCAGGGTTGAGGCAGCCACATTTCCAGCGCCTATGGCAGAAGTTGTGATTTTTGGGTCGAGATGATGCTCGCATCTGTCCACTTGTCACCAACGAAGCGGCATTTGTGGGGATCCCTCTCTAGAACGTTGTGGTAGAGCTGCCATATTGGCTGTGCGGCCCAGTACACCACAGCCCATGACAAGATCATTCCACAACACGAGCATTGTCAGGCTGCCCAAGGAATTCCCGTGTTCTCTTGGCATTGCTTCTTGGGTGCAAAATGCTTTGCTTTGGGTACGTTGCCCCCCCCCCCCCCGCTTACGTGGACAGTAGCACCACCACTCGGGTGAACAACCCGGGCAAGCCTGGGGGCAGGGCAACGCTTAGCGTGCCCCGGGGCCCCTCCAACCACGCAGCCAATCCACCGTGGGACACCACCCAGCCCTGAGCAGCGCCACCTGTGCCAACGCAATCAAGGAGTGCGGGCGGTCCCCAGTCGAGTGCAAGGCTTAGCCGCCCCCGTGCCCCAGGCAGTCGTGGGGTGGCCAGCGGCATGTCAGTTGACATGGAGGAGGCGTGTCCAGGCCAACTACTCCCCCGGCGGGCTTAGCGTCAGGCGCCCACGCACGACGCCCCCCCCCCCCCCCTTCAGACCCAAAGGCACCCCAGCAGCGCGCACACCACACACACAGGCACGGCGGTATCTCCCGGCCACCGCGGGGTTCGGGGGCTGTCAGCAGTCTGGCAAGCCTTGAGACCGCGACAGCCGGGAGCGCCCAACCCAGTCGGGTCGCGCAGGGACAGTTGCGCTGACTGTGGGTCTGGTCGTCCGGGGGAGGCGTTGACCCAAACCAAACCAACCCCCCCCCCCCCCCCCGAGAACATTGAAAATGTCCCCTCTCTCGAGGTGGACCCAATACCCCTCCCAGCTCCACCAAGTTGTTCATTCAGTAGGTCCACAGGGACCTGCCCCCGCTCCCATGCCTAGGCTTGTACCACAAGTTGTGTGTGTTCCAGAGGTCCACTCCACACCCTTTGTCTGCCTTGCATTGTTTGTTTGGTCCTGCGAACAAATGTGTTGGGGGCGATGTTTGCAGATCCGCAGAGTAGCCGCTGGCACGGTTTTGGTGGCCATGTGTGCGAGTGTGGCTACCCGCACTGCCTCTCTGCTGACAGCCTCCACAACTGCGGCGCTCGTCCTTGTGGCAATGCAATGCATTACGTTGGAACAGGTCTTCACCTCTTGACAAAAGGCACCTCCCCTAACTCACGAAATTGTCTTCAGGCTGTTGCTTAGTGGCCCGTGGCCCCTACCTGCACTTATCCCGTGGATCACTGATCTTTCGAACCTGTGCATATTACCAATGCTCATCAATCTTCAACACGTGGAAGCTCAGGACCATAGTCTTTGTCACCGCAGCACTGAAGCTCACTTTCTTCGGGGTCGACTTTTTGAATTCCTTGGGGTAGTAGTGTTTTGGGACTGGGATTGGAGCCAGGCTTGTGTTGACGCCTCGAAGGACTGGTTTCAGTGGAAGAGGGTTGCATCCGATGGATACACAATTGTGTCATGCCTTCAATGGAACACTGCACCATGCTGAATTTCATACACGCTCTGATGACTAGTCAAACCTAAAGTCGAAATTAAATGTCAAATTTGCACAGGAAACGGAGATGACAACAAAATGAGGGGAAGTTGCACCTGATCCATCAGTTAACCGTTTTTTGACCCTAAGGCCAATGAAAATCAGAACTAAGGCGAAATTTTGCCTCAGATGACATGTTCTTGTGTTTTCCACCATTGTATTGATGCCCTCAACAGAAACACAACAAGACCTTCCATGGATCAATGCCAATGCTGAGTGTCCTGTGCAATCTCATCATTTTCATTCAGCGTTACAATTTGATCACTGTCCACAGGCCCTCCGCCATCATTGTCACTCCCAGTGTCAATGCAATATTTTGCATTTGGTTCATCCATGTCATCTCCCCCTCCAACCCTGGCACCTGCTAGTGCCCAGTTGTCTGACCTGGGGGCTGTCCCGTTGCATTGATTGGTGGGTTGGATGGAGGTGGTTTTGCTGGGGCGTTTGCCTTGGAAGGGGCCTGGCTCAGGCATGGGTGCCGGTGCAGGATGCCCACGTTTGTGCGTGGCCTGGGTTTTGATTTAGGGGTCAGGTGAGACTTAGAATGCACCCCACCTAATCATGTCTCTGACCTTGGTTTCCTCGAACAAGAGCCAAGGTATCAATAGATCAATAGTGTTCTTCACCTCTGCTTTCGGAGGACTTTTCCTTAGCAAGGTTGGGGCATACCAGACAAAAATGGTGCGGAAATGATTTCAATCTGGAACAACAGAAAAAGTTTGGGGGAAGGACAACTCCTCAACGTTCCACGGCTCTTAAGCCTCTACAGTCTGATGGGGTGGTGCCTTCCACAAAGCTGCGGGTATTGTGGGAAGGGACATCCCTGAAATCACACACCTTAAGTTTGTTGCATACTCTGGGACACATTTGTCCATTAGAAGGACATTTGTGTTTTTAACACCGGGCTTGGTGGGTGGCAGGGAAATAAACATTTCACATAGACCACAGACCATAGAGAAGATGACTGTATTTCACAAATGGCACCAAGCGCACATGTGGATAAGCATGGCCTCTTCGTGTTCCTCGCTGTGCATGCACCCAGGGCGCGCTTCCCAAAAACTGTGCGGTGTACCTCATGGTGGTGATCGTTCCATGGTCGGGTAGGCTAGGGTGATTCGGGGAGTGCTGCCACTGTGGCACTAGCCTGTGTCCAAGTTTGGCCTCGACATCGCCACCGTGAACCACGTCACACACATCTTTTTCCCTAGGGAGGGGGGAGGCGGCCTTGCCCTACGGTTTCGGTGTGTGACCGTGTGTCTGCTCCCATAGCTCCGCGATCGCATTGTGGTACCTTGCACTTCTTGTACGTAGCCCAGGGTTGGTTCAGACCTCTAGGGTTGGTTCAGACCTCTATATCTCGCCGTCCACTGCACCTCCAGTTGCTGGCCTGGGGGTTGGGGGTTAGATCGAGAGACACCCATGCCTAACTCACACAGTGAAAGCGCGAAGAACACAAATGTATATTGGGATGCGCATATTTTCAGGATGTGCGTCATGAAGGTCCTAGTCATGTGCCCAGTCAGTCAATAGCAATCATTTCTTTAGTCAATAGCAGTCATGTGCCCAGTCAATAGCTGTCATGTGCCCCGTCAATAGCAGTCATGTGCTCAGTCAATAGCAGTCATGTGCTCAGTCAATAGCAGTCATGTGCTCAGTCAATAGCAATCCATGCTAAAAGATGGTTAATACTTTGCTGTGGAGCTGTCTGCCCCCTGCAACATTTAGCTTGCAATGACCTAGAGGGTATGCACATGGACATAATGAGTGACATGAGGTTGCACAATGGTCACATATGCTGGCACGGGTGCTGCAAAGTTGCAAAGCTGCAAAGGCTACTACTGATTGGTGGCTACGGAGGGTCCTGTGAATGGCCAGGTGATGCCACGCGGAGGGCTTGGTTGTTCGCTGCGGTGCACCATCAGTCCGTCCCGCACTGGCAAGCAGAGGCGGTGGGGCGAACCTCACTGTTTGTGCGGGAGTGTGTCCAGAACAACACACTTGCCACACCCCGATACCCCCTTGTAGGCCCTCGCACACCTCCCGCACCACCACTTGACCAGAGGGAAGCAGCAACCGCACTACCGCGGCGTCCAGGTACAAAGGCTCTAGTAGAGAAAGGGGAAGCACAGGACGCGCGGGAGACGAAAATGACATTAGGCACCAACAACGCAACCTGTGTGAAGGTCTCCGATGGCGTCGCCCCTAGCGGGGTTGTGGATGCGCAAGAGCTGTCCGGTGCAGTAAACTATCCCATAGTCATAGTCATAGTCATAACCACTTATCATGCCGTCTACTGGAGTTACCGGGCATCTCGCGCCGACAGGTGGTTCCTGCCTCGCTCGATCCCGTGGGTCCCACGGCTGCCTGAGGTGGCCCACAGCATGACGGAGGACCCAGAGGACCGGGGATACCGGTCAACCAGGCTTTGGGGGCAGTGGCGACTGCAAAGCGTTAGCATTAGCAACGGCGACGGACGCTGGCCCGTTTGTTCGCCGGGGGTAAGGGGGCAAGGCACAGCAATGCAGCAGCATCGCAACAAGCAGAAAGCAAAGGCTTCACCGTCCAGCGCAAAGCGGCAACCAAGGCACAAAGCAGCACGCATGCGGCGAAGCAAGAGCGGACTCTCCGTTGTTCGTGTACCCCCGCCACCGTGGAGACGTCCAGTACCCGTGACCCCACGTAATCCACTGTCAGCTGCGTACTCGTAAATACCCACCACCCCTGACTCCTCATACCCCACTGCCAGCACGTAATAACCCTTTTATGCACAGCCAGGATTTCTGGGAGGCTCCAGCCTAGCCTGGCCCTCAGCCTTCATCGCCCCCGTGTCCCCACAATGTACGCCGCCGACCCACCGCATCAGACCCCTAGTATAGTATAGAAACACGGTATCAACTCCACGTCCCCGTGGCCCTGAGCAGCACCCACACCCCAGATATATATACTGTGCCGGCACTCCTTGTCAGGGGCCAGAACCCAATCAGCTCGAGGCATCCTCTTGCCCACGTATAGTATAACCTGAGGGTCTACAGGGGGGGACGCTGGCCGCTACGCGACGGGAGTGGCACAACCCGTGAATATCGCTGGCTGGGATTCGGGCTGGCGGGTGCCGTAGCTTGATTATCGACCCCCTGTAGGGGTACCCACCAGAGGCTCGCCCCGGGCTGTGGTAACCAGGTGCACCTCATCTGGCCCACATACTTTGCCCTGGCGCCTACCCTTGACCCTTACCTGCACTGTTTGGCCAGCTCCCGTGGTTGCGCCTCTTCCGCCACTGCAGCGGCCAGGCCGCAGGTTCGGCCCCCACCGACGACGTGGCGAGCCTACTTATAGCATTGGCCCGCGTGTCACCCCCCGGACCACTCAGCATGCTGCTCCTCCTCTCTCCCCGCCTCTAGCCGACCGGACTGGCGCCCCCCAGGGGTAAGTCGTTACAATGGTGAGGGGACCGCATACTCTTCGCTACGACGCCGCGCAGTACCGCTGTTGCCACGCCGATGCCACCTGCGAGCCGCCACCATACGCACCACCGCAACCGCAAGGCCAGGGTGAGAGGTTAGACTATGTACATGCCCGCAGGCACGGTCCCTCTAGTTTGTTAACGGGGCCAGGGGATGCCCCCACGCGCCCCCTGAGTTGTTAGAGGGGTCAAGGGGACACCCCAGTACCGCCATGCATCCCCGCAGCTCCCCCACTGTACGGTTCCCCAGTACCGCCGCGTACCCCCACCGTACGGACCCCAGTACCGCCGCGTATACCCCCAAGACGCCAGTACACCGCCACCTTGAACTCCGCGTGCCCCCCGTGAGTGCTCCTCCCAGGCTGCCACGCCGTCTCAAGTACGCCCGCCATACTGTCCACCTGGCGACCTCGCCGTCACATCCCTCTAGGCACACATCACCACTTCGTCGCCGCTCCCGGGGCCTGCAGGCTATCCCCGCAACCCCGTGTAACACTCCCAGGGGGCGCCGTAACGCGTGCACCGTAGCGCCGGCAACGATGTCGCCCGCCCCCAGACAACTCCGTGCACCCCCGGTGTATCCCGAGCAACCACTCCCAATACTGCCGTAGCCAGGCCGCCAGTAGAGACCCCGGTGCCATGGGAATACCCTACAGGGGTTTGGGCCTTATTACCCTGGTCGGGACGACCCATGACACCTCACTGTTGTATGCGGCGACCCGGGGCAGGCGGGTGAAGCATCCCTGTCCGACCCTCATGCACGGGGGCAGTACGGCTCACCATCAGGCCGGCACGACCTGTCACATCGCGTTGGCCGTCATACGCCGCCTGCCAGTACCGCACAATCAGGCCATGAGGGCACTGCTTCTCAGGTGCTACCCCCTCCGCTGCGTCCAGCGTAGGGACGGTAGCAGGTGCACCCACAATTCCTAACCCCATCAATCTGCATCACCCCCGGCCCCCACCACGCCGTCACCATTTCCTCCGTGATGCCACAACCAGAGTATCCGCGAGTCGCCCTCCAGAGCCGCCCACCACAGCAGCAGGGGCAGGGCTGCCGACGGCGCACCAGGGCACCGTACCCCTTCCACTCGGACGCTCTTCAGGCCACCCTGGATTGTCTTCCAGGCACTTGAGGACATCTGTCCAGAGTGCCGCAGTGCCCACCTCGCCTTAGGCCACCCCCTATCGGCACGCTCCTTACATGTCCCGCATAGTGGGACGGAGGCACATTGATGAACCCAAACTGACGCCGTTTCTCCGCACCCGTGGCATCGCTGCGGAAGCACAGACCGCGACGGAACGCAGCTACCATCACAACACTGCGACCACAGGTCCTGCCATACATCGCAGCACGCGTCCTGGAGTCCGAGCAAAGCACCCGCCAGCGTGCGTGCTGTGGCACAACTGAGGAGGCTGCGCCTCGCTTCCTCCCACGTGGACACCGGGCGGAGTATCGGTCGCCCGTCGGGCATCACCGGCAGGCTCTCAAGCAGCCGGGGCCACCGCGCAATTTTGGGGCTGTGTGTGCCATGCGCCAGGAGCTCCCAACCGTAGTCCCGTAAGACCTCCCCGATGACATCAACCCCGTCCTGCCCCGGGCCCCTGGCGGATGCTAGAACCAAGCGTTGTCCTCCCGCCAGAGCCTCAATGACCGCCGCGAGGCCCAGGGTGTCAAGGGTGTGACGGGCATCGGCAGCCACGTGGTCGTCCCCCTCTGGCAGAGAGAACATGGCCTCCGTGACGTGGCCTCGCGCGTCGTCGCCCTGTACCCGTGCCAGCTGCTTGGAGCCCACTAACACTGCCATGGACCGCCGCTCCGTGACCGCTGGTATCGCTCGTCGCAGCTGCCGGTCATACAGCCACAACGTACCCACGTCGAGTACGACAGCCACCGCCAGGATTGGGAGACTGCACAGAGGTTGCTGAAGGACCGGCAGCACCTCGCGAGGCCAGCCCATGACGTTCCCCACAGCTGGATGGTTGGCGTACACCTGGAGCCAGGGATCACTCTGGCCGTCAGGGCTTCTCACCATGGTACCACGCACCAGGGCCCACGATTGCGCCGACACCACGCGGGACCACTCCCTGAATGCCGTGATGTCCCGTGCCACCCACGAACCGATCCACTGGCTGAAGGCCTGCGCCACCGCCGCCATCCAGTGAGGGAACAAGGACATGGCCTCTTCGTGCGCGATGCACGACCGTGGCACCAGCAGTGCGTGCAGCGGTGCCCTCTGAAAGGTTGCCCGCCGGTCGCCGGGGAGGCCGGCAAACGGGTTCCACGGCGGACGCTGCTGGATCCTCCCTGCCGGCGGGCAGAAGGGTGTGTCACCTCGCAGGAACGCGTATACCGCCCTCCTTCGATCTTGCATCGGCAGCTGCATGATCTAGGTGAGCCGATGGTTCCTGCGGGCATACACATCTTCCCCAATCTGGACCATGTCCTCCACAATGAGCCTGGCCTTGGCAGGGCCCCGGGACGACGCCGCTCGCACCGCAGCGAACAGCCACTTCAGGTCCCCGGGGACGACACCCGCCATCAGGGATTCAGTCCACCCGCAGCCGTGCTCCCTCCACGCCACGAACTCCACCGCCCTGTCTGTCAGGGGTAGCTCCACCGTGAACTCCTCCACACGCCTGCACAGGAGCCCAGCCACCTCCTCGTCCCGCGCACACAGCAGGCGCATGTGGCCAATGTCCTCCTCCGCCCCCCCACAGAAGATACAGGGGTGGGCCGGTATTGCCATACGCGTGAGCTTCTGCCTCCACCGTCGCATGACCTGCATGGTGGACAAGCGACCGTCACGTGCCCGCGGCATATTTCTGTGCGTTGGGCCGTGGTGTACAGCTCCCAGGGGCACCGCCTCGCCGGCGCCAGCCAGTGGCGTGTGCGCCCTGGTGCGTGCCGCTAGCGAACGCCACTCCATCCCCCGGACTTGCTGAAGGGCTTGCATGGATGGCACACGCGGCTCGAGCTCTCCATTATCCCCCGGCACCAAGAAGATGGCGTGCTCCTTTGGTAGGACGAGATGGACAGGCGGGGCCATTGCACGGGCCGCGGCAGAGTCCGGCGCCTCGAGCGGGACCGCCGCCAAGTGCGAGCTCTGCCTCACCACCCAGTGGTGCGGCCCCCCAACTCGGCGTGGCAGCCGCCGCAGCCCCTCCACTATCCAGCTCAGTGCGTGCTGGTTGACCAGATGTGATGTCGGCCCCTTGATGCCACGGTACAGGGCCTCCAGCGCCCTGCAGATATGCGCTCCTATGATGGACGCATCCACCACGTGCACCGTGCACGCTGACGGGGGCGTGTGCAACAGGTATGCCGCCGCGCCGATAATCTCTGCCTCCGGGACCGTGCCGTAGATGGCCCGTAGACACCCCGATACCCCCTTGTAGGCCCTCGCACACCTCCCGCACCACCACTTGACCAGAGGGAAGCAACAACCGCACTACCGCGGCGTCCAGGTACAAAGGCTCTAGTAGAGAAAGGGGAAGCACAGGACGCGCGGGAGACGAAAATGACATTAGGCACCAACAACGCAACCTTTGTGAAGGTCCCCGATGGCGTCGCCCCTAGTGGGGTTGTGGACGCGCAAGAGCTGTCCGGTGCAGTAAACTATGCCATAGGCCCATGCGCGACAGACTGTGTCCCGTGTGCCGAGCCCGTGCAGCCTAGCAAGGCGCACGTGGTACTCTTGCCTCTCAGGTTCCTGCCCCGTTCTCCCAGGCCCATGTCCCGTCCGCACCGTGTTACCACTGCCGATTGTGCCCGTAGGCCTGATGCGCATGGTGATCTGTCGACCCGCAACTCCCGGTTTCACAAGCGTCTTTGGACTGCAGCAGGAAAGGTCCCTGAAGAAGGCAGCCAAGTACTGGGACGGCCCCGCACGTCCCACAATACAACCAGCTTGGGCACACTTGCGAGTGGGTGGTAATCTGTACACACTCGCCCTACAGCGCCCAGTCCGCACCGATGAGGCCCCCCAAGCCCTTGATCAGTTCACGCCCTGCCTGTCCCGTCCCTATGTGAGCGCGGGGATCACAATGCCTCGGGACGCCGTCCACCGGTTCGCGCTAAAGGGGCAACGGCGGCTCCTCGACCCGAACCGAGGCGCGGGCTGCTTGCTACCCAATCCCGCTCGTCGTCATCGGGATCGACCCAGCCCTATGGCCCCCGTCCCACTACACCCTCAATGGGCAGTGGGTGGAGCCCGTGTCTGGCGAGAGCGACCCGTGCCAAGCCACTAGGGGTGCTTGCGGCTATTCCGACACCGTCTGGTTCTTGTCCTTGCGGTGCCAGATGGGACGCTCCCTCTGCGGTGCGGCCGCCATATCATGTCCTTTGCCCTCAAGTTGCAGCCTATGTCGCCCCTCAGCCGCCATGCCGCCCCTCCGATGTGCCGCTACCGTACCACGTTGTTTGCCCGAACAAGCGAGTGACGAGTGGGGCCCAACATGGACCTCATCGCCGTGATGGCTGCCCATGCGCCCTTGAGTGTTGTCTCCATGTTCCGTGATGTCCTCAGTGGTGCCCTGGGGTACGCCTCTGAGGTTGGACGCGTTGTGGTGTACATGCGTGCTCCCCTTCAGTGTTGTTGCGTGCTAGTGCACAATGCGAGTGTGTCCTGTCTGCCACGTGATCTGTTTGTGTTCCAATTCCGTCCTTGATGCCTTGCCCGGCGGCCCGGTGACCGCGCTTATGGGGGGCGGGGGGCTCGGGCATTGGGCAGCCCCTGTGGGCAGCTCCCGCTCGGTCTAATTGTTGCGGGCCGGCTAGTCGCTGCTTTGGCCATGTTGTTCTGAATTGCAAGTATTCCGCCTTGAGCAGGACGCTGCCATGGACTTGAGCGGCTGAAGTGCGCACGGGAGTAAGGGCTGCCAGTAAAGCTGCTCGCCGGCCAAGGACATGGGGTTGTATCAAACTCCCTCTCTCTGTCCGCCCACCCCATGTCCCTCGAGTGTGCAGCACGCACACACCCAAATACCGCCCCCTCCCCCCGAGGTTGCACCCCCCCCCCCCCTCTGTGCAGCTCATGTTTGACGTCAAAATTCTGTCGGTTGACCGCCGGCGCTGAACCATCATTGATGTGAATGCCTGAGCGGTATCGCGTGTTTGTAAGGCGGGTGCGTCCAAGGAGTGCAGTGTTACGCACGGGCCCTCTGAGGTGGAGGTCCCGGGGGGCCAGTTGGCGGAGGAGCTGGTTCGTGGCTTTGGGTTTTGGATCTCCATGTTGCGCGCGGCGGCCGGGTCCGTGGATAGCACGGTGCTCCCCAGCGCCAACCAATTTTCCTCTCGGTCTCCTTGAAAGAGGTTATGACCGAGGTGCGCAACGGGATGGCGACGTGGTCCCCTCGAGCTTGTCTTTTTGGCAGACATTGCGGCAATCTATCAATGGCCACAAGGTCCGGCGCAGTTCCGGATGGGCGTCAGTAATGACCCCAGTGCCTTCCACTTGATCCTCAATCCAGCCTGTTTCCCGTGGGCCTCCCCGCAGATCAAGGGATCCATGTCCTGGCTCGGTTTCTGGTGTGCCCTGTATTTCGCATGGGTCAATCAGGCTGGCTACACCGTCCCTTAGCAAAGGGTCTGTGGATGATGTCGGCCTCCATACGCAGTTGCATGCAACCTTGAAGACACTTTGCTCCACGGCAGGCTCGCCGTTTGCTATCGTCAAGCCCGTCCCCCTCTTCCCGCTGTTGACGGCCGGCGTGCCCCCCCAGGTATGTGGGTTGCCGGCTAGCTCCGGCGGAGAGAAGGGCGCCGGGTGGGGGTGTGCGCCCCAGCCTCCATTCTTGCAGCGGCCATCAACTGCGGCCCCGTGTGCATCCACCAAACTGTTGCTACTGGCTGTTGAGCTTCGGTCTTTTTGCAAGCGCCTGCCTGCACAGTCGGACGACGCAGCCAGGCCGAGCCCCCATCTCTACATGGGTAGTGGCCGCAGTGCAGCCTCTGTTCTCCCCCTGCTCCTCGGCGTTCGAGACGTGCTGCAGCTAGCGCACTTTTTGGTGGCCCAGGCCCCCTACTTTGGCTCCGACCAGATAGCGGTCACGGGGCAGTTGCGCGCTTGGAAGTCCCATCTCGAGTGCAAGGTGCTTATTGGCATCTCTGTGGGCGGTTCTCGTGAGACTTTCTTCGCATGGTCTCCTATGTGGCCCTTTGGCCCCAGATGATGACTTGTGTGGGATCGGGGTTGACCTCGCTGTGGGCCTCTCGTCCTCGGTTGACGCCCGTTGCGTTGTCATGTTGGCCATGGTGTGTGACCGACTACGCGACTCCCTCGTTCTAGTGGTGGGTATTGCCCCAGCCGACAAGATTGGGGCGCACAAAGAGCACATCCTCGCGGTCCTACTCAAGGCTACTGGCCCGGCCTCTAGGGTGCAGGCCTGGGCCCAGAATTTTTCGACACCGACGAAAGTCTCCCCAATGGCACCCACGCCTTCTATCTCGTCCCCCAAGGCGGGGCGGTGGAAAAAATTCTTACCCCCCCACCCTCCTCCGGGGGCACCCCCCCGAAAAAAAAGCTGGCACCCCATGTAGGATTTTTTTTTCACCCGGAGGAATTTTTTTACTGTGTGCTACTCGATCTTGCGTGGCACCTTCACTTTGTCACATTGTATGACATTGGCACATGAACTACTGCTGAGACAAAAGTAATTGGGGTTTTTTTTCATGGCGGCATTGGCGGTAGCGGGGGACACTTGTTAATTGCAATCGTTAGCCCGCGGACAACGAGCCCCTGGCGCGGGGCGCTGCCACCCACATTGAGCATTTTGTCCGATCCATCTACTCTCCAAGCGGAGCCGCTAGCCTTGCTACGCTAGAGGTCCCACTTAGCAATGAGTGTGGGCGAAGAGTGGAGCCGCGTAACCACCAGCGCTTGGTGGCCCTGTGGCAACCCGGGAGTGGAATTGCGGTACACAATGTGAAATATGGGGTGTTCCACTTATTTGTTTGTTTGTTTCACAACCCCATATTCCTCAGTATTGTTGCGCCCCTTGAGTTGGGGTTAGGGACTCGCAATCCACGCTTTGTTGCTTGCATGCTTGTAGAGAGCCGCAATGGATCTATAGGGAGAAGACAAAAGAGGGAAAGAACCAGGGATTTGGGCTACTGCACAGCAAGGGAGGGCGAAGAAAGCGTGAGAGGGAGAAAGTCCAATTAACAATAACCCATCAAGATTTGGGTTCAATTGTACGTGTCATTTGATTTTCCTTCTCGCAGACCTTTTGGATGTTGTCGGCGATCAACATCGCATGGGGCCAACGGGATGCCCATGGGTGGACTTGTCCCTGTTGTGAGCGCTTATCTCTTCTAGCTACCCCCGACACGTAGTCCTACCAGTTGCATTGCCAGTGCAAGAAGCATCGCGCAAGGATTCCCCCATTGTGAAGGGACGCCAACTGCCCATGACCCGCTTTTTCAACAACTCGTCCCAAGGGTCGCACCCCTCTCAGCTGCAATCCCAGGAATCATCAAGGCCATCGGAAGACCCCAGCAGCCCATGGTCTGGGGCTAGAGAACCCTTGGCACTGTCACTCTCGCCTATTGTGTTGCCTAAGTGCATGGGTGCTTTGCCACTGGGTGTGCCTAGTCCGGTTGCCCTTTGTGGGCGCTTATCCACTGATGCGCCACTCCCACGAAAAAGTGCACTGGATATATGTTGATGCAGTTGGTTGTTTCTCGTGTGACCCGGCATGCAAGGATGAGGCTCAAGTCGATGACAATGGGCATTTGATGCCTTGCACCGCATGCGAAGCACTTCCGCGGGACCCCGCAATGTGCAAATGGATGCGCGAGGAACGCACAGGTGATTGTAGTACTGAACATTGGAAACTAGGCTTCCTGAAGCTATTAGAGCGTGTTGCGGGGCACCGTGCTGAGAAACGAGCCGTTGTCAGGGAATAGCGCCGAGTCTTTAATGTGTGTCAAACTCTCGTGCAGAATTGCGATGCGCGCAAGACCCTTATTATCGCCATTGCCCAAGACAAGCGGCCACTGGCTTCTCGTAGGGCCACCCCTCTTATAGCGGCCAGACAAAGTGCGGTTGCTATTTTGGAGGACATGTCGAAAGCTATTCAAGTGAAATTGTATAGCAAGGACGACCTCGACTTGGCATGTCTCGCGGCCATTGGTATTCGAGGCATCCGCTTGCTGTGTGCCTTGAATCTGGCCGGGCATTTGGCCTTTGAGGACGAGGACAACACCAGTGAGAGCAGTAGTAGCAGTAACAACAGCAGCAAACGAAGCAGCGACAACAACAACAGCGGCACTAACAGCAACAGCAGCAGCAGCAGCAGCAAATAGAGCGGTAGTAGTAGCAACACACCAAGAAGCCGAAGCCAAGTAGCGGAAGAAGAAGCTGATTCAGAAGCACACGAAAGCGAAATCCCCCGTAAAGCAGCAGGCTCCGGGCAACACAGGCCAGGAGCGACCCGCAGCTTCCCAAGGTGGGAGGCCAGAGAAGTGATATGTGGCCGCTGGGGATAACCGGCAACAAGGTACGTTGGCCGGCAATGGGGTGACGGCGTAATGCCACTCGAAATGCGAAACAACTCGAAACGGCATTACAGCAGTGGGCACCCCGTTTGGCAGGCGGAACGTTGGCAAGCCAATGAAGGTTGGTAGGACATCGGGCTACGGTTGGGGGGGTCAGGACCAACGATGTGCACGTGGTGCAGCGATATTCGAGCGTTCAACTATACGGTTTTTGTAGTCAGATAAAACCATAGGAGAAAATTTTTTTGGGCGATGTGCACGCAAGAACGGCGTAGTGCAACAATGTGCACCATTCACACACATACACAGACATACTCACACACCAACACACAAACCGTACCCTCACTGAGAACCAATCTTTGGTGGCAAGCCATTGTGGCGTAGCGGTCATCAAGCAGCATGCGAGAAGGCAATGGGGACATGACATTGTGGGGTCCGCTGTAGCCCTAGGCAACCTGCAGAACGGCCAGAATGGACATCAATCACCCTTGTCCTTCAATGTTGCTGGTTCAGTTTCCCGCCCAGATAGCGTGTATTGCCTTATCTGGGGACTTTTTCTTGCCGATAAGAGGCCAGGGTGGGGCGCTGCACTGCCGGAACAGACCGGGGATCTTTGTGCCCTTAAAAACAAATACCACCGATATCTTATGAAATATCCACGGTTACCTTGAAAAATACCCTCCTTGCACCTTCCAAACCAAAACACACGGGGTAGACTTATGGAAATTTCAGGTCTTGGGGTCCGGAAAAAATTTTCGCGCGAATTTTTTATACCACCACACCTCCGGGGGTTCCCTCGAAAAAAACCCTATACGGTGGTACCACGAATTTTTTTCTACCCCCCCCCCCTGTTCGTCCCCCGCGACCTACCAAGCTGCTGCGGCGTGCCCCTGCACCCCTAAGACTGTATCCCCCCCCCCCCCCCCGGGTCCCCCCTTTTCCTGACAACGGTCACCCTCCGGTCCCAATGCAGTTTGCTAGGGTCTTGGCAGATTCCAGGAACTGCGTGACACCGTGCGGGGCCCGGTGTGCAGGAGCGCAGGGGTGAAGCCGAGCGCGGTCCACATGCCTTTCTTGTATTGCACTGTGAAGCTTGCGCCGTCGGATGCAGTGCCGGGGCTAAGGGCAAACTTGTTGTCAAGAACATCAACACAAGTCGGTGGTCTATGCTGAACAATACCAATGCCGATGGCTCCCGTGTGGAGGCCCCCGTCTACCAAATCAGGCCGGACAAATGGGGCTCCCCCTTGAGTCAAAGGTGCAGCCTACGCGGGGCAGAGACACCATTGCCACACCAAGTGTGACCCCGCCCCAAGCGAGCGCACTAGCGGCAACAGCGCGGGTGGCCGAACGCAGTGCGCGCAGGGTAAAGGGAAACGCAAGAGGAGGGCACCGTGCAACGAGTAGGCAACGGCCAACCGGTGGAAGGAGAGTTGGCGTGCTTGTGTGTGTATAACAGGAGCTGCGGGTAGTGGGATGACCTCCTGGCAATCCTCCCTAGACTCATACGCCTGCCAAAGCACAACAGCAGCCCCCGTTGCCTCGTCGTACCCTTGGCTCACGGCATCATGTCCTCGATTGTGTTAACCCGTGATGGCCGCTGGCCGCTCACACGGCAGGGTAGAACGGTCAATGCTTCTGCTTGCAAGTGAGCGGAGTACTCCCCTGACTGAATGGATGTGACCCAGTTCCCCCGGTCGGGCAGTCGCCTCACAGCTCTGCATGCCACCGTGCCCCGACCCGCCGTTGGCTTTCTGCCCCTGCAGGCAGGTTCCGCAACACCATGCCCCACTCTATTGCTGCCAAATCACCTACCGCCCGGGCCGTTGAGCTGCAGCTGTCTGACATCTTCCCCTCACCGAGGACGATGTGGAGCCCTTATGCCGGAAAACCCTTGGTCAGGTGCCGACACATGGCCGCCTTTGTGCACCTACTCAGGGTACCGGCAACTTATCTCGTCTTGTCCTCGCCCACACTGCGGCCGGCACTTCTAGTGGATGCTCCGCTCCCGTTGGATGCACTGGCGCTCCGTGGCCACAACCCTAACCATCTCTCGGACACCTTCCAGGAGTGGGTGCCGTACCTCTTGGACAGGCTAGCCACATGCGGAAAAGAGCTAAAGACCGATCTTCATCACCGTGCAACAGTGTATGTCACACATTTTAACCTTGAAATTCGTTCGGCGTCCACGGAGATTTTTCTGATGATCCTATCGGCGGATCAAGACACCCATGCTACACCTCCCATTCCCCTGCTGCACTAGCTCTCACATTGGGTCGCAAGGGAAAAGAACAAGACCCTGGCCTCAGCGGTGGCACGCACCCTAGATACAGGCGCCTAGCCCAGCCCCGCTGAACGAAAAGTAATGGGCGGCAGAAGTGAAAGCCCGCCGCACTGCACCGATGTTCCCCCAAATTCTTTCACATATAGAACACCAATTTTCCGGATGCCATGGATCGTGCGGCGGTTGTCCCTGGTGGCAAGTTTAACACGGGGCCCACTTTGTCAAGGTTATGTTTCAAGATGAATGAATTACCGAATCAGCTACGGCGCCGCTAGGCAAGGTCACCTCCACTAAGGCACTGGTGGGCGCATTCGAGTCGGTGTGGCTCTGCATCCCCAACCCGAAGCAGCAGACCGTCCGCCGGCTAGAACCTGCGGCGCCTCCTTGAGGCGCTAGAGACAGAGTATGGGTCCAGCAACACATTCACCGTGCAAGAGGATGTCCTCTGTCACATAGACCCGTTGGTGACGAGAGCTCGCACCACCCCAGGCCTATCTTGGGCCAATGCAGCATTAGCACTGGTGGCTAGCAAGGTTGTCCCCACTGGTGCGGCGGGCTCGCTGGTGGTTGTTCTGGATGAACAATCGTTTCGCCATGCAGTCTCCGAGTGTGTGGACGGTCTGCGGACCAAATTTCAGCCCGAGCTGTTCAAAACTTAGGTGCAGCGGCAAATGGAGCCGCATCCCACCTCCACTTTTGCGTGGTTTCTATCTAGTAGCCCCCCCCGCCCCCCTCCCTTCACCTGCGCGTGCCCCAACACGACTTTGTGCCGCATACCACGGCGCCCTTGACCCCTCGGCGGGAGAACTCTGGGCTCTCGTACCCGGCGGTGGTGCTGCAAGGTTATGCGGCACCGAAATCAGCTGTTGACCCCTCCCTCTCCACGCCGTCCCCCTCGGGGCTCCTACGCCCTAAAGGTGACACCCTTGGTACGCGTTTGAACATAAAGGTTGCTCCGACGAGAACATTCCAAATGGGAACGCTTTTGGTCGAAACCATTTCCTACCGGAACACAACCAGAACAAGTTGCAGGGACCAAATAATCAGGTCCGTTGCCATGAGTTCCAAAGTTTGCAAATGGTGGTATTGGTCCTTTTCCTTGCTTGTTGAGTGTGTCTACAGTGCACTGCCTCACTGTCAGGTGGCAATAGGCAGTGCAACTCTTGCAATGCACTGCCTCGCTGCCTGGGGGCAGTGGTTAGTGGAACCCCTGCAATGCATCGCCTCACTCCCCGGGGGCAGTGCGCAATGGAACTCCTGCAACGAAGTGCCTCACTACCTGGGGGCGGTGGGCACTACAAGGGCCTACGTTTGTCGATAGGGGCCTGCTGCTATGTTTCGGGGCATTGTTTCCACTCTCCCCTAGTCATACAATTCGAAATTTTGTTGTCTATCTTCAACAAAACTGTTATTTGGTGTTCAGCGCAATGATTCTATGTCGTTCCAACGGTGGGGCACGGCCTTACCCGTTAAGTTGCTCCCTTGTTGCTGTGTCTACTGCTAATTGTTAGTGTTGTTCCTTGGTACAAATGCTACATATGTCCATGGATACCTTTCACTAGGGTTATGCATTTTGAATTATTGTCATCCGTGCTCAATTTTCTTCGAGTACCATGCCTGCGAAAAAGACCCGGGTTAAGGAAGTAACCACCCACCTTGTCCATTGGGCGGGTGCGGTGAGCCTTCAAGACAGGGATCTTGTAGGGGGGCTTTTGGCGGAATGGGCCGTCTCCTCCCCACACGCTCGGTGCCAATTTGTTGTGGCTGTGCGCTTGGCCCAACCTAGTTGTTTTCGGGAGGTGCAGCAGGAGGCAATCACTAAGCATTTCTCTGACGTCCTTCGCCCGCATGAGTGTTGCAAACTCATCTTAAACCTACGTGCGCCCAAATCAGCATGGCACACCCTTTCCGAGGTGTATACCCTCCGGGGGTTGAGGTACACGGCAGCTACGGGGTTGCTGTTTGCTCGCCCCATGTGTCCCGAGAGGGCTTTCCTAAAGCGCTGGCAGAGGCTGTTGGCCCCGCTTGAGTTGGACCCCCCGGTGAGCACATCCGACCCAAAGACCACAGGTGTCAGCTGGCCGTGGGCATCGCGGCTTGGCTACATTGCGAGCCGGCCCCCGTTGTGCCGCATGATTGATTGGTCTTTCCCCTTGACATTCATTGTTAGGGATAATGGCCATCCATTTGCTGGCGGGGAGTGGTCCCAGTTGAGCGTCTCCATCGTCAACATGGGCGTTTGGGGACGCATCCCTGATTACTTATGGGTCATCGGACTGGCCATCTGTGGGGACAAGCAAATGGCCACCTTGGCAACGCTTTGGAAAGCCAACATCGAGGTGTGTTTTGTGCACCAACAATTGTTCTAGCGACGTTCTGGCAACTTCTTCTAGTGACTTTCCGGCGGTGTTACAGCCATTTGTTTGAACGCGAATTGGAACAAGCAATTTTCGAACAGTCTCCATGACAATGGGACTCATTGTTGCACACGTTGCTACGCGCTGATTTGACCGATGTTATAGCCTCTTAAAATGACCGGCTCGCAACGAGACCCTAGGAAATAAACCTTGTTTGTTGAATTTGGGGCCGTTTTGCGGATTTCCGGCGATTCTTATGGTTTTTGGAGCAGTTTTGGGCTACTTTTTGTAACGATTCGGGAATTACCCAGCTACATACATGGACACAAAATGAGAATCCCCCAGCTACTAAGGACATCAAACACGGCTTGCTAGGCTTGGTCGATGAGGGGTGTGCCCCTCATCCACCTAACCTAGCATGTGGCTGAACGGCCACATGAGTTTTTTGTATGTTTTGCGCGTATTTTTGTGACATTTCACATAATGCATTTGTGCCGTCGACAACATGCTTTACGAGGATGCTTTTTGTTGTAGTTTCTGACACTCTAGACCACCCCCTTCATCTCGTTGTTCAATTTGGGCCCCCGGCCCGCCTTGCCACGTGCGCGGAGAGGGGGGGGGGGGGGGCTCTCCGCACAAGTCAGAGGCCACCTCCAACCCCCTATAATAGGGGACCCCATGTGTCTAAAACGGCGGTTCTATCACCCCTACACCCTTTCCCCTCATAATGACCGTCTCGATGAGAAAACTTCAAAAGTCACCTTCGTTTGCTCCGTTTATGCCCGTTTTGAAGAGGTAGCAGAGTTTTTCAACCATTCTCCATGAAAGCGGGGCTGAATTTTGCACAGGTTCCTTCGCGCTGATTTGACCCATGTAATAGCCCCTTAAAATGACCGGCTTGCAACGAAATGTTAGGAAATCAGCTTTTTTTGTTGGATTTGATGCCGCATTGCGGATTTACGGCCATTTCTATGGTTTTTTGAGCACTTTTTGGCTCTTTTTTTGACCGATTTGAGAATTAACCGGATGGATACATTGACACAAAATGAGAATCTCCGGGCCACTAAAGACATCAAACACGGCTTGCTAGGTTTGGTTGATGAGGGGTGTGCCCCTCATCAACCACGCCTAGCATGTGGTTGAACGGCCACATGTGTTTTATGTATGTTTTGCGTGTACTTTTTAGTGACATTTCACACACTGCATTTGTGCCGTCAACGGCATGCTTTACGGGGATGCTATTTGTTTCAGCTTCCCACACTCTAGATCACCGCCTTCATCTCCTTGTTCAATTTGGGCCCCCCGGCCCGCCTTGCCACGTGCGCGGAGAGGGGGAGGGGCCCCCTCCGCACAAGTCACAGGCCACCTCCAACCCCCTATAATAGGGAACACCCTGACGTCAAATTCCGGTTCTATCACCCCTACACCCTTGCCCCTCAAAATGACCGCCTTGATGGGAAAACTCACAAAATCACCTTCGTTTGCTCCGTTTATGCCCGTTTTGAAGAGTTAGCAGGGTTTCAAGCAGTTTTTCAACCAGTCTCCATGAAAATTGGGCTTAATTTTGCACACGTTGCTACACGCTGATTTGACCAATGTTATAGCCCCTTAAAATGACCAGCTCGCACCCAAACGTTAGGAAATAAACCTTGTTTGTTGAATTTGGTGCCGTCTTGGGGATTTACCTCCATTTTTATGGTTTTTGGAGCAGTTTTTGGCTATTTTTTTGACCCGTTTGGGAATTACCCAGATGGATACATTGACACAAAATGAGAATCTTCCGGCTGCTAAGGACATCAAACACGCCTTGCTAGGCTTGGTTGATGAGGGGTGTGCCCCTCATCAACCAAGCCTAGCATCTGGCCGAACGGCCACATGAGTTTTATGTATGTTTTGCACGTATTTTTTGGTGACATTCCACGCAAAGCATTTGTGCCGTCAACGGCATGCTTTACGGGCAAGGTATTTGTTGTAGTTTCCCACACTCTAGATCACCGCCTTCATCCCCCGGTTCAATTTGGGCTTCCCGGCCCGCCTTGTCACGTGCGCGGAGAGGGGGAGGGGCCCCCTCCGCACAAGTCACAGGCCACCTCCAACCCCCTATAATAGGGAACACCCTGACGTCAAAATTCCGGTTCTATCACCCCTACACCTTTGCCCCTCAAAATGATTGCCTTGATGAGAAAACTCAGAAAATCACCTTCATTTGCTTCGTTTATGCTGCTTTTGAAGAGTTCGCAGAGTTTTAAGCAGTTTTTCAACCATTCTCCATGAAAGCGGGGCTGAATTTTGCACAGGTTGCTTCGCGCTGATTTGACCCATATTATAGCCCCTTACAATGACCGCCTCGCAACGAAACGTTACAAAATAACCTTTGTTTGTTGAGTTTGCTGCCGTTTTGCGGATTTAAGGCCATGTTTATGGTTTTTCGAGCAATTTTTGGCTATTTTTTTGACCGATTTGAGAATTAACCGGATGGATACATTGACACAAAATGACAATCTCCCGGCTGCTAAAGACATCAAACACGGTTTGCTAGGCTCGGTTGATGAGGGGTGTGCCCCTCATCAACCGAGCCTAGCGTGTGGCCAAAGGGCCACATGAGTTTTCTGTATGTTTTGCACGTATTTTTTGGTGACATTTCGCGCACTGCATTGGTGCCGTCAACGGCATGCTTTACGGGGATGCTATTTGTTGTAGTTTCCCACACTCTAGATCACCGCCTTCATCCCCTAGTTCAATTTGCCCTCCCCGGCCCGCCTTGCCACGCGTGCGGAGAGGGGGAGGGGCCCCCTCCGCACAAGTAACAGGCCATGTCCAACCCCCTATGATAGTGAACACCCTGCCGTCGAGATTTCGGTTCTATCACCCCTACACCCTTGCCCCTCAAATTAACTGGCTCAATGAGAAAACTCACAAAATCACCTTCGTTTGCTCCGTTTCGGCCCGATTTGAAGAGTTAGCAGGATTTTAAGCAATTTTTCGAACAGTCTCCATGAAAATGGGGCCCATTGTTGCACTGGTTGCCACGCGCTGATTTGACCGATGTTATTGCCCCTTAAAATGACCGGCTCGCAACGAGACCTTAGGAAATAAACTTTGTTTGTTGAATTTGGGGCCATTTTGCGGATTTCCGGCGATTCTTATGGTTTTTGGAGCAGTTTTTGGCTATTTTTTTAGCAATCCGGGAATTACCGCGATGGATACATTGACTCAAAATGAGAATCCCCCAGCTACTAAGGACATCAAACACGGCTTGCTAGGCTTGGTCGATGAGGGGTGTGCCCCTCATCGGCCAAGCCTAGCATTTGGTCGATGAGGGGTGTGCCCCTCATCGACCAAGCCTAGCATGTGGCCGAACGGCCACATGATCTTTTTGTATGTTTTGCGCGTATTTTTTGGTGGCATTTCAAATTATGCATTTCTGCCGTCAACAACATGCTTTACGAGGATGCTATTTGTTGTAGTTTCTCACACTCTAGAACACCGCCTTCATCCCCTAGTGTGATCTCCCCCGCAGGGGCCGTGGTAATTCGGCGTCGGCGGGGAGGGTACCCGCCGAAGCGCAATTCACCACCGACAAGGGTGTTAGTGGCAGATCGTTGTAACTCTTTTTCGCCCCTCCCGAAACGTGTAGCATATGCCCCTCAATATGACCGCAACGGAAAATAAGATATGCCACTTTCGGACTTTTGGGCCCGTGACAGTGGTTTTGGTGAAATAGCACCGTTTTAAATTGTTTTGAAGCAGTTTTCTAATTATCTACCGCCAGGCACGCTAGGGATGGGGTCTGAAGCTGCACACCTAAAGTTTATATGCCAAATAACGACATGTATGAGCCTCAGGCCTCAAATCCTAAGAAATCTTAGTGCTAGATCGGTTCCGCACGCATGCTGCGCCAGAGGTGCCGACATTGCGGTCTTTCATTTTGACTGTCCAAAGCTAAAACTAGCTACAGTTGACGAAAACTCGATTTCAGGGCAATAATGCAAAGGGTTTTTGAAGCCTGATGATACTGTAAAATTGCTTTCTTGCAAAACGGCGTAAATCACTGTTCTGCGACGCCGATCGCAGATTTCCGAGATATGGCTGTGAGACGCCAAGGTTTTGAGTTCTATTCCGGTTCCGCGTCCAAAACTACCCAACTTTAGCTTTCGGTTCATAAAAATTCGAGCTGGTAGGCCAAAGATATGACTTTTTTGCGTTTTACACAGTTAGCTTAGTTTGGCCATTTTAGCCCGTTTCGTAGGCTTGTTGTAGGGAAACCATGGGGCTCTAGCAACGAACCACGTGATAACCCAAGTCCATTTGGACCCAATTGATATGAAAAGCATTAAGGTTGACCCTCCTAGCCTCGTCTTGATGCTAACACCGGCCTACCAAAAACATGGATCTCCCTCCCGGTCTTCCGGTTGCATCCCTATGCATCCGTGGTGCTTCAACCAAGTATACCTGGACCTAGAGGGGGGAGGAATGGCCACTAGTTTGCCAAGTGTACCCCCAAAGGCCCCTAGATATATCAGTCGGGGGTTTGGCGTTTTGGTCGAAAATGGCCATTTTAGGTTCGCGGGTCCACCCGTCGGAGATCATTCTCCAAAATACCGTGGAGTTAGAACAAAGTGTTGGGCTTGTTTGAAAGCTGGGGACAATTGCTAAAAGGACAATTGGACCCGTCACAGGCCGTCTCACACCCATTACTCGCAAAAATACCATCTTTGGTGGTCATTTTTGTGTAAAATCAGACGTATATTTTTCATACCCCTCTATATCAAAACATGTACCTATCGGGCCATAGTCGGGTAAGAAGCGCACATGATAGCGGGGTGTCTACCAAGTATATTTGGGTAGTTTGGACCTAGAAGGGTGCAAAAAGTCAATAGTTTGCGTGTTGAAGCCATATTGGGCCAGACCTCTCTGCGGTAGGGGTTTTGCAGCTTTGTTGAACATGCCAGTTATGCGGTTCTTGGTGCATAACACAAAAACAGGCAACAAAAGCACAATTCTTGGTAGATTTGGTTCTTTCGAAGCCAATGACTAGTCCTATCCTTCTTTTAGTACATTGCATAGCTCTTTGAAAGAGCCCGTTCTTGCCTCGTGAATCCACGATATGTTAAAGAACGACCTATGAAAAAAAAACGACCTTCGATGCAGATGCTGTATCTTTACCATGCAATAGATGTGAATGCGTACCTCCCTCCTCGTAGTAGGCTTGGTGGGATGGAGCGTAACGGAAACCCACCAAGCCTTTCAAAAGGCAAGCAGCCAAAGAATCCTTGGAAACCCTTTCCGGTTCTAGATATTTGTATATAAAGTGCAAGCTTTCTTAGACCATTTGAAGATTAGTATTGATGCTATGTATTTCATGGTTTGCTGGTATCAATTGACCTTTACAATACATTCGTTGCATGCAATTGCATTGTCTTGGCAGCTTGAAGTGGGATTTGCCCAGGAACGTACCGAAGATGAATGAGGTTTCAGTGTGAACAAACAATTGTTTGGCCACCATTCGGGACCATCACCAGCCTCTAAACAAGCTAAGATGTATAACATGCCATGCATTGGAGTCCCAAATTGTATGCTAACCATAGGTGACAGTGGAGGATCAAGACTGCAATGTTACCGAACCGAACCGAAACAATCATGTGATGCATACCATACATATTGTCCTTGTGCCGTGTTGCACTCATGCCGCAACCCCCATGCTCTGCGATAGGCTGCGGCTTTGCGCATGTTGGCCTTGAACCGACACTCTAGACCACCGCCTTCATCCCCTTGTTCAAGTCCCCCCCCCTGTGGGTTGTTTTCTGGTGGGCGTCGGGGTGTTGGGCCTCTGACGCCCCATCAAAAACAAGGTCCATACCGTACGTTACGCGACCCCCGGGGAAAATACAGAGGCCTCCAAAAGCGTACCATGTTACCCGTTAAAATGTTCGAAATCGAATACTAAGAACCCGGCTTTTCCCTTTTTTCGCCGACGATAGTCGTTTTGGTGAGTTAGCGGCGTTTTAAGCGGTTTTTCGGGCAGTTTACGGACATTTGGGGCTGAATTTTGTGACGGCTGCTGCTTGCAAAATTGGGCTATGTTATAGCCCCTCAAAACGACCGCCTAAGGCCAAAACGTCAAAAAAACAACCCTGTTGGCTAAAACTGGTGCAGTTCTTATGCGTTGCGGCCAATTTTGTGCATTTTTTGGCAGTTTTTTGCCATATTTTTTGCCACATTTGGCATGTGTATCTGCTGCCCATGTGACAAGGTCTTTTTGCCCATGGGGCACCCATAGTGGGTAAGAGGCATTAGGCAGAATCCGCTAGGCTTAGTTTTTGTGGGGCTTGGCCCACAAAAACGGAGCCTAGCGGACGGCCTTGCGCCGTTGATGCCGTGTTTTCATGGTTTTCTCCTTCTCTGCTTGTGGATGGTCTTTTTGCCTTTGTCTTCCTTGTCCTCCCTGTTGTCATCCAAATCGTTGCCGTGCGACCCCACCTCGTGCAACTTTCCCCGGCTTGTTCAAATCCCCCCCGCAAGGGGGTTGGCTTCTGTGGGGGTCGGGGTGTTGGGGGCCCGTGACCCTGCGCCAGAAGCAGTGACCATACTGTACGTTGCGCGACCCCCCCCCCTGGAAAACGGCCCTCTCAAAACCCTTCCATGCAGGCCCTCAAAATGATCGCAATCGAATTCTAAGAACGTGACTTTTCCCCTTTTTCGCCGACAGTAGCCGTTGTGCTGAGCCAGCGGCGTTTTAAGCGGTTTTTCGGGCAGTCTCCGGAAATTTGGGGTTGGATTTTATATTGGCTCATACTTGCGAACCTACTCTTTGTTACAGCCCCCTAAAATGACCCGCTCGGGCAGAAAGCTCGGAAAATAAATCCCATAGGCCGAATTTGGTGCCGTTTTGATGATTTACGCCCAATTTTGTGCATTTTTTTGGCATCTTTTCGCCATGTTTGGCATGTATACTTGCTGCCCTTCTGACAAGGTTTTTTCGCCCAATGGGCAAACATAGTGGGCAAGAGGCATTAGGCGGAATCTGCTAGGCTCTGTTTTTGTGGGGCTTGGCCCACAAAAACGGAGCCTAGCGGCCGGCGCCTGCGCCGTTGATCCCGTGTTTACATGGTTTTCTCCTTCTCTACCTGTGGATGGTCTTTTTGCCTTTGTGTTCTTTGTCCTCCCCGTTGTCATCCGAGCCGTTGCCGTGCGACCCCGCCTCGTGCAACCTTCTCCGGCTTGTTCAAGTCCCCCCCCTCGGGGTTCTTTTATGGTTGGCGCAGGGTTGTGGGCCCCTTGACGCCCAATCGAAAACAAGGTCCATACCGTCCGTTACGCCACCACCCGGGGTAAATCCAGAGGCCTCCAAAAACTCACCATGTTACCCCTTAAAATGATCGAAACTGAATTCTAAGAACGCGACTTTTCCCTTTTTTCGCCGACGATGGTCGATTTGGTGAGTTAGCGGCGTTTGAAGCGGTTTTTCGGCCAGTCTACGGACATTTGGGGCTGAATTTGGTATTGGCTTCTGCTTGCGAAATTGGGCTATGTTACAGCACCTTAAAATGACCGGCGCAGGCCAAAACGAAGAAAATCGATCCCATTGGCCAAATTTGGTGCTGTTTTGATGATTTACGCCCAATTTTGTGCATTTTTTGGCAGTTTTTCGCCATGTTTGGCATGTATACTTGCTGCCCATCTGACAAGGTTTTTTCGCCCAATGGGCAGAGATAGTGGGCAAGAGGCATTAGGCGGAATCCGCTAGGCTCCGCTTTTGTGGGGCTTGGCCCACAAAAACGGAACCTAGCGGCCGGCGCCTGCGCCGTTGATCCCGTGTTTACATGGTTTTCTCCTTCTCTGCCTGTGGATTGTCTTTTTGCCTTTGTGTTCTTTGTCCTCCCCGTTGTCATCCGAGCCGTTGCCGTGCGACCCCGCCTCGTGCAACTTTCCCCAGCTTGTTCAAGTCCCCCCCCTCGGGGTTCTTTTATGGTGGGCGCAGGGTTGTGGGCCCCTTGACGCCCCATCGAAAACAAGGTCCATACCGTACGTTACGCCACCACCCGGGGTAAATCCAGAGGCCTCCAAAAACTCACCATGTTACCCCTTAAAATGATCGAAATTGAATTCTAAGAACGCGACTTTTCCCTTTTTTCGCCGACGATGGTCGATTTGGTGGGGGCCACGCAACAAAGCGTGGATTGTGAGTCCGTAACCCAAACTCAAGGGGCCACGCAACAAAGCATGGATTGAGATTTCCAAACCCCAACTCAATTTGAGATTTTCAAACCCCAACTCAATGGGCCACGCAACATATCGTTGATTGTGGGTCCCTAACCCCAACTCAAGGGGCCACGCAACAAAGCGTGGATTGTGAGTGCCTAACCCCAACTCGAGGGGCCACACAACAAAGCGCGGGTTGTGAATCCCTAACCCTAACTCGAGGGGCCACATAAGAAAGCGTGGATTGTGAGTCCCTAACCCGAATTCAAGGGGCCACACAGCAAAGCGTGGATTGTGAGTCCCTAACCCCAAGTCAAGGAGCCACACAACAAAGCGTGCATTGTGAGTCCCTAACCCCCACTCGAGGGGCCACACAACGAAGAGTGGATTTTGAGTCCCTAACCTCAACTCGAGGGGTCAAGCAACAAAGCGTGAATTGTGAGTCCCTAACCCCAACTCGAGGGGCCACGCAACAAAGCGTGGATTGTGAGTCCTGAACCAGAAATCAAGGGGCCACGCAACAAAGCGTGGATTACAAGTCCCTCACCCCAACTCAAGGGGCCACACAACAAAGCATTGATTGAGAGTCCCTAACCCCAACTCGAGGGGCCACGCAACAAAGCGTGGATTGAGAGTCCCTAACCCCAACTCCAGGGGCCACACAACAAAGCGTGGATTGTGAGTCCCAAACCCCAATTTGAGGGGCCACGCAACAAAGCGTGGATTGTGAGTCCCTAACCGCAACTCGAGGGGCAACACAACAGAGCCTGGATTGTGAGTCCCTAACCCCAAGTCAAGGAGCCACACAACAAAGCATGGATTGGGAGTCCCTAACCCAAATCGAGGGGCCACACAACAAAGCATGGTTTGTGAGTCCCTAACCCCGACTCCGGGGGCCACGCAACAAAGCGTGGATTTTGTGTCCCTAACCCCAGCCCGAGGGGCCACACAAGAAAGTGTGGATTGTGAGTCCCTAACCCCAACTTGAGGGGCCACACAACAAAGCGTAGATTGTGATTCCCGAACCCGAAAGCGAGGCGAGGCGCGACGCAAAAAAATGTGGATTTTGAGTCCCTAACACCAAATCGAGGTATTTGTATTGGCTGCTGCTTGCGAAATTGGGCTATGTTACAGCCCCTTAAAATGAGTGGCTCAGGCCAAAACGGCAGAAAAACAAGCCCGTTGGCCAAATTTGGTGCCGTTTTGATGATTTCCGGCCAATTTGGTGCATTTTTTGGCAGTTTTTTGCCATATTTTTTGCCATATTTGGCATGTATACTTGGTGCCCATCTGACAAGGCTTTTTCGCCAATGGGGCAACCATAGTGGGCAACAGGCATTAGGCGGAATCCGCTAGGCTCCGTTTTTGTGGGGCTTGGCCCACAAAAACGGAGCCTAGCGGCCGGCGCTTGCGCCGTTGATCCCGTGTTTACATGGTTTTCTCCTTCTCCGCCTCTGAATGTTCTTTTGGCGTTTGTGTTCCTTGTCTTGCCCGTGGTCACCCGAACCGTTGCCGTGCGACCCCACCTCGTGCAACTTTCCCCAGCTTGTTCAAATCCCCCCCCTGCTTTTGCATTTTTCCTTGGAAATGGCTTTTTTGAGCTTCTGTGTCCATTCATCGGAGATCGTTCTCCGACATACCGCGGAGTTAGAACAAAGTGTTGGGCTAGTTTGAAAGCCGAGGGTAATTGCTAAAAGGATAATAGGACCCGTCACATGCTGTCTCCCATCCATTTCTTCCAAAAATACCATCTTTGGTGGTCATTTTTGTGTAAAATCAGACCTATATTTTTCATACCCCTCTATATCAAAACATGTACCTATCGGCCCATAGTCGGGTAAGAAGCGCACATGATAGCGGGGTGTCTACCAAGTATATTTGGGTAGTTTGGACCTAGAAGGGTGCAAAATGTCAATAGTTTGCGTGTTGAAGCCATATTGGGCCAGACCTCTCTGCGGTAGGGGTTTTGCAGCTTTGTTGAACATGCCAGTTATGCGGTTCTTGGTGCATAACACAAAAACAGGCAACAAAAGCACAATTCTTGGTAGATTTGGTTCTTTCGAAGCCAATGACCAGTCCTATCCTTCTTTTAGTACATTGCATAGCTCTTTGAAAGAGCCCGTTCTTGCCTCGTGACTCCACGATATGTTAAAGAACGACCTATGAAAAAAAAACGACCTTCGATGAAGATGCTGTATCTTTACCATGCAATAGATGTGAATGCGTACCTCCCTCCTCGTAGTAGGCTTGGTGGGATGGAGCGTAACGGAATCCCACCAAGCCTTTCAAAAGGCAAGCAGCCAAAGAATCCTTGGAAACCCTTTCCGGTTCTAGATATTTGTATATAAAGTGCAAGCTTTCCTAGACCATTTGAAGATTAGTATTGATGCTATGTATTTCATGGTTTGCTGGTATCAATTGACCTTTACAATATATTCGTTGCATGCAATTGCATTGTCTTGGCAGCTTGAAGTGGGATTTGCCCAGGAACGTACCGAAGATGAATGAGGTTTCAGTGTGAACAAACAATTGTTTGGCCACCGTTCGGGACCATCACCAGCCTCTGAACAAGCTAAGATGTATAACATGCCATGCATTGGAGTCCCAAATTGTATGCTAACCATAGGTGACAGTGGAGGATCAAGACTGCAATGTTACCGAACCGAACCGAAACAATCATGTGATGCATACCATACATATTGTCCTTGTGCCGCGTTGCACTCATGCCGCGCCCCCATGCTCTGCGATAGGCTGCGGCTTTGCGCATGTTGGCCTTGAACCGAGACTTTGCGGGCTCTATACTAGTCGAGGAACAGCCGAAGCTAATTCTCCGTGATTCGCTCTTGTTCAAGTCCCCCCCCCCTGGGGGTTTTTTTCTGTTGGGCGTCGGGGTGTGGGGCCTCTGATGCCGCATCGAAAACAAGGTCCATACCGTACGTTATGCGACCCCCGGGGAAAATACAGAGGCCTCCAAAAACCTACCATGTTACCCCTTAAAATGTTCGAAATCGAATACTAAGAACCCGGCTTTTCCCTTTTTTCGATGACGATAGTCGTTTCGGTGAGTTAGCGGCGTTTTAAGCGGTTTTTCGGGCAGTTTACGGACATTTGGGGCTGAATTTTGTAATGGCTGCTGCTTGCAAAATTGGGCTATGTTACAGCCCCTCAAAATGACCGCCTAACGCCAAAACGTCAAAAAAAAAAAAAACCCCGTTGGCCAAAATTGGTGCCGTTTTTATGCGTTGCGGCCAATTTTGTGCATTTTTTGGCAGTTTTTTGCCATATTTTTTGTCACATTTGGCATGTGTATCTGCTGCCCATGTGAAAAGGCTTTTTCGCCCATGGGGCAACCATAGTGGGTAAGAGGCATTAGGCAGAATCCGCTAGGCTTAGTTTTTGTGGGGCTTGGCCCACAAAAACGGAGCCTAGCGGCCGGCCTTGCGCCGTTGATGCCGTGTTTTCATGGTTTTCTCCTTCTCTGCTTGTGGATGGTCTTTTTGCCTTTGTCTTCCTTGTACTCCCTGTTGTCATCCAAACCGTTGCCGTGCGACCCCACCTCGTGCAACTTTCCCCGGCTTGTTCAAATCCCCCCCGTAGGGGGCTGGATTCTGTGGGGGTCGGGGTGTTGGGGGCCCGTGACCCCGCGCCCGAAGCAGTGACCATACTGTACGTTGCGCGACCCCCCCCCCTTGGAAAACAGGCCTTCTCAAAACCCGTCCATGCAGGCCCTCAAAATGATCGCAATCGAATTCTAAGAACGTGACTTTTCCCCTTTTTCGCTGACAGTAGTCGTTGTGCTGAGCCAGCGGCGTTTTAAGCGGTTTTTCGGGCAGTCTCCGGAAATTGGGGGTTGGATTTTATATTGGCTCATACTTGCGAACTTACTCTTTGTTACAGCCCCTTAAATTGACCGGCTCGGGCCGAAAGGTCAGAAAATCAATCCCATTTGGCCAAATTTGGTGCTGTTTTGATGATTTACGCCCAATTTTGTGCATTTCTTTTTGCATCTTTTCGCCATGTTTGGCATGTATACTTGCTGCCCTTCTGACAAGGTTTTTTCGCCCATGGGGCAAACATAGTGGGCAAGAGGCATTAGGCGGAATCCGCTAGGCTCCGCTTTTAGGGGCTTGGCCCACAAAAACGGAGCCTAGCGGCCGGCGCTTGCGCCGTTGATCCCGTGTTTACATGGTTTTCTCCTTCTCAGCCTGTGGATGGTCTTTTTGCCTTTGTGTTCTTTGTCCTCCCCGTTGTCATCCGAGCCGTTGCCGTGCGACCCCGCCTCGTGCAACTTTCCCCAGCTTGTTCAAGTCCCCCCCCCTGGGGGTTCTTTTCTGGTGGGTGTCGGGGTGTGGGGCCCTTGACGCCCCATCGAAAACGAGGTCCATACCGTACGTTACGCCACCACCCGGGGTAAATCCAGAGGCCTCCAAAAACTCACCATGTTGCCCCTTAAAATGATCGAAATTGACTTCTAATAACGCGACTTTTCCCTTTTTTCGCTGACGATAGCCGTTTTGGTTAGTTAGCGGCGTTTTAAGCAGTTTTTCGGGCAGTCTCCGGAAGTTTGTGGCTGAATTTTGTATTGGCTGCTGCTTGCGAAATTGGGCTGTGTTACAGCCCCTTAAAATGACCAGCTCAGACCAAAACGTCAAAAAAACAACCCCGTTGGCCAAAATTGGTCCCGTTTTGATGAGCTACGGCCAATTTTGTGCATTTTTTGGCAGTTTTTGGCCATACCTTTTGCCTTATTTGGCATGTATACTTGGTGCCCACCCGACAAGGCTTTTTTGCCCATGGGGCAACCATAGTGGGCAACAGGCGTTAGGCAGAATCCGCTAGGCTCCGTTTTTGTGGGGCTTGGCCCACAAAAACGGAGCCTAGCGGCCGGCGCTTGCGCCGTTGATCCCGTGTTCACATGGTTTTCTCCTTCTCCGCCTCCGAATGGTCTTTTGGCGTTTGTGTCTTTTTTCCTGCCCGTGGTCACCCGAACCGTTGCCGTGCGACCCCACCTCGTGCAACTTTCCCCAGCTTGTTCAAGTCCTCCCCCTGGGGGTTGTTTTCTGGTGGGCGTCGGGGTGTGGGGCCCTGGACGCCCCATCGAAAACAAGGTCCATACGGTACGTTACGCCACCCCCCGGGGTAAATCCAGAGGCCTCCAAAGTCCTACCATGTTGCCCCTTAAAATGATCGAAATCGAATTCTAAGAACGCGACTTTCCCCTTTTTTCGCCGACGATGGTTGTTTTGGTGAGTTAGCAGCGGTTTAAGCGGTTTTTCGGGCAGTCTCCGGACATTTGGGGCTGAATTTTGATTTGGCTTCTGGTTGAAAAAATGGGCTATGTTACAGCCCCTTAAAATGACCGGCTCGGGCCAAAGCGTGAGAAAAACAACCCCGTTGGCCAAAATTGGTGCTGTTTTGATGATTTGTGGCCAATTTGGGGCATTTTTTGGCAGTTTTTTTGCCATATTTTTTGCCACATTTGGCATGTATACTTGCTGCCCATCTGGCAAGCCTTTTTCCCCAATGGGGCAACCATAGTGGGCAAGAGGCATGAGGCAGCACCAGCTAGGCTCCGTTGTTGTGGGGCTTGGCCCACAAAAACGGAGCCTAGCGGCCGGCGCTTGCGCCGTTGATGCCGTGTTTTCATGGTTTTCTCCTTCTCCGCTTCTGAATGGTTCTTTTGCCTTTGTGTTCCTTGTCCTGCGTTGTCATCCAAACCGTTGCGTTGCGACCCCACCTCGTGCAATTTTTCCCAGCTTGTTCAAGTCCCCCCCCTGGGGATTGTTTTCTGGTTGGCGTCGGGGTGTGGGGCCCCTGACGCCCCATCGAAAACAAGGTCCCTACCGTACGTTACGCGACCCCTGGGGTAAAATCCAGAGGCCTCCAAAAACTCACCATGTTACCCCTTAAAATGATCGAAATTGAATTCTAATAACGCGACTTTTCCCTTTTTTCGCCGACGATGGTCGTTTTGGTGAGTTAGCGGCGTTTGAAGCGGTTTTTCGGCCAGTCTACGGACATTTGGGGCTGAATTTTGATTTGGCTTCTGCTTGCGAAATTGGGCTATGTTACAGCACCTTAAAATGACCGGCGCAGGCCAAAACGTCAGAAAATCAATCCCGTTGGCCAAATTTGGTGCTGTTTTGATGATTTACGGCTAATTTCGTGCATTTTTTTGGCAGTTTTTTGCCATATTTTTTGCCATATTTGGCATGTATACTTGGTGCCCATCTGACAAGGCTTTTTCGCCAATGGGGCAACCATAGTGGGCAAGTGGCATTAGGCAGAATCTGCTAGGCTCCGTTTTTGTGGGGCTTGGCCCACAAAAACGGAGCCTAGCGGCCGGCGCTTGCGCCGTTGATCCCGTGTTTTCATGGTTTTCTTCTTCCCCGCCTCTGAATGGTCTTTTTGCCTTTGTGTTCCTTATCCTCCCTGTTGTCATCCAAACCGTTGCCGTGCGACCCCACCTCGTGCAACTTTCCCCAGCTTGTTCAAGTCCCCCCCGCAGGGGGCTGGCTTTTCTGGGGGTCGGGGAGTGGGGTCATCAGACCTAACCGCATCACAAGCAGTGTCCATGCTCAATGTTGTGCCATCCCCCCCCAAAAAAAACAGGCCTTCTCAAAAACCACCCATGTTACCCCTTGAAATGATCGAACTCGAATTCTAAGAATGCAACTTTTCCCTTTTTTCGTGGACGATAGTCGTTTTGGTGAATTAGCGGCGTTTTAAGCAATTTTTCGGGCAGTCTCCGGAAGTTTGTGGCTGAATTTTGTCTTGGCTGCTGCTTGCTAAATCAGCTCATGTTATAGCCCCTTAAAATGACCGGCTGGGGCCGAAACGTCTAAAAATCAATCCTGTTGCCGTTTTGATGAGTTACGTCCAATTTTCTTCAGTCTTTGGCAGTTTTTTGGCATATTTTTTCCCAGTTTGGCACGTATGGTCGCTGCAAATCTAACAACCCTTTTTCGCCAAAGAGCAACGATATTGGGCAACCCAGCTTTAGAGTTGGTCCGAATCTTGTCTCGGCCCCCTTCAATTCAGGTGTTTGGGACCCGAGACCAACTGCACAATTTCGACCAGGTGCAAAACACACAATTTGGACTGCTTGGTTTGAATGACGTTCGGCCCCAGTTTGCAATCCTTGTTTTTTCCAGGCCTGGTCTACTTTGCACTTTTCAGTTGTTGACTGTTCAGTTGCTGTTCCAACACTGCCTGAATCACGCATTTTGGATCCAATTTAGATTTGGTCCGAATCCTTTTTGGGCCTCGGTTCAAAATGCGTGTTTCGGGCTTGGTTCCTGTAGCGTATGTTAGGTATTTTGCATCTGGCAGTTCCACCGTGGTGGGAATTGCCTTCGAACCTGGTTGGCATCTGGTTGGGTGGGTCGCCAAATGCTAGCAAAGGCCCAAACACCCCCCTCCCCCACTAAGTAATGATGGATTGTGTGGTGAGCGATGCTGCTCAGAAATTCACAGGCAAAATCAAAAGACTTGCCTGCCCACTAAGTTGTTGCGGGGGAGACATGCAAATCACCAGAACCCAACTCAGACTGTAAGCAACGATGTATTTCAGGGGCTGTTGTGTTATGTTGTGTATGTTCTGTATCCTTAGTGTTTGTGTTGTTCTCCACAGTGGATACCGGCACGTACCTCGGGTGCGTATGTCGTGCGGCCTGTACCTTGGGCACCCCCCAGTAAATTCTGTATGCCCAGTGTACATGCTGGGCATAACGAGTGTGTATGTTATGTATCACCTTTGTGTCTTACTTGGGGGGCTTCAGCGTTGACCATTGCGATGGTGTTAGTGGATCTGCGTGGTTTGGCTCTGTCCAGCTCTGTCCAGTGGTCCCCGAGCGCGTGTGCCAGGCGTGCACTCTGCCTTTGCCTTTGGGATGCAGGGTGTCGTAAATTCATACTTTGTGGCCATCTAGCCAGAGGTGAATGCGAACAAATTGGCCACCGTTGCCTCTGGGACGTGCCTCCATGCATTTCCCTCGGGCGACACGGGCAGCGTTTCTTGTAAACACTCACCCCCTGCTCCTATTCCCTGGGCAGGGTGGATCGGCGATACTTTGTATCTTTGCCCCTTCTGCACTCCTTGTAGTGGAGAGCGCGGATTGGTCGCTCCCCAGATCCATGCACCGAACATTTCACCAGTCAGTCCACAATATCAATTCCACTACTTCTTTCCTAACCCAAAGATGCCCCCCCCCCCCTCCCACCTGCAACCTGCTCATTGTACTGGGTCCAGCATAATCATTTGCAGTCATGCAGCTAGGGTGTGGTCTTCACAGCATCGGTCCTCAAGTGCCTTTGGTCCGCGCATGAGAGCGCCCACTGGACCGGCGCATGCAACTCCCTCTTGTCTGGGCCCCTTCTCCTCTCAAAGCACAGCCCAAGTCCACCTCCGTGTTGTCCGCCAGGCATTCCAGTGCATTCAAGGGCGCATTATCTTGGCCATCATCGCGGCTTATGGATTGGGCCAAGCTTTGGATAAAACTGGCATTGCACAGAAGGTCTGGTGCGTTACAACAGTCCAAGTCCTTTACAGTACATTGCAATCACAGTACACCGCTTACCCGTGTACATGGTACATACATCCTCTTGGGGTCAAGACCAAGTCATGACAAATGGCAATATGCCCCCGGCCCCTGAGGGTACTGCATGCGTACTGCACGCAGCGTACTGCACGCAATGATCAACGGTTGACGGGTATCCAGCCCTCAGACTGCCTTTGGAGCGAGAGGTCGAGCTAAAAGCTCTGTTGTGCAGAGCTGCCCCTTGGCAAAGGCGCCCTATCTCTATCAGCCCCAAACACTGCATTGCAAATGATATGCAAGAAACGTGTCCAGCACATGATCAGAGCAGTGCGAAGGAGGTCCCCTGCAGACAGTGTACATGCATCGCCCTGGCAATCGTGTTTACCTTTCTTCCCCCTCCCCCCTCTCCCCCTCCGCGCAACGACCACAACTACCCCCCTCCCCCACCTTTGCGCCTTTGCGCAAGCCACACCCTCGCACAGTCACCACTACTCAGTGAAATCGTCATGTTTGGAACTGTCAATTTGACGCTTCCGTTTGGGGTTTCATTTTGTTTCGTGTGGTTTTGTGCAGATGTTGTGGCTGGAAAGTGTATCCTTTTTCTGAAGAACCATTCCCATTGTGTCTCCTGCAGTCCCAAATATCTTTTCTTCCACCTGGGTACCCTCTGAAGTACAGGCAGGTCATTGGGGATATGAGAGACGGTGTCCTTGTTGGCCCCCCGGCACTTGGCCACAGTTTTGTCCGCATCACATATGAACACACTGTGGGGTTTGGAGGATGGGGCGGTTTTGTAAAGGTTTTGTTGCCCGCACGCTGCGCATAGTCACCAGCCTTGTGCAGTCACCACCACCTGGTGAAACCGTCATTGTCAGTGCTTTTGCCTGCGTTAGGGAGGGGGGGGGTTGGTAACAGAAGCACGTCACACAGCAGATATGGTACTGGACACTGCTGGGGCCATACCAAACCCTCTCCTAAAGAAGAACTGCCACACAGGCTGCAAGCAACTGCGTCACCGACCTGGCCATGTCCTTCCATGAAGAGTTCCTGCAGCGCGGCATATCGGCAGCAGTGGATGAGGGGTTCACTGCGGCGGCAGGCACCATATGAGCACCACAGAGCCATAAAATGCTTGGCAGTGTACAGGAAACGTCGCAGCCTTGTTCCCTAGTTCAGACAATACCGATTCCAAGAAAGTATTCTGCAGGGAAGGCACAGGCAACAGCACATGGACAACCCAATCCCTGATACCTCTCAGTGCACCCCCCCCCCCCCCTTCATCAACACACCACACCAACCCCACATATCCAACAACGGCACAAGCGACTCTCCAAGCAGATCCATGCCACTAGGCTGGTGAACGACAAGATACAGCAATCCAATGTGCCACAACTGTGCACACATGAGGTGGATATCCTCATGAGCGAACATCTACCACATGTTTGCGGAATTGTAGGCAGAGCCAGCACTTCACAAGCCTTACACCCAAGTATGCTGCGGGACATGTCCAGGATTTCCACCCCACTGACCACTTGTAGCTCCGGTCACAATGAGCGGCATACAAAAAGCCATGGCTGCAGATTGCTCTGCCATGGCCCACCCCATGGGCCATGATGCGCTGCGAAGTTTTCCTCCCTGTCCGCTGACTTTGTGAGGCTGGAGGAGCTGTCAAACAGTAAAACCCGCCGCTCCAGCCCTATCCCTTTTTGAGAAGCGATTGCAATTGCTTGCCTTGCGGCAGAGAGGTTGGTCGGCGGCACACAACCTCATCGTTGGACTCAAGGCCATCCAACAATTGGGGATACTTTGCGTTGGAGACAACAAGCGAGCTTGCCTTCTTGTCAAAGCTAGCACCAAGGCCACAAGCTTGCACACAAGCTTACATCGCCCCCAGGGTGGCGGCAAGTGGCTATGACCCGGAGGTCCTAGGAAATGGGGCACTGGGTGTGGACCCAAGTCTTCTTCATGGCCATCCTGTCCATTGTCTGCTACCTGCTCATTGGAGAGCACGAAGCTATCTATTAGGCGGTGATATCCACCTCTAGATGGCTCACGTTCTTTGATGAGGAGGCCCACGGTTGGGTTACCAGCTTCCCCCTATTCCCTTACTTGGAGGAGTGGAGAAAGCACATTATCACACGCGGCCACCCCTACCATTGTGCATTCTTCCGCATTTTTCCGAATGGACCCAAGGCAATTTGTTGGGCACTCAGTTCACTGAGAGCTCTTCCATTGTGTGGCACACATTTATCAGGATGGGTGCCACATCCTTCATGACCATGTAGGGGGTGGAGGGGCATGATGGCATTCCAAGTATGGGCTAGACAGAGAGAACTCGCACAGGCTGGGTGGTATTAAACCCCCCTCCCAACCTAGTCTCTTAGCCCATCCTTGTACTTGCCCTATACCACAAGAGTAGCGTGAGCCAGAAACCTCCTCCCACAAAACAAGCCAACCACGTCCATTGGACCCACTAGTCCTCGCCTTCCAACGAGTGTCCTGGCCTTGCCCCCATCCGCCGCCCGCCATTGAAGGGACACCTAACAAAATGGGCATGGGCCCCGGATAGGCACCCCCCCCACACACACACTGTCCATCCGTCCTCCCACCCGCCCTCAGCAGCTCAGACACTAACACCCTCCAACAAGAATCCGTCCAATGACTAACACAGGACGATAGATGATAGACCCCAAACACCCCCTCCCGTTGAAACACCAAACCATCATATATGCACATGGCATGAGTTTGGCAGTTTTCACCCCATAGGATTAGGTCACCGGGTGGGCTTTGGGTGGCTAACCGGAACTCCCCCTCCGTTTTGAGGTTGAGGAATTAAAAAAAACAATGCTTTAGAAGGAACTTGGATGGTTTTGACAGGGTATTAGGCCCTAAAAGGGGGAGGAAGGATTAAAAATTGGGTGTGATATCACCACTGTCCCAGAAGAGAATAGAATCCTGTTATGGGGGATTATTAGGGGGGGATAATAGGCCCCACACTAGCACTGTCACCGACTGGAGGTGTTGTGCACGCAAACCCTACATCAACTCCAACTGGAGTCCAAACACACGTTTTTGAATGTTTCAAAGCAATGGCAAGGTGGGGTGGGGGTGACAAAATGGGCATTTTTTGTGCAACTAGGCATATTATAACTTACTCTACCAGATGTGTATGCACAGTGTCCCCGGGGGATGGGGTGTGCGGGGGGATGGGGAGGCGGTGGGTGGGTTTTGGGTGCTCAAAACCTCCAGTCACTAACAGCGGAAGTGCGGGTCCTATTATATATTGGCTGGAGGAGGTTTTTGGGTTTATTTCTTGTTTGGCGTAAGTCGAGTGTGGAAAAAAAGACTTGTGAATGTATGGCATGCGACGTACGCCTTTTTTGTGACGCAACTTACTTTTTTTTTTAAAAGCAAGTTACGCTTTTTTATTTTCGGCCTATTGCAACAAAGAAATAAGCGAGTTACGCTTTTTCATAAAAAAAAGCGAGTTACGCTTTTTTTGTTATGTGACCTACGTTTTCCTTGATACACGACCTACTGCAAAAAAAATAAGCGAGTTACGCTTTTTTTGTTACGCGATGTACGCTTGTATTTTATACGCGACCTACTGCAAAAAAAAATTGCCAGTTTCGTGATTTACCGTGATTTACCCCCAAAAAATAAATTTTTCCCACTGCTAATTTTGTCCCCCGTTGTGAAGCGTTGGGGACCCCCGAGACGGCAAGGGTGATGTAGCCACTAGGCCCACTTGTGAGCCACTTCTGATTGCATCCCCCGCTCTGAAGCATCGGGGACCCCCGGACGGCAGGGGTGATGTAGCCACTAGGCCCACTTGTACGCCACTTCAGATTTTGTCCCCCACTCTGTGCCAGTGCCCCCCAAAGGTGACTCCGCCCTGCATAGGAAGACATGGCACGAATTGGACCTTTTCCGCCCCCCTTGGACTTGTGGGCATTGCGAGCGGAAAGTCTTCTTGTGGTGCATGCACTGCGAAGACTGTGGTTTTTGCTTAACCACAGTGGAGTACCCTATGTGGGGCCGCCTCCCAGGTAATGAGGATGCGTGGTTGTACCACAGTGGAAAACGGAGGTTGATCTACCTTGCCCCCTGGTCCTATTGAGGATGAGGTGGACACTTGCGAGGTGTTGGTACTAGCTGGTAGGGTGAGTGAGCTTTCGAATGCCGCCACTCTGGAGCAAAATGCCTTGCAGCCTGTCCTTGTCACTCCCTCCAAAGTAGCCTAGCCATCGCATGCCGGCATTTGTGAGGAGGAGGATACCTCAATCCCTATGACTGTAACAGGGATTGTGACCCGTCGGACGCCTGTCGATGAAACCAAACCTCTTGTTGTGGGAGATTGGTTAAGCGACAAGGACATTCTTGCGCGGCTTCACGACAAGTTGTACCACAATGAGGCCGGTGAGCCACGGGCATGGACTACAGTGGTGACATACATTGTGTCCCGCTTGAACATCATGAGGAAGTACGAAGACAGTAAGGGCACCAATAAGGGCACCATCGATACAACCGCCGCTTTGGCTTGGAGGCCCCACCACATATTTATTGTTAATAGTGACGATCGCGAAGGGCTCCATTGGTTTGTGCCATGGATTGTAGAGTGCCAGTATGGACCTTCAAAGGCCACTTTTGGGAGCCACTTTCTGGTACTTCCTTGGTCTAGCCAATGTTGAAACACCTCCTGTCAAAGGGTGTTTCCGCACATACACAGGCTTTGGGTTTTCAAAAGCATGGTTGGTCATGTGGCTATGAATCGTTGCATCTTTGTGATCAGGTGGGTGGCGATAGGGAACGCTTTCCCCGCGGTGCCTGCGGCGCGCCTTGCGCCGCGCAGTTTGGGTAACTATACCAAAAGACAGGCGGAATAGTGCCGCATACATACACACATTTTTTACATACCGTTTACCCCCCCCACACACACACACCACTTTTTTCTCCTATTTGATTGACATTCCCCCTTTTGGGCCTCTATCTTTCACAAATGGTGCATTTTATTCCGTACCCAATGTGGTTTGGGCCCACAAGATGGTAGTGGTCGAGGAACCACCTCTGATTTTGTTCCCTGGCTTGACATTGGGGACCCTCAAGACGGCAGGGGTTATGTAGCCATTCCGCCCTCTTTTGGGCCCCCGAGAAGGGAGGGGTGAGGTAGCCAATTTTGATTCTGTCCCCTCATTGGGGACCCCCGACAAGACAGGGGTTGCTTGAGTCTTACAAGCTTTGTTAACCTTCCGGTGCTATTGAGGAAACCGGACGGACTCTCAATCCACGCTTTGTTGCATGGCACCTTGAGTTGGGGTTAGGGACTCGCAATCCACGCTTTTTTGCGTGGCCCCTTGAATTGGGGTTAGGGACTCGCAATCCACGCTTTGTTGCATGGCCCCTTGAATTGGGGTTAGGGACTCTCAATCCACGCTTTATTGTGTGGCCCCTTGAGTCGGGGTTAGGGATTCGCAATCCACGCTTTTTTGCGTGGCCCCTTGAGTTGGGGTTAGGCACTCGCAATCCACGCTTTTTTTTGCGTGGCCCCTTGAGTTGGGGTTAGGGAATCACAATCCACGCTTTTTTGCGTGGCCCCTTGAGTTGGGGTTGGGGACGTCAACATCTGACTCCGACTCCGACTCCGACTCCGACTCCGACTCCACCACCGATTCCAACTCAAGGTCGAGATTGATCTCATGCTCTCCGGACTCTTTGTCGTCCGGACCCAACTACTCACCCGATGACGAGTAGTTTGGATTTCAAGCGAAACGCGAAACGTACCAAAACGAATGTCATTGGGGATGGGCTCCCTTTGACCAACTTCCGAAACGCGCAACGACTCGAAACGCCTACATCATAGGATTGCGCACCCTATGATGTAGGGGATCGGGCAACAAAGTGTAATGGTGGGACCGATGTTGTGCTATGGCGGGGGGATCGGACATACGTTGTGCTGCACATTGTGCATCCCGGAGTGCGCGCAATATTTCTTCTTAAAATGTTGTAGTGAAGTGTGTTGTGACTCAATAAATCCAAAATCCCAAAAATAGGTACTTTTGGTTGTTTTCAATGTGTGCGCAACACAACCACGAAGTGCCGCGAGACACACTCATACACACTTACACACTTACACACAACCATGGCACAGCAGAGGGCTCACATGTATCCATGAAGTTGCCTGATTCAGGGGGTATGGGGTCAGGAGTAGCATCGGGGCTCTGCTACTTTTGACCGAGGGAGTAATGCCCCTCCACCTTCACCACAGTAGAAGGGTGGGATTCCCTACCACACTTTCCACGTTGAGCCGGGGCCGTAGTCTCTCACTTTTTAGAGAGCGATGGTGTCAAGAAATCAACGTGCCCGGAATTTTTTTGTTCCGGTGTATATTTCTTCGACAGTGTACGCTAAAGCTAATTACCCTTTCCTTGCGGCACCTACGGCGCGCCCGCAGCGCTCAGGAAGCGTTCCCACAGGGGAAGCCTCGAGGACGTTGATGTTATCCTGACACCTTTGGATTCATCAAGGAAGCACTGCGTATCATCAATGCAGATCGCTCCGTCCGAGTCCCCGGCACCATCCCGGAGAATGGGTGGGAGGGGGAAGTGAGTTGCTGGAAGCCTACAGAATCTCCTCCTGCCCCAGCCTCCAACTCTGAGTCCCTGCCCCCATCTACTTCCCCCCTCCTTTTTGATGAAGAGGATCCTCTTTTGGAACCCGAGGGCAACATTGCTACCTCCTCCTCGGAGCCAAAGTTGGAGAATCTCGTGCCTCCCCAACCTCCAACTCCGAGGACGTCCCCCAGATGGGAGGTGAGTGAGGGGCAATGTTAAGGCCCCTCCACAGGCCCCGCAGTCCACGTCCTCATCTAACCCCCCCCACAAGTGATGACGCCCGCCCATACGTGCTCATCTGTGGGAAGCATGTCCAGGTTCCTGAGGCGTCCCCAAAGGGTGCAGAGGGTCGGTTGGTGAACGACCAACAATTTATTGACGAGCTGGAACATTTCCTTGCAAAGGACACCCGTAACGCTTGTGCGCGGAACAACAATCCGTGTGCAAAGCCAAGGGCATCAGACACAAAGACTGCTTTGATCTACAAGCGTGTGTTCACCGACTTCTTGTAGTTGGCTCCACGCCATTATGGTTGCATGCGAAGAATGTAGTTGACCCCAAGTGACCAGACTCAGCTGGTTTGAGCTTCGTAGCCGGTGGCGCCGGCAGCAATATAGTCATTTTGATACCGCTTGCCAAAGGCCGAAGGGCAAATTGCATTTTTCGTTTGCGATCATGATGAGCAGCTCCATATTATTTCTCCCATCTGCCGGCAATGAGTATAAAAACACCCTTCACGCCACGGCTCCATTGCTTTACCCGTGTTGGAGGTACACAAAATGTCTGTGGGGGCTATATTCTTCACCTCCTCGGGTAGCAATGGCGGTTGTTGGGTGGTTCTTGTTTTTCCCCACCTTTTTTTTTTTTTTGGAAAAAGGGTTTTTTTTCCATACGCGACTTACGCAAAAAAAAAAACTTTACGCAACTTGCGGCTTAAAAAAAAATTCCGTCGAAAAAAACCCGATTTTTGCCACAATAAAAATACCCGACTTGCGCCAAAAAAAAAAAGCTAGTTATGGTGATTTTCACAATCGAGCTATGCTTTCCTCGGTTCTAGGCCCCCTGTCCCCCTTCCCATCGGTGCTGCCCTAGATGCTGCTTAGTTCCAAGGAGGTGAGATCGCCATCTGTGCTGTGGTCTGCTTGCTAGGTGCCCGCTGTACACCCTGTTCCGCCATTGCTGTTTTCTGTGTCCCCCAGAGCCCCAATGTCCCCCACAGTCCGTGTCCCCAGGACTGTCGGCTGGGATGTGGTCGGGCCCCAATATGTTGTGTCACAGGCCGTGCGGGGTTGCCAAATTCTACACCATACCACCACCTACCCCCCCCCCCCCCCCCCCGCCTTTTGAAATCCCCCCCCCCCCTCCAAGGGGGGAACTGTCACCTTGGCCCAGAAAGCATAGAAAATACTAGGCGCCAAAGGCACCAAAGGACAATTTTTACAAGGCGCTGAAGCTGATTTACACTGTGATACTATGGTACAGATTGGCGGTCCAAAAATTGCTTTGCGGGGGGGGGGGGGGGGGGATGGCATGGGCGCCCGGCGAAGGAGAGGGGGGGGGGGGGTTCCAGAAATGGGCTTCCGTGCCAGGCCCTTTGTTTTGTGTTTGGACGGATGTTGCCACCAAAGGCGCCGGAACACAAATTTTGGCCCGGAAATTTTTTTATCACGAAAAAATTTTCCCCACATACGTGTAGTCAAAATGATCAGCGCCACGTGGGGATCATTTTGAGCAATGTATGTTGGGGTCGGACCCCCCCCCCCCCCCGGGCACGGCAGGTAGGGCAGCCCCAGCCCAAACCCCCCTCCCGGCACGGCGACCAAGGAGGGGGAGGGGGGTTGGGCAAATGGGTCTCCATGCCATCCCCTCACCGCAAAGCAACTTTCTTCCCGCCATTTGTGGTGCCCCCCCCCCCCCCCAGGGGAACCGTCACTTTGTGACCGTCCCCCCTCTTTAGGGGGGGAACCGGCCCGACAAAAGGGGGGAGATTTCAAGGGGGGCGGGGGGTACAAAGCAGCCACACGGATCGGCAACGGACCGCACCTCACCTGTCCCCAGGTTGCGGACCCCATCCCCCTCCACATTGCATGAATGGGCCACACAAAGGGCCCCGCATACAGGGTACCTGGTCACAGTGCCTCCGAAGGACATTTTGCCCAATTGGAACCTGTGCCGCCTCTCAGCCCCCCCCCCCCCCCCCGCACACAGCACAGTCCTAAGGCTTTCGGAAACCACACCCAGTGCGGCCACAGGCATGGCTCAGCTGCGGTGGTGGTGTTGTGGGGGGGGGGGGGGGGCAAGCGTACAAGGGATGCTTGTCCTCCTCTCACTGAACCAAGCCAGGGAGGCGCAATGGTATGAAGCTAGGGTCCTGACCCTAACACGGGCCCTAACCCATGTAAAAGAATGTTACGTCGCCTTTGACGTTACCCCCTAGAAAGTGTACCCCCCCCCCCCTTTCCCCCCCAAGGACCCCCCAAAATGGCGCCTCCCTGGACCACCCCTTCCATCACTGCCAAAGGGACACACGCATTTAAACGGGAGCGGGGGGTCGGGTCCAAACAGTAATCAATCAACCTTTATGGACCACATCCCAGCCTTTCACTGTGATGGTACCCAGGACAACCGTTGTCCCATACCCCCCCCCCCCCCTGCACTGTGCATCCCAGTGATTTGTCCCTGGGTGTGTGTTTCGCATTTCGTTTGCAGGTCGCAGAGCTGCTGGTGCTGCTCGGTGGGCGCTTGGGATCAATCGGTCTGTTGTTCTTGGTCTACACTGCAACGGCGCTCCTTAGGTCTCCTCTTTCTGCCCAAGGGGTAGGATGGTGCGGAAAGATCGTCTCCCAGAAGGCCCCGTGCTCGGCTGTGGTCTTTCGCACACCCCCAGCTGTCTCTGTGTCTGCCTTTGCTGTGCCACGTGTGTGCTCAGCTGCAATTGCTCATACACCCCCTGAACTGCGTCCTGGCCGTTCTTCTGCCTGTGCTCCTTTCAGCAACGTCGTAAGCAATCAGGCGACGGTGATCATTCTGTATCCTATCGTCAAGAGCGTCCGTGTGGATGGCGTGTCTTTGAAGCAGTTTGTGATCATTCTCATCATCGGTGCCTCCTCCGCATTCATGACACCGACCGGTGTGTTCAATGGGTGCAGAAAGGGCAAAGTACCAATGGGGGTTGCAGAACCTGTGCCCTGCAGTGTACCTCAAGCCTCAGCCATGGTTGAGTCGGGCAGCAGCCGTTTTCGGTGGGCCTCGTGGTTTTGGTGACCCCTTTCTGCACAGAGCTCAACGCTTCTGGCCCAACCAATGACTGTAAGTGGGCAGTTAAGGAGATGGTTTTGGCATTTGCACCGGCGGCACACTCCACAGTAATTCACACCGATGCCCCTGAGTTCCGTGTGCCGTGTTTTAGTTGCAGTCTTTGCACTCACCACCGTGGTATTTTCCGGGGGTAGCGCTGCGCTCCCGTGTGGTGCGCTACGGTGGGCTGTGCTGTGACCTCACAAGTTTTGGTGGCATGTTAGAGTGGCAGTTCACTGGTGCAGCGGTTGTAGGACGCTAACGAACACGTTTTGTGGCTTCTGAGCCTTCCTTGGGCCTGGCTGTGACCTATTTGAAAGCCCTGCCCTGTTGTGTGTTGGTCAGTCAGTATGTGCGAGAACACCTGATTGCAGCCATTGTGTTCAGATCTGGTCCACAGAGGCTTGCTTCTTCTCTATGGACCCCTTGGGTCCTGTGCCAGATGGTCTGTCAGCCCTTTCCACGCCGGTTGGTTAATTTTTGGGCAACTCCCAAAGGCCCCTGCAAGGCGTTGGGACCAACTTGAGTCATCCTTTGGTGAGTGAGTAGAAACAGAGTCTGTGTATGGGCGGCGTGCTGTGACTCTGTTGGCATTGTCGGGTCCATGCAATTCGGATCCTGGCCGCAATTCCTGTACATTTTGAGGGTGCCCTATCCACCGCGAAACTTGGAGTGGAATGAAGTTTGGTACAACCCAAAAAGGTCTTGTGGGGGGTATTGGTCCAGGAGCGCGCTTGCTCCGCTGCATCAACAGCAAGAGGCTGCGCAACGAGGCACCACAGCTTCAGACGACAATCGACGGCGCTTCAGACGACAATCGCGCTGAAGATTGCGACAAAGGCAGCGCAAGACACAGTCCCTCCGCAGAAAAGGCCTCAAAAGGACGGTTGTTGACGGTGCCCCCTCCCCCTATTCGACCCCCACCCCTCTGCCTTTCTCCTTTGCCACATCGTTGTACACAGGGTACCAGACCAATCTGATGGTATGGAAGCCCGGCGGGTACAGCTTCACCGATTTCGCCAAGTTTGGGGCCCCCTTGACCCTCATTGTGGGAGTCACTGCAGCTGTGCTCTGCTACTGCATCATCTGAGAGCCTGTGCAAATCTGGGGCTCTGCACTCTTGTCCAAGACTGCCGACATTTGACCAACAGCAAGCTTCCTCCGACGGCCAACCGCTGTCGGTGGTTACCTTTGCCTTGCTATAGCTTCCTATCATGGCAGACATCCCCGGCACAGTTCATCCAGATTAGATTTCATTGGGGCAAGAGGGTCACGGATCATCAAAGCTTCCCATTTTCGACGCAATTTGGCTGAGTTTGGGATGGGGAAACACAGCAATCCCTGGTTGGTTGGGGAAGTTCCTCCATTTCCCGCTAAAGTTGATCCCGTTTCTTGACCTCACCCTTTGACCCTGCCCCTTGACCCCGCTCCCTGACCCTGCTCCTCGATCCTACTCATTGACCCCGCCTCTTCTCAATCCCTCTTTCTGACTTCTATTGGCGAGACTTGGATTGCATATGCCTCCTCACTCAGCCCCTAAAGTGTCTGTATTGTTATTGGGCTCCTTTGTGGCAATCGAGAACGCTTTTGTTGTGGCACCTGTGGTGCGCAGTTTAGGAAACCTGCCTAATTGTGGAATATTGCAGCTTCTGCATTGTTGACGTAAAAACTGAAGCCCATGTGACTTGTATTGAAGTTGTTTGCTTGTGAGCCGGGCCGTAGTCTTTACATTGATGGAGCGACGGTGTCAAAAGATCAACGTGCATTATTTCTTATTTATGAGGTTTACTTCCTCAATTGTCGGCAATAAACCAGTAACCCTGCGGCGCCTCGACGCGTACCAAGCGTTCTCATGGGTCCATGCAAAAGCAGATCGCTTTGCATGGAGACGATTTTCTAGTACAGCCCTATGGAAAAAAAAAACTACGCAATTTACATACAAAAGAAGTACACAATTTATGCTTTTTTTGGCATGCAAGTTTACCATAAAAACAAGGGTGTGCGACGCAACTTACACCTTTGCTGGTATCCGCAGATGGCAGGGGTTAGGTACTTCTTGATTCCTCTGTACAACACCTATTGTGGCGGCAACTGGGTTGGATGACAGGGATATGAAGGATATCACAGTGTGGTTCATTGCCAAGCCGTATCACAATAAAGTCAGTGACCCATGCACTATCGCGGTGACATACATGGTGCCCCGCCTCCAAAAAGTGAAGAATTATGAACGCAATGGGAGATCTGTGTGGTTTTGCCTGGCGGCACGACATGTTTATTACTAATAGTGATGATCGCACCAGGCTCCACCGGGCTTCATTGTGCCATTGTGTGGATTTGCGGGCCATTGTGTGAGACCTTCTTGATTCAACCAATGCTGAACTTCTTGAGAGGGGATTCCACCCATGCTGCGCCAGTGCATTTTCAAAGATGGTTTGTCATGTGGGTATCAATCCACACGCCTATGCATGGAGATGATTGCCCATCATGGAACCTTGAAGAACGTTGATGTTGCACTTTTGCGGAAAGGATTCATTCAAGAAGCAATATGCATCATCAAGGCGGATAGCTTTGTCAGACCCCCGGGTAGTGTCCCGAAAATTGGATGGGAGGGGGATTTTTGTTGTTTGAAAGATGGAGAATCTCCTCCCTCAAGAGCCCCAACTCCAATGACCTGCCCCTATCCCCCCCCCCTCCGTGTTGAAGCCGAGGATCCACTTGTCAAGCCCAAGTAGAATATTGTGGCCAATGCGTCTCACACAATTCCACATCATCCTCAGGTGACAATTTCTTCAAGGGTACCAATGTGGTGGAGGGCACAAGTTGCCTGTTGCTTTCCAGTAGCATCATTTGCTCCACGTCATCTTCAGCCGAGGCGACGACCCCTTCATTGCTTTAGACTCATGTCACCCTTCATGTCACGGCTCCATTGCTTTACCGGTGCAAAAGGTACCCAACTTGTCCATGGGGGCTATATACTTCCCCTCCTTCGGAAGCGATGGCAGTTGTTGGGTTGTTTTGTTGTTCTCTTTTTTTTGTCAAAAAACGAAGTGCATGCAACTTACATAACAAAACACTGTGGGGGGGGGGGGGGTTGGAAAAAAATTTGCGCCCAAAAATATTTTTGCGGGGTTTGGGGTCCCGGGCCTTGCCTGTGAAAAAAAATCTGTCACAGTATTTTTATAGCATTTGTATTTTTTTTTCGCAAGGTGTACAAGTACAGAATTTGGTGCCCCAAATTAGTGAATGTGGCCGCACTACCGTTTATCACATTGCTCACGATGAATGATTTAGACTTGTTTTCGTAAATTTTTGGGTATTCCTTTGGTACACGCTAGAAGACCCAATCTTGTTCTAGCCTAGACGGCGCTAGAAGGCTAGAACGAAAAGAAGAGGGGGTTACCCCCTCCCCCCCGCGGGGGGGATTTGAGGATTGTGACCTGGACCCCCCTATTCGTACTCGGGGGCCCATACTTTTTTTTCTCACAATTTCACTGTTTTCACCTGATTTTGGAGTCCAAAAAATTTTCGTTCTAGCGACGTTCTAGCGAGCGCCGCTAGAGTGTCGCTAGAACGGTTCGCTAGAACGTTGCTAGAACAATATATATGAATGCTCCGCCACTCCTCAAAGTCAAGCTGCCCTGGCTACCATGGCCAGCCGTGGCCAATCACAGGGTCCCGATGCTGGACCCGACTCACGGAGCGCCGGGTTCCCCCCCGCCGCCCCCCGGTTAGCCCGGTTAGCCCCCCACCCCACCCCATAGGTCACTTCGAAGGTCACTTGGCGGGACGGCGCCGGGTCACTTGCTGGTGGGTTAGCTCGATTAGCCCGGTTAGCCCGATTAGCCCCCCTGCCCCCCCAGGCCCCCTTTTCCTAGTCGCGACACACGGGTTACCCCTCCTGCGTGGTGGGGGGTTGCCGGGGCTCATCCTTGCTCCCGGCACCCCCCTTCTCACCCCCTTTGTCCCCTTCCTTCTCACCCCCCCTTGTCACCCCCCACCTCACCCCCCTTGTCACCCCCCTCCCCCTTGTCACCACCCTCATCCCCCTCGTCATCCCCGTCATCGCCGTCGTCCCCATCATCCCCCTCCCTCAAGGCCTCCTGGAGGTGGGCCTCCGCCTCCTCCCGGGTGCGGAAGAGGAGCTCCCCCGGCACCCGGAAGGTGCCCCCCTCTTTCCCCCGCTTCCTCTTCTTCCCCTTCTTCCCCCCCTTCCCATTGGACCCTTGCGACACCACCCACCAGTCCCCCGGGTCCAACTCCTCATCCCAATCCCCCAACACCGTCTCTTGGCTGACGGTCCCCCCATTGCCCCCCTCCCTCCAAGGGACATACCGGGTGTCCCCCACACCCGGCACATTCCCATAGGGTTCCCGGCCCCTATTCTCCACGGGGGGGGCTTGAGGTTTGGGGGGGGGGGGGCTTGTCCTTGCCCTTGGCTTTGGGCTTGGTTTGGGCTTCGGGGGGGGACCTCTTCCTCGCTACTCTCGAAGTGGCGGGGCTTCTTCTTGGGGGCCTTGGGGGGGGGGGGTTGGGTGTTTTGGCGGGGGGTGTCCTCTCCAGCTCCTCCAGCTCTTCGTCCTTCTCCTCCGTGGCCGCGTTGGCCGACTTTTTGGTGGCCAAGGGGTGAGGGGGTGGCAACGGAGGATGTTTGGCTTGGGGTTGGGGCTTCGGCTTGGGCTTGGGCTTGACGAGGGGCGGTGCCTTGGGCTTGGCCTCGGCCTGCTCGGCCTTGGGCTGGGCCTCGACCTGCTGCCGCATCACCTCGGCCAGCAACTCCGCGGTCTGGCGTTGCTACAACAAAGATCGCAGCAACGTTCTAGCGGCGTTCTAGGCAACCGTTCTCGCGGCGTTCTAGCGGCGTTCTAGGGACCGATCATGCTGCCTACATCAACGCTAGAACGCTTCCCTACGTCACCGCTAGAACGCAAAATGAAATACCTGTTCCAAGATCTGCTCGATCAAATTTTCTGGGGCGGACATGTTGTTGATGCTGAAGAGTCTGGTCGTGGGAAGCCTGCACGTGGGCCTGGTCCCTCCTCACCTCCATGGCATTCCTGCCCGAGCATGGCACTTGCGACCGGGGCCCCCGTGCACAACCCACGACACGTCGCAGTATGCAAACAACCATGTCATGCGGTGTGCTTGCACACCGGCCTCCCTGTGGATGGCCTACCACTTACGACCTTACACCCCGTCCACCCCCTGCACCCGACAGCCCCCCCCCCCCCCGATTGTTGTGCTCGCTATGACCATGTTGCAAAAAGCCGTTGATGCTTTCTAAAATGTCACCCAAGAACATGGCCAACCCAAATGGCTTAATGTTCTGCAACATGGCATCTACATCATGCTCCAGGCTCAGTAGATACCATGATGCCGTACCAGCCGTACACTGCCGCCGGAACTCCCTTGCCACGACGGCACAGTTCAATGGGTTAGGGCCCTGATATGTACAATAGAGGGCCTGCAGCAGGTTCCACAGGTTCGCGATGGCCTTGCACTTGGCCGCGCTTGGCCTAATGCCGAGGCACCTAACAATATCCGGCCATGCCTGAAATAAATTGGCCGTTTCTTCCCCGTCCGGGGAAGCTGACCCATAAACGCTCCAACCTGCACGCCTCTCCGACAGGAGAACTTGCACGTCTTGATGGAGCCAAGGGGTGACCGCCCTAGCCTCCCGGTCGACAAACTCCCCCAACAAGCGGCCCGTGGCCGATGTCAAGTGCAAAATGCACAAGACCACCCAGGCACGTGGCAATTGCAAAATCTGCTGCGTACTGCAGCCAGCGACTTGCAAAGAAGGCGTGGCGTCCCAAGGAGGAAGGCCGTGTAGTGGGCCTCATCATCCTCCATGGTCCGCGGGATAGCACTACCCTCCCAAGTCTTCTTTCGGGCATTCCATATCCCCTCATTGAACATGGAGCCCACTTGGAGGCATGTGGACACCCCGATCACCCTTCGTGTGCGCGGTTGATCCCCCCCGAGGATCACCTTTGCCTCCTCCTTGGAGCCCCCCCATTGGACGAGCCCCCTGTCGATGATGTCTTGAATCACCTAGGCAGGAGACATGGGGGGTGGTTCATTTCGTTCTAGTCTAGTGTAGCCTACCTTCTAGCGAGCGGTGTCCGAGGCTAACTAGATCTAAACTAGAACGAGTGAAAGGCACTAGGTGAGAGGAGTACCTCCCAATTGCTCTTCCACAACGTCCCAAGGGTGTCCATGGCCTTGTCATCGCAATTGGCCGCTCAACACCCAAAGGCCCGGGGGGAGTGGGCCAGGCGGTCGAAGTTGGCCAAGGAGATGGTGAGTTGGGTCCAATTACCCCCGGCCACGGGGTAGGCATCCCCCCGTACAATGAACGTCAACGGGTAGGAGCGGTGGATTGACCTCAGCAACCCCAGCCGGGAGAGAACATATTTGACCTATGAGGCGAAGGGCCGTGAGATCCCGGTGGCTTTGGGCAACACCGTGGCAACGGGGGGATCCAGTTCCACGGGGGCGACCAACTCCTTCCAACGGGCTTGGAAGTCCCGCTCGGTAAAAATTGGACGGGAATAGGGGGCACCGGGAATGGTGCGGTGGTACTCCAACTTAAGGAGCGTGTAGAGCTCTGAGAGGGTCCTTCACGAGGACTTGGGGGCCCTCATGTTCAGCACAAGTTCACACATGGCGGTGGGGGGGAGTAGGGAGGCGACGTATGCCTCAACGGCGGCCTTGCATGCCTCACCCGTGGTATGGGTAGAAGTGGCGGTGTTCACATATTGGACGGCGTTGTTGAATTGCCGCTGTGCTAGGGGGCATGATAGCGCCCACATGGCCAAGTAATGGCCCACCCTCTCATCCTTGAGGTTGGAAGCCCCACTCAAGTCCCGTAATGCCTTAGACAAGAGGGAAGTATCCTTCCCGGTTGAGGACGGAGCAAGGGGGGAAGTGGCGGGGCGTTTCATTGCAAAGAAATGTGTCATATCTAAGCGCGAGAGAAGGGACCATGGCACAATGCACTATGGGCAATAGCAAGCGTGCACGGCGGAACAATGAAGAAACTGGCACATCTTGGCAGACATTATATTGTTCCAGTATTGATCCAATCTAGGCTAGAACATCTAGCCTAGATGTTCTAGGCTAGAACAAGATTGGGTCTTCTAGCGTGTACCAAGGGTTGTGCATTGTGCTATGGCATAGAGGAGAGGTTAAGTGCAAGGGGAGGGTTATTGTAGGAGAATTTGTGAGCATGTCATAATTTTACATCTCCTTTCCCCTTTTCGTGCTATTGTTCCCTTTGCCTTAGGCCTCGTCACATGTCATCTCCCGTGCCCCCTTGAACCTAGCATAGGCGAACTGTACTTCAAGTGGGTGGCATTTCATTTGTGGGAAGAGGTTATCGATTTTGGAGGGTCTTAACACCAAGAATTTCTCCATTCATTGCCAAGGCAAAAAACACCGGGCCAGTACATCCGTACCACAGAAACACCAACGCCAATTGGCCGCGATGCAATTTTTCTCAACAACACCGGCACAAGCCACCGAGACAACGACAGGGACAATGGCAACGGTAATAGTAGCAACAACAGCAACAAGAGCAGTACGAGCGGCAAGAGCAGCATCATTGGCAGCAGCAGCGGCAACATTCGTAGCAAAAAAGCACAGAAAAAGAAACCTGCAGCCAAGAAGGGCAAGAAGCGAGCAAGAAGCGGCGGCAGCAACAATAGCAACAGGGGCGACAAAAAGCTAGCCAAGAAGACACAAGAGAAGAAGGGCCAGAAGCGAGCAACAACTTCCCAAGGGGGGAAGGCCAAGAAGGCAAAAAAGAAGCAGCTGCGCATTGCGAAACGTTTCGGAACGATTACCTCTGGGGAATGGGCACCCCCTATGGTAGGGGTAGGCACCCCACCCTTGCGCCTACCCCAAACGGAAACATGAAATGTCTCGAAACGGTTACCTCCCGGGAAACGGCACCCCACGAGGTAGGAAGGAAGGGGGAAGAGTGCAAGCCCGCCGCCAAGGACAGGCTGGAAGACGAGAACAGTTGGTGCGACCCATGGTGGACAGGTGGTGGATCAGAGGGAAGGGCGCACGGCAGGGGGATTGGCGGCGGGCTAGGGGGGGTGGGGAACCCGGCGCTCCGTGAGGCGGCCCTAGGATCGGGGGCCTGTAATTGGCCACGTCTAGCTATGGTAGCTGGGGCAGCCTCCACACAAGGTTCCTGAGCTGGCGGAGCACAAAAGTAGGCACGGGCAACATGTGGCCCCCGAGAAAGTTGCAAAATTCCTCATCAACCTTGGAATCGGATATTTTCATTGATGAACGACACATCCACCTTGAAACGGCTTCATTTAAACGAAATTTTGGGGAAATGTGTAAGGACAAAATTTTTGCCGGGGGTGGGGGTCCTGGGCCCTGCCGAGTTCCGACGAGGTGCCCGCTAGGGAGTACGTGCGATACGTGGATGCCCCAAAGGGGCACTTCTCCAATCAAAAAATTTTCTTTTCCAGCCAAAAAAAAATTTCCAATCAAAAATTTTCCCCACGGTGTTCAATACCCTCGGAGCCTAGGAAGAAGCCAACACCGACCTTCAATCCCCTTGTCCGGCGAACATTGACTCACTGATCACAAATGCATCACAAAAGCACGCGTTCCAGCGCCAACAGCGCCCTCATCAGCTCTGCAATACACACCAAAAAATGTGTGAATGCCATAAGATATTACAGAACAAAACTCTAGTGCGAACTCAAAGCAACTCAGGTGTAACACTTCAGAGGGGACATTTACTCGGGAAATTACACATCGCTGCTGTTAGCCGCAGCTGCGCTGAGCGCCGCGAGCGCCAGCGATCTGAATTTTTTTTTAGACTACGGACCGGTCGCAAAACAGCAGAAAGTTTTAATTTGGGCAGAAATTGCAATTTATCCCTCACAGCGTGCAGACCTCTGGACCAATGCATAGGAACAGAAGCGTGATGTCGTACTCTTGGTACATGTACACGAGAACAAACCTCAAGATCAACAACCAACTGGGACACTGCACTGTTCCGTTCAGCATGTGACAAGGACTGAGCATGATTGTCGTTCTTTCCAATACAATTTTTGATTGGAAAAAGCCGCCCACCACCACGACAACGATCACGAGACAACACTAAGTAATTAGGTTTGTCAGCCTAGGACACACGCTGGCGTTCCAATACCCACGGCGGATACCTCAGAAAAATCACAGCTCTCTGCAAGCATCTGCAGCACATATTATAAAACAGCTCGTCAGAGCAAATCCGTAGGTAACGAATAAACTCGCTTCGAACCCACTGCATATGTATATGGCGTGGGACGTTAGCATCCCATGCACTAAAGGTGCATGTGTGCGTCGGTTTCCAGAAAGCTAACCCCCCCCCCCCCACCGCTCTTCGTGGGGTTTATCCTTCCCTTTGCCGCCACCACGTGCCCCCGCCGCACCCCCCCCCCCCAAAAAAAAAGTAGCGCGGTGTCTTGTCACTGTGGGGGCGGGCAGATGCTTGAGGCCCCCACGTCCATCAGCATACATGGCGTGTGGCTTACATGAAAAACATAAAAAGGAACTATTTTGGCCAGCAATTTTTTTGGGGTATGTGAGCTATTTCAGAAAAAACAAAGTGTATGCGGCTTACAACAAAAAAAAAGGACTTGCAAAATGACGAATGCATGTGTAGGGGACACAAGCCCATCCAAACACGAGACCGTGAGGGGCACTGCCTACAGAGGCCTGGCAGGCTGCACTTTCCTAATTGAGGAGCGGATTCCAGTAGACGAGCGGGCAAGGCCGGTAATTGCCGAGGGTCGTGCGGCACATGAGGCTTGGTTGTTACTAGCCAAGTACAAGAATTGCAACAAATCGGTGTGGTTGACCCTCAACTTTGACCAGCCCAATGCTGGTTGAATGGTTCAAGAATTCTCAACACTATGGCCCACCCAAGAAGTAGGGCCCGGGAACTATCGCTCCCCTCTTTGTTCGTTGTGACAAAGCCGTTTAAGGAGTACCGTGTCCTGATGTATGATGCCTTTTGTCAACATGCGCCTACCAGCATACTGTTGCCCACACGTTGAAAAATTGTGTGCCTTCACATACGTGATCTCGGGGATGCGCACGATGTAGTGGTAGTTGAGAACAAGGAGGCGGGAGTTGGTGACGAGGGCAAGATTGCCTACGAAAATAACGTGGTAGCCAGATATCAAGATGTTTTTCCACCCCCCCCCCTGAGCACCATACAAGAACATGATGTCTGTTGCATTTGCGGACGATGCGGTAGGGAATGAAGTGGGCTGCGGAAGCAGGTTGCATTCCGAATGGAAACCCCGCAAGCGTGGCCCGTTTTTTAGTATGTGGCGGTTGGTGTGTTCTTGCAGCGCAAGGAACACAAGACACAGGCCAAGGCTCGCAGACATTAGAGGAGAAAAGGTTGGGTCGTGGTTGTGGAGCCCCGTCCCTCCCGGGTGGTAGTTGTCCCTGAACCAAGTCACCTGGACTCGTCCGCGGAGTATGTGCCACCGGGGCATGCATGAGAGGCCCAGAGTTCCGCTAGGTGCATTCAGCCCATGCACACAGCAAAGCAGAACGGCACATCGTGGTTGATGATGAGCACGCATTAGGGGGTGACCCCGATCCCCCATATGCCTCGGGGGAATCGTTAACGGATGGTACTAACAATGGCAACGGTAGTGGCGGTGGTCACTCCACTGACGGTGATGCAATCAGCAGTGCTGCCACTGTCAAGAGTTCAGAAGCCGAGGTTGCTCCCCCACCCCCCGAGAAAGAGTTCTACTGCACACATTCGTGTGCAAGCCAGAACGCCACTGCGCCACCAATGCATGTTGATGTGGATGCGGAATCTAGATCAGCCCCGGTGACCGATTTGCTGAGTGGGGGGGATTTCACTCCCACAGACACCGGGGCGGCATTTAAATTCGGAAAGAAAGAATAGGAAAGGGCGAGGGGGGGCTAACCTTCTCCAGGGGGGGTGGAGCTCACCCGGGAGTGCGGGGGGGGGGGGGGGAGTCGGGTCCAACATCGGGACACTGTGATTGGCCACGGCTCTCCATGGTAGCCAGGGGTCCTTCTATTCGAGGAGTGGCGCAGCATTATACGGTACCTTGCTATGTATGGGGTGGTGCTCAGGGCAAGGTGGGGTGTAAGTGGGCTGGGCTGGGGAAATCCGGCGCTCTGTGAGTCGGTCCTAGGATCGGACACATGTGATTGGCCACACTTGGCCATGGTACGCGGGGCGGCTTCTCTTTGAGGAGTGACGGAGCATTGTAGAGTAGTGTCCTATATATGGGTGGGTGTCTCGGTAGGGGGGCGGGGGTTGTTCTGAATCAATGTTTGGGCGGGTGCTCGCTTTTTTTTTTTGCCGTGCTGGGCGCTTTTGGACGCAAATCCCATCTAAAAATGCTTCCAACGGTTTTCCATCCCTAGGGATTTCGGAAGGGCCGCTCCCAATTTCGGTCGGAGTTTTGATTCGAGTTTCGGTTGGGATTTCGGTCGGGATTTTGGTCGAAAAATCGCTTCTGATGTTTTTGTCGCCCGATCTGAAGCGTTGGGGACCCCCCACACGGCAGGGGTTGTGTAGCCATCGGACCCGCTTGTGGGCAATTGTTGATTTTGTCCCCCGCTCTTAAGCGCCGGGCACCCCCCAGATGGCAGCGGTTATGTAGCCTCCAAGCCCACTTGTGGGCCATTGCTGATTTTGTCGCCCGCTTTGAAGCATTGGGGACCCCCCACACGGCAGGGCTTATGTAGCCACGAAACCCACTTGTGGGCCACTGCCGATTTTATCACCCGCTTTGAATCGTTTGGGACCCCCAAGGCGGCGCGGGTTATGGCCCTATCAAGACCCTTTTCTTGAGCCTGATTTTGCTTCTAGTGCTGGCTCATTGATGTTGGCCATGGCCCCGTCGGAACTCTTTTCTTGAGCCTGATTTTGTTTCTATTGCAAATGACACCATGTGATACTATCTTATATTGGCCGGGTCCCAACTAATTGGTGGCCACACAGGGGTGTTGGTGCTTGGTGGACTTGGCGTCCCATCGTTAAGGTCGCTATGGGGTGCCGTACGGGAACGGCATTTGTACATATTGCACATTTAATGCAAAAGTTGCATTTCTTTCAATTTTTCAATTTTTTTCAAAAATAATTTACACGATTTACTGCCAAAAAATTTGCATGATTTATTGCAAAAAAAAAATCACATGCCTTGACGATTTTTTTGTTCACGAGTTAGATCTTTTAAAATAAAATCACGCACATTGATTTTATTTGAATTGGGTGAAATACAATCACGCGCTTAATTTTCTTTTCGTCAATACACCGAAAATTGCAAACGAGGCAAAGTAGGCGGATAGCCATTAGGATTTCACCCAATCCTGTTTGTATTGCTCATTGCCTTCCAAAGAAACCAGCAATTGTCAACTTCTTGGGCATAGGCTTTGTGGCATTGTGTTGGGCTTGGGCTTGGGAGCTGGTAAGGGGCCTGCTTCATCATCTGGTTCCGCTGCCCAGCAATCATCATTTTCCAACTCATCATTATCACGTTCCTTAGCAAGGAAAGAAAGAACTAGGTAATTCATGCCGTATCCGGTGCAGAAGGAAATACAAACATGCAGGATCGGAAGGAAATCACGCACGAAAAATAATTACGCACAAAAAATAAAATCATGCGTGATTTTTAATGGGACTGTGGTTTAATTGTGGTTTAATTGCCGCCCCCCCGCGTTATCCGAACGCAACCTTGGGCCTTTTTGGTCTTTGTGTTGGGCTAACCCCCCCCCCCCGTTAATACCACATGCTTGATATTATTTTTGATGCGTGATATTATTTTGATGTGCGTAATATTCTTTTGACATATGTCTGTTGCACAAGTTTTATGAAACTCTCATGGCGTCCAATGTGTTCCAAATGGAATCCAATTTGTTGGTTGAAAAACGGGAACATGATGAAGTACTTTGTGATGATGCTTATGAGGCAGCAACCCACAATGAAGATTAAGATGTGTCAGAATTTTCAAGCAATGATCATGGCGGTGACGGTGATGCTGAGAAGTTTAATGATGCTGCTGTTGATCTGGCTGGCCCTAATTGTGATGAAGCTGTTGCTGGTGACCCCGGACGCGATGCTCTGGTTGCTGGTGGTGATGATGGTGATGATGGTGATGTTGAGAAGTTTGATGATGCCAATGCTGATTGTGATGGACCCGCCGCAGCCCCACACTTCGTGCTTCTACTGTTGATGGTGATGTCGTTTGGAAGGTAGGAACAACCAAGCCCCACGATTTGAACCCCCACAATTTGCTTGTGAACACAAACCCCACAAGTGTGACCAATGTGAATTACATGAGGGATCATTTTGTACCTTATAGTCGATTGGGCAAAACAAATGCCGAGTATATCGTTGTATTGGATTCTGCAGCTGCACATACATGTTCTACAATATTGGCTGCCACTGCTATGCCGGCTTGTGGTATGCTGCCATACCAGGTGGATTGACTATGTTTGTGCAGTCCATTGGCACAAGTCTGGCTGCATTATACAAGACTTGCACATGACCGCTTATGCGTGGCACACATGGAGGGGAAACACAGACCCACTGCTGCTCACTCCCGGCACTTATTTGTGAGAAGGCTTTTCCTGCGGCGCATGTGGCGCGCAATTTGGGAAACCTGCCTAATTTGTGGATTTTTTTAGATTCCACGTTGTTGCGCTCCCCGGGGGGCACATAGTATGGCCCTTTTATGTAACCATATTGATCTCTCCCTACCATGGGGACCTCGAGAAGGCACGGGTTATGTTACGGGGTGTCAACCGGAGGCAAGGTTTAGGTAGCCACTATGCCCACATGCGGGCCATTTCTGATTTTGTCCCCGTGCTGAGCATTGGGAGCCATTGATTTCTCCCCAGTAGCGGGGGACACTTGTTCTATCAATCGTCACCTGCGGACAAGGGGCCTCTGGCACGGGCCGCCGCCACCCACAGGCTCTTCTCTGGCGTCATGCTCCACCGACTATGTGTTCTCGGATATCAATTACTCCCCAGAGGCCATCGTTGTGAGTGATTAATTCGGCATAGTTGGCGTCGAATCGAAACGCGAAATCTAATCCAGTGCAGCAGAGCATGCACAGCACACACAGGGGTGTTTACTGATGACCCTTTTAGGGCTATGATGTCTTTTGTGCTTTGGGTTTCAAGAGTCTCTGGCTGCGTTGGCCCCAGCAGGAAACCTGGCACACATGGAGGGATTCGGATATCAATTACTCCCCAGAGGACATCGTTGTGAGTGATTAATTCGGCATAGTTGGCGTCGAATCGAAACGCGAAACGACTCGAACCCGGAATTGTCCCAATTGCGGGGCGAAACGACGACGTCACAGAAATGGGCAGCGATGGTGTCAAAAGATCAACGTGTGCTATTCCTCGGTTATCTAGTTTGTTTCCGGAACAATATGCAATAAAACAGGTTTCTCCTACCCTGCGGCGCGCAGAAAGCGTTCTCTGTGGAATTTTGCTACAAGGGCTTTTAACAGCTACAAGCACATTGCATGTGCCGAAAGTGTTCCAAGAGTTCGGCTATGTAGACCCAACGAAGGCCAAGTTACGCATTTTGTTCCAATTTGTGCCCCTTCTGTGCCCGTTGGTGATGCACTGCCACCAAAACCAAAGCTGAAGGTCCTCTTGAAAGTTTGAAATCGTTACCAACCTCATCGGCAGTATCACCATTAGTTGTAACAGTATCACCAACACCATCTTCATCCATATGATCACCCAAATCAGATTTGCGGCGGTGCTCCTTGGTCTTCTTCTTCTTCGTGTTGGTTTTCTGGGAATCAGAAGAGTCCGAGGAACAAAATGAAGAGTCGGAGGCCGTGGTGGAGTGGCTATCGGATTCTGACTCCATAGAGGACGAGTCTGAGTCGTTAGAAGCTCAGCCCTGTTGTACCAATGCGCAGGGAGCACCCCACAATCTTTCCGCTCTCTGGGATGGTGTAGCACCATTCTTTGAATTCCAACCCAAACCTGTGGCTAGGCAACTGTCCATGGCATCATTCCTTTCCAAAAAGTAAAAAATGTCTGCAACTCAACCGCAAAATCTGTGCAGCACATGTCCCTCTGGTGCTCTCGTTGGGAGTGCGTGCTGTTATTTCAGGTGGACAAAATGATATCATGCGTGCGTGATATTATTTTTACATGTGATATTAATAGGGGGGGGGGGTTACAATAGCTACAAGTGGTGCTTACAAAAACACCTTGAGAAACAAGGATTCGGGTATTTTTTTAGCTGCCGCTTGCCAATGTACCACATTGCCTGCTTTTTTAGGTGCCGCTTGCACTCAAGATCCCGGCACTTACAATCCTATGCTCGTGAGCATGGTGCCCGGTCCAGCAATTGAAGTGAAGGCACTGCGTCTATTTGGACTCGGTCACCAAAATTCACCGAAATAGGAGGAAAATGAAGCGCTTTAATGAACTCTCGGTTAAAAAATTCTTGGCACTGGCAGTACACGGAAATGTAGTGCCAGCAGCACATGTCGGGTAACATCAGCAATAGCGCAGAAGCGGAGTAGTGGAGAGAAGGTGACGGAGGGACCGGTACCGTTCCCCCACAGTACTACAGGTAATGCTGTTGACAATCCAGCACTTGAATCCTGCTCCAAGACTAGTTCAACTCATCAAGTCCACTGGTCACTCTACATAGCGTTGCTTGTACGCTCAGACCCGGCTTGACACCCGCCGAGGCTTGCCATGGCAGATTTTGGCTACTGGCACGGCACGAGCCCGGTGATTCAACCACTGGCACAACACCCACCAGAAGGCACCACACGCACACAAACACAGGACAGTACCACACGTGATAGCCTAGATCGCCCCTCTGGCCTTTGCGGCTGTTGACGGGGCGTGACGGGTTGCAATCACTGTCACAACACCCACCAAAGGCGATCCATATCAACCCCCATCCCCCAGACACATAGAGGCCTTTATCGTCCCCGTAGTTGAATGGCATGTGGCGAGGCTCCCATCCCACAGGCGGTGGTTCGAACCCCGGGGAGGGCTGTGATGCGCCATGCGACACGACAACCCCGTCAGTTATGCCGGCGGAACAGGAACACTAACCTCGTCGATATAGCATAGTGGCTAAAGGGATTGGCCCCAAGCAAGAGGTGCTGGGTTCGATTCCGGGGGGGCTCGAAATGCGTAGGTCTTGTGGTGTGATCATCGAATAGCTCAGTATCATCTAGGGTGTTTTTTCTTTGCACCCTTTCCACAGACACACATTTGCCACTTCACAGTTACAGGTGAGCGGGACCGGACATCATCAGAGACAGGTGAAAACTGTATGTACATTGGCCCCATGATTTGTACTGCATGTGTGCGGCGCCACCAGTCAGCCCTAATTACCGGAGGAGCATCACAATGGGACTAAGGGCTGAAAGTGCCTATGGCGGGGGCATTCAGTCAATCAGATACCGACCATCAACCCCCCTTTTGGCTACTAGAAATATACACATTGCCCACATGCAATTGCTCAAGCCCACTAACACTCGGTACCTGACCTCGTCCTGCTTGTCTTGGCGGCTTGATTAACCCAATTTTTTTGGGATTCTGTGACATTGGGTTCCTGCGGTTTTCATTCGCTGGAAGGCCTCAAAATATTGCCTGCAGTGTCCCATGTATTCCAGCGCGCCAGTCAACATTTGGTGTTCCCTAATCCAGTGCAGCAGAGCATGCACAGCACACACAGGGGTGTTTACTGATGACCCTTTTAGGGCTATGATGTCTTTTGTGCTTTGGGTTTCAAGAGTCTCTGGCTGCGTTGGCCCCAGCAGGAAACCTGGCACACATGGAGGGATTCGGATATCAATTACTCCCCAGAGGACATCATTGTGAGTGATTAATTCGGCATAGTTGGCGTCGAATCGAAACGCGAAACGACTCGAACCCGGAATTGTCCCAATTGCGGGGCGAAACGACGACGTCACAGAAATGGGCACCCTTGATGGAGCGATGGTGTCAAAAGATCAACGTGTGCTATTCCTCGGTTATCTAGTTTGTTTCCGGAACAATGTGCAATAAAATAGGTTTCTCAAACCCTGCGGCGCGCAGAAAGCGTTCTCTGTGGAATTTTGCTACAAGGGCTTGTAACAGCTACAAGCACATTGCATGTGCCGAAAGTGTTCCAAGAGTTTGGCTATGTAGACCCAACGAAGGCCAAGTTACGCATTTTGTTCCAATTTGTGCCCCTTCTGTGCCCGTTGGTGATGCACTGCCACCAAAACCAAAGCTGAAGGTCCAGCCCAAACCTGTGGCTAGGCAACTGTCCATGGCATCATTTCTTTCCAAAAAGTAAAAAATGTTTGCAACTCAGCCCCAAAATCTGTGCAGCACATGTCCCTCTGGTGCTCTCGTTGGGAGTGCGTGCTGTTATTTCAGGTGGACAAAATGATATCATGCGTGCGTGATATTATTTTTACATGTGATATTCATAGGGGGGTGTTTACGATAGCTACAAGTGGTGCTTACAAAAACACCTTGAGAAACAAGGATTCGGGTGTACTCTTGAAAGTTTTCATGGCACATCGTTACCAACCTCATCGGCAGTATCACCATCAATTGTAATAGTATCGCCAACACCATCTTCATCCATATGATCACCCAAATTGGATTTGCGGCGGTGCTCCTTGGTCTTCTTCTTCTTCGTGTTCGTTTTCTGGGAATCAGAAGAGTCCGAGGAACAAAATGAAGAGTCCGAGGCCGTGGTGGAGTGGCTATCAGATTCCGACTCCATAGAGGACAAGTCCGAGTCGTTAGAAGCTCAGCCCTGTTGTACCAATGCGCAGGGAGCACCCCACAATCTTTCCGCTCTCTGGGATAGTGTAGCACCATTCTTTCAATTCCCCAATGTACCACATTGCCTGCTTTTTTAGCTGCCGCTTGCCAATGTACCACATTGCCTGCTTTTTTAGGTGCCGCTTGCACTCAAAATCCCGGCACTTACAATCCTATGCTCGTGAGCATGGTGCCCGGTCCAGCATTTGAAGTGAAGGCACTGCGTCTATTTGGACTCGGTCACCAAAATTCACCGAAATAGGAGGAAAATGAAGCGCTTTAATGAACTCTCGGTTAAAAAATTCTTGGCACTGGCAGTACACGGAAATGTAGTGCCAGCAGCACATGTCGGGTAACATCAGCAATAGCGCAGAAGCGGAGTAGTGGAGAGAAGGTGACGGAGGGACCGGTACCGTTCCCCCACAGTACTACAGGTAATGCTGTTGACAATCCAGCACTTGAATCCTGCTCCAAGACTAGTTCAACTCATCAAGTCCACTGGTCACTCTACATAGCGTTGCTTGTACGCTCAGACCCGGCTTGACACCCGCCGAGGCTTGCCATGGCAGATTTTGGCTACTGGCACGGCACGAGCCCGGTGATTCAACCACTGGCACAACACCCACCAGAAGGCACCACACGCACACAAACACAGGACAGTACCACACGTGATAGCCTAGATCGCCCCTCTGGCCTTTGCGGCTGTTGACGGGGCGTGACGGGTTGCAATCACTGTCACAACACCCACCAAAGGCGATCCATATCAACCCCCATCCCCCAGACGCATAGAGGCCTTTATCGCCCCCGTAGTTGAATGGCATGTGGCGAGGCTCCCATCCCACAGGCGGTGGTTCGAACCCCGGGGAGGGCTGTGATGCGCCATGCGACACGACCACCCCGTCAGTTATGCCGGCGGAACAGGAACACTAACCTCGTTGATATAGCATAGTGGCTAAAGGGATTGGCCCCAAGCAAGAGGTGCCGGGTTCGATTCCGGGGGGGCTCGAAATGCGTAGGTCTTGTGGTGTGATCATCGAATAGCTCAGTATCATCTAGGGTGTTTTTTCTTTGCACCCTTTCCACAGACACACATTTGCCACTTCACAGTTACAGGTGAGCGGGACCGGACATCATCAGAGACAGGTGAAAACTGTATGTACATTGGCCCCATGATTTGTACTGCATGTGTGCGGCGCCACCAGTCAGCCCTAATTACCGGAGGAGCATCACAATGGGACTAAGGGCTGAAAGTGCCTATGGCGGGGGCATTCAGTCAATCAGATACCGACCATCAACCCCCCTTTTGGCTACTAGAAATATACACATTGCCCACATGCAATTGCTCAAGCCCACTAACACTCGGTACCTGACCTCGTCCTGCTTGTTTTGGCGGCTTGATTAACCCAATTTTTTGGGGATTCTGTGACATTGGGTTCCTGCGGTTTTCATTCGCTGGAAGGCCTCAAAATATTGCCTGCAGTGTCCCATGTATTCCAGCGCGCCAGTCAACATTTGGTGTTCCCTAATCCAGTGCAGCAGAGCATGCACAGCACACACAGGGGTGTTTACTGATGACCCTTTTAGGGCTATGATGTCTTTTGTACTTTGGGTTTCAAGAGTCTCTGGCTGCGTTGGCCCCAGCAGGAAACCTGGCACCGTCCATCCTAATGTGTTGTGTATGTGCCCCTTTGGTGTATGAAAGCCTTGTTTTGGCTATGATGCAAGGTCACCATCTGCCGTATGACCGAGTTGAGCTCAACTTTGGTTCGGCTTTCAGTGTTTTGATGTGCGCCAGTAAAATGTGCGCGAAGCACCCTGCTGTGTGCCTCCGTCGGGAAAAGGTCAGTGCGCAGTCATACCATTGTAGTTCCGATATGTTCTTGGTCCTTAGGGCAGGGGCTGGCCATCGCATTAGAATCAGAATATGTGTTTTTGGGCCTGCAAGGTTCACTGGTGTGATGGAAATCTCAGGCCTGGGTTGGCCCATTTTTCATCATTCTCCTGTGGTCTATACTGTTAGTTGCATTCCATCAACTTGCAACATGTTATCTTGCTTCACAGTCCGAGTCACAGTAGCATTTCTGACAAAGATGCTGCTGATAGCTTGAAACAAGTGCATTGCAATAATTTAAAAGTTTCCTGCCCATCTCCTTTGGCTCTTGTTGACACCGACCTGCGTGCCAGCTAGTCCAGTTGACCAAGTAATGTAGGCATGTGGCTGCCCATGATGAGGAGAGTTAGAGGTGTGAAAGCCCAATGCACAATCATTAAAATCAAGAGAAGAGCATGGCAAGAGCATCCGTCTCCAGGAGAGTCAGTGAACGCAGAATTGGCCTGGGTGCTCGGGGTGCCTGTATCGTTGCCGCGGTGGCAGCTCAGACATGTGGAACAATCCTATCTGACGCAGACATCACAGACACATCATTTGGAGTTGAAGCAGCCCAATGCTGCATGGCCGTATGTAAGTTTGTGAGTGCCTGATCGGGGCAAATATGCAATGGAACGGCTTGTCTTTGGCTCGTGAACTGCATGACAGCTCAATTATATGTGATTACAGTGTGGAAGACACAGGTTGTACAGCCATCAGGCTTCACAGATGAGAGCAAGCCAACCAGTGAGTGCTCCTGGTGGTCAGATTGGGTTCCTGCGCTCGGAGGTGGTGGTGTGGACTGGCTGCATAATAATGCCCTGCAGCCTGAAAGGCAGGACAGTAAGTGGTGGCAAGTTCGAGTGTGGAATCGGATGTCAAGAAACTGTCCAACCTTGCTGCACATACAAACTAGGACGCGTGTGTGTAGAGCGCTTTCGTGACCTGCTTTCCGTCAAGGTGACTCCCACCCTCCCATACTTGCACAAGGGCAACGGGCATATGCTGTGTTCACCAGGACGCACAGGGGGAGTTTACACGCAGAGAGGGGTATGCACAGAGGCGGGGACAGGGAGAGAGACTGGCAGAGGATGGACGAGAGATGCATGTAAGCATTCGGTCTCAGATGTGTTTTGGTCCACTTTATGAATGCAATGTGTCGCCTCTTCCCCTTCCAGCACATTTTTGCGCTATGGCTAGCACCGTCCCACAATGGATCCGCATGGCTTCATTGTGTGCCATGGTTTGTGTGGCCACTGCTGCTGGCCTCTCTGCCATGTCCCGTCCTGAGGCAACCTCGGAGCTTTGGGTATCTGCGGCCCGAACTCCAGTACACGCTGTGGGCTCCACTAAGACACATAATTTCCTCTGGGTGCCGCGCAACAGCGGCGTCTTGAAACGTCAGGTGCTCTCTCCCTCTCTTTGCCTGTCTGTCTGTCTTTCTGTTCATTTGTGTTTGTGTGTGTGTTTGCATTACTCTGTGTGCCGGGGGGACGGCGCGGGGGCTGATGGTTGCAGTACACGTGAGAGCTTGTCTTGCTCTATGTGTGGTCTTGGGTGTGGGTGTCTTTGTCATGCACTCAGGCTTTCCACACAAACCCACCAGTGCTTATCTAATACTGCATGCCATGGCATATGAACTCGCTTCTGCGGAACTCCCACTCCTGCGGCACGCGGGCACATGCACGCCTTTTCCAGGCCCTGGTATGCAATTGCGTTTGCACCCACCGAACAGGGATTGTTTGGTACTCTTCCATATTCCTGCCTTTGTGCATATTGTGTGTGTTGTGTTATTGTGTGTGTGTTGCTTTATGCGTATTTGTTTGTTCCAATTTGGCCATTGGGGTCAGCTGCCGGTAAACTGGCACACTCGACACGGCGCGCAGCCCGAGGGCAGGCGGGACATGGCGGTCACTCAGGAGCGCTGGTCTACCTGACAGTGCAGCTTGACCTGTTGCACCTCTTATGTGCCCCAGGTTGCTACGGCTTAGAGAAGCAGCCCAGGGACCTTGGCTCCCACGGTGGGCAGTACCATCGTGGACTGACTTGAGGTCAACCGATACAGCCATGGCACGACTGCCTAAAGATGACGCAGTGCGCTACGCAGGGCCCATCGCAAAGGGACTGACTGCACTGTGATGGAGTGTCGTCAGAAAGGCGCCCAACTGTGTGTCTGTGTGTGCGCGTGCGCGCACATGCAATGTATTGGCCAAGCACAAAATCGATTGATTGACAACATTTCGGCGAACGCTGCAGCCCGTGCAATTAGCACGTGGTTGTGTCGAGGGGCAGTCACTCCATGCAACAGACCACTCCCTGTGTTGATGCCTCTTCAAAAGCTTCCAGGGCCCCGCGCCCTCGCATTTGATTCGCAGTTTGGTTTTTTCATCGGTCACATGACCCAGTGACACTGCATTTGTCATCCGAGACATCATGGCAGCAGGTCAGTGGGTAGTCTCTTGGCAGATTGGGTCTGAAGTGGATTGTTTTGAGAGGGTCGTGTGTCCAAGAAACCGTAGTTCTGTATGACACGCTGGTGACACACGTGATGCTTCAGAGGACGTCATCCTCTGTTTCACACGAGATTCACGGGAACACATTTCTGAGGCCATGCCATCTTAATTACTGGGATGTCCGTGCGTGCGAGGTAGTGTCTCGCTGTACAAGACCGCTTCCGGCCTATTGATCCAAATGGTGCTGGCAACATATCTTCATTTCGAGGGATCACTCATGGTGTCACTCTGCCGCCGACGGCCTGCCTGAGCCACGGCCAGACGACGTCGGTACCTATGCCAGTGATGTCCAGCATCTTCAGGAGATTGCTGATCATGTTTCCTGCACCATCTACTCCACGCAGCTTGCCTCACTGCCCATGTCATATGGAGCGGTTGCTTACAGCCAGTCACAGCTCAAAATACGAGCCACTATTCCCTTTAGGACCATATGCCGCCTGCTTTTGTGTTTCTTAGTATGCCAAGGCCTACGCCAGCCAGCAGCCGTTTGACGCAAATCATGTGACTATGATGCAGCCGACGGGAGCGCAGGTCCGTTCACTGAATTGCACGCACGCCATGACACCGGGCTGTGTCTGTGCTTGCCTGGGATGGTTAGAGTATTGTTCAGACGGCAGGTGGTTTGGTAAGAGATGCAGTGGCCCTGGGTCTCGGCATGGGAAATCAGACAAATTACTTCTTGATATCTTCGGGCTACACTCAGCCCCAAACGGTCATCCTATCCACAAAGTGAAATCAAAGCAGTTTGCTCAACTCTCATGACAACGCCGCCTCCAATTTCACCAACAGTTCCCAAACGCTTTGACGCTGCTGGGACCTGGATACCGTAGAACCGTAGATTGCAGCAGAGTGCCCCTGGAGGCAAGGCTCAGGTCCTGGGCTGGGGCTTATGGTAAGGCTCCTGATGGACCCAGTCTACGGACTGGGCGTAGTTTACGGCAGCGCAAGGGTGCAAGGGGGGCTTTGATGCAGCGGGCACCTAAAATTACATGCATCACAGGGATTACCTTCTAAAGCCCACACTGTGCTGGGTCTGGTACTCATTGCCATGGGGAGTGGAATTCTGCTTTGGGCAATGCGCTCGTTCCAGAGGGGCCAAAGGATTCCCGTGGACCCTCTTGTGATGGTGGCCCCCAGCCGGACATTCGCTGCAATGGCAACGACCAGTGGTATGTCGGGGAACTGTCAGTGGATACGTGGAGGGAAGGGCGCTTGCATTACACCCTCACGCGCCTCGTGTGCTGCACTTCATTACTCTGCATCCCAATGCCCAACAGCCCACGCAGATCTCATCATGGAACCATGTGGCAGCCCTGACCACCGACCTCACTTGTCTCCAATTTGTTGATTGCTGTTTGCCTGTGGGGACAAGCTCCCCTGCATTTGCGCCGGTCCTGGGTCATCTCAACGAAGTTGTACCTGGGCATATGTATGTGCACCTCAACCTGTCTTGGTGCCTGCACCTGTGCTTAGGCCTCTCCTTTGTCTGTGCCTCCCACAGAATCGCCAGTGATGCTGCCCTGAAGGGGCAATAATGCTGCAAACAGGACTGGGATGGGGGTGTACCCTGAACCCCCTTTGAAATTACCCGGGGGGGGGGGGGGGGTCACTTCACTGTTTTGCTCGGCAATATCTATTGCAGTGGTTTGTGTTCCCCATCTGTCACACGCACGTTCTTGTCTTGCTTTCCCTCTCTTCAAATCATTCACCTGTGTGTATTCTGTGATATTCTCTCCAAAGGCGGTGTACAGAGTGTCGTGTCCCTTTTTCAGACCCAAGATGTTTTCTCCCGGTGACCGTGTATGGTGCCACTCACGCACAGTTGGTGCACATGTGTTGGCCACTGTTGTGGGGCCTTCGCCAAATGGGCCCCAGTTTTGCCACATTTGGTGCATACGCCCTGGTGGGTTCACTCCAGTGGATCATGAGGGTGCTCAACTCTCAAAGCTCGAGGCTGTTATGGCTGCATCACCCAAGTCTCCAGAGTCGCCGGACATTACCCCCATGTCTTCGTAACCCCAAACACCAGCACAGCCCACACAGCCCACTGTGGTCACCAATGTGAAACGGAAGCGCTGCTTGCAACCCACGTGAATCGTATTGGCAGAGCATCAATGCAAAAGTCGCTTCACTTGTGCTATGTTTGCTTGCATCAGTGGAGGGTACCAAAGTTTGCCTTGAAATACCCTTGCAACCCCCCCCCCCCCCCAGGGGGAGACCGTCACTTGGTGACCGTCACTTGGAGACCATCGCGCGCTAGGGGGGGATATTTCAAGGGGGGGGTCAGGATAGTGCTGCAACTTGTTGGTCGGATCCATGCAGGACTTATGGGACCCCCTGCCCTGCAGCACTGGACACAGGCTGTGTTGTATGGTACCCTGCCGGCCTTTGTGGAATGCCCTCTCTGCTCCCTCTGAGCATCAACTTTTGTAGCACACTTTTTGAGGCCTCCGGCGACCCTCAACCTCCTTGGGCGGTGCCGAAGGGAAAAGTCTGTTTCATGCCTTGAGTGAATTTTATTCTTTGCATTGAACGTGCCGGTGTATTAGTTCGGTTCATGATCTTGTTCATTCCGTCCTTCCCAGAGAAAAGTGGATTCAACAATGCTGCCGTCGCATCGGTATGGAGTGGTGCAGTAAGAGGGTGTGGGTGGGCCAGGGCCAGGGTGACATGGATGGGGAACGTCCAGGACTGGGCAAACTGTGACGGTGGGATGTTTGTCCGTGTGGGCAGCTTGGCGTGCCCGGCATTGAAGCAACCACGTTACAATGGCCCAATTGCTTGAGGATTCTGTTTCGCATTTGGGTTGTGAGGGGTGTTCGCCGCCATTCTTGTGGAGCATTTCGCATTCTGAGTTTGTGCCTCCCGCTGATGCAAATGGTCGTCAGCCAGTTCCTAAGTTCCTTGTGTGCGACTGAAATCTGTTTACTGGAGTTGTAGCCCCCGGCTCACCCCCTCACTTGTTGTCATCTCCCAGCCATTGCTCTTCCCTCAGGTTGCAGTGGCATTTCACATACCAGCAATTCTCAGTAGTTTTGCACGGGTTGCACAGTTTATGTGCTGTGATCAATGGCGTCGTCGGGTCAATAGAGTCCAGCATTGCGCTAATAGGTCAAGGGCACGGGGGGTACCTGGCCCAGACCCTGACACCAAACACTCCCACCCCCACCCCCCCACCCGCCCCAGGAGGTCCAAAATGTTGAGGAGGTTCGGACCACATGTGGCCCCAAATTGGCGCTGAAGGCGTTGGGAATTTGTTTTAGCATACAGTGGGGGTTACAATTTCGTTTTTTCCCCTTGTGTGTATACTCAAAATGCTCAGAACTTTATGGGGGGGTCCAAATATGTATGCAAAACGTGAAGATTTTTCTGACCCCTGACCTCCCTGATCCAGCCCACTGGCTGCTGGGATCAGACCCCCCAAGGGGTGAATTTTTTTTCCAAAAGCCCCACATTTGTGTGTTCAAAATGATCAGTGCCTCGAGGGGGTCATTTTGAGGTACATATGTTGGGGTACGCGGGACCCCAGCCTGGCGCCCCCCAACCCCCCCCACCCCCGCAACCCCCACACAGGGCCCCAAAGGGTCTGGGTCACGGTCTGAGCTTAAGTACCCCCCATGGTCAAGGGGTGACGATGTGGTGAGAGTGCTGTTGCATAACCCATTTCCCCAGTGAAGCAGGAATGGGAAGGCCAGACCATGCCTGTGGTTTCAGCCTGACAATTACAGTTGCAGCTTTCTGGCTGCGTGTGCTTGCGTACGCACCAGCTTGATGGCTGCGAACAGGCAGAGCACGCTCCTTTGCCCGGTTGCATGTAGCTGGGGTTGATGCTTCCTTACAGCTTCCCCACAAGTCTGGGAATGACTTGCAAAACCAACCCATACTCGGAGAATATGGGGCACAAAATGCGTGAGCGGATGATGCTGGGCGTCTTCAAATGCGCAACAGCGAGGGAGGAGCTGAACACGAAGGTAGCACACGGACCGAGGGTTGTGCATGGGTTTGGCAGTCTGGTTGCTGCAGAAGGTAAAGCACGGAGTGAGGCAGGAACACGCTGCCCCCCCGCCCCCCCCAAATATGGATGGGAGACCGTTCCCTTCCGCGTTGATTGTTAGAAACAAGGGCACATTACGCCCGGTTGAAACTCGGGGGGCGGGGCAGCTCAACAGAGACGACATTAGAAGAGATCGGCCCCACTCCCCTCCCATCCATCATTTTTGAGGGTTGTGGTGGCTTGTGACGAGGGCTGGATTGGGGGCCGTTGTCAACAGGGCAACATGCATATTGGCCGCCGTCAAATGGCCCCGTTGGTGGCAGGCATGGCTGGCCTGATGATGTCGAAGCCTGCCTCGGCTGCCGTCCCGTTGGACTCCGCCCTCTATTCCCTTCTCCGTGTGCAAGAGGCCACGCAGCAGGAAAACCGACTGATCAACTCAGGTGCTGCCCTATTCCCACTACTGGTAGCCCGGTGCTGATTGAACATCTGAAGCACCTCAATGCCATGTCAAGTGTCAATGTCAATGTGAATGTCAACATGGCATGGGGCGCTGGGACAGGGGGCACCACCCTGCCATTGCACCCCCGAACACCTTTCTGCCGGGTAGGCCTGTCAGTCTGCTGCCTGTTTCTGTTTCATATGAGGGACGATTCCTCAAATCCTAGGACCTGGTGCCTGGCCAGAAAGAAAACCAATGAAGGTCACATTTGCGCGGTCATTGCAGATGCCACTGACTGAAAATTAGGACGTTCCATTGCCCACATCATTCTTCCCGGATGCAGGTGACATGCTTTGGTGCACGCAGTATGTAGCACGCTGAGTTTCTACAGTTGTCGCTGTACGGGTCCGTTTGCAAATTCCCAAGTGTGCTGTGGGGATTTTGCTGCGTGAAAAATCCAGTGCCATGCATGGCACAGTTCTGCACAAATCTTTTCTGGCCTTTGTCAGCTCATTACCAGCAAAGAATGGGAAGCGGCAGGGGATGCTGTAGTTGCACTACGGTAATTAATTGGCAAAGGCAAGTTGTTCAGACTGTCTGTTGTTACTAGGATACCAATATGTGCTGTACCACATCCCACCATTCTACACACCCATCTACAACTGACTACACATGCCTTTTCGCGTTACTTACACGTTTTGACCAGAGAAATCACTACTTGCTTTCACCATCATACAGAAACAGTCAGCGCAGTGGTACTGGTGGCTTTACACATGGGTTACACACATTTTGTGCAGGCCGATTGTAAAGAACAGTCTGAAAAATGCCCACCCTTCACTGGTCATGCGGCACTTGGTTGACAGCTCTGAGTGGTTGAAACCTCAACGCCATTGGCCAGATGTTTTGGTCTGTGCATAAGTTTGGCATAACCTTGGATCATGCTGGTAAGGCTAGTGCTTACAACCTAAATATTGCTTCCCACAAAGAACTAGTATGCCCATGCATACCTGCTTGCAGTGGTCTGTGGGTGTTTGGATACAATGGCATAAAATGCATAGTTTCCGTGCTTTAGCAAGTGTTGTGCACACCACGCTTATAGAATGTGTGGCTTGTGGAGACAGAAACAGAAACAAGTAGTGCCGCCAAAAACGCTAGTAATTAACAAACAAACATCCACATACCACCTAGTTGGACCAAGCCCCAGAGGCTGCACCGCCATCTCCAACCACCATACAATCCCTCACCCCTCCTCCTCCCACCCACCCATTGGGGTGGGATGGTAGGCATATGTGTGGCACAGCAGAAAGTAGTAGGGCACCCCAGGCAGTGATAACAAGCAGCTATTTACGAGCACACTGGTATGCATATATGGATTATTCAAGCCAAGGGGATTGCAATGGCGAACATCGCTTAAGAGACAAGTGGGAGGTAAAAGCAGATGGTTGCACACATCACTAATGCTCGCAATACCCAGATCATAACATATTCCCTCTGCTCTGACAATTACTGCTCGGTTGCGAAGCCGTTTGGCAATCGTCTATTGCAATCTAGATGGGGGGATCCTTCAGTGCACACATTGCAAACTTGCATTGTGTTGGTCAAACCATCTTGAACGTGGTCGGTGTCGCCCATGGGGTGTTATGAATGTAATACTAGAGGGATTCCCATTCTCGACATCTCCTTGCGGTAAATGTATTTCACTGACTTAGTTCCGTGACAATGTCATGATCGTAACACCACACACATTCAAGACCACACGCCACCATATGGGTGCTCGTGGGTAGCGGCACTTAAGCTCTCATGCGCGTGCATCCATGGGATGCATGGCATGGGCACTCGTGGGTTGCATCCTTTCTAAGGTATTGGGGACGCATGCATGGCTGCATACGTTTCATGAAATGCTAGGCTGAACAGCTCCTAATAATGCCTCAGCGGCGAAACCTGCTACTACTGAATGATGATGAGCAGCAAACCGTTGGTGGAAGGGTTGATTCTTACCGGCATTGTTGTGTTTTGACAATAGCTAAACCAAGTAAAATCAATCCTTGCCACGTTTTCAAAAGACACTTCCCAATTGGCAGTCCTCAATGTAACACGGCAGCTGTACTCGGGCACAATAACCTTGAGTGAATCCCAAATCCGGACGCGTTTCGCTGTAAATTACAGCCTCATCAGCTGTCAAACAATGAATATGCACAGAATGTGTCCAAATTTATTCACAACCATCCATTCATTCGAATGAGCAACCACTCTACAAATCATATAACAAATTCCACAACTTCACATTCCCTACTCCTCATTCCTCAAGCATGATCACGCGACTCCTGAAGCGTGGCGCGCGCGCTCTTGCGGAACAAAGCCTTCAGGTTTCTAAGTGGTTTGAGGATAGCAAACAAATTCATATGATTCTTAAAATGCAGGCGCCTTTTTAACACATAACAAGCGCGCGCCCACGACATCGGCACGCCCCCATGGTGTTCTGCATGTAAAACATGTGTTGTCTTATAAAAAAAAATACAGAAGGCATCAATTCTTTGGCAAAACTATGATGCTGATTAAATCTTTATTTGTGCACAATTTGCGTTGAAGTTGTAATTCTTTAGGATGATTTATTTCACAGGTACTAAAAAAGTATGAATTGTGACCTCCTCAACATAAACACTTTGGTTCGGAAGTTTACTCAAATAAATTCCAAATGATGATTTCACAGACATTGGATTTTGACAATTTAGGAGTTGCTTTATGAGATTGAAACCAACTTGCAAAGAAAGGAATGCCGTGGAAATTATCGCAGCTGATGCAAATGTGGATGCAACCAGGGCCAAATGCAATTTGACCAAACTTCGATCAGGGCCAAAGCCATTGGGACCAAGGCCGCATACATTTCCTCATGGCCGTATGCCATTTTGACCACAACCAAATTTGATTTGGACTGAGGCCGAATTCGATTTAGACCGGGGCAAAAAGCCATTTGGGCGAGAGCTAAATGCCATTCGGACAAGATTTAGACTGGGGCCAAATGTCCCAAAGGTACCGGGCTCCAGAACCGCGATTTCACGCTAATGGTTGAGAGAAATGAGGGGCTGGTGTGATGTATGTTGCAGGAATGTTGGGCAAATCACTTGGAAGAGAGGTTGTAAGATCAAGCGCAGACGCGTGTGTCGTATACCCCCCCTGTTGGGGGTCGTCCGCGTAGCATACCCCAACGCATGATATTGGATGTCTAACCCCTTCCATACTTTGCCCAATAAAATGATCCTACAATGGATTTTTTGATTCTGAGGCCTGTGTCCCCTAAAACCGGATATAAGTGTAGGGGGGGGGGGCGCAAGGGTTTCGTACACAACCTGCTTATGCAGCTTTTCCCTCTGGCCAGCTCAAAATTGGAAGTTTCCAGAACTGTAGTTTCCGTAGAAACTGAAGTTTCATATGTTCCTTTGAGCTGCCGTTGATTGTGCGTTTATGGAGCATGCACATGAACCCTTTTTCACGCTCAATTGATTTTCACAATGGAAATGGAGGGTGCGCCGCATGGATTGGACGCACGGATCGAATTCTCCACGAAACACTAGGAGAAGTGGTCAGAACATGTGGGCAAGAAGCAGGTGCTGGACCTGGCCAATTCGGAGTGGAACAGGATCAATCAGAGTCACGGGTGGGTGGCTCGGATCTAGCATGCAGTTCAACTGGTGGTGCTTGCGGTGCATGACGCCAGGGAGCAGTGGAATTTGCTGGCAGCGTACGAACTGTACACGGTGATGCTATTGAAGGTGCCAGACCTAGTGTTCATGCCTCGTGAGCTGGAGAGGGTTAAGCGACTCGACCAGTCCAGGGTGGCCTACATGAAGCTACTATTAGGCAAACGCCAGAAGGCGGAGAACCAAGACACCGGAGGAGGTAGCCCGGGAGCCCAGGGGGCGACAAAGGCAGGGACCGCTGAGATCATGGACTCCAGTAGCACGACGCCGGAGAAGCAAATCATCGGAGCACGCGGATATGAAGGAGCCGGGGCGACCCCGCCCCAGAACCTCCCGGGCGGGACGGAAGTACCGAGGGAGGAGGATGGAACGACAACCGGTATGGAGTTGCTTTCCCTGCGGAACGATCCTCTAGAGCCGAATAGGGATAACCTGCGCCGGGTCCGGAAACGAAAAGCAGCCCCGACGTGGGTGCGTAAACTGTCAAAAATGGTTCAGACCATGGCGAAGAACAGTGCAGAAGAGGTGCCAATGGGTGTGATTGCACAGGAGATCTGGGATGTGATCATGGAACTAGAGAAGGACGGCAGACGCCTGCTGAAGGACGAGGCCAAGAACCGGAAGCAACCAGAGAGGGAGAAGAAGAAAAAAGCAGAAGCCAAGGCAAAAAAGCGGACGAAGAAGGAGCAGAAACGCCGAAATTAGGAGAGTCGAAAGAAGGCAAAGCGGGCCGACACGGATTCGTGCGACGACTCCAGCTCGTCCACCGACTCCTCAAACACAACCAGCTCGGACTCATATAGTGAATTCCCCTCCGACTAAGACAGCTCATCCGACAAGGACCGAAAGAGTAAATCACGGGAGGGTGGAGGCCGATATGGGACACTAAACCCAGGAGAGGACACCCGGAGCATTTCGAGTTCCGGTGGATCAACGGACGCAAGCACTTTCGCACCAATAAAGGTACCCGGCAAGATTGCACCAACCCACCCTCTCAAATGTGCAAATTCTGCGGACACCGCCACTGGGCGTTCCAAAGTACCGAGTTCGGATGCCGCTGAGGCGGCCCAGCGGACCCCCGGGTCCCAAGGGGGGGGGGGGCGCTGGCCGACTGTGGGAAAGGAGTGCGCGACGAGCAGGCAGTACGGGTCAGAAACGCACTGGGAGCCTTTGTGGAGGAAGCAGGGCGCGCGATTGGCAGCTCATACGAAGCTACGGTATGGCGTAAACTGGAGGATGGCACCCGAAAGGCATATGCGGGGGCACTATATAAGTACCTGCGGTTCAGCAGGATCAATGGGTTCATTGCGCCACGTGAAGCGCTCAAAGGACGCATGTTACAGGTCGCCAGGGACGGCCAGTATGAGTCACCGATCAAGGCCCTACTGTTAGGGCTACACCTGGCGGAGAAAATGGGCATTATACCGACAATCGTGGTACCAACGGATTGGATGTTCGCTGAGTCACTAGACAAATCCCGGATATCGCGAAACCTGAGACACATTCCACGGGCCGAAGGAGACATCATCTGCAAGATCTCCAAGAGGAAGGACACATGGGAGTGGAAGGAACTCCAGTGCCTGGGCTTGGATGTCCTATTGCTCACGGGGAAGCCTCGACGTTCTCAGCACGTGGAGATGGCAAACTCTGCTTCCTGGGCGAGGAGTCGCATAGTGGTGAACATGACCAAGACCTCGGGCCATGGCCGCCACGCTGGATGCGGTTCATCAAGGAAGAGCGCCAAAAAACGCGGGGTGGTGGAAGACCGCCCGCATGGGTACCAGTCACCCGCAGATTTGGAGGAAGCGTGCGTCGCACTCGTGGCGTGGTCGGAGCTCGAAGACTACAGGTGGCACTGTCTGCGGCGAGGAGGGACGACGCAGTTATGGGCATCGCGCGCGCGAAACCAAATTATCATGCTTGCGAGCGGGTACGAATCACCGTCAGTGGCATGGCAGTACACCAAACCAAAGCATGCATGGAAGTTCGTGGAGAGGGGAGAGCAGCCGGTGCCTGTATGTGAAGACAGTGGATATTGCCTTGTGTACGGAGACTAATCTTCCAAGCAGTGGTGGCCAGCATGGTTGCGCAAAGAGCTGAGGGAGCTGGCTGTAGGGGCACGGACATATGGCCATGTTTTGGAACCCACTGGACATGCCGCCCGGAAGAGGACACGCACTCGATCGGCACGGCCACCAGGGGCAGAGTAGACGCCAGTGGACGCAGAAGTGCCGCACGGAGAAGATAACGGAGCTGGGAAGGGTAGACATGGACCTCCTCCGGGTTCATGAGTGTGCGGCTAGGTGCCTGCGAAAGAGAGAGCCGGGATGTCACACGCAGTGAGCCAGCTGATATCAGGAAATTGCGATGCAACCGGCACGGGAACCGCGGAGACCACCCCCGTGGTTGTGGGCTGCTTAACCGAGTGGGCTGAAAAGGGCATCGACCCAGAGTATGAGGAAAGCTACTACAGTGACGAGGAGGATCATGGAGAAGTCGACCCCACGGTAGCAACAAGAGGGCAGGGACAAGTTGGAAATGTGCCAATAGCGGAGTCACTGTGATCGCGCTGTGTTCTGGAGGATTTGAGACGTCGGTACCAGAAATGGAGACAGGAGACACACGGAGTGGGTTTATCGGACGGAGTGGGGGTTACGCGACATGCCGGATGCCTTGGTTCGAGATGGAGCACTCCGAAAACACGAGAACGTGCGGGAGGCCAGCGGTAAGGCACAAGTTCGACCTAATAGTAGTGAGAAGTGTGCATTTATATTGCGTCAAACAAAACGCCTGTGATGAACTTAAGCCGAGGGGCTTTCGGTTGCCTCAGATTGAGCGCCTTCGGGATTCTGTTTTGTTGGGGGGGGGGGGGGCTTTATATGGCAAAATTGGACCCGTCCAATTGTTTTTGGAGTCTGCGCTTGCCTAGGTCGTGGGTCGGGAAGTTCGGTGTGTGCGTGGGTGATGCCCAATATGTTTGGCAGTCCCTGCCATTTGGTTGGAAGTACTCGCCCCTCCTGTGTCAGAAGTTGGTGTAAAGTGTGGTCACGACGTCGTTGTGGTGGCTGCCTATACTGTTTTTTGTCTACCTGGACGACATTTTACTTGTAGGAACCACGCGCTTTGTGCGCAAAGCGGTACACTGTGCTCCGCAGAGATTGCAGCGCGTAGGTCTTGTGATCAGCCAGAAATCTGTCACGGACCTAGCACGCGATCTGGACCTTGTAGGAAAGGTTTTTGACCTGAAGAGAGGCACTCTAGAGAACCGCCCAGGAATGGTGAGAGGCCTAATACGGCCGTGGTTGTTGTTGGTGTTAGGTGTGTTGAATACGAAAGGAATGGAGAGGTTTATGGGTCGCCTGGAGTGGGCCTTAAGGCCGTCGGCGGGATTAAGTCCGTTTTTGGCTGGTGCATATTGTTGGAAACACGTGGGGGGGGGGGGGGGGCAGTAGAGTCGCGCGTGCTTTGTTGCGCCCCCTACTGACCGCCATTTGTTTTGCTTTTGTTCCTCACAAGTGTCCGGTGAAGGCCACGGTGCAAGCAGAGCCCCCGGCTTGCTGGGGGGGCCATGTTCTATTTGCGGACGCCGCCCCTGTGGGACCAAACAGCTTCTCTGTTGATTTATACCTGCCATTGGGGGGCGTGCGTACATTTCGGTGCCCCCGCCGGCTGACTGCCTTGCAAGCAGCGTAATTGTGGGGATGGGTGTAGGCAATCCGCCTGGCAACTTATATGAAATTGCCCCGAGTCTGAGTTGGCAGTGACAGTAGTCAAAGGGGTGCTGTCTTTGGCGTAGGAAAGCAGCGGATACTGCGGGCCCTGTTCTGGCTTCGACGTTGGTCCGGGATTCCCATTGGACTTTTATGTACTTTCTGGTCGTAATCCACCAGATCCGCCTAGTAAGGTGCATGTCTTTTAGTGTTTGCTGCCCTATTGCTCACGGGGAAGCCTGGACGTTCTCAGCACATGGAGATGGCAAACTCTGCTTCCTGGGCGGGAAGTCGCATAGTGGTGAACCTGACCAAGACCTCGGGCCATGGCCGCCACGCTGGATGCGGTTCATCAAGAAAGAGAGCCAAAAAACATGGGGTGGTGGAAGACCGCCCGCATGGGTACCAGTCACCCGCAGATTTGGAGGAAGCGTGCGTCGCACTCGTGGCGTGGTCGGAGCTCGAAGACTACAGGTGGCACTGTCTGCGGCGAGGAGGGACGACGCAGTTATGGGCATCACGCGCGCGAAACCAAATTATCATGCTTGCGAGCGGGTACGAATCACCGTCAGTGGCATGGCATTACACCAAACCAAAGCATGCATGGAAGTTCGTGGAGAGGGGAGAGCAGCCGGTGCCGGTATGTGGAGACAGTGGATATTGCCTTGTGTACGGAGACTGGTCTTCCAAGCAGTGGTGGCCAGCATGGTTGCGCAAAGAGCTCAGGGAGCTGGCTGTAGGGGCACGGACATATTGCCATGTTTTGGAACCCACTGGACATGCCGCCCGGAAGAGGACACGCACTCGATCGGCACGGCCACCAGGGGCAGAGTAGACGCCAGTGGACGCAGAAGTGCCGCACGGAGAAGATAACGGAGTTGGGAAGGGTAGACATGGACCTCCTCCGGGTTAATGAGTGTGCGGCTAGGTGCCTGCGAAAGAGAGAGCCGGGATGTCACACGCAGTGAGCCAGCTGATATCAGGAAATTGCGATGCAACCGGCACGGGAACCGCGGAGACCACCCCTCTGGTTGTGGGCTGCTTAACCGAGTGGGCTGAAAAGGGCATCGACCCAGAGTATGAGGAAAGCTACTACAGTGACGAGGGGGATCATGGAGAAGTCGACCCCACGGTAGCAACAAGAGGGCAGGGGCAAGTTGGAAATGTGCCAATAGCGGAGTCACTGTGATCGCGCTGAGTTCTGGAGGATTTGAGACGTCGTTACCAGAAGTGGAGACAGGAGACACACGGAGTGGGTTTATCGGACGGAGTGGGGGTTACGCGACATGCCGGATGCCTTGGTTCGAGATGGAGCGCTCCGAAACCACGAGAACGTGCGGGAGGCGAGCGGTAAGGCACAAGTTCGACCTAATAGTAGTGAGAAGTGTGCATTTATATTGCGTCAAACAAAACGCCTGTGATGACCTTAAGCCGAGGGGCTTTCGGTTGCCTCAGATTGAGCGCCTTCGGGATTCTGTTTTGTTGGGGGGGGGGGGGGGCTTTATATGGCAAAATTGGACCCGTCCAATTGTTTTTGGAGTCTGCGCTTGCCTAGGTCGTGGGTCGGGAAGTTCGGTGTGTGCGTGGGTGATGCCCAATATGTTTGGCAGTCCCTGCCATTTGGTTGGAAGTACTCGCCCCTCCTGTGTCAGAAGTTGGTGTAAAGTGTGGTCACCACGTCGTTGTGGTGGCTGCCTATACTGTTTTTTGTCTACCTGGACGACATTTTACTTGTAGAAACCACGCGCTTTGTGCGCAAAGCGGTACGCCGTGCTCCGCAGAGATTGCAGCGCGTAGGTCTTGTGATTAGCCAGAAATCTGTCACGGAGCTAGCACGCGATCTGGACTTTGTAGGAAAGGTTTTTGACCTGAAGAGAGGCACTCTAGAGAACCGCCCAGGAATGGTGAGAGGCCGAATACGGCCGTGGTTGTTGTTGGTGTTAGGTGTGTTGAATACGAAAGGAATGGAGAGGTTTATGGGTCGCCTGGAGTGGGCCTTAAGGCCGTCGGCGGGATTAAGTCCGTTTTTGGCTGGTGCATATTGTTGGAAACACGTTGGGGGGGGGGGGGGGGGGCAGTAGAGTCCCGCGTGCTTTGTTGCGCCCCCTACTGACCGCCATTTGTTTTGCTTTTGTTCCTCACAAGTATCCGGTGGAGGCCACGGTGCAGGCAGAGCCCCCGGCCTGCTGGGGGGGCCATGTTCTATTTGCGGACGCCGCCCCTGTGGGACCAAACAGCTTCTCTGTTGATTTATACCTGCCATTGGGGGGCGTGCGTACATTTCGGTGCCCCCGCCGGGTGACTGCCTTGCAAGCAGCGTAATTGTGGGGATGGGTGCAGGCAATCCGCCTGGCAACTTATATGAAATGGCCCCGAGTCTGAGTTGGCAGTGACAGTAGTCAAAGGGGTGCTGTCTTTGGCGTAGGAAAGAAGCGGATACTGCGGGCCCTGTCTGGCTTCGACTCGGTGCGGGATTCCCATTCTGGACTTTTATGTACTTTCTGGTGGTAATCCACCAGATCCGCCTAGTAAGGTGCATGATTTTTACTCTTTGAGTTCTTGTGTTGGGTCAGCCCGTGAGAGGTACTCGCAATGGCACTTTTCCCCCTTCCCCTACCAGGATTTCTTTGTGTTGGCCCCTTTCCCATGGGTCAGCGCACCACATGGTAGCCCAAATTGCCCCTCTGGCCTTTATGGCTGTTGACGGGACACCTCCGCTTCCCCAACTTAGAGGGGGGCAGATGTGCCGAGGCCATGACCGTTTATGTCAGTTTTGTTTGTTTTGCCGGGGGGGGCGCTCTGATTTGACCGCGTCTCCGCCCCATTCAGCGCCCCCCACCCCTTGGCACACGCTTGAACGCAAAGGTTATTCCGGCCAAATGGTCCCAGTGTTGAAACAAAAATGGCCGCAACAAAAAAAGTTCAAAGTGGTTTTAACCCCCCAGCCAAGCAGACCCATTCATGCTATGAAAATATGTTGTTTGCTAGCCTAGGGGCACCTCGCTAGTACTTTTAGTACCTAACCTACAATGTGTGTTTCACTTACCCTTTATCCACATTTTGCTTATTGTGTCGCTTGCTTGTTCCGGTGGTGTTCCGGTAACTTGTTCCGGCGGTGTTCCAGTGGTGTTCCGGCAAAATTTGTTTTTGAATGCAAGTGTTTTTCGCACGACAACACGGAATACGACAAATCGGTGCCGGCAAGGGCACATGGGGTTAGTCTCTTTGTACGTCCCTGGGCTACTCCTCTTGTGTGGTCGGCGGGGGCGCCCCGGAATTTACCCCCCCTTGCCCTCGCCCACCACCGACCCGTCACCCGCCACCCCTTCACTCTCCAACCCAGCAACCTCCACCCCCATACCCTCATCCTGGTTGGCCCCCGTTGCACCCTCACCTGCCGCTGGCTTAGCCGGTTGGTCTTTCCCATCCCCATCCCCATCCCCGTTCCGTCCCCGTCCTCACTGTCCGCGTCCTCGTCGTTGTCACCCTCCCTCTCTTCACCCGCCTCGTTCTCCTTCCTCTTCTTCTTGAGGACTATTTTGGCTTGCCTTCGGATCCGCCACGCCCCGGCCTTCGGCACACCAAAAAGTTCCTCGTCCCCCGGGAACCACACCCATGTTTCCACTTTCGGGGGGGGGGTCCACCCGCGGCAAGGGCCTCCTTGCCGTGCTCGATCCCCCGCACCCCCTTGTCGCAAAAAACCGACATAAACATTTTCCCCCGCCTTGCACTTACACCCCCCGGCCCCCCTTGCCTTGGGCTTCGGCTTGGGCTTTGGCGGGGGGGGGGTATCCCTTGCCATGTCCGCCATTAGGGATGCAGGGGTGGGGTGGTGGGGGGAGGGGGGCTTTGGGCTGGGCTTGGGGGCCTGCTTGGGGGGTCGGGGGGGGGCATTCTTCTCTTTGGGGGGCTGGGGGTCCTTCTTGTTGCGCACGGGCGAGTCCGCAAAACAAGCGGAGACATTCGACGTAAGGGAGGAGGCGGAGGAGGAGGAGGAGTCCGTTGAGGACTCCGAGGAGGTCTCCGAGGAGGACTGGCCCGGAAGCCTCTTCCTCTTTTTTGGGGGGTTGGTTTGGAAGGGGCTTTGGGTTTTGGGTTGGCATTTGTTTTGTTTTCGGGGGTTTGTTTTGCCCTGGGGGTTGGTGTTTGTTTTGGGCTGGGGGGCAGGTTTTGGGGCCAAGGTGGGCGGCTGGGGGGGGGGGGGGTCGCGAGTTGCTGGCGGTGAGCAGGGGCCGAGGCCAAGCCGTCAATGCTGCCCCAGCCCTCCAATTGCGTCTCCAGGACGCTACTACGGCCGGCCAAATGGTCGGCCAGGGCCGTCAGCACCTCCAGTGCTGCGATTGGCTGCAGGTGCAGCTGCTGCAGCAAGGAGGTGGCGTAGATGGGCCGGGGGTCGCATCCCGGCCAGCGCATAATGAGGCGCACCGCCCGCGGGTTGCCGGGATTGAATGGCACATCCTCGACCTACAAAGAGGATTGCAGAAAAATCTGTTCCGGCGACGTTCCGGTAACTTCTTCTGGCGACGTTCCAGCGACGTTCTGGCAGTTTTGAGTGTTACAGACTGGAACACCGCCGGAACAAGTTGCTCGAACGTCGCCGGAACAAGTCCTCGGGGAGAACGCCACGCAATTTTCTGGCACTATTGGCATGCGGGAGAGGGGGATACCCGCACTCGCGTGTCCACGTTTTCCGTTAAGGCCGCCAGGGCGTGCCGCAGTTAAAATGTGAAATGGCCCAAGCTTGATTCTTTCGCTCTCACCAGAGTTAGGCAAAGCCGCAACCTACCTCAAACCTCAGACTCCGCGTGGACACTTGGCAAGGCTCACGATGTTTTTATGGCATATGCAAAGGTATCGGTTTCGCCCAGAAATGGGGCCTCATCAGCAAAGCATAGCTCTGCAACGTGGAACAGGCACATTCATGTGTAATTGTTTACTTGGCACCGCAGATGGCACTCACAAACGACGAATTACAGCAAAGCAATGCAGCGGACAATTGAATACATTGCTGCCGCCGCGACCTAATTTGACTTCAGTGCTATGCGCACATGCCCCATAAACAACTTGTGCAACGAGGCCAATGGTCTCAAAATAGCAAAAAGCTTAATGTTACCCTTCGAAAAAGGCAAGCGTTTAGCAATGCAATGCACCACACGTGGCCAAGATAGTTGCACCGCTGAATGGTGCCACGCTCGAAGCACATGCACACGGGGGATTCCCACACTCCCTACCCCCCCAAGGACACCATGTTCTTGACTCTTGACTTGGCTCAATGAACATTCACTCTTATCAACAACCTCAACTCGCTCCCGGCTTGGTGTGATCACCCTAGAGCGGTCATGCCATAACAATGTCATTTGGGCCACTACATCCTTGGGGTAATCCAACAACTCCAATGCCGTTGTCAAACGAGCAAGACAAAGAATGTAGAAACGCTCATGCGAACAAATACTGAAATACCGAATGCATTCCCCTCTAACCCATGAGCACTTGATATGCCGGGGCAAATTCACTCCCCATGGGACATAGGTGCACGCACGGGATTTTCTCCAGAACACTTGTTCGAAGTGGGGACAGCGAGATGACCAATATGTCCAAAAACGCCACGCCATAGCGACTTGCCTTGGTTTCAAAGATGAAGCACAAATGTGGTCGGTAAATCTTAGATAAGAGATCATTTACTTCGCGCATACCCAAAGACAGAGGGTGAATAGCAAACCCGTCATCGATATATCTCCATAAAATGATGTCACGTGGATGGGGGGCCTTTTTCTCCTAAGCCCTAAGGTCCAATTGGGCTCACAAAGGGGGCGCAGTTCGTCCCCATAGCAAATCCTATGAGCTGCAAAAATATTGGGACTCCTTGGTTGAGGAACACACAATGTGTGAACACCACATTCATGAGAAATTTGCCTAAATACATGTGCTCCTGGCGATCCATGTTCATATATGGGAAATCGGACTTCAAGTCGACGAATTGTTTCCATGTCATCTCCACAAATACACAATGTAGAAATACACGTTAATGGCTAGAAATGTATAGAGCGTCGGACTGATGTTGAAAACAGTAGGAGAGCCAAAAATCCATACCAATGGATACATCACTCCAACAAAAATTAGTGTAAAGACACGCAAAATCAAAGGTAGATATGCACCACGCCCTACCATCCGCCCCGAACCCCGGGTCAGCCGAAAAGCTTCGCAAACGCTTCTGCTTGGTACACGCTACAAGACCCAATCTCGTTCTAGCCTAGATGCTGCTAGAGTGGCTAGAACGAAAAAAGTAGTGGTTGCCCCGATCCATGGGCATAGGGGGGCGGGGGTACGAAGGGTGCAAATTGGACCCCGATTACCATACTAGGGGGTCCATACCTTGCTTTTCAGAAAAACACATTTTTGACCTGAAATTCAATGAGTACAAAAAACTGTTCTAGGAAAGTTCTAGCGGCGCCCCGCTAGAACGGCGCTAGAACGCTTCGCTAGAACAAGCGTAGAACAAAAATATGCACACATATTTGGCAAGTAAAAGACACCAATGTAGGGAGGGGGGGAGTTCCATGACACATAGACACATAGAAACCATCACATTTGGTACATGTCTAGTCATATGTGCGTGCGCACACACACGCACATGCACGCACACATTTTGACATAGGCACAGGCACCGTGGAGCTGCCCTCCCTTCAAGCGTTGGTTGGGGGGGGGGGCGTCTTTGCTTTTGTCACACATTTTTCAGGGGGGGCTTAAGAACTACCTTGGGCGGGGGGGGGGGGGGGTTGCACTCAGGGGTCTGGGAGGGTGTTCTTTTCTTTGTTTCACAGGTGGTTTTTTTTATTTTTTGGATATTCGACGGACGAACTGCAATTTCAAGTTGCACATATTGCATACAATGCTGTGCAGTGTTGTGGTGTGTTGTGGTCTCGTAGGGTGTAAAGTGGTGTCATGTAGTGTGGTGTGCTGTGGTGTGCTGCGGTCTGTTGTAGTGTGTCATCTCCTGTGGAGTGCTGTGATATGCGAGGGAGGGGGGGGGGGTAGTGTGTTGTGGTCACATGAGGTGCCCTGTGGTGTGCTGTGTTGTCATGTGGTGCTGTCGGGTGTCATGTGGTGTGGTCTGGTGTCATTTGGTGTGGTGTGGTGTGGTGGGGTATCGTGCGATAGGGTTGCCTGTGTGGTTGGTCGAATGGTGTGTTGGTTGTTTGGCAGGTTGGGTTGTTCGGCAGCTTGGGTTATTTGTTGGGTGTTTGGCTGGTTGGAGCTCGCTGTGTGGTGTCTGCTCCCTTCGGTGTGTACTGTGGTATGCTGTTGTATGCTCTGTGATGTCATGTTTGTGGGTACACATGTAATTATTGCCATTCCCAGGGAGGTGGGGGGGGCTGGTATGCATTTACTATTTTTGTTCTAGCGGCCTTCTAGGGAACTGTTCTAGCGGCGCTCTAGCGGACCGCTAGAGCGCCGCTAGAGCGCCCCTAGAACACTTCCCTAGAACGCCGCTACAACAAAAATACTAAATGCTTACCATCTCCCACGCCCTCCCTTGGAATGGCAGTAATTACATGTGTACCCACATACGTGACATCACAGAGCATACAACAGCATACCACAGCACGCACCACAAGGCGCAGACACCGCACAGCATGCCCCAACCGGCTAAACACCCAGCAAATAGCCGAAGCTGCCAAACAACCCAACCTGCCAAGCAACCAACACACCATTCAATGAACCACACCTATCACACCACATGAAAACACAGCACACCACAACGCACGTCATGTGACCACAACGCACTACCCCCCCACACAGTACAACACACCAGAGCCAATCACACACTACCGCAGACTCCAGCGCACCACAGCACACCACAGCATACCACACCACATGACACGAGGCCACAGCACATGACACCAGACCACACCACATGACACCGCAACACACCACAACGCACCCCCCCCCCCACACCAACGCTTGAAGGGAGGCATTCCCATAGTGCCCGTGCCTACGTTAAAATGTGTGCGTGCATGTGTGTGTGTGTGTGTGGATGTGATAATTTGATTTTTGTGTTCTACCTAGGATATTATATCATTCTAGTATTGATTTATTCCAGGGTAGAACATGTAGGCTAGAGTGTTCTAGCCTAGAACGCGACTGGGTCTTCTAGCGTGTACCAAGGGTCAGCAAATCAATCCAGGATAGGCGAGAAGATCGGGTCACGGTGATGGTCTATTTTCACGAGATTTGTTCCCATAGTTGCACGCAAGATGGAGGACAGTGTCGTCGCCCAACGGAACATGCCAACCACCGGGCGTGTGGGGAACCGGTCATTTGGTTTGAGAGCGAAGCCCTCTTTGTGAGTTTTTGCAAGCAAATAGGAATTGAGGAGGCGTGGATTGTGTTGAAAGCCCAAAAAGTTTCGGAGAAATTCCAACATGGGCGGTGGCAAATATGGCATGATGATTTGTTTAAGTCTTTGTTGCCATATTTCCGCTTTCTGTTCCCACACCACAACTTTATTTGTTTCCCCCACGCGCAAATAGACGTTTTGCCCGTGTACTTGACCGCACATGTGTGCCGAGGCTTCACGCAACTATGTGGTCTTCAACACCAACGATGAACCCCAATGCTTGTCGGAGGGTCTCACGATATGGTTAGACAAGAATGACTTCAATAGGTGGGTTTTGAATAGGTGGGCCTCTCAATGTCATATTGTTGTGACAGTGTTCAATGGATGTGCGCACTTGATTTAGAACCAATTTGATTGATATGTCAATACACCAAACCTGTTGTGATATTTGCTCTTCAACACTTGCATTCGGGGTCGTGCCTTTCTTCACATACATTCTTCTGTGTGGAAAATCAGCAAACGAAGGGTAAGAGTCTTTAGAAGAACTGGGAAGGCGATCATGGAATGTGGTCCACACAAGCACACGTTTAAGATCTTCAAATTCATGGGGAATAGACTTGCTCAATCTAGACAAGAAACATTGCATATCGGGGAAGGGCATATATTTATTACCCAACATTCGCGAAAGGGATAAGTGTTGGGGCACAACATCAATTTCATCCCCACGGAGTGTTGGCGACTGCGCGATGACCGCCGCCTCCGAAGCAATCTTGTTCCTTTTGACGTGTCTCCATGCCTTTTTCCGTGCTTTTTTTTTTGTTCGGAGTTTCTCCCGAGTTGCCTTGGCGCTTCCGTTTTCTCGCGCTGTTGTTCTCATCCTTGGCGCCTTGATTCGTATCCCGCGGTGGCCTCTTTGGACGTTTCTTTGTTTACCGTTTGATCTTCACACCTCTCTTTTTGCCATTTGTGGCGCCGCCGGATGTGGTACCATCTTTGGGACTCTTGTCTCTTGACTCTTTCGTTAACATCAAAGTTTGCAATGCTTCGGAACTTGGACACGTGAAATTGGCCCGTTTTACGGTGGCAATGGACCACGCTCCCCTCCCGGCGGTCTACAAAACCAAGCCGCAGGCCATCTGTACGTATGCGGAGGCCCTCATTCTCGCACCCTATCTGATAGGGCTCCTTTTGGAATTCCGGTGCACCCCGGCCCGGCTTCCGCGTGTTCTTTGAGTACATCACCCGCCGGGGCGACACGTACACCGCCAGCACCGGGCTGCCCTTCCCACGGCCCATCCCCACACGGGACCAATTTGACGCAACGTGGAAGTCATTGAACGCTCCGCATGCGTTGTCCCCCCCGGTGGAATGTGCCGACCCCCCATCGTCGGGTCGCTGCTGGCCCCTGCAGTCGTGGGCACAATACGTGCAATCCCGGCCAGCCGTGTGCCAGTCTATTGACTAGACCCGCCCCCCCACCCTTCTGGTGCGGGGTGATGGGTATCCTTGCGCCGGTGGCAGTTGGTCGCAGCTATCGGTGGGGCTATCGAACCATGGGGAAGAGGCGCGCCACCCGCCTTCCTATGGGTCATTGGCATGGCCGTCACGAGGGACAAGGATATGGTTGCCCTGGGCCCAATTTGGGCTCAGGTGCTACAGGTTTGTAGTTTGCATCTTCGTGTTCATAAGTTGTTCATAATTCGCGCGTCCATAATTCGAAAACTGCCGTCATAAAACGCCGTGCTGCCGATTTATGAATTATGAACGCGTTTTCTGAACACGAATTATGAACACCTTTTATGAACAAGGGTCCTGCGGTTTATTATCGACCGCAAAAATTTTTACTTGTGCAACAGCTGGGTGCCGGAAGCGGTCCTCTTTGGTGGGGACCAGCCATGGCTCCGGCGGCTGCTGGGCATGAGCGTGGCTCCCAAAGTGGGGAGCATTTTAAAGTAGGCCGTGCGTGACAACACGGCCAAGCGGTGGAATGGCGTCGCTCCTCGGAGGACAACGCAGTCGGATGCGAACAATCATCGTCGCTATCTGGTGACCCGCAAAAGTTTGGATGCGGCAGGATGCACCGGCGAGCCGCTGATGGTCATAGCCACGGACCGGGTATTTTTGTGCATTTTGCACTGTTGCATGGCCTTCAGGAGGCTCTTCGTGGCCTTCCTGGAGGCCAAGGAAGGAATTAATCCCCTGAGGTTGCAGGGGAGGTACAAAAAATTCTGTACCGCAACCGGTGTGGCGTGCGGTTGGGGGCGCAGAACGCACCGCACAGAGAGGAGGCCTACAACCTATTCTTGGCCTGGGAGCAGATTGTGCCGCTGCTTGCATGCATCGAGGAGGACCCCACGTGGCAAGCGGTTGTAAGGATGGGAACATTGCTACGCACTTTGTACTCGCCGATTCCCGTTCTGCCACGCCCTTCGTGCCGACCTGTTGCTGCCGCGTATCGGGGGACGTTGTGGAGAGCACCAATTACATTTTGAAGAAGGGATACAATGGGCATAGTTCTAGGGGTGGGGGTGGTGGTAATTGATTACTTAAGAGTGCAGCGGAACGCAAAGCCATGATCGTCCAGCAGGTTTGGGAATGGTGGTTTCTAACCTTTGACCTGCTGTTGCTGCACTATAGCACCCCACACACCGCGGCGTGCACCGCCGCTTCACTTCTAAGCACCACTCCCCAAGCACCCTCCACCCACGTGCCCTCTGCGACCTAGCTTAATTACTCTTCACCCATGCATGGACGCCTCCGAGCTTAGGAAGCTGCTGGAGGAGAGCCAGAGGGCGACCTTGGCCCTGGTGGTGTGCTGTCTGTGTGCTGTTGTTCGCGTTCATATTTCGTTCATAATTCGCCGTTCATAAAACCGAAAATGCTGTCATAAATGAATTATGAACCGATTTTTGAACTCATGAATTATGAATCGGTTATATCAATGATTTATGAACAGCGTCCCCTATGTGCACAGGAGCAGCGGATGGCAGCCCATGCTCCAGCTCCAGCTCAGCCTCAAGCTCCACCTCCACCTCCACCTCTACCTCAAGCTCCTCCGCCTCCACAAGCCCACCCCCAACCCCCCGCCGCTCATCCCGCCTCCCGACCCGCCGCAGACTCCTCGCACGAGGAGTCAATAGACTCCTCGGAGCAGAGGAGAAACAAGAGGAAGAAGGAGAAGAAGAAGGGGGAGAAGAAGAGGAAGAAGGAGAAGAAGAAGGAGGAGAATATGAAGAAGAAGGAGGGAGCGGGGGGGGAGGGGGGTGACAGAGGAGGAGGCCGTGACCGACATCGAGGAGGTGAAGGCCGAGATTGAGGACATGGCAGTGGAGGGGGACGCAGGGGGTGGGGGGTTTGGTTGTGACCCCGTGGTTGAGGGGGGTAGGCCGGCCACGCATGGGGACTGAGCCACGCCAACCATCGCAACGTGCTGACCCTCCCATGGGCGCAAGGAGCGCTCGACAGTGGGTACTCCCCCGATGCCCCCCTTTTTTCGAGCCCCGAGGTGACTTACATCACCTTGCGCTGGGCATTTTGCCGCCTTTTGCGGCACGGCATCCGCAACAAGGGTGAGGGGGGGGCCTAGCGGTACACGTGGGGGGCATGGGCATGGAAGCCCCTGCCGGGCAAACCCCTGTCCCTCATCCCCGAACCAATTGGGGCTGGGGATTTGACGCAGGCCAAAGTTTGTACGGGGCCGCGTGGGGCCTTGATGCGGGGCTCCCATTGGGAGATGTTGTTCCTCCACTGGGAGGAAAGGGGTGGGTGAAGCTGCAGCGCTCCGGGCGCAAGTTGGAGTGCATCCCCCAGTGGGAATCCTTTTTGGGGGGGGTGTATGACCCCGGGCAGGAGGCCTCGGACGAGGGGGCCGTCAAGGGCCTCACCATCACCCGTTCCATCAAGCCCCTTGGCCCGGCAACCCCGGCCACCAGCAGCACCACGGCCCCCACAGGCGCCCCCCAGGTCACCCTTCCCAGCGCAGCTGCAAATGTGCGGACCCCCCTGGGCGCCATCGGCACCATCGGACCACGGCCGGATTTTGAGGTATGTGCGTTCATAATTCGTTGATAATTCGTTCATAGTTCGGCGTTCATTATTCAGTGACCCTGCACTGCTCGTTTATGAACCATGAACGCACTTTATGAACGCGTTTTATGAACGCATTTTATGAACGGCACTTTCAATGGTCTTCGACGTGAAAGTGAACCCGGCGGACGTCGCCAGGGTTCGCATACGGTACCTATTGGGCTCCGCCGAGTTCAGCATCGCCCTGTCCGCCCTGTACCAGCTGCTGCTCCTCAACCCCCAACGGGGTTGCGCCATCTTGTCCGTGCTGCGGGAGTGGGAGCGCTCCCGCCGCCTAACGGACACGTGGGCGGCGAATACGCCCTTCTAGGCGAACATGGGGGAGTTGGGTTGGGAGGGGTGTGGTGACGAGGAGATCTTGCTGTCCAGTTGTGGGTTGAGCCCCCCCACCCCCGGCAGCCCCCGCAGCACCTCCCCAGCAAAGCCCCCCCCCCCCCCGCCGACAAACCCAAACCCCCTGCCCTGCCCCCTCCGAAACCCAAAAAGCCCCCCCCTCCCAAGCGCAAGTCCTTCGAATTGGGCGGCAGCTCATCGTCGGCCCAAGCACACCCCCGTGGACATGGGACGGGGGTGGAGGGGAAGCAGCCGCAGCAGCAAAAGCGGCGCGAGGAACCCCCCTCTGTGGAGGGGGATGAGTCACCTGACCCCCTGCTTGGTGAATAGGTGTATGTGTCCCACACCGATGGTGTCTACCCGGCGGTTGTATCCTCGGTTGTGGGGGGGGCGGGGGGGGCGAGTGTGGGTGGATCACCCAGGGGAAAAGGAGATGTTTCGGGTTGAGAGGCCTCTGTTGTATGCCTCTCATACTGCAGCAGTGACCCATTGGGAGCAGTAGAAGGCTGCAGCTGCGAGTAAGAAGGCACGCCAAGGCCAAAAAAAAGCTTAACCCCAAACCGGACGGTGACCCGCCGGCTGAGCCGGCCCCCAAGCCAGCTAAGCCTGAACGCAAGCCTGAGGCTAAGCAGGCCCCTCAGCCCAAGGCCAAAGCTGCCCCTGAGGCCGCACCCATGGAGGTGGATGCCCCAACGCACCCCTCGGCCAAAACCGGCAGCCCAACCACGTGCCCAAACCCATGACCAGGCCCCGGATGGGGGCGAAACCCAGGCCACGGCCCCCCTTTGGGAGGACCCAACAGGCTCCAGCCCTGAGGCTTAGGGCGGCAAGAACAAGCAAGGACAAGGGACAAAGACAAGCAGTGCAGCGTTAATGAAAGATTGAAAATTGGACAATTTTTGTGTGCTTGTGCATCTGTTCATCAAACACGGTCATACAACGCGTTCTGAATTATGAATTGAATTATGAACCGAATTATGAATAGGGGAGGATGTTTTCATAATTTTCAAAAACTGGCAAAAATGGCAATTTTTTCAAAAAAAAGCCCCGGTCCACCAAAAAAAAACTCACCTCAAGGGTGTTGACCCAACCCCCCCACTTTTGAACGAAAATGCCCCATGGGTACCCTAGCAAGAGCAAAATGTGTTCATATTTCATAAAACCATTTATCGTGAACGAAACTACCTTTCATAAAGGTATATACCAAGGACACGCGTTGGGCATCAAATTGATGTTGTGCCCCAACACTTATCTCTTTTGCTATCGTTGGGTAATAAATATGTGCTCTTCCCCGATACGCAACATTTCTTGTCTACATTGAGCATGGCTATTCCCCATGAATTTGAAGATCTTAAACGTGTGCTTGTGTGGACCACATTCCATGATAGCTTTCCCAATTCTTCTAAAGACTCTTACCCTTCGTTCGCTGATTTTCCATACAAAAGACTGTATGTGAAGAAAAGGCACGACCCCGAATGCTAGTGTTGAAGAGAAAACATCACAACAGGTTTGGTGTATTGACAAATCAATCAAATCAAGTGCGCACATACATTGAACACTGTCACAACAATAGGACATTGAGAGGGGTCCAATTCAAAACCCACCTATTGAAGTCATTCTTGTCTAACCATATCATGATGGCCTCTGACAAGCATTGGGGTTCATTGTTGGTGTTGAAGGCCACATATTTGCGTGAAGCTTCGGCACACATGTGCGGTCAAGTACACGGGCAAAACGTCTATTTGTGGGTGGGGGAAACAAATGAAGTTTTGGTGTGGGAACGGAAAGCGGAAATATGGCAGCAAAGACTTAAACAAATCATCATGCCATATTTGCCACCGCGCATGTTGGAACTTCTCCAAAACGTTTTGGACTTTCAACACAATCCACGCCTCCTCAATTTCTATTTGCTTGCAAAAAATCACAAAGAGGGCTTCGCCCTCAAACCAAATGGACGGTTCCCCACACGCCCGTTGGTTCACATGTTCCGTTGGGCGACGACACCGTCGTCCATCTTGCTTGCAATTATTCGAACAAATCTCCTGAAAATAGAGCGCCACCGTCACCCGGCCTACTCGCCTTTCTTGGATACACTTGATTTGTTGAAGCGTTTGCGAAGCTTTTCAGTTGACCTGTGGTTGGGGGCGGATGGTAGGGAGTGGTGCATTTCTACCTTTGATTTTGAGAGTCTTTATACTAATTTTCATTGGAGTGATGTATCCATGGGTATGCATCTTTGGTGCTCCTCCTTTCTTCAACATCATTCTGTAGCTGCACCCATTTCTAGGCACGAGCGTGTATTTCTACATTGTTTATTTGTGGAGATGACATGGGAACAATTCGTCGCCTTGAAGTCTGATTTCCCATATATGAACACGGATCGCCACGAGCACGTGTATTTAGGCAATCTTCTCATGAATGTGGCCAGCGGCGGGAGGAGGGCGTCAAGCGCTCAGCGAAGGAGGCCCAGGGGACGGCGCCCAGTTCCGGCGATCAGCCAAGGGCACCGGGTAGCCCGCGAGTAGGTACGGGAGAGTGAAGGCGTTACGATCCGCATTCTCATGCCTTTCCTAGAGACTTATGTTAAATCCAATATGTTAAATTTTCAAGTTTAATTTTTGAAAGGTGTTAAATGTCAAATAGGTCAATTTTAACACGTTAAACGAAAGTACCTGGATTTTTCTAGATTTTAAACTATTTGTAATGTCAATTCCATGCGTATGGTAGGGTGTCGAGGGGATTTTAAGTGTTAGAATGTTGCACGATGGGTGTGTTCGACACAAGTATCCGGAAGGCGCTGCTGGCAGTGTCCATCGCTGGGATTTATGTGCCATACGTCAACTTCGTGGGTGTCTGCACTGCTGATGCTGGTCGCCAACTTGTGGGGGAACGTTGGGAGTGTTTGGGTTCGATCATACCGTAGATATGCTACACGTCCGCAAGGGCGAGGCTGCAGTCAGCACGCACACTTGTTCTTTTTTTTGCACTTTGTTTCGGCTTCTACTCCGTACTTTTAGAAGCAAGGTCGATGTTTCAGGCGTCTGTCCAAAACTTTGTTCCGGGACTGCCCCCCTCAAAAAAAAGTGGACCCAAGCACAAAATGCATCCAATCCCCACCCTTGTCCAGTCCCCCCTTTGCTGGTGACGTGGCACCGGTATAAAAACCCTTAAGATGGTAGGTAGCGTGACGGTTTCCGTATGCACTGCCAATGCGGCGAGGACGAGGGTGACGGCAGGGAGCAAGTGGCGGACCTTGTTCTGCAATGGCAGCAGTGACGTGGGGCAACGGTATGGGAGTCGATACGGTGAGATGGCTTGGGCATGAAGCTCCGCGCAGCCCTAGAGGCCCAAGTTAAATCCAATGTGTTAAATTTTCAATTTTAATTTTTGAAAGGTGTAAAATTTTAAACCGATAAAATTTAACATGTGAAGCGAGAATACCTAGTATTTTCTAGATTTTAAACTATTTGCGCCGTCAATGGCATGCGTGTGCTAGGGTCTTGAGGAGGTGTAATGTGGTAGAATGGTGCCCCATGGGTTTCTAGAGATGTTGGATTGCCTAAGGGTTGGGGGTCCAACGCCGAGTTTTTTTCTTTGTGCCCACCGCCAACCCCAGTCCACACCCCCGTTTCTATTGTGTAGCACTTGTTCTGCCTTTCTCTCGGGACACCATTCTCGAGCTTAGTATGGCGCTTGTGCGTTTGAGTGGAGCCAAGAGTTTGCGGACCCCTTTGGCCTCCCAACTCCTTGGTGAGTGGGTGGCTTCATCTCCCTTCGCCAAGGGCCAACGGGTGGAGGCCACGGACGTTGGCTACTCCTCCCTTATTCGAACTAAGTAAGTGGAGGCATTGAAGCAATATGCTTCCTCCTTTTGCCCGCGCCCAAGTTTGTTGGGCTACTCATGGACCTGAATGTCACAACGACGGGGTTCCGCCGCATCTCCGAGTTCATGACCCGGCGAGGGATTGATTATATGGCGGCTACGGACCACACGTTCCCGCGACCCATCCCAGTGCAGCCAGCCTTCTTGGACACGCGGAAGGATATGGCTAAGCCGCTAGAGTTGTGGCCCCCCGTAACTGTGGACGAGCCAGCCGCTAGGGGCCGTAGTTGGCCCGTCCACTCATGGCCCGCTACATTCGATCGCGTCCACCACTAGTGGACACCATTGATTGGGGCCGACCCCTCACCTTTATTGTGCGCAGGGATGCGTACCCATCCGCCGGTTGGAGTTGGACCCAATTGTCCATTGGTCTCCTCAACCACGGCAAACGGGGCCGCAAACCCGCATGTTGGTGGGTCATTGGGATGGCCGTGTGCGGCGACAAAGACATGGCCGCTTTGGCCACTATTTGGGCCGAGAAGCTTCAGGTACTGGGCGCTTTTGTGTTCCATTGAATTCGGGCTCGTTTCGTTTCAAAGTTCCCCGTCCCCAAACGAAAATTCGTTTAAAATTTACACCGAACAAAATTCAAGCTAAACTTGAAACGCAAAATTTCTTCTGGGATATCAATGCACACACTCTTTTGTAGGTGTAGCAGCCGAATCACGACTACAACAGTTTGTTGGGCACTGCTTTGGGTGCGAGCTGCGCTTGTCCTTGGGGGTGACTAGCCGTTTAATCGCCGCGTCATTGGGGTGTCCGTGTCGCCCCGAGTGGGGTCCATTTCCAATTTGGGGGTGTGGGACAAGGTGGCGGCGACGTCGTTGCGGGTGGGCGTGCACCTGACTTTGGCCCACAAGGCGGCCGCCCGTCGCCAATATCAAGTGACAGGTCGGAGCTTGGATAATGGGGGGTGCATAGCGGAACCTCACATCGTGGTTGACCGGTGTTGGGTTTTCCTATGCATCCTACATTGTTGCATGGCCATCATCCGCCTTCAGGTCGCTTTTGTCGAGGCGCGCCCGGAGGCACTCCCCAAGGAGAATGCCGAAGCCGTGCAATGGTTGTTGTACCGGGCACACACGGGGGTAAAACTGGGTGCCTCCGCCGCACCCGATGCGGAGCAGGCCAGGGCCCTATTCTTTGCGTGCGTGGAGATGGGCCCACTATTGGCCTATGCATAGGAGGATCCCGAATGGCAAGCCGTTGTTGCCACGAGGGATCTACTTCGAGACTTGCACAGCGACACACCCCCTCTCATGGACCTGCGCGTGTCCGCTGTCGCGCGGGAGTACCGCAAATATTGTTGCAAAGCCGCCTACCAGTCCAACTACCTCCTCTACTTAGAGGGAGATATGTCTACGGCGGTGGCCAATGCGGCATGTTTGTGGGTGAGGTTGGGGGCGGTGCATCAGATGTATGCGGATGTGGTAGAAAGTCTAAACGCCATCGTGAAATGGGCCTACAACTATCACAGGGCGCAAGGGGGGGGGGGGTGGATGCCAGGGGCCACATCCGTAGAATGGTAGGCCGAGGTTGTTTTGCAACTATGGGAGTGGTGGTTTTTGAAATTTGATCTCCCCCTTAGGATGCTAGGAACCCCCCATGTGGCCCCATGTATCATGGCCATGCTCATGTCCACCCACAGCCCCCCACCCATGCCCCTTTCCTTTGCACCCCCAGCTCTTGTTAGCCCTATCCATGGACCCCGTCAAGATGGAGGGGTTGATGGAAAGGGTGATGGAAAAAATGACCGACAAAGTGGTGCGTACTTGTGTGTGTGTTTTTGCTTGCCTCTTGACTGCATTTTCTGCCGCTGTTTTTCGTTTACATTTTAATAGGGCGTTGCTGCTTTTGGTTGAATTTGAACGCTGGCGGTCATTTAACATTCGAAATTTAAACCAAAAATGATGCATCAAAAATTAAACGAAAGATTTTAACCCCAGGGTAATTTTCCATGTTTTTTTGTTCACAGAGGGCAAAATTGGAGGACCGCCTGCAGCAGGCCGGGGCACCCATTGGGGGAGCAATTCCATCTCCTCTAGCTCAAGCTCCAGCTCATCTAGCTGCAGCAGCCAGCGGTTCCCCACCTCCAGAGGGGGAAGGGGGGGGGGCGCGCCGTCCGTCGCCGCCTGCTCTCAAAGTCTCCCCAAAGTGAAGGAGAACCGGCGGCGTGAAAAGCAGGAGCGGCGCAAGGGGAGGGAGGATAGGAGGAGGGCAAACGAGGAGAGGAGGGCCAGCCAGGGACGCGGGTGGGGTAGAGGTGAAGGGGGAGGAGGGGGAGCTGGTGGTGCCAGAGGGTGAGGACGCGGATGGGGATCAAGATGGGGATGACATCTTGGAACAGCCCAACCCCTCCCCCAACCCCCTGTTTTACCCCTCCCCGAGTGGCTGCAAAAGACCCTCGGGAAAGATTCAGCGTTCTGCCGCAAGGCAGCCGCCACCCCCCAATGGTCTGCCCAAGTTCTTGAACAGGGCTGTGGGCTAGACCAACCAATTTTTTCGATCCCAACAAGGGTCACCACACCTTGCGGTGGGTCATGCGCCGACTTTTCAGTGCCTCATTAGCAAAAATGCGGAGGGCAAGGGGGAGTGGCGGAAACATCCCGCCAAAGGGGGCACCCGCCACTGGCAGCCAGTGCCGGGCGGTCCCCTGTGCCCGCGGGGGGAGAGGGTTTGCTCGGGGGCGTTGGGAGCCCGCACCCTCCTGAGCGACCCCGGGGGGGGGGTACGGTTTGGCACCGACCACTACCTGGTATGCTTGTAGCACTGGGTAGGCCTTGGCTGGTGCCAACAGTTGCCGCAGGGCAAATTGGTGCAGCTGGCAGCGGTCTGGCGTGCCCTGCTGACCCCGCCCACCGATCCCGGGGCCCAGCACACCTGCGAGGGGCTGGTGCCTGGGTCCCCGACCAGCAGCGGGCTGGCCGCCATCACTCGGATGGCACCCCCTGCGGCCGCCGCCAACACCGCCACCGCCTCCGCCGCCGACCCCGTGGAGGCTCGCACCGCGGCCTCCAACTTCCGGTTGGCGATGGGGGTCCTGCATGCCAAGGGGTGTGTATGTGTGTATGTGTTTGTGCCTGCGTGTGTTTCATTTTTCGGATGCTTCGTTTAAAATTTTGGGTTTAACTTTTCAAATTTCGATCGGCGCTGCAAAAATTAAAACTCACGTTAGAAAGTAAACCAAAAAATTTTAAAAAGTCCTCCGAAAATTTTTACTTTCTCCCCCACACCACGGCCTCCACATGTTTTGTTGCGGGTCAAGGATGTCGTGGTGTGCGGGGACCATGTTCGCCCCATCCGTGTCGTGTGGAGCGACAAAGATAGGGAGAGGAGCATGGGGTTGGGGGGCCTTCACAAGCTCCTCGCCCAAGACCCCGCATTTGGGTTGGCCGTGCTCTACGCCCTGAAGGAGTGGGAGCACGGCCGCGTGTGCTCCAAGCTGTGGGGCCCATCGCGGCCCTACACGCCCAGTCGATGGGCACACTTGGCGGAGGTGGGGTGGTTGGTGTGTGAGGATGGGAGGATTTGACGGGACATGGGAAGTGGGGAGGCAAAGGAGGTGAAGGAGGAAAGGGAGGTGGTAAGCACCACTCCCCCCCTCCAAGCCCAAGTCCCCCCCCCCCCCCAAGAAAGGCAAGGGTGCCAAAGCCACCACCGGGACCACCAGGAACTAGAAGAAGCGGTTCGAGTCGGACTCGGATGGCGAGTCCGAACAGCCGGCCTCTTTCTCTTTGTCCTCGTCCAGCGAGGACCCTCACCCAAAAGACAAAGGCCGTCCCCGTCCCGAAAGAGAAGGGGGGGGGGAGAAGCGGGGGGGGGGTGAGAAGGAGGAGGAGGGGGGGGGGGGGCAACGATCCCCTCCTGGGGACCACCGCCCACGCCCTATACGGGCGGGGTAGAGTCGGGCACCGTCACCAGTGTCCACACCCACAAGAGCGGGGTTGTTTGGGTGAGATACCAAACAACTCCAAGCTCTATGAGGCACAGCGCAACCTCATCTTCGCCACAGCCGAAGAGGCGGAGGCGCACCCCCAAAAGGTGCGCAAAGGTAAGACCCCCACCACCAACCCCCCCCGCCCCGAACGAAGCCCGCTAACCCCCCGACTAACCCCCAAGAAAACCCTCAACCCAACCAAAATACCCCCACTAACCCACCTAACCCCCCAACCGCAACCCAAGGTACCCCGGCACTATGAGACCCGGAACCGGGCTCCCGAGAGGTGCAACACATAAACAATGGCCCGAATGGCAAAGGACATGACCCGCGAAGGCTAATGGGTATGTTCTATGTGTTTTTGTGCTTGTGTAGGGAGGTTGCATTTTTGGAAAGTTGGGTTAAATTTTTTTGGTTTACTTTTTAATCCTGGCGACGCATAATATTTAAATCTGCAAATTTTAAACGAAAAAGCAATCTCAAAAATTAAAGCCGAGGGCCATCCCCCACCCACGGCTCCCCAGGTAGCAGCCGGGCGCACCTCCCATCGGGGAGGTGTGGACGTGGACCGAGGCCCACGTCAGAGACCCCTCCCAGCGAGCTCAGGGCATGGGAGGGTACAGACACAGGCCAACTGTGGGGTGTGGCTCACCGCGCGACGCCGTGGGCACCGGGACACACAACCACCAACCCACAGGAGACGCCGGGGCGGCACCTACCCGGGGGCCCCACAGCACGTCGTACGGGAGACACACTGAGCACAGGATGGAAACACATGACAGCGTGTACTGGAAATGGTGAGGGACGAGGCTCACCAGATCCCCCCCCCTCCCCTTCTTGTGCGTTGGATATGCTGTCAACGAGCGGCATAGGGGGGGATGCGCGTCACACACACAGAGCACAGAACAAAAGGCGCTGTAGTATACGCCAGCAGGAGTAGCGGAGGTGCCGATATTCCCTTGTCTATGGCTCTCGGGAGCCGAATTTGTCGTGCATGTCTCCGTTGAGGTTTGGTTGGCTCTAGGGGTTTTTGAGGGCGAGGAACGCACTGGAATTGTCCGTTTTTTGTAATTTCATAATTTTTGGGTGTAGAGCCACTTAGCTGACCGTGGCTCCACTGTCATACGTGTCCTACATCTCCTGCATGACCCCATACAAGTAGGTAACAACGTCGCGCTTGTCCCGCGCGTGCCGCGCGCTTCTCACGTCTGGCTCCACAACTGTCCCCGGCGCCAATTGCTTTGTTAAGTATGTTTTACGTGTTTTGCAGCACTTGTGCACGCCTTGCAATGCATGTGTGACGGAGAACTGCGTGTACATGTCCAAGTTGCGTCAGTTACGCCCTGAACGTGACACCGCCGTGGCCCACAGAGGTCCTTCGGAGAACCGCGAGTACATGTCCAAGTCGCGTCAATTGCGCCCTGAGAGGGCTTGCTCTGCGGGTGGTGCGTGGTGGCTCTGCTCTTGTCCCCAGGGCCGAATTGCCTGCTCAGCACGTTCTCAGTGTTCCCCGGCACCTATGCAGGTTTTTTGTTTCGTTGCTCAGCACTATGCTAGATAGATAGATCAAGGCGGAGCCAGCGCGGATGGCTTCGCAGCCGCGGCGTGCCCCACGCTGGACACACCTGGAAGTGCCGGAGGAACCACTTTCACCATTGGGAAGTGCAAGCAGCAGCAACTCCAAGAGTGGCAGCAGCAAGAGCAGCACGAGTAGCAGCAGCGGCAGCTCAAGCAGCAACACTGAGAGCGACGAGAGTGCCGAGAAGAGCCCGGTGCTGCAGAACGGGGTCTTGAAGGCGGCAAAGACGGAGGCGCCGGAGAAGGGGAAGGAGAAGGCGAGGCCCCGTGGATTTCGTGTTGGAGACCCATGGCCGCCCGCCAAGCAAGCTCCCCACTGGGCAGACAAGGCAGGAGAAGTTCATGGGATCGGCGCACCATGTTCGATCCATCGAGATCTTGAAGAGCTTCTTCAACAACGAGTACGGCTACTCGGTGGGGACTTTCGTCCACCATTACAAGAACTGCTGCGGACAGCTGAAGGCGGCAACTGCGGCTGAAGGTATGTGTGTGCACTACGTTCAGAGTGCTGTGCATGGAGACTCTCCTTGCGTCCCCGGGGAGCGCCGCTCGTGTTGCGCGCGTCTAATTCGTTGCGCACGTCGTCTCCGCATGTGTCCCTGGGAACATTCGTGTCGTTGAGCGCGTGTTTCGTGTTCTGCAGTGCGTCAAGATCTGGGCTGAGCCGCGTTGAGCCACGGACGATCCAAGCTGTGCTGTCCAACGGAACGAAGAACTGCAGTTCGCTCACGAAGGCGATGGAGCATTTCCAGACGCTATACCCAACCGCCGGGGCAGAGGGCGCCGCAAAGAGTATTCTCCGTCGTGTTAGCGATTGCGTTAGTGGTTGCGCGGAGGCCGGGAAATGGAGGCGGAGGACCCAAAGTCGAAACCCGGGGGTATCCCGCTGGCAAGCCTTTCTGGACAAGAGGCTCGGGGAGCCCTCGGCACTGGAGGCCGGCCTCGAGGGCCGCGGTCGGAGATGTCGGACGTCTCAGGCTTCCACGTCAAGGATGTGATGGACATGGATCTGGATGAGTTGATCCAGAAGTACAACCGAACCGTGCGGGCACCTGGACTGTTGAGGTACATGCTCGAGGCCGACCACGGGCTGACAGAGGAGCCGGAGCAGAAGTCGTGGACTCTGGTGCGGCAGTCAGAGTACCAAGAATTTCAAGCATGGAAGCGCAACAAGGTGTGGTGCTGTTTGCACGATGCACGTGATACACACTATCTCTTGGACTGTCCTTGGCGGCCTCCTTGTTTGTTTTGCGCGCTCCGGACGTTCCGCGTGCTGTCTCCGGATTTGGCTCCGGTGACAATAACTGTGTTCATTGCGCTCAATATGCGTTCCATGTCACAGGCCATGCCCCCGCAGCCGCCGCCGCCGCAATATCCTCCGCAGTACCCGGTGCCGTACCAACTGCCGCAGTACGGGCAACAGTATGGGCAGTATGGGCAGCGGTACGGCCAGCTGTACGGGCAGCAGCCGCAGTACCAGGAAGAGGAGTGGGAAGATCCGGGTATGAAGGCGGAGTGGGAGCCGGATCGCATCCCGCCACCACCGCCGCAATACTACTAGTAGCAGCAACCACCACCGCCGCCGCCCCAGCAACAGCAGCTGCACCCACCAGCACCGCCGCCCCAAGAACAGCACCAGCAACCGCCAGTCTCCTCGTCGCCGCAAGATGAAGCCCCCGTGGTGCCTGAGGAAGCCGCCGCGATGGACGACCTGCCGATCAAGCAGGAGGAGTTGGAAGAACCAAAGATGGACACTGGTCTGCACAGCTCATCAACATGCCAGCATTGGACAAGCTCCAATCAGGACCCCTACCGCGTTCGGACTGTGCCGCAAATCTGGAGCATGGTGTTCGACCAGCAACATCGAAACTATCGGCCTATTCCCTAGATGAGATCGGAGAGTATATGCTGCGACCCATATGTGGCCCGCAACGTGCAATCCTATTGGAAACCAACCACCGATCCCTGCTCCCATGGGTGGAAAAGTATGTGGTGCGTGACGTGCACGCCCTATCCGCAGAGTGAAATCGCTGTAGGACGCGCTAGGTTGGCCAGTGCCATTGAGATCGTTGTAGGACGCATTTGACACGCAGACCGTGTCTCTAGGCCCTAGGGGCAATGGTAGAGGCAGCACTGTACACGCCTACGACATGTGCAATGTGTTGTACGTGTCCTACAGCACTAGCACCTGCATCCCCTTGTGCAGGTACAATGATTTCCTAATCTGCTTGGGAATGGTACGTCCCATGCAGGTAGACGGGATGTGGGACAAGCGCCACCTTGTGTACAACAAGTATATGGCGTCCCTCCCCCCCCGGGAAATCTATTACCGCCGACAACGTTTATTACGGACCGATGTGACGGATTTGATTGAGGAGTGCAACGCAACATGGAGCGCTGCATTGGAAATTGGTGGGGCGGTTTGTGGGGACGAGGCTGTCTTTCCCCATAGTGGTGGCCGATCCCTGGGGCTACGGCAATACATTGCCCGTAAGCCCCATTCTACGGGCATCAAATTATACGTCTTTGCAGACAAATGGGGGGGGCTACGTCTTCGGCGTCCACCTCTACAGCGGGCGTCGTGGTAAGATCCGCCGCTTAGGGTCATGTTGCGGCAAGTACGACGCTAAGGGTATCATGCGTCCATGGGCGAGGATGATCCCTCAGCCCACCGTCCTTTGTGCAGACAGCTTCTTCGGAAGTCATGGGCTTGCCGAGGAATTCGCGGCCCAACGTCGGCCGTTTCTCGTGCTTTCAAAGCGTGAGAAGTGAGATGCCGGCCTTACAAGGGCAACCGCCCTTACCCAGGAGGGCGACATGGCACGGGCAATTGTGGCCGACAAGAACTATGAACTTGCCGTGTACAAGAACCCGAAGGTGGGGCACAAACCGCCACACTTGGTCCCCTTCCTTACAAATTGTTGGTATGGGGAGGAGGTGCCCAAAGACCGGAGAGGGAACCCTCTCCCTCCGGTCGTAGCGTGCTACCGGGAGTTCTCCCGTGCCGTAGATGGGGCCAACCAAATGGCGCTGCAAATGCGCCAACTGGGGAGGCAAATGACCTGGAGCCACGCTGTGCGTGCGTTCATGGTGCGGTACGCGGCCGGCAATGCCTTTGCCACCGCCAAGGCATTGGGATTGGTGAACGACAAGACCACCATGTGGGAATTCCAATGGGACATCCTCAAGCAGCGGTACTTTAGCGGCGTGGAGTTCAACAACACAACACCAACCGCTGCGGTCACTACGGTGCATGCACCGAAGCGGTTTGCGAGCCGCCTCTTGTGCACGCATTGCCGCAACGGGAGTACGCGTTGGGCGTGTGGAGCGTGCGGGAAGCACATGCACATCAAGTGCTTCGGGGACGCCCACGACGTGTAGTCTGCAATGGGCGTGGTGGGGCGGAACCAAACGGTCATGGAGGCGGAGCCTCTGCCATCCCTACCCATGGGACCAGTGCGAACCCTGGTGGAACAACCGCGTAGGCTAGATACCCAACTGTGAGGACCCCCCCCCCCCTGACAGTGGTACTCTGTTCCACAACACATCGTGCGCGTCGTACGCGGTGCGCGCGTATTCCACGTGTGGCTCCTCATGTGTCCTCGGAGCCACACCAATTCGTTCTGCACGTTCCGGACGTTGCGCGCGTCGTAGAACCTTTTTTTAAAATTATCCGGCACGCCTGGAACATTTTATGTGTCTCTCGTCACAAACGATGTCTCCGTAGACAAAGGAATATACATGTTGCATGTCATGCACGCCTACAACCAACCCCTGGAGTCTCCTCAGACTTCTCTCCATCTGTACTTGCTGTGACATATGTGTACCAGGTACCCCCCCCCCCTCTTTTCCGCGTCAGAGGTGCTTTTCGACCCTTGGGGGCTCCATGTGCGCCATGAGGCGACCCTCCCTCATGAGGCCCCGACGGGCTTGTGAAAGGGAGTGCCCTTGTCATAGTGTTGGCCAATACAGCCGGCCTGATTTTGTCCTTCAAGAGTCCTCTTTAGCCTTGGTGTCATGTCCACGCCCTCCAACCCACCGGCGCCGCCACATCCCCCCTGCGCTAAACGCAAACGGTCCGCGAGCCGGTGGGCTACCCGCAAGGCACGCGACGTTCCGCGTGAAGCGGAGTATTATGAGGGCAAGCAGCCCCTAGAGAGCCCCAGCTATACGCTGGGTGTGCTGGATGATCTCCAACTGCAAGTTCACTTGACACCCCCGATTCAGGAGAGGGATGCAGCAACAGTGTTCGAACGATTTAGAGGGTGGCTGGTACGGCATCTACGCCCGAAATGGCTGGCAGTCTCGGTTGTACCAATGGACCGTGAGAAGCCGTCAGGACACCACTAGGCATCCGATCCGTGGAGGCTGCAGCTCGGCGGTAAAAGGGCCCCCGAGCCTTTCTTAATTGTCACCTTTACCATCCTCGCCACCACACAGCACAACCTCGTATTGCGACGAAAAGCCCGCGTCATCCGCCAAGTCAGTGCACGGCCTTTTCCGGACACGACGGCACAGGCATCGTCATCGAGTCCTGCTCAAGCGTGCTTTGCCCCGCAATAATGTCAGACACTTCTGCCGGCCCCTAACCTTCCACATCCCTGCCTGTGTTGGGCGTCCTATTCGTGACCAGCCGGGTGGCACGCCTTTGCTGCGCGCTGGTGCTTCCATGTGTTTGATGCCACTAAGGGCTGAACCCCCCTCTCCGCATCCACGCCTTGCCATCCACGCCTTGTGCGGTGGCCAGATTACTACCATCTGTCCCGGTGGTAGGGGGGGGGGGGCGCCGGCACTGGGGTCTTCTGCTGTGTATGCTGTGTCTTCCTGGCCGTCTGCCCTATTCCTTTTGCTCAGTGAGACATGCCTCCTTTGCCTCCATCTCTCACCAACCTCCCTAGCCGGTTCTTACGCCCGTTGGAGCGCAGCAATGAGCCGCGCCTGCAATCGCTGCTGTATGACTACACGACGGATCTCCCTCTGCTTGCACCACACGAGGCGATCAGGGTGCTTAGCGGCACCACGGGGCCACCACCTGGTCACCTCTGTGACACTTGGCGCTGGCTCACACTGGAAGGAGTGCTCTATGCTGTGAGCGACCTGCAAGTCATGCTGACTACGAATGGAGTTCTGCTGTCGGTCACTGCCGACGTCAAGACTTCCACCGGGGTACAGATCATTACCCACTGCCCGGTGGCCATGGCTCAGTCTCTTCCGCTTTTGGCTTGCGCACAAACCGCCGACGCTACTTCCTAGGAGCTGCTCCTCAGGTGGAACCCTTATTTCGGAAGCATCCACACAAATTGCTTTCGATCAAGTCTACGACAGTTACGCTGCCTCACGCAGGCCGATCAGCCACCTGAGTTCCGAGGCACGCAATATTCGAGGCTTGTGACGGACCCCATTTCACAGCGGTTGCCGCCAGAGCGTCGGTCACCGTGTGCGGAATGGCACAGAAAGGATGGGCTAGGGCAATGGGCGGTCATCCTTGACATGCGTAATAGGCCCCTCAACACCCCGCATGTAGCGCCGGACGTCTTACACCAGATCTACCCTTACGTCCTGTGGTGGGCAACCGACCTAGTCGCCACCCCACAACAAAGGTTTCCCGTGGGCTCCCCCGCTAACGTCAAAGTTCGCAAAATCTCTGCTGAGCAAGCACCGCGCGTGCTCGAGGCGTCTACAGTGCTGCTCCGTGATGAAGAAACGGCAGACCAGGTGATGGATCTTGCGTCGCCCCCCATGGGCACCGGCTTCTGTATTGGCATTACACGTGGCTTCACGGTTGAGACACCTTATGTCCGTGCGTTCTCCGCATGAGTTCCTGTGCACCCCCCGTTTACCGGAGCTGTCTTTGGCGGTGTGGATTGCGGCCGGGGAGGTCACTACCCCCGCGGAGGTTGGCGGGTTTTTGGTTGATGATGCCCTCTCCCCTCCACCGGCCAGCTCGGCAGCCCGCACTACGAAGGAGGTCGTGGATAAGTTGGTGAATGGAGACTCTATGCCCATCGACGTGCTGTCGCAATTCGAGGCGGCGGTCAGGCCGGGGCCTGCCGCGCAGGACGATGCACAACTTCGTAAGTTGACCGAACACGTGTGACACCTTGCAGGCGACGGAAGACGCGCTGCTTCCGCTGCGCCAAGACCTAGTGCATCAAAGAAAGTTGCACAATGCTGCCACGGATCAGTCTCGCATTGACGATCTAAAGGTCCAAGTCACCAATTTGGTACAGACCCTGGATCACAAATGTACCACTGCCGAAGGGCGGGTACTGTTGACACGCGTATCCAGCCGGCTGCGCAGACCCTGCCCTCTCTCGCTTGCAAGCTCCCTCCCCAAGGCACGCGGGTGCCCGACGCCTTGCAGTCAGCTTTGGAGAAGCTACGCCCAGCGAACTACCCACGGATTGACAAACATCATGCGGCGTGGTATCCGTCTCTGCCGGTTCTTTTGACGGCTTGGGTGGCGAGACGGTCCCTGGTATTTCAGGATTTGCAGCTCTTCTTTGCACATTCCGAATCCACGCTTGATATGCCCCCTGCTGATTGCGACTCCGATAGCGAAGCCTTCCCAAGAGTCCCATATTGTGGACCTCACGGGCGGTGACGACCCATTGATCTCGGTCTTGCCGCTCAAGACAAACGAGTCCTTGCTGACACAAGCGCCCGTTCCCCTAAACCGCGACACGGGTCACACCCCCGATGGCGTGCCTCCAGTGCTGAATGGGTTTCTCACCTGGCTCAATACGGTGGAAGACAAAAAAGTTGGGGGCCTCGCACGTGCCTTTCACTTGGCCATGCAGCTGGCGGGATGCGATATACCCAACTTCCAGCATGACTCACTGAGACGGCAGTGGGAACGCCTTCGGGCCTTGCTTGGAAGCCCACCGTCACTCAAGCAGTCGCACACTTCGTCAAGGCCCACCCTCAAGATGACCCTTTTGTCCCGGCTGCTCAGTCCACGGGTAGTCGGGGTTCATGGGGGTGGGCGCAGTCTAACCCAGCGCAATTCCTAGTGGGTTGCGACGTCCAGTGGACTCCTGTCTCCGACCCCCCATCTCAGCCCGTGTGCGAGGGTGCTGGCCGGGCTTTTGCGCTCCCATTTTCATGATAACCTTTGCACTGTATTGGATGACAATGTCCGCGCGGAAGTTTCCTTCACTAATCTAGGAGTTCGCGAGGAGGCTCAAGCGTTGGTGGAGCAGGGGGCCACAGTTGCACGGAGAGGCTGGAGAGTACAGTGGCAAAAGCTCTACAAACAGCCCTGGACCCCGTACTCAAGTCGGGGGATGGCGGGTCCGCACATCGGTCCGCCCTTGGCGCGTCTGCCGCGCCCACGCCAGGCGCCCACAAGTGGCCCGGTGGAAGGGGATCGGCGCTTGAACAAGCGGTCCCGCTCAGAAACGCGAGAATGTTCCCGCTCCCCTTCACGGGAACACAGATTGCCGACAGGGCGGGTCACGCCGGTCCCGGTCTCCGTCCCCACCATCGCGGTGGCCACGGCACGTTGATTCCTACTACGGTGATCAATACCTACGCAATCCCATGACTTCCCCCACAGGGCCCCCCTTTCAATACGGGGCAACATGCGGGTACCTACCGGCACACAGTGGTGCAGCCACCCCCACCCCCACGTATCGGTCGCCTCCCCCCGCGTTAGGACATAGTGTTCTCCCACGCCGGGAAACGGACCAACAACGTATCCCAGCCCAGCCAACACCCCACAATTGTGACCTCGGGCACGGTGGACCAATTTTTCAAGCCCCAAGAGCCACCGGGTTCCCTGAGACCAGTGACGAATGCGTGCTACAATTACCCCTTGAGGCGCGAAATCAGCAGTGGGGATATGTGCTGGACCGGCATCAGCTGATAGGGCACCTGGAACTCCTCCTCCCTTTGGCCTCCCTGGTGCCGGCACCAGAGGCATTGACCAATGTCACCCTTATTTGCACACGTTTCGATTACATTGGTTTACGTGCACAATGGAGCTCACAATGTGTAGTGTATCAGCTGTTTGGCCAAGCGTTGGCGAGTCTGCAGGAATGTTTTGCGCGAGAGAGGGTTTTCCCATTGGAGGAGGGGAGGGTGTACTACCTCCCCTCTAAGGTTTTTTCAAGGGCCAAGCTCAGCCTTGCACCCGTTACCACGGGGTCTCTCACCCTGCTGTTAACGCTTCTTAATCCGGTTACCCTTCGGCGCCTTTTGCACAGATTAGGAGGCCCGGTTTACGTGTCTCTACGCCAGTTACAGATGGCGTCATCTTCTCTGCAAACATTGGAGAGCGACCCTCACTTGATAGCCCCAGTTTCCGTGGCCATGCCAGCTGGGTTTGAGTTGCTCATACTGAATGTGGAACACACAATTAAGACCAAAGTGATGGCCTTGAGACAGTTAATACAACAAACATTGGAGAGCGACTCTCACCTGATAGCCCTAGTTTCCGTGGCGATGCCCGCTGGGTTTGACTTGCTCACACTGAATGTGGAACACACAATTAAGACCAAAGTGATGGCTTTGCGACAGTTAATACAGTGGTCCGGATATCCGGCAGTGTTTCTTTTGTAGGAAACAGGGGTACTACCCCCTCGTTGTGTGTTTCACTATATGTACTGGCACACTTTCAAGGTGGTCGCTTCTTCTTCTGCCGATGTTACAATCTTGGTGCGTCGCGATTCCCAACTCCACATTGGAGCTTTCGTGCACCACCCAGAGGGCAGGGCCATAGTGTTGGAGCTTGTCTACAAGGGCATGCCAATGCAAGTAGTCAAAGTGTATATGTCCGCCAAGGGCACGGCCAAAGAGTATCGTCCCTTGCTGCATTGGTTGCGTGCTCATGTTTATCAAGACTCACGATTAGTCCTCATGGGGGGGGACTTCCAGTGCAACCCAGGGTGGTCTGCGGACTGTGTGTCCGTCAACACCGAGATCGCTCCAGTATTGTCTTAGCTTTTGTCGCTGATATCCCCCTACTTCCGTTCACACAAGGCAGGTCCGGACCCACGTGGGTTAGTGCGCAGGGTTTCGTGGGTGCTTTGAACTTCTCCATAGCCGCCATGTCTCTCCGGAGATCGGCACTGTCCGTGTTGAGAATGAATCTGTCTTACCATTAGATCACTATCCGGTTCGGCTTTGCCTACACACTCTTCCAGCACTGGTACCACCCGGAAACCCCATCTCCAGAGCGCGGTTTCGCCTGGGTACCAGTGTTTGTAAATGGCAACAGGAGACCTTTGCGGATAGCTGCGCTTACCTTCGTTCCCTCCCTCTGACTGCCACGTCTCAATCGTCGAGATCATATCATCATTTCGTCAATGTCCTGACCACAGCTGCACAGACGGTTTTCGGACCACCAAGTACCCCGTATAGCGTCCCTGGTCTGGTGTCTGTGGCGGCACGTGTTCTGCATGCTTTGCTCAAGGCACATCGCTGCTAGGTGCTAACCGCGCCTTTGGTCTGTAAATTGGTTGCCGCCCGGAAAGCAGTTAGACAGGCGTGCGACGTGGTGGGACTCGAGACGTCCTTAGAAGTTGTTCCTTTGGCACGGCCCGGGGGGGGGGGTCAAGGGTGCCGCCAAGTCGGACTATCATCGACTCTTACGAAAGCCCTACACAGCACGCATCGAGCCCACCTATATCATTGGCAGACTGGTCCCCCCAGAGGTACAGGCTGCAGTGGGTCTCGATCAACTCCGCGCTCGTCACTTGCGCCCCATTCTTCGCTGCACTCAAGAGGAACCTTGCACCATAGTCCCATGGAGAGTGGCCGTCATGCCCTCTCTGTTGGTGACCATTGCTTCTGACAGAGCTGTGCTGCGTAAGGCTCGGAAGTCCACGCCTTTTCGCGATCTAATTGCGTATTGTATGATTCAGTGGTTGTGTGATGAAGAGTTGCAGTACATGGTTGAGTTTCTGCAGAGTGTGTCCACATGTGTCCCACTACGGGCCCTTGTTCATGGAGACATCTACGCTCTACCTGCCAAGGTACCACACGGGCCCATTGTCAATGCGCGTCCTCTTTTGAATTTTACCACCATGTGGAAGCTAATCGGGGCACACATAGCCCACCAGTACGTGCCACTCCTAGCTCGGGCTGGAGTGCTGCCATGCACCGAGTTCACGTTGCATGCTTCCTCCAGCGTGGCAAATTTGCTCCGTGTGCTACATGACTATGTATGGTTCCGTTTCTTTCGCCGAAAATATGTGTGCTTGGTAGTGGACGATGTGCGGCACGCGTACCGGTCTGTTGTACACGACACTCTGAGGTGGTTGTTGCGACTCGCCGGTTTTTCTGGAAGAAGTTGTCGATTTGCTACTCCTCGCCACCACTGACGCCACAATACACATGGGTGGTTCCGGTGGGATTTTGGAAGCGCTTGCCCGCTTATTGGCTGGTGTGGCGCAAGGTTGCCTAGCGTCAGCCATGGTTTTTTGTGTAGTAGCAGAAGTGCGCGCCTTCCTTGTGCTCCTTCGAGTGCCTCCTTGTTGGGGGCCTGGCGGGCCTTTCAACCGACTAGGGTATATGGATGACACCACATGATGCATAGATTCGGAGTCAGACCTCCCCCTATTTCCGGAGAACCTGCAGCGCGCAGGACTCAAGGCGAATCTTTTCTCTTCCGGCCCCAAATGGCTGTTGGTCATCGCCTCGTGTGAAGGCTTTCAAGTCAATTTTCACCCGCTATCCGTGTACATGGGTGGGTCGCGCATGCCAGTGCATCAGGGGCCTGGGTACGGGCAGATAGTAGGCCGGCATATGTTACCCCACCGCTACCACAAAGTAGACAAATTTTTTAGTGCTAGCCGGCGTGCCTCAAGAGCGCTTGCGATGTTTCGGCTTCCCTCCAACTACCCGGGCCAGATGTACAGCACCCTTGCCGGTGCGCAGCAGCGCCGGCAAGTAGGAGTACGTCCCCCGACGTACAACTCCATGCGAGTGGCAGACCAAGCCACAACGTCAGTACTGCGCGCGGTGACTGGGTAGCATGCCCTCTCGTCAGCCCAATTTTTTCAGCCCCTGGCCTCCGGATGGGTGGGGATCGAGCCGACAGCAGTGGCCGTCATCGGTCAGTTTCTGCAGACTTATCAAAACCAATTGCACCATGCAGACGCCATGGTACGACACAACTCGCCACATGGTTTGTACGAAGCCATGCAACGCTTCCATCCGGATATGCCTTGCGTTCGCTCGGCCTTTCCGGGCATTGGTGAGTCCACAACACAGACCACAACAAATTTGTACACTACATGCATCTGCTCGGCTTTTGCATCAGCCTGCCCCCGGTCTGCCCAGAACATGGGGAGGACCATGTCATGCGTCGGGCGGTACATCCGTGGCAGGCCGCTGCCATCCACGAGTGGATGGACGCGGGCTACTTCAGCCTGCATGATGCCCATTCAGCCGGTCGGCCGCTAGCGCCGTGGCAATGGGGTCTGGAGAACCTCCCCCCATGGCACGGGGTGTCGGTGCCTTTGCAGCTAGACCTGCTTGTGTTGTGGTCTGTCCTTCAACACTGTGCTTTTGTCACAGACGGTTCGTGGTTCCCCTCCCACTGTTGTGGGGGGGCTTTCGCGGTTGTTTGTCTGGACACCCTCACGTGGGCGGTCTATCCGGTATCTGTCCCCTGTCACCTGGACCACTCTTACGCAGTGGAAGTGTATACTTCCTGGGTGCTGTGCCGTGTCAAACACGCTTTGCTAACTTCGGGTTCGGTGGCTTATGCCACGGCACGCAGCCTCCAAGAGGGGGTAAGTTTCACGGACTCCCGGTCTTACATACAGGCGCTGAGCGGTCGTCGCCCCGAAGAGCTGGGCGCAGGTTGGTCGATCTCTTGCTTGCCGACTGCATCAAGTTAGCCGGTCAGTTCCCCCCACCCCAGCATCTCTATTCTCATCAGCAGGGCACCTTCCTAGACTCGGTTTTGGATGATGTTGATCGGGAGGCCAAGGCACAGGCACTGTGCCAGCCTCATCCCGTCGCGGCAGGGTATCTCTCGGGCTTACAGGTCCCACAACCGGCTTTTTGTAGAAACGGGGTGCAGTGGCACAACGCTAGCACGGTACAATACCGTCAATTGCGCCGGCTTTACCCGAAGCAACAAGACGTGATGTATGCCCCCGAGGTGGCGTCCTTTGCGTACTATGCGACTTGTGTTGCGTCCGGCCCCCTTTCATGGGGAGACCACCTGCGCATGGTTACCTTTCGTCATGAGCTAGGAATTACCGCTGCCACCCGCTGTGCATTTTGTGACGCGGTGCTCACTATCTCACACTTCCAGGAAGACTGCCGCTACAGTTAGATGTGGTTTCCTGTCGTGTACACGCAAATGGCTTTTGACCTCCGCAGCATAATACCGGAATGGTCCGTCTTTCTGCCCACCTGCTAGGGTGTGTTGGTTCAGTGGGGGGGGATGTATCCGGGTGTTACCACAGAGGCCGCCCCAGTCTGTCCGTTGCCTCACGTGTCTTGGATGACGCTACCACTCACCGGCTGCATACTCCCTGCCACAGAAAAGGCGATGGTCCGCAACGGGGCCACGCCTCAGCAGGTGAGAAAGTTTTTGGTAGCTTTTTGGAGAGCTCCATTACGCATGTCCGGCACCGCTCACCCCCCCCCCCCCAACTGCGCAATGAGGGTGACTGGGCTCGGCCTGGTCACACCCTAATGGCGTTTGACTACCTTTATCCCGGCCGGGACTTCCCGGCAGCGGGGCATTGGCACCTGCAGCCGCCGGAATTCTCCTCCGTGCCCCCGGCGTTACATTTGCATATATTTTCCGGGCAGACGCATGGCACACCCTGGGACCGGAGACGTCCTATATTGGTTTCACTCTAGGCCACGTCTAGCGGAGCACGCTCAGTGGCCGCGTTTCTTTCGGCAGCGGTCCGTGCTTTGCTATGTGGTGGACCTTCCTAAGGCAGAAGCAACTAGGGAACTCACACATTGTTAGCGCTCGTTTGTTGTGCGATACGGCGCGGGACCGCACCGCTTTCTCGCCAGATACACTCGTGGCGACTGTGCGCCTACACCAGCGCGCGTCAGACAGTGGTGGCACATGTGGCGTTTCCACCTCCAAACTTGTGGACATGCGGTGCATTCGCACTACACAGATCTACGCCTGCGAATGTCGTCGGGTTGACTGTCTTCTGTGATGTGCTAGCTGCGCGTATGTGCTTCACCCTTGCTTACATGCTGGAGGTACCACGATCCCCCAGGAGACGGCGAATAATTACAACACATGAGACCCCCAGACACGATGGGTGGACACGCACGGCATGCACACGGAACATACAGAGGGGCTTCGGACACCCGAAGGGGGGCGAGACACTCCGGCACAGTGCAACGGTAGAAGGAGTTTAGACCTCCTGAGCATGTACACTAGCTGGAGCGACGTCCGTCGCCCGAACGGCCCGGCAGCCGAAAACCACAGGTTTTCCCCGGCGGAAAACTTGTGCCCGTTTTCTACCCCCACAACTGAATGGTGGTAACAAAGAGGGGAGGGTGGGTCCGAGCCATGCTCCAACCCATACCATAGCAGGTGAAACTCTTTCAGCACCACCACCACCACCCACCCACGGGGTAAAATGGTGGACAAACACACAAGGCACCCCATGGGGGTGAAAATTTTCCCTAGCGACGCCCCTGGCCCCCCGCAAAAAGCGGCAACTTTGGTTTAATCAATTAACTTTTGGCCAAAAATTAAGATATTTGATTTCATATGGGTCTCTAGGATTAGGTCAGGCGTGCACAGTCAGACCGGCGCCAGAGACCACGGGCTGGGTGCTCGCCAAACCAAACCAAACCAAACCGACCCCCCCCCCCCCTGAAAATGGTCCGACAGTGGGAAGGAGTTGGCGTATGGCCCGATGCTCCCCCCCCCCCCCTGTGGTGATAACCTGAAATGACCATCCAACCTATGTATGATTTGTTTTAGCCCGTATCTAAGTGGTTTTCACCTTATTTTGGTTTTGTCTCGGGGGGGGGGGGGTCCCCAAGGGATTGGTACACAACCTGCTAATGCTTATGCAGTTTTTCACCCTGGACAGCCCAGAAATTGAAGTTGTTGAATCTTACTTTTTTTGATACCGTGATCACCTAAAATGACCATCCAAGGTATGTAAAGCATGTTTTAGCCCGTATTTATGTGTTTTTCACCTTATTTAGGTATTGGGTGTGGTAGGGGGGGGGTTCTCCCAAGGTATTGGAACACAACCTGCTAATGCAGTTTTAAACCCTATACAGCTCAAAAATCGAAGTTTCCAAAACCTATTTTTTTGATCTTGTGATCACCCAAAATGGCCATCCAAGATACATCCAAGATATGTCAAGCATGTTTTAGCCCGTATTTATGTAGTTTTTACCCCATTTTGGTTTGCATTGCTCGGGGTAGATTCTCTGCGAGATGGACTTGCCGAAGGCAATAGAATTTGTAAAGCAGGTTGTGAGGGAATGGTGTCCCTCAACTACAGGACCTCTATTGCCCACCATGACTGATTCTCTGCTTGCACCTGGCCAGGAGGTGCCATACAAGCGGGACCACCACTTCTGCCCATGCCAAGAACAAGAAGGGCCGGGGAGCATGTTCAACTTTTCCGCATGAAGCGGGACCACAACAAGGGCTTCTACTCTGAAAAGTGCTAATTGGAGGCCTCTGTGGCATTGTGCTTTGAATGGGCTGGGTAACTTGTGCATAGGGATGTGTTACCGCTGTTTCACAATATTGTCTCCAACGAACCCTCCTGTTTGGACCGTAATTTTTTATGACAAAATTGTTCGTTGGACACCGGGGGGGGCGGATCGGCATATGTGGGAAAGTCTAGACCAGTTGTGTGACTAGAAGTTGCGGAGGGAGCTGACAGCTCCCTTAGTGTGTGTGTGTGTGTGTGCGTGTGTGTGTGTGTGTGTGTGTGTGTGTGTGTGTGTGTGTGTGTGTGTGTGCATGACTCGTGAGTATATGATTGCCTGCAGGAATCTATCGGGCACAACTGTTTGTTTGCTTTCCCGCTTTCTCAAGCCTGGTGCATTGCCAACCCCAGGTTTTGTCTGCGCCCCACATTTGGGAGGCTGGAGGGCTGTGCTGGGGTATCATGATATCTGCCATATGTGCATTCCCCGGGTGGCAATGGATGGTACAATGCCGCAGTCAAGGGGACGGCTGGGGCAAGACGCGACAGAGAATTGCTACACAGCCCCCTCTGCTATAAGTGCCCTCTGCCATATCGCATGCCCTCGAGCCTTCCCAGCAGAAAGGCATGTCTTTGTGACTTGCTTTTTGTTGCGCTTCTCTTGGCTTTGGGTGCCAAATATCCTGCCAGATATCGGACACCCAGCAACTCGCTGTGTACGGCAGCTTGTTATTGCCCTGCACATCTTCAGCACAATGCTTTGCGGGTTCTTCGGAGTCTTTACATCCATGTGTTACCAAATGTACGGTACCGCCATGACAGCTTTTCAACCTGGAATAGTGGGGTTTGAGATGATCTGGTTTGCCAGCGCCGATGACCTCTATAGAACGGCTGTCATGTGTCCTGCACACACGTAAGCTTTAAAAGGGATAGTTGCAATTAGCCACATAGTTCTCTCTGCATATCACGTATGTTGTGATCGTAGAAGCAATGAACGTGAGCTGGGGCACAAATTTGGCATGAGTTGGCCCAGGACAGTGGAATGGATTGCATGAATGAACCACCTCAGGCCCACGACGGCCCATGTTGTGCAACCCTGATGCACATCAGGGCTCTGTGCTGTCTACCAGTGCCACAGAGTGGTCAAATGCACTTTTGCAAGACCCCCATTTGTCGAACGCCACCAAAATGTGTTGACCGCGGATCTCATATGGCTCTTGGCAGGTCTTGCTTTGGTGCTCTGATCCCCAGCCTGAGTTGTTGTTTCAGTGATCATCTTCCATGCTGCACACACCTAAAAAGGGCTTTACAAGGATGTCCAGCGCGCAAATGTGAAGCTTGCCGTCCGAATGATCGTCGACAATTACAAGATTGCTGACAATTTCAACGCTGCGGCCAGTTACCTCAAAGACCCTGTCAAGAAGGCACAAGCCAATCAGGTTGCGTTGAGCCAATGGGTCTTTTGCCAAGCCTATATTCAACCTGGGCTAAATGAAAGCCCGTCCTTTTCAGAAAGGCAAGGTAGGGGTGCATACATACATGCTTGCATACAGAGATGCACAGAGTTATCATGCCGTATACTGGTGTTATCGGCCACTGCAACCGAGCAGGTCATCCCCCCTATCAAGATGCTCTGTTGTTGCGCTGGTGTCCCTTCCACTCCTATAATTCGAATAGATTGACTGTGCGCTTGTTTGCAGCAGGCGTCAATCTGCCACGAAAAACAAAAGTTCAAGTTGTTATTTGCACTTAAATGCCGACACCCCACTCATTCAATGTCCATCGGACAAGTAATGTAGCTCATCACTTTCTTGATTTTAATGCTGCACTCTCTTTTGTATTGCCATTCCCAAGGTGGGTCTTGCAGCCACTGATTCTCTGTTCACCATCCTCGAGTACTTTGACACAGCTTATGTTGACAATTTGGCTGTGGGCGAAGAGTTGTATGGGAATAAACGTGAGCTGGTCCTTGGGGGGCTCAAGTCAACTTCTGATAAGATCGATGAGTTTCTGGCGTTCTTTCCCAAGGGAGATATACAGGTGTGGATATCTGTTTGCCCACCACATGGTCTGTGCAAAGTGAATCACTGCTGCCACGGGTGGCCAAACCTGTTACGCCTTTCCCCAGCAAAAACATTGAGATACTTGCAATTTTTGCTATTTTTTGCACACTCTGTGGCGCGTACCAAAAAACCGCCCGTTTTTGCACCCCCCCCCCCCATCTGCACCAATCCCCCCCCCCCCCGCCACGCGCCCCAATTTTTTTAACCAAAAAAAACCCAATCTGTGCCAAGTCTTACCACAAAACCCCCCGCCCCATTTTTTTTTACCAAACAACCCCCCAATTGGCACCAGTTCTTACAAAAAAATCTCGCCCCTTTTCTTACCAAAACTTCCCCCCAATGTATACCAATTTTTACAACAAAACCCTCTGGTTTGGGTTTTTTTGGGTAAGAAATGGGGTTTTTTTGTAAGGTGTGGGGTTTTTTTGGGTAAGGTTTGGTTTTTTTTTTGGGAAGGAACCGGTTTTTGGGTAAGGATTGGCGGATTTTTAGCAACATTTTTTGGCCGGGGGTTTTTTGGTCAGAACTGGGGGCTTTTGTGCAGGGTTTTGGGGTTTTTTGGTAAACCAGCTTCAAACGCCGGATTTTGGCCACAGATTTCACGCAACCCACAAATTTTTTGTGCCCCCTTGAGTTGGGGATAGGGACTCGTGAATCCACAAAGTTGTGTGGCCCCTCAAGTTGGGGATATGGACTCCCACGCTTTGGTGTCGCCCCTTGACTTGGGGACTCTGTCAGTGTGGTCTCTGTCAGTGCCAAAAGCGGTCTGCTTGAGCTATTTTCATTTTCCTTCTGCCACATGATGGGGTCACAAGAGACTGTGCAGGTTCGTCCGTTGCATGCCAATTTGCAGCAAGAGGATTTTTTGGTGCATGCTGTTGTGTAGTGTGCCATGCGAGGAATCGCTCCTTCAGTCGTTCTCGGTTTCTTGTGTCCTTTTAGCCTGTTAGAGACCTGATTGCAGAGGAGAACCGGTTGAACAAAGAAGAATATGAAAGGTCCTACGAGTCCCTGCCGCTGAACATTGCCAAGCCTTAAGCCGCCTGCCTGGAAGTATGTCAAAATTGTGTATTTTGAAACAGTGATCTGGGGTCTTGGCAGAAGAATACTGTCCCTGACAAGAGGCGTGGGCTGCTGTTTTCTGAGCCAGCCATGCACATGATCACACTGCAGTCTTTTCGTCCGAATTGCACACAAGCCTGTGCAATGCCACTGGTTATATATTTGTATTTCTCAATTTCGATATGCTCAATGCATCAAGGGACAGGACAAGATCAATCATGTCTTGTGTTTTCTCCCAAGAATGCAGCACGCGTGCAGATTGGCCGATTTTTGTCTTATTCCCCATCTTCAGCTACTAGGTCTGGAGCAGTTGTGGAGGACTGTGGATGTTTTGCAGATGATCTTGGTGGTCTGTTAGGCTGAACAAATTCTTGTGGATGGCTGTTATGTCATTTTGTCTGCCTCTGGGGGGTATTATGTTTTAGTGCACGTGGCTGTATTGGTGGTGCGGTTGGGCTAGCACTCTGGAACCCTGCGACCAGCAAGGATTGAAATTTTGCAATCCCGGCTTGCTGTTTGGTTTTGGTGAGTTGTTTCATCATCGCGTGTACAAAATTCAGTTGTTTGTTTGTTTCAATAATTGCTGCATGCCGAAGTTCTTCATCACTTTTTTTCTTTATATGTTAACGGGCCACAGTTATTTTTTAGCTTGGAATTATGCTCCTTCAGCGTCATAAGCTACGAAATTCAATTTTGCCCACAAAAATATCACGCGCCAAGAATATGTCCTCCCATAAATAGGCATGCAAAAGAAAATATCAAATCATGATCAGTGTGCTGCCGGGGTTGGGGTTGCTGCCTTCTCGGCTTGGGGAGTCCCTTTGCACAGGTTTTTTCAGTGGTGAGTCCCAACAAAACCCCGGATTCTCTACCAAACGAAAGCTTCGTTCCAACAAAACAAACAGGGTTTTGGGCGGGTCATTTACCATTGTCATTTGGGAGTCTGCTAAGAATTGTGGGCTTTTTAAGAAATATGGGCGGTTTTGGTGATGATTGGAGCATTTTTTTGTCGTAAATTTTTAGGCAGAACAAAACTAATACCAATAATCCACGACCCCTAGAAATGGCGACTGTCAAGGGGTGGTGCTCTTCAGGAGCAATAGTTCACGGGCAGGGTTCGTGATGAGTATCTGGGGGGCTACGAGGTTGAGGACACACAGATGGTGCTTTTTGGGACCTGGCTACTCAGGGGCAAGAGTAGCAATCTCCAAGAGCAACGGTGCATTACCTACAAGAGATCAGAAAGGGACAAATTTTCAACTGTCCCAAGGAACACATGTGGATACACCAACAATACACCACACTAGATGTGTGTAGAATTGACCCATTGCAAACGAAGGCTAGAAGAGGTGTTTGGCCTACATCAGTAGAGAGGGTTTCAACACACCCTCACCTCTACCACCCTTGCTATGGACTAAGTCGGCTACGAGGGTGTTTTTTGAAATGAAGATCACATTGGCATATTGAATGGTTTTGACACAGGGCGGGATGTATCACATTCTAATCAAGCAGCAGCGGTACAAGCCTCCTTATTTGTATCTAAAACGGTTTCAAAGTAATATTTTGCATTCGAGGTGCTTTTCGGAAACATGTAAGTACGTTTGCAATGCACACAAAACAATTTCAGCAGTGATGTGCTGTTTTTTTGCTACATGATACAACATGTAGTTGGAATTGGTATTTGGGACTTCGAAGCGTAATTGGAGATGTGTCATTAAAGTCACCCGGATCACGCCAGGATCCGTGTCGTGGACTAACTACTAAAGCATCTCTGCATCGCTCTTATGGTGCTTCCATTGGCTTCAGTAGTGGCCCCATTCCGCTACCAATTAGGGGTACATGTGGCCTACAACGCTTGTGATGCAAACTACGCACCGCGGCCCATTGGCAGCCCGTTTGCATGCTACAGTTCCTTCGGGAGAACCCCGGTCCCATTATCAAGCATGGGACTATTGAGGTTTGCAGCCGTTGTGTTGAAGCCTACCTACTGCAGTATCTCTACATCGCTCAGCCACACATGTTGCAAATACTTTGCACCTTAGTTACTAACAACGTTGTTTGTGCAGAAACATAAACGGGGTTGTTACTTTTGATGACGAAACCTAAGACTACGACAGTGGCTGTTATAGGCGGTATCTCACCAAATGTTCCTCAACCTTAACAACATAATGAAAAAGAGATTTTGGAAATCATCATGTCAAAGAGAAGAGGTTCCCACATGTCATCATTTGCTATCTACTTGCTAAAAAAAACCTAAGCATTTTCAATCCTGCAATCCATTTTCCACGGCATCAATGCTACAAAGCAAAACAATCCTTAACACATATGCGTTTTGAGCCCCTCTTCTACAACCGTTACGTGCTCCAATAATTTGTTGATTGCCAGAGGACTGGGGCACTCGTGCAATGACTGCAGCATAGAAATCTGCTGCCAACGGGCTGTGGCGCTGAAGTTACGGCAATCTTCGAAATACATCGAACAAGGATGTTCCTATCAATCATGAATCTAACAAATCTAATGTGACAGACTTATCAATGTTAAAGTTCCTACTTGTCTAGGGCGCACATCTAAAACAAAAGAGAGCACAAACAACACGGCCATATAGTAGAAATGGGTACGATGTCGTTGGCATATGAATTGAAGTATGCTATATACTATATTCTGATGCTAAGACTGACAAAAGCGAAACTGGCTGACAAGGTCGTAGCGTCCTGGGATATGCCTCAATACAAGGTCAAGGTCTCGAGGACACCCCGGTTTTTATTGGCTGATCGGCTCAAGCCGTATATTTTCCACTGACATGGTACGAACGCTATATTACACTGCTAGAGTGCGTGCGGGTCTCATTGAGCCCAACTCAAACATAATGGAACAGGTTTTGAGCCACAAAATGGGCGTTAGGGGTAGGAGCCGAAAAATATGGTGGCTTTGATGACCCTGAATGGCATGCGGCCACATCATTTTTACACGACGTGAATGACACGTGGATGAAGTATTGCAAGCGCCATAACCTGGACGTCAAGCTGGCAGATTGAAAGCAAGTGCAGGCCTTTGCCTCTGATATGTGCAAAGACAAGCCATTTTCCCTGTCTGTTGTGTGTTCAGACGATGATCCTCATTTTGCTGATGTGGTGTTGCACAGATGTGTGAAGGAAGTGTCCCCTAGGGACTCAAGTTATCAACGATGCATATTACTGCAGATTGCCGATGGCAAACCCGGGCGCACTCTTGTGCCCCCCCACATCCCTTCCCATGATTGCAAGCGCTGCGATCTCGACGTTTCAAGTGTCGACGCCCTCAGCTAGCGAGGGGGGTGTGCAATGAAAGTTCGGGACTTTGCTAATTGCTATTATTGCCGTGTCCCCCCCCGCGTCATTGGGGATCAGTGGCGACCACAGCTAGGGAGGGGGGTGATATAGCAAAGCTCACACGCTAGTGCAGCGGATTTTGTTAGCGCCCTCCCTTTGGCATTGTCTGCCAGTTCTTTGCCTTTCCGTCCCAAATCCGTTGTTCGCATTAGGGAGGAGGATCTTAACTTTCAGACACTATTCTTACTCGCCTATGGCCCTGGAGGTTCAAGACATGCCACCATGGAGCACCTCAAGACCTCCTGCATCACTCGTGGGAGTATGAACCCACAAAATGTTTTGAACTTCTTGGGAATCGCTTTGGAGGAAGGTTGGTGGATGCCGTTTTCTAATTTTTCAATCGCACAGATCAGTCACGAATTTCAATACTTTTAAAATTGTGAGCGAATCTTGTTACAATTCGATCATTTTCATTATATCCCTGATCCTTGTGGGTTTGCTGCTCATCGTTTCTGTGCGTGGGTTCGGCGTCCTGCTCGCGGTGCGAGTTTCGTTTTGTGCTCTCTGCTAAACCAATAGGGTTTCCCTGATACGCGTATTCGATACGGTAGGATACGGCAAGATACGGATACGGCAGGATACGGCAAGATACGCAGGATACGGCAGGATACGGCAGGATACAGCAGGATACGGCAGATACGGTACGATACAGCAGGATACAGCACGATACGGCAAGATACGGCAGGATACGGCAGGATCCAAAATATTTGCTTGTTCGCACCACGAAAACGAACATTTTTCATTCATTCGGCGTTCGGTCGTATTTGATACCCTTCTTGCGTGCCTATTGTGACGTTTCTGTTTAGGTTGAAAACCCGCTTCGGCGTACCCGATTCTCGGTTTTGAAAAAGAAAACGATTGCTACGCGCTTCCAGGGTTTGGTGGTACTTCTTCATGTTCCTGCGTTCCTATTGACACGTTCCCGTGGGGGGGCCTGGCCAGGGGACGTTGCGGCGGACACGCAAGCAAGCAGGCAGGCAAAGCACTGCGCTCACAGGGGCATCCTCATAGAACAAAGCCTTCCATAGAAAGCGTTCTAGGATCCTTGCCACTATGCAACAAAAAGAAAGTATGTACAAAAGCACATCAGGGTATGTACACAGGTGGGTTAAGCCATGGAGTGGGGTAAGGGCACCTCAGGGCAATAGACACTCAGTCCCCGACCATATCCCATCCCTAGGTCCCACCTCCTCAGTGGCATACATGTACAGGGGTTCAAACACAACCAACGGACCTGCCCAAGCTGGACCCTAGACCCCTGCCAAGGGAGGGGTCTCCCAAACAGCCACAGGCGAGTTCCTGAAAGCCAATAAATTGCAAGGCCAATCGACACTGGTTCCCCATGCTCCTTCGATGGCAGGTCTCAACTCCTCTCTGAGTTGGAGATATGGCCCCGCTATTATCCCCTAGGAGTTGGGGGCCGAAATGGGCTGTTTCAGCCCATCCCGACTTTCTCTCAAAAAAAAGTCCAAAATTGACCCCTCAGCAGGGCCACATGAGGGCAGGGGCGGAGCAACCACCCTGTACCCTTGGAGTACAAACTCCCTAAAGGCCATATGCAACTTGGCTCCCCCAGATTCCCTGACATCTTGGCGCCACGGGGTCGCCACAGGAGGTCAGGATCCCAAAATTGGCAAAATCGGCCATCTCGGGTGGCCGGCCAGGGTTGACTTTCTTGGCGATCTCGTCAAGCCAAGCCTTGTTCCACAGGCCTTGCTATCCCCTCTGGTCCCGTGCATCGGGGTTTGGCTTGCCCTCACGTTGGCTGCTTGCTGTTCCCCGAGGGGATGGTCACGCGACGGGGCAGAAAACAGCAAGAAGAGCGAAATTTGGCAACATGGCACGCACTGTAAGTTGCACAACTCCGGCTAAGCCAGAGCAGCAAATACGAAACTCTAGGGCGGTTGACCCTCGATCATGTGCTACAAGAATCGCCACTCCTTCCTGGCTAGATCCCTTGCCCCATGGAGATGTGGTATTCCCGACTATGCCTAAAATGGCAAAAACAGCGAAAATTGGCCGAAATCGCCCGCACTCCGAATCCCATATCTCCATGGTCATGGCGAGCAATGATATAACCAAAGTTGCCATAGACACATGGGACTTAGGTCCCAAGATATGCCTCATGTCAACGCTCGAAGCCGCCTCTATCCATTTTTCCCCTTAGCGGAAAAATGGTACATAAAAAATGGCAAAAGGCAGCGTATACCCTGTTGAGCCACCCATGGCTCTGCCATTCCAAGGAGAGGATACAAGGGGACATATCCTATTCGAGGCGGGTTTGTGCCCCCTTTCCAAATCGCCGTTAACCTTGGACAACAGGGTGCACACAACCCGGGGGCGAACATTAAGGGGGAAACGGGGTTTTGGTGCCAATATTGCCAAAAAGAGGGTTAGTAGTGCCAAAGGTGTTCACTCCAAAACTTGTATCTCCGGTTCCCAAGAGAGATGGACTTTAGCCTTTTGCATGGAAGCAACCCAAAGCCTTAAGATCCTTTATCAACATTGGGTCGGGTCCTAAGCACAAGAAAACCATTTTTAACACTTTGGCCCTTGGAGCACACGAAAAGTGGGAAATATGGCCAAAATGCCAATATCGAGACATATATACCCATGGGACACCAAAGCCCCTAGAATATGGCATATACCCAAATTGAAGGACCCATAGTAAGTGTTTACAAACATACTTACTATGGGTCAAGTCCTCCCTTGGATCCCAAGTCAATCATGCATGCATTTCGACACGGTGCAAAAGGCAGAATAGGCGCACGTGCTCACAAGGTAATATTCTATAAAATAGTAGATAGGCTTGGAAAAATCAAACAAGCCATACAGGATGTCCTTCGTGCTCTCTACTTTCCATATTGCCTTGGGTTGAGGCTCATACGGCCCTTGCCCATGGTGATAGAAGTGACCGCATCTGACATAGCCCCCTGGTTCAAACTGATTCAAATGAGATTCAAAGGCGGTGTTTGAATTGACTTCAACTACGTTTGAATCATGTTTGAATCAGGAGCCCGGTGGTATGGACAAAGGCATGATTGTTGTTCCTCTTGTGGGCCGGTCTGCTGCCTTTGTGGCTTATTGGACTCTCCGTTTGTTTTTTTCATCAAAAACAATGCCTTTCAAAACCAACCTGCACGCCTTTCAACAAAAAAGTAACAGTTTCGGTGTGCCGTCGCCGCCGGCGCTGATTCAAGTTGTGATTCAAACACCCCTGTGTGGCGAAGTGTCCTTTCGTAACATTGTGCAGCCCGTAGGCGTCTGATAAAACTGCCGAGCCATTGTGCAACCTGCTTACTAGATACTGTTCACCCTTGTTGTGGTGTAGCACCGAGGAACCCCCCCCTTTGTGCCCATTGGTATAGCCGGCGGAGCCTCCGTGATTCAAACCTCAATTCAAGTGTGGTATTTGAATCACTTGAATCGACCTGGTCCCCGTGTTACTACTACAGTGCTGTTTTCTACTTGATTTGGCCCTCTCCACGCTTCCTCCCCGCAACAGCAAAGCATCGGCACAGCGTATAAAGAGTGCAATGATGTGCCCAGGTGCATTGTGCTTTCAGTCCCGCGCATGTGGAACAAGACCGTGCGGTCAGACGGGCGGCACAGCACTACCGTACAACACCATAACGCCACACTGACGCCACCAGCGCTCCAACAAAGGACACACCCGGCACAAACCGTTGCCGCCCAGCACCACCCACCAAAGGGGGCACTGTGCCACACCGTACGGAAACAGGAACCAATACCTTTGCAAGCGCCTCGTCCCAGGAACTTCTCGGCACCACCACGCACACCACACATTCTACTCACCCGCATCCCGGAAAATTCCCAGAACTTACAACATGACCGCTGGGTGGCTTGGAGATTGGGTTGCATTATCTCGGATAGGGTCAGAGAGCGTGTAAACAGCCGGAACGCCCTAAATCTCACAAACACCCGATACACTTCATACACAATTCAAACGCCCACCCGGTGATTCAAATGCCCCGTTTGAACTGCCCACTCCCCGTTTGAATCAATTCAAGTGCTGAAATGTATCCACACCCGTTTTTTTACCGAAAGAAATGTAAAACACGGAAAACACAGAGTATTTTGCCGTTGCCGGTCGTTTTCCCCGGGTGGGGGGTCTGTTAAGAACGCGTGGTCGGCCCAACGCTCATTGCATGAGTGGTGTGGATCAGGTTCAACGGAAAAATTGCCTGACTCCCACCCCCTTACTCTCGTTGACGCACTCAAGCTCACTCATGTGGGTCATCTGCGGTCATCTGGTATCGGTTGGCGTGGGAATGCGGTTGCCTCCAGCTGGCGGGCAACCTCTTGGGTGGTGTTGGTCCACTCCACCATCGAAAAAAAGACCACCACGCAGCGCTCGCCCGTCCAGCGCATCGGGCAGTGCGGCCTGTATGCATTGAAGGCGACCCCTTCGCGCGGCGAGATGGTGCCTCCATACAGCCGGTCCCCGTCCCACTGCACCCTTGACGGCCGCAAACGGGCGCCATAGCCGTCCAACAAACCGCTCGTCCAGAGTTCGCCACCGACGTGTGCGCCAAGCGAAACCTCGCACGAGAGAGGCACATCGTCACGTGGGTGCACGTGCAGCAGCATGGGTTGGCCTTCTTCGAGGAAACAGAATACTCTGATCGCCGTCCAGGAGAATGTGGGAAACAGGACGCGTTGAAACCGGTTCAGGTGGGTGGTCAGGCTGCCGTTTGCTTGCATTGCCGCACTCATCGTTACCACGGAGCACCTGCGCATGGCACCCAAGTACAGCGACCGCATTTTGGCATTGTGTTTCACCTCGAGTCGCCAACCGGACGCAGTCTGCAGCTCTCGCAGAAGGGGAGCACCTTTTGTTCTTGCTCGTCATCGGCGGACTTCAGCCGTATCCTGGTCCGCCACACTCTGCCACAGCACCTGCGTGTCCTGCGTCACCGCACTGTCCGCAGGCACCGCACTGCCCTGTGCCCCCGCACTGTCCTGTGCCACAGGGCTGTCCACCGGCACCACCTTCATCTTGATGTCCCCAAGGTTGTCCTCTGGCTCCAGTTTCACCACCACATCGCGCGCTCCCGCCACACCTTCCGCAGTCTCCACACCCTCCACACCCTGCACGCCATCACCACCGCCCACCTGCACAATCTCATCACCATCCTCCTGTGTCACAGCCGCCGGTGCCACAGCTGATGTGTCCGGTGCTGCAGCCTGCGCCTCCGGTTCGCCAGTCGTTGTGTCTGGTGCCGATGCACCCTGCGCCTCCGGTGCGGGCGCCACAGCACTGTCCTCGGCGCTCGCAGTCTCCGGCTGCCGCGCTGGAAGGTCTGTGCGCAGAGCTGCCGCCGCCTCTTCGGCCCTCCGCTTGCTGGTGAAGCTCGCTGTCTTTTTGTCCACCTTCACCGTCCAGTGACATTTGGCTCTGCCTCCCCGTTTGATCTCCGGGACCTGGACGTGGTCCGTTTTCTTCGTCGAGGACTTGGCTCCGATTCCCGGCATTGAAGCGGTACCCAGAACCTATGGCCCATGGCCCGGAGGCCTGTGAGCCGTCACACCCGTGCGGAAGCTGTTGAAACCGGCTGTCAGCGGGATATCCCTGTCCTCTAATCCGCGAAATCTGGAATCCAATTTCTAACCATTAAATCGATGTAGAATTACCATAATTTTATTGTCTCCGTCGATTTTCGGTGAGAAATCGGTGAATACCCGATTTCTACCGCGATTTCTAATTGTCCTGAAATCGCCGCCTGTTGTCGCCTGTTCGCGCGCTTTTGTCGCTTCTCCGTGGCGAGTTTTGTGATGAATTTCTCTCGAGTACCTTTGAGGTTCTAAAAGAACTCAAGGGCTGGATCTAGAGGGTTTTTCTTGTACTTTCATCTGGTGTGCTCACCAGAATTCTTCGCCGCCACGTCTGAGAGAAAATCAGCGCGCAAGCTTTTCCGTCGATCGCTCGAACTCATGGTTCTCAAGTACCATGAGTTCGGACGGAACCCAACATTCCCCCCCTATGCCTTTCATCCATGCCCCTTTCACATGGGCATATCACTTTGAATAGGGAAGAGGGCAATAGGGATGTTTTAGGCAGCCTATGGGTTTCGCAAACCCAAGTCGTGTGCGTGCGCAAACGCTAACTTTGTGGCCTTGTGAGCATGAACGTTAAAAACCGGACACAATGCTCACAAGACCAAGACCCTCAGGCTATTTTTGATTTTTGAGCCAACTCAACAATGGCTCCACGCAATTAAATGCGTACCAAAACTCACTTTTTGAAAAAGGGCAAATTTTGGTCGAAAATTAGGCCAAAATGGCCAATCCCCCGAGGCTCGTACTCGAAGCCTATGGGGAGTTGAGCCTTGAACTAAGACAATATGTAAAGTAGAGACCACGAAGGACATCGTGGATGGCTTGGTTGATTTTTACAACCTTGTCTTCTTTTTTATATAATGTCGCCTTGTGAACACGCGTGCCATACTGACTCTTTGCACACGCGCTCATGTGCAAGCACTAATGACATGAGTGGGCGGAGACGATCTAACCATAGTGGGCATATTTGAAGGCACCTACTATGGGCCTACTCCAAACGTGTTTGCTCATATTTGTGTTCCTCAATGACCCAATGATATGTACATACCAATATTGCCGATATATGCACTTTTTCCCATAAATAGTGTGCTTCAAGGATTGAGGTCTTAAAACTGTTTCCATTATGCTTTGAACCTCAACCCTTGTTGCAAAAGGGAAGCAAAGCTTTGGTTTGCATCCATGCAAAGGCTCGAGGCTCCTTTCTCTTGTGATACGGAGATGCGATTTTTCGAGTGACCACTTTTGGGTAAATTTTGGCCGTTTCGCCCAGGATGGCCACACACCCCTTCTCCCCCTGATTTCACCCCCGAGGTTGCGTGCGCCACTTGACCAAGGGTAAGGGCAATTCGGAGAGGGCACATAAACCCGCATCGACTGGGGTGTTTCCCCATGTGGCCTCTCCTCTCGAAGGGAGAGTTGTGAATCACCCAATTCGGGGTATGTTGCCATTCTGCCCCATTTGTGTGTCATTTTCCCTCCAATGGGGAAAAAACCTAGAGGCGACCATGAGGGTTGGCAAGCCGCATATATCGGGAACTAAGTCCCATGTGTCTATAGCATCTTTGGTTGAACAGATCCTCACCGTGGCCATGGAGATATGGAATCATGAGTGCGGGCCATTTTGGCCAAATTTCCCTGTTTTTGCCATTGTGTACCATATTGGAACTACCATATCTCCATGGGGCACGGGATCTAGCCAGGAAAGAAGTGGCAAATATTGTAGCATATGACCAGGGGTTGAACGCCATTGAGTTTCGTATTCGCTCCTCTGGCTCATCCGGAGTTATTCAACTTTTGGTGCGATCCATGATCCCCCCCGTTGCACCGCATGCTGCTTTCCGCGCCATCCACGTGTTCATCCCCTCGATGAACAGCAAGCAGCCAGTGTGACAGCAAGCCATAACCCAGGGCATGGGACCAAAGGGGATATCAAGGGTTGTGAATCAAGGCTTGGCGCGTCAATATCGCCAAGGTTTCCTACCCTGGACGGTCGACCGAGACGACCGACTTTGCCATTTTGGCACTTGTGGACCCAATTTGGATTGTCACCACGCCAAGCAGCATGGAGATCTTTGAGAGCCAAGTGCATGGGAGTCTTTGTTGGACTCCTGGTGAATCGAGTGTGGAATGGCGAATCCGATCTCAAAGCCAGCGTGGAGATATACTATTGAGGATACCCCCGATTTTGGCTCATTTTGAGCAGCCAAAATGACCCCCTTTTGGGACCCCAATTTCACCCCCCCCGTGTGGTCAATTGGCGGCCCCATATCTCTATGCCCATGAGGAGTCCGGACCTAATTTCAGGTTGTGCACTCAGATATAGGTCCGAGGTCCTGCCTTTTATCCTGTGAGTCATTGGCCGGGCCCTGGCCGGGCGAGTCATGCGTGGGAATGACGCCAATTTTGGTGATTTTGGCATCATGACCCCACTTGACGAACCCGTGGTGCCCTGATGCCGGGAGCTCAGAGGAAGCCAGTTTGGGTGAAGGGTCCAGGGAGTTCCTACGTGAAGGACATAGGCTTGATTGCTCCGTCCCTACCTCTGGTGGGTCCAGACGGGGGGTCAATTTCGTAGTTTTTCGAGCTAATATCAGTTTGGGCTGAAACAGCCCACTTTCAGCTATTAACTCCTAGGGGATAATTGCGGGGCCTCATCTCCTGCTCAGTGGGGAGTTAGGACCCGCCGTTAAGGGAGCATAGGAAGCAACTGTCGGTTAGCCTTGGAGTCGCGTGGTTCTCAGTAACTCGCCTGTGGCTGGGCGGAGCACCCTCCCCCATTGGCAGGGTTTCAGGGTCCGGACTGAGCAGGGCATAGGTGGTGTTTGAGCCCCCGCCCCTGCCAGCCACTGAGAGGGTCGGACCTGGGATTGGGATATGAGTTGGGACTGAGTGTCTATTGTCCTGTGATGCCCTAACCCCAGTCCAGTCTTAACCCCATGTGTACATATCCTGATGTGTTGCTGTACATACTTTTGTTCCCTTGTTTCAGAGTGGCAAGGATCCTGAAACGCTTTGTCACATGACACGAGCATGAGGATGCCCTTGTGAGCGCAGTGCTTTGCCTGCCTGCTTGCTTGTGCGTGTCCGCCGCAGCGTCCCGTGGCCAGGCCCCCCAGGGGAACCCGTCAAAAGCGTTTCACCGCCGCGGGGTTACCCATCCCTCGCGTGCCACTCGGGGCCACCTGAACCCCGAGCACCACGGGCTTCACAGCGCCGCCCGGAGCATCGCCCCGAGCGTCAGCTACAGCGCCGAGTCCGTGAAGGAGGTGTAGCAACCAGAACTCCGACATCAGCGAGTTCCTTCGGCAGACCAGTACCGGCCGCACTCCCAGCTACATCACCCACCTCCACAACCACCATCGGGCGTCTTGGTCCCAGCCCTGTAGATAGAGTGGACCACAGCAACTGCTTCAACAACCACCACCAAGACCGGTCCATCGAGGGGAACGAGCGCCGATGGTGAACTGGCAGGAGGCGGGCAAGACGTGGCCGCTGCCCCACCCCCATGCGGTGCGCCTACTGCGTGGGTTGGTGTGGGGGCAGCACTACCGCCACAGCAATCCCCAGTGCGAAGGCGGCATGCCCGGGAGCTTTGAGCTCCGCGAGGATATGGGCGCCGACCGCCTGCAGGCAGTGGAAGACTGGCTGCGGTTGGAAGGATACGCCTACCGCTTCCGCCAGAAGCGCTGGAGGGTCTGGACCCGCCCGGACAGGCCCGGCGAAGGGCTGCGCCCGGACGGGATTGATGAGGACGAGAACCCCAACGAGTACCCGTCGGGCGCCACGATCAACGTCTCTATATGGGACATGAGCGAAAGGAAGTTCCCAGAACCAGGGAACGGGCGTACGCTGCAGGGCAGCAGCAGCAGCGCGTCTCCTGGGAAGGAGAAGCGATCCGCCGGGGACAAGAAGCGGGACAAGAAATGGCGGGAGTACCAGGAATCCCTTGCCGCCGAAGCCGCCCAAGCCGCGGAGAATGAGACCAAGGGCGGAACCCCAGCCCCCAGCCCCCAGCCCCCAACGGGCCAGTGGCGGTCACCACCCCGGCCACACCACCCTTGGCGACTTCCTCGAAGTCGCCAAGAAGGCCAAGGCCAAGCCCCGTCAGCTGCACCTGAGAAGTCAGGCCCCAGCAGCGACGTGGAGTCGGCCCACCGCGGGAGGATGCCGGTCGACCAGGCCAGCTCCAGCAGCAGCGTCGCTCCCGACCAAAGGGACGTGGCCCGCGCCTGCGACCGCGCCTGTGGGGTGCCCTGCAACCTTCGGGTTGCCCGGCAACGGGCCACGCAGCAGAACGCTGCCGTGGAGGGCGCCATTGGCATCGCCCTGGAGGAGGCTGCAGATTTGGGCAGACGCATGGCCTTCCACGCCTCGACCGTGGCGGCCATTGCGGCCGGGCTCACGGCTGCAGCCGCCCAGGAGGCAGCGACCGCCCGGGTCAGGAGTGAGGTTGCGGCAGCCGCCCAGGAAGCCCGCCTGACCCAGGAGGCCATTGTCCGTAAGGAGGCCGAGGTGAAAGCGCTGGAGGAGGCGGTTGCCCAAGAGAGGGCAAGGAAGGAGGCGGAGGAAAGGGCCCACGCCGAGGCAACGGCCAAGGCCCAAGCGGACGCCGCCAGGAAGGACGCCATCGAGGCCGCGCGACGGAAGGTCGCTGAGGAGAGGGCCAAGACGGAGGCGGAGCTGGCAGCATTGGAAGCGGAGAAGGCTCGGCTGCAGCGGGCTCGGGAAGCCGAGGCTGCCCGTGCCCGGGAGGAGGCCGAAAGTCGAGCTGCCGCAGCCACGGCCGCCGCAATGGAGGAGGCGGAGGCCAAGCTCCAGCGCGACACACCCCCGGGAGGATCCCGAGTGGAGACCCTTCGAAAGCTCTTCGAAGGGGACGCCTCCTCCAAGATGACGCTGGATCTGGAGGAGGTCGACACGAGCAGCAGTGGGGACAGTGGCCCCACCGCCTATTGACGAAGGAGGGGTAAGGGGAAGACCCCCGAGAGGGCACAGAGGCCAGCAGGCGGACCTCCCCACGACTCCGACCCCGTCTTCACCGCCTGCGATGGGGACGGACGAGACCGCCGAGATCGCCGGGGAATGGCTGGCGGAGGAGGCGGAGATGTCCCCATGGAGCCAGAGGGTGAGAGTGAGGATCTCCCCCCTCCCTACCGGAGCTCGGAATCCACCGATCGCGAGACTGAGACGGCCAGGTGGGGCGACATGGACGAGGATGAAGACATGGACTTCGGTTACACAAAGAAGCCCCCATCCTCGGACCCACCGAGGGGACCCGGCGGAGGCCCATCGGGACCCCCTGGCGGAGGACCATCAGGACACCCTGGGGGACGCCCACCAAGTGGACCCCCCGGAGGTGGACCTCCGGGCGGGGGAGGACCCCCTGGACCGGGCGGACCCGGCGGAGGCCCTCCTGGAGGACCCCCTGGGGACCCCGACGGCCCACCAGAAGAGGGTGACCCGGAGGCCACTTCGCGGTGGATTGTCCACCTCCGCAGGAGGGTCCAGACCCTCGAGCGCGAGGTAGATACGGGCAAAGGCGAGATGATCCGCATCGCCAGGGTCGCCGCGGGCGCACAGAAGGAGCTGGACATCGCCAAGACGGAGATGGTCAAGATCGCCAAGGTCGCCACCGCTGCCCAGAGGGAGCTGGACATCGCCAGGGGCGAGACCAGGCTGCTGAACAAGGTCATCAACGGCCTGCAGCAGAGGTTGGACGAGCTGGAAGGCTGTGGGAGCGTCGGCAGCGACCACCTACCCCTGGAGTCCGGCTCGTCGGACGACGGCTGGGGACCTGGACCAGGTCCAGGCAGAGCCCACCCCCCCGGCAGAGCCCCCAGGAGTCGCCCCAGCGCCAGTGCCCCCTCCCTCAACGCCCCCTCTCATCACAGCGCGGGCCGCCGTAACGAGCGCTTGCCGCCCGGCAGTGGCAGTGAGGAGTGGCGTGATGAGTGGCTCAGTGCGGAGTACCACAACCGCCGTGCTCCACCGCGGACACCGGTACGCCCCCGACGCCCCGCACCAGCCGAGGAGCCAATCCCAATGGCTGGCGGGCGTTATGGTGGACTCAGAGATGAGGTCCCCGGAGGCGACGTGGAGTGGGATGTTGGCGGAGGCAAGGAAGACCTGGAGGAGTTCGGCATTACCCAGCCGCGTGGTGTACGACGAGAGGCCGCTGAACGCAGCCGCCGGCGCTGTGATGAGGAGGCATACATGGAAGGAGTACGGCGTGAAAATCTAGGTTCAGCGTACATGGAGGAACCACGGTGTAGCCACATGCATACCGTGGAGGAGATGGAGGTGGCGGCCGTGGGAGTCCGTGGGGGACGCCGATGGGAACCTCGGTCGACCTCGCGGCCGGAGTTCATGGTCTCTAAGGCCGCAGATGCCGCCGTGTGGGAAGACCTGAAGGACATCAAGCCCCCCACGTACGATGGCAACCCCCTCAACCTCGACCGCTTCTTGGACAAGCTGCACGATTGGAGGATGACCGTCACTGAAGACATGGATCCCGCAGATGCGAAGAAATATTTCTTCAAACGGTTCAGGTGGCGCCTGCCGGAAGTGCTCCAAGAGCTACATTTCGTGGCGACCAAGCAGGGGAAAATCAAGACCCTCAAGGGAGCCAAGAAGTGGCTCAACGAGCAGGAGCGGGTGGACGCTCCGCAGGTGGCTGCCAACCGGTGGAGGGCCATCAAGCTTGAGCATGATGGTCGGGAGATCCGCCTACGGGATTGGCCAGACTTCCGGGGGCAATACACCCTCTTCCGCCGCAACGTGGAGGACTGGAATGAGGGTGACGAGCAGGCCCGCCTGCTCTCCATGCTGCCGGAAGCCTGGATCAAGAGAGTCACCAAGGAGGAAGCCAAGAGAGCCAAGTTCAACCACACGTTCAAGATGATGCTCCCCAAAGAGTATCATCCAAACGTGTTGGCTTGGACATAGAAGCATGCGGCGCGGGATGTCAAGCGGCGAGAGCTGCGGAACGCCCTCCTCATCACCATCACGGGCGATCGCGAGAAGACCGCGATGTTGCGCCTTGACGAGTTTCACGTGGGCGGCCAGACCCTCCGTCTGCAAGCCATCCCGGCGCGGATGACCTGCGACGAGGTCCTGGAGTGGATCGGAGAGGAGGTACTCAAGGAGTACAGGAATCTCCACCACGTCCGCGGCTTGAAGGCCGGTGACGGTGACGTCAACTATGTTGGCGAAGGGTTGGGCAGGGAATCTGCCATGGACCCACCGGGAGCCGATGGCGATGAGGCTCTCAACGACGATGACGACGACGATGAGCCCACCGAAACGGCCGTTTGTGCCTCCGTGGCAAGCAACCTGAACGCGGGGAGCAACCGGGGAAGCTGGAAGCCCCTGCAGAAGGGTTGGAAGAAGAAGGAGAAGAAGGAGCCGCGCCGCATGGGTGACCCTCCGCTGTCCTTTGCGGAGTTCATACGAGCTCACCCTCAGGGCTGTTTCGTGTGTTATGGGAGGAACAAAGGGTTCAACCATGACCACCGGACATGCCTCATCCACAAGGCCGACACGGAGGCCTACAAGAAGGTGCACAGGTTGAAGAAGCGTGCACCCGCGGGTATCCGGGACACCAAGCTGGAGGTCACCAAGGACGAGCTCTCCAAGCTGATGTCGGCGGGGACCGAGTTGGCCAAGGAGATCCAGGAGATCAAGAAGTCCTGGGTCCCCAAGTCGGACGACAAGAACAAGGAGAACAAACAGAAGGACAAGGAAAAGAAGGGTAAGAAAGGGGGAAAGAAGAAGAGTGTCAACGAGGTTGATGCGGAGGAGGGTACCCCTGCTACCACAAGCGACACCCCTTAGCGGAGCCCCTGCAGCCAAGGGCCCCAGCTAGGGCGGTCGCAGGATGGTGTCGTGGGAAGCGCCACACCATCCCAGTCGGGAGACAATGAGCACAAAGGGATTGCCGCGGGCGGAAGGCCCAGTCCGGCACTCAAAACGAAAGACAGTCGCAGTGGCAGGGTGAGGGCAAGTGAAGGCACGAACCCTTGCACCCGTCCATCCCTCGCGACCAAGAATGTATTTGATGTGCTTCAAGATCTATCCGAGAGTATCGGAGGATGACCCGGACTGCAGCTGGATGCTGCAGATGGGCAGCCTGAGCCCATTGTCCACGACCTGCACCAGTCGCTTATTGAGCTTCTGGAACGGCCGGAGATCCTGAGCTTGCACGCCGTGAGCCGTGTGGGACGTGAGCGGCAGTTGCACCTTAAGGTCCGTGCTTTATGCGGGGAAGTGGAGAAGGTCTTCGACGTGTTGGTCGACACGGGAGCTCAGGTCCGCTTGGTCAAGGCTGGCTTACTTCCGCCAGAGTGCTTGACCGACAGTCGGAAGCCTGTCACGCTGAAGGTGGCGAACGGCCAGTACATGGTGGGAGGGACAGGGGAAGCGGCCATTGGGCTGCAGTTCGTGAACCACCGTGAGCTGAGCCGCCCGGACCTCGGCAAGGAAATCCTCCTGCAAGGTCGCTTCTACGAGGCCCAGATGGACTGGGACATGATCGTTGGGTACGACTTCATGATGGAGACGGACTCCGGCGTTCTCCCGGCCCAGGCCTCAATGACCCTGTACCAGGACGACCAGCTCTCGTGGCTTTCGTCACCTGAGCACCATGTGGAGTGCCAATGGATCCGACCGGAACGCAATCAGCTCGAAGTAGCCGCGCTGGGGACTGAGCCAGCTGGGCCAGCAACCCAGGAGTACGGCGTAATGCCGGAAGTGGCGAGCCGAGTGGTTGCGGACCTGGGAGCTTCGGATCTTGCCTTGGATGCCTTCTCTTCAGGAACCTCTGCCCATCTTCGGGTTTGTGAGAAGTACTGGAGCGCCCAGGACTCCGCGTGGAAGAAGCACTGGGGTCCGCATCAGGGTTTGATGTGGATCCATTGCCCCCGAATGGACATTCCAAGGGCGGTAGCGAAGATTCGCAAGGACCGCTCCAAGGCAGTGCTGGTTGTTCCTATGGGATGCACAGAGGAGGAAAGCACCCGAGATTGGGTGGTCTCAATGACCAACATGACCTTAAACAAGGTCGTCCTACCGGCTGGAGGGAGTGTCCATCAGGACGCTAAGGGACAGCCCATGCCACCCCAGAGATGGCCAACGGAATTCAACTATGTGGATGGGGGCCTTGAACAGGCCGACACCACGGACTTCGTGTGTGTCAACCGCATCATAGCGGAGCCATGGCGGCAATGCTTTGCGGTTTCCCCTGTTGACATCGGAGAATCGGAGGACCTCCTCGCTGAAGAGGAGTTGGATCTGGTTCAGGGGTATATGGATCAGCCCTTTCACGACTGGGGAAGCCAGCGTGAGGGCAAGGGCCAGGACAAAGCCTGGTGGGAAGTGAATTCCATCGTCTCCGGTTCCTATGATGGGAATACCTTTGTAAGGAGGGTACTGGACCACATGTCCAGCCAGGACGAGCCAATCGGCGGGAACCCGCCCACCTATGGTGACTTGTTCCGAGGCAAGACCAGAGATGGCCCTTTGGGCCACCTGGGAAGACCACCAGAGCCGAAACCATTTTTTTGAATGTTCTTAACCGCATCAACTTGTTCTGGGGCTGATGTCCCCTAACGAAAGTATTTACAACAACACATTATGATATGTACACGGTTGCTCTGATGGTAAGGTTAGATGAACGCTGAATTACCCTGTGGGGGAGGGGGGGGGGGGTTCAGGAAGGGGCAGCGGGCTAAAGGGGTCGAGAGGAGGGGACAGAAAGTCGCTGGATGGGCGGAAAAAATTTCGGATGTCCCGGGAGGCGCTGGAGTGGGGGGGGGCAGGGGCAGACGGACCTGGGCACCTAGTAGCGGTGGGCCTACAGGGGAGGGGTAGGCGTGTTCGACGGTAGCGTGTCTTGGAGCGTGGGGGTGGGAGAGGGGGAGTGGTCTTGTCGCGCTTTGGGGGCGCCCAAACGATTGTGGTCAGATGGGTTCGTGATGATCGATGGCGCTTTTGTGGTTGCCGTGGGCGTGAGTGCTGAGGAGGGCGGGGAATGGCCGAGGGGGGGGGGGGCGTGGTGCGGATGCGCGGCTGAATGGGCGTTTGGAGTTTTTTGGCGCGCCACGAGTGGCTGGTTGTGCTTTGGCTGACGCTGGCTTGGACAGTTTTTTTAAGGCGTGTGTGGGGAGCGGTGGGGGGTGCTGGTATGCGGGGCGGGTCCGAGGGGGCATGTGGACGGAGGTACTGAACGCACCGTGCGAAACCAAGAAGGGGTTGAGAGGGTCGGGGGGGTGTGCCCAAAGTATTGGGTCCCAAGGGAGAGGATTCGAACACAGCCAGTCATGCGCTTGGTGGACAGCCTTGTCCAGGTGCTTTACGCGGTCCTCTAGGGCTAGGCCAAGCATGGCCTTGTGCTCGGCGCGAGTGGAGCCTGGGATTGGCTGGGAGAGGCAGGACCATAGGGACTTAGGCACCAGAGTTGTCATGAAGTTACTGCGGTCAGCCTTTGAGGGTCCAGAGAGCCACCAGTGCAGGGCAATGGGGCTGAAAAGGGGCCCCCAGGGAGAAACGTATGCCTGGACGTGCTGGTCTAACACTTTGCAGAAGGCCAGGCAGGATAGAGGGTCGAAGGGATGGTGCTGTCCGCACCTGGAACAGTGGTAGTCGTGAAGCATATTGCTCCACTGGTACCCGTGCACATTGTAGCACCCGGACGCCAGTTTGAAAAAGGAGGACGAAAACCAGGAAGCTTTATTGTACAGGCTGAAGCTGGGACCGACCGCTATGTTGTTATGGGAATGCTGTGGCAGTAGGTGGTGGAATTGCTGCGCCTTAAACTTGTGGAGGACAGGCAGGTGGTGTACCGCCACTGAACCCGGGGGGGGGGGGGGAGGAGGTCTGGGGTAAAAATGGAGCTGTCAGCTGCCCATTTAGAGAAATGGTCGCAGATTTCGTTGCCAATAAAATTGGCGTGACCTTTAATCCACATGATGTGGAGGGGGTTGGTGATGAGAAGTAGGGCGCTGTGTACGGCGACTGTCCATGTGTCGTCTTGGAACGGGCTGGGCCTATAGACTTGGCATTTTTGAAGGGTGGACACCACCTGTTCGTTGTCGATCAACAAACATACTTCGTATTGGGAAAGTTCCCTGTGGATCCAGCCAATGGCTGCTACCGCCCCCCGGAACTCCGAACCCAGAGGAGAGGGATGCGGTGAGGATAGGCACAGGACTCTGGTTGTGCCGTCGGGTAGAAAGGCCGTGACGGCGGCTGCATGGCCGGACTCACCGGAGGAACCATCGGATTAGAGCCACACCCGTTGTAGGCCGGGGGCCGGCGGCCTGGTTAGTGCCTCCGCGGCATCGTGGCATCCCCACTCGTCGAGAGACTTCTTCTCTAGGTAGTGCTGTGCCTGCAGAGTAAAGAGATGGCCGTGTTGGCTGATCCCCAGTGCTAGTGCGTTGTGCGGTGGCACTGGGGGTTCGGGGATGGTCTCTTCATAGCCAAAAGCATGCGGTGACACCCCGCAAGTAAGCTCAGTGGTTCGGTTGCCCGGAAAGGCCAAGGCGGAGTCCGATGAATGCCCCAAGATCTAGGCATTGAGGGCCAGGCTGAAGCAGTTGTATGGTGACACCTTCTTCAGCGGAAAACCTGTGTTTCCCCCACCAGTGCGTGGACCGCATGGTGAGGCCAAGATACGACTGAAGCCGGACCCCCGTGTGTATCGACACCGGGAGTTCGCCCTGAGGGGCGAGAGGAAGGAGGCTATGGAGAAGATCCTCCGTGAATTCATCGAGAGATACTGGCTTGAGCCGTGCAACTCCGAGTGGGCCTCCCCGTGCTTCGTCGTCCCCAAGAAGGTGGCCGGAGAGTGGCGGCTCGTGGTCGACTACCGCAGCCTAAACGCCCAAACGCAGCATGACAGCTATACGCTGCCCCTCATTGAGGACATGCTGCAAAAACAACACCGGCGGAGGATCTTCACGGTGCTTGACCTGAAACATGGTTATCATCAGATGCCTCTCGGCGAGGAGTCTCGTGCTTGCACAGCAATGAGCACACCACTTGGACCCCTCCAGTGGAAGGTGATGCCCATGGGCATTACCAACGGCAATGCGGCTTTTCAGCGGATGCTCGAGAACCTGCTTGAGCCAGCGCGTGACTGTGCTGACCCCTTCGTGGACGACGTGATCATCGCGTCCGGGGACCCCAGTATGAGCTATGAGGAGCTTCTGGAGGCACATGAGAGGGGCGTTACCAGAGTGCTGGACCTTCTGGTTCGGCACAAACTCACGGGCAGCAGTGACAAGGCCACCATTGCGATAAGCGAGGTGGTCTTCGCTGGCCACATAGTTGGGAACGGGCAGCGGAAGCCCATATCCGGCAAGGTGGCTGCGATTGAGCACTGGGAAAAGCCCAAAACGGTCTTTGAGCTACGGGCGTACTTGGGATTCTGCAACTACTACTCAGGGTATATCAAGATGTATGCCGAGTATGCAGCCCCCATGACAACCATGCTCAAGGGCAACCGAGAGGAGACCAAGATGGGGTCCAAGAAGGCTCTGGTCTGGAATGAAGAGTCCGACCGTGCCTTTGAGGGGATGAAGCAGGCGCTGCTATCCGCAGTGGGTCTGCACCTCGTGGATCCTGACCGAGGGTTCGTCCTGCGCACCGACGCTTCCGACTACGCCGTTGGCGCTGTGTTGGAACAAGTGCTTGACGATGGGAGGCACGTGCCAGTGGCCTTCTGGAGCCGAGTCCTGGCGGAAGGCCAGAGACGGACGTGGACGCCCCGAGAAAAGGAAGCGTATGCCATCGTCATTGCTCGCAGGAAATGGGCTGGGTACATAGCCCTCCATCCCGTCACTGTCTGCACCGACCATCAGAGTCTGCACTTGTGGCACAAAGAGCACGTGGACACCCCCTCTGGTCCCGCCTCCCGACGGGCAAGATGGCATGAGACCTTGGCCAAGTTCGACCTCACGGTTCTGTATGTTCCTGGCAAGGACAACACCGTGGCGGACTGTCTCAGTAGCTGGGCCTATCCCGCCAGCAAGGGCATGACGGATGTCTCCGCCCATGGCGATGAGGCTGAGACCGCTGAGGCCAAGAGGATCATAGAAATGGAGCGCCTGATGGAGGAAGAGGGTGTTAAATGCTTCGTCGTCATAGCTGCGGATGCCCTTCTCGGAACGAGGATGGGCAGAGCGGTCAGAGTACTCGCCCCTGAGGGAGCTGAGTCCGACAAGCACCTCTTCCCCTAATCTTGCCTCCCGGATGACTGGACCAAGGACTACGCTAAGTCTGAGGCCTTTGAGGCCGAGTATAGGGCTGTGACCGACCCTGATGACGGACAGAAGTGGCCAAAGGGGCTGACTGAGGAGGATGGCAAGCTCTACCGGAATGGTAAGCTGCTGGTCCCAGAGTCCTGAGTGCTCGAGCTATGTGAGGCTTGGCACCACCACATGATGCACCCAGGGGTCAAGAAGCAAGCCCTGGATATGCAGCGCCGGTTCGAAATCGACCAGATCAGTCTCTACAACGCTATCAAGAAGGTCAGAAAGGGTTGCTTGGTCTGCCAGGCCTGCAATCCCGACAACCCGAACGTCAAGGGGGAAGCCCAATGGACTCCGGTGCCTGACCAGCCCATGGAGAGCGTGGCCATGGACGTCTTCTCCATGCCCGAAGTTCACATAGGCAAGGAGACCTTTGACTGTGTGGTCCTTTGTGTGGACCGCCACAGCGGCTACGTAGTAGCCGTTCCAGCACGCAAAGGGGGGTCAGGGGGTTGCTTGCCAAGGAAGTGGCAGTCATGATGATTCGTCATTGGCTGACCGTCTTTGACATCCCCTGCACCATTTGCAGTGACCGAGGGCCCCAGTTTACTGGTGGCTGGTTCAAGGCCATGTGTTCCCTCATGGGAATACGTCATGCCAAGAGCGTCGCCTATCTCAGCCGGTCCGATGGCCGGGCTGAAGTGGCTGGAAGGCAGCTGATCGAGAAGCTAGGCAAGACTCACATCACCAATCCACGTCAGAATTGGTTTGAGGAGATGTGGCCCGCTCTGAAGGCCCATCATGACACCCCCACTCCGGGTGGTTTGTCCCCTCACCAGATTCTGTTCGGCAGGGACCCCCTTGGTCGGGGACTTCCCTTGCTTGGTGATGGTATGGCCATGGACGCCAAGGAATTCTTCGCGCGGCAAGAGGCAACGGCGCGGGACATCCGCCAGCAGCTCGAGAAGGAGCATGCTGAGCGTCAGAAGTCCGCCCCGAGCTCGACAGCGCAAACGTTCAGGGTGGGAGACCCGGTGTGGGTGATCAGACCCCGCCCTATGGGCACCGGCCGCACCAAAACCTGGTTCACACCCGGAGAGGTGGTCCGCAGGATTGATGAGGACACCTACCGCATCAAGGTGGGTCACGGACAGTTCCAGGAGCGCCACGAGAGTCAGCTCCGTGTGCGGGAACCCGACCTCTGTGGCCAACATGTGTCCCTGGACTATGCCGCACATGAGGCTGATTCGGACGACGACTATGCTGAGCAGGACGGCCATACCGTCGAGAAGATCCTGGCCCAGGCGTCCGAACGCCTCAGCACCCGGAGGCCTGGAGTTCAAGGTTCGTTGGCGAGGCTATGGGTCGTCCCACGACACCTGGGAACCCGTCTCCTCGTTCGTGCCGCGGATTAACACCCCCTTCATGGACTACATCCGCAAGCACAAGACCAAGCTCCACGTCTCGGACTTGGCGGCACTCACCCGGGCGATTGCAGCCAGGGGCGCCTGATCACCGCCCTGAGCTCTCTCCTGATGCATTTTGAGCACTTGTTTGGTCGACAGATCGTCCCCCACTTGCTTGCTCTCTTCCAACTTCCGGTGACATGCCATCTGAGTGGCCATATATCCCCCCCCTGCTGAATCCAGGGCAGGATGGCCCCTCTCTTCCACTCCTCTTCGTCACTCCCCGCCTGCTAAATCCTTGGGAAACCAGGCGGGGGGACTGACCTTGACACTTCCTGAGCTCTTAGGGCCTTGAAGCCCATACGACGTTGCGCAACGGATACCGCTGTCATCGGCATTGCAATCTTTGGGTGAGTGGTCTGGTCCCATGGCACTTGCGGGATCCAGACCAGTCTACGTGTGTCTGCAGACTATATATGGCCTGAACTCAGGCGTCTTTCTGTCCATTCTCCTGCATATTCCTTATTCTGACCGGGGCGTGGTTTGGCGCTCTATCCAGAGTGTGTTTACACACCTATTTACCTGTTTCTTGCTCACTTTTCCGCCCCCCAGGATATGTGCATCTGCATGTTAAGTGTTGTCAGCCCATCACCGAGATATGGACTGTTTTTCCCCCCGAAGGGACACGAATCGGAATACGAAGGCGCCCTGAGTCGCCGTGCACATGCTCTTACATAAGGTCCAGCCTGGACCAGTACCTAAGTACAGCCTCTTCTGTTTGAGTGCCCGTGATACCGTGTGCCCTAGTGGCTGTGATGTGCTGAGCTCCTGATGGCGCCAGGCGGGAAGCCCAGTTGCCTGACTACACTCCCAGCGGTCCGCCACTGTCAGTCCCAGTGTGAGCCTACCGACTCGCAGACGCACTTGCAGTCGGGTGGCGACCTCTGGCGTCCTGACCTCGGTCAGTCTGCCTGGGAAACTGGTGGTTTGAGGAGTCAACGCCTCCGCCCAGACTGCATGAGGACTCCCTCATGCATGGCCTTGGTGGTAATGGGGCGAGGGAAAAGACGGCCTTGATGCCCGATCCCTTATGGAGGAGCTCGTCCGGCTTTACCACTCTGGACTCGCGTCGTGGATATGGACATGGTGCGCCCAAGGAAGGACCCGTGGGGACTCTCCCCCAGACTGCGGCCTTGGGAAGCCTGGGGTAGCCTGATGGATCTTTGTGGTCGCTTTTGACCTGTGGGACCACCTCGGTCGTCGTTCGACGCCTATGTTGGCCGTGTATGCCACTGCCACTGTGGTAGTGACCGTCACAGCCGGCACCCGGTGCGCCTGGTATGGATTAACCGGTCCTTTGGATGCCAAACAATCGCCGCCAGGACCCGGGATTTGATACTCAATACCATACGTGCAGTTACAGGCACCTACAGCATCATACCTGTCTTACCGTGGGATTGTAATGGGCAACCTGACCCGCAAATTGGCCTGAAGTGAGGATGTGACACCCTACCCCCCTTCAGGGGATGGTCCTGGGTACCCGCTGCCGTGCTTGGGTGTTATCGACCCCCCCCCAGGGTTTGCTCCAAGGAGGGGGGTGAAGCGGTACCCAGAACCTATGGCCCATGGCCCGGAGGCCTGTGAGCTGTCACACCAGTGCGGAAGCTGTTGAAACCGGCTGTCAGCGGGATATCCCTGTCCTCTAATCCGCGAAATCTGGAATCCGATTTCTAACCATTAAATCGACGTAGAATTACCATAGTTTTATTGTCTTGGTCGATTTTCGGTCAGAAATCGGTGAAATACCCGATTTCTACCGCGATTTCTAATTGTTGTGAAATCGCCGCCTGTTGTCGCCTGTTCACGCGCTTTCGTCGCTTCTCCGTGGCAAGGTTTGTGATGAATTTCTCTCGAGTACCTTTGAGGTTCTAAAAGAACTCAAGGGCTGGATCTAGAGGGTTTTTCTTGTACTTTCATCTGGTGTGTTAACCAGAATTTTTCGGCGTCGCGTCTGAGAGAAAATCAGCGCGCAAGCTTTTCCGTCGATCGCTCGAACTCATGGTTCTCAAGTACCATGAGTTCGGACGGAACCCAACATTCCCCCCCTATGCCTTTCATCCATGCCCCTTTCACATGGGCATATCACTTTGAATAGGGAAGAGGGCAATAGGGATGTTTTAGGCAGCCTATGGGTTTCGCAAACCCAAGTCGTGTGCGTGCGCAAACGCTAACTTTGTGGCCTTGTGAGCATGAACGTTAAAAACCGGACACAATGCTCACAAGACCAAGACCCTCAGGCTATTTTTGATTTTTGAGCCAACTCAACAATGGCTCCACGCAATTAAATGCGTACCAAAACTCACTTTTTGAAAAAGGGCAAATTTTGGTCGAAAATTAGGCCAAAATGGCCAGTCCCCTGAGGCTCGTACTCGAAGCCTATGGGGAGTTGAGCCTTGAACTAAGGCAATATGTAAGATAGAGACCACGAATGACATCGTGGATGGCTTGGTTGATTTTTACAACCTTGTCATCTCCTTGATATAATGTCGCCTTGTGAGCACGCGTGCCATACTGCCTCTTTGCACACGCGCTCATGTGCAAGCACTAATGACATGAGTGAAGCGGTACCCAGAACCTATGGCCCATGGCCCGGAGGCCTGTGAGCCGTCACACCCGTGCGGAAGCTGTTGACACCGGCTGTCAGCGAGATATCCCTGTTCTCTAACCCGCGAAATCTGGAATCCGATTTCTAACCATTAAGTCGATGTGGAATTACCATAATTTTACTGTCGTGGTCGATTTGCGGTTAGAAATCGGTGAAATACCCGACTTCTACCGCGATTTCCAATTGTTGTGAAATCGCTGCAGTCGCGCCGCCTGTCGTCGCCTGTTCCGTGGACTGCATTAGATAATTCTGTAGAACGATCTTTCTTGAAGTTAAGACTGAAACAGTCTTCGAGTGATCCGCAATTTTTTCCTTGATATAACGGATCGCGTCCCAGATTTTTCCCAGAAAATCTGGGCAGCCAAAGGCGCTTTGAACCCCCAAGTGGAATAACAAGGGCTACGAGCGTTCAAGCGCCCAAGGACGAATTAACGTGCCTCATAGGCACTGTGTATGAGGTTTTGCCCCCCATAGTCATAGGATGAGGCCAAAGGATCCCAACTCCATAGGCCCAAAGGGTTATTTATTTTGAGTGTTCTCCAAGAAGTGCGCTTTTTCACGTACTTGGCGTCCAAGTACGTGTAGAAGTATGTTGAGTTGGCATTTGCCCCACCCTTGCTTGCCTCTACATCCGGGGCATATCACTTGTCTTCCCCGGATAGTGCATATATGATCTCCATATATATATTCGCAATATGTTTTGCGTGCATGCTAAAATTCGGCTTTCCGAAAGGAGGTCGATTTTCGACCAAAGCACTTGCATGCGTGTTAAGGGACCAAACTTACATTAGAATATAGGCCTACTTTGATTCTGGGCCACTAAGTTGGGTGTAGAAGGCGTGGGTAGGGTTGTATGCCATATTTGGTGTCATATCGCGTGCCCATTTGGCGGGTGCACCATTCCGAGACTAACCCGCCAATGGACCCCATATCGCACGAGGTCCTTCATTGCACTCTCAACCAACACTCGCAAGCCTAACCTTCGTGAAGGGACGCTTGTGGAGCGCTCCCGAAGCGATGCGTTGCGGGCAAGGTGTGTTTTTTGCAATATTCCATTTTTGCATGTGCCCACTTGGGAGGCAGCGCGCGCGACCTTCCAAAGCGCCCCAAGTGGAGCACATATGTGGAATTGGAGGTCATTGGTGTCAAGTCATTGTGTTTAAGAGGATTGGTCGATAACTCAATCCATGGCGAAGATATTATAATATATTTGTGTAGCTTTCAAGGCACTTTTGCGTGTCTTTTCACCAATATTGCTGTTTTTTGCCCGTCATGATGTCAAGTGGCAACCGTGTATCTCCACGTTGCGCTCAATTGACACCATGGCCCAAGTATGTTATGAGGGTACATACTTCGGTGCCGAACATATATTGGTCCCGGCGAATAACTCCTCTTGGGCTTGGCATACCGTGGCCGCCATGTTGGCGATTTGGGACTATCCAAAATCACACCTATGATTTTGTGGGGCATTCTGCGGCCAAAACCGCATTTACGCTACCGCACTGGTACGAACGCACTGGTACCAACGCTCATGCGGTACACTCGAAAGCCGCATTAAAATGTTCGGTTGCATGGTCCAAGAGTTATAAATCACTTTCTACCCTCTTGACCGTTATCCCTTGCTACACCGGGCATGTGTACACACCAAAGGCGTTTGACGCTTCTTAAATTAAGTTGAGACCCAGGCAATTCCAGCCCATATCTCAAAATTGGAATTCCTCGCAGTGAGCCGGAGATATGATGTTTCAAAGTGGCCTCACGAATCAATCTTGTTTCACCTATATCTCCAAGAAAAATGAAGGAGACCACAAAAGGAAGGTTGATTCGTGATCGGGAAAAATGTGGGACCACTCGAAATTCATCATAACCAGTGCGGCGACCTCGAAATCAAAAATCCGATTCTGAATGTCTGAAAAAATTGGATTAATTTTGCGAGTGTATAACATGAAAATTGCGGAGGCAACGAACCCTTTTCTGATGAAATTTAACCCTTCATCGGGGTTTCCGCTAAAATATCTGGAAATAACAGTTAACCAATCGGTTACCGCAAAATCGCGAGCCAACTGACAGTCGCCGATACATTGACCATCAGAACGGATAGCTGAAAAATTACGGAAACATTATGATAAAAGAACCCTGTTGATTCCTGATATTCTGATATATAAATCTCAGCCGGCGGCGCCTCGGTTGTGAATATGGCCGCTCATAGCTGGAATGGCCAAGCCTATCACACTATCACATCAGGTTAGGTCGGGTGGATGGGAGAGTATGATATCAGCCAATGGCGGCTTGCCGGCACATAGATACACACCCCAAGTGACCCAAAGATGGCCACGGGGATCCGAGCCGGCTTCAGCCCCCTTCTCAGAGCGTTGTATCCGCTCGGAAATCATTGAAGAGAGGACGGGAGCAAGACCAACCGTCCGGCCAAGGCCAACCCAGCGGGTACGAAGAGGATGGGCAGGCAGGGCAGGCCGGCGAAGAGGGACAGAGGGACAAGGCGGGGAAAGCGAGAGGAGGGGTCCGAACCCCCCCCCCCCCCAACGTGCACACACCCCACTGCCGCGCGCCGGGCCACAGCCGGGCGCCAACAGGGCCAGCCATGGAGCCAAACGGGCCCGCCAGAGAGAGGGTGTGTCCCCGCGCCTGGGCAGCAGCACGCCCGGGCAAGGAGCGCGCGCCACACACAGGCCAAGCAGGGCACACACGCAGCACCGCACGCCAGCACGCACCACGGCACAAAAACACGACACCACCACGGCAAACACCCACACCCGACGACGAACGAGCCGCCAAGAACAAGTCCAAGCCCCGCAGTCCCCACAGCGCGACAGCCGCCGTCCGGATGGACGTGTGTGCGCCCGGCAGTGAACCCAGCCCCTGCCGGCTACGAACCAGCCGCCGTCCGGATGGACGTGTGTGCGCCCGGCAGTGAACCCAGCCCCTGCAGGCTACGAAACAGCCGCCGTCCGGATGGACGTGTGTGCGCCCGGCGGTGAACCCACCCCCTGCCGGCTACGAAACAGCCGCCGTCCGGACGGACGTGTGTGCGCCCGGCAGTGAACCCAGCCCCTGCCGGCTACGAAACAGCCGCCGTCCGGAGGGACGTGTGTGCGCCCGGCAGTGAACGCAGCCCCTGCCGGCTACGGAACAGCCGCCGTCCGGAGGGACGCGTGAGCACCCGGCGCCACCTGCCGGACGGGCTACGGGACCACCGGGCCCGTGCCACCCGGAGGGGTGAGTGCTCAGTTAACGCGAACCACACGCCCAACGGTACCACACCCAACACCACCCGCAATGACACACCATCACCACCACCATGCACGCCCACCCGCCACCACACACCCAGGGCCCGTCATCGGGGCCACCCGCCGACACCACAACCACCAAGCAGTCCAGCCACAACCACCACCACCACCCGCCACCGGCCGCCCACAACATCACCAACAACACCCTCCCCCCCGGCAGCACTCGCGACGCCGTCGCCCCGCACCACACCTGCCACACCCCCACACTCCACACCACCCACACCGGAAACCGCCAACACCACCGTCCCACCCTTACCACCTGCAGCACCGTCACCATCGACGTCGCCAGCGGCACCACCATCACGCCCGACTGCACCGCGCGAACGACACGCCCACAACCAGCACCCAACCCCAAACACCCACACCGACACCACCCACGCCGACCAGACCCCACAACACCCACGCAACGCACACACCGGCCACGCTCCACCAGACAACACAAACCACCACACGCACGGCAACAGCGCACCCGACGCCCGCAGACCCCCCGCAACCCGCGCCACATACACACCAACACGCACACCCGCACCCGACCACGCCCACCAAGCGCCCGGCGCACCGACCACCACGCGCACAGGCAACCGCCCAACGCCGGCACCGACTCCGCGGGCAGACAGGCAAACAAACCACCCCGTCGGCATCACCAACAGCACCATCACCCAAGCTACCACCTGCGGCACCAACGCCACCATCGCCCGTTGCACCAACGGCAAACCCCCCTCCGGCCCCCCACCACCCGTTCCCAACGCGTCACCTACGGCACACACCGGCCTCACCGTCACCCAGTGCATCGCCTACGTCACCCTCGCCATCGGCACCACCGACGACACCACCGCCCACAGCACCCCCGGCAACACCCTACGTAGGGACAGTACCAGCGGCGCCACCAACCGGCACACCACCTGCAACACCCACATCAACATCGCCACCACCCATGACATCACCCGCAGCGCCCTCACCATCGACGTCACCGGCAGCACCCTCACCGCCGGCACCACCAGTCGCGCCACCACCCACCGCACCACTTACAGCGACCACCGGAGCCGCAGGCCCCCCCAGCGCCCGCCCCGTCACCTATGACACCAACAGCGTCACCAACCCCGTCGCCGCCCGGCGCGTCACCCGAAGCACCCACGTCAACAACACAGACCCGTTTCGACGCCTACAGCACCCCCCCGTAGGCGTCACCAGCATCTCCTCCACCCATTGCATCGCCCACGGTGCCCCAGCCCAACCCACTGCGCCTTCGGCGCACACATACCCGGCACCCACACAAACCAACCACGCCCACACTGCCCACCACCCCATCAGCCCACGCCACGAACACACCCACCCGCACGCCCACGCCCGGCCACGCCACCCAGACACTAACCAGGAGCCGCAGCCACCACGCAAGCGCCACGCCACCACTGCCGCCAACCACCCGCCGTCAGCCCCCCCCAGACCGGCGCCCTGGGAACCGGGAACCGACACCGGCACACATCCACACCGACGCAAAGCACCCCAGCCAGCCCCCCCCTAAAAAAAAAAAAAAAAAAACAAAGCCAAACAAGCCAACGAAAAGAGAGGAGTAAGGGACAGGCAGAGGAAGGGGCCACAGGGGGGAGCAGAGGGCAAACACGCAAGCCCACACACGCGCGCCCCCCCCCCCCAGCCAACCCGACCCCGCATGTCCCGCACCCTCCCAGGAACCGCAAAGCCCAAGACCACCCCCCAGGCACCACCACAACAGACCACCATGAGGAGCCGCCGAGGACGACACACGACACACCGCCGCCAAACACACGGTCGACACCGACACAAGCCCCACCCCCATAACCCGCCGCACCCACCGCTGCGGCGCCCCAACACACAATGGTGCCCCCATGGATGCGGTACACCCCAAAAACCCCCTTCAGCCAGCCGACCAGAGGCCACCACGGGACGAACCAAGGGGACGCCGCGGAATACCCACCCACAGTGCGGCCCCGACACCCGCTACCCGCCGGCAACCTACCACGGGCCCACCCCACACCCGAGCAAATAGCCCCCCCCCCACCGTGGAAACGATACACCCCAGCCACACACCGCCACTCACCACCCGCGGGCACCGCACCGGGGCCACAACATGCCCAAGCAGCCGCGACCCACCGACCCGCGGACCCCGCAAACGCAATACCCCACACCACCGGGCCCACCCAACGGCGGGCCGACACCCCCAAGCACCACACGACCACACCCCCCTGGTTGCGACACTCCAGTCCCGCACACCCCGCCCCAGGGGACCCCAGGCCCCACGCCACACCGGCCCCGCACGGGCCACGTACTGAAACACGCCAGGAGGACGATCAAGAGACCACGCGGGGCTGCCCCACACCGCCAGAGGATAAACCACGGGCGACAGCCCACCCCACCAGACCTGGACACGGTGCCCCCCCCCCCCAACGGGAAGGCCACCACACAGCACAACACCACCATACCGCACCGCACCCCCCTCCCCCACCCGGGGGCACGGGACACCACAGCCCACCAACACAGGAACGAAGCCGCGCCCCGCGGACTCCGCACCCCACCCCACCGGCACCACCCCTGGAAACCCCGCACACCTCGCGCCAGCTCAACACCCACCACCGGCCACAACCCAAACCGCACACAGGGGCAACACCACCGGCCAGGACAGCCACCAGCGTGCAGCCACACGCCAAAACCACGGCAAACGGCGCGCCTCCCCCGGCGCACGACCCCGCACCGGCCGCCGCACGTGCCCCGAACACCAGCATCACACACCCACCGTGCCATGAAGCAGCACCCCAGCACGTGAACACGCACGATGACCCCATGGCCCTGGACATCGACAGCCTGCTAGAACTGGAACTCCAACACACGGAGGACACGGAGCATCATATGGTACTCACCCCGCCGGAGCTCGAGCCCACAGCAAGCAGCCCCGCGGACCCCAACCCGCAAAATGCCCCCCCGCGCCCCCCCCCCGCGAGAGGGCGCCCTGGACGCACCTGTCCAACGCCCTGCGGCGCCACCACCCCACCCACGAAGCCAGCAACGGGCCCGCCGAGTACCGGGCGTCACTCGAGCACGACCTGCCCGACGTCACGGGGCCGGGACTCCACGGGTACACCACCGCCCCCCCCCCTCCAGGCACCCCCACACAAGAATGGGAGGACGAGTACACCGTCGACGTCACCGACATGACGGCATACGTGGAAAGCGTGGAGGACCCGCAGCAAGACACCGTCCTCAGCCTCCTCGCCTACCACAGCTGGAGATGGGGCCACCAGGTCACCCTCCACCGACCACAGGACGGGCCCCACCAGTGGTCCCCAGAGCAAACGGCGAAGTGGGACATCGTCCTCCAACTCACCCCCGAGGGCTTCTACACCCTCACGCACAGCGGATTACCCGACGCCGCACCCAATGCACAGGCGCTGCCGCTGGCCCAGCCCCAGGAGGACGACGCAGACGCACCCCCACCGGAGGAATGTAATTAGGACCCCCCACAGCCACCACCGAACGCATGCCGCACCGGCTCACCAAACGTCACCTCCCCCACGACTACCATGCCACCAACGACTCGCGGGGACGCCGCACACTGCCCCTGCAGTGGGCATCACCCGAAGGCACCTTCACGTGGGGGAAAATCCTCCCCGGCGCCGTGGCGCTCACGTACCTGTGGCTCCGGGACGCGGAGACGCACGCGCAGCCCCCCGGCACACACCTCCTCCTCACCCTGGAGGGAGAGGCCGCCGTCGAAAACGTCCACACAGCGGAAGGAGAGGACTACGTGACGGCGAACGCAGACACCGCAGTATGGCTACACGCTCACGAGCACACCACACCCCCCACCGTAGTACCGGGGTCACACCCCTGGCACGTGGTCATCGTGCGACTGCCCACAGGAGCAGACACAGGAAGCGCCGAACAGGGATGGGCGGACAGGTGGGCACACGTGTGCGCCTCCCTGCACGAAGGGCTGCACAGACCCTCCCTCACCAGTCACACCCTCGAGCCGGCCCCCACCACGGCCGAATCCCACACCGGGGCGGCCCCCCCCACCGGAGTCTGGGCCTACACGCGCACCCTCCACCGCGAGGCAGCGGAAGCCCTCAAGACCGCTATCTCCAACCACCAGGGCCTCGTGCACACCCCACACGATAACACACAAAAGGGCTACACCCTATGGTGGCACCACCCCGCACCAGAAGGGGGCCTGCAACCACCGGCAGACCAGCCTGGCATCGGCCCAGACCTCACAGCGATCGCCCGCGCCGTCGCCGCCATGGCCCAGCAAGTTGGGGCGCCACACCAGTGGGCACCGTCCATCATCAAGGAAACGGCGGCACGCCACAACCCAGCTTTCACACACTTCCGGGGACGCCCCATTCATCCCACCCTACCGGACCTCGACCTCCCCGCCCACGATGTGTGGGCAGTCCACATCCTCGTGCCCCATGACACCGCGCCCAAAACAGGGGACGCGACGGCACGCATCACCAAACAACTCCCCAATACCGCACTCCACTACGACATACCAACGCCAAACGTCATCGTCACCCACAACACGGGTCGCGACCACTACTACCTCCAGGCCACGCATGAGCGCTCCCCCATCACCGTATACACCTTCACCACCTACCCTGGCCTCCAGCCACCGCAACACCACCCGCGCCCGGCATGGAAGCATCCCCTACACGTCGCCCCGACCCCACGCAAAAGGCCCACCCACCACGCGCCCCCTCCCGCCGACAGCACCGCCCTCCACACCGCCCGCAGACGGGCCGCGGCACACCACCAAAGCCACCTGCTCCCACGCATTAACGCTGGACCCGGCACCGTCACCGAAGCCACCCACAAAAGCACCTTGAACCTACTGGCTCGCAAGCTACGCCCCAAAATGGCACTGGAGGACACGCTCTGGATATACTATGGCGAAGGCCGCACGGCACGGGTGGCGGACCTCCGCAACATCATCCCCCGCCACATCCAGCGAGCGGTAGGGCCCCTCTTCGTGTACGCGGTACCGCACCCCATAACAGCCCCATGCACCCACTGCAACCCTCGGTGCGCGCTACCATGCGCAGGCGCTCTGCAGCAACCCCTGCCCACCCCTACCTACAGGGGGGGCATATACCTCGGCACGATACCCGGGGACCCACACCCCTACCTCCTGCCCGCAGCGGACCGCCACCACGCCATACCGCTACACCTTGTCGAGCACCTGGCGGTGGGACCATCCCCCTTCCAGAAGCGCCCCCCCCACACCCCATCCGACGGACGCCCGCCAGATGAGCCGACGCACGCCACACCTGGACCCAAACGCGCCATCGCACTCCTCACCCTAAAGGCGGAAGCCGCCATCCCCCGAGACCTGGAGGGGGAAAACCACCTCATGGTGGAAGGGCTGACGGAACACGGCCTGATCGCAGCCATGTACGCCACGGCGTCCGCATCCCGCCTCTGGGAGGCCCGCTCCTCCCCACCTCTAGCCCAAGCAGCGCAGGACGCCCCCGACACGGGCCCCACCGCCGAGGATATCCACCAAATCCTCAACATGCGAGCACCCCCGAAGACCCACCCTGCGGTCCGCCCCATCCAGCTCGTCAGCTGGGACGCCATGGACGCCTCCCCGACCACCACGGAGGTCCAGATCCTCAAACACCGGGACACCTGGTGGACGGTGGAATGGGACGACCACGGCAAGGTCAGACGGGCAACGGCACACGCCCCCGACGGCGAAGTCCCGCCCCCACCACGCGGAGGAGACCGCTTGCGACTCGCCGCACGCATCCCCCACGCCCCAGAGGCAGCCTGGGAAGCGCTGCACTACGCCCTCTACTGGGCGCAGGGGGCGCCAGAAGGCCCCCTCCCCCCGGAACGCACCCCAGCGTGGACACGCCACGCCACCCGCTACACGGCCCACATGCGCCGCCACGGGGCAGGCACCGGGCACCGGCTCCTCACCTGGCCCACGGACCCGCCCGACGCCCTGCAGGAGGCCGAGGAAGTGCTTGGCCTCATGACCAAGCAAGTGTTCCAGCTGAAGGACCCCGTCCCCACGTCCAAGCCCGACGTCCCAGCCGCCCGCGAACACCCCGTGTTTGCACCGGGCCACGCACCCGTACAGCAGCCCCGGGGCGCACCTCCCCAACGGGGACAACCCGCTGCCCGGCGCCGCCAAGGTGCGCAGAAGCGCAAGGCCCCCACACAGGCCAAACCCGCGCCAAAGCCAAGGGCCAAGCCGAAGAGCTGGACCAAAGAGGAAGCCGCTGCCCTGTAACCCGAATACGCCATCGGCACCCGGGTGCAGCTGCCCTTCGAGTACCCCACGGCCGCGGGCCCCTCCAAGTGGATATGGGCCGCAGGGGAGGTCAAGCACCGGTACCTCGTCACCGGGGACCACCAGGGGTTCAAGATCCACGTCAAGTGGGACCCGGCCACCCCCAACGACAAGCCGCTGGGGCGCACCATCGAACTCTGGCGAGACCGAGCCGGTCGTGAGATGGTCGCCATGCAGCTGTGCACCCCCGACACGGAGCACCTCACCGGCACCGAGTACACGGGCGAAGTCCACATTGCATGGGCCCTACCCCAGCCCCAGAAGCGGAACCGCAGGGCACCCGCAGCTCAGGGCGTCATCGACCTCCTCGACGCCTAACGGGGCCAGGGCCGGACACGGCCCGCCCCCCCAACTACCGGTCCGCAGAAACCGGCGCCTGCGGAAGCCCACGCCCGCATCAACATCCTCAACGAGCCCGCGGTCACCTACGACCCCACCGAGGCCGCCACACTGCAAGCCATGCCCAGGCCGCACCTGCAAGGCGCAGACCTCCTGGGGTTCCTGGAGCAAGCCCTCCGCAGAGCGGACCAACCCGAACCAGCACTGATCCCGGACCGGGAGGGGAACAAACATCACGCCCACTGGGAACGGGGGGTACCCCTCTACCACAAGACGTCGGTCACGGTACATGCCCACCCCGACCTCGGAGTGGATGGTCGCCTCGGGGCGTACGAGTGCGTGGGGCCCGGAGGGCAGCTAAACGTGCTACTCACGCACGTCCCGCTCGGGGAGGAGACCAAGGACTTCCTGGACACCCTGAGCCTGGCGTACCGCCGACTCTCCCTCCTGGCACCCACCATCATCATAGGCGACCTAAACGCCGCCCCCACCGACGACGACCGCACCGGCCCACCCACAGCCACCAACACAGCTGTCCGGGACGCCATGCACCACCTGGGCCTCACCGACCTAACGGCAGGACTCACCGGCACACCCTCCCATTACCCCCACCAAGCCGGCACCCACCCATCCCGCATCGACACGTGCTACGGGGACCCAACCACGGTGCGCGTCCACGGAGCAGCCTACGGGGACCTCCCACCCACAGGCACGGGCCACCGGCCCCTCTACATCGACCTCATCATCCCCAACCTACCCCCAGCCGCGGCCACCCTGCCAGACGACACCCTCCCACCCACACTGCAGTTCCCGGCCGAGGACGACCACGGCGCCTGGCACAGGTATAACAGGGCCCTACACGCCATCCTGCGCCGCCCGGGTGCACCGACACTCACCACCGCCATGCGCCGGGCGGCACAAGCATGCGGCATGCAGCGTGACACCAACCACACGGGAGCACCACCAGACCTCACCCTCCAGCAACTCGTCCATGACATCTGGACCACGAAAGGGGAACTCGCCACCCTGCTACGCCCCAGCACACCGGAGGCACGAGACCGGGACGCCCACCTCCGTGCGCTCCTCACCACCCGCCGCCACCAACTCCAGGAATGGCACGCCCACCGCATAGCGGCCGCAGCCCAAGAACGCGAAAGATACGGCAGAAACGACACGCCGTACAAGTCCCTACGGTACGTCAGCCGCATCCTGGAGGACACGGGGCGCCGTACCATCCACGCGATACGCACCCCCGAAGGAGGCCTCACCAATGACCCCGACGCCGTCCTCCAGGCAGTCCTGGACAGCTTCCAGGCACAACACGGGGACGCCCTCCCCGAGCTCGACCCCCACACCAGAAACACCATCCGCGAGCATGTGCCCAGGGTCTTCAACCGGGAACAGCGGCGCGCCATCGAACACGACCCCTTCAGCATCTCAGAACTGCAACGCGCCCTAGACCGCCTGAAGAAGGGGGTCGTGCCCGGCGTCGACGGTTTGCCGGCCGAAGCGTACCAACGCCTCACCCTGCCCATCAAACGCCGCCTGGCAGCCCGCCTGTGGGACATCGTCACGGGCGCCACGCCCATCCCCCCTGAGTGGGCCAACCTGGTCCACCCCCTCTACAAAAAGGGGGACTGGGCGCAGCCGGGGAACTGGCAGCCCATAGTCTGCGCCACCACCGAGGTCAAGCTGGTGTGGACGCTCATCCTAGGCCGCATCGCGCCAGCGGTCTTCGCCCACGTGCCCGCCAGCATGTGGGGAGCCATGGCCGGCAGGTCCCCCCACGAGGCCATCTTCCTCCAGGACACCGCACTGGACATGAGCCCCTACGAGATGATCATCGCCTCCCTCGATGTCCAAGGCGCGTTCCCCCACGCCCCACACCGGCTCCTCACGGAGGTATGGGATGCCATGGGCCTCCCATTCCTATCCTTCATGACCGGGTACATCCAGACCCGACTCTACGCCGTCATCACAGCCGCAGGCCTCACCCCCTGGACCGGCACAGACAGCGGGGTCCCCCAGGGAGGCGCCGAAGGCCCCTTCCTCTACCTCCTCGTCACCCTGCCACTGGCATTCGAGCTAGCACGGGTATACCCGGGGTACGCCCCATACCCGCTACGGTCCCCCCTCATCAACTTCGCGAACAACAACCTCCTAACTACGGCCACCCGCCACCGCGACCCTGAGAACGCAGGGCTACCAACGACCACCGACCAAGCGTCCGCCATTCTCCAACTCACCACAACCTACCTGGACGCCCACCAGCTCCTAGTGCACCCCCGCAAATCGGTCGGGCTGGCCGACGCCAAGACCCCCACCCCCCACATCCGGAAAGGCGAACCCCTACACCTGGAAGACACCACAGTCCACCTGGGAGTCAGACAGGCCACGCGGCACCACCACATCACACTCCCAAGCAAGCTAGAAGAGCGCCTCGCCCGGCTACCCCAAATTGCCAGGGGGGACCTCCTGTCTACGCAGGGCCTGGCGTACTTCATGGAAGCAGTGCTCAACGCGGCCATTGGGTACCAAGCCCTGCACCTCCCGCGCCCCCAAGACGCACTACGCCACGCTCGACAGCAAGTGACGAAGGCATGGGCGCAACACGGAGGCTGGCCCACGTCTTTCCCCAAGGAGGCCATGATGGCCCACTGGCGCTACTACGGAGACAATACGGGCGCCCTGGTCGACATGGCCTATGCCAAACACGCGGCACACCTCCTACACAGGGTAACACACAACCACCAACCAGAAGTTCGCGAGGCGGCGGCCATACGCATAAAAGAAGCGCAAATGGCCCGCAACACCTGCCCCCGGTGGATACTGGCGCAACACGGCGTCTCCACCCCCGTGGGCACTGGCATCTGGGCCCAGCTACAACTCCTCCTACCGCACCACACACACGCCATCCTGACAAACCACCACTGCGATCAGCAGGGGCCACTCGTGGCCACACACACCGACATCCACCGACGCCCGGCAGGCGAGGTGGACACCCTGCGCCTCGTAGGGGCCACCATCACCATAGTGTATATCACCCCAACACAGATGAAGATCATGGCCCAATGCGACGCCCACCACGCCCCGTTCCTTTCCGACCCACAATGGCCAGCACGCCACGTCTTCCAAGCGTACCTCCGCGCATGTGCTACAAAGGCAGGGCGCGACATGCCGGGGCCCAAGGACATCGACACGGCGTACACAGCCTTCCAGCGCCAGCACCCCCGGCCCCGCCCGAGCGAGCACGAGACCCCCAACGACGGCGGCACGACGCAGGGGGAGCCCACCCCGTCAGCCGAAGGCTGGACACCACCCACCATCCTGCTACTAGCACCAAACGGCCACAAACATGCTACCCGCACTGTCCAGCGACACCATGCCCCCTGGTCCATCCCCAAACACAATGCACCGGAGACCGATGTACCACGAGTCAGACAGAGTGACCAGGGCATACAACGCACGTGCTGGCACTGCGGCCCGGCAGCCCTCGACACTCCGTGGCCCCTGCTGCACCTCATCTCCACCCACTACCGCACCCCCACCGCCGCCGCCACTGCCGACCAGCAGGCATGGCTCTCCCCCTGGTTTCACACGGTACCCCCAGACCACCCGGCGCACGTAGCCTGGACCCGAACACCCACGGCGACATGGACGCTCACCAACGAGCGGGCAGACCCGGACAGCGTAGCCATGGAGTACGACCGCTGCGACCCACAACGCGCAGGACCTCAGGAGGCACCCATGCGCCCCCTACAGCACAAATGCCCCACCCTCCGCGGCGACAAAGACGACAAGGAGCGGCGACAGACCATCACGTGCCAGAAGTTCCACCCCAACACGGGATACCTCTTCCACCTGATGGACGCGTATATCACCCAGGGACGCCCAGACAGGGGCCTCCTCCGCCTCACCCCACGAGCCCAGGCCATCATCACCCAGGGGATAGGCGTCTATGCAGCGCCACTACTGCAACCCACGCAAATCACCGCCAGAACCGCCCAGGGGAACCCCATCTACGTCTATGACCCCACAGCAATCGCCCGCCTACCCATACCCAGCGACACCGACATCATCTATTTCACTGACGCATCCGGCACCCAGCAACGCACCCCCACGGTCGGTTGCGCCTCCGTGCGCATCACCCGGCACGCGGACGGCCTCCACGTGGAACACCACACCGGTGCCACCATCTTTGGGGCGTCCTCCCACGGCGAAATGCGCACCATGGCAGACGCCGTCACCGCCACACCGCCACCCACGACGATCCGGCCCCGCAACATCTGGGTAGTCGTGGACGCCACGGTCGACATCCACCTCACCAGGCGCCTTGCGGACCTGCCCCTCCACAAAGCACTCGAATCCGGCCTCACCACACAAGCGTTGGGACTATGGATGGCCTTCAAGGGCATGCACCCCCAGGACGCCCTACACATCATCAAGCAGAGGTCACACCGCTACGCATACGGCAATGGACGCGCAGACACGCAGGCCAAACACCAGAACACCAACCACACCCCAGGGCTCGAACGCGTGCGACTGGACACCCCACACCACAGCCACCTGCAGCACCTGCCCCCGATACCCCCGGCCGCACAGCCCCCCCAATGGATGCCCGAGGACACGCCGTACACGGATCGAGACAAGCAGTACCACTACCCCACACCCATCCAGCAACTGGCCACCACACTGGGCCACCCAGCGAACACCGAACTCCTCCGACGCCTCGAAGACTCCGTCCACACCCCCCTCTACTACTCCGCCCTGCGCCCGGATAGCCTCCCAGCAAACCTACAAAAGCCCCGACTCCAACTCGCCCTCGAACAACTTCTCCTCCTCACCCGATACCACCGATGGTATACGCGCCGCTCGATCCACGTCCCCGCAGGACACACCAAATGCATCTGCAGCCACGCGGAAGAAGAAACATGGGACCACTTCAAGGCGTGCCCCCTGTACAGAGGACTGGACACCCTCACTAACTGGAACCCAACCCACACCATCGCACAGCACGCCGGATGGCTGACGCAGTCCCCGGCGACCCAGCAACTCACCACCATCCTCAAGCAGACGGAGGTGCTGGAGGCAGTCCGCAGGGGACTCGTCCCCACTGCCGTCTACACCTTGCTACGCACCCACGCGGAGGACCCCAAGGCCACGGCGGCGCACATGCAGCGGACGGCCGTTGCCAAGACGGCGGAGCAGCTCACATACCGCACCCACAAATACCTGCAGCATGCGGCAACCCTGCCTTCAACAGACCAAGCCCACCTCCTCAAACTCCTGTTCTACCAACCATGAGAACCTACCCCGTGACATACCAACACGGAACCCCCACCACGTCTACACACCATCCACCGAGCACAGCACTGGCGCAGCACACACGGACACCACAGGCACCGCACACACTCCCACCAGCATGCGCGCGCCACCAGCCCCCATCCCCCCACGCCGCCGTCCGTCCACAGGTACGACCAACCACCAGCCACCGCATGTCCCCTCTGCGTTAGCCGGCGGCTACCACAGACAGCCCTGCCCTGCAACCCAGACCACTGGGTCTGCCTGGGAGCCGCGCACCGCCTCACCCGCTGCCCCCACTGCGGGGACCTCAACCCCCGCCACCACGAGCGGCCCGCGGCCCCAGCCGCACCCCACCCCGCCAGCCACCCCAGCTTCTTCGGGTTCCTCAACGACACCCTCCGGGACCACCTGGGAGGGTATTACGTGGCGGACGCGGCGGACCACGCATGGACCATAGCCGTGGCCACGGGCAGCACACCCCTGCCCCCCCACAGCCCACCCCTACGCCACAGCGGAGGCGGCTTGAACGTGCAGCCCGCCACATCCTCCTCGCACTATACCTCCACCACCGTGACCTACACCTCCCAGACCCACAACTCCCGGCCCCCCAAGCAGCAGCCCTGACGCCGGAAGCGTGAGCCGACACGGCACCAGAGGAGATAGCAGCCTACCTCCGAATCACTTGCCGCCGGTTCAAAAACGCCCTCGGCCGACGGAAGGGAACACCTTACCCCCTCAGCGCACTCCTCTACCCGGCACACCACCCCCACCCCGCACAACAGACGCCCCCGGAGGGCTGGGCGTCTTTTCGGGACGCCCACCTGGCCGCCCCCGACGAGGCCACCGCCACGCGGATGGGCCTCACGGACCAGGAAACCTACGTCAGAGGCCTCAAGACGAGCCTCCAAGAGGCACACCGCTGGCACGCCCGCTCCCCGTCGCCCCCACAGGGACAGGGGGGTTCACCCGCCCCCGACACCCACCAGGCCAAGAAGACCAAGACAGGTCAGGGGGCCCGCCAACGCGCCCACCAGCAGGGCGCGACGCCCCGACCAAGGCCCGGGTCCAGCCACACCGCACCACCCCACGCCCAGACCCCCGGGGCACACCAACAACACCGCCACCGCCAGCGCCCGCCACCACCACCGTACCGCAGCACCCAAACCCTGCAGCCCAGTCAGCCACCACCGCCCACACACGTCCACACCATGCCAGGACCACCAAACGCGCAGAGCCAGGGGACATGGCACCACCAACACCACCACCACGCCCCCGTCCCTCCCAACCCCTACCCCCTAATGCCCCGAAGCTACAGCGACCCCCACCAGCTACATCCCCACCTCGCCCCAGCACAACCAGGCCCCGCGAACCACCCACCCCACATAGCGCACATCACCGCACCACACCATCACGTATTCCACCACCACCAGCCCCTGCCACCACACCCACCATCGCCGGGGTACCACACACGACCGGCACACCCTCCACACCACCACCATGCGGTCCAGCACCACCCGCCACCCCCGCTACACGGGCCCACGACATACGAGCCACGGTACACCCCCATGGACCCGCGAGGAGCCGCGCACGCACACCAGCAACACCAGGGCCTAGTAGGAGCGCCCCACCACCACCAACAGCCCCCCCACCCACACCCCATACCAGCGAGCACCATCCACCAGCAGCCACCCATCACATACGGACCACAGCCCCACCCGGGGGCTCATGCGGCCGCCTCCCACCCGCACCCCGGCACCACAACCAGTCAAGAACCGCAAGGGCCACACGGCGCAGACACGCAACACCCACACGACCCACAGGGACGCCCAGACCCTCAGCCGGCACAACACCCACCCCCGCCCCCCCCACCCCACCACCACCAGCAGCCCCCCCACCCACACCCCATACCAGCGAGCACCATCCACCAGCAGCCACCCATTACATGCGGACCACAGCCCCACCCGGACGCTCATGCGGCCGCCTCCCACCCACACCCCGGCACCACAACCAGTCAAGAACCGCAAGGGCCGCACAGCGCACACACGCAACACCCACACGACCCACAGGGACGCCCAGACCCCCAGCCAGCACAACACCCACCCCCGCCCCCCCCACCACCAACAGCGCCACCCCCACACCACCCCCCCCCCGCCCCCCCCCCGAGACCAGGCCACGGACACAACACGCGGCAGCCAGCACCAGCCAATCGACGTCGATACCCCCGCCGACACACGCCACCGCGAATCCCCCCTCCCGCGACCGCCACAAGAGACCCCATCACCGGACCCCACGCGCGACAACGATGACCACCCCCCCAAACCCACACCACCCCCCCCATCACACCCCGCACCACCAGCCGCCGCACCGGCCGAACCCTACGCCCTACACAACCCCGCAGCGGTACGGCAGCACCTCCGGGGACTCGGGGAACAGGACGTCGTGCTGTACCTCCGCACCTCCGGCACCAGCACCCCCATCCGGGCGGCCACCCTGGTCCAGGCGGCCACCCTGGGGGAAGGCGTCAGAGACTTCCTCTTCGACGCCTTCCTCCACGTCGCCCGACACGAGAGCCCCCCACGCGCCACACCAGACGGCGGGAGCCCGCCCCCCACGGGGAGCCGGATCTGGGTGCCCCCCATCGACTGGGGGCGACACCTGGTCGGACACCCCGTGCCGGGGCGGGTGGGCACCAAGGGCGGCACCCGCTACCACGAGCCCGACATGGCCCACCCCCCACCCGACGCAACCCCCGACAGCACCAAAGAGTGGGAGCAGGAAACATGGGTAGCCCGGATGGCCTCCCTGAGCAACTTCCGGCACCACGTCCCGGGGGACATCCCCACCCCCGACGAGCAGCAGCCAGCCCCCTCAACGTACATGACCCTCATGTACAATCTGCACTACACCCTCTCCACCACCACCTACGACGCACCCACAGACCTCTGGGTGGTACACGGCACCGACTCCCTCCTCCCCGCCGACTACACCCCCCCCCCCACACACAGAACCCAGGCCCCGACACGTACGCCAGGGGGGACGACCCGGACGACCCCCACATCTGGGGCACGTGGGAACCCAAATCCCTGGACACGCTGCTCTCCATCCGCAGCGGCTACCAGGGCCTTGGTAGGGCGATGTATTGCCTCGCCAAGTGGACCCAACGGACCTGGGGGATACCCACGGACCAATGGGTGTGGGTGGTCACGCTGCGCCCCCAGCAGAGGGAAGCCCCCTCAAACCGCAGGGGACCCACCCCCCCACGCCCAACCACCCTACAACTATGCGCGTACATGGTGGCAGCCCGCCTCATGACGCTGCTGTGGCCGGGCCCCCACACCCCCACCCAAAACTACCCCCACCTCACAGAGGAGGACATGCCCGGCATCCAGCGATGCTTCTTCCGCACCCTCGACTACCTCCAGCAAACACACCCGCACGTCCTGGAGCAGATATGGCCACGCCCCGGGTAACCCACGTACGCCAGCACCAGCACGCACGGATCACCAGGGAAAACGCGCGCACACGCCCGATGCCCGAACCTGCACCCTCGTTCTCGCTACTCACAGGACCCAGCATCATACGCCCGCCCCCGAAGCCCAGAACCCTCCGCCGTCTCCCACAGCCCTCTCCTCCGCCTCCGACTCCACAACCTCCACCACCACGACCACCTCATCCACCACCACCACCACGTCCTGATCCAGCACTCCACCCCCCAGGCCGCGGGGGACACCTCCCAAACGGGCCTCCAAACCAGCCCCCACCGCGAGCAGCCCCGCCGCCACCAAGGCCCACGCCCCGACGAAGCCCACACCCACGACCCAGCCGACGCCCAAGACCGCCGCCAAACGGCCACCCAAACCCAAGGGTCAACCCGCACCCAAGCCCAAACCCAAGCCCAAACCCGGCGCCACGACGGCAGCGCGAGCCCGGCCCCCCGAGGACGTCCTCTACGACATCCGGCCCCAGCCGTCCCAGGCCCGAAGGCAGCAGCGCCCAGCGCGGCGCCCCCCCACCATCAACGACGCCACCGCCACCACCTTCATGGCGGAGCGCGCCGCGGCCGAAGCGCGACGCACCTCGTCCCGCCACCTCTCAAAGCCCGCACCCCAGGCCCACGGACCGCCCCCGACCAAGCCAGAACAACGCCAGGGTCCACCAGCAGCGTCCCCGCCCCCCTACCGGCCCTCGATGACAGCCCACATGCAACGCATGCCCCACTACCGCCGCCGCCGCGAATCCCCGCCCAACCCCGAGGCGGAGACCGTACGCGCACACCCGCGGGTCCACATCCGCGTGCACCCCCACTCCCCACGCACCCCCACGGAACAGGACTACGAGGAATCCCCCAGGCCCGCCACCGCCGCCGGTCCCCACGACCACGTCACACCCACCAACGCCCACTCCTCCGCCCAAGACCGCAGGCCCGCCCAGGAACAGTGGTGGCAGCGCTGGACCCACACGCAGCTCTGGGAGCTGCGGAAGTGGGCCCGGGGAGAGCCCTCCCTCGAGGGCCTGGTCCATCGGCCCCGCAGGGGGTCGGTGGAGAACTGCCGCCTCCGGCCGGCGGGGGTCGGATGCCGCAGGCCGCATGGGAAGCCATGCTGGCCGATGCGCTCCACCCCCTGGGAGTCCACCCCCGCAACCTCCCCGCGCCCCAGGACCACCCGTATGTCCTCAGGCGCCTGCGGGAGACCCTCCAGGAAACGCAGCGAGACGGCATCCGCCTGTGGGACATCACCCAAAGCCCAGCCCCGCACGCACACACCCCCTCGCCACCCCACAAGCGTCGGCGCACCGACACCGGCGACACCCACAGCACCCCAGGAGCCCTGCGCGCCACACAACACGACGCGCCTGACCCCCCGGCCAGCGGCGCCGCCATCTAACCCCGTTACCCAGCAAACCACCACCACGGGGCGCCACGCCAGGCCCCGCCCAGAAGTCACCAAACAAACCGGACGCCGAAGGAAGCCAACACACACGACAACGAGCACCACTACGCCCAAAGGCGCCGAACCCAGGCCCGCTACCGTGGGCTCCTCTCCGCCCTCAGCAAGACACACACGTCGCTGGCGTCACTCCTCCGCCGTGCCCCCTCCCACGCCACCGCCCCCCCCCCCCTCCCGCCGCACGTCCCCACGCCGCCCAGCACCCAGCCCCACACACTGCACCACAGCATCGCCCTAGTCCAGCTCCTCCACCATCGCGCCACTTGGCACCTCGCAGTAGACCGCCGTACTGTAGTCCCGCTCCCCCCGGCACCGCTCCCGGGGCCGCACCCGGCCCACGTCGTGTTCGCCCCCACGTCGCGGGCCGCGGACATCCTCCCGCTCCTCGCCGCCACCCCTCCCGGACATCGCATACTGCTTGCCGCCAACCCCTCGGTCCTCAGTGAGGTCCTCATCGGGCACGCCGACGCCCTGCACGTACGCCCGCTGCTGCCCAACCTGCACGCTGCGTACGCCCCCGGCACGCCCGTCCACCCCTCCGTGTGGGACTCCCAGTGAGGCCCCCGGCCACCGGCCGGCCCGCACGCACCACCCCGCACTCGCCTCGGGCGCACGACCCCGTGGACGCCGCTACCCACACGCCCGGCCCCGCGCAACCGCCTAACCGAGCCAGAAACCAAGCACAAATCAAACCCGAGCCACACCCCGCAACCGCTAACCCTTGACTCCTAACCAAGCCCGCCGAGGGAACACCGAAACCACAGCCCACACCCACAGCCCACACAGCCGCCTAACCAGCCAGCTCCAGAAGCAAAGAGACACCTCACCAAACCCACCCTGACCCAAGCCTAACCGAGCCGAAGCCCCAACACAAATCAAACCCGAGCCACACCCCGAAACCGTCAACCCTTGACTCCTAACCAGACCCGCTGAGGGAAATACGTAGACACAGCCCACAGCCACAGCCCACACAGCGGCCTAACCAGCCAGCACCAGAAGCAAAGAGACACCTAACCAAACCCACCCTGACCCATACCCGTGTACATCAGGACGCGCGAGCCGCACCCCTGGGGCGCGACCGCCGCCACAGCACCGACGACACACGCCAGAGGACACAACGCTATTGCACCGCCGCACCAGCTGCCCGTGCCTGTGCCTGCAGTGTACGCGCGCCCCTGTTTTTCTCTTTTTTGTTTTTTCTTTTTTTTTCCCAAAAAAAAAAAACGAGTAAAAAAAAACAAGTAAAAAAAAAAAACAAAAAAAAAACGAAAATTAGGGGGGGAGGAAGAGGGACACAACCACCCATGGCACACGCGCACCGCACACAGCACGCACACCGGTGAACAGGAGCCCAGTGGCCCAGGACACCGCACATGCAACACAACACACCGAGCGAGCACACCGGCGAACAGGAGCCAGCTGGCCCAGGACACCGCAGACGCACCACAGCAAACCGCGCGGGCACACCGGTGAACAGGAGCCCAGCGACCCAGGACACTGCACACACGTAGGGCGGCCGAGGGACAGGAAAGAACCAATAACCCATGGGTCGGACGCACTGGGGCGACCCAGCCGACCCACCGGGCCAGTGGCAGGAGCGGTACTCCAAGGCCACTGGTCCGAGCCCGGCCAGGCTGCATCGGGGACCATGGCAAACGTCACCCGGAGCCATGGAAGCAACCGGTGACAGGCGAGCCGGTACACAGTCCAGGAGGGGGTCACCTGCCAAGCAGAGTGGCCCCGCAACTCAAACCACAAGGGTGAGGCGGTCGTACCGTAGACAAGCGGGAGCAATACCCCTTGTGGTGAGAGATACTCCACACGGCTGGGCAGCCCCCCAGAGCTGCCGCCCAAAGGAGGGGGCATGTGGCCCTACCCATGGACACATGTGGGGACACCCTCCCACCTGGGACACATGGACCGGGTGGCCGCGACAATGCCTTCCCAAGCACATGCGGGAGCGGCTCAAGAGGCACCTGACATAGGGCAGTCGGAGGGACAGGATGTCCCCTTGGTAAGACCTTCTTCCTGCAATGTCAAAGGAGGCATCCCGAGCTCCCGAAGATACCTACCTACCTACCTTGATTCGTGATCGGGAAAAATGTGGGACCACTCGAAATTCATCATTACCAGTGCGGCGACCTCGAAATCAAAAATCCGATTCTGAATGTCTGAAAAAATTGGATTAATTTTGCGAGTGTATAACATGAAAATTGCGGAGGCAACGAACCCTTTTCTGATGAAGTTTAACCCTTCATCGGAGTTTCCGCTAAAATATCTGGAAATAACAGTTAACCAATCGGTTACCGCAAAATCGCGAGCCAACTGACAGTCGCCGATACATTGACCATCAGAACGGATAGCTGAAAAATTACGGAAACATTATGATAAAAGAACCCTGTTGATTCCTGATATTCTGATATATAAATCTCAGCCGGCGGCGCCTCGGTTGTGAATATGGCCGCTCATAGCTGGAATGGCCAAGCCTATCACACTATCACATCAGGTTAGGTCGGGTGGATGGGAGAGTATGATATCAGCCAATGGCGGCTTGCCGGCACATAGATACACACCCCAAGTGACCCAAAGATGGCCACGGGGATCCGAGCCGGCTTCACCCCCCTTCTCAGAGCGTTGTATCCGCTCGGAAATCATTGAAGAGAGGACGGGAGGACCCCAATAGGCTGCAACCCCCCCCCCCATGTCCCAAGGACACATGGAGGCCCCACATACGGCGTAGGCGTCCCCCATGCCCCAAGGGAGGGGTGAGGACACTCATAATCGGTGCCCTCTGCCATATCCGGTCTCCTCTTGATCTACAACGTGGACCAAGGGGATCAAAGATAGAGAAACGTCGTCGGTTAGCCTAGATACGTATACCACAATGAAATATATATGTGGAGACGGAGTGAAGAGGATATATGGCCAATGAAGTCCCAGAAATCCCCGGATGAACGCCCTCACCCGTCTCCCAAGCACAAAAACAAACAAAAATGCCAAGGGGGATCCATTACGGTGCTGCTGCAGCCACCAAATGGACCAACACGTCCTTGACATCCAAGGAAATGTTCTTTTTCCTTAGATAGTCCATCCAGACCGTGGTATACCTCGGCACAAAACTGCTCGGAGGCTCCCACGAATCTGTGGGCGCGGCAAATCCCTTCCAACGGACTTTATATAGCCTCCCCGCAGGCGTCACCGGGTCCGGCTTGTCCATCCGGATTCTCTGGGCGGTGAAGTCGTCGTGCTCACCCTCGTCATCCGAGTCCAGATCTCCGGCTGTGAACTCGAAGGTGACGGGACGTCCGCTGGGGTCCGGTGCTCGGGGACGAAGCTGGGTTTGGTCGCGGTCCAGGATCTTGGTATCCCCCACACGAACCGCATACACATCCTGCCGGACCTTCCGAACGATTACCCCCGGCACATACCAAGACGCCTGCCGATGCCTGGACAGGACATCCTTGTGGTGCCGCTCCACCCATACGGTGTCTCCGAGAGCATATTTGTGGACTTTTCCCTGCTTGAAGTACTTGGCCCTCTTCTCATGCTCGTCCTGAAGTGCTTTGCGCACCTTGGCCGCCGTGTCGTCTGCCTCAGCGATCATAGCACTCGCATCCCAGGCCACTTTGCCATGGTTCAACCACGGCAGAGTGCGTGACACTCGATCCCGTAGGAGCAGGATACGATGGGGCAACAGTCCAGTGGGCCCCGGAGGGTTGTGGTACGCCTGGAGTACTCTCCACAGCGAATTGTACCAATTCCGGCCCGGTTCGTGAATGTGCAGCTGGCGGAACCTTTCGAACATCTGCGGCCCGGCCACCTCAGCCCGGCCATTCGACCGGCTGTGGTACGCCGCGGTCTTGGCGTGCCGAATCCCCATGTGCTTGTTCATCGTCTTGAACCACGTCCCAACAAATTGACTGCCGCGATCGCTGCAATTGACAGCTGGGACATCAAAAATCGTGAGCCAATGCCTGATCATGGCATTAGCGACGGTCTTGGCTTGCAGACCCACTCCATGCTTGTCCTTCTTGTCCTTCTTCTTGGACTTCCTGCCAGGGACCGCCACGATATACCCGCTGTGCCTATCCACCGCCACAATGACACAGTCGTAGGTCTCTCCTTCCACGGTGACCTCAGGCATGGCGAATACATCCATGGCCACGGACCGCATAGGGGCCTCCGGTATAGCTGTGTACACCGGGTTGCCCGCCGTGGAGTGGCTGGGGCTCTTCGTGGCCCGACACACGGCGCAGTCGCTGCAGTACTTGTCCAGGATGGCGTAGTACCCCGGTGGGAACTTGAAGCGCCACTCGAGGTCCTGCTGCATCTTTCCCCGACCAGGTTGCATGAGCTGGGCGTTGTGCCAGTGGTCAATGAGCTCTTCCATTCGGTTGTCAGGGACCAATAGCTTGTCCTTGAGGAATAATTTATCCCCATCCTCGGTCAAGCCCTCGGGCCATTCGTCGTCCGACGGGGCGCTCACGGCATTCCAGTACCTGCTCCAGTGCTCGGATGCCGCATAGTCATCCAACCAGTCTTCTGTAAGCACCGACCTGACTTGCTCTACAGGGGCCACCATCCATTGCTCGAGGGTTTCCTCTCGAATAGCTTGGACTCGGGCGCCCCGGAACTTTGCCAGGTCTGTACGGTTTGCCATCACCACAAAGCACTTGACCCCCTCTTGCTCCATGGCCTTCTCCATCTCGATGATGCGCTTGGCCTCCTCGGTCTCCTCGGCGTCCCCATGGCTGGATATGTCCATCCATGCCTTGCCCGCGGGGTAGGCCCATCGACTGAGGCAATCTGCCACAGTGTTGTCTTTCCCCGGGACGTATACGACGCTGAGGTCAAATTTGGCGAACGTCTCATGCCATCGGGCCCTCCTTGCCGCCCGTCCCGAGGGGGTGTCGACGTGCTCCTTGTGCCAGCTCTGTAAGGACTGATGGTCCGTACAAACCACCACCGGTTGTAATCCGATGTGGCCAGAGCACTTCCTGAGCGCACAAACAATGGCATACGTCTCCTTCTCCCTCGCGGCCCAGGTTCGACGTTGGCCCTCAGCCAGGATCCGGCTCCAAAACGCCACGGGTACGTGCGACCCGTCGTCCCGGTCCTGCTCGAGGACTGCCCCTACAGCATAGTCCGAGGCGTCCATCCGTAGCACTAATCCCTTGTCCGGGTCCACCAGGAATAGCCCCAGCTGCCCCAGGAGTTGCTCCTTCAGGCAGCTGAACGCATCTTCGGCCTCAGGGGTCCAGGCAAGCTTCTTCTTGCTCCCCTTCCGGCCATCGAACTTCCCCACCTGCAGCATCTTGTGCAGCGGCCCCGATAGTTCTGCATACATCCGGACATAGCCCGAATAGTAATTGCAGAACCCCATGAAGGATCGGAGTTCGCTGATGGTCTGGGGTTTCTCCCAGTGGTGCAGGGACGCCAGCTTCCCAGGCATGGGACGGCGTTGCCCATGACCAACCACGTGACCCGCAAACTCCACTTCCTTCACGAAGAGTGAGGCTTTGGTGGGCTTGCACACCATGTTGTGCTTGTCCAGCTCGCTGAGCACTCGGCGCAGATCCTTCTCATGCGCTTCGATGAGCTCGTCCTCAGTCATGTCCTCCGTGCCGGACCCGATGATGATGTCATCCACAAAGGGGTCGGCACAGTCCCGGACAGGACCGAGTAGGTCCTCCATCATGCGCTGGAAAGCGGCGTTGCCATTCTTGGCGCCCATAGGCACCACTTTCCACTGCATGGGCCCCAGCGGCGTCGACATCGCTGTGCAGGGCCTGGAGTCCGGGTGTAGCAGCATCTGGTGATAGCCGTGTTTCAGGTCTAACACCGTGAAGATGCGCTTTTTTTGTTGTTTTTGGAGGATGGTGTCGATCAGAGGAAGCGAGTACGAGTCGTGCTCCGTTTGCTCGTTCAAACCTCTGTAATCAACCACCAACCTCCACTTGCCCTTCTCTTTCTTGGGCACGATAAAGGCTGGGCTGGCCCACTCACTGTCGGAGGGTTCGATCCAGCCCCGCTCAATAAACTCGGCCAATAACTTCTTCATGGCCTCGGCCCGATCGCCCTGAGGTTGGTACTCCCGATGACAATAAATCTTGGGGTTCGGCTTCAGCTTGATCCTCGCTGTGCCAAACCTCCCACGATCTAGAGGGTTCTTGTTGGCGACGCCGCTGAATAGCCGCGGGTACGCATTTATCAGCCTCTCCTTCAGCTCGGCGACCTTGGGGTTCTCCCGGGCCTCTTCAGCTGCTTGCTTCGGTATCGATACAACCGACCGCACTGCGGTATAGGCCTCTTCCGGGTCCGAGTCCGACTTCTCCTCGTCCGATAAGCCGTCTTCATCGTCGTGGGGCGCGCTTCCCACCGATAATCTTCGAAAATTTGCGGCATCGGCCGAGTTCTTGTCGCTACCGGCCTCCATTCTTGGAAAATCCCACATCGACGGGTCCGACCCAACCGGACCATCATATTGGTCGGCGATGTGGTCCATGACCCTCGCCACGAACTCATCTCTCTCGTACTTGTCGGTGACCAACATCTTGTCATCCTACCAATGCGGAGATGTGACCATGGCCCGCCCCTTCTTGGCTGCCACACGGTCGTGCATCCCTATCCGCATGTAGTTGACGACGTGGTCGATCTCGGCGTGGGACAGGACGTCAATGCCATACATTGGCTGATCCGTCCCCTCCTTGGGCTCAAACATGACCCGCATGCGCACCGCCTCAACTCTACGGATGAATGCTTCATCACCCCTGGGCTGGGCTTGCGCCCCATCCACCAGGAAAGCCTTGGTACCCCACGCTTGACCCGGGGAGGGCATTGATAAACCCTTGGCGTCGATGAACAACTCCTCCTCTGGCCCGAATGACATCTCGTTCAGGGTGATGGAATCCAGCGTCGACTTGAGACCTTCCAGCGGACATGGGGTGGATCCTATGCCGGTTATGACCAGGATCCCCTTCGCCCTATCCGTGACAATCTTCTCCACCGTACGTCTGGTATTTTCCAGGGAGCCATGCCAATACATGGGCCCCCACTCCTTCAAACCCCGATGCCTGTGCCAGGCTGAGTCTCCTCGATGCCAATGCCTCCTACACTTCCTCAAAAGTGGGGCATCCCGGGAAGCGAAGACGTCCGTCTCGGGCGCCTCGGCTCCCAGCGTCTGAATCATCCTGGCATACACCTGCGGCGCCATTCCATACTCAGTGAGCTGAACTCCTCGGTCTCCTCTGGACTCTGCACCCACAGCTTGCACCGCTTGGACGATCCGATCCTCTTCCTCAGCATGCCATTGGGATGATCCGCATGCATAGTCCGTGGACAGCCATGTAAGGCATTCATCATTCTCCCGGACTAGCGTTGCACGATGGGGAAGGGCTCCAATGGCGTTTCCGACCATGAAGTCATACCCCATGATCATATCCCAATCTGTAATGTCGGCCACATAGAAGTTCCCGGATAGAGTGCTTCTCTTCGCCAAATCAGGGCGGTTCAAGCGCTCATGCTCCCAGAATTCCATACTGATAGTGGCCTCATGGGTGCCACCACCCATAATCTCTCCATTGGTCACCATCAGGCGTACCGGTCTACGGCTGGGCTGCACGGATTCCTCCTTGAACAACCCTCTCCGGACCAGGCTCACCTGGGCACCCGTATCCACCAAAACATCCACCACCAACTCCTCTTGTCCGCACCGTACACGCACCTTCAAGTGCAACTGCCGCTCGTCACCCTGCGGTGTATGGACGACTCTCACGGCATGCAACTCTAGCACATCCGGGTGCATCAGGACTTCGAGGGTATGGTCACGGATGGTGTAGATCTTGGGCTGGTCCTGCCCGTCCACGGGGCTCTCCATGGTCGCTCCTTCTTTCTTGCCACGTCCCTTGCCCACATACACTTCCCTTGGCAGGGCGCTCCAGGGGTTGGGAGTGACGAAACTTAGTGGTTTTGGCTCTTCTGGAGCCTTCTTCGGCACCCGATGTGCCTTTGCTTTCTCTAGGATTCCACTGATTTTCGGAGGAGAGGCCTCCGGGGTCCCACTCCTGTGGGGCCTCCTCTAGACGTGGCCTGCCGCAGCTCCGTCCTGCTGCGATCCGCTCAGACTTTGTCCACCACGCTGCTGGGCTTTGAGTTCCTCCAACGTCCTCAACATGTCCTCAGCAACCTCCTCGATCGACCTCACGCGTCGGTCTGGGCCTGGTCCTCCACCATAGCCGTTTCCTCCGCCTTTCCCTTGGCCCTTTCCTTGGCCTTTTCCACTGTCTCCGCCCTTTGCCTTCCAATCGGCAATTCGTTGCTCCTTGGGATTCTTGTCGGGATGGGCGGCGAAGTAGGTCTTCTTGTCATCCTCATATACCTTGCAATGCCGGTGGTCATGTGCATGGTTGTTCCCCTTGCCGTAGCAGACCCAGCAACCGTCGTGCTGTGATCTGTACTCGCGAAACGAGAGCGGCGGGTTCTCGATCCTCCGCGGTTCCTTGCGGTTCTTGGTCCTTGGGTCAAGGTGGTTCCACCTGGACCTGTCCTGCCCATGCTCCTTCATATTGTGCGCTACGAACGCGAAGAAGTGGGCTTCTTCATGATCCTCTCGGGTGGTCGCGGGCCAGAGATCTTGGCCGCTTCCACTCCCTTCCTCCGCGGTGCCGACCGTGTCCCCCTTGACCTCTCGGTGCTGGCGATCTTCCCGATGACCTTGATGTCCATGGCCCTGTCGATCCTGCAGGTGGGCCTCGTTCTTGGCGTTGAGCTTCAGCTCCACCGTGATGTACTTCATGATCTCGTCCAGGCTCATGCGGGCGAAGATGACCTGCATCCTCAGCAGCTCTCCGCGCCTCCACTCCGCGTTGTTGAGGCGCATCAGCCTTTGCCCCATGGTGTCACCGAATACCTCCACGTAGACGGCGTTCTTCAACCCCAACATTCGGCTGGGCTCGCCGAGGTTTCGCCGGAAAAACTCCATGATTCTGGCGTGGTTGTCCTCCGATGCCATGATCCGTACGGCCACGCGCTTCTTTGCTCTCTTCTTCTCCTCATCCTTCACCCTTCTCTTCCAGTGGCCGGAGAGGACGTCCTTCAGCAGGTGTCGGATGTCGCTGGCCTGATTCCAGTCCTCCACCAGCTTGAGGCTTCTTCGGTACTTGCGGATGTACCGATTCCATTCCCGGACCCTCAATTCCCCGCGCTCCAGCGGCAGCGGAATGGACCACAAATCCTCCAACTTCTGGTTGGGGGCGTCCACTCGCTCCTCGTCCTCCAGCCACTGGAGGCAGGCGTGCTCCGTCTGGATCAATCCCTCGCGGATCTGATCCCTGAGCTCCTCCTTCAGGTCCTGCGCCAGCCTGTGTGGGAATGTCCGACATACCCACTTGTCCTTGGCGCTCCCTTCATCTCGCGGACGACCTCCTCGGCGAAGTCCTCCCAATCCAGGATGAAGTCATCCAGGTTGGAGGGGTTGCCATCGTAGTAGGGGATTCTGATTCCCCTGAGGTCGTCAATCCTGATGGCATCTTCGACGTCTGCAGCCACCACTCCACCGAGACGGATACCACCTGTGGCCGGGGGGTGTGAGTACACTCCCCGCACATCCCTCTCCTCCATGGAGTGCCGTCCAGTTGGGCCTGAACCCATGGGGTTTGGGATGCGGGAAGGACTTGCTCCACCGGCTGTCCATATCCCCGTATTGGGGCCCTTCACCGACAGGTTTCCGCCTGGATGGCCTCGACCATGTCCGCCGGCCCTTCCCATGGTCTGGATCTCCTCTTCCGCATAAACTGCATGGGCAGTCGTAGTGGTCGGTGGATCCTGGGCGGCATGGGACATCTGTACCGTCAGGCTCCTCAGGTCCGTGGTTGCGTGCTCCTCCTGCATGGACCCAGCCGGTGCCGTATGCTCCCCGAGCATTATGGATTCGCTGAACATGGGAACAAACGGCAGCGCACCCGGGTCAACACGCGGAGGCGCGTAAGGTGCCTCTGCAGGGCCGCCCATGGGTTGCTCCATGGCACTCCTGAGGGTCTTAACCCGCTCTACCAGCTCTGCCGTTGCCGGCCTTGCCGGGAGCTCCGGACCTGAGGTGAGGGGTTGTAACTCCTCTATCCTTTTCAGGCGTCCCGACATGTCCTCCACCAGGTGGAGGAGGCTGTCCACCACTCGCTGCTGCTTCTGCAGGGCCATCTCCAGCTTCTCCCGGTACCGGTCCTGCTCCGCTTGCAGCTCCGCCATGTCTCTCTCCGCTTCCGACTGGTCATCCAGGATCCCCGCGATGTCCTCCTCTAGGCCGTCCTTCTGGTTGTCCAGGCGGTCGAGGTGCTGCACAATGGCGCCCATCCCCATCTTTGGGTACGTGCCGATGAGGAAGGATACGTGCTCGCAGTGGCACTCAACGTGCTTTCCACCTGATCCGGCGCATCCCACGGTTCCCGGCGCCTCGGACTCCTCCGCCATGGGTGTGTCGCCCATGTTATCCCGCGTTGACTCCGTGTGCCGGGCCACAGGCGCCGTTCTGGCTCTGGTAGGCCTCTCCAACGCCTCGGCGTCATGCTCCAGGCTGGGTTCGGGGGCCGTGTGCGCCCTTGTGGGCGGTATGGCCATCTCCCCCGACTCCGAAGGGAAAGCGGTCCATTAGCCATCGGAATGCCCCTCGGAATCTGCAGCTGACCACAGCCTGACCGGACTGGGATCCGTCTCCATCGCCCTGGCTTCCGCCGCGGGTTTTGGGCACCCGCGCTTCCGGTAACGCCGGGCTCTGCCGTTGCTGCCAGTCTCCTCCAACTCCTCCGCAGCGGAGCGGAGATTGCAAGCCTTGCGGCATTGCCTTCCACACATGGAGGCCAGGTCCTCCATGTCTAGCCCATGTCCTACAAGGGCTCTCCGTCCTGACCATCTTCGCTCTTCTCGGGCTTCCTACTCCGGCGTCGACTCCACGGACTCAACGATCTGCACCCGGGGCGTCCTTGGGCAGGGCTCATGAGGGCCCAAGTCCCCGGTGCGGCGGTAGGGGGCAGGTAACCGTCTGCTACCATAAAGAAGGTCTCTACCAGGACCGGCCCCTGCTGTACCCCTTCCACCATTTCCTGTCACTCCTATGGTCTTGCTTCTCACCAGGTTCTGCATGATCTTGCCCTATCCTGCACAATATCCCACAAAAAATAGTGAAATATGGCTCCTTCACACAAATCCTGATCCCTTGCAATAACCAACTCCCAAGTACAATAGCTCCAATCCAAATAATCCACACTGAGGGCTTCCAAGGGTGTTTGAGGTCCCGCGTTGACACTCAACAACTCCTTTCAACACGCCGGTCGTCTCACGGTGCACAGGGAGACACGGGCGTTGGGCATGTACATAGAATTGCACCAATAGAATAATGGAAAAAGAAGCCCTGAAATTGGCATATGAACACAAATCAAGCAAGATTGGGGAAAGATGGAAACATACACAATCACAGCCATAGACCCCTCATTCCCTGGACTCAAGACCTTCCCTTGACTCGCCAACATGATGCCCTGAACCAAGTCAAATAAGATGGCCAAATGCCATGTGTCAAAAGTCACTACACAAACCCCAAAAATGTGTTCACTCCCAAGCCTCTAAATCCTAGCCCATTAGGGGAGGTGGCGTGTCATGGCCTAGAGTGGCACTCAGGACCATGCCCTACCGTGACATAACTTTGGTTGGACTTGGAGTCGATTGGGCTTGGAGAATTGCCCCATGAAGATGACCTCACAACATAGCAAATTTAGGCAAATCACACCATAATGCCCAAAATTCAATTATATACTCAAAAATGCATACGGCAAATGTTCAAATGCTCCATGCCTGTGTCAAACCGGAAAGTAATATACAAGGGTGATATAGACCAAAGGTCCATGCCCAAGAATATCCCAACATTGGCTCGCAAATCCCTCCGGATATATACATGCCATGCTTCACAAGTCAACTCACGAATTTGAGACCTAGTTTTGTGAGGCCTCGTGTGCCACGCCAAAGTGACCACGTAATCCGACATATGGTGAGGTGCAACACCGAAGCACATGCCAACATATGAGCAACATACCATAGTTCACGGATCTCTAGGCACTTTACTGTTAGCCAACCAGTTGAGCACATAAAATACAAAAATGAGCATAAAATGAGGTCAAAAACATGCAAATGTTGCCAAATTCAAAGTAGTCACAATAATATATAACTTCGCTCACCCATGGTATCCACATATGGTTCAACACACAATGGCTTGGGACCATTTGCGAACAATTCCCCCACTCGGATCCCCACATGGACGCATAGGTACACCTTCGAACCTCCTCACGACATGCACCATGAAAATGGGAAAATTGCTAGTGGCGCTTGTGGGTCGCTCCGTAAGCCTTCCCACATGCACTATATGTGCGGTAGACTTAGTCTAGCGCTATGGAGCTCACCATTAGGACATGGGCGAAGCCCTTGCCACGTATGACTCCACATATCTTCCTACAAACGGAGATATATAACATGGGCATGAGCATAGCGAAGCACATACCATCCATATAACACATACCCTTAAAAGTGGCTCCCACCATGGTATGCCATGCCCCTCCGTGGACATAACTTCACGTTAAAAATACGTAGGAACCCAAGGAAAGTCTCTATGCAACACCAACGCTCATGCGGTACACTCGAAAGCCGCATTAAAATGTTCGGTTGCATGGTCCAAGAGTTATAAATCACTTTCTACCCTCTTGACCATTATCCCTTGCTACACCGGGCATGTGTACACATCAAAGGCGTTTGACGCTTCCTAAATTAAAGTGAGACCAAGGCGATTCCAGGCCATATATCAAAATTGGTATTCCTCGCAGTGAGCCGGAGATATGATGTTTCAAAGTGGCCTCACGAATCAATCTTGTTTCACCTATATCTCCAAGAAAAATGAAGGAGACCACAAAAGGAAGGTTGATTCGTGATCGGGAAAAAACGTGGGACCACTTGAAATTCATCATATCCAGTGCGGCGACCTCGAAATTAAAAATCTGATTCTGAATGTCTGAAAAAATCGGATTAATTTTGCGAGTGTATAACATAAAAATTGCGGAGGCAACGAACCCTTTTCTGATGAAATTTAACCCTTCATCGGGGTTTCCGCTAAAATATCTGGAAATAACAGTTAACCAATCGGTTACCGCAAAATCGGGAGCCAACTGACAGTCGCCGATACATTGACCATCAGAACGGATAGCTGAAAAATTACGGAAACATTATGATAAAAAAACCCTGTTGATTCCTGATATTCTGATATCTCGGTTTTGAATATGGCCGCTCATAGCTGGAATGGCCAAGCCTATCACACTATCACATCTGGTTAGGTCAGGTGGATGGGAGAGTATGATATCAGCCAATGGCGGCTTGCCGGCACATAGATACACACCCCAAGTGACCCAAACATGGCCACGGGGGTCCGAACCGGCTTCACTCGGCGGCCGAGATATGGGCCGGAATACCGGCCAATCCCGCCGCCGTTACCACCACTTTCTCGCCCTATGAGGTGGGAAAATGAGGTGAAAAATAGAATGGAGAATTAACATGCTAAATGCATATGGCACCCATACGGGAGTGTAAACACAGGGTTTTTATGAGGGTTTGGTAGCTGAAAACCTGCACTGGTATAGAACGCGCTGCTTCGGAGCTCGAAGTACGCAGAAAAACGCCGCCGCCGAAACTGCGTTGTCAGATTCTAAATTAGCACTCGCAAAAATTTTTCGCTGGTGTCTGTGGTTTCATGGTATCGCGCTTTCGGCCGCAGAAGTGCTGCGGCTGTCACGCGCTCTCCACAAAGCGCCTTGAAACCAGGCAAACGGTCACGAGCTTTGCAGAAGGTCCGTTCCAAAGCCGACCTTCTGTTTTTCACCAAAAAACCGCGCCGTACTTTAGTATATTTTCCGTACTGCAAAAAGTACATACCCTACAATGCTCTACGCAGCGCAAAACGACTGACATGCAGGAACGCCTTTTGGAAAAGACACAGGGGTCGTGGTGCACGCCGGAAGCATACCTCGAAGCCACGGAGGTCTCTTTCCTCCATCAGGGCCTCGGCGGCTCGCGCCACGCCGTCCGCCCAGGCCACGAGGGGAAGGTACCTTGGTTGAGGGCACATTTTGGTTTGGTTGTTGCAGCTAAAGCAAAGGAGGACGACTAACCCACATACACAACGACAAGGACAACGGAGGACGCTTGACGAAGACCCTTGCATGTCGTACTTGCATTGTTGCTTGCTTTTTTGTTTGCGTTGAGTTTAAAAGTCAAACATGTTGAAAAACTTTTAACCTAGAACAAAGCTCATAACTTACCCACAATTGCGTAACGCATATATTCGTATAATTTTTTTGGTTTTGGATGCTTTCATCTTTGTTTTTTCTTGATTTACTAATGACGGTTGACGGGCTGCTTGGCAGGGCTAGTCGCCAGTCGGCAGCCTGCCCACAGAGCCGCACATGCGCCGGCGTTTGAACGACGACGACCGTGAAGTCACAAGACAATTAAATATAGCACTAGAGGAGATGCCCGCGTGAACGCGGGCATACAGCCAACAAACTGAACTAAGTACCATACAGGGGGGTGCAAAAAGACAAAGGGGAAAAACTCCGAAAAGGTCGAAATTTGTAAATGTCTGTGTCGTATTTCTACAGCATTTCCCGTGTAGGTCCTTCGGATTTTACCGGATTCGTATTTCATACCATGCGGTATTAGATGGCGGCAGTAGGCGTCTAATGTTTTTTAGGCAATGGTGTTATTGTTGTGTAATTTAGTGTGATTTAATGAAGTTTTTGTGCCTCTCGTGACCAATCTTTGTTTATTGGGGATGTTAAGATATCTGCAGCGAGATGCCACTGCGTGTCAACTGCAACAATGCCTCCGCACTGCGCCCGACGAAGCCAACAACCAGACAAACAAAAAGCGTCCCAGAGGATCCCATGGCACTGCACCGCCTACCAAGAGACGCCTCAACGGAACTGGCGACGACAGGACTTGGCTGAAGTGGAATGAAGCCCAGCGCCGAGAGGCTGTCAACAGCCTCGCCAGTACATCATACAACGCTTTGGTCTTGCGAGTATGTGCCTGCGCGTAGCCGTCCACGTCTGTGCGACGTAGTGCGCCGCGACAACTCTCAAGCTTTGCTCCTCTTGTCTTCCAGTATGGCTCTGGGTGCCCGCCGTTCAGCACCCTTTGCATTTGGCGGCAGCACTTCACGAATGGCGAGGGCTCTCGCCGGCAAGGAGCTCCTGGGCTACTCACTGCAGAGGAGGAGAATGACATGTTGCAAGTATGCTGTTATGTAGTGGGCGCTAAAGGCCGCAGAGAAAGGGTCCTGACAAACCGGCTCTGTCTTGTTCAGTACATCAGGACCATCCTAGCCGAAGGAATTGTGTTTGACATCAAGGTCATCCAAGCGCTGGCGCAAGAGGTGGTGCGAGCACACAAACCAGAGACCGAGCACTTCAGCGTCTCGCGAGACTGGGCGAACAAGTTCAAAAAGAGACACAGCTTTGGTCTGAGAAGCTCTGACGGCTGCGCTGTGGTTGGACTCGGCGCCACGGATGCCACGTCCACCATTTTGTCACATGCATCACGAGCGATCGACTGGAGTCCAATGAGCAAGAGTTGATCCGAGAGAACGCGTGGCGCGAAACCTACAACGCTGTCGTGAGAAACCCAAGGAGGTTTGACATCCCATGGGACGGAGCAATCGGCGAAGATCTGCAGCTCGCAATGCATGAGACACCAGTGCACTATGTGCCCAAGTTCGCCGCCGCCTACTCCAACAAGAAAAGACTCGTTGTAGCTTGGTCGAACGACAAGCGGTAACAGACGGCGTGTCCTGTCCTCACTCGGAGTGGGAAGGTGCTGCTGACGCAGGTGATCATCCGTGAAAAGTCCAAGAGGTGTTTGGTGCAAGGCGATGGGATTGACCCGAACATTGTCCATATGTATGCAGAGAAGAAGATGCAGACGGGCGCAACCTTTATTGCTCTGCTCCACCAGATTGGGTCGCGCTTGAAAGCGACCAAGAGAGCCCTGGACCTCCCTGTGTACGCGCCCTCAATTGTCTTGATGGACTGGGCTCCCTGCCAGGGCAAAGAGTTCCTTGAACAACCGGAGGGGGAGGAGCAGAGTGTGCACCTGTGGATCGTGAAGGAGATCCGTGACATGTGGGTTTTTTTTGGTATTCCCCAGGAGTCTCACCTCAGCAATCCAGGGGATCAGTTGCCAAATCCCAGCATGAGGAAGTACATCATGAGCAGAATCCGAGAGCGAGCAGTGAAGCACGGGATCCTGGTGCACACCAAGGTGCTGCCGAGCCGGACCAAGCTGGACGTGTGTGAGAGGACCATGAAGAAGTTGCTGCTGCGCTGGATTGGTGAGTGGATGCACATCCCTGCGTTGAGTTCCCAGATCACTGTTTCTTGGCGGATGTGTCTAGATCAGACTCCCATTGCCGGGAGTGTGGATAACATTGAGATTCCAAGGGGGGTGATTTGTTTAGGGCCACTTGTGGAATTGCGCCCAGTGGTTGAACAGAGAGAAGAGGAGGAACTAGTGGTTCCAGAAGCCCTAGAACCAGAACCAGGAGAGGATGCTGAACCTGCCCCTGCGACTGCCCCTAGGTTGGACGAACTTTTTGCAGTGGATGTAGCTGCAGCAGCAGCAGCAGTGCCACGCCCCAGAAGGAGGCCGACAGTGGGCGTAGCAAGGGAACGCGACGCGACGCGACGCGACGCGACGCATCAGCGCGCAGCAAGCCAGCGCGACGCCAAGAATAAGCGCGCCGCAGTGAGGAAGAAGGCAGACGACAGCAGCGACGACAGCAACGACGACAGCAGCAGTGACGCCGATGATGAATGCGATCACTTTGATCTGTACGTGTCACATCGCACACACACCTGCTAATTTATTTGCCACTTTGTGTTTTTTTGCAGCCTCTGCAGTCAGGGGACTCTGCAGTTCGAGCGACGACACGTTTTTTTAACCTTTTTTCTCAGTGTTGATATATTATGCCCAAATCCGTGTGTACCAGTTTGTCCTTTCGACCTGTGCCAGGTTCCCTTGCGCCTGTGGAAAGCTGCTCTGGGGCTGTGCAAGGCTGGTATGGGTTTGTGGAAGGTTGTCCACTTTGGAAGGCTGCTTTGGGCCTGTGGATGGCACAGTGCCTCTGCTAATGTACTGTCTGCTCTGCAGATGCACACAGGTGTCCGAGGGTCCAGTTATTCACAGTGAGCGGACTCGCTGCTCCTTTTTTTTTTGTGACATAGTGGTGGGTCAGTGGTGGGAAGGCTCCCTTGCACCCTAGTATACTTTGGATCAAGGCACGAACACTGTTATAGATTTTTTTTGTATTCAACATGCCTTCCTGCTACGTTGTGCTTTATTCTCTTTAATTGTTTCGGCGGTGGCAAAAGCAGGGTTTGATTTATAAAAGAAAAAAATTTATAGAAAAAAATTTAAAAAGAAATATTTGTGTGCATGGAAGTTTTTTAAAAAATCTGTAATATAGCATAAGTGAATCAAAAAACAAAACAAACAAAAGGAAACGTTGTTAGATAAAAGTTGACGCATGGAAGCAGAAATATTTAGAAAAATTTAAATTCTAAAAAAGTGTAAACTTTTAGTAGTTGGTAAACAATTTCTTTACTGAAAGTGCTAAAGCAAAAGGGATGTTGGTCAACATTAGGTGCATTTCTGAATTTAGACACGAAAACCACATGTGTTTTCCCAATTTTGGCACTGAAAAGTGGTTTCAAACCGCACGGCTCTAATTTTAGCTTCATTTGGGGTTTCTCACTCCCCTGTATTGCACCCCACGGTCACTGAGCGCATTCTACTTCGTCATGGAACCAAATGCTAAATGATGCCCAACAAAGTCACGTCCAAAGCCGAAAATGTTTTCTTACTTTGCAAACACGTAGCTTCTGCTATGTTTTGTGCCGCTGCACCAAATGTCCCTGTTCTGTCGCTTTTACCCACCTACGAGTACTGAAGTACCAATAGCCTCGGACGCCAACTACTTACTTTATTTTATTGAATTTCAATGCCTTACATGTGGCAGATGCGAGGCGGCTGGCTGCAGCCGCCACGCAGCGCAAATCAAAGCACGCGCGGTTGCGAACAAAGCGACAACGAACATGAACACAATACACAATTAAATATAGTACTACAAGAGATGCCCGCCCAAACGCGGGCATAGCGACCCCGAATCAATCTACAACTTCTTGGGAATCCGGCCAACAAACTAAACTAAGTACCATATTGCACGCAACCGCCATTGAGTACATTCTACTTCAACATGGGACCAAAGGCTCAATGATGCGCTACAAAGTCTCGTCGAAAACGGAAAATGTTTTCTTATTGTTCAAACACGTAGCTTCTGCTGTGTTTGGTGCCGCTGCACCGAATGTCGCTGATATGTTGCCGTTACTGACCTACGAGTACTGAATTAGTAATAGCCTCGGAGGCCCACTACTTAGTTTATTTTACTAAATTTTAATGCCTTACGTGGCAGATGACAGGCAGCTGGTTGCAGCCGCCAGGTAGCGCAAATGACAGCACGCGCAACTGCCAACAGGACGACAACGAACATCAATACAATACACAACGAAACATTGTATACAGAAGATGCCCGCGTAAAGGCGGGCATAGCGACCGTGGCTGAATCTACAGCTTCTTGAGAATCAGGCCAATAAACTGAACTAAGTACCATATTGCACCCAACCGTCACTGAGCGCATTCTAATTCAACATGGTCCAAATGCTCAATGATGCGCTACAAATTGTCGTCGAAAACGGAAAATATTTTCTTACTTTGCAAACACGTACCTTCTGCTGTGTTTGGTGCCGCTGCACCAAATGTCGCTAATTTGTCGCCGTTACTAACTTATGAGTACTGAATCAGTAATAGCCTCGGAGACCCACTACTTAGTTTATTTTACTAAATTTAAATGCCTTACGTGGCATATGCCAGGCGGCTGGTTGCAGCCGCCAGGTAGCGCAAATCGCAGCACGCGCGACTGCGAATAGGACGATGACGAACAACAATACAATACACAATTAAATATAGTGTAGAGGAGATGCCCGCGTAAACGCGGGCATAACGACCGTGGCTGGATCTACACCTTCTTGGGAAACCGGCCAACACACTGAACTAAGTACCATATTGTACCCAACCGTCACCGAGTGCAATCTGCTTCAACATGGGACCAAACGGTAAATGATGCGCTACAAAGTCTCGTCGAAAACGGAAAATGTTTTCGTACTGTGCAAACAGGAGGCTTCTGCTGTGTTTGGTGCCGCTGCACCAAATGTCGCTGCTACTGACCTACAAGGACTGAATTACTAATAGCGTCGGACGCCCACTACTTAGTTTATTTTACTAAATTTTAATGCCTTACATGGCGGCTGGTTGCAGCCGCCAGTTAGCGCAAATCACAGCACGCGCGACTGCGAACAGGCGACGACAAATGACAATACAATCTAAAATTAAATATATTATAGAGGAGATCCCCGCGTAAACGCGGGCATACCGACCGTAGCTGAATCTACAGCTTCTTGGGAATACGGTCAACAAACTGAACTAAGTACCATATTGTACCCAACCGTCACCGAGTGCAATCTACTTCAACATGGGACCAAACGGTAAATGATGCGCTACAAAGTCTCGTCGAAAACAGAAAATGTTTTCCTACTGTGCAAACACGAGGCTTCTGCTGTGTTTGGTGCCGCTGCACCAAATGCCGCTGATCTGTCGCCGCCACTGACCTACAAGTACTAGACTAGTAATAGACTTGGACGTCCACTCCTTAGTTCATTTTGCTATCTTGTAATGCCTTACATGGCAGATGGCAGGCGGCTGGTTGCAGCCGCCAGGTAGCGTAAATCACAGCACGCGCGACTGCGCAAATCCTTCGGTGCACGCCACAGACCAACACACCTTAGTTCAGAACCGGCCATTTTGTGGCCAAGGAGACGGAGCAACAGCGAACAGTGCCCAGCTTTTACCCTTGTACAACTGTACATAGAATCCACCATTTCGGCAACCATGCCAAATTACGCCGGACCAAGAAGGAAAATGTATCACAATGAAAACTATGTAAGTTCCAATCACAATGATATGAAAACCGCATCCATACCGTTCCGAAAAAAAGAAATAAATATCTGCTTGGCCACAAATTCGTCGCCGGCCTGTTGCGCGACACCCAACTTGAGTACGGGCCGCGACCCCCCCCCCCCTGTCCTGAGGCGTTCAACTCGCCCAACTGTGGCCCCCCAAACAGACCTTCTGTTTTTTACCAGAAAAACGCACCGGACTTTAGTATATTATCCGTACTGTAAAACTACATATCCTAATACAACGCTCTGCGCAGCGCAAAGCGACCTATATGCGGGAACGCGTTTTGGAAGAGAAACAGGGGTCGTGGTGCACGCCGGAAGCATACCTCGAAGCCACGGAGGTCTCTTTCCTCCCTCAGGGCCTCGGCGGCTCGCACCACGCGGTCCGCCAAGGCCACGAGGGGAAGGTACATGGGTTGTGGGCACATTTTGGTTTGGTTGTTGTAGCTAAAGCAAAGGAGGACGACTAACCCACATACACAACGACAAGGACAACGGAGGACGCTTGACGAAGACCCTTGCATGTCATACTTGCGTTGTTGCTCGCTTTGTTGTTTGCATTGAGTTTAAAACTCAAAGAAAAAAATTTTAACCTAGAAAAAAGCTCACCGGTTGTGTAGAATTTCATTCCGCATATACGTCCATAATTCTTTTGGTGTCGGATGATTTCATTGTTTTTTTTTTCTTGAATTACTACCGACGGTTGACGGCCTGCCTGGCAGGGCCAGTCGCCAGCCGGCGGCCCGCCCACGGAGCCGCACAGGCGCCGGCGTTTGAACGACGACGACCATGAAGAGAATACACAATTAAATATAGTAGAGAGAGAGAGAGATGGTGCAGCAGGCTCGCAGATTGGCACAGAATTAATTCAAAAATTATTTTCAAAGGTCGCAGAAATATCGATTCGCAGGTTTTACAAGCTAGGGGGAGTAGTTGAGAACTTCAAGCATCTCTTCAACAACCAAAAGCAACAGAGATCACCGTAAGAATCTCAAGCACAGCCGCTCGCGATGGGCTAGAATCTCGTGTTTTGAGCTTGCTCAAAACGCTAGTTTAAATTCATAGATCTTCATTCGGCCTTTGTCCGTTTGTTTTCCTTTGTGCAATGTTCCGGCTTCACGGGAGAAGTGGAATGCAGGAAGCTGTTGTGATATCGGACGATTCGGCGATGGAATCTGAGACGGCCAAGGAATTAGCCGAATCAATTGAAGATCATGTTGCGCAAACAGGATGCCGAGATGGAAAAATTACGAACACAATTGGCGGCTACGGAGATCGAGAAGGCAAAGAGGAAGACATCCCGTTCTAGGAATTTGAGTTTGGACGAAATTGAATAATTCTTGAAAAAGTGTATCTACAGAGCCCATCTGCACTTCATCAGTTTCGCCAAACGCAGGCCAAAACCCTGCCAAATCAATGCAAATGCAAAAGTGACTGTTTTTTGTTGTCTTGCAACATGCCATGTGGTGCATTTTGTGCCTGCTAAGTTGCCTGACAAATTGGTGCACGTACCGCATGTATATGAATGCATACGGTTGAGGAACAGCCATTATAATAAGACAAATCAAGCCAAGCCAACGCCTCCTGATGCAATTTGGCGCGCGCCCAATCGAGAAATCCGTAATAAAGTGTGTGCAACTGGGGTTGGGCCGTGTTCTAATCGCTTCATTCCTGTCTACAATCATGTTTGGTGTGCATAGCCTGGCGTTCCAGAAAACCCCCCCCAAAACCCAGCTTTTCAAACTCCATATCTAGCCGTCTCCCTGGCCTTTAGCACCATAAAAATTTGAAAGAGCACCCTCAAAATAGGGGGTACACATCCAAATTACCTTTTGGTCCCCCACTTTTGACCCCTTTGTGAGGGTGTGGTTTTACCTATTTTGAGGTATTCTAGCTGTATACTCCAGATGGTGGGCAATACAACAACAACAACAACAAAGCATGAATGGCTTTTTGGCTGGGTCCATGGAAGGTCACTTGAAATGTAATGTACTCAAAAATGAATTACATGTGTTTCGGTCTCTTCACAAACCTCCTTAGACGGACAAAGGAATGAAACATTGCCTCACGAGGTAGACCCTTGCGAGCATACCATGTGCGGATACCCCAATCAAGGGCATCCAATGCTAAACTATGTTTCAGCCCCCACCTGGTAACATAGGGCTTTGATAACTTGAAGCCGTGAAAACAGTGCCTTATATCCATCTTAAATCCCTGGTTTCTCCACTCCGTGGGAATTGAAGAACATTTTGCAAGATTCCGCCACTTCCTTAGAAGTGGCGCACTGTGGCACACACACCAATGGACCCACACCGGAACACTCCAACCCAAGGCTTCCCATGCCTTCCTTACATGTGCTTCATAGTCAATGCACGTGGCCATGGGGACCCTACCCACAAACCGCCAAACCCTATGCATGTGCCACAAAGATTGCAGCATCATGCGGAGTACAACATCGACACAGACGTTTTGCCTTCCCTCCCAACAGACCGTCAAATGACAATGCCTTTGAACAATGGCAACCAATTGTGCATGAAGCTCTGGGGTCTCAATGAAAAGCCTTGCACCATTGATATCAATGGTGTGCTCCTTTTCCTTTGAAGGGGGGCGCAACACACGCTCGGCAACTGGTATTTTTTTTGCTTCTTGTGTCACATGGGAGAAAAAATGGGACACCTCCTTTAGGGCTGCTGCCCCCCCATGCATGGAGGCATCCTTGCGGGTGCGCTTGCCAATGCCTGTGGCCACCCGGGCCGCACAGTGAACCACATCCCCAATCTGCTTGTCAGGGGGTACACACCCATACATTGCCCCAATACGTACGGCTCAAGGGAGGGAAGTCGGGCATGATTCTTAAACACGTCTGAAACTGTGCATATGTTACATTGCCATTCCAACATTTACCACAACTGGCACACATCATCACCGTACCGTCACCTGTTTTAAATGCCAACACCTTCTTTGGTTGTTGGTTTATGTCAACAGTGAATGTGTTTTGCACTTCCTTAATTTGATGATTCAAACGCCCAACAGCATCCATGCGTTGTAGGTGGGGGGTGTCATCCCCCCCGTCGAACACCCTTAGAGCGCGATTAAAATCACTGCACCTAACGACTGCGGCACCACTGCACATGGCACGGGCCTGGTATCAACATGGACAGCACTGGGCAGGGCAGGGTGGGGACCAGTTCCAAGCATGCCATAAGATAGGGCGTAATGAGGACGCGAGTAGGGATGAAACCCAATGCTATACGCTTTGTTGTGTTATGGCAGGTTCCACGTTTTGGGCTGTTGAGCCCTTGCTCGCTTGGTACGCATTGTGTTACATTTGTACCCGGGTAACAAACAATGTTCCCACACGTTGTCGTGTGTAAGAAAGGTTCTACATTCGCGGAACATTTTTGTCCCCAGGTGCAAAATCCGGGTACACATGTTCAGCGGTGTCCCCACTGATCCCCATCAGGGTCGTCCCGGACGTGGTACAACTTTCCATGTTCCCCGCGAGCGCTGTGGAGGGTACCGGTTTACACCTCGCACCTAGTAGCCAAGGGAATGTTGAAGGCTTGTAAGCAAATGTGAAGTCGTTGGTGTACGTGGCGGGGTGGCACTCCTATCCAAGTGGCTGTTGGATGACCTCCGTCAAAAGGGTTCTTACTTTAGCTGGCACTTACCAACTCCATCAACGTTGTGGATATAGACCTCTAGTAGAAAAGGTTTCCGGCGTAAGTTTAGCATGTGGCATGTGTTTGGGTCGAGTGATGTTTCACAGGAGGAGTTGGATGGCGACATGCATTGAGCTGGACCCTATAGCGCCACTGATTGACGGAGGGATATAGTTGGGGATAACAGGAGGGATAGGGCGGTGAGCAATTATGCCTTCACCCCATGTCCTATTTTTTTTGCTCCCATAAAAAGTGGCCATTACTATATTTAGGTTATTGTCCTCATCCCCGTCCTCCAACCTCCGGGCAAAGAGCCATGCACGTGCCCTCATGGAAATAGCCGCACCCCTAGATGGATAGATGCCTCATGCAGGCATCACTCCTAGAACCAGCTGTGTGCAAATTGTGCTTGTTTATTTGCATTAGTGTTGTCGGTTTAAAAACAAGTTTCCTTGTCCAGAAACAAATGCCTTTGTTTTATTTTTTTGTGTGGCCCACATACCGCAGGTGCACAAATGACCCACTCCATGCACAACATGTGGGGGACATAGAAGTGCGCCGAGCACCCCGTTTGAAAGGGCCCAAACACATACAACACTGACACGAATAAATGGTGCATACATGCATGTGCTTCTCAAGCCTACAAAACTAAACTAAACTAAACTAAACTAAACTAAAACTGCACTGTGGCTAGAGTAAGACAGGGCATCGGACATGCCATATGTCCATCATTGTGTTGAGACAGGTTGAATGCATTCCCAACAAGTGCTTCTTTTTTTGCTCTGTGTGGTTTTGTCATTGCAAATTGCGACTACTTTGTGTTCCCTATATTGGTGCAATCGTGGGGATTTGGGCAGCTGTAGGGCACACGTGAAGAGGAATGTTCAAAACCACGAATGAGACGGAGTGGTGTTAGTCCACTACATGAGCGAGACACAAGTCATATCTAAGTTCTATCCCAAGGCTACATCTTATGGGCCAATCCCTTTTTAGGTGGATTGTTTTGCGGAGGAAAGCAAGGCACTGCCGGAAGTGCCCACAACATGTATGCCCATGTGTGGTAGATAATGGAAAAGTGCGGGGGGGTTCGTTCCTAGTGACCATGAATGATCCAAATTGTTGGGGAATTTAGAGGGGTGGCGGGGGGTGGTGAAGTGCAGACCAATGTGGATCACTCACAAATCGTTGTAGCCATGCTTTTGGGTCACATCATTTGCATAACAATTTGCTTTTTTTGAACTCTTTTACAAGGAGAGTTGGCGATCGTCTGTTGCCTTTTCCTTGCATTCCACATTTGTGGATCTTTTGTTGCTTTGTGTCTGATTCAGTTCCCATCTCAATTTGTTCAATGGCAAAGTATCCTGACCAACAATTGCAGGATTCGTGGGTGTGCGCTTTGTGCTTAGTATTTCTGAATCACGCTTTGCCCGGACTGCAACCCAAGTCCTAACCCCCCCCCCCCCCAACAATTCCCTCCCCTTAATAATTTCCCCACTCATGAATAATTTCCCCTTTCAGTGGTTATTTCAAATGGCTTTATCATTCCCCCCCTTGTGCAATTTGGCAAGAGACGGGCGAGACATAGAAGAGTGGGTCAACAACTTAAACATTGTAGATCGTTGTGTATCACTCTAGGCCAAAGCATTCGACGGCATGGTTGCTTGCGCAATCATCGCAATTGTTTGTTGCATATGTTGCATGAACCCGTTGGAGTTGGCTCTTGGCAATCGCATCATGTTGAGACAAATTGTCATCACAAGAGGACACACAACTAACATCCTCATCATCATCATGCTCAATACAAGGGAGAACAATATTCCTTTGGCTACCAGACCGGACGGAGGACCGGTCCGGTCTTGTGGGTAAAATTACCACTTGTTGGGCAAAGATAGGGTCAAGGGTTAGGAAAGCTGGCCGAAATGATGGTTTAGATGGTTTTCTTAGATTCAACAATATTTTAAAGAAAAGCAGTAAGACCGGTTTCAGAGACCGGTGAGACCGGTCTTTGTTTTCTATACCGCTTGGTGACCCTTTGGAGCACTTTGGAGCACTTGATGACACTTCCCTCCCATACTTGCCTTTGCGCGCCCATCGCGGCATGCAAGTCACCAAACACCGTACACACACGGTTTGCAGAGACCGGTCAGACTGGTCTTTGCAAAATCATCTAAACCGCATCGGACCGCTTCACTTTAGACCACTTTAGAACACTTTACAGCAGGACCGGTCAGACCGGTCTTTGCAAAGTGATCTAAACCGCATCGGACCGCTTCACTTTAGACCGCTTTACACCACTTTAGGTGCTAAAGTGTGCTAAAGTGTGCTAAAGTGGTCCGGTCCGTTCGGTTTGCAAAGACCGGTCCGACCGTTCCGACCGGTCTTCCTGAAATGAACGTTTCAGCCCAAAACACTAAAGTGGCACGAAGCGGTCTAAACTGAACGGTTGGTGATTAAAGTGACCCCAAGTGGTAAGTTTGCAAAGACCGGTGGACCGGTCCTGAAAATATTCGCATATGGTAGCCAAAGGAATATTCATCTTATGACTACAGATCACAAGCATGGGTGCATATAATCCCCCGCCCCTTTCTTAATTCCCCCCTTTTGGCCAGCCAACCAACCCTGATTTCTTTCTGCCCCCGGGGGAATTCATGGTGGGGGGGGGTTAAGGGGGCATCTTGGGCGGTGTGCACACGCTCTACGCACAGTGTGCACAAAGTTTGTGCAAGACCATACCAAAGCTGCATAGTAGTGCCTAGTAGCACAAGAGGCAAAGGCGAAGATTACATAGTGACTTTGGATTGCATCGCCTTCACATTGACTCATGAGCCCCTCCTGGGGGCTCATCCTACCAATGCAGAGAGAACCACACACAGCCACCAGGGACAAAAAAGCGTTGTTTGCTGCGAGAATTGTCTCAGTGCTTCCCTTCATGCTTCCCTTCAACCTGAATTTTCTTTCCACATCGTCATGCTACTCCACTGCTTGCCAGCTGTACTTGCCTTATGGCGATCAAAGTGAATCCGCAACCTATACTTGTGTTCCATTCCAGCCGTCGGGTGATGAGGTCATTCTTGTGGTGTTCATTGCTTGCCGCTATGAGTGTAGACCTCGAGTTCTAGGCACATCTTGCGCCAGTAATGGAGGTGGAAGACGAAGCATAGGTCAGTACCAGACCTCAGCGGTCTCATGGGTCGTGGTGTGTTGCGTTCTTTGTGCTGTGACCAGCCCTTGACTCTGCACCCCCTCTCAAGTGTTCCTCTTCGTCCTCCGAAGGGCTCTTGTTGTTGGTATGTAGCACCTTGAAGCGGGATGGGGAATGGTCCCAGCAGTTCTGCTGGTGAAGCACAATTCCGTGCCTTGCTCAAGGACATCTCACAAAGCCCCACCACGCGAGCCAACAGTTTGCACGCCCTCTACGAACACCTGAAGCTGCAGCCCAACCATCCCACGGCCCTTTCCTCTGCTGTCTTCCCAGCCAGCGGCGCCCTGACGCCTGCCGAGACTTCCGCACTGCAGGACGCCTTCGAGGACGTCTTCGCATTCGTCTATGAACACGGGGCATGGGAGATCAAGTGGAAGGCGCTGCACTTGCTGGTGGAGCTCCTCGCCGGTGCCGATGACAAGGCGCTCGAAGTCATGGCGGGTCCGAGTCTCGCACAGCTGCTGGTGACCGTGCTGCGCACCCAAACCAAATGCCCCTGGTCGGCGGCCGAGGACGCGATGCTGGAGAACGCCACTGGGGCGCTGCGCTCCCTTTGCTTCTCGCGGCGCTTCTCCCCCCTGTTCTCCGCTGAGGGCGGGCCGCGGCTGCTGAACGACGTGGCGGGCCTGTTCCCGGAGTACATCAAGTACGAGGTGGCTGCCGATGCAGTGCTGGTGCTGAGCGTTCTGTCCGCCTTCGAGCGCCTGGACCTCGAGGCTGCGACGACGCACGTGCACCTTACAGAGCGCATGCTGACGGACGCGCACACGCCCAGCCGCCACGCAGCTGCCCACGCGCTCTGCATCTACGCAGAGCACAGTGACCCCAGTGCCTTGCAACAGAACTTGGACGTGATGGTCGCCAACGGCCTGTTTACGACGGTGGACACTCTCCTGCGGCAGCGGGGGCTGCTGCCCGACGAGCTGCGGGTGCCACTGGCCCAGGAGGCGGATCCCCACCGGGAGCTGGAGTGCCTCCTGAACGCGCTGGCCGTGTGCCTTGGATTCCCGCGGTACTGCGAACAGTTCCCGTCGGAATGCCTGCCGTCGGTGATTCGTGTCCTGGACCAGTCGCGCACGACGATGCGGCTGGTGGGGCTGCCAGGAGGCACGGAGATGGCGGAAGTGGATGATGCCATCAAATACTACGCCTGCCACGTGCTCTACCAGCTGTCCAAGTACGACCAGCACCGGGGCCGGATGGTCCAGTTTGGCGCCTTGGGGGTCCTGATGCGAGCCCTGTTCACGCTGGTGCACGCAACCACAGAGGTGAGTTTGTCTGTCTTGGGCTGTGGCACGAGAGCAACCGCCCGATTTAGTCCCAAGCAGGAATCTGCTTTGGCCCCTGAGACGGTTTGTTTGTGTTTCTTAGATTCCCTCGATCGGCGACGAAAGTCGGACCAGGCATGCCGCTGGCCTTAGGTGAAGTACACACTGTGCCAACACTACCCTTGGATTGTATTGGGGGGGTACTGGCGCACGATTTTTTTCGTGTGGTCTGCAAGACAAAGGGCCTGAGGTTACCAATCACCACCTCCTCAGGACCCTTGGGCACCATTGCACAACCGCACTGCCCCATCCCTTGAGAAGGTTGGGACTGGGCGAGGTGAGGGCTCAAGGGGGAGGGAATGCAGACCTCCTGTCCCGCCTGGAGAACCTAGCATCGGCCATTGTCGGCTAGTCAGAAATTTTTCATTTTTCCAGTCATTTTTCCAGTTCGGCCGGCAAAATTCATCACCGGCACCTGAGGGAAAGGTGGCAACGCTATGGAAAAATGGGGAAAATGGGACAGGAAAAAATGGGACAGGAAAAAATGGGAAATTTGTCCCAAAAGGTCTCATTTTTGTCCGATTTTTCTCCAATTTCCTACGAATTTCAGACATTTTTTCTACATTTCCCACGCATTTTTGGCACTTTCTCACATTTCCCCATTTCCCCCCATTTTCCCCCATTTGTCTCCATTTCACCCCATTTTCCCCCATTTCCCCCCATCTTCCTCCATTTTTCCATTTTCCCCATTGTTCTTTACCTCTGCGGCCTAACACCGACGCCTGTAGCATTGATGTGGGCTTTTTTTTTGGGGGGGGTGGGGTACTCCCAAAGAGAATGAGACAAAGACTCACTCACCAGTGACCAATGGCCATACCAGACGTAGTGCACTGCCACACGGGGGCTCCAAGACGTTTCTGAAAATGCGGCGGGTGCAGGTTTGTATGGGAGAGTTGAGTGCAAAACATGCAGCCCCGTGAAAAGGGATTCGGGAGTTCCTCATCATCGGCCCAAACACCTAAATTCCCTAGATGCGACCCCAAAGCTACTTGGTCACCCCCAATGTCCGATTTGCCCTGCAAAGGCTCCCCATTGGCTTTCCCATTCTGGAGTCCTCCCGTTGTGGAATGCCTAGGAGATCACTCGTGGTAACCGCTAGAGGCGCAGTGATGCTCAGGCTTCTGGACGCGAATTTCAGGGGGCAGCACACCAAAGGGGCAGTACACAGATAGACTGTCTCACACTCCCAAGGCACCACCCCTGGAGGTTGTCGAGACCGCCTCAAGCCCTGTAGCCCCAAAGCACAGCCCGTGGAGGTCTCGCGGTGTTTGGGGTGCACCGTGCGCACATGTAGGGTGACTGGTCAAAGATTCAGGGCTGGTCAAATGACGTGGCAGATACTGCCTGGCTCACGGTCGTTCTTACCAAGTGACGTCATCGATGAGTTGGCTAAATCCGAAGATATCAGCCCTTGATCCACACTACTCATATGTGCAAAAAAATCCTGATTTTGGGGCACTAGGCCCCATGTTAGGAAGAATTTTTGTAGACAACCTGGGGATGCGAACAGAAAAATTGGTGCATTCCTGATCGGGTTGCGTCACGGTCGTGCTTCGAAAGGGGGGGGGGTAAATAGTAACATCCGCCAAAACTAAAGTGATCATCGAGTTTGGTTTGATCCACGCTACTCATATATGCAAAAATTATGACAAATGGACATGTCTACCCCAACCTACAAGGCTTGTTTGCAAATTATGTAAATTTGCGACCAGACCAAAATTGGGGTCTGCTACAGCTAACACGCACCAAGCACAAAGCAAATACCTTCAACGTGTTGTGCATTGCTCGTGCAACCACAAGCCTGCCCCCCATCCCCAATGTTGTCCAAGGCTCCCCTTTGGCATCCCCACCCCCCTTTTTCCCTTCCCCCTTCCCGCCAATTCAGGCGCCATTATGCGGAGTCACTCCGGGAGTATTGAGTCTGGGAGTACTCTCCATCGGAGGCCGCCGCGGCATCGGAGCTCGGCCTACACATGGTGCATTGCCAATGAGAATCCTCCTGTTCCACATAGGCAACACCACGGCTCCACAAAAGGCCGTAGCACCCGTCGTGAATCCACTGTTAGCACGTGTCACAGAGAGCCCAATTTTCTGTTTCCCCCGTGCCAACAGCGTTTCCACACGGGCATGTGGTGCCATCGCACAACGCTCTGGACCCGAGGCCTTGCACTTGGCCCCGTGTTGTGGTGGGGGGGCACGTTGTGCCTCCCTTTGTCGCTTTGCCTCCTCCCGCTCCTCCGCACGCCGTCGTTTCTCCTCCTTTTTCTCCTCGGCGGCGTGTTAGCGGTCCTCTTGCCGCTTCCTCTTTTCCTCATCCTCCCTTTTAATCTCCTCACGGTGCGCTTCGCGTAATCGTGCTCATGCTTGTTTCTCCTGTTGTTTTCTCTCTTTTTCATCTTGATCCCGGCACATGTCTTTAAGGCATTCATCACTATTCGGCGCACCGCCGTCCACGAGCACTATATCCAACCGCCGAGCGCTCTGCAGCCCGGTACCATCACTCTTGGGTTTCCACACCTGCTTCCGGACTTTTAGCCTGGGAGATACTTGTGTGCTACTTCTAGTCATGAAGCGGGGAAGGAGCAATTGTTCCACCGGGGTGAGAGCAGGTTGCGTGCATGATTGGGCCCCGGGGTCCTTGGTAATTGGAGCGTGTGTCTCCAATTTACGTGCTTGGGCATCTTCAGCACATTTGTCTGTTTGCCTCAATGGCCGACATTGTCGTTGCGCTCTTGGACCCTGAGGCCCAAAGTAAAGACGCTCACGTGACGAGAGACTCTCTCCAGCAAGTTGCAAGTAGGCCGAAACTTCTTTTGCCGCCTCACACTTCGGCCGACCACTAGCATTCAGCTCTGGTTCGGCATCCATCGTGGCATCTGCCCGTTGCTCGGTGGCACTAGGATGATGGTCATCCAAATGCTCCTCGTCGTCGGGTTCAGAGCAAGGAACAACTTCCCACTCCTCTTCTTCCCCAAAAACGTTTTTTTTTGGTGTGCTAGTGCCTTCGTTGCTGCTAAGCACAGGTTCTATGTCTGAAAACAGCAGCTGGTCATCACTCCCAAGAGAGTGCTCTCTACTCAATTGATCCTCACTCTCATCACTTGCCACACCCAAAAGTTGGATGTGGTCATAGGTGGATCCAATGGTGTGGACCACTTATATTGCTTGGGTTGTTGCATTGTGTGTTCTTTTCTTGGGGATTTCTCCTTGGACAACGTTGGACAAACGGGAGAAAAGCGTTGCGGCAACACGAGTTGCGAGCGGTGGGAGCGACCAGGTGATTGCACCGCCCACAATTTCAGGGTGGAATCCTCCCCCCTCAGTACCCTGGGTCCTAGGCTAGCGGCAGGCATCGATTCTGCAACAATCCGTGTCGCCAATCGCCCACAGGAAGCGCCACTGTGAAGCGCACAGATTTTGTACTATTATTTGGCAAATGGCGATTTTAGCTCATCGCTGCATGTCGTACCTTTTGCGGCCTATAAATCAGGCAACATGGCAGCAAATCTGGGAATTTTCAAATGGATGAGTAGCCTGGGTCTCAATCTACAGATCTACTATAAAAATCCAGAAAAGACCACAAATTCCCAGAGAAATCCTTGCGACTGTGAAGGACAGGCCGTTTCAGCCTGGCATTTGGCAAATCACCCCAGCGTCGTAAGTGGCGCACCATGTGAAAATTGCAATCCTGATCAGTGGGTGTTTTTTTCATTGGAACGATGTGGAAGAGGGGGTTTAAGAAGGATTTGCAAACTTGCCACATTAACGTTTACGATGCTGGCACCCTAAACTGGAAAGGGTGTGGGAGGGAAATTAGTGAGTTGGCTGGAAGAATTGAAACCCTCCCAGAGGGAACAGAGACTACACCCCCATTCCTCTGCATGTCTTTCTTCACAGCCTGTGAAAGGTGATGGGGATTATTCACCATCATGAATTGTTGTGCAGAAGGAGAACAGGGATAGTTTTCCTCCGGCCATCACTTCTCGTTGCGCAACATTTTCTCCTTCCTGTGGTGAATTGTGCGCATGGTGCAAGTGACGTAGATAGTTTTTGTGCAAGTGCCAGAAAAAACAGTTGTTGCAGGCTCTATGCAGATAAAGTAGCATGGCCAAAAAGCATTCATTGGTTTGTCATGTGTGTTTTGCACAAAGCTGTAAGTAATCAAATTGTTTCCTTCTTGGGTGGTCTGTTGCACATTTTCCCTCAACATCCTGTTTTGTAGGTCTGCCATCATGATGTGGTTTGATTGCACCAGCCTGCATTGGCACCGATAGAAAGCCCTCCTTGCATATTCCTTCCGCACGCCAATGGGAAGGTTGAGTACATTGGGGCAACCAGAAAATGGGCCTTTGAACCGGTTGGTTTTGGCCTTTGGGCTGAAAATTAGCATTGTTTCCTGGCTCAAAACAAGACTAGTGTAAAAATTGAATTTTTGTTCAAAAAAGGCCATTTGGGAGAGCGGCCCATCGTGTGCAAGTTTGGTGGGGGCACAAATCAATGCACAAGGAGAACTTGGCCCATTGGCCCATTGGCGTGCAAGTGGTGCAACAAAAGCACAGTCTGACACCTCCCCTGCAAAACAAGAGCATCACAAAAAGTGTGCAACAACCCAAAAACTGCACCCTCCCAAGGTGCAAAAATTTTGGTTTCTCACCAAACGCTTTTGAAACACCTATGACAAGCAACTAACTGTTTTCTGGCCTGGCTGTTATCTGTGTAGCCCCTTGCAGCTATTTTTTACGGTGCAAGAAAGTAAATTCATGGTGCTTGCACTGTAGATGATGTAGATACAATTGACCACAGGTAGGTAAAAAGCTGGGCAACAAGAAACCAAGGGTGGGGAGAAATTATCCCTGTTCTGTTGACGTTGTGATTTATTGTTTACAGCACCAGCACAATCAAATTTTACGGCGCTGGCACCGTAAACAATAGGCTATGAACATGCCTTACTTCTTGGGCAGTAGTCAGTTCCACTAGGGGCGGGGGCTGACAACCAAAACAAGCAGGCAGGGGAGTGGTTGTGTGGGGGATCTCAAATGTACACCCCCAAACCTGCAAGCATGCAACCCCAAGATTTTTTGGGGGGATACTGTTTACCACCTGTACACCCTTGTTTGAGTTACCCCCTCACATTTTGTGGCGCCAGTGCCGAAAACGTTTACAGAGGTGGCGCCATAAACATTTACCCACTACAGAACGATCCCCCCCCCTCGCCCATTGGGGGTAAATGTTTACTGGTGTGTCCATCCACCATAGTTCAAGAGGGGGATCGCACTTAGCATAACTGGGTGGTATAGATGGACTATGCAGACCCATCACGGTTTGTCCATCTCTGCCCTCCTTCATCATGCAGGATCAACATGTTTTGATTGTGGTATGTTCAAAATAGCGGGAAAGTGGCAACATTTTTATGGTGCCAGTGCCGTAAACTTTTGGGTAAGTAGTAGTCAAAACAAGGGGTATGTACTGGCCCAAGTTTAAAAAAAAATCACAATGTTGACAGATTGTTTGGGGCATATTTCATCCGAATTGCTACCTCGCAATTATCCATTCGAGATGTCTTCTGACGTATTCGAAAATTCATCCTTAACACGTTTCTCATTTTCTGGATTTTTTTTCATGCATTTCCCTGGGCGTGTAAGTGGTGCTTCACAGCAATTCCGAACAAGGTCTGGAGCCTGCAAAATTAGGTTGGAATGCCACTCAAACCGTGTGTTTCAAACAAAACCCGAGCTAGAAAACATGTGGAATTTCCCTGAAATTCCTAGATGTTTACGGCGCTGGCACTGTAAACCTTTTCGTTGGCTATGTATTTCTGTCCCACAGGTTAGAAGCTCTGTCGTGTGCACGTTTTTCAAAAAAGTGCATTTTTCACGGTGCCCTGGGTTTTGGAGGTTTACGGCTCTACGTGTGTGAGGGCACAGCAGTAATCGCTGTAGACTTTACCATAGGGAGCACCACAGGAGACTGTGCCCACAATAACGCAAAGGGAAAGATCCCATTACGCCATTCCGCCATTCCGGGTGTCCTCCATGATGTTGGCCTCCCCGGGCCCGTGGCTGGCATGGCATGAAAGATTTTGGGATGGCTTCAGCTACAGATATCACCTTGCCTTGCCCCGCAGCCCTGCCACAGCCACGCGCGCTATCCTGCTCACGCCTGCTACACTTCCAGGCTCCTGTCACACCTTTGCCATCCCAACAGGTCGCGCGGCATGCCATGCTAGACATCCTCACGACCTTCAACGTGCTGACGGGTGCGACCAGCAGCTACCGCCTAAGTTTCCTTCAGCAGCCCGAGTTTCCTATGCTGCTGGGGATGCTGCAGCCTGACGCCCCTTCCAGTGTGGCCCTAGAGTTGCTGTACATCATCAACAATTTGGTGGTGCACTATGGAGAGGACGCTACGTACCATGCATTTGGGGGCCTTGAGTCGCTGGCGGTGATCGCGAGCGTTGCTACGCTGCTCGGGCATGTGGCGGGCCTCGTACAACTCAGCATCGCAACTGACGAGCACCTCCAGGTCACGCTGTGCTTGTGAGTCTTGCTGTAGTTAGGGCAAAGGGGGCGTGCCGCTATTTGGCCTTTTTTTTTGAGGTAGTTGATGACTCCTCTAAGCAGGAGCGCTGGAAAACGTTGCTGCTCAAAAGCGTTGATGCCGACGAGCGATTCCAGGACTCTCACAATCATTCTGTCGGGGCAGTGTGCGCACCTGCGCTTTGGAGTAAGTGCAAATTCAAAACCACGGATGTATGATATGACGATCAGGCAATTGTATTTGGGGCGGGTCTGAAGGCCGCCTGAATATGCTGCTTATTGTGCTGCACTTGTTTTGTCTTCCAATGGTGAATGCCATGGCCCTTCAGCTTCTGTGGCATGGGCATGGGAGGCCGTGGAACTGCTCCAATCCTTCATGCCCCCTTGGTGACGCAGGGCGCTCTAGGCACATGTTTGAAGGTCTGGGGTCCATGCAACATGTGCTGAAGTGCCTGGTAGCGGCATGCAGAGCAATGGTCAACTTGCATGCCAGGCCTGCTTTCAGCACTTCAAGCGAAACACAAAACTGCAAATTGTGCAACTACACAGAACCAACGTGGTAAGTGAGGTCCCAGTTCTGTGCAGTCTGCCTTGGCTTCAGTATAGATATGCCCGAGGACGTCTACCCCCCTTGGAAGGCAATACTGTCAGTTTGTGCTGTTTGGTGCTACACTGACCCTTCGCCACCTTTCATCACCCTAAGCAACTGTCACTGACCATACCAGGACCTTCCTTGGTGGCTGCCAGCCCGGGGGTTAATTTTTGAGCAATGAAGGATGTTCCAGGAGGCGAGGCTGGCGTCCAAGGCACCCTGCGGGTGAAAGCCCACCCAAAGGTATATTCTTATACCTACCGGTTGTGTACCTACCAGCTGGGGTGCGCAATTTACTCCAAACCCCAGGCTGACGTTGCTGTGCACATTAATCAGTGGTTGTGAGCATGAGGCCACACAGCAGCTGAGCAGGTGGTTCGGATGTGATTCACGGTTGTGGGCACCTTACCTCAGGCCAACTGCCATCTCTGACCTTTAGGGCAGGCATCCTTTTCTTGGTCCTGATGCCGACATGCATTCTGCTGCTGGTCTACACCAACAATTTGAGCAGTCGCTAGGGCATCAGGGAAGATCATTCTGTACCGTAAGCCACCCCAATCTACCAGTATCTCCTCCGTTCTTCAGGGACCCCAACCTTTTTCTTGCTTTTGTGCTTCTTCTCGCCCTACCAACGACTGGACCGGCACGGCAGATCTCCACTATGCTACAGTCGCAGCAGTGGACCTCATACACATCTTAACCCCACCTCTGCAATGTCATCAATATACACATGGTCTCCAACAGTTGATCTCATGAGGGACCTCCAGCACGAGCCCATGAAGTTGCAGGGAAAGCGGCTCTTTCATTTCATTCGCATTTTGAAAATTTTGCGAACTTGATTGTTGTGCGTGCCATCGGCACACATCAAAAGGATGCTGTTTGGTGGATGTCTCTGATGTCGATTCGGAACTCATTGTTAATTGCCAGCTCATGGTGCTGGACCTTGTAAATTTGAGAGCCACCAAACAGGAGGGAATTTTGCATTGGTGCTTGGGCCATTCTGCCGTATAGCACAACTACACACCAGTCCCCACAAAATGTTCATAGTGCTATGCCCCCTGGCAGGGGGGAGGGGGGAAGACACCCTTTCCAAGCATGTGCAGCCGCAGCATGCTGCAGCATGCCGCAGCTGAGCAAACCAACTCAAAGCCTGGGATCGAGGGAGCGATGCTGGGGCCACACCGACTCCCGAATGTTCTGGAAGTGACATGCCAACACCCCCAATGCCAAGTAGTGTTTCAGCCCCCTTCCCTCTTCCCCTGTCCAGGTCGGCAGCGCAGGTCTGGCGGTGCTGAGCCGCATGGCCTGTCGGCCTGAAAGCCTATCAGAGATAGTGCAGGACCTGCCGCTTGACCACTTGGACATATTGGAGGGCCACGAAGCGTTGGCAGCAGATGCGTCCCGCCTGAGGGCCGCGCTTGCAACGCTGCCGATCATGGATCCACTGCCCATACTGGGTGGCCCGGCAGTGGCAGGATCCCCTGTGACACCAGCCCGTTCGGTGACACCAGGTGCGCCGGCAACGCTGACGCCTCCCGTCATTGGCCTGGTGCCCCGCAGCTCGCCCTTCCCCACGGCCGAGTCGGCGGTACCGCTGGAGGTGGATGCGCTTCCGACTGGAAGCTCAGCCCACTTCGACCCGGGGGTGTACGCCTCTCATTTCTCGACGCCGGAGAGTTCCGAAGAGCCGACGTCCGTCCCGGCATCGCCGCACGCGATGCCGGTCCCGGAGTCCCCTCAAGAGGTGCTGGCAGCGGCCGCGAACGACAGCCCTGGGCTGCAGCGTGCGCGGCTTCTGCGGCAGTTGCGGTGGGCGAAGCACCAGAGCGACCTCATCGAACTGGACCAGCGCGCAACGCAGGAGAAGCGCGGCCTAGACCAGCAGCAGGACGCGCAGCGCCAGCTGATGCTGCGGAGGCTGCAGCTGGGGCTTGAGCTGTGCGCATTGGGCCGCCGTGACCGCGCCGCGACGCAGATCCAGAAGATGGTGCGGGGGTATCACACCCGCATCTGGGTGGCGGGGTACCGCCCGCTGCTGCTCGTGCAGCGTGGGCCGCGATGGCAGTTGGGCGCGCTGCAGCGGCACGTGCGGCAGGCGCTCGCAGACTCGGAGGCTTCGGAGAGGGACATGCTTCAGGGCCAGGCCGCTCAGGGCCGCAGTGAAGCCCATCGGCGCTGCGCCGACCGCCGGGACGTCGAGGCGCGCATCGCCCGGCTCGAGCAGGAGCGCGCCGACGCGCGCGAGTTCAGGCGGATCGAGGCGGAGATTTCCGAGGCGCTTGAGCAGGAGCGCACGGTGGCGGTGGCAGTGCAGCCTGCGTGGGTGGGGGTCATGCCGAGCGAGCAGGTGCACATGCTCAAGGCCCTGCAGGCGAAGGAGGAGTGGGCCCGTGCCTCAGTGTGTGGCGCGGAGCAGATCGCATGGGAGCTCACGGAGCAGCGCGCAGTCCATGGGCAGCGCACGGCGCTCGAGGAGGGCGCGTGGCGGCAGCGCGAGGCACTCAAAGGGGAGGTCCGCGCGGAGGTCAAGCGGTCGGTGCTCCGGGAGGTGCGCCAGCAGTGGATCCAGCTCCATAGAATGCGGCAGCTGCGGCCACTGTTGCGCAACAGGTCGCCGCAGGTCCCCATGATGGACCCCCGGCGACCCCCGACGGAGGCCCCCGCAGGTACGTTCACGGACCCCCTTGTGCAGAGGCTGCGGGGGCAGATGCGTGACCTCAAGGAGGTGCACTTGAAGCTGGAGGCCACTCTGGGCCGCGGGGATGTGCTGCGTGCGGCCGCGCCTGCGCAGGGCCCACTGGCGCACCGGCTGCGGCACCAGACCGGGGAAGTGGTGCAGCTCCGGAAGGACCTCGAGGCGGCCCTCGGCAAAAAGCGCGCTGGGGCCGGGCTGTGGGACGCTGGGGGCAGTCCGGATGCGCTCGTGCACCGGCTCCGCCGCGAGATGAGCGAGCTGCAGCGCGTGCGGCGGGAGCTGGAGGCCACGCTGAAGGCTGGCGGGGCCCCGCTGTGGGCTCGATCCCCAGCCCCCACATGTGCTCCACTGGACCCCAGGCTTGACGCCGCGGTGGGGGCGGTGCAGCCTGCCCTATTCACAGAGGCGGCGGTGGCTGTGCCACCGCCCCGCCCCTGCTTTGCGGCCCTTGCCGCAGCCGTTGCCGCCGTCGTCCAAAAGGAGCAGTCGGACCGGGCGCACTTGACGAGTGCCCAGCAACAGGAAAGCGACGTCCTGCTGGCACTTGCCCAGGCCCATTGGGCGGCGGCCCGTGCTGCCAATCCCGTCCCCCACTGTGTCCTCATCCAGGCCCATGCCCGTGCGCGGCTGGCGGTGGTGCGCGTGACCGACCTCCAGCTCCGCCGGTCGCACCACCAGCAGGAGGCCGCTGTGCACGTGCAGCGGTGCGTGCGGGGCCACATAGCGCGGCGCCACGTCTGGCGGCTGCTGACGCTACGGAAGTTTATGTGGGGGGAGGAGCGCGGCCGCAGCACTGAGGAGTGGAATGAAGAGCAGGACCGCGGCGGTCTCCAGGTGCAGAGGCCTGTGCCCCCATATCAGGCTGGCCCGGCCCCGGCGACGCTGTCCCTGATGGAGGTTGTGCTACCGCCGCGGGTTGGGCTGCAGGAAGTGCTCCAGGAACAGATGAACGGCGCCCAAAAGGAGCTGCAGCAGCTGGAGGGCGAGCTGCAGGCAGAGATCACTGCGGCGCAGTGTGTGTTACTGCAACGTGACATGGAGGTACCGTCTTTGCCCTACCCCAGGTCTGCGCTTGAAGAGGGGAGGCCCCCCCCCCCCCCCCGCTGGCTTCTGGGTCAGCCCTGTCAACCGCTTCTGCCTGCCCGCAACAGCCCTCCAACCAGTTTGTACCCGCCAGAAATTGTTTCCCAACTGGTTTTCCAACCACCGGTAACCACTTTTGCTCGCATTCTTGAGGGGACCAAACCTAATTGTCCTACGTTGTTGTTGCCCTGTGAGGTGCGGTGCTGCTGAGCTGGTGCCCCATTTCACCCTGCATGCCCTCAGGACTGCATTGTATATGCCATGGTCTATAGCTCAGCAACAAAATGCCATTGTCTTGGGTTTGTGCTGGTACCCGTGTCTTCTACAACCGCAGCAGTGCAAATGAGCAGGTTCCTGCTACTATTCTGGGCCCCTCACAACGCCCTGGTGATTAAGTACGCATACAATATGAGGTGAATGGGAAGGCAGCCACATGTTCCCGAGGGGCTGTGGTCTCAGAAAGCAGACGAGGTGCCAGCTGAAGAGGTTGACAGTTCCGAAATTCTGTCGGCTTGTCAACTCTGTGCTAGCCCTGGTGTACAGAAGTGTGGTTCCTGTGAGTTGACATTCTGCCAACCCTGCCATCAGGGCCATACATGTTAGGTGACCATATGTTGTTGTACATCAATTATTTTGCCGTGTGCAATCCAAATTCTCTTTGGACTGCAAGAAAGTCATGTGATACCGATTTTCAGGCTGTTTTTTGAGTGCCAATGTTGCTGTAGTACCTTTCTGTGTGGGTCTAATTGGGGGAGTGAAAGCTGTGTAATTGCCCCAAACGGTGTGCACCGTGCACCCGTTCCCACTGAAAGCCCTTTTTAGCCCTCCTCCCCCTCAAAGTGCATCTCTGCCCTCCCCCTCCTGTCGGTGCATGTTCCATGTCTATGTGCCCATGCCCCTGTCCAGACTCTGCAGCCCCTTGTCCAGCAACCTGCTTAACCATGGACCTGTCGGGCAGGCGTCTCCTCGCCCCATGTCCTGTCACGGGGCTGGTGCCAAAGTAGTGCCGAGTGTATGTGGATTGTATGTGGACTGTGTGCCGATGGTATGTGTCTTGTGTGAAGATTGTGTGCGGATTGTGTGAAGATTGTGTGCGGATTGCATGCGGGCTGTATGTGAATTGTATGCTAATCATAGACAGATTGCGCATTGATTTTGTGCAATTTTGTTGAACGTTTTGGAGCTAGTCAATAAAGCCGCGTTCAGAGTGTCACCACGTGTTGTGTGGCCACACCCCATGGATGCCTGTCATGCTTGTGGCACGGGCTTGCCAAGGGTCTCACCTGCAGGTGTTGCATCTGCTGTCCAAGCCCAAGTGTGGGCCCCTTGCACTGCTTTGCATGTGGGATGGTTCGATGGGGCCAATACACCAACGGCACCCCCCTCCCCCTTCATCACCAGCAAACCGCTCCTATGTCCCAAAAATGGTCCTCGAATGTAAGAGATGGGGTTGTGAATTGTGTGTGTTCTCTCGCCCTAAGCAGAGCTAGAATTGTTCAATGTGGTAGGTCGTTGCCCAAGCCCATCGGACCGCACAGGGGTTGGCTGAGCTCTTTGCCCGGAGGTGGACAGCGGGCGGGGGGTCTGCATCTTTGCCATCGTCACTGAGTCCCGAAAGCGAAAGGGCAGTACCGCGAACGCGCGGTATGCGATATCCATGAACCGCAGGAAGGGGAGAGTTGCCGTGGCCCCTGCATGGACTCCCTGGATTGTACCCTGGGGGTTACCCATCAGCTGCGCAAGAGTATCCCACTGCCAAGGGCCCAGGGCCAGGGCAAACGAGAAGCCCTCTGTGTGGGTGGCCAGGTGGCCGGCGTCTCCCAGGCCCACATGGGCTCCTACGATTCGGTGGACGTCTTGGGCGATGGCGTCAAAAATTTGGCCAGGTCAGTGATCAAGACGCTTGGAGGTCGGTGATGAAGACGTCCACCCGGCGCTGAAGCCTGGCTAGGTTCAACTTCATGTGCACCGTGCGCACCACCTGCTGGAGGGACCCCCCCCGCATACCTCCAACGAGGCACGGGCCCCCGAGGGCCCGCTCGTATATTGCTGCCGCCAGGGCATAGAAAGCCGTAGGCTCCAGCTTGGAGATGTGGGAGGAGATGGTTATACCCCGGAGGTTTGCCTCCTGGACCGGCTGGTCGGGGTGCTTGAGGAGTAGCGTGACCCGACCGCGCTTGCCAATTGTGCAGCACACCGGGGGGCTGCACATGACAACGCACAGGGTGTATTGGTCCGCCTCGGCGGACATTTGGACCCCGGGCCTTGCCCGACTTGGATTGTGTACAGCGACCAAGTTGGCCATCAGACACGAGACATCAGACTTTTATGGACTGCCATTACCCAACCATAAACCCACCTAGCCCACCCCCCCTCATGATGCGGTACATCAGCCCCCCCCCCCTCTACAATCCACATTGGACATCCTCAATGGAAGATGCCCCCCCCTCTCCAACAATTGTCCGTACCCCCCCCTCCCCCCACGTTGGCCCTTCCATATGTCCTTCTGCCCCCCCACTCGTGAGTGCTTTCCTGCATCCCCCCCGGAAAATATGGAAGCCCCTCCCTTCCTTCCTTTTGTGGTCAATTTACTTAGCATGTATGTTTGCTTTGCTGATTATTATTATTGCTACTGGGTTAGTATGTGCATCATTTGCACACCCTTGTGAAATGTATACTTCTGCCATTGTACTGTCATTGTGTAATATGACTCACATGTGACCTTCTTTGCAACCCCTTCAATGATGATGCATGATGCCCGACAAATGCAGCCGAGGCTTCTCCGTGGCCCTTAACACCAAGTTTCACGAGACCTGGTTGGCGGGGGCTGTCCATTGTGCAGCCCAGCACAGACGCTCCGTCACGCGTGGGTTAGTGTGTAGCCGCAAACCCCCGTAGGGACCTTATTCTTAGGCTCAGTTTTGTGCGGACAAAGCTTTTGAAAACTGAAAACAATTCGGCGGCCAAGGAAAGGGGCACACCCCGATGTCCCCATGTCCTGCCTCCTCCATCAACCCGTTGGTCATGAAGGACAGAATATGCACCACGTCCGCCGGCGGCCAAGGATCATTTGTCGAAACAACAAGAATGCATCTGAGATGGGGCTTTGTATTTGTGGTTCTATGAATTTGATTTCAATGTACCATTTAATTGTAGTCATTACTTTGTTTAATGGTGCCCCCCGTGCTTTGTGTACTTCGCTTTCCTTTGCAGTTCATGTTTGTCTTTGTAGAACGGAAAAGGAATTGGAAAACACCCCCCTCCCCCTTCCCCTTGTATGAGCATTTCGAAAAGCCCCCCCCCCCTTTGGGATGTAATATGTCTTGTGGCCTTTCCAAAAAAACACGGCAAACCAAAGTGGAAAAAATGTGTGTGAAAGTATGTCTCATTGGTTTGGTTGTGCCTGTAACTCGTGTGGTTGCCATGACCTTTTTCTTTGTGAATCCGAATTTCATTGATATAATTTGCACTAGTCACGATGGCGACCCTTGAGGCAGCATAGCCGGCCTACAGTCTCAGCTCTAACGCTAGGACTGTAGGTGAAGTAGCTCAGGTTCTCCAACCCCCTTGCCTGTGTAGTCAAGATTTTTTGCATCCCCTTCAATGATTCTTATTGGATGTGTGCAGGCACCCTCTCACCTTGTGGGGATGGATTGTTGGTGTTGGGTTTGTGCGCAGGCATAGACCCCCGGAGGGACCTTTTTCTTAGGCGCCGTTTCGTACCAACAACCCCTTTGAAAGACACATTTTCCTAGTGGGAATCAATCATGACATCCATGTCCAACACAACATCTGCATGTCTATGGTTGCCTCAATCGTTAGTTGGCATAGAGGATGACTTCTTGATGCCGGGCACTAGAGCCCATGCAATTGTTCTTGCAAAAGCTTCACATGGCCGTGCTTTTTTGGGTTGCAACATAATGTATGACAAGGAGCTCTCCGTTGCTTGATCTGTTGTGTGAATGTATGTTGTAACTCTGACCGTGATGCTTACCCTTGAGGCAGCAAAACCTGCTTGTAGGCTCAGCCTTGGTGCTGTGCCTTACGTGCTTTGCATGCTTCGCCCCCCTTTGCTCTCCATGTTTGTCTTCAAGTGGAACGGAAATAGAATTGGAAACCACAACCCCCTCCCCCTCCCTCCTGTATGAGCATTTGGAAAAGCCTGCCCCCCCTCTGGGATGCAATATGTCTTGTAGCCTGTCCGGAAAAAACATACCAAATGCGAGGACCATGTGGTAAAACACTCCATGCACTGGTGTGTTTCCCCAGGGGCCGGGGATGGTGGAAGGGCACATGGGAGTGGTGGACCATGTGGTGATATGTGCTGTCAACTGCCATTCCATGCCTCCATGCCATTCCTCTATGTTTTTGTGTACACTACATTTTTTTTTGCCTCACTACACCCTTCGAGGTGTTGATTGTCGTTCTACGGCCTCAAAGCTAGCATTGTAGGCCATAGAGCTCAACCTCTCTCGGTACTACTTTCATTGCTGTGTGCCACTGAGCCGCAGCAATTGGTTCTGGTCCAAGCCCTTGCGCTCAACGACCAAACGTCGTCTCAGCCGCTGGCTGCCCCCGAGCCGCAGCACTCACTTTTGGTCCCGGCCGTTGCACTTATGGACCAAACCTCGTCACAGCCACTGCGTGCCCTCGAGCCGCGGCACTCAGTTCCGGTCCCGGCCCTCGCGCCCGTTGACGGAACTTCGTCTCAGCCACTGTGTGCCAATGAGCAGTAGCACCCAGTCCCGGTCAAGGCCATTGATTTACGACTCCCACTCCGCACCGGATGCGGGAGAAAAACCATCGGCGGGTGCGCCATCGGAATGTGGATTTTGTCTTGGTCCCGGCCACGGCGCTGGTTGACTCCATTCGCCAATTCGCACAACATGGTGGTCAACCCTCATCACAACCAGTGCGTGACCCCGAGCCGCAGCCATCAGTCCTTGTCCCGGCCTTGGCGCCGGTTGACTCGGCCGCACCACGGGGTGGTCAACCCTGATCACAACCACTCATTGCCCCCGAGCCGCAGCCATCCGTCCCGGTCCCGGCCCTGGCGCCGGTTGACTTGGCCGCACCACAAGGCGGTCAACCCTCATCACAACCACTGTGTGCCCCTGAGCGGCAGCCATCTGTCCCTGTCCCGGCCCCTGCCGCCGGTTGTTTTGGTGGAACGACATGGTGGTCAACCCTTATCACAAACAGTGTGTGCCCCTGAGCCGCAGCCATCCGTCCCTGTCTCGGCCCTGGCACCGGTTGACTCGGCCGCACAGCCCCCAAGAGCTTTACAAGCTAGCTGCAAATTGAATGTACCCTTTGTGAACCGCACTTTTGAATGAACATGCGCACATCTCCGACTTGTGGCCCGTTTTGCCTATTATTCTGTGTCTGTGTGCCCGTTTGCCGTGGCTACTTCGCCAAAAATTAAACAAAAATAAAAAAACGCAGAATGTAGTTCGAGTGGATGCTAACGCCGCTTAGATTCGCAAAAAAAGTATTGAATTTGCGCGCATATTCGCATTGTCGTACGCATGTCTCGTTTGCATTCACATGTAACTCCCGATCGCGCGAAAATCGCGCGGAGATGCCGAATTTTTTCCAAGTTTGGCACCTTTCCATGCTTTCGCCCCCCTGTGTAGCTCTGATTTGTATTGCAATGGCCCTCTCGCAACATGTCAGCTTGCCCAACCCAGCCGCTGACACCAACACCCATTTCCTGGACCTCCCCCGCCGCCTGCACACGCCGGAGGAGGCCACATCCACGGGGGGCTTGCTTGTGGGGGAGGTGGTGGAGTCGGCAATGGGTTTGGACCCCTTCCCCACCCTCATCAACATTGACATGAGGGACCTCGAGCGTGCGGGTGCCCTCCGCAAAGAGGGGTGGGCCACAAACTTGTGGCAACAGTTGCAGCTTGCCCTCCCCGAGTTGAGGGCCGTCCGCTTTATTCCCGCCCCACAAACGGTTTTACTTTCTCTTGGGGGTCATGTGTATACATGGGTTGGGCACATTGAAATCGGGGGTTTGCACCATCTGCCCCACCAGTACCTCGTCCACTGACCTCCGCGCAAGGGGAGTTTGAACAATGGCAAGGCAAACGGGAACCGAAAGGGTAGATTGAATTGTGTTGCGGCTGTGCAATTCATGCGCACCCCGCGTTGAAAGGCGCTCATTACAACATGCCTTGAGGAGGGGGGAATGGACAACAAGCAGGTGGGAGGTAGACTATGGGGTGATGTTTGTAGGGAGTGGTGGGTGAACTTTGCCCAGATGTGTGTTTATGCATGGCGAACGGATTAGCTGTCCGGGCCGAGGGTAGGATGGCTACGTGAATGCAGTATAAGAATCGGCAAGGCCCACTTACTGTTGCAGTGGCCTAAGCTGCTGTGGTCAAATTTGTGGATTGACCACCTGTATTTCTTTGCTCACAAGTGGAGAGTCCTCTCCAAATTTTCATACTTTGCCATGGAAGGCAGCCACCGTAGGCTAAAGAGCATGCTACGAAGTAGCTGGGGCCTAAGCCTCTCTTTGGCCACCTAGCTCCGCAGGTTGTGGTTGACAACTACACCATTGATTGCAGCCTCCGTCGACAGGGGTGGGATGTCACCAAGAGGTCCATGCGTGGACACGGGCCCGTGATAGTGCGGGAATTGGTGCGGCGTGCCCCCAAGAGGGCACTTAGTGACCTCAACTATGTACATGTCCTCTCACAATGTTTCAGAGTCCGCAAGCGGTGGGCCTAGGACATGCGGACATGCGACCATGGCTTGTGGTGGCTCTGGGTACTTGAGTTGGTGCACACCGCGAGGTGGAGGTGCGCAGGTGCGCGAAAATGAATGCGAAAATCGTGTGATTTTCCCGCGAATTTGCTGCATGTTCGCGTTCGCAATGGCGCCGCGGACACAAGGAACACCTGCGGTAGGAATATGGCGTTTTGTGGGGCACCATTGGCGTCGTAGTGTCTCAAAAAGGGGCCAATTCTTTTCTTACACACCTGGATTATAATTTTTTAAAATTTTTAAAACTTTTGCTACCATCTCAACTCTATGAAAATAGTCGCTTCGGGTCCAAAGCGTACATTTACGCACGCATATTCGCGCAATTTTCGCTCCGCATTCAAAAGTTCTTTTACCGGCCGTTCGCAAAGGGTTCCAATGCTTTGGATTGTGGGCCTGATGACAACATTGCGTCATGGCTTACCGACCGCTTGTTGACCGTGATAGGTTCGTGGGTCTACACTATCCATGAGATGGCTATTGCCACGTGATGGGCACAAGCGAATGGCACGGAAAGGAGCTTGGAGTTCGAGGAATGGTGGGTTAGTACTATTGGTGATGGGAACGCGCCCAACCAGGTGCATGGGGCCTCATAATTGCAAGTGTCGGGCGGCCAATCAGCTCAGTGGTGGTGACATGGTGCACCGATGCTGCGTTGGCGTCCACGGGGACCCGTGGAAACCAGACTTTGAGGCAATCATGCATGGTGATGGCATCTCTAGTGAGAATGTGTGGAGCAGTGCTGCAAATAAGTCAAAATGCCCTTTGAAGGGTAGGTAGCGGTGCATGGTTGTCCGTGACTCCAATGCATGTCGCAACTTGCGCAATGAAATCCAAAAAGCTGCAGCATGGTACACATTGCTGGCAATCATCAGGGCTGAAACAAAGGAGCTCCCTCATTTGTCAGACCGTGACCAGCGCATCCTTCACCACCTGGTACAACGCCACTGCCTGAACCCTTCGCCGGCTTTGGCTGTATGCCAAGTACTACATGAGTCATGCAGAACAGCGTTGACCGGAGGTGGCGGGACAGGGATGTCGGAGACTTTGTTGGCATGTGTCAAAGCTGTGCTATGGCAGAAAGGCGACATTGTTGCCCAAAACCTAGATCACGCTGATTCTGGCAGCATCAATCTTGGCAAGAGAAGGAGTGGCCCAGAAGGCGACGAACCCCCACGTTCATGCCTCTTGGTGGCTGCACCCTCCGATGCACAAGTGGACAACTTGTCGCAACGCTTGCATGAGGAGAGTTACTATGACGAGGTGTTCCGCGACAAGGTGCTCGTAGGCCATCCGTCACCCCGGTTGCGCCTACGTGCCCAACGGGCTGCTCACCCACCTGGGCTGAGGTCATTTCACGAGGATAAGATGCAGCATACCCTGGGGCGCACACCCGCTTGTAAGCGCACCATAAGGTGTGCTCTTAACAGCTGCCGTGTGGTGTTCGCCACAGCTGGGATGGTTGCTAACCGTCAGAGGGTGCTTCTTGGGGTTGCTCCAGGGAAGCCACAAACTCGATTCGCCTTTAGCTTTGCGGATGAGGCGTCCCGGCACAGCATTCCCGTGGGATTGGCCTTGGCTGCCATGGGCAGCCAATGTTTGTTGTGTGGTGCCCCTCGGCAGTTGCGGCCATACAGCCGCAATCAACTCCCGGCTGCTAGACGTCCCCTTACCGATCTGAAGGCACCTGATCTTGCGTGGCCAATACCGGAGTCCTTCAAATATTCCAATGTGGAAACGTCACCAGGCCCCAGAGTACATTCCCATTTCTAGGTGGAGGGATCGGTGGTGGGGCATTGGCTGTGGAGGCCTTGGAAGAGGAGCAAGAAGGCACATGATTCCCTGGGGTTTGCCCCGGGCCATGTGCTTGGGGGTCCGCCTCCCCGACTCCACGCACTGGGCCTTGCCCTATGTCGTGCTGGAGGATGACGGAAAAGATATTGGGAATTAGGGTGGGTTGGTAAGGGTGTGCCACACAAGTGAAATAGCGTAGTGGGGGGGAAGGCTGGTGCAAGACCTTGTGCACAAGCTTTTGCAAATGAATCAGGGGTATTCTCATGGGGATAGGGCTAAGAGGTGCCTAACCATTGACCTGGCAGTTTGGAGGAACGCGTGCTACTGTCCGGATTTACTAGGGTTTTTGAAGGGAGACTTTTTCGGCCCTCTTGAGGTGTACGTGGCATCCCTCGTGCGTGTAGTTGACTAGTGCTTTGGGACTCTTGGCGCGTGCGCACCTACGACGGTGCACGCGGGAGCCGATGCCCAATGTGCGTGGCGCAAGTTGCCCCATTCCGTGAAGGGCTACATCCTTGGCTGACACTAGACACGCTGACCCTTGGAGGCGGCACCTTGTTGATGCAGTCCTCGCTGTGGCGCCAAGACTGCACATTGCCCAACCGTGTCATTACCACATCATGCATTGACCTATGACCTATGACGTGTGACCTGTGACCTATGCTATATGACCTGGAACCTATGACCTCTGAACCATACCTATAACCTATGACCTTCGCTGTTCACCCCCATCCTTCGCTTTTGTCTCCCTCGAGTACGTCCATGTGGGATGGGATACATGTCTACAAGGTGCAGGCAGTTACCGCAGCCCTTGGAACCATGTCTACAGCGTTCAAAGATGCACCGCAGCCCTTCTGGATGAGTGTACAACCCGTGCTGTGAATCATTGAGGGGTCTACAGCCCTCAAGGATTCACCGTAGCCCCTGCAGATGGGTTTACACCCCATGCGGTGAATCCTTGAGAGGTCTACACCCTTCAAGCATTCACCGTAGCCCTTGCAAATGGGTGTACACCCAATGCGGTGAATTATTGAGGGGTATGCACCCTTCAATGATTCACCACAGCCCCTCTAGATGGGTGTAGACCCTAGGCGGTGAATCATGGGAGGGTCTACACCACTCAAGGATTCACCACAGCGCTTGTAGATGGGTGTAGACTTGATGCGGTGAATCATGGAAGGATCTACACCCTCCAATGATTCGCGGTAGCACCTGTAGATGGAGGTACACCCCTTGCAGTGAATCTTTGAAGGGTTTACACCCCTCAAGGATTCACCGCGGCCCAGACAGATTGGTCTATAGCCCATGCGGTGAATCTTTGAGGGGTCTACACCATCAAGGATTCACCACAGCCCCTGCAGATGGGTGTACACCCCATGCGGTGGATCATTGGGGGGTCTACAGCCTCCAAGGATTCACAGTAGCCCCTGCAAATGGGTGCACACCCCATGCGGTGACGCGTGGGGGGGTCTACACCCTCCAAGGATTCACCACAGCCCTAGTAGATTTGTGTACACCCCATGCAAGGAAGCCCGGACGGGTTTACATCCCGCAATGAGTCGCCGCAGCCCCTAGAGATGGGTATAGACCTCATGCGGCGAATCATGGGACAGCCTACACCCTTCAATGATTCACCGCAGCCGCTGCATACTAGTGTAGACCTCATGCGGTGGATCCTTGACAGGTCTACACCGTTCAAGGATTCCCCGCAGCCCCTGTACAAGGGTGTAGACCTCTGGCGGTGAATCATCGGAGGGTGAGTTTGACAGAGGGCATGAACAATGTTCGTGGGGCAAGAGCAGCGAACATGGCATCTTGCTCTAGGGTGGAGCAAGACACCGTGGGCGCACATGTGGGTTGACCATATGCTTGCTTACCTTCATTAATGGGCAACCTTGGCAAGGTTCAACTGCTTTGCCTTGGAAGGGAGCCACGTACGATTGAAGAGGCTGCTTAGGAATAGTTGGGGGGTTTGTCCCTTGAACAATCCGCGAACCCTCCGATGCGCGGTGGATAACCGCAGATGGGATGATCGCGTGGAAAAGGAGGGCTGGGAAGTGGGGAGTACGGTAGTGACCAAGCAACGGGGGTACGAACGCCGGTGCATGGCTTGGTCGCGCGGTTGTTGCATGTTTGATGAACCCGGAGTGAATCTTCACTTCGCTCTAAAGGGACCAAATCCAGCTTTCAATGAACGATACATGAAAGCTAAGTGAAAACTAACACCGAGTTGTGGGAGCTCAACATGGGGGTTTTGAAACATGCCGCAGCATGCCGCGGTGCTAAGAAGTTTTCTTGGTTGATGGTGACCAAAATTGGGCTTAGCAGGAAACGAACGAACTCCTCTAAAATCTTGAAGCAATGTATACCACTATAGTGAACACTGTATCTAATATCCCGTTGTTCAAGGACCATGGACATCCCAAGGGATGAATTCTTTCTTCCAAAACTGACAGACATTTTGCACTACTACATGACTCTAGCTGCAGAGCAACATCAAGGAAGGTGTGGTTGAAGCCTAGGACGGAGATCTAGGTCACGGCGAAGCTGTTTTGCCTAAAAAATTAGACCGCTACGTACCCACATGTGCAGGCTGAAGCATGCCGCTACATGCCGCACCACAAGAATTTTTTTCAAGGGGCTGCACATGCTTGACCCTTTTTTGTCGTTTTTGACACACTCCCCTCCTTCCTATAGAGATGCACAGTGTGCGTCCACACGCATAGCATCGTCGTTTTGCATTACCCATATGCAAGAGAACCTCTCCATTGCCATTTAGTAACAGCACCTTCGGCACACCACACGAAACGACACCACGCCACAACACACCCTGAGTACTCCCCAGCTATACCCATGGGCTAGGTGCCGGGTGCGCAACCCCACACAAAACGGCCCCGGCACCATCCTATGGGGGGTGTACTAACAATGTGGGGCGTGAGCACGTCCTAGTGCCAAAGACGAGCGCCGGGGAGCCCGCGGCCCCCCAATACCAGCCGCCTAGGCTTCAGGAGCAGCCAGCGACCCCTAGTGAGGACGGCTGGAACGGCCTCCTCCTCCTCCCCCCAGCGCGCCGGCACCATGCACATGGCCCTCCACAAATCCCAAACACGCACCGCCCCCCGAATGTGTGCACCTACTCCCCCCGCCGCCGTCGTGAGCGCGCCTCTGTGACCCCCTCCCGTTCCCACTTGTACCCCCTTGAGCACATGCGACGTGGCAGACCGCCTGGAGGCCCCTCGGAGTGGGACCTTGCCAGCTACGTCGCGGCCAAGTGTGTGGCCGCGATAGAGGGACGAGGGGCTCAGGGAGAGCACGCCGTAGAGGGGAAGAGAAGCCTGTAGGGCGTAGCGAGGAGAGTGGGGCGGCCCATTGAGACCTACGCCCGCTCCCCCCTACCCTCTCTTTGTACGACCGTGCCCTGGCCGCCGCCCCGACAAGACCCCATCCGCTTCCCCTGAAGCCCATTTGCGCCCCTTGCCGTGCAGGAGGCGGCCGATGTGCGAGGCGTGGCAGCGCCTACCCAAAGCCGGGTTGCCGGCTCCACCGCCGGGGGCCCGGAGATGCACCTGCCCTTCAAGGGGACAGGCCCGCGGCATGGAGGCCCCATAAGGTGGGCCTCCGCTATCTAAGCCGCGGCCAACTTTGCCATAGGTTAGCAGGCAAGGGGGCCAAGGGGTAGCAGGTCGCGGGGTGAGCACGGCGACCGGCAGGACAAGAGAGAGCAATGGCATGCCCCCCCCCGCCCCCCTGTGAACTTGCACTTGTGGGTGGTGCCCTATCCTGGGCCAAACCCTCAAGGCAATTGGCAGGGGTCCCTAGAATTGCACGGAACGGGCGGCGGGGCCCCGTAGGAGGAGCTCTTCGACGCTGCGGCGCCCTTGCGGACTCTCACTGCGGGCTGCCGGTCTTGTCATTATTTGTTTTGTGGTGCTTGTCACCCTGTACATCTTAGTGAGGTCCCTGTGGGGACCCGTCCGGCTGGATACCTTGGTACACGTACATTCAATCTTGAGTATGGGTAAGGTATAAGCCCCCCCCCCCCCCCAGCACCCCAGCAGCTGCACCAGAGAAGGCGTCCAGAAGGGTGAATGGCCCGTGATCCCCCAACGGCACCTCCAAAGGTGAGCGCACCACCGGAGGGGGCATGTCTGCAGGGTAAAAATCTGCGCTGAGTAATAAAGTACACATGCTACCTTTGCCATATTCAATGCTTAAAGGGTTTAAGGGCCTCCCCCTGGGTCTAGTTAAGTGTGCACCCCGAGAGCCTGACTCCACCTGCGCAATAAGGCGAGCCCAGTTCACCTGGGTATGGGGGCCAAACGCAAGTGCGGGCGGTCACACCTCTTCGCATCCCACCGGGCTTAAATTGTCCAAGAGGGCTCTGAGTTCTATATTTGTTCGGGAGGTAAGCCCGGGGGAACTTAGGGTTCTAGTTAAAGGGACTCACGTTGCGTCCTTGCTACTGCTAGTCCGAGGTTATGACCCCTAGTAGTGCCTGCCAACCCTGTCTGCTTGCATCCCCCCACGTTTAGATGAGGAAGACGGGTATTTGGGGAAGGCGACACGATCGAAAAAAAGAAAGGGAGGAGTTAGTAGGGTCCCTGGACCTAAAAACCCAGCCTAGAGCTCTACGGATGGGAGAACGAGACGCAGGAGAACAGAAGACACAAGGCTAGGCAGCGACCACTAGCGGGGCAAGACTCCTTTTCCCCCCAGCTTGTGGGCCCGCACCGCATGGGGCTCCACCCTAGATACCTATGTGAAAACCAATATATTGAGTTTTTTGGCCAAAAATTGATACGGTAACCAAAAGTTGACTCACCTAGAGGGGGGTTTAGGGAATTAAACGAGGAAAGCTGCACCCCCATTGGGTGCCTAAAGGGATCCGGTGCGTTATTCACCGGGGGGGGGGGGGGGGTCCCACCGGTTTCCTTGCGAAACAAATATCAAAATGGTCCTCGGGTTCAACTTTTGATTTCCATTTTTCAATTGATTTTTGAAATACTAAAAATCAAAGCCTGGCCGACGTATATTATCCTCAAAAATATTAACTGTTTTCTGCAAAAATCAACCCTACCTAAAAAACCCTACATACACACGACACCACAACAAATACCATTTTCATCCATACCCTTTGTGGCCATCATGGCCTGTTTTTGTACCGTTGCACAAGTGGTGTCACCTGTCGGACTGTGAAGTGCTCTCACACTTCTTGGGACCCATCTTTGGGGTCCCACAATTGCTGCCTTGGGTCAGGGGTTGGCTTAGGGTTGGGGATTTTTTGTTGTTTGAGGTCAATCAGGTGGTTACTCTTGGGGTCCGAATGAGGGTCAGTCTTGGGGTCCGTCACTGGTTAGTCCTCGGGTCAGGCTGGCCAGAAGGGGGGGGGGGGGGGGCTGGCCTTGGCCTTGGGCCTTCAAACATGCTCAAGATGTTAATCGGCGGCCTCGGGGGAGGGGAAGAGGAGGTTGCAGGCAACCTCGTAGAGTTGGGGGTTGTACGGGTATTCCACACTGACAACCCCCGCCTTCCTTTTCAGGTGGACACCGCGCACGCTGCCGACCTCCAAGCCCCATGAGTACGGGACATGGACCTTGGTACCGTCGATGGGATCGTCAGCACGACCCGCCGCCTTTTGAGGGGGTTTGTTTTGGGGGCAGGCGTGGCCTTTGTGGCCGGGGGGGCCGGCTTGGGGGGGTTTTGTTTTGAGGGGGGGAGGGCCACATTTGATGAGTCATCGGACACAAAATGCATTCCGGAAATTTCCTTGCGATTAGTCTTGCTAGTAGGGGGTTTGGAGGGTTGTGCTTTGACCTTGGTGCCAGGGGGTGTGGTTCTCTTCCTTCATTTTTCTTGGCCTCTCCCTCCCCTTCCCAATCACCGCCCACCATCCTTGCCCACACCCCCTCATCCTCCGCCCCTTTGTACCCCACCTGTCCCATCTTGGCGTACTCCCGAGCCTTGTATTACTCGGAGGCCACCTAGACCTCCGAGCGGACCCTCCCGTGCTCCCAATCCCTCAAACCCCTTAGGGTGGCCAACCCCTTGGCGGGGTCCGTCGCAAGCAACCGACACAGGCTGCCCAATGGCAGCTCCTATGCCTGGTTGCCGTCACGCCATGCGATGCGCACCGGCCACACATCCCCGGCATGGACCACGGCATCTGCAACCATGTCAAACAACAAGGGGGGAAATGATTTTTTGCGATGTATTTTTTAACGTTTCGAAATTAATGTTAACTGTTAGTTTGAATTTTTGTGGTGCCAATCAACAATTAGATACTAACCTACAGAATTTCACCACCAATGACGAAAATTTAACAAGCAACCAAACAAGCATACCTCGAATCCACTGAAGGCGCTCTGTGCTTGGAGAAAACCGCCCATCGCTGTCCAAAATAGCGTGGAGGCCATCGGGACGGTGAATCCTTGAAGGGTGCAGACCCCTCAATGATTCACTGCATGAGGTCTACACTAGTCTATAGGGGTTGCGGTGAATGCTTGAGGGGTGTAGACCTTTCCATGATTCACCGCATGGGGTCTAGACCCAACTGCAGGGGCTGTAGTGGGTCATTGAGCGGTGTAGACCATGCTATGATTCACTGCATGAGGTCTGCACCCATCTGTAGGGAATGCAATGAATCCTTGAAGGCAGCAAAATCTCCCACGATTCACCGCATGGGGTCTACACCCATCTGCAAGGGCTGCGGTGAATCATTTGATGTTCTAGAGCCTCCCATGATTCACTCACAGGGTCTACATCCATCTACAGTGGCTGCAGCGTATCATTGAAGGGAGCAGACCCTCCCATGATTCACTGCATGGGGTCTACACCCATCTTCAAGCGCAGCAGTGAATCCTTGAATTGTGTAGATGCCTCACTGATTCACTGCATGGGGTCTACACTAGTCTACAGGTGCTGTGGTGAACGCCTTAGGGGTGTAGACCCTCCCATGATTCACCGCATGGGGTCTAAACCCTTCTGCAGGCGCTGCGGTGAATCCTTGGAGGTTGTAGACCCCTCAATGATTCACCGCATGAGGTCTACACTAGTCTACAGCGGTTGCGGTGAATGGTTGAGGACCCTTGGATGGTTCACCGCATGCGGTCTACACTCATCTGCATCGGCTGCGGTGAATCACTGGAGGGTGTAGACCCTTCTATGATTCACTGCATGGGGTCTACACCCTTCTACACTGGTTGCGGTGAATCTTTGAAGGGTGTAGACCCCTCAATGATTCACCGCAGGAGGTCCACACTAGTTTATAGGGGCTGCGGTGAACGCTTGAGGGGTGTAGACCCTTCCAGAATTCACCGCTTGAGGTCCACAACCATCAGTACGGGCTGCTGTGAATCATTGGAGGGTGGAGACCCTCCCGTGATTCACCGCATGGGGTCTACACCCTTCTATAGGGGCTACGGTGAATCCTTGAAGGGTGTAGACCCCTCAACAATTCACTGCACGAGGTCTACACTAGTCTACAGGGGCTATGGTGAAGGCTTGAGGGGTATAGACCCTGGCACGATGCACCGCATGGGGTCTACGCCCATTGGCATGAGCCTGAATCACTTAACTGCCCCAAGAGCTGTGACACCGCAAAGGCCGTTGAGCTGGGCTAGGCCCCTCCGAGTCACCATGGTTGGCAGAGGAAGCTGTGTGCCAACAATCGGGATCATCTAAAATGACCATCCAAAGTATGTAAAGCATTTCTTACGACATATTTATGTGTTTTTCGGCCTATTTGGGTATTAGGTCGGGGGGGGGGGGATCTTCAAAGGGATTCGCACACAACCTGCTTATGCAATTTTTCACCCTGGGTAGCTCAAAAATCGAAGTTTTCGAAAGTTTTTGTTGGATATCGTGATCGCCTAAAATGACTATCCAAGGTATGTAAAGCATGTTTTACGCCGTATTAACATGTTTTCCTCCTTGTTTGGGTGTTGCGCACGGGGTTGGGAGGGCGGGCTCCAAAGGGATTGGTAAACAAAGTGCTCATGCACCTTTTCACGCTGAATCCTTGAAGGGTCTACACCCCTCAATGAATCTCTGCATGAGGTCCCCACTAGTTCTTAGATCATGTTCTGATGTATGCTTCACCTCCGTTTGTGGTGTGTGTGTGTGTGTGTGTGTGTGGTGTGCATGCGTGTGTGTCTTGGTACAGTGCAATTTTTGCATTGGAGCCTACAGGCTTGACGGGGGTCACACGTACACTCCAGCTCCGTGTTAATTTAGTATAGACCCGGCCAGCAGTAATGTCGATGTCCGATTTCGCGGCATTAGCCAGGGGCAGTAGTTGCTTCACCTCCATCGATTCGGTTCCCCTCTTGGAAGGTGCGAGGGCAACGTCGGCGGTTGAAATGGCGCTGTCAGTGTTGATGGACAGGAGAACGGAGTGGGAGGACACCTTTGTCAAGAAGTTTGGGGTACCAATGGATAGCGAGGTGGGATTACCAAACGTGATAGGAGCTTTCTGCCTGATGGCGTAGTGCAGCCTCGATGTGGACGGACCGGGCTTGGTGAAGTGGGCGCTGACCCCGGCCCCAGCGCCCGAGCTGCAGGAGTTGAAGAAGCTGGTGGAGGACCAGCGTATGGCCATGCAGGGGCTGCGCAAAGACTTGGCGGAGCTTTGCGCAAAGTCCCAGGGCACGTCGAAGAGGAAGATGGCGGGGCTGCCCCCGCTAGGCAACGCGGAGCTGCTGAAGGTCCGGAAGCTGGACACTAAACCCCAGTGGGTGTATGCAAGCCCGCTGGCCTTATCCACGCTGCTCTGGCGCAACGAAGTGGCGACCCAGGAGTATGTATCGCGCTTCCGCGACAAGGACAAATTCACAGATGTCACTCTTGATGATCTGGCCCCGGTGATGCACTCTTACGCCGCTAACACTGAGGTTTGGTGTGTGGAGTCCATGAATGACGACGAGATCGACAAACTAAAGGCCTTTGTTCTGGCGGTTTGGACGTTTACGGTGACGTCTTCCTCCGCGCATCGCGGTGAAACGGGTCTTGACCCCAAAGGAGCAGTTGACCAGCGAGAGGCGGAAGACGAAGGCCCAAGTTTGCCGGCGAGATTGCACAGCTGTACAGAGCCGCGGAGGAACAAGTGGTGGCACGCAGGCTAGCGGCATGAAGGCCAAGTTCAGGATAGAGGGAGACCGAAGGTTGTACACGACGACGCCTGGCGCGGAGCCGATGGTCGTAACGAGCGCGCCGGCGACAGTGTGTAGGGCTTGCAAGAACGCGGGGAGGGGCGTGAAGCACCACTAGTTTCATGAATGCCCACGATTTTGATGATGGGGGCACTCCCTAGTTGGGCGCCAGGCGGTCGAGTCCCAACAAGGTATGGTGGTCTTACAACCAGCCAACTTCCGGGATCGGGACGAGGTGGTCTTGTGTCTGGTATGGGCAGTGTGGAGACGGTTATGGAAGGAGGACGAGATGAGCTTCGTGGATGCCGTGCAGGCGTCCTCCTCGGCAAAGAGCACAATGGGTACATACTGTACCCACTACAGGAAGTTGGCCCTTCGGGTCGGGTACACGCCCATCGATGGCTTGGAGACCGAAGCATGCAGGTACCTGCTCCAGCTTTGGGGGCTGGGGTAGTCCAGGAGCTTCCTCAGGGGGGCGGTATCAGCGATGCATGCATCGGAAGAGATGGGGTAGCTTCCACAATTCGTTACAGGAAGGGTTTGGGGATGCGCAAAATGGGCCACATCTCAGGCAGTGGCACGCCGCTACGCGGGTCTCGAGGAGCTCAGGAGTTTCGCGAGAGCGTGTGATGGCACTGCATAGTGCAAGGTATGCGGAATGGCGGTCCAATCGTTCACATGCCTTCTACAGGTGGGCGTAGCCCCCATCAGGCGTGGAGGGTCCCGCAGCACGGGCTTGGGGTTTCAATTGGTCAACTGTGCCCCGCACTTCGTCCGAAGGGAGCTGGGGAGCTATGGCTGGGCGTGGCTGCGAGGAGTGCACCTTGAGGGGTCTAGGTCCGCGATCCCGTTGGCGCACTTCTGCCCACAAGGGTCCCCCTACCTCGAGATGCTCAAGCCCACCGCCCTTAGCAGATGTGAGAGCGCCCACGCACGGTGGCGTGCGTGGAGGCAGGGTGGGTCGGCGGCCTAACGCTGGTTGGGCTTGCCGGTGCGATGCCTTGCCTGGTGGAGTCGCTGGATGTCAGAGTCGGTGGCGGCCCACTATGGTGACACCCTAGACGACTTTGTCGTGGCAAACAACGTGGAGCTGCCGTGGCCCAGTGCACAACGGGATATGGCGTGGGGGGTGGGGGGTTCTATCCCTTAAAGACATTTTCCCGGGGAAGCTGCTAGCCCTCTGTGTGCGGGAGAGGGATGTGGGGCCAGAAGAAGACCTCGGGGGCTGGAGGGGCGCAGATGCACGCGCCGGGTTCGTGGGTAGACCGTAGTCAGCGCAAGAACGGGTGGGAGCAGGGAGATGGCCAGCCTGCTGGGCAGGGTGGCGGAGAGAGCTGTAGAGAGAGTCCCGCCGCAGGCGGCGACGCGAGGATCCCGGATGTCCCTCTGGCGTTTGCGGCCGTCCACGGACGACCGGGGTCCGACCGTGCAGGAGAGCGCCAAGACAGGGATGACATCATCGACGTCGATGCTGCCCCCCCCCCCCCCCATCGGCAGGCACCTCTCCCATCCGTCGGCTCCAAATGCGGCACACACGACGGGTGCGGTCGCGTCGGTTTTGGGAAAGAGGAAAGCAGCAGCTCTAGTCAGACTCATGGGTGCGGCTGCCCGAGCGGCACCTTCCCGCCGCGTCGGAGCTGGGTCGGTGGGCTCCAGAGCGCCCGCAGTGCGGCGAGTGGGATGCGTGGCTGCGTAACCTGCGTGCATGCCTGCCTAGAGCCCCGCCGGGTTTGTTGGACAGTCCCCTAATCCAGTTTTTAGATTGGAGGGTGGAGACAGCTAGGGACCTGCGGCAGCCGGATTTCTTGCCATTCATTGCTGCCGCGCTGTCCTCCCTGAACTTTGGGGTTTGGGAGTCCCTGCTTCACGATCACGTCGCCGAATTTGCTGATGCAGCGCACACGGCAAGAAGTATGGCGCAGGGGGTTGGGGGTAGTGGGGCATACTCCTATCCCGGCTGATATTTGGAATCGTTATGTGCCGGAGTCGTTTGCGTCGGTAGCTAGTCCACGTTTCTCAGGAATCGGGCCCGCGTCGGATGAGGCGGTGGTCATGTTGCATGCTTTGCGTAGCCAGAACGTGTTGTTCCCCCTCCCGCCGGGGTCACCGGGTCCAAACGAGGGGGTTTTCACCATCCCAAAAACGCTTGATTAATGTAGTCTAATTGTGAAGTTGGTGGCGGTGAATAGAGAGATGCCTGAGAACCCTGAGAAGTTTTTGCTGCCTTCAGTGGAAGTCGTTGCCCTTTTGGCGCAAGTGGCGCACCAAGGATCTTCCTTTTTCCTCCCCCCTTTCTATAATAGAGCTCCATGCCTCCGGCCGGTTTGGGAGGTGCTAGGGCTCCTCGGGGGGGGGGGGGATGAGGAACTGCGCATGTGCCATATTGACCTCAGTGATTGTTTTTGGTCGTTGCGCATCCCTGAAACATTGTGGGGAGCCTTTCGTATCTCCAATTGTGAGGGAGGAGCTTTGTCGTTTAGGTGCTTGCCGTTTCGTTGGAAGTATAGTCCCATTGTGTGCCACAAGGTAGTGGAACGTTTAGTGGAGGAGATTGGTTGAGTGGGGGTGTTGGGTTCGATTTTACATCGACGATGTGGTCATCGTGGGACGGGGTAAACGGCGCCTACGTGAGCACGCCATTCGCGCAGTGCAGGCGTTGCGCGCGGCGGGTGGAGTTACAAGCCCAAACAACACCTTGGAGCCGGTTACACGCCTTGTGTGGCTCGTCAAGGAAGTGGACCTGGGTGGGGGCAGCCTGCGGACGGCGGGGAATGCGTGGGAGGCCCTGGTGGCCCATTGTTTGCGATTGTCCGTTGGTGTCTGTAGTGTGCGGCGTTTGCAGCAATTTCTGGGGCGCGCGCAATGGATCTGTAGGCCTCGTTTTAGGCATGGTCCCCACTTGTCAGGGGTCCCGGCCCATGTGTTATCCCCCCCCCCCCTTTGCCTGCAGTTTGGCCCGCTTAAGTTGTTGTGTTCTATGTGTTTGGCGTGTGTATTGGCCTTGCCGGGCTGGTCGTTGGTACCCCTGACACGGGAGGTGCGTAGACAGCCGGTGTTTGTGTATGTTGATTCAACACTCGATGGGGGGGTGTAATGGTTGGGACCTTTTTCACCGGAGCTTGGTTCGCGGTCATCACTGCCCCTTGAGCATCCGCCGAGCAAACAATGCGCGGAGGCGCGTGCTGTCTTGTGGGGATTGAAATTAATTTTTAATGTGGGCATCCGCGAGGCGCATTTGCTCGGAGACAATGCGACGGCATAGGTCCAGTTTTTGTGGTGTAAGGCGAGTGTAGGACGTGTTTATCAGCAGCAACGCCTGCTCAAGTGTTTCAGGTACTCGTGGGCATCCTGCCCGAGTTTTAGGATTTACGTTCACTGGGTGCGTGGTGGGGCGAAGCCAGCGGACCCAATCAACAAGCTGGATGGCCAGTTTGATGGTGATCTGGGCCTGGCGGTGTGTGTGTTGCCTGAACGTTTGCCTGTTCCCCAGTGTTTTTTGCCCCCGTCATGGCACGAAACAAAGGCAAACGGCGCAACCCCGGGCAGCGCTAGCACTGGCGATCCCCGGGGGCGACCGCCCGGAGGCCGCTCATGCGGTGAATCCTTCAGGGGTCTTCACCCTTCAACGATTCACCGCGGTTCCTATAGAAGGGTGTAGACCCTATGCGGTGAATCATGGGAGGGTCTACACCCTTCAATGATTCACCGCGGCCCTTGCGAATGGGTGTTGACCCCATGCGGTGAATCATGGAAGGGTCTACACCCCTCAATCATTCACCGCAACCCTTGTAGACTAGTCTAGACCTTTTGCGGTGAATCATTGAGGGGTCTACACCCTTGAAGGATTCGCCGCAGCCCTTGTAGATGGGTGTAGACCCCATGCGGTGAATCATGGGAGGGTCTACACCCTTCAATGATTCAGCGTAGCCCCTGAAGGTGGATGTACACCCCGCACAGTGAATCATGGGACGTGCTACTTAGGCGTCGTAAGTTGCCCACCCTCTAGGACCCCGTATACGCGCGATTAGACAATATTCTACATTTCTACTTTGAGTATGTTATTTGACGTATGTGACCAAAGTTGTTGGCAGAGCTGTGTGACACCCGTTGAAATACGTGTTGATGTGTTAGCCTTGTGTATCCCCGTCTTCTAGTGTGTTGTATTTGACGTTTTTCCAGAAGCTGGCCGAAATTTCGGCCAGGTTTTCGGTAACATTGCAAACAACTATGTGTATATGCATTTTTTGACCCTTTTGGCCGAAATTTCGGCCAGCTTTTTGGTTTCTAGGTGAATAGGCATAGTTATTTTGATTTTTCTTAGGGCTGGCCGAAATTTCGGCCAGCTTTTTGGTCTGTTCACTATTCAAGCACTTATATTCTGGTTTTTGGGCGGTCTGGCCGAAATTTCGGCCAGCTTTTCCTATTTTTGAAACATTTAAGCAATTATTTCCCCTTGGAACACACCTGGCCGAAATTTCGGCCAGCTTGCAATTGTCATTGTTCATGAGTATTACACCATACACTCCTACATAACTGTTTTCTTGTCTCAGCATTAATGTCTTCTGCTGTTACTATAAATGTCGTACATGCTGCAGTTACTGATGCTTTTGCTACTACAGCCAAAGGGCTGTTGCGAAATGCATTACGTGGTGGGACTCTGCAAAAGCTTTTGCAATTCTGCCTCATGTTGCGGAAGAATCGCAGGAGCCGGCACTCCCTGACACAGTTGAAGGCTGCCGCCACTGAGAAGAAGCCCCCACGGTGGTACATGACATTTTTGTCACAGTTCCATGCCCTATACTACCTGCTGCGCCGTATGGCCCTCCCATACTCTAATTGTGGGTCTGGTTACAACTGGGGTATTATGTCCTGCCGCCAACGCCGTAAGGTAGGAGTCCTTGGTCAGTGTAACACTACGCAGGAGTCCATTCACCATCGTGCTGGACTAGCAGCACACAACTTGTGGAACACCATGCACCGTAGGCAAGTTTGTATATGGTTTGATAACCCGAGGCGTTACAGGTCGGGAGCTGATCCCCATCCACCCGACTTAACCCTAAACTGTACAACTGTTGCTGTTTTGCACACTACTGCCCTACCTGCATACCGGGGTCTGCCGGAGCTGGCCGAAATTGAGGCCAAGGTACCAAAGGGTGCTGATGACATCTTTCGCTCACATAGAGCATTGTTTGATCGTATTGATGTTGCCAACCAAGGTATTCAGAGAGTTTGGGTTCGTGCTCGTTTGGATATTGCCACAAAAAATGTTCGTTTCCTCAACTGGAGACCCTTTTTCCTGTCTGAGCTCCGCTCCGGCACACACAAAGAGCTTTTGCAACTCGTGGTTGATTTGTCATGTGTGGAACACCGCACCAGAGACTGTGTTCCGCTGCTTGTGGGCATGAAAATACACTTTGCCCTACTTAAGCTGTGTTATGGTGCTGCTTATGTTCCCTGGAATGTACCACAATTATTGTTGGGTTTTCCTTTGGTGTACGGAGTATGGCATAGCTATAAGTATTGCGTTGAATTGATCTACAGGGCGTTCCTGCCGTTCATTAAGTTTTTGGAGCAGGGGAACAGCCTTCAGGTTGGGTCTATCCTCCCTCGCAAGGTCAAGGTCATCCATATGGAGAAGACGTTGCTTGGACTCATGCTGGCCACATCGTCCAATAGAGGCAGACTAGATGAGCGCGTCACTTCCCTGCTCAATAGCCAGCGGGACTTGACACCCATTCAGCGCAAGGGTTTGCGTATGTTATTAGCCCTTAAGGCTTTGCTGTACACATACAGTCCAGCTGCTTTCAGCATTGGGACTTTGCTTCGTGAGTGCAACTGGGAGGGCCGGGGGGCGGGTTCCGGTATTGTAGCTAAGCAGGCACTTGAGATGTCCCTACTGCTCATGCTGAACATCCTAAAGCCCGAGGAACAGTTAACCACGGAGTATGTGAAAACAACCGCTGTTGCTCTTTTGTTTTGGAGTCAGTGGCATTCCGCCTCCCTAGGGTGTATCCACTCTGAGGAGCTGGGTGAGGCACTTCCGAGTCAGTTCTCAGCCCACTGTCGCCGCAACACTGCCTGTACTAGTGTCCAACAGTCGTCTGATTTATTTCTGACACTTCCCCCTGTCCAACCGGGAGAGAAAGTTTTGCGTGGTGTGCTGACCGAGAGATCCGTGGCAATGTTCTCTGCCAATCTTAAACAATTCATCTTGACAGCCCATACACAGAGCCTGCCCATTTGTGTTCCCGTTCCGGACTATAAAGTTGAGGTGAGAAGACTGGATGCAGTTGAGGATTTGACGTTCCCCGGTACCATGTCTAGGACACGAATCACCACAGACCGTTTGAAAGTGGTTCTGTTGCATGCAATGCAAAATCTGGTTGCGCGTACCAGGGTTCCTGAGGGTGTTGAGGATTTTTTACAGACAAATGCACCTGCCCGCACTGCTGCCGAGCAAGGGGTGTTGCGTACTGCACATGCTTCTATCCGCGCTGCCAACCGTGCACCGCCTGCTGCTCCTGCTGCTGCTCATGGTGGAATTGCCTTGCCCCCAAAGCCACCCCCAAAGCCCCGAGCCAGAGGCCCCCCTGTACCCCCCCCGCCCCCCCCCCCCCGCCCAGTAACCCCCCCCCCCGCCCCTGATGATTCCATTGCTGTCGACTCTTGTGGTATTGACCAGGATATTGATTGTGATGCAGACAGCGTTGCCTCCTTTGAAGCCCTAGATGAGGCGGAACACATCGGTGTGGATGCCCAGGACCGGGACTGATTTCTGTTTGCAGCTGTGTTTGTCACTGTGGTATGGGTTCTGCCACGCATTGCCAGTGATTTTGGTGTGTCTATTTGCTGTTTCATGTTGTTTTGTCATATGGCTACCCCCAGAACACAAATGACATAAGGTTCTGGCCGAAATTTCGGCCAGCCTCTCAGAATGGTATTTGTACACAGTGGTGTGACATGCAGAGCAGTTCTAGCCGAAATTTCGGCCAGGTTATCCGATTTTCCTGTCAGGCAGTCCGTTTTGGTCCTTTTTTGGTTGATCTATGCTTGTTATTTGCTATCTGGGAACTCTCCCCTTCATGAAATGTTGCCCTGTAGCCCTTTATTTTGTGACTGAGCCTGGAGGGGTATCACAGGACATGGCCGTTTCGCCAGATGGTGAGCCTGCAGCAGACAATGGGCAATCTCAAGTGCAATCCCAGTCTCAAGAGGACCAGGCGAGCACAGAGGGACTTCAAAAGAAGCCTAAGGCCGCACCAAAGAAAAATTCATCATCCTACATCAAGTTATCCGACTGGGTTACGTCAACGACGAAAATAAAGGTTTGGTGGGATCAGATTATTATCGACCACGACCGAAAATTTGGGCAGGTTAGTAGGATTTCGGATGATCGCGTGCAACGCCGCTACGACGATCTGAAGGCAGCCCCGCCTGTGGATTACATCCACGATCTTCTTTTTTATAAAGTCACTCATATCTGTGTTGTGGTATTCTTCTCGATAGTACCGTTTTCGCGTCCGAATTTTCGACCCTGCTACGAATATTCCTGTTGCACAGCCACTCGCTGGGTTCTGTTGGGGGGTCAGCATGTTTACACTGCTGCCCAAAAACACAAGACCGAATTTGAGATGAAAAATATGGAGACTCCGGATTGGACCCTGGTATTTGGTGGTTATGAAGTCAAACAGGACTGCCCCCTGCGGACTAGGCGCCGGCTTGCAGGCTTACATGAAATCCAGACCACTGCTGGCTCAGCATCCACCACATCGGAGCGAATGTCCCTACTCCTGGATAGGCTTGAGGATGAGGATGCCACTGAGTACACCCTGTACCATCACATTACTGTTATGCTTGAAGAGTGTGGTGTTACTGCCGAGGAAGGCGTTGTGGTGTGTTTCGTTTATTAATTCGGTTTTGTCGGTCGACCTGGCCGAAATTTCGGCCAGCTTCTGTGTTCCACATGTTCTTCTGTGCAGAGTGCTGTTGCCAAACGGTGGGGTGGCGTTGGGCGTTTGGTGAAATTGGTGGGTCTTGCTTCAGTAGACGCCATGGTAGCCATGGAAAAGCGTGGACTACATCCCGCACTGGGTACGTTCAAGGAAGTGGAAGGCATCACGCCTGACCGACTTCGCGACATCGTAGGTTACATGGATGGGACAAAAAGTACCCTACCTGGTCTCAAAAAAATTATAAAAGATGTTAAAAAGGCCCACATGTGGTCCTGGCACATTCTTCATCCCGAGGCGGTTACCAATGGGCTTGTGAACAACACCAGAGGTATGTTTTGGTCAAACAGGGGTTTGTATTCGAATAAATCGACCGACCTAGCCGAAATTTCGGCCAGCTTGTGTATCGTTCAACTAATGCACAACAGGAGCCCACCCTGTGACACCACCTGTCTGCAGCTACACTTGGTACTATCGAGATGGCCAAAAGGCAGTGCGCTATTGCATCACACCTGAAGGTAGCCTATGGCAGTTGGACCTGGACTGAAGAAAACCCCTGGCCCCCGTGGTCAGCAGTAATTAAGGCCCCTCTTTGGAAGGAACCCAAATATGAGGGGTTGCGGGGATTGTTGCAGAAGCCTGTTGCTAAGCCTGTTTGTGAAAAATCTGATACTAGTCTGGTCAGTATCCAGTATGCTAGGGAGTCCCTCGTTGAGTCAAGCACATGCAAACTCATTGCAGAGTCAGGCCGTGTGGAACTGATGGCAATGCGTTGTGGAGTCCCTGTTCCCAGTATCATTATTTCACTGCCCTTTGCTTCTTGTGTCATTGAGGTGCCCCGCCTCTATACAGCTGGTTTGCATAACCTGGTTGCGCAGCTGCTTTTGTCCGGTGTGCCTGTGTTCATTGCGGGTGAGTTTGCTGATGTGAAAGCCACTGTTGCTGCTTTGAAGGCCACTGTGGCTGAGGATATGTATCAGTGTGATGTTGCAATTTACAATTTGTCAAGCAAGACCCCGCTGTACACTTCTACGTCCCATCTGGTTTCCATTTGTTCTGCCACTGCCTTTGATAACAGGCTGCCCCGTTACGTGGCTTTTACTGAAGGACCCATGTCGTCTGTGATGCCTGTTGAGATATTCTCATTTCTTTTGAGCCTGGTTCCGGTCCCAGAACGGGCAGGCAACTGGTTTTTGCTGGGGACTCTGTCTGTGTATTTTGCAAGCATGATGTCTACGAGGTTTTCCAAGGACTGTAATGTTGTGTGTGCCCTTTTGGCTGAGGAGACTGTTGTGCCTGATGAGTTTGTTCAGTCCATCAGAGCAGCTATCACCAACGCCGACACGTGCCCCCCCAAGTCATGGGAGGATGTGTACCACGACTTGGGGGCAGGTTTTCCGATGGATGGTTTTGGGGTTAGGTATGTAGATGAGGATCCTCAGGAGCAAGATGGGGAGGCAGAGTCGCAACCAGAGCCACACACTCCAAAGAAGAAACCCAAAACTGCCCTTGCCCCCTCACCCAGTGGCATGCAGTCCTCCTCAGGCACTGTTGCCCCTACTGGCAAAGGTACGAATACTTTTGTGAATCATTTTTCACCATCCCAGGGTGGAAACACATAGTCACAGAACTCTGCCACTGCCAAGCCTGGTGCTGCAGCCCCTGCCAAGCCTCCTGCTAACACAGGTGCTAAGAAGCCCCGTGCATCTGGTCTGCGCAAGCGCTAATGCCAGTCGTGCTGCTTATATTGCCTGTCAGTATGAAGTCTGGCCGAAATTTCGGCCAGCATGCAGTCCTCAGCCTCTTCAGCCTTTTATTATTGTGTTTTCCCATAGGCACTGCAAAAGTCTGCTTTGATTCGTCAGGTGGCAAGTATTTGCTTGTAATTGAGTATATTATGTTGCACACCCTGTTCAAATGTCACTGCTCCTGTGTTCCTTGCTCATGTCTACTGTCTTAGGTACCCATGTCAGTGATCATATTCGGAGTTTCGATGGACGTGGCCGAAATTTCGGCCAGCTTAGGCCTGTCTGTCAAATAGGACGATGTGTTTGGACATTTTTCGAAGAGCTGGCCGAAATTTCGGCCAGGTTGGTTAAAATAGGAAATACAAGTACATGCTTTGGGATAGTTTTCTGTGTGCTTCAATGAAAGGTATGTTTGGGGTTCCCTCATCTGTGGTGTATAGGGGGGTTCTGTGATCAACCTGGAACGAAGGGGAGAGAAAAATAGGCAGCCCCCCCCCCCCACACTGGAATGCAGTGGTCTAAATGTAAAACAACACTATATTTTGGTGATTGAATGTCTTTATTTTGAAAATCTGTGTGTTTCCAGAAATGCAAATAATGGCATATATTTGAAATACACACCTTGTTTTTGCATGTTGCCACCAGGGGGGTTTGGATACCCAAAAAATAACACCCCTTTTCACGTACTTTTCCCCTCATTACAACATGGACTTCCGTGGGCCATAGCGCCAGGTGGGGGGTGGGCAACTTGTGACGCCTAAGTGCTACAACCTCAAATTGATTCACTGCAGTCTTGCACATAGACGTAGACTCCATGCCGTGAATCATAGGACGGTCTACACCCTTCAATGATTCAGCGTAGCCCCTGAAGATGGATGTACACCCCGCACCGTGAATCATGGGACGTGCTACAACCTCAAATGATTCACCGCACCCTTGCACATAGACGTAGACTCCATGCCGTGAATCATGGGAGGGTCTGCTCCCTTCAAGGATTCACCGCAGCCCCTGTAGATGGATGTAGACCCCGTGCAGTGGACCATGCAAGGGTCTACACCCGTCAAGCATTCACTGCAGCGCCTGTAGACTAGTGTACACCTCATGCAGTGAATTATGGGAGGGTCTATACGCTTCAATCATTGACCGCAACCGCTGCAAATGGGTGTAGACACCATGCAGTGAACCACCGGAGGGTCTACACCCCTCAAAAATTCACCGCAGCCCCTGTAGTTTAGCACAAACGAAGGCGCATAAGCACAGACACGAAAGCAGGCAAACAACTCGACAGTGTGCCACCTCCCATGGGTCTGGTTCATGCCACCCCTTCACGAATACATACCCACATAACTTGTCCCATACGGATCAAACAGGTGGGCCACGCCCACCACCAGCCGCAGGGAGCCTTGCACCAATACATATGGGAGGTGTCTGCCTTCATGCAGTCAATGCCTGCTGATCATCAAGTGGACGGTGCCCAGTTGGTACACCACCCGCCACTTGTCCGAGCACATGTGGTGCTGGCCCGGTGGCTTGACGTTGGGGGTGCCCTCGGGGCGGAAAGCCTGGGCAGGCCTCCCGTTTAGGCGTCGCGCAATGTGGAGCGCGGCGTCCCACAGCACCGTGGGCGTAAGGGCCTCAGGGACGTCCACCTGGAAAGAAAGCTTTGCCGCCGTCGCCAGCAGCACCCGACGCACCGGTCGGCGGGCAAACAGGCCGCGGAGGGCTACACTACTGTATAGGGGCTGCAGTGAATGCTCGAGGGGTGTAGACCCCTCAATTATTCACCGCATGAGGTCTCCACTAGTCTACGGGGGCTGCGGTGAATCCTTAAGGTCTCCCACGATTTCGCGCATGGGGTCTACACTAGTCTACAGGGGCTGCGGTGAATCCTAGAAGGGGCTAGACCGGTCAACGATTCACCGCATGAGGTCCAGACCCACCTGCGGGGGCTACGGTGAATCCTTGACGGGGGTAGACCCATGATTTCCGCATGCCGTCTAGATCCTTTTACAGGGGCTGCGGTGAATCCTTGAACGGTCCAGACCCCTCAACGATTCACGGCATGAGGTCTGCAGTAGTCTACACGCGCTGTGGTGAATGCTTGACGGGTGTAGACCCTTGCATGATTTGCCGCATGGGGTCTACACCCATTTGCAGGACCTGCCGTGAAACATTGAAGGTTTGTTTTCGAGGGGGGGGGGGTACTCCTCGGTTGTGGACGCCAACCACCCCCCCAACTAACTGTTGGCCATAGGCCCCGGGGGGGGGGGGGGGGGGGGGGTGGGAGGGGCGGTTTTGGGGGGGGGCGATGGGGAGGCTCTAGGTTGGGTTTTGCCCCGCGGCGGGGGGGTCCGTGAGGGTGGGTTGGGGGGGGGAGGGCAGGTGCGGCGATTCGGGAGGTACATGGCCTCAAGGCCAAATGTTGGTCCATCACAGGCCCCCTACCTCGCCTTGCCCTCCCTCTGACCATACCATCACCCTAACCATTGCGGCGAACTGGTTCAACCATGCCAACTTTGTTAATTAGACTGAACAAGATCCCCAAAAGTTCATTCATGGCTATTTTTGCCACAGCATTGCTCTCCATTTTGGACCCCAACCATATTTTTGACCCTAGCCTAGGGTTAGAGCTAAGGTTAGCGTTAGGGCTAGGGTCACCGAGCCGGTGCAACCAGTCTTGGTTTTATAACCCTTTTTAGTGTCTAGGGTGGACGTACCAGGTTTAGCAGCAGCAGCAGCAGCAGCAGCAAGCAAGCAAGCAGCAAGCAAGCAAGCAGCACGCACGAAAGGGGTAAAAATCAGAACTCCGTCATGGTGCTTTGGAATTAGTTGAAATTTTGGTGCATGATACCTATGGCTGTGAAGTACAATCACATAAAGTTTGAGCGAGAAACTCAACGGTGGCGGCCTGGAACGGGATTCGCAACTGGCGGACCTCAGTTTCAAAAACTGCAGTTTAGGGCCAAAAACAGCCATTTTTGGGCCAAAAAAGCCTTGGAACACATTCAAAACGGCCAAAGGAAGGGGAACGGTGGGTACATCCCACGTGCGGCTTGATTTCCCCGTGTCAAGGAGCTCTTTGCGGCCCTCTAACTCCATGATATGTCCCGGAAACGGCCCAAAAAGGCCCCCATAAGCACTAAATGCTGACAGCCACAACCCAAGAATAGGCCATATCTTTGGCTACATGGCTCAAAATGCGATTCCGAGGGCACCTACTCCACCCGCCACCCCCCACTTTGTGTGGTCTCCACCACTCAGAGTTGCCCAAACGGACGCCTTGACCCCAATACTTAGGCCCACTAGGCTGCGGCAAGGTGGAAGCTCAAGCCCAAACTGGTGGGTGCCCGAATGGGTCAATAGGGTCCAGTAGGGGCAAAAAGATGACTTTACTCAAAAATGATCCTAGACCATGTGCAACGCTAAAACAAGTGTTTTTGGACCGTTTTGAGCTTGTGGTGGCCCATTTTGGTCCTCGGAAAAATCGCAAAATGCCTTGAAAATGGGCTCTTTTGGGACCAAAAATGGGTCAAAAACGCATCTTTCCAAACCTCATCCTAGACTACTTGGGGTGCACAAACGGGTGAAATGAGCCCATTTTGAGCCCATTTTGGGGCATTTTGGCCCCTCAGAAGTCCAAAAAGCCTTGAAAGTGGGCCTCGTGGTTATGGAGTTCACTTGCAATCTGATTTTACTTTGTCAGGATCCCAATATTCAGTCTTGATTAGGGTCACCGAGCTGGTGGAACCAGTCTTGGTTTTATAACCCTTTTTAGTGTCTAGGGTGGACCTACAAGGTTTAGCAAGAGCAGCAAGCAGCAGCACGCGTGAAATGGGGAAAAGTCAGAATTCCGTTGTGGTGCTTTGGATTTGGTTGAATTTTTGGTGCATGATACCTATGGGTGTGAAGTACAATCACACAAAGTTTGAGCGAGAAACTCAACGGCGGCGGCCGGGAACGGGATTCGCAAGTGGCGGACCTCAGTTTCAAAAACTGCAGTTTAGGGCCAAAAACAGCCATTTTTGGGCTCAAAAAGCCCCGGAACACATTCAAAACAGTCAAACGAAGGGAAACGGTGGGTACACTGCACGTGCGGCTTGACTTCCCCGTGTCAACAAGCTCTTTGCGGCCCTCTAACTCCATGATATGTCCCGGAAACGGCCCAAAAAGGCCCCCACAAGCTCTAAATGCCAACAGCCACAAACCAAGAAAAAGCCATATCTTTGGCTACATGGCTCAAAATGCGATTCCGAGGGCACCTGCTCCACCCGCAACCCCCCACTTTTTGTGGTCTCCACCACTCAGAATTGCCCAAATGGACGCCTAGACCCCAATACCTAGGCCCACTAGGCAGCTGCAAGCTGCAAGCTCAAGCCCAAACACGTGGGTGCCCAAATGGGTCAACAGCGTCTAGTAGGGGCAAAAAGATGACTTTACTCAAAAATGATTCTCGACCATGTGCGACTCTAAAACAGGTGTTTTTGGACCGTTTTGAGGTTGTGGTGGCCCATTTTGGTCCTGCGAAAATCCCAAAATGCCTTGAAAATGGGCTATTTTGGGACCAAAAATGGGTCAAGAATGGGTCAAAAACGCATTTTTCCAAACCTCACCGAAGACCATTTGGGGTGCACAAACGGGTGAAGTCAGCCTATTTTGAGCCCATTTTGGGGCATTTTGGCCCCTCAGCAGTCCAAAAAGCCTTGAAAGTGGGCCTCGTGGTGATGAAATTCACTTGCAAGCTGATTCCACTTTGTCAAGAGCCATCAATGTGTGAGTCATTCTTGATGTCCCTCTCCCCCACTAGCTCGGTCCCAGTATTCAGTCTTGAATAGGGTTAGGGCCAGGGTTAGGGCTACGGTCACCGAGCTGGTGGAACCAATCTTGGTTTTATAACCCTTTTTAGTGTCTAGCGTGGACCTACCACGTTTAGCAGCAGCAAGCAAACAGCTAGCAAGCAGCAGCACGCGCGAAATGGGTAAAAATCAGAATTCCCTCGTGGTGCTTTGGATTTGGTTGAAATTTTGGTGCATGATACCTATGGGTGTGAAGTACAAGCACACAAAGTTTGAGCGAGACAGTCAACGGTGGCGCCCGGCAGCCGTATTCGCAAGTGGCGGACCTCCGTTTCAACATCTGTCCAAAATGGCTAGAGAATACCTTTTTTTGGGCAGTTTGGGTGGCTAGGATACGCGTGAAGGGGTCCATGTGCATTGCAAGTAACCTAAATGCTAAACAAACACCTTTCATCATCGTTTAGTGTGTCATGTACCCGATTAGGGGCCTCAACGACTTCTTTTTGGGCCCAAAATACCGCAAAATCAGCCTGAAAAGCACCCTTTTTGCATACCTTTTCAAATCACACCTTCTCGTGCCGTGTTTAATAGCCATGAATTGCATTGGGCACCCTTGTGGTGATCAATAACGATGAATGGGATCATTTTGAAGCCTTTTCCACATTGTCATCACCCTTCAATGCCCCATTTTGGCACCGCAGAGTGGTGTTCAGCGCGCACGGTGCACGCGCTAGGGTAGGGTTACATGGGTCATCTGTGGGTCCAAAAATGGCCCAAAATTATTTTTTCCAAATTTGTTCCTGGACCCCTTGGGGTGCTCAAACAAGTGTTTTTGGCCCGTTTTGAGCCCACGGTGGCCCGTTATGACGCTCCACAATTCCAAAAAGCCTTGAAAATGGGCTTTAGGTTTAGCAGCAACAAGCAGCAGCAAGCAGGAGCAGCACACGCGAAACCAATTCTGAACAAGATTCCCCCAATTTCGTTCATGGCTACTTTTGCCACATCATTGCTCTCCATTTTGGACCCCAACACTCACTCTGAGCCTAGCCTAGGGTGAGAGCTAGGGCTAGGGTTAGGGCTAGGGTCCACGAGCTGGTGGAACCAGTCTTGGTTTTATAACCCTTTTTAGTGTCTAGGGTGGACCTACCAGGTTTAGCAGCAGCAGCACCATCAAGCAGCAAGCAGCAAGCAGCAAGTAGCAGCACGCGCGAAATGGGTAAAAATCAGAATTCCGTCGTGGGGCTTCGGATTCGGGTGAAATTTTGGTGGATGATACCTATGGATGTGAAGTACAATCACACAAAGTTTGAGCGAGAAACTCAACGGTGGCGGCCGGGAACGGGATTCGCAAGTGGCTACCTCAATTTCAAAAACTGCAGTTTAGGGCCAAAATCAGCCATTTGTGGGCCAAAAAAGCCCCGGAACACATTCAAAACAGTCAAACGAAGGGAAACGGTGGGTACACTCCACGTGCGGCTTGACTTCCCCGTGTCAACGAGCTCTTTGTGGCCCTCTAACTCCATGATATGTCCCGGAAACGGGCCAACAAGGCCCCCACAAGCTCTAAATGCCGACAGCCACAAACCAAGAAAAAACCATATCTTTGGCTACATGGCTCAAAATGCGATTCCGAGGGCACCTGCTCCACCCGCAACCCCCCACTTTTTGTGGTCTCCACCACTCAGAATTGCCCAACGTACGCCTAGACCCCAATACCTAGGCCCACTAGGCAGCTCAAGCTGCAAGCTCAAGCCCAAACAAGTGCGTGCCCAAATGGGTCAACAGGGTCCAGTAGGGGCAAAAAGATGACTTTACTCAAAAATGATTCTCGACCATGTGCGACTCTAAAACAGGTGTTTTTGGGCCGTTTTGAGGTTGTGGTGGCCCATTTTGGTCCTGCGAAAATTCCAAAATGCCTTGAAAATGGGCTGTTTTGGGACCAAAAATGCGTCAAAAATGGGTCAAAAACGCATTTTTCCAAACCTCATCGAAGACCATTTGGGGTGCACAAACGGGTGAAGTGAGCCTATTTTGAGCTCATCTTGGGGCATTTTGGCCCCTCAGCAGTCCAAAAAGCCTTGAAAGTGGGCCTCGCGGTGATGAGGTTCACTTGCAAGCTGATTCCACTTTGTCAAGAGCCATCAATGTGTGAGTCATTCTTGATGTCCCTCTCCCCCACTAGCTCGGTCCCAGTATTCAGTCTTGAATAGGGTTAGGGCTAGGGTTAGGGCTACGGTCACCGAGCTGGTGGAACCGATCTTGGTTTTATAACCCTTTTTAGTGTCTAGGGTGGACCTACCACGTTTAGCAGCAGCAAGCAAACAGCTAGCAAGCAGCAGCACGCGCGAAATGGGTAAAAATCAGAATTCCGTCGTGGTGCTTTGGATTTGGTTGAAATTTTGGTGCATGATACCTATGGCTCTGAAGTACAAGCACACAAAGTTTGAGCGAGACAGTCAACGGTGGCGCCCGGCAGCCGGATTTGCAAGTGGCGGACCTCCGTTTCAACATCTGTCCAAAATGGCCAGAGAATACCTTTTTTTGGGCGGTTTGGGTGGCTAGGATACACGTGAAGGGGTCCATCTGCATTGCAAGTAACCTAAATGCTAAACAAACACCTTTCATCATCGTTTAGTGTGCCATGTACCCGATTAGGGGCCTCAACGACCTCTATTTGGGCCCAAAATACCGCAAAATCAGCCTGAAAAGCACCCTTTTTGCATACCTTTTCAAATCACACCTTCTCGTGCCGTGTTTTATAGCCATGAATTGCATTGGGCACCCTTGTGGTGATTAATAACGATGAATGGGATCATTTTGAAGCCTTTTCCACATTGTCATCACCCTTCAATGCCCCATTTTGGCACCGCAGAGTGGTGTTCAGCGCGCACGGTGCACGCGCTAGGGTAGGGTTACATGGGTCATCTGTGGGTCCAAAAATGGCCCAAAATTATTTTTTCCAAATTTGTTCCTAGACCCCTTGGGGTGCTCAAACAAGTGTTTTTGGCCCGTTTTGAGCCCATAGTGGCCCGTTATGACGCTCCACAATTCCAAAAAGCCTTGAAAATGGGCTTTAGGTTTAGCAGCAGCAAGCAGCAGCAAGCAGGAGCAGCACACGCGAAACAAGTTGTGAACCAGATCCCCCCAATTTTCGTTCATGGCTACTTTTGCCACATCATTGCTCTCCATTTTGGACCCCAACACTCACTTTGACCCTAGCCTAGGGTGAGAGCCAGGGCTAGGGTTAGGGCTAGGGTCCACGAGCTGGTGGAACCAGTCTTGGTTTTACAACCCTTTTTAGTGTCTAGGGTGGACCTACCAGGTTTAGCAGCAGCAGCACCATCAAGCAGCAAGCAGCAAGCAGCAAGTAGCAGCACGCGCGAAATGGGTAAAAATCAGAATTCCGTCGTGGGGCTTCGGATTCGGGTGAAATTTTGGAGGATGATACCTATGGATGTGAAGTACAATCACACAAAGTTTGAGCGAGAAACTCAACGGTGGCGACCGGGAACGGGATTCGCAAGTGGCTACCTCAGTTTCAAAAACTGCAGTTTAGGGCCAAAATCAGCCATTTGTGGGCCAAAAAAGCCCCGGAACACATTCAAAACAGTCAAACGAAGGGAAACGGTGGGTACACTCCACGTGCGGCTTGACTTCCCCGTGTCAACGAGCTCTTTGCGGCCCTCTAACTCCATGATATGTCCCGGAAACGGCCCAACAAGGCCCCCAAAAGCTCCAAATGCCGACAGCCACAAACCAAGAATGGGCCATATCTTTGGCTACATGGCTGAAAATGCGATTCCGAGGGCACCTGCTCCACCCGCAACCCCCCACTTTTTGTGGTCTCCACCCCTCAGAATTGCCCAAACGGACGTCTAGACCCCAAAACCTAGGCCCACTAGGCAGGTGGGTGCCCAAATGGGTCAACAGGGTCCAGTAGGGGCAAAAAGATGACTTTACTCAAAAATGATTCTCGACCATGTTCGACTCTAAAACACGTGTTTTTGGACCGTTTTGAGGTTGTGGTGGCCCATTTTGGTCCTGCGAAAATTCCAAAATGCCTTGAAAATGGGCTGCTTTGGGACCAAAAATGGGTCAAAAACGCATTTTTCCAAACCTCATCGAAGACCATTTGGGGTGCACAAACGGGTGAAATGAGCCTATTTTGAGCCCATTTTGGGGCATTTTGGCCCCTCAGAAGTCCAAAAAGCCTTGAAAGTGGGCCTCGTGGTGATGAGGTTCACTTGCAAGCTGATTTCACTTTGTCAAGAGCCATGACTGTGTGAGTCATTCTTGATGTCCCTCTCCGCCACTAGCTTGGTCCCAATATTCAGTCTTGAATAGGGTCAGGGCTAGGGTTAGGGCTACGGTTAGCGAGCTGGTGGAACCAGTCTTGGTTTTATAACCCTTTTTAGTGTCTAGGGTGGACCTACCACGTTTAGCAGCAAGCAAGCAAACAGCTAGCAAGCAGCAGCACGCGCGAAATGGGTAAAAATCAGAATTCCCTCGTGGTGCTTTGGATTTGGTTGAAATTTTGGTGCATGATACCTATGGGTGTGAAGTACAAGCACACAAAGTTTGAGCGAGACAGTCAACGGTGGCGCCCGGCAGCCGTATTCGCAGGTGGCGGACCTCCGTTTCAACATCTGTCCAAAATGGCCAGAGAATACCCTTTTTTGGGCAGTTTGGGTGGCTAGGATACGCGTGAAGGGGTCCATCTGCATTGGAAGTAACTTAAATCCTAAACAAACACCTTTCATCATCGTTTTGTGTGTCATGTACCCGATTAGGGGCCTCAACGACTTCTTTTTGGGCCCAAAATACCGCAAAATCAGCCTGAAAAGCACCCTTTTTGCATACCTTTTCACATCACACCTTCTCGTGCCGTGTTTTATAGCCATGAATTGCATTGGGCACCCTTGTGGTGATTAATAACGATGAATGGGATCATTTTGAAGCCTTTTCCACATTGTCATCACCCTTCAATGCCCCATTTTGGCACCGCAGAGTGGTGTTCAGCGCGCACGGTGCACGCGCTAGGGTAGGGTTACATGGGTCTTCTGTGGGTCCAAAAATGGCCCAAAATTTTTTTTTCCAAATTTGTTCCTAGACCCCTTGGGGTGCTCAAACAAGTGTTTTTGGCCCGTTTTGAGCCCATAGTGGCCCGTTGAGACGCTCCACAATTCCAAAAAGCCTTGAAAATGGGCTTTAGGTTTAGCAGCAGCAAGCAGCAGCAAGCAGGAGCAGCACACGCGAAACAAGTTGTGAACCAGATCCCCCCAGATTCGTCCATGGCTACTTTTACCACATCATTGCTCTCCATTTTGGACCCCAACACTCACTTTGACCCTAGCCTAGGGTGAGAGCCGGGGCTAGGGTTAGGGCTAGGGTCCACGAGCTGGTGGAACCGGTCTTGGTTTTATAACCCTTTTTAGCGTCTAGGGTGGACCTACCAGGTTTAGCAGCAGCAGCACCATCAAGCAGCAAGCAGCAAGCAGCAAGTAGCAGCACACGCGAAATGGGTAAAAAACAGAATTCCGTCGTGGGGCTTCGGATTCGGGTGAAATTTTGGTGGATGATACCTATGGATGTGAAGTACAATCACACAAAGTTTGAGCAAGAAACTCAACGGTGGCGACCGGGAACGGGATTCGCAAGTGGCTACCTCAGTTTCAAAAACTGCAGTTTAGGGCCAAAATGAGCCATTTTTGGGCCAAAAACGCCCCGGAACACATTCAAAACAGTCAAACGAAGGGAAACGGTGAGTACACTGCACGTGCGGCTTGACTTCCCCGTGTCAACGAGCTCTTTGCGGCCCTCTAACCCCATGACATGTCCCGGAAACGGCCCAAAAAGGCCCCCACAAGCTCTAAATGCCGACAGCCACAAACCAAGAATAGGCCATATCTTTGGCTACATGGCTGAAAATGCGATTCCGAGGGCACCTGCTCCACCCACAACGCCCCACTTTTTGTGGTCTCCACCCCTCAAAATTGCCCAAACGGACGCCTAGACCCCAATATCTAGGCCCACTAGGCTGCAGCAAGCTGCAAGCTCAAGCCCAAACACGTGGGTGCCCAAATGGGTCAACAGGGTCCAGTAGGGGCAAAAAGATGACTTTACTCAAAAAATGATCCTCGACAATGTGCGACTCTAAAACAGGTGTTTTTGGACCGTTTCGAGCTTGTGGTGGCCCATTTTGGTCCTCCAAAATCCCAAAATGCCTTGAAAATGGGCTGTTTTGGGACCAAAAATGGGTCAAGAATGGGTCAAAAACGCATTTTTCCAAACCTCATCGAAGACCATTTGGGGTGCACAAACGGGTGAAATTCGCCCATTTTGAGCCCATTTTGGGGCATTTTGGCCCCTCAGAAGTCCAAAAAGCCTTGAAAGTGGGCCTCGTGGTGATGGGGTTCACTTGCAAGCTGATTTCACTTTCTCAAAATCCATCAATGTGTGAATCATTCTTGACGTCCCCCACCAGTCATAGGTGATGTTCCCTCCCCCCTATCTCGGTCCCAATATTTAGTCTTGATTAGGGTCACCGAGCTGGTGGAACCTGTCTTAATTTTAGAACCCTTTTTAGTGTCTAGGGTGGACGTACCATGTTTGGCAGCAGCAGCAAGCAAGCAAGCAGCCAGCAGCAGGCAAGTAGCAGCACGCGCGAAATGGGGGGAAATCAGAAGTTTGTCATGGTGCTTCGGATTCGGCTGAAATTTTGGTGGATGATACCTATGCATGTGAAGTACAATCACACAGAGTTTGGGCAAGAAACTCAACCGTGGCGGCCGGGAACGGGATGCGCAAGTGGCGGACCGAGGTTTCAAAATCTGTCAAAAATGGCCAGAGAATTTCTTTTTTTGGCATTTACGGGTGCCTATCCGGTCCTTGGAGAGGGGCATTGGCCGGGAAACTGATATACACATGATGAACAATCACCTTTGGTCCCTGTCCAGTGGGTTTTACACCCAAGTAGTGCGTCCAACGACCTCTTTATGGGTTCAAAATACCGCAAAATCGGCCTTGAAAAGCACCCTTTTTGCATAATTTTTCAAGTTGCACGTTCTCGTAACGTGTTTTTTAGCCATGAATTGCATTGGGCACCCTTGTGGTGCTGAATAACGATGAATGGGATCATTTTGAAGCCTTTTTCCATATTGTCATCACCCTTCGATGCCCCATTTCGGTACAACAGAGTGGTGTTGAGCACGCACAGTGCACGTGCTAGGGTAGGGTTACATGGGTCATTTGTGGGTCCAAAAATGGCCCAAAATCATTTTTTAAAACTGGTTCCTAGATCAACTGGGGTGCTCAAACAAGTGTACGCTCCACAATTGCAAAAAGCCTTGAAAATGGGCTTTTTGGTGTCCAAAATTGGTCAAAAATGGGTCAAAAACGCGGTTTTCCAGAATGATAACTAGACCTGTTGGGGTGCATAAACAAGTGAAATGAGCCCGTTTTAAGCCCATCGTAAGCGATTTTGGCCCGTCTAGTCACAAAATGCCTTCGGGGTGATCTTCCTTTCCCCACCAGCGCGGTCCCAATATTCATTCCTCGTTAGGGTCACCGAGCTGGGGGAACTAGTCTTGGTTTTATAACCCTTTTTAGTGTCTAGGGTGGACCTACCAGGTTTAGCAGCAAGCAAGCAAGCAAGCAGCAAGCAGCAAGCAAGAAGCAGCATGCGCCAAATGGGTAAAAATCAGAATTCCGTCGTGGTGCTTCAGATTGGGGTGCAATTTCCGTGGATGATACCTATGGGTGTGAAGTACAATCACATAAAGTGTGAGCGGGATTCGCAAGTGGCGGACCTCAGTTTCAAAAACTGCAGTTTAGGGCGAAACAACCATTTTTGGGCCAAAAAAGCCCCGGAACACATTCAAAACAGTCAAACGAAGGGAAACGGTGGGTACACTCCACGTGCGGCTTGACTTCCTCGTGTCAACGAGGTCTTTGTGGCCCTCTAACTCCATGATATGTCCCGGAAAAGGCCGAAAAAGGCCCCCAAAAGTTCCAAATGCCGACAGCCACAAACCAAGAATAAACCATATCTTTGGCTACATGGCTCAAAATGCGATTCCGAGGGCACCTACTCCACCCGCAACCCCCCACTTTTTGTGGTCTCCACCCCCCAAAATTGCCCAAACGGACGCCTAGACCCCAATACCTAGGCCCACTAGGCTGCGGCAAGCTGCAAGCTCAAGCCCAAACACGTGGGTGCCCAAATGGGTCAACAGGGTCCAGTAGGGGCAAAAAGATGACTTTACTCAAAAATGATCCTCGACAATGTGCGACTCTAAAACAGGTGTTTTTGGACCGTTTCGAGCTTGTGGTGGCCCATTTTGGTCTTGCGAAAATCCCAAAATGCCTTGAAAATGGGCTGTTTTGGGACCAAAAATGGGTCAAAAATGGGTCAAAAACACATTTTTCCAAACCTCATCAAAGACCATTTGGGGTGCACAAACGGGTGAAATGAGCCCATTTTGAACCCACTTTGCGGCATTTTGGCCCCTCAGAAGTCCGAAAAGCCTTGAAAGTGTGCCTCGTGGTGATGGGGTTCACTTGCAAGCTGATTTCACTTTGTCAAGAGCCATCAATGTGTGAATCATTGTTGATGTCCCTCACGAGTCATAGCTGGTGTTCCCTCCCCCACCAGCTCGGTCCCAATCTTTAGTTTTGAATAGGGTTAGGGTTAGGGTTGAGGTTAGAGCTAGGGCTAGGCTTGGGGCTAGGGGTAGGGGTAGCGCGCGGGGTAGGGTTAGGACTAGGTTTAGGGTTGGGGTGGGTGTTAGGGTCAGGGTTGGGTTTAAGGAGAGTGCTAGGGTGGACAAAATTTTTCTTTGGGCGGCTTTGGTGCCCATTTAGCGCCGGCCGCCTTTGGCGCCCATGGACTACTGTGGGCGGCACCTTTGGCAACTAACCGTTGGCCGGACACCACTGGGGGGGGGGGGGGGGGGGGCACGGGTAGTTGGCATCCTAGGACCCGCGGAGGCGTCCCCCTCGTGAAGGCTGTACACTTTCCTATGATGCACTGCATGAGGTCTACACCCATGTGTAGGGGATGCGGTGAACGATTGGAGGGTGTATACCCTCCCATGATTCATAGCACGGGGTTTACATCCCTCTACGGGGGCCGCGGTGAATCATTGAAGAGTATGGATTTCCGTTTACATGCACAATTGGCCATGGCAGTGAAGGCCTCCCACCACTCTCTACATACACGGCGTCCCCCCCGTTGGTGCCCTCCAAGCATTGTCCCCGGCTTGTGCAACAACGGTTGCCATAATCTTACCTTGACAAAATTTACAGCAGCCCCCGTCTCAATCCGCACCTACCCCTTCCGATTGGCCCCTTTAGCACCACAGTGCCCAATCGCACAGTGTGGGCGGCCTTCCCATCGCCATTCACGCAATGTTGTACAAGCCTTGTTGCCACCAGCCTTGACAAACGGCCACGTTCACGCAATACTTTCACTGTCCCATTCACGGCACAATATGCAGCATGCAATGCACACCGGTGTTAGGGACGCGCCGCTCTGCCCCAATGTGTTGGCACACACCCGTGGTCCAGGTTTGCCTTCAATTCTTGCCATGGCGACCTCAGGTCCACCCAACCGTTGTAACACGGTCCTCTTCTCCGTGTACAGCAGTGGCACACCATGACCGCAAGACTATTCTTCGAAGAGCCGTCCGCACCAGCCAAGATGACGTGGGCCTTGCGGTCGGCCCGGAAGAATAACAACGGCTCGCGTTCCACCCCAATAGTGTGGGGCAAATGCAAAGCCTCGGCTGCCCATGTATTGGCATCGAAGTTGCACCTCGATTGCATTCTGTACACAGTGGCCCGCTGACCACCCCCCTTGAAGACCTATACACTGCCTTGGTCGCTAGATCCGCACCAACGACCGGCCACTGCGCAGTGGATACATCCCCTATTCCACCGATTGGTGCCATCCACGGCGATAGTCACCCACTTGTACCACGAGCCTCCGAGTTGCATTGGGTAGCGGGCGGGCACAACCCGTGCTTGGTACATTGAATCCAAGCGCCCGGGCAAGGCACAAAAAGTACCCTGCATATCGTTGGGAAGCTCGAGAAGGCTAGCTAGCTTGCTAGCAGGGCTGCTTAATCTATTCGGCCAAGGCGCAACATCCGCTGAGCTGACGGAGGAATCAAGTACAATCAATAGGTACACCATGTGCGGCCTTGACAATTGTATCCTTCGCATGCACCAAAGCATGCCGAGTGCTTTTTTTTTGTGGTCATGACTGACATCTTCCCATCCTCCTTGCGGGTCCTCCAAAACTTGCACGATGCTCCCACCTGCCTGCACCTTCTCCCTATATGCGGTCCCGTAGTTCGGTAGCCACACTTACCGCAAGATCATTCTGGCATCGTTTGATATGGCGGCTGGATGCCATGAGGTAAAATGGCCCAGCGTGCGGCATTTTGTGCTGCACTTGTATAGCAGGGGTGGGAGGGTGTATGTTAGAGCAACCCTAGGTTTTTTATGTTGCAGGCTGGGCTATGTGCTGCTCGTGTGAACCCACTACAAACGTCGTCCAGTAGCCCTTCGTTCTTGGGGGATTGCACCAGCTTAACCCCGATTGAAAGTTCAGTACATCATTTGGTGCCTTCAATGAACGCTCACTAAACACCAATTGAGCGCTCACTGAGGGGGCCAAACAATTCACTGAGGGTTCAGTGAGAAGGCGAAATGGTTCACTGAACTTTCAGTTACGATGCAATCACCCATTCATCACCATGGGCTACATACCCTTTCTTCCGCACGCAACAAGGACAACTTTCGTGCTCGGGATTCTTCAAAATTGGTCCGGAGGGGTGTGCATGCCCATTGGCAAAGCTTTTCCGGGGTCTACAGCCGCACTAATAAGGTCCACAAGGGGGCCTCCCTCTTTTGCAAATGTGACACGTGTTAACAAGGCACCACCACCAAGGAGTATTTGTAGAATTCATGGGGGGCCACTCCTTTTTTCAATATGGAACCATGCCAACGGGACATTCCACAGGGGCGCCTCCCCCCTTTTCCATCTCCCAAATCTGTTTACAGGGCTGCAACGCCCAAGACTACTACCAGTATTCGTGGCTGGGGGGGGGGGGGTGTTTTCAATACCAAAATCGGATGCGAAGCGCAAATTCCATTGGGGGGGGCTCCCCTTTTTAGTTTGGAATACGGCCACAACCCCCGTGACGGAGGCGTCGCCCGTGGGTAGCCCAGAAAAGGCTCCGGTGGGCCGTCGGTTTTGGGACAGTGGGGTCATGGGGGAAAGCGGAGGAGGATTTTTTTCGAAGTCATGGAACACCATGTGCGCCGATGTGTTCCACTTCCGCACAACGGCTAGGGACATTGAGGAGTCGATGATAGGGATGGTGACGGCTACGGTAGTGAGAGTGGCCGTACTGACAAGTCCGACAAGCCTGACAAGTCTAAGGGTCACTGGCCGCAGAAGCGCCCCATCCCAAATGTAGCCGCCCCACCCCAAAGAAGAAACCACGGTGGCAATGTACCTGTGGGAAGGTGCAGACTCTTGCGGTAAGCCCCTAAGTGAATATTATGTCTTCCCCCCCCTAACCCGGTGCCTACACTCGTGTTCTTCCTTTTTTTGGCACCAATTGGGAAAGAAGGCTGCCGCCACCGCAACTCAAGTGTAGCACCATGATGCACTTCCCCTGCAGAATCAAGCTCCGTGAATCAGGGGACGTCTCCATGGAGGACGACGAGTTCCTCGTCGCCCGCTTCGGCTACTGCTTGGGGTCTCAGCATTGATGCATCCACGTTCGGGTTGGGGTGGTGGGGTCACCGTATCTGGTGAAGTGCGGCGCTCCACAGCGGCCGACTCGTACCACCACTCCGTGGACGAGCAGGCCCCACTCTTCACTTGGATGGTACACGGTACGGTGTATGGTGCAGTAGCCTGCCGCGGCAAGCTGAGAATTTTCAGTGGCCCAACGAAGGAGCCGCTAGCGTAGTTGCCATGCTACGTCTGCTTGCTGTCCAGTGGATGGGTGAACCCAAGGCAAACTGCTCAAGGGAGAGGCGCACAATTGCAGCCGTTGCAAGCAGAAAACCGGAAGTGCTTGGACCCTAAGCGGTCAAAAGAGACTGCCACTACACCAAACGAACCGTGACTTAAAGCTAAGTAAAGGCTCACTGAACGCTCAGTCAACCATTCGGCGCTCTGAGCGAACGCTCGGTGAATGCTCGTGCCAAACGGTTCACTAAGCCTTCACTGAGCGATCAGTCAGATCGCCAAACTGTTCAGTTAGGTTGCAGTCGGGGTGCAAATGAAAACGAATTGCTCCGTGGCATGATTCACCCGCTCCGGGTCACACTGACAGCCTTGTCGGCACCTGCCGCAGAGCACTACTGAGTGGCAAGGGGGGGGGGGGGGTACATAGGCCAGACTGCACATCCGGCAATCCACCGCAAGGTGGCAAGGAGGGGGGGGCGCATAGCACAGACAACACCTCCCGCGGACCAACCCTAGACTAACCTTATTAAACCCACTCTCAGCACATGTACCATGTCGGCCGTGCCAACTTCCAACCTATTACTCTTCAAGGCGACCCTGACACACACCCACGCCACGCACACCGCAAAGACCTTGCGTCCACAACGGCGTGTCAGCGTTGCCATCCACTTTGCGGGTCTCGGGGCCCGCATGCCGCTTGAATGCCAAGGCGGCGGCTTGCACAGCAGCCACGAGCGGCTGCGAAAGGACCTATCATTGCTACAAGATGTATGTTGACCGCCGACTGAACTTGTCCGGGTCGGGGCACGACCCTAGGAACATGGTAAAACACCCAATTTCGTTCTACCCTAGAACACTTCACTGTAGCGCTCTAGCCAAGAATGGTCTTAGCCTAGAACACAAACCGTTCTAGCCTAGACTATAGAATTGGTAGCACACAAAAAACAGATTATTTGAGTGGATGTTGGGTTGCATAACACATACACTCATAGCAACCAACACACTTCACGCATGCATAGGCATATGTGCCCCCCCGCACAGTTTGGCATATTGATCAACACAACAAGGTTGGGAAGGGGGGGGGGAGGGCAAACACAAAAACCACACAAACATCCCTTGATTGTGAGGTCTTCCCCCCCCTCCATTTTGTAGTGTTGGGATTGGGGCTACCCTGCTTGTTGTGTTGCGCTTAAGGTTAGGGAGGGTATACCTACCTTTTTTGTAAGTGTTGTTTTACTGCTTTACATCATTTTTCACGACTACGAACTGGCACCAAGAGCTAGGTGTGTTACTCCCTCCCTCCTCCCTGCTGTGTGTGCCTGTTGTGAGGGGCCGTGTGGTGTAATGCTGCCCTCCCTCCCACCATCCCTGCTCCCATGCCCCCCCCCCCCCCAGGGTATGAACTTTGCCCCCTAGGACTGTGTGAGACTATAGCTCTGGTGAGCTTTGCCCCCCCTCCTGCCAGGTGATGGAACCCCCCCCCCCCCCGTGTGTGCATTGCAACCCATTTGGTTGGTTGGCTGTTGATATTTGGATTCGTTGGTTGGTTGTTGCTTGGTTGGTTTGCTGGATGCTGAGTCTGGCTAGCTAGTTGGTCGTTTGGTTGGTTCGTTGGTTGTTGGCTTGTTGGTGGGTGGGTGGGGTATGTTGGTTAGTTGGCTGGGGTGTATGTGTGTGAGTGTGTGTTGCTTGGACACTATGCTGCATGTTGTGTGGTGCTGTTGCATGGTGCGTATGTCTATGAACATGTATGTGCAGCCATTGCAAGGGTCCGGGGGGGGGACGTGAAAGCATTTCATTTTGGTGTTCTAGCGAGGCATTCTAGCGAGGTGTTCTAGCGATGTTCCGGCGAAGCAGTGGACCGACCGCTGCTTCACTAGAACGTCGCCAGAACCCCATCCGTACTCGGGGGGCCAGGGTATGTTTTTCACCATTTCACCGTTTTGACATGAAATTGGCGTGGAAAAAAAATGTTGTTGTAGCGACATTCTAGCGATATTCTAGCGTGTTCGCTAGAATATCTAGTCTACAATGGAACTAGAACAAAAACATTCACACATACTTGGCATGTAGGGGACACCAAACCGGGGGAGGGGGGGAGCCCGTGACACATACACCCATAGAAACCAACACACTTGATGCGCATAGGCATATGTGCCCCCCCAGCATACACACACATACCCACAGCTTGGTATGGGCATACACACAATGGGGTGCTGCCAAGGAGAGATGGTCTAGGAACTCCTTCCTAGAACCCGAGGTAGGGGTTCCTAGGCCCCTTTCTAGAGGGTCTAGAGAGGGTCTAGGAAGGGTCTAGGAAGGGTCTAGGAAGGGTCTAGGAACCACCTTCCTAGACCTCCTTGGCCCCTAGGAAGGGTCTAGGAAGGGTCTATCTTTGAAGCCCATCGCTTCCATCTACAGTCCCCATACTTCGATAGCCTTCCTAACACCCCCTAAAACTACCCGAAGACTACCGCAAATCATTTTACATTGGTGCCGTTTTGAGAAATGGGGGGTTCCTAGACCGTCCTTCTTTGGCCGCACCCCAAACAAAACACACAACATAAGATGTCAAGGGTGGGGGGGGGAGAGGACAACAAAATGCACACAAACACTTCCATTTTGTTGTGTGGCGTGTGGGGCTACCCGGCTTGTTATGCTGTGCTTATTGTTAGGGAGGGTATACCTTTCCGTTTTGCAGGTGTCATTTTGCTGCTATGCATCATTTTTGGCTACCGCGAACTGGCACCAAAGGGTAGGCTTGTTACTCCCTCTCTCCTCCCTACTGTTTGTGCCTGTGGTGTGGGGGTGTGCGGTGCACAACGACACCGTCTGGAGCTGTGCCGTTTGGGGCTGCGGTGTGTAATGTTGTGGTGTGTGTTGTCCCCCTTCTCCCAGGCTATGGACCCCCCCCCCCCCCCGTGTGTAGTGCTACCTGGCTTGCTGGTTGGCTGGCTGTTGATCTTTGGGTGGGTTTGTTGTTGGTTGGTTGGTTGGTGGCGACTTCATGGCTGGCTAGGGTTTGTTGGTTGGTTGGGTGAGGTGTATGTGTGTCTGCACATGTGCTGTAGCATGTTGTGTGTTGCTTGGATAGTGTCATGCATGTGGCGTGGTGTTGTTGCATGGTGTGTATGTCTGTGAACATGTATGCGCAGCCATTGCAAGGGTCCGGGGGGGGGGGGGGGTTGAAAGCATTTCATTTTGGTGTTCTAGTGGCCTGCGGGGGTCCAAGTTGCACCCCTCATAGTACCCACCCTTTACCCCCACGGTTCGGGTTAACCCCACTCCTTTTCGTTGTAGACTTCTAGCGCCATCTAGGCTAGAACGAAATTGGGTCTTCTAGCGTGTTCGTAGGGGAGAAGCCAGTGACCCGACATCGCCCCCCTCGACGGACACCGTGCCCATGGGGTTGTTGTTTTTCGAGGGTGGGGCGTCCAAACAGCAACGTGTGGTGGGGGCAGTTGGGACTTGACTCGTCTATGGGGGTGAGCCAATGTCTCGAACTGCTGCAGAGTGGGCACCCCAACCGAGCCCTGCTGTCCTTTGCCAGGGATACCCGCAAGGGTGGGGAGCGGCTGGTCACCGCATGGACGGTGGGCTTTTTCAGCCTTGGCCCTTGGTAGAGGGTCAAGGATGAACCGACTCTGGTCCACCAACTGATGGCGTGGAACCGGGGTGAGGAAGCGAAAGAGGACCATCTGCTTCCCCACCCCGGGCACTGCAGGCAAACTGCGGTGCCTGAGAGTGGAAGCAAATATCACAACATCGCTACGCTCAAAGACCACAGCAAAGGTCACGTGATGCCGGCCAACACGTAGAGGACTGCTCACCGGCATGCTTCAAGGGATCTCTACCCAAAGCAGTGATCACCTTGCCGGGCCGCATCTGCCAACGCCGGGAAAGTTGGTGATTTGCCAAACAGGCCCTATGTGAGTCCTAGTTGGAAATCAAATCCCACACTTCATCGCGTTTGGCCTTTGTGGACTCCAAGGAGGCTCTCACAGTGGTGTACCACTGTGAGGCCTCCTCTGTGTCCACAACCCCTCGCAACCGCCGGATCCTGAGTTGTCGCAAGGCCTCGTTCCACTCCAGTTCAGTAGTTGGTAGGATATGCGAGTAATGTGTGGATGCTAGGGAGACAAAGGGGAGGGGCAAACCGCACCCATTGAGGAAATGCTTTTCCTCCGTAGTAAACACCGCGAGGGTGTTTACTGTCCGGGACAATATGGGTACACTCGGGTACGATTGGACATACCCGCAATTTCTCAACAGTCCCCATTTGCCACCCCCACCGTGGAGCGGAGGTGGGGGAGGAATTTCTTTTTGGGTTGAACTTCTTCGACACCTAGATTTGCAATATAACCAAACTGTAGATAAGGGGTGTCAAAGAAGTTCAACCACAAAGTTTTGGAAGATCCCTCCAACTTGCCGGTGGCCGGTAGGCACAAATTGTGCACAAAATCCACCGGACAGCGGAAGCGGATCATGCGGGTGTACCGAGCGCAACCTGCGGTTGACTCGGTGCATCCACAACCTCCCCACCAGCGTCTTATCAGGGACGCTGATATCAGCCATGGATATGGGGAAGAGGGAAGCTGCCGGGCGCATGTGTGTAAAGGCTTGAGGTCTCGGTGGGCACCCCCGTGTACCCAACTTTAATCAATGAGGTGGGTCCACGGAGAAGCCTAAGAAAGTCCTCAAGACACTCTACACCCATGGGGTCCGGTTGGGTTGGGCTTGCCATGGTGACAAACAGAGGGTGTGAAAGAAATGGAGGGGTGAGGCGGGGAGACTAGTGGGTGTGAATATATGGCAAAACAATTACGCAACTTGTGACGAGAACGTGAAAAGGGGTGTGGGCAGGAGGAGTGGGAAGGGTGTGGGTGGGCGGAAGTGACGGCCGGGGGGGGGGGGTGGCCGTCTGCAATTGGACAAACCTTCACTTCGCCCTAAAGCGACGAAATCTAGCTTTCAATGAAAGCTAAGTGAAAGCTAAGTGAAACCTAAATGAACCCTTGACCGATAGTTTGGTGACGGTTCAGTGGGGGTTCACTAGGTGGGCTCGGTCGAATTAGTGGGTTGGAAAAAAAAGTACCCCACACCCACTACCTTCACCAAACATCGATGCACATGGCCCAAACACATTAAAAGAACATTACCTAGCATGCAACAAGTAGAACAAACCGGCACAAAGGCACAGAACTAGGTGACCGAACCGCAAATGAACCTCCACTTAGCCACTAGTGAACCGCAGGTACATTGGCCCCTAGCACGGTTCCAAGGTTCACGCATTCCTATTTTCCACAAGGTGCAGAATCCCTGGTAAGTGGTGTTGCCTCCTTGTTCCACCAAATGGTGGCTTTCCGGCTGAACTCCAACGATCACATTCATGACCCGGGCTCCAATATTGGAGGGAACATAGCTTATTAGCAACTGTGAGTCTCAAAGAGGATCCGAGGATCTTTGCGGACATTACTTCCGGGGGGGGGGGGTTCTAATGGTGACCGTGCTACAAACATACTCACACTATAGACAAATGGATCAAGGGGGGTTCCTTGAGTGGCGTGTGGCAGTGCTCCGGTGGTGTTGTTGCACTAAACCGCTTGTGTCAAATCCAAAGGCTTAGTAGGCGGAGCATTAATCTGTTGTTGCACAAAGCTAGAAATATGGCTCAAAATCCTAACTTGCTTACACAGGGTTGTCCACTGCTCCCGGAGCTCTTGCATATTGTGCTTTTGGCATCTACCAAAAGCTTGGCAGTGTCGGGAGAGCTCCATCAGCCCCGAGCAGACCGTTGTTTTCTATGCATACATGTTGTCATGGGTGGCACCTCTTAGCCTCATGAGCGCCTAGTATAGGCCCAATATACAGGCTCCCAATTGCTAGCGGTTACAGCCATGCAAAGCATCTTGCGTGCGCTTTCTGTGTCCACTGTTCCGGTACCATAACTCGGTTGTTGGACACCCACATTCCACCGTGGGCCACTACATCTACCATGGCTGGGTACCTATTATATCAGTGCCCATGATGCTACACCACAATTGTGGATTCGCAAGGCACAAAAGTCCGCAAGGACGGCAACGGAAGTGGTCCATGCTCTGCAACGGTCTGCTGCTCATCCATCTTCAGGGAACACGGCTCGTTTGGCAGTCTCCCATCGACCTTGCAAATGAGACGATTAGTTTGCTATCACAACTTGGGGAAGATACTGCGGTTGCTACGGAAGCGGGGGGTGAGGACAACCATGTTCGCTTGCCTGCGTTTTGACAAGAAAAAGAGGCCTTACATGCCTAGTTACTCACTTTGGAGTGTGAGAAAAATGAGGTAGAGACACTCCTTCATTCCTCCTTGGTGCAGGCTCAACAAAAGCAAAACACAATTGGCTTCATTGCCGTGGCGGTTGCAAGATGCAAAGAAACCCGCACTTCCAATGGAATCTGATTTGCATGCCTATGCAGACCGCCCAATGCATAATGCATGATGCGGCCTCTACTTTAATGAAATTCTCCATGCTTGTGAATAAATTCTGCGGGTCTTTCTCAACATACTTCCTACACTATTTGACCAATTTGGCTCCGTCAAAATATCAAATCCCCCCACACACAAATGTCGCATTTTGTGATTGCACCCCCATGCTAACCACTGCATGGGTGCACGGGGCATGCCACTAACTAGTGTGCGCATACTGATGGACCTGTTGGCTAACACTTCGTCTTCGTCCGCTCCTACCCCACCACCGGAAGCAGTGGTCCAGCTCTTGGACTTTGATCCAAAAGCTTCCCTCGACCCGGCAAACCACTATTGCCAACCCCCCCACCCCCCCGCCTCCTTTGGAAAATTAGAGCCTCAGGAGGTTAGCCAGCAGTAGTCAGTCCTCGATGGATTTCCATCTTGGATCAACAAGGCAGATGATCAGTTGGAGGCAACGCACGCACGGGTTTGCCGAGCCACGCAACGAGCTAGCTACCCAGTCCCCAACTTTCCTACCACATTTGTGAGTTTCCGTTGTACCCATGTGGACTAGGCCGTCCGGTATTATTTGGGCAAGCAATTTTGTACTACATGAGCTATTTCTTTTTTGAATTTGTTGGTCATAAGCGCAGGTTTCACCAGTTGTGTGAGGTTCAAGACACGTGTGAGACATTGCTGCACAGTTCCTTGTGATAAGGGCCGAAACAGAGAGCACCAAGTGGCTACAAGTCGCTATGTATGCTCATCGGTGTATTGCACAAATTGCAGTAGCGGGAGGCTTTTCACGAGTGCCATCGGCACATGTTGGGGCACTTGAACGCCCAGTGGTGTGTTGATGTCGGCTGTGGCTGTTAAGACGATGCCGTGCGGGACAAGTAAAGGTTGCACGTCTGATATAGACTGCACATGCCGGTGGTTAGCGCCCATCACCACGCATCGCCACGTGGGATAGTGGCTAGCCATGGACTGCCGGTAGGGCCTTCAACGCCTCATTGAGCACCCCAACATGCACTGGCCCTAAAAGGCTCTGAAGAAGTTCCCGGGACTGAGCATCGGTGGAGCCACATAGGAGGTCCAAAAATCCCCAAGAGACACCTTCCATGGACGGAATGTCAGCCATACAACCAAAGAGCGAGCCAAAGAACTAGCTCTTGAGAACCACAGAGAGAAAACAAGGGACCAATCTAGCTCGTAGCGGAATATGAGCGGTGGATGATGACCCCCACAAGATGTTGCACGGGTCAGTGCCGCTCTGAGAGTCTTGGTTGTTGGCTGGAAAGTCCCCTAGGTTGTTGGAAAAAGTGCCCATGTCCTCCTACGCTTGCGCACGGATCACAACTACTTTGGGTAATGTGATCACTGGATCCGTTGCAGGACACAACTACCACATGAGTGACACAGCCCGACATCACACACCTCATCAGCGGATATCGGTTGTTTTTTGGGTGTTTACATGTTCGTTGCACACAACCTGTACCCGGCTACCTGCGTGTTGCCCTCCAAGGGGTGGAGAACGGAAGCATGGCTCACCGCAGCAACCAGGGCCGTGAGCACGCAGGACATGCGCCACCACCACCGACCTTGTTTTCTTCCCTCTTGTTCTGTTTTGGTGTGTGTGAGGTGCACCAGGCCTTTGCCTGGGGGGTCGGGGGCTGGGGGGAAGGCCCCTGCTTTGGGTCAGAGAGAGATCGAGTGGACACTGGCGAGGCCGGGTCTGTCAGGGCCGCCGTGTGTCAAGGCGGGGGCGAGGTGTTGTGCAGAGGACCCCATGTCTGACCTGAGGGATTCTGCTGCATGCCCCTTGCTTCCAGGCGCTGCACTCTGGGGCACGTGCAGCCATCCAGGCCAGCGAGCACGCGGTGCGAGGCAGTGTGGAGGAGGATGAGGCAGCACTGCGCAATGTGGCATATGAGTTCGAGCTCGAGCTGTTACAAGCGGCGCTGCAGGCAGTGGAGCTGCGCGACGTGCGGGAGGAGCGGGAGGCCCTCCGCCGCCTGGCAGACATGGAGGTGCTCGACGACTTCCCCGATCTCAAGGCGGCACGACCTCCAGAAGCCCCTCCAGCTGCGCCTGTCCAGGGGGCCGGGGGCCAAGAGGCGCAGGCCCCCTCGGCCCCGCCTCATGGCCTTGAGTCCACAGACGTGCGCGAAGGCCCGCTGCCCCACAGCCCTTCGGGTGCTGGTCACGCCGGGGTCCTGGCGGCGGCAGTGGCAGTGGCTGCTGCGGCGGCGGCGCTGGCGAGGCAGGAGGCAGCGCAGGCGGCGGCACGAGCAGAGGCGCTGGTGCGGCAGGAGGCGCAAGAGCGGGATCGGCAAGAGTCGATGCAGCGGGCAGAACATGAGGCGATCGCCCAGCGAGAGGCCGAGGACCGAGACCAACGGGTGGCAGAGGCGCTCGCCGAGCTGCTGCGCACCGAGGAGCGGGCCCGGCAGGGGATCTTCGAGGAGGCAACGCAGTTCATGCGGCATATTTGGGCCCGCCGTGCGTCAGTGGAGCTGGCGGACGCGCGACGCTTTGCTGCCCCGGTAATCAACCGGGTGCTGATGATGTTCCACGCCAAGCGGATTTTGGAGCGGCGGCGGCGCGCGCGGCTGCGCAGCTGGCGCATGCAGGACCAGGACGAGGAGCAGCGGCAGGCGAAGGAGGACGCGCATGAGCAGCGGAAGGCACAGCGCAAGGCCCTGGAGCACAAGGTGCGTGACCAGGCTCTGCGGGAGCGCAGCGTGGGGCACGTGCAGCGCTGGTGGCGCGGGTGTATGGTCCGGTTGTGGGTGCTGAACCGGTTCTGGGCAGCGCTGCACATCCAGCGCAACCTCCGGGGCTATTGGGGACGGCGCGAGGCGGCCTCCGTGCGCGACAAGCGGGAGGCGGACCAACAGAAGGCCGAGCAGCGGCTGCGGAAGAAGCAGAAGAAGGAAGAGGAGGAGCGTGCGCGTGAGCAGCAGGAGCGCGAGCAGGAGCGGGAGCGCGAGCAGGAGCGGGAGCGCGAGGAGGCGGAGCGTGCTGCCGTGAGGCGGCCCAAGGCGCAGCGCGCAGGCAATCGGGAACCGGTCCACAAGAAGGAGCTGCGCGAGGACCCACTGGAGGTGCTTCAGAGGCGGGCTGCGGAATGCGAGGCAGCCGGGGATCTACCGCGCGCTCTGGCGCTGCACCAGCAAGTCCTACAACGGCTGCAGGGGGGGTCCGGGCCGGGGGCGGTGCATAGCGCGAGCCTCAACGTCGACACCGAAGACCTGATCCTGTGCATTACGGAGCTCAGCAACATCGTGGCCCAGGACTTGATCAAGAAGCCAGACCTCAGGGGCGCGGCACAGTGCCTGCGGCGCGCCGACGCTCTTTCTGCCCGGGCCTTCATCCACGCCGCACCCTCGAGCGAGCAGCGGCGGATGATCGCGCGCGCGCACCTGTACACCAACCTCACGTGCCTGTGGAAGGCGCAGGGGGACCTGCGTGGGGCATTGAAGTCGACGGAGAAGGCGCTCGCCATTCTGTTGGAGCACAACCTGTTCGACCAGCTGCCGACTTGCTATCTCAACATCTCTGCTCTGTACTCCTCATTGGGCCTGCACTCGGAAGCGCTGTGGCACGCCCTCATGGCCTTGGAGGCCGTCAAGAAGCTGCTGGCCCTTGCAGATCTTGTGGACTCAAAGCGGCCGAAGAGTGGCATTGAAACTGAGGCGGAGGTTGTTGTGCTCGTGCCCTGCATTGCCCTTTAGACCGCAGCGCATTCAGCCATTTCGGACGCACCTACCAGAGGGCGACGGAGTAGAGGCCGCATGCATTTTTGAGCATCAACCCCCCCCCCCCAAGTGGGAAAGTGTTGATAGGATGGCTGTCACACTTGGGGTCTTCTAGGGCCGGTCCGGTACGTCTGGGGGTAAGTAGTGCAGGTGCCAATGATGAGGGAGCCACAACGCTCTTGGAAGACTGCAGTATGCGATGTAGCCCTAGTCAAGGTCGCCAAGTAGTCTTCAGAGCCCACAGTTTTGTCGCATGATGCAGGCTGAATCACCTCACGTCGTGGGGAGGGTGTGTAAAGAGGTATGGGAAGATGTGGTGCGTAGTCTCACCTTTTGGCCTTTACATGCAGTGTTTTGCGTGGTGGGTGGTTTTGGGGTTGGCTCCGGGACAGTCCCCCAGATGACAGGTGCTGTGCGCAGGCGCCCTTGTGAGGCTGTGTGACCGTGGAGTGGTGCCCTACAACCCATGCTGCAGTCACCATAGCCCAAGCGCTAATGCCCCAGCATGCTCCTGGGCCACATGCCCCATAACACGCCCTATACCCCATACCACGACTCCTGCGTGCCCCTTTGCCAGGCGCACAGTGCTGCACGTGCTCCTATACCATGTGTCATGTACCACCACCCCCGGCCTATGCCGTCTGCCCCATGCCCTAAGTCTGATACCCAATCCCCCTGGCTCCTCCGCCTTATGTCTGCTGCAGACCCTGTCCACCACTGGCCCGTGTGCAGGTTGCTCCGGAGCTGTTGCAGCTGCTGCATGCGGGGGACCTGGACACCATGTTGCAGGCGGAGGTTTGGCAGTTGCCGCGCGGCGAGCGCATGGCCGCGTTCGGGGCGCAGCTCGCCACCGCTTACTATGCAGTGGCGGTGGAGCAGGAGTACCTTCTGGACGCGCCGGCGTATTTCCACACGTACCGTGAGGCCGTGCGAACTGCTGAGGACTTGTTAGGCCCCTCGGACCCCCTGACCCTCCGCTTCCGGAAGTCGCTGACGCGTGCGGCGCGACACGAGCGGCACCTGCGGGTCATCGCCCACACATCCCCAGCGGCCACGGCAGACAATCCAGAGCTTGCGCATTCGTTGACGCGCGCAGATCAGGCGTCGCCACTGGCCCTTGCAGACGCGCTTGTGCCGCAGCAGACGGCCTCCCTCGCCATCAACGTGCCGCTGCACGTCACCCCTGCCGGGTCGCCGGTGCCGGGGCCCTGGGTTACCGCCGCGGGATCCCCGATACCCGGCGCCACCCCCATCCCTTCGGCAAAGGCGGTCCGACAGTTGCCACCTCTGCCACAGGCCCCGACGGCATCGGCACCCGCCGGGCCTGATGGGGCGGTGCGGCACGGGCTCCTGCGCTCCCTCAGCAACGGCCCTCGGTCTGTGACATAGCCCTCGGCGTCAGGGTTGTGTGGGCCGGAGATGCTCGGCCACTGCGACCGGGATTGAGGCCCCACATCAGCTCATGTCCCGCCCTGCCGATGCGGCAACCCCCATGCCAGGGGGCCAGAAGCAGCACCTGTCAGCAGAGGGAAATGATGTATACAGTTTCGTTGTAAAAACAAACAACAAGACGCACATCCGGCACACTGGCTGAGCTTCAACCCCCAACCCCCCTCCCCCACCCTCGCACACAAGCCCTCCACACCCTCCCTGACACTTTTGACCAACAAAACTGCGGTGTTGCTCCTCTGATCTTCATAGACACAAACGACTCCGATCAACAAGCCACACAGAACACATGGCATTTCACACCAGGTGTACTGTGCAGCCCTCCTCCCCCCCTCTACTCCACATGTCATGGTGTCTTGGTAGTCAGTTGAACCCTGTGCCGCTTCCTCCGGACGTGAGGCCCAGAGGCCACTCCAATACTGAATGCTGAACGAATGAAAAAGGCAGTGCACCGTTTGTGTTCACAAGTCTTCTAGGGGGCGTACTGCATGCTGTGCGCACGCCGTGCACGCACTGTGCAAAGTTTGTACAGTACCGTATCCAAGCTGCATAGTAGTGCCTAGTACCAGTAACTTTGAGCCTTGTTGTGCATCCATATGAGTTGCTTGCATGCTTTGCCCTCATTTCTAGTGTATTGGTGTGTGTTGTTTTGGATCCTTTCCTATAGGTTCGTGGTATCTATCAAGAAGTTGGATTTGGATTGGCCCTTTCTGGTTGGGGACCGGCACGTCAGGCTTGCACGCTTGGTGGTGTCGCATGCTTGACAGATTGACTGTGGGTCGAGTGCAACTCCCCAACAGTCCTATCTATGTGCCTGAGGATTCAGATGAGACTGTGCAGGCCCTGGAGTGGGCTAGCCATTTGTCCATCGTTGATAGGGCTCTTAACCCTGTACCTTTGTGTGACCGGATCAACCTATGCTCAAAGAGGTCATGGCCGAAAATCGTGCCCTGGTGTCCCATATTCCTACCAGGACATATTTCACCAAAAGAGTGCACATCAAATGCCGGGGCTGTCCAACATTGTGGGGGTGTAGTATGGTCTGTATAGGCAATATTGCCAATTGTAGCAAAACCCCCCAATTTCTCCCTGTCATGTGCGCGCTGTGCACGCGCTGTGCCGACACTTCCCCCGAGTGACCGTGTTCAGCCATGACACATGAGTGCATTCCTGCATACCTGCCTTTTGGTGGTTCGGGGATAACTTCCAAATCACCACCCTTGCACGCCGAAGACGCAAGACTGAGACCATAATCAAGTCCTCCATCTTCTAATCAACGCCCCCAGTGTAATTACAACCCACTGACCACTGTGCTGCTGACCACCATGATTACATGCACGTCCCACTGTATGGTCTGGAGCCATCACGGGGCGCATGTTCTGCTGTATGCCCCGCAGTTACTGTATTGTGTCTTCTGATTGTTTTCAATTCCGACCCTGAAGCTGCGATTATGTATGCGTGGGTGTATGGTCCTCGTTGTCGTCATCGCAGTTGTCGTTGTTCTTCTGGGTGAGGGTGTGAACACATGGAATGATGTTGCACGATTGCAAACGGCGCTACTGAAGTGGCAGCAGGCATTCCAAAGCAATGTCCCTGTCCTCTCGCCTCGACCCTGTGGAGGTAGTAGACAAGGTCGTGCCAGAGAAAATTGTGATTGACAACTCCAGTTGACGGATACATTGCCGTGTGGGGCTGTGGGGCTGCCTGTTATTCTCCAGACGATCCCTGCGTCCTCAACTTGCAGCACTGTTGTTTCGTCCTACTGCCCCGTGGGCACGTCTTTGCCCCGCCTTTCCCTTCGCACGTGGCGCTGCCCCTCGTTCCGTCCCCTTAGGTCTGTATGTTTGTATGTCGCCCCCACGTGTTGATATTGTGTGTCCTGTGAGGCAAAGGCAGCCAGACAGCTGCCGATGGGGGGTGACCTCTTCAAGTCCTTTGTTCTAGCTGCGCGCAGCGATTGTGGGCCTGCAACCCTGTCGCGTGTGTTAGTGGGAGTGGGGGTGCTAGACTGGTGAAGAAACGCAGCGTTCAGAGAGGGTGGGTTACTGCAGAAGGAGGCAAAGGACGAGTTGAAGAGGGAGGGAAGGCCTATGACCGTCCAAGACGCTAAGTCAGCTGAAGAGCTCGGGAGTGGGTTACCTTGACGCCCTGACGCTGCACTGACCCCTGGGTGAGGTTGCGCACACAAATTGGGAGGGCGATTACAGAGCTGGCAAATCCGGGCTTCCGTGTTGGTTTGCCACGAGGGAGGCACCGTAAAGACCCACCGAGTCACATCCGATGGTAGGCACGGTAACCAGTGCACGGTGACTGGGTGCGGTTTGGGTATGGCTCAAACTTGGCCTGTTGCTCAGCAACAGGTTTGCCCACCATCCTCCGGGAGGGGGGGGGGCGAAGAGTTTGGGTGACGACTGCGAGATCACATATGTGTGAGATGGTTGTTGGAGAGAGAGAGGGGCGAGGGCATTCATTTGACGACCTTACAAGTCCACTCATCAACAACATTCTGCTCGAAAGTGCAGTGCCATTTGTTTCGAGTAATGTGAGTCGCTTGCCTGGGGATTGTGCTCGAGCACAGCCCTATCTGAGCACGGAATTGACCCTCACCTTCCCTGACTTCGCTCGTGCTTGAGCAATGGAGGGGCGGGGCACTAGTAGCCTTTCGCACCTTCCCAAACCAAAGCCCCAGAGCGGGTGGGAGTTTAGGTTGGGCCCCCACTTCCTGTCATACATGCGCTTGCAGCGCAACGCCCCATTGGCCCAGTCTGCTGCAGTTGTCTTGGCGCAGCAGACTGCACAGCAGCATGGTATCAATATTCCTGTGGCTTTTCACCTTCAATCCGTTGCCTATTGGGCACCTTTTGCATTTTTCAAAAGGGATATTTCCGTTAGATATAGTTCAGAGGTCCACCAACACCTCCTTACCACTGCATGCACCAAGCGCACCACCCCCACTGTACCCTCCTGTCCGCTTGCCTGCAAACAAGCCACGGAAAGGTCACAAGGAATGCGTGGCACATGAGGTAACCACAGAAGCCACAGGGAGCATAACCCGGAGAGCAGTTTAGGTTCAGACTCACCTGCCGCTTCAAGAGCGGCCCCAAAGGAACATTTCTAGGGCTCAGGGGGCGTGACCCAGCGTTGCGAGAGATGGTTGCCTCCACGGGGGGGCGGCCGGGCCCGGTCCTTGTATGCGACACCCCCCAGCCCCCCCCCCCCCCGGGTTTTGAAAGATAGTGGTGCCGGGTCGGCCACCAGCAAGTGTCCCTAGAGAAAACTGTCCGGCGCCAAAGGCGCCAATTTTTTTTTTTCATACTATGTGTTTATACTCAAAATGCTCAAAATTTTGTAGAGAATTCATATTTGGGCTACAAGAGGGCTGCAGGCCCTAACAGCAACCCTAGCCCTAATCAAGACTGAATATTGGGACCGAGCTGGTGGGGGAGGGAACATCAGCTATGACTGGTGAGGGACATCAAGAATGATTCACACATTGATGGCTCTTGACAAAGTGAAATCAGCTTGCAAGTGAACCCCAGCCCACTTTCAAAGCTTTTTGGACTTCTGAGGGGCCAAATTGCCCCAAACCGGGCTCAAAATGGGCTCATTTCACCCGTTTGTGCACACCAAATGGTGTAGGATGAGGTTTGGAAAAATGCATTTGTGACCCATTTTTGACCCATTTTTGGTCCCAAAACACCCCATTTTCAAGGCATTTTAGGATTTTCGGAGGCCCAAAATGGGCCACCACAAGCTCAAAACGGTCCAAAAACACTTGTTTCAGCGTCGCACATGGTCTAGGATCATTTTTGAGAAAAGTCATCTTTTTGCCCCTACTAGACCCCGTTGACCCATTTGGGCACCCACGTGTTTGGGCTTGAGCTTGCAGCTTGCTGCAGCCTAGTGGGCCTAGGTATTGGGGTCTAGGCGTCCATTTGGGCAATTCTGAGGGGTGGAAACCACAAAAAGTGCGGGGTTGCGGGTGGAGTAGGTGCCCTTCGAATCGCATTTTGAGCCATGTAGCTAAAGATATGGCCTATTCTTGGTTTGTGCCCGTCGGCATTTGGAGCTTATGGGGGCCTTTTTAGGCCGTTTCCGGGACATATCATGGAGTTAGAGGGCCGCAAAGAGCTCGTTGACACGGGGAAGTCAAGCCGCACGTGTAGTGTACCCACCGTTTCCCTTCGTTTGGCCGTTTTGAATGTGTTCCGGGGCTTTTTTGGCCCAAAAATGGCTGTTTTTGGCCCTAAACTGCAGTTTTTGAAACTGAGGTCCGCCACTTGCGGAATCCCGTTCCCGGCCGCCACCGTTGAGTTTCCTGCTCAATCTTTGTGTGATTGTACTTCACACCCATAGGTATCATGCACCAAAATTTCAACAAAATCCAAAGCACCACGACGGACGTCTGATTTTTCCCCATTTCGCGTGTGCTGCTGCTGCTGCTAAACCTGGTAGGTCCACCCTAGACACTAAAAAGGGTTATAAAACCAAGACCGGTTCCACCAGCTCGGTGACCCTAGCCCTAATCAAGACTGAATATTGGGACCGAGCTGGTGGGGGAGGGAACATCAGCTATGACTGGTGAGGGACATCAAGAATGATTCACACATTGATGGCTCTTGACAAAGTGGAATCGGCTTGCAAGTGAACCCCATCACCACGAGGCCCACTTTCAAGGCTTTTTGGACTTCTGAGGGGCCAAAATACCCCAAAATGGGCTCAAAATGGGCTCATTTCACCCGTTTGTGCACCCCAAATGGTCTAGGATGAGGTTTGGAAAAATGCGTTTTTGACCCATTTTTTACCCATTTTTGGTCCCAAAACAGCCCATTTTCAAGGCATTTTGGGATTCTCGGAGGACCAAAATGGGCCACCACAAGCTCAAAACGGTCCAAAAACACTTGTTTTAGCGTCGCACATGGTCGAGGATCATTTTTGAGAAAAGTCATCTTTTTGCCCCTACTGGACCCTGTTGACCCATTTGGGCACCCACCTGTTTGGGCTTGAGCTCGCAGCTTGCCGCAACCTAGTGGGCCTAGGTATGGGGGTCTAGACGTCCATTTGGGCAATTCTGAGGGGTGGAAACCACAAAAAGTGGGGGGTTGCGGGTGGAGTAGGTGCCCTCGGAATCGCATTTTGAGCCATGTAGCCAAAGATATGGCCTATTCTTGGTTTGTGGCTGTCGGCATTTGGAGCTTCTGGGGGCCTTGTTGGGCCGTTTCCACGACATATCATGGAGTTAGAGGGCCGCAAAGAGCTCGTTGACATGGGGAAGTCAAGCCGCACGTGCAAAGTAGCCACCGTTTCCCTTCGTTTGGCCGTTTTGAATGTGTTCCAGGGCTTTTTAAGCCCAAAAATGGCTGTTTTTGGCCCTAAACTGCAGCTTTCGAAACTGAGGTCCGCCACTTGCGAATCCCGTTCCTGGCCGCCACCGTTGAGTTTCTTGCTCAAACTTTGTGTGATTGTACTTCACACCCATAGGTATCATCCACCAAAATTTCACCCGAATCTGAACCCCCACGACGGAGTTCTGATTTTGGCCCATTTCGCGCGTGCTGCTTGCTTGCTGCTTGCTGCTTGCTTGCTGCTTGCTTGCTAAACCTGGTAGGTCCACCCTAGACACTAAAAAGGGTTATAAAACCAAGACTGGTTCCACCAGCTCGGTGACCCTAACCCTAATCAAGACAGAATATTGGGACCGAGCTGGTGGGGGAGGAAACATCAGCTATGACTGGTGAGGGACATCAAGAATGATTCACACATTGATGGCTCTTGACAAAGTGAAATCGGCTTGCAAGTGAACCCCATCACCCCGAGGCCCACTTTCAAGGCTTTTTGGACTTCTGAGGGGCCAAAATACCCCAAAATGAACTTCTGAGGGGCCAAAATACCCCAAAATGGGCTCCAAATGGGCTCAAAGTGGGCTCATTTCACCCGTTTGTGCACCCCAAATGGTCTAGGATGAGGTTTGGAAAAATGCGTTTTTGACCCATTTTTGACCCATTTTTGGTCCCAAAACAGCCCATTTTCAAGGCATTTTGGGATTTTGGGAGGACCAAAATGGGCCACCACCACCTGAAAATGGTCCAAAGACACTTGTTTTTAGCGTCGCACATGGCCTAGGATCATTTTTGAGAAAAGTCATCTTTTTGCCCCTACTGGACCCTATTGACCCATTTGGGCACCCACCTGTTTGGGCTTGAGCTTGCAGCTTGCCGCAGCCTAGTGGGCCTGGGTACGGGGGGTCTAGGCGTCCGTTTGGGCAATTTTGAGGGGTGGAAACCACAAAAAGTGGGGGGTTGCGGGTGGAGTAGGTGCCCTCGGAATCGCATTTTGAGCCATGTAGCCAAAGATATGGCCTATTCTTGGTTTGTGGCTGTCGGCATTTGGAGCTTCTGGGGGCCTTTTTGGGCCGTTTCCCGGACATATCATTGAGTTAGAGGGCCGCAAAGAGCTCGTTGACACGGGGAAGTCAAGCCGCACGTGCAGTGTACCCACCGTTTCCCTTCGTTTGGCCGTTTTGAATGTGTTCTAGGGCTTTTTTGGCCCAAAAATGGCTGTTTTTGGCCCTAAACTGCAGTTTTTGAAACTGAGGTCTGCCACTTGCGAAGCCCGTTCCTGGCCGCCACCGTTGAGTTTCTGGCTCAAACTTTGTGTGATTGTACTTCACACCCATAGGTATCATCCACCAAAATTTCAGCCGAATCTGAAGCACCACGACGGAGTTCTGATTTTTAGCCATTTCGCGCGTGCTGCTTGCTGCTTGCTTGCTTGCTTGCTGCTAAACCTAGTAGGTCCACCCTAGACACTAAAAAGGGTTATAAAACCAAGACTGGTTCCACCAGCTCGGTGACCCTAGCCCTAATCAAGACTGAATATTGGGACCGAGCTGGTGGGGCTGGAAACATCACCTATGATTGGTGAGGGACATCAACAATGATTCACACATTGATGGCTCTTGACAAAGTGAAATCAGCTTGCAAGTGAACCCCTTCACCACAAGGCCCACTTTCAAGACTTTTTGGACTTCTGGGGGCCAAAATACCCCCAAAATGGGCTCAAAATGGGCTCATTTCACCCGTTTGTGCACCCCAAATGGTCTAGGATGATTTTTGGAAAAATGCGTTTTTGACCCATTTTTGACCCATTTTTGGTCCCAAAACAGCCCATTTTCAAGGCATTTTGGGATTTTCGGAGGACCAAAATGGCCCACCACAAGCTCAAAACGGTCCAAAAACACTCGTTTTACCTTCGCACATGGTCTAGGATCATTTTTGAGAAAAGTCATCTTTTTGCCCCTACTGGACCCTGTTGACCCATTTGGGCACCCACCTGTTTGGGCTTGAGCTTGCAGCTTGCCGCAGCCTAGTGGGCCTAGGTATGGGGGTCTAGGCGTCCGTTTAGGCAATTCTGAGGGGTGGAAACCACAAAAAGTGGGGGGTTGCGGGTGGAGTAGGTGCCCTCGGAATCGCATTTTGAGCCATGTAGCCAAAGATATGGCGTGATCTTGGTTTGTGGCTGTCGGCATTTGGAGCTTCTAGGGGCCTTTTTGGGCCGTTTCCGGGATGTATCATGGAGTTAGAGGGCCGCAAAGAGCTCGTTGACACGGAGAAGTCAAGCCGCACATAGAGTGTACCCACCGTTTCCCTTCGTTTGGCCGTTTTGAATGTGTTCCGGGGCTGTTTTGGCCCCAAAAATGGCTGTTTTTGGCCCTAAACTGCAGTTTTTGAAACTGAGGTCCGCCACTTGCGAATCCCGTTCCCGGCCGCCACCGTTGAGTTTCTTGCTCAAACTTTATGTGATTGTACTTCACACCCATAGGTATCATCCACCAAAATTTCACCCGAATCTGAAGCACCACGACGGAGTTCTGATTTTGGCCCATTTCGCGCGTGCTGCTTGCTTGCTGCTTGCTGCTTGCTTGCTGCTTGCTTGCTAAACCTGGTAGGTCCACCCTAGACCCTAAAAAGGGCCCCAAAATGGGCTCAAAATGGTCTCATTTCACCCGTTTGTGCACCCCAAATGGTCTAGGATGATTTTTGGAAAAATGCGTTTTTGACCCATTTTTGACCCATTTTAGGTCCCAAAACAGCCCATTTTCAAGGCATTTTGGGATTTTCGGAGGACCAAAATGGCCCACCACAAGCTCAAAACGTTCCAAAAACACTCGTTTTACCTTCGCACATGGTATAGGATCATTTTTGAGAAAAGTCATCTTTTTGCCCCTACTGGACCCTGTTGACCCATTTGGGCACCCACCTGTTTGGGCTTGAGCTTGCAGCTTGCCGCAGCCTAGTGGGCCTAGGTATGGGGGTCTAGGCGTCCATTTAGGCAATTTTGAGGGGTGGAAACCACAAAAAGTGGGGGGTTGCGGGTGGAGTAGGTGCCCTCGGAATCGCATTTTGAGCCATGTAGCCAAAGATATGGCGTGTTCTTGGTTTGTGGCTGTCGGCATTTGGAGCTTCTGGGGGCCTTTTTGGGCCGTTTCCGGGATGTATCATGGAGTTAGAGGGCCGCAAAGAGCTCGTTGACACGGAGAAGTCAAGCCGCACATAGAGTGTACCCACCGTTTCCCTTCGTTTGGCCGTTTTGAATGTGTTCCGGGGCTGTTTTGGCCCAAAAATGGCTGTTTTTGGCCCTAAACTGCAGTTTTTGAAACTGAGGTCCGCCACTTGCGAATCCCGTTCCCGGCCGCCACCGTTGAGTTTCTTGCTCAAACTTTGCGTGATTGTACTTCACACCCATAGGTATCATCCACCAAAATTTCACCCGAATCTGAAGCACCACGACGGAGTTCTGATTTTGGCCCATTTCGCGCGTGCTGCTTGCTGCTTGCTGCTTGCTTGCTTGCTTGCTGCTTGCTTGCTAAACCTGGTAGGTCCACCCTAGACCCTAAAAAGGGTTATAAAACCAAGACTGGTTCCACCAGCTCGGTGACCCTAGCCCTAATCAAGACTGAATATTGGGACCGAGCTGGTGGGGGAGGGAACATTAGATATGAATGGCGAGGGACACCAATGAGTTACACATTGAAGGCCGTTGACAGGGTGGAATCAGCTTGCAAGTGATCCCCTTCACCACAAGGCACACTTTCAAGGCTTTTGTGGACTTGTGAGGGGCCAAAATGCCCCAAAATGGGCTCAAAATAGGCTCATTTCACCCGTTTGTGCACCCCAAATGGTCTAGGATGAGTTTTGGAAAAATGCGTTTTTGACCCATTTTTGACCCATTTTTGGTCCCAAAACAGCGCATCTTCAAGGCATTTTGGGATTTTCGGAGGACCAAAATGGGCCACCCCAAGCTCAAAACAGTCTAAAAACACTTGTTTTAGCATCACACATGGTCTAGGATCATTTTTGAGAAAAGTCATTTTTCTGCCCCTATTGGACCCTATTGACCCATTTGGGCACCCACCTGTTTGGGCTTGAGCTTGCAGCTTGCCGCAGCCTACTGGGCTTGGGTACGGGGGTCTAGGCGTCCATTTGGGCAATTTTGAGGGGTGGAAACCACAAAACGAGGGGGGTTGCGGGTGGATTAGGTGCCCTCGGAATCGCGTTTTGAGCCATGTAGCCAAAGATATGGCCTATTCTTGGTTTGTGGCTGTCGCCAGCCAATCTGCACAAAATTTGGGGCTTGTGGGGGCCTTTTTGGGCCGTTTCCGGGACATATGGTGGAGTCAGAGGGCCGCAAATGGCTCGTTGACACAAGAAAGTCAAGCCGCACATGGAGTGCACCCACCCTTTCCCTTTCCTTGGCCGTTTTGAATGGGTTCTAGGGCTCTTTTGGCCCAAAAATGGCTGTTTTTGGCCCTAAATTGCAGTTTTTGAAACTAAGTTCCGCCACTTGCGACACCCATTCCCGGCCGCCACCGTTGAGTTTCTGGCTCAAACTTTGTGTGGTTGTCCCTCACACCCATAGGTATCATCCACCAAAATTTCAGCCGAATGTGAAGCACCACGACGGATGTCTGATTTTTCCCCATTTCGCGCGTGCTGCTTGTTGCTGCTTGCTGCTTGTTGCTGCTGCTGCTAAACCTGGTAGGTCCACCCTAGACCCTAAAAAGGGTTATAAAACCAAGACTGGTTCCACCAGCTCGGTGACCCTAACCCTAACCCTGGCCCTAACCCTAACCCTAACCCTAATCAAGACTGAATATTGGGACCGAGCTAGTGGGGGAGGGAACATCAGCTATGATTGGTGAAGGACATCAAGAATGATTCACACATTGATGGCTCTTGACAAATTGAAATCAGCTTGCAAGTGAACCCCATCACCATGAGGCCCACTTTCAAGGCTTTTTGGACTTCTGAGGGGCCAAAATGCCCCAAAATGGGCTCAAAATGGGCTCATTTCACCCGTTTGTGCACCCCAAATGGTCTAGGATGAGGTTTGGAAAAATGCATTTTTGACCCATTTTTGGTCCCAAAACACCCCATTTTCAAGGCATTTTGGGATTCTCGGAGGACCAAAATGGGCCACCACAAGCTCAAAACGGTCCAAAAACACTTGTTTTAGCGTCGCACATGGTCTAGGATCATTTTTGAGAAAAGTCATCTTTTTGCCCCTATTGGACCTTGTTGACCCATTTGGGCACCCACCTGTTTGGGCTTGAGCTTGCAGCTTGCTGCAGCCGAGTGGGCCTAAGTATTGGGGTCTAGGTGTCCGTTTGGGCAATTTTGAGGGGTGGAAACCACAAAAAGTGGGGGGTTGCGGGTGGAGTAGGTGCCCTCGGAATCGCATTTTGAGCCATGTAGCCAAAGATATGGCCTATTCTTGGTTTTTGGCTGTCGGCATTTGGAGCTTCTGGGGGCCTTTTTAGGCCGTTTCCGGGACATATCATGGAGTTAGAGGGCCGCAAAGAGCTCGTTGACACGGGGAAGTCAAGCCGCACGTGCAAAGTACCCACCGTTTCCCTTCGTTTGGCCGTTTTGAATGTGTTCCAGGGCTTTTTTGGCCCAAAAATGGCTGTTTTTGGCCCTAAACTGCAGTTTTTGAAACTGAGGTCTGCCACTTGCGAATCCCGTTCCCGGCCGCCACCGTTGAGTTTCTGGCTCAAACTTTGTGTGATTGTACTTCACACCCATAGGTATCATCCACCAAAATTTCACTGAAATCCAAAGCACCACGACGGAATTCTGATTTTTACCCATTTCGCGCGTGCTGTTGCTTGCTGCTTGCTGCTGTTGCTTGCTGCTAAACCTAGTAGGTCCACCCTAGACACTAAAAAGGGTTATAAAACCAAGACTGGTTCCACCAGCTCGGTGACCCTGACCCTAACCCTAGGGCTAACCCTAACCCTAGGGCTAACCCTAACCCTAGGGCTAACCCTAACCTTAACCCTAATCAAGACTGAATATTGGGACCGAGCTGGTGGGGGAGGGAACATTAGATATGAATGGTGAGGGACATCAAGAATGATTCACACATTGATGGCTCTTGACAAAGTGAAATGCACCTGAACCCCATCACCACGAGGCCCACTTTCAAGGCTTTTTGGACTTCTCAGGGGCCAAAATGCCCCAACATGGGCTCAAAATGGGCTCATTTCACCCTTTTGTGCACCCCAAATGGTCTACGATGAGTTTTGGAAAAATGTGTTTTTGACCCATTTTTGACCCATTTTTGGTCCCAAAACAGCCCATTTTCAAGGCATTTTGGGATTCTCGGAGGACCCAAATGGGCCACCACAAGCTCAAATCAGTCCAAAAACACTTGTTTTAGCGTCGCACATGGTCTAGGATCATTTTTGCGGAAAGTCATATTTTTACCCCTTTCGGACCCTGTTGACCCATTTGGGTACCCACCTGTTTGGGCTTGAGCTTGCAGCTTGCCACAGCCTAGTGGGCCTAGTTATTGGGGTCTAGGCGTCCGTTTGGGCAATTTTGAGGGGTGGAAACCACAAAAAGTGGGGGGTTGCGGGTGGAGTAGGTGCCCTCGGAATCGCATTTTGAGCCATGTAGCCAAAGATATGGCCTATTCTTGGTTTGTGGCTGTCGGCATTTGGAGCTTCTGGGGGCCTTTTTGGGCCGCTTCCGGGACATATCATGGAGTTAGAGGGCCGCAAAGAGCTCGTTGACACGGGGAAGTCAAGCCGCACGTGCAGTGTACCCACCGTTTCCCTTCGTTTGGCCGTTTTGAATGTGTTCCGGGGCTTTTTTGGCCCAAAAGTGGCTGTTTTTGGCCCTAAACTGCAGTTTTTGAAACAGAGGTCCGCCACTTGCGGAATCCCGTTCCCGGCCGCCACCGTTGAGTTTCTCGCTCAAACTTTGTGTGATTGTACTTCACACCCATAGGTATCATGCACCAAAATTTCAACCAAATCCAAAACACCACGACAGAGTTCTGATTTTTCCCCATTTCGCGCGTGCTGCTTGCTGCTGCTTGCTGCTTGCTGCTGCTGCTGCTAAACCTGGTAGGTCCACCCTAGACCCTAAAAAGGGTTATAAAACCAAGACTGGTTCCACCAGCTCGGTGACCCTAACCCTAACCCCCCCCCCCTCACCCCATCCGACGCCCCCCTGACCCCCGGCCAGACCCCCCCCCGACCCCCGGCTTGACCCCCCCCCGACCCCCGGCTTGACCCCCCCCCAACTCTGCCCCCCCCCCCCGCCCCGAGTTTTGACAGATAGGTGGGGGGGTATGTCGCATCAGGACCGGTTGTAGTCGCCCCCCCGTGGTTGCCTCACCAGCGGTGTGTGTTACCTGTGCATGGCAGGTTCTCCCCGAAGACCAATCCCCCAGTGTTCAGAGAAAGCATGTCCTGACTGTGTGTGCAGTGTGCAAACAATCAGGACAGAGACCCACCCAATCTCAGCATACAGAGGGATTTGGAGGTTGAAGTGGCTGGTATGGAGGTTCTTGGCGCTGGGCAAGGGATGTCAGTTACAATATGGGGCAGATAGAGCTTAACACCAAATCCCATCACCGCCCAGGCTTTGGCCGGGAGCCCTGCTACGCTTCAGGGGGGGAGGTGATGGACGTGCATACAAACTGGGCAGTGCCCTGAATATTGGGGGATATCCCACCGCAGACCACCACGTGGAATTGGCTGGTGCTCCAGGTATTTGGGCGGGTTCAGCATTCGGGGGACTGCTCTAGGAAGTGCTTGCAACTTTAAGGGGGGTTAGGGGCTGTGGTCAGAAAGCGAAGGCTGCAAACTCCCCGGTCCACCTCCTCTGCTGCAGGCACGGGCAGGTTCTGTTGATTGGGTCCCCCCCGGGAACTGCCACACACTGTTGCATATGCACACCAGGACGGGCCTGTGTGGAGCACTCTTTGATCCGTCTGCAGCCCTGCGAAGGACAGTAGAAGTTTGTAGTGCACTGTGGGTCTCAGGGGGAGGGGCAGATGTTGAGTGCCACGTTTTGGGCATTCTGGTTGTCAATACCTGTTCCGACCCTCTGAGCCATCGTTATGGTATTGTCGCTTTTCTTGGGCTTCCAAGACCCCTCATTTAGCCTCTTGTGCATTCTCCAGTGTGTCAAATCTGTAGACTGTGCCTGGTTCCCACAAGCACGGTTGACATCTTGCACCAATGGAGGTGAACCCAAGGGCAGTATCCATGTCACGCTGCACCCTCAGAGGTTGCCTTGTGCGCGCTGCGTTGAGGCACCCTCTCAGGTGTATCTTTTGAAGCGGGTTTTGCAGCTCCTAGGCATTTCTTTGCACAAGGATTTTCCATCGCTTTGAGCAACTGCGACGGACGGTTGCACATCCTGCACTCGCACTCATGCTCAATGTGCTCTGTCATCTCTAGTCATTCCCCATACACCAGCCATTGAATTTACATATGTTTGCAGTTATTCCCAGGGAATGCACACAACACTGCAAACCGTTTCATCTGTCCCTGTATATAGTTTGGCATAATGTGTCAAAGTGACTGTCCATGTTATTCCCCGTGTGTCTGCATGCATGTTGATGTGTAAGCTGTGTGTTGAGGTGAGTGGCTGGTGGGTGTTCGGACCGTGGGTTAAAGATGCAGGCTTGTGGTAGCGAGCTGCATAGTTTTGTGGTCGAATGTGGGCATCGAGTTTCGCTTTTGGGGTTGCGCACCATTTGTCCAGAAGTTGTGATGTGTGCGTAGAGGGAGTGGAACCGGTGGCTTGCATGAACATCACCATTTCTTGTTGTCACTTTGAAGTTGATGGTGTATGGCCTGGCCCGTGAAAGGGAGGGTAAAGTGCCCGCTGCCAATCGAGCAAGCATGTTGCTACCGTAGTCTGCTGCAAGACCACGATGAGGACACCCCAAAAATGGGACTTGCTTGCACAGTAATGGGAGGCATGGGTCACAATCACGGTATTTCCCCGCCATGGAGGTGGGAAAACACTGCATGCAAAGCTCCAGGGTTCATCAGTTCATCGTGCCGTCCCACTGCCGACTGGATGTCGTAAGGGGAAGAGCCAAAGCCGAGAAGTCATGAAAAGCTCTCTGAAGACACTAAGAGTGCTCCGATTGAGAAATTCTAGAAATGATGTTTAGCGACGGTATTGTGTCGATCACTGTCCGTTTCCCAGCATATGCGGTGGGGGTGGAGGGGGCAACGCCGGCAGGAAAGGCTGAGAACTTGTAACTGCATAAGTCAGGGCCATCAGCTGCCGATGTCCCAGTGCTGCTATGAGGTAGGGTGCATAATGATATGCAAATGCTGCCGGCGCACCCACAATATGTGAAGACTGGGTTGGGTGGTTGAGGGGGGAGGGGGGGTAGGAGTGGACTTGTCGGCATGTTGCCGTTTAGCGACCAGCCCTGCTCCGGGGGACCACCGACCCCAAGGTTAGCGCCCTACTTTCTGGACGACAACAACAAAAGCATTATCATCCATGGTCTTTGAATTCTACACATTCAGTTGAGCTGTTGGCTTCACAACAACGTTCGCCGCCACCCGACTTCATTGAACGCAGAGCCGATCTTGGGCCTTCGTGGGCCTGTGAGCCGGGAGAGTCTCACCTCACCTCCCTTTGGCGTTCCCCCGAGAGAAGAATCACCGACCTTTGGCTTTCTTTGTGTTTGTGGTCTATGCAACTCATTGTGGGTGTGGTCTCGTCACGTGACGGGCAGACCATGGATTGGAAGCCCGTGACTGGATCTCCACGGCCTCCTAAGGCTGTCCATTTTGTGCACCTTGAGAGCCTGCGTGCAGCGACCTCCCGCCATCCACCACCCTCACACCCACCCTTGCTTCTGAATTTGTCATGCCCGCAAGGATGTTCCCCCTCCCCATTTTCCCCGTGATTCTCTTTAGTCTTAGTGGGAGTTCTTGGCCCAAAATGTGGGTTCCCATCCTTCATGGGTGCAAGCAATTTTCAGTTTTTTGGCCGGCAAAGAAATGGGTTCTGTAATGAGTTCGGTCCACACTAAGGTCACGCAAGCCCATCACCAAAACTAGGACAAGGGGGGGAACGTTAGCGCGCCGGGCGCGCGCCGGGCATCTTTTTTGACCCGTGCCCTATCGGTGGACTATTGCTGTTGATATGTTGGGCAACATTATATGGATTTGCCCCTTAGCCCCCGGGAAATCAAGAGATGTTTTGATTTGGGATGGGTATGAACCTTCTCGTACCCGAGGTGATTTGTTTGATTTTGAAGTTGGGGGGCATGATGGTGCTTATAAAGGCCGGATTCATGTCATTGTGCCTCTCATTGGAAGAAAGAATGGCAATTGGGGGGAGCCTCAAGCGCAGTGCGCGCGCAGTGCAACTATTTGGGCGTCTGGCCGAACTAGAGACCCATATTTTGAGATACTAGGGGCTCCTAGGGGCATCATGGTGACCCCTAGCGGAGGTTTTGCAAGGTGTAGCACGTTTGGGTCAAGGCATGGCAAGGCGTAGCATGGTTGTGTCAAGGCATGGCAAGGCGCAATGCTCGTGTGCACACATTGATCTATCGTGCTTGCACATATGCTACAGGACTTCATACCCCCCTCCTCCTTTCTTAGAAACACTGTCTTCATGGATTTGAGTCTTGGCGATCGGGTGTTCTACACCCGCTCCAACGGCGTGCGAGTTCTTGCCACGGTGGTTGGGATGGCAGGAGATGGGCTCATCCACTTGGAGTACTACCAAGATGCACTACGGGTGGTAAATCGCCAATGCAAGATGGAGTCCATGTGTACTTAGTAGACAATGGAACAGAAAGACAATTCTATGTTCTTGAGGGTGGCGAGCAATGCGCTGCTCATGGCTTTTCCAGCCGTGCATGATGTGTGTTATGTGAAGGGAAGGTAGTTTGCAACTTTCTTGAGCTGGGGCAGTTTTGGTCACCTAATTCTAACGGCGTTTCCAAGGGGTTTGCTTGGGGGCTCTTCGGGGGGAACATAGTCTAAAAGTAGCGCGCAGTGCGCGCGCAGTGCAAATATTCCCCCTTTGACAGCCCGTCACCAATGTTACAATGACGTGCATGGGTGGTATAGGGCACGCATTGAGCAACTGTTTGCTCGGTTGTGGCACGCAAGATGAGGTAGAGGATGAGGCAGAAGTGTGTGTGTTGTGCTGCCCGCAGCGCTCCACCGTCGCAGTTTGTGATGAGCACTATGGTACTGAATGTATTGACACGCACACTTGTGGGACCAATGTTGTTTGTGAAGTACAATATAGATGACAGTTGGAGTTGCTGAATTCACATATATTGCTTTGGTATGCAACGTGCTTTGTAGGGAAGGTGTGCAGTGCAACGTGGTTCTACTTGTGGGGCTTCTCCATGAGACGGTAAATCTGGGGCTGAAGTCGGAATAGTTAATAGAAAAGTAGCGCGCCGGGCGCGCGCCGGGCAAACATTCCCCTAGGGTGCCCACAACATAGGACGTTCATCCAGCACCCCTCTGGGTGGCCCCAACCTCAATGTGTACTCTTTGCCTCTCTATGTTAGTTGGACAACGAAGCAAAAGATAGCACACCCTGTTTTATGTCCCTGGCTAAGTTAGCCGCCCTCCTCAGAGTGGCATTTGTCAAGGAGAAGTTTGTTACATCTCAGATTTTTTTCTCTGCGGCCACCACGGCACCTCCCCGTTTGGGAATGCAGGGCGTAGGTCATAGGCATGCCTGCTTGGTCCACAAGGCCATCTCATCCCTCCTGTATCGCACAGTGCCCTTGCTACATGACGTGCGCGAGGGTAGCCCTGCGCGCAGCTGTCGCCGTCCGCACGCTCCACATGTACCACCGGTGCCCAGCATAGAACATTGGAAGAAAGACCAATATTGTCCCGTTACCGGTGCCAATTTTAGGAAATTTGTACCGACGTGCATGTGATATGCTTCTGTCCGCCGCTTGGAAGTTTTCAAAAACCCTTGGAAAGATGCTCGGAAGTTTTGGCAGCCAGATCGGCCCCCAAAAACGCAACCGATATCGGTAGGAATGTTCCATGGACTTCACAGCCGACCGTGCTAGGGGAGCTCGGAAGAAATTTTTTAGCCCGAACCTAGTGGAACTTTGGTTGGATGCTTGGTGCCTACCTTGCCCGCAAGATGCCCGCTAGAACAGTACCTTGAAGCTAATGTTTGTCTACCCTTTGTCTGCTTTGCCTACAAAACTTTTTTCAATCCCTGTCTTGACGACACGGGAGGCTATGGGCAAGACAAGCCCCAGCAAACATGAAACTTTTTACGGTGTACAATACCGAAACCTCTGCGTTGTTGTTCCGGATCCGAAATACAACACGGACCGGACCTTTGGAGAGGAATCTGATGAGAGGCTGCGTGTACATTACATGTACTTGAAATCAATACTGCTCACACACCCGGACAGTACCATTTGCGAGTTAAAGTGGACGCAGAGTGATGTAGTTACTTGGTTCAAAGAGCCCAAGGTGAAAAAGCGGTCCAAAAAAGTAGTTACCTGCAACGTGCAGTTCCCCCCCCTCTCATTTGTTCATGTTCCGTTCCAGGTTTTGAGAGTCATCATAAACGATGCCTTCTGTATGTCGTCCAGGTCTGGCAGTTTCAAATAATACCAGGCTCAAAATCATGAAAGTGGGGCGCCTGGGCGAAATTTCGCTCAGCTCGAAGCACAATAGCATATAACACAGTCAAATCAATCCCAACCCTATGTACTCCGTCCCAACACCTCTTCCTCATCAAGCATTTCGAGGGACGAGTCACTACGCACCTCTTCTGGGCCCTCACTGGCACTGTCAACATAAGTAAAATCATCTACCACCGGTACAGCAGCAGGCATGGGGTAGAGGAAAGGGGTTTTGTGGGGGGGGGTCTCGGGAGGGGGGGGGGGGCAGGGGGGACTACCACTGGCACACCGCGGGCTGGGGGTTTGGCAGCTGGTTTCGGAGCATTACCACCAGCTATGTTGATACTCTGGTATTGTGGGAGTGTCCTCCCTTTGTTCAATGCCACCCGAATCACAGCCTCCGGGGTCCGAACGCGAGTACCCCACGGCTGTTTGAAGAAGATGCACATCAATCATGTCTCACAGCCACATTAGCATAAGCACCCCTAAGGGTCAGTGAACAGAACCCAACACAGGTACCACCCCATAGGTACAAGGGTAGGTACCACCCCATAGGTACAAGGGTGCAAAGGCAAGCTGGAATAAATTTCGCCAGGTTCAACTTTATCGACTGGTGGGCCTAAGTGACCGTGAGGCAAAGGGCAACATATCAGGCACATGACAAGCAAAGAAGCAACAGGAGGGGGGCTGGAAGAAATTTCGCCTAGGATCACTGATTGGTGTTGTTGACCTATACATTTTGCAGAAGAGGCGGAGCTGGGGGAAATTTCGCCCAGGGTCATCAAGACATCAAAATATGTATCCTTTTTTTGCTATCCGGGGGGGCTGGGGGAAATTTTGCTCAGGTCTGGGAAAATTGGCAAATAGAGACACCGAATTTGAGTTTCAAAGTGTGTATGCATAGGACACACAATAAATGTATAATGATTCTTCACGACCTATTACAGTACAGGCGACACATGGAAAACATAGACACAAAATCAAGACGCAAAAAAGGCGACAAAGTGCGCATGTTTGGGTCGTATGGGGCGGGTAGTTAGCATGGCTTAAGTTTCAGGTCATTTACTCACACCGACACAGAGCTCTGGACGCCTGAAAAGTGCTCTACTATCCGACCCCTTCCAGGGGCCCACTGTTTCAGCTTCTAGCAAACAAGGCTTCCGTGGAAAGCCCCAACCATTCGCTTTCACCAGAACGTTATTTTAGGTCATTTGCTCACACCGACACAAAGATCTGGAGGCTTGAAAAGTACTGTACCATCTGCCCCCTTCCAGGGGCCCACTATTTCAGCTTCTAGTAAACAAGGCTTTTTTGGAAAGCCCCGACCAGCAGCTCTCACCAGCACTTTATTTTAGGTCATTTGCTCACACCCACACAGAGATCTTGAGGCTTGAAAAGTGCTCTACTATTCCCCCCATTCCAGGGGCCCACTGTTTCGGTTTCTAGCAAATAAGGCTTTTTTGGAAAGCCCCGACCCGTAGCTCTCACCAAAACTTTTTTTTAGGTCATTTGCTCACACCCACACATAGATTTGGAGGCTCGAAAAGTGCTCTACTATCCGCCCCCTTCCAGGGCCCACTGTTTCAGTTTCTAGCAAACAAGGATTTTTGGGAAAGCCCCGACCAGTAGCTCTCACCAGAACTTTATTTTAGGTCATTTGCTCACACCCACACAGAGATCTGGGGGCTGTTCTCACAGACATCGAATGGCCTTTTCACCTTGGCCTCTTTCAACCAAGTCGCTATGTGGCTCTGGGTCCACTTTAACTCGCGAATGGCTACAAGTACTGGATTTGTATTGTACACCGTACGAAGTTTTATGTTTACAGGGCGTTGTCTTGCCCACTGAACATTCACATTTCAAGCTTAAGTGAACAGTCATGCTTGTCTTTTTGTGTGTTTCTTTGCCAAGGTGTGGGATTTGGGAACCAACAACGGTGTACTTCATTGTACAAAAAATCAATGGAAAAAAGCGTGGAAGTTTTTGAAATCCCCGGGAAAGATGCTAGGAAGTTTTGGCAGCCAGATCGGGTCCCAAAACGCAACCGATATCGGTAGGAATGTTCCATGGACTTCCCAGCCGACCATGCCGGGGGAGCTCGGAAGAAATTTTCGCTGGGACTTCCGAAATCAACCCTGCAATATGAGTCCCATTTGCTCAACATAAATGCTCAGCATCCCCAAATATCTTGAGCAATATTCTCAGCATTTTCCTGCCATTTTTTACCTTCTATGCTGTGTGTTCCAGCACCATGTGCAGCAAGACAGACCACACTGGCCTGTGTCTTGTACAATTGATGCTGACCTGGGCTCCCCCTTGTTCAATGGCGTCAAGAACATGGCGAGGGATCCGCTAACATGTCCCCCATTTGGTGACACATGTGACCCATTGCTGGCGGCGGAGGGCTGATGTGTGACATGTGGATTCGGAATCCCTCTAGAATGGGCGGCAAGGCACTGTCTACGGCAAGCGCCCGGAGACAGTGCGCCGCCGACGGGTCTATGCATAGGTCAGGCGGCGCCAGCGGCTGCACCCCTAGGTTGGCCCCAGACACGTCGACTTCTTGGAGTATAGATGCACTACAGCAACTAGGCATGCTGCTTGATGACCATACATGCCCAAGGGCCGGCCTCTGGCCTTCACGTCGGTGACCCTCCAGCACTCGGATCTGGCATAGAGCGCCAAGGTCTGCAGATACTCCTTTGCCGCGGTGCTCCTGACTTAGGGCGGGAGCCACCCTGTTGCCACGGGCCACGACATCGCCACTATCCCCGACCATATGACATTCGCGGCCCCTTTGCGCGTTGACCCGAGGCGCCACGTAGACGCGGCCTCCGAGAGGTGAACGCTGGCCCCTGGCTGCTCTAGAGTCGTTGATGTAGTGGAGTTCCAAAGGCGTGGGCCGTCCGTCCTTGCCATGGAGAACACCAGGGCACGGAACGCTGCAGGGCAAGGACCAATTACCCGAAAGCGTGCAAGATGTGTTGAACCCATCCCTCGTACGCCATGCTGTAGAATGGGCAGTGGAAGACCTCCGCATTCTCGACTCACAACCCCGCAGGAGCCCCTACGTAGGTGGCCACGTTGAGCGCATCTTTGGACAGCTCCGCATTGAGGATCGTGGTCTCCCAGTGCTACGCAATGGAGCCATGCAGGCTCAAGAGGGCGTCCATTGTGGGCATCGGGGCAGCCAAGGCCTCGAACTGTGCCTCCATGGCTTGCGAGTGCCCCATGTAGGGGAGCCCATGGCGAATCAGGACACCCAGCTCGCCCACCTCTGTTGCAAAGGGAATGGTGTCATTCTGCGCGTAGGGGACACCCGCCGTGGCGAGGAAACGTGCCTCGAGTTGCAGATTAGGCAGCAAGTGGGACCCCTTCGCCGTAGACGCCCTCTTCACTAGTGGGATATCACGGTGTGGCACTCCTCGAAGCGTTGGGTCTGTGAATAAATCGCGTGCCTCCTAGACTCCCAAAATGTCTGGCTCGATGTCCACCAAGAGGGCCAAGAGGCGCGGGAGTTTGGCGCCCAAGCCCCTTGCATCGACGGAGAAAACGACCAGATCGGTGGGTCTTTTGGGAATGGCATCGAACTTGGGTACATGGTGAGCCGCGCATGACTGACACAGACACTTCGAGGCATCCGCTCTGGGCGGCAAGGGGTGATTGTACGCCCGGGGGCGGCAGTAGTTGCGCACCGAGAATTTGAGGCAGTATGCACTGGGGTGGGTGTCATGCCCAATGCGCAGCGTGCTCCAAGCCGCCAAGCGGCGTATTACCGTAGTTCTTTTCGGTAGGGACACGTAGGTGGGATATCCCTTCTCCGAGGACCAGAATCACCTTTCCATCCTAAACCAGCCGCAAGACCAGTACGTCTTGCATGAGCCGGTGACTGTCGGTGTGTGGTAGAGCCGCCTAGTGTTCCAACAGGACGAAAGCCTGGGCTAAGGTTATGTCCCGCAATAGCATGGAGAGGGACGCATAGCTCTGCCTAGAGGCTTATGCGCTGCGGGGTCGAGGAGATTCGTGGGATGTAGAGGTGGCTACCCGGACAAGCATGCCCATTTGGTGGGCATGGCCCAAACCAACCGCAGTGGAGGGACGTTGTTGGGGACCCGCGAAGTGCCAAGTCTTGATCGGAGCTCCCTACCGCGGACTGCAGAGCAGAGGTGATGATGTGTGTGACGTCCTCCAGCGAGACCACCAGGGACTGACGCTTTCCCACCCCTTCACAAACCCTCCGCGGCCTGTGAGCGAGGGTTTGCACCCGGAGACGTAGCTGTTCGCCCACGGAGACCGATCCAATGAGAAGAGCACTCAGGACGGCGGGTGCTTACGGGGGTGGCGCCACTGGGACGTGCTCGAGGAGTCATTGATTTTTGGACTTCTTCCTTGGCACATCTCGCACTCTCACCGTGTGGGCCGACGGCTTCGTCAAACCTGCGCCCCACAATTGTTTGACGGATTTTGCTTGCGTGCGGCCTTCGGACAACCACTTTTCCGCGCGGCGATCTCCGAACGCAGGGCGGCCACGCGTGCGGGCTGTGGCACTCAGCTTTAGTCAAAGGTGGGGTGCCGTCGCGGGAACGGCGCGCACCATGGAAAGTGGGAAGGTGGGTTGCACGGGTGCGGGGGGAAGGACGGGCTGCCATGCCGCGACGACGGCGTGTACTCACGGTCGTCGTAGTAGTGGTAAGGGCTGCTGTGGCGCCACCGGCTGCGATCTGCTAGCTTTCACGTATCTCGACGATCGCAGAGACCCTATGGAGAAAGGCTCCGTTGGTCCCGGAGGGATGGGGGAAGGTCATTTCCCTCTTACCACGACGCTCGGCGCTCATCGGAACGCCACCGGTGCTGTGTGGGCTGCAGCGACCGCCTTCTCGAGCGGCTGGCCACTATGTAGAACTCAAACACTGTCTAAATAGACATGGCTCATCTCCTCTTGCCACCTTGCGCCATGCATCGAGGGGGAGGCACAGTCGGCAGATCCCATCACGTGGTGCACGAGACAACACCAACCCTGGCTTGGCTAGGAGGGCGAAGACGGCCGCCCATATCTCCACCGTGCTCCGGCCCGAGAGGCCACTGAGCTCCACGTCTTGACTGTGTTCTTCTAGGCTCTTAGGCGACACAACTCGCCTGCCCTCTAGGACCCCGTTTATGCATGATGTGAGAATATTGTACATGTCTATTTTGAGTATGCTATTTGACATATGTGACTAATGTTGTTACCAGCGCTGTGTGACACCCATTGAAATAGTTGGTGATGTGTTACCCTTATGTATCCAGTTCCTCTAGTGTGTTGTATTTGACGTTTTTGAAGCTGGCCGAAATTAAGGCTAGCTTTTTGGTTTCTCAGTGAATAGGTATAGTTATTTTCATTTTTCTTCGGGCCGGCCGAAATTCCGGCCAGGTTTCTGGTCTATTTACTATTCAAGCACTCCCATTCCGGTTTTTTGGCGGTCTGGCCAAAATTTCGGCCACCTTTTCCTATTTTTGCAAATATAAGCAATTGTTTCACCTTCGGACACACCTGCCCTAAACGTCGGCCAGCTTGCAATGGTCATTGTTCATGAGTATTACACCTTACACTCCTACATAGCTGCTTTCTTGTCACAACATTAATGTCTTCTGCTGTTACTATAAATGTCGTACATGCTGCAGTTACTGGTGCTTTTGCTACTACAGCCAAAGGGCTGTTGCGAAATGCATTACGCGGTGGGAATCTGCAAAAGCTTTTGCAATTCTGCCTCATGTTGCGGAAGAATCGCAGGAGCCGGCATTCTATGGCATAGTTCAAGGCTGCCGCCACCGACAAGAATCCCCCGCGATGGTACTTGACATTTTTGCCATAGTTCCATGCCCTGTACTGCCTGCTGCGCCGTATGGCCCTCCCATACTCTAACTGTAGGTCTGGTCACAACTAGGGTATTATGTCTTGCCGCCAACGCCGCAAGGTAGGAGTCCTTGGTCAGTGTAGCACTAAGCAGGAGTCCATTCACCATCGTGCTGGACTAGCAGCACACAACTTGTGGAACACCATGCACCGTAGGCAAGTTTGTATATGGTTTGATAACCCGAGGCGTTACAGGTCGGGAGATGATCCCCATTCACCTCACCTAACCCTAAACTGTATAGCTGTTGCTGTTTTGCACACTATTGCCCTGTTTGCATACCCGGGTCTGCCGGAGCTGGCCGAAATTGCGGCCAGGGTACCAAAGGTTGCAGATGACATCTTTCGCTCACATAGACCATTGTTTGATCGTATTGATGTTGCCAACCAAGGTATTCAGAGAGTTTGGGTTCATGCTCCTTTCCATGTTGCCAAAAAAAAATTAGTTATCCAAACTGGAGACCTTTTTTCTTGTGTGAACTCCGCTCCGGCACACGCAAAGAGCTTTCGCAATTTGTGGTTGATCTGTCATGTGTGGAACACCGCACCAGGCACTGTGTTCCGCTGCTTGTGGACATGAAAATACACTTTGCACCACTTAAGCTGTGTTATGGTGCGGCCTATTTCTGTGGAATGTACCGCAACTACTGTTGGGTTTTCCTTTGGTATACGGTGTGTGGCATAGCTATAAGTACTGCGTTGAATTCATCTATAGGGCCTTCCTGCCGTTCATTGAGTTTTTTGAGCAAGGGAATAGCCTTCAAGCTGGGTCTATCCTCCCTCGCACGGTCAAGGTCATCCATATGGAGAAGACCTTGCTTGGACTCATGCTAGCCACATCGTCCAATAGAGGCAGACTAGATGAGCGTGTAACTGCCCTGCTGATTAGCCAGCGGGAGTTGACACCCATTCAACGCAAGGGTCTGCGTATGTTATTAGCCCTTAAGGCGTTGCTATACACATACTGTCCAGCCGCTTTGAGCATTGGGACTTTGGTGCGTGAGTGCAACTGGGAGGGCCGGGGGGCAGGTTCCGGGTTTGTTGCTAAGCAGGCTTTTGAGATGTCCCTACTGCTCATGCTAAACATCCTAAACCCCGGGGAGCAGTTAGCCACGGAGTATGTGAAAACCACTGCCGTTGCTTCTTTGTTTTGGAGTCAGTGGCATTCCTCCTCCCTAGGGTGTATCCACTCTGAGGAGCTGGGGGAGGCACTTCTACGTCGGTTCTAAGCTCACCGTCGCCGCACCACTGCCTGTACCATTGTCCAACGGTCATCTGATTTGGTTCTGACAATTCCCCTGTCCAACCGGGGGAGAAAGTTTTGCGTGGTGTGTTGACTGAGAGATCTGTGCCAATGTTCTCTGCCAATCTGAAACAATTCGTCTTGACAGCCCATACACGGAGCATCCCCATATGTGTTCCCGTTCCTGACTATAAAGTTGAGGTGAGAAGACTGGATGCAGTTGATGATCTGTCTTTCCCTGGTACCAAGTCTACGACATGAATCACCACAGACCGGTTGAAAGTGGTTCTGTTGCATGCAATGCAAAATCTGGTTGCGCGTACCACAGTTCTTGAGGCTGTTGAGGCTTTTTTTACAAACAAATGCACCCGCTCGCACTGCTGTCCAGCAAGGGGTATTGTGTACTGCACATGCTTCGATCCGTGCTGCCAACCGTGCACCGCCTGCTTCTCCTGGTGGGACTGCCTTGCCCCCAAAGCCACCCCCCAAGCCCCGAGCGAGACCCCCCCCCCAGTACCTCCCCCCCCCGTCCAACCTCGGGTAGTGCAGGCCCCTGCCCCTGATGATTGCTCCATTGCCCTTAGGCGTCACAAGTTGCCCACCCTCTAGGACCCCGTATACGCGCGATTTGACAATATTCTACATTTCTACTTTGAGTATGTTATTTGACGTATGTGACCAAAGTGGTTGGCAGAGCTGTGTGACACCCGTTGAAATACGTGTTGATGTGTTAGCCTTGTGTACCCCCGTTTTCTAGTGTGTTGTATTCGACGTTTTTCTGAAGGTGGCCGAAATTTCGGCCAGGTTTTGGGTAACATTGCAAACAACTATGTGTATATGCAGTTGTTGACCCTTCTGGCCGAAATTTCGGCCAGCTTTTTGGTTTTCTTGGTGAATAGGCATAGTTATTTTCATTTTTCTTAGGGCTGGCCGAAATTTCGGCCAGCTTTTTGGTCTGTTCACTATTCAAGCACTTATATTCTGGTTTTTTGGCGGTCTGGCCAAAATTTCAGCCAGCTTTTCCTATTTTTGAACATTTCAGCAATTATTTCCCCTTTGAACACACCTGGCCGAAATTTCGGCCAGCTTGCAATTGTCGTTGTTCATGAGTATTACACCATACACTCCTACATAACTGTTTTCTTGACTCACCATTAATGTCTTCTGCTATTGCTGTCAATGTTGTACATGCTGCAGTTACTGGTGCTTTTGCTACTACAGCCAAAGGGCTGTTGCGAAATGCATTACGTGGTGGGACTCTGCAAAAGCTTTTGCAATTCTGCCTCATGTTGCGAAAAAATCGCAGGAGCCGGCACTCCCTGACACAGTTGAAGGCTGCCGCCACTGAGAAGAAGCCCCCACGATGGTACATGACATTTTTGTCACAGTTCCATGCCCTATACTGCCTGCTGCGCCATATGGCCCTCCCATACTCTAACTATGGGTCTGGTTACAACTGGGGTATTATGTCCTGCCGCCAACGCCGTAAGGTAGGAGTCCTTGGTCAGTGTGACACTACGCAGGAGTCCATTCACCATCGTGCTGCACTAGCGGCACACAACTTGTGGAACACCATGCACCGTAGGCAAGTTTGTATATGGTTTGATAACCCGAGGCGTTACAGGTCGGGAGCTGATCCCCATTCACCCGACTTAACCCTAAACTGTACAGCTGTTGCTGCTTTGCACACTACTCCCCTACCTGCATACCGGGGTCTGCCGGAGCTGGCCGAAATTGAGGCCAGGGTACCAAAGGTTGCTGATGACATCTTTCGCTCACGTAGAGCATTGTTTGATCGTATTGATGTTGTCAACCAAGGTATTCAGAGCTTTTGGGTTCGTGCTCGTTTGGATATTGCCACAAAAAATGTTCGTTCCCTCACTTGGAGACCCTTTTTCCTGTTTGAGCTGCACTCCGGCACACACAAAAAGATTTTGCAACTCGTGGTTGATTTGTCATGTGTGGAACACCGCACCAGACACTGTGTTCCGCTGCTTGTGGACATGAAAATACACTTTGCCCTACTTAAGCTGTGTTATGGTGCTGCTTATGTTCCCTGGAATGTACCACAATTACTGTTGGATTTTCCTTTGGTGTACGGAGTATGGCATAGCTATAAGTATTGCGTTGAATTGATCTACAGGGCGTTCCTGCCGTTCATTAAGTTTTTGGAGCAGGGGAACAGCCTTCAGGTTGGGTCTATACTCCCTCGCTGTTGCTCTTTTGTTTTGGAGTCAGTGGCATTCCGCCTCCCTAGGGTGTATCCACTCTGAGGAGCTGGGTGAGGCACTTCTGAGTCGGTTCTCAGCCCACTGTCGTTGCAACACTGCCTGTACTAGTGCCCAACAGTCGTCTGATTTATTTCTGACACTTCCCCCTATCCAACCGGGAGAGAAAGTTTTGCGTGGTGTGCTGACTGAGAGATCCGTGGCAATGTTCTCTGCCAATCTTAAACAATTCGTCTTGACAGCCCATACACAGAGCCTGCCCATTTGTGTTCCCGTCCGGGACTCTAAAGTTGAGGTGAGAAGACTGGATGCAGTTGAGGATTTGACGTTCCCCGGTACCATGTCTAGGACATGAATCACCACAAACCGTTTAAAAGTGGTTCTGTTGCATGTAATGCAAAATCTGGTTGCGCGTACCAGGGTTCCTGAGGGTGTTGAGGATTTTTTACAGACAAATGCACCTGCCCGCACTGGTGCCGAGCAAGGGGTGTTGCGTACTGCACATGCTTCTATCCGCGCTGCCAACCGTGCACCGCCTGCTGCTCCTGCTGCTGCTCCTGATGGAATTGCCTTGCCCCCAAAGCCACCCCCGAAGCCCCGAGCCAGAGGCCCCCCAGTACCCCCCCCGCCCCCCCCCCCCCCGCCCAGTACCCCCCCCCGCCACTGATGATTCCATTGCTGTCGACTCTTGTGATAGTGACCAGGATATTGATTGTGATGCAGACAGCGTTGCCTCCTTTGAGGCCCTAGATGAGGCGGAACACATCGGTGTGGATGCCCAGGACTGGGACTGATTTCTATTTGCAGTTGTGTTTGTCACTGTGGTATGGGTTCTGCCACGCATTGCCAGTGATTTTGGTGTGTCTATTTGCTGTTTCATGTTGTTTTGTCATATGGCTGCCCCCAGAACACAAATGACATGAGGTTCTGGCCGAAATTTCGGCCAGCCTCTCAAAATGGTATTTGTACACAGTGGTTTGACATGCAGAGCAGCTCTGGCCGAAATTTCGGCCAGGTTGTCTGATTTTCCTGTCAGGCATTCCGTTTTGGTCCTTTTTTGGTTGATCTGTGCTTGTTATTTGCTATCTGGGAACTCTCCCCTTCATAAAATGTTGCCCTGTAGCCCTTTATTTTATGACTGAGCGTGGAGGGGTATCACAGGACGTGGCTGTTTTGCCAGATGGTGAGCCTGCAGCAAACAAAGGGCAATCTCAAGTGCAATCCCAGTCTCAAGAGGACCAGGCGAGCACAGAGGGACTTCAAAAGAAGCCTAAGGCCGCACCAAAGAAAAATTCATCATCCTCCATCAAGTTATCCGACCGGGTTACGTCAACGACGAAAAGAAAGGTTCGGTGGGATAGATTATTATCAACCACGACCGAAAATTTGGGCAGGTCCGTAGGATTTCGGATGATCGGGTGCAACGCCGCTACGACGATCTGAAGGCAGCCCCGCCTGTGGATTACATCCAGGCTCTTCTTTTTTATAAAGTCACTCGTATGTGTGTTGTGGTATTCTTCTCAATAGTATCGTTTTTGCGTCTGAATTTTCGACCCTGCTACGAATATTCCTGTTGCACAGCCACTCGCTGGGTTCTGTTGGGGGGTAAGCATCTTTACACTGCTGCCCAAAAACACAAGACCGAATTTGAGATGAAAAACATGGAGACTCCGGATCGGACCCTGGTATTTGGTGGTTATGAAGTCAAACAGGACTGCCCCCTGCGGACTAGGCGCCGGCTTGCAGGCTTACATGAAATCCAGACCACTGCTGGCTCAGCATCCACCACATCGGAGCGAATGTTCCTACTCCTGGATAGGCTTGAGGATGAGGATGCCAATGAGTACACCCTATACCATCACATTGCTGTTATGCTTGAAGAGTGTGGTGTTACTGCCGAGGAAGGCACTGTGGTGTGTTTCGTTTATTCATTCGGTTTTGTCGATCGACCTGGCCGAAATTTCGGCCAGCTTCTGTGTTCCACATGTTCTCCCGTGTAGACTGCTATTGCCAAACGGTGGGCAGGCGTTGGGCGTTTGGTGAAATTTGTGGGTCTTGCTTCAGTAGACGCCATGGCAGCCATGGAAAAGCGTGGACTACATGCCGCACTGGGTACGTTCAAGGAAGTGGAAGGCATCACGCCTGACCGACTTCGCGACATCGTAGGTTACATGGATGGGACAAAAAGTACCCTACCTGGTCTCAAAAAAATTATAAAAGATGTTAAAAAGGCCGACATGTGGTCCTGGCACATTCTTCATCCGGAGGCGGTTACCAATGGGCTTGTCAACAACACGAGAGGTATGTTTTGGTCAAACAGGGGTTTGTATTCGAATAAATCGACCGACCTGGCCGAAAATTCGGCCAGCTTGTGTGTCGTTCAATTAATGCACAATAGGAGCCCACCCTGTGACACCACTTGTCTGCAGCTACACTTGGTACTATCAAGATGGCCAAAAGGGAGTGCGCTATTGCATCACACCTGAAGGTAGCCTATGGCAGTTGGACCTGGACTGAAGAAAACCCCTGGCCCCCGTGGTCAGCAGTAATTAAGGCCCCTCTTTGGAAGGAACCCAAATATGAGGGGTAGCGGGGATTGTTGCAGAAGCCTGTTGCTAAGCTTGTTTGTGAAAAATCTGATACTGGTCTGGTCAGTATCCAGTATGCTAGGGAGTCCCTCGTTGAGTCAAGCACAGGCAAACTCATTGCAGAGTTAGGCCGTGTGGAACTGATGGCAATGCGTTGTGGAGTCCCTGTTCCCAGTATCATTAGTTCACTGCCCTTTGCTGCTTGTGTCATTGAGGTGCCCCGCCTCTATACAGCTGGTTTGCATAACCTGGTTGCGCAGCTGCTTTTGTCCGGTGTGCCTGTGTTCATTGCGGGTGAGTCTGCTGATGTGAAAGCCACTGTTGCTGCTTTGAAGGCCACTGTGGCTGAGGATATGTGTCAGTGTGATGTTGCAATTTACAATTTGTCAAGCAAGACCCCGCTGTACACTTCTACGTCCCATGGTTTCCATTTGTTCTGCCACTGCATTTGAAAACAGGCTGCCCCGTTACGTGGCTTTTACTGAAGGACCCATGTCGTCTGTGATGCCTGTTCAGATATTCTCATTTCTTTTGAGCCTGGTTCCGGTGCCAGAACGGGCAGGCAACTGGTTTTTGCTGGGGACTCTGTCTGTGTATTTTGCAAGCATGATGTGTACCAGGTTTTTCAAGGAGTGTAATGTTGTGTGTGCCCTTTTGGGTGAGGAGACTGTTGTGCCTGATGAGTTTGTTCAGTCCATCAGAGCAGCTATCACCAACGCCGACACGTGCCCCCCCAAGTCATGGGAGGATGTGTACCACGACTTGGGGGCAGGTTTTCCTGTGGATTGTTCTGGGGTTAGGTATGTAGATGAGGATCCCGAGGAGCAAGATGGGGAGGCAGAGTCGCAACCCGAGACACACACTCCAAAGAAGAAACCCAAAACTGCCCCTGCCCCCTCACCCAGTGGCACGCAGTGCGCTCAGGCCACCCCAGCTTCCTCCTCAGGCACTGTGGCCCCTACTGGCAAAGGTATGAATACTTTTGTGAATCATTTTTTACCATCCCAGGGTGGAAACACAAAGTCACAGAACTCTGCCACTGCCAAGCCTGGTGCTGCAGCCCCTGCCAAGCCTCCTGCTAACACAGTTGCTAAGAAGCCCCGTGCATCTGGTCTGAGCAAGCGCTAATGCCAGTCTTGCTGCTTATATTGCCTGTCAGTATGAAGTCTGGCCGAAATTTCGGCAAACATGCAGTCCTCAGCCTCTTCGGCCTTTTATTATTGTGTTTCCCCATAGGCACTGCAAAAGTTTGCTTTGATTTGTCAGGTGGCAAGTATTTGCTTGTAATTGAGTATATTATCTTGCACACCCTGTTCAAATGTCACTGCTCCTGTGTTCCTTGCTCATGTCTACTGTCTTAGGTACCCATTTCAGTGATCATACTCGGAGTTTCGATGGACGTGGCCGAAATTTCGGCCAGCTTAGGCCTGTCTGTCAAATAGGACCATGTGTTTGGACAGTTTTCGAAGAGCTGGCCGAAATTTCGGCCAGGTTGGTTAAAATAGGAAATACAAGTACATGCTTTGGGATAGTTTTCTGTGTGCTTCAATGAAAGGTATGTTTGGGGTTCCCTCATCTGTGGTGTATAGGGGGGTTCTGTGATCAACCTGGAACAAAGGGGAGAGAAAAATAGGCAGCCCCCCCCCCCCACACTGGAATGCAGTGGTCTAAATGTAAAATAACACTATATTTTGGTGATTGAATGTCTTTATTTTGAAAATCTGTGTGTTTCCAGAAATGCAAATAATGGCATACATTTGAAATACACACCTTGTTTTTGCATGTTGCCACCAGGGGGGTTTGGATACCCAAAAAATAACACCCCTTTTCACATACTTTTCCCCTCATTACAACATGGACTTCCGTGGGCCATAGCGCCAGGTGCGGGGTGGGCAACTTGTGACGCCTAAGTTTCCATTGATTCTTGTGATAGTGACCGGCAGATTGATTGTGATGCAGACAGCGTTACCTCCTTTGAAGCCTGAGATGAGGCGGAACACATCGGTGTGGATACCGAGGGCTGGGATTGATTTCTGTTTGCAGCTCTGTTTGCCACCGTGGTATCTGTTCTGCCACGCATTGCCAGAGATTGTGGTGTGTCTGTTCTGTGTTTTGTGTCTTTCTGGCTGAAATTTCGGCCAGAGTTGTTGTTTGGCCATGTGTGTACCCCCGGAGTACAAATGACATACGGTTCTGGCCGAAAAGTCGGCCAGCTTCTCGGAATGGTATTTTTGCACAGTGGTTTAACATGCAGAGCAGTGCTGGCCGACATTTCGGCGAGGGTATTGGATTTTTTCCTCGGGTAGTCCATTTTGGTCCTTTTTTGGTTGAATTGTGCTTGTTATTTGCCATTTTGTAACGGTTCCATTCATGAAATGTCGTCATGTGGCATCTTATTTTATGATGAGCCCGGAGGGGTATCGCAGGACGTGGCTGTTTTGCCAGATGGTGAGCTTGCAGCAGAAAGTGCGCAATCTGAAGTGCAGTCCCAGTCTCAAGAGGACCAGGCGAGCACAGAGGGACTTCAAAAGAAGCCCAAGGCCGCACCAAAGAAAAATTCAGCATCCTCAATCAAGTTATCCGATTGGGTTCCGTCAACGACGAAAATAAAGGTTCGCTGGGACCAAATTGTTATTTACCATGACGGAAAGTTTGGGCAGGTCCGTAGGATATCCGATGATCGCGTGCAGCGCCGCTACGACGATCTGAAGGCAGCCCCGCTTGTGGATTGCATGCAGGATCTCTTTTTTTATAAAGTCACTTGTATGTGTGTTGTTGTATTCTTCTCGATAGTACCTTTCTCGTGCCTAAATTTTTGACCTTGCTGTTTCTGATATTTTTGTTGCGCACCCCCTCGCTGGGTTCTGTTGGGGGGTCAGCATGTGTACACTGCTGCCCAAAAACACAAGACGGAATTTGAGATAAAAAATACGGAGACTCCGAATTGGACCCGGTTATTTGGTGGTTATGAAGTCAAGTAGGATTGCCCCCTGCGGACTAGGCGCAGCCTTGCGGGCTTATATCAAATTCAGACCACTGCTGGCTCAGCATCCACCACATCGGAGCGAGTGTCCCTACTTCTGGATAGGATTGAGGATGAGCATGCCAATGAGTACATCCTTTTGCATCACATTGCTGTTATGCTTGAAGAGTGTGGTGTTGCTGCCGAGGAAGGCGCTGCGGTGTGTGGCGTTGTTTACTTCAGTACTTTCGATCGACCTGGCCGAAATTTCGGCCAGCTTCTCTGTTCCACACGTTCTCCTGTGTAGACTGCTATTGCCAAACGGCTGGGCCGCGTTGGGCGTTTGGTGAAATTTGTGGGTACTGCTGCAGTAAACGCCATGGCAGCCACTGAGAAGCGTGGATTACATCCCGCACTCGGCGCGGTCAAGGAAGTGGTACGCATCACGCCTGACCGACTTCGAGAAATCGTAGGTTACATGGATGGGATAAAAAGTACCCTACCTGGTCTCAAAAAAATTATAAAACATGTTAAAAAGGCCCAGATGTGGTCGTGGCACATACTTCATCCCGAGGCGGTTACCAATGGGCTTGTCAACAACACCAGAGGTATGTTTTGGTCAAACAAGGGTTTGTATTCGAATAAATCGACCAACTTGGCCGAAAATTCGGCCAGCTTGTGTGTGGTTGAATTAATGCACAATAGGATCCCACCCTGTGACACGACCTGTCTGCAGCTACACTTGGTACTATCAAGATGGCCAAAAGGGAGTGCGCTATTGCATCACACCTGAAGGTAGCCTATGGCAGCTGGACCTGGACTCAAGAAAACCCCTAGCCACCGTGGTCAGCAGTAATTAAGACAGTTCTTTGGAAGGAACCCAAATATGAGGGGTTGCGGGGATTGTTGCAGAGGCCTGTTGCTAAGCCTATTTGTGAAAAATGTGATAGTGGTCTCGTTAGTATCCAGTGTGCTAGGGATTCCTTCGTTGAAACAAGCCCAGGCAAACTCATTGCAGAGTCAGGCCGTGTGGAATTGATGGCAGTGCGTTGTGGAGTCCCTGTTCCCAGTATCATTAGTTCACTGCCCTTTGCTGCTTGTCTCATTGAGGTGCCCCGCCTCTATACCGCTGGTTTGCATAACCTGCTTGCGCAGCTGCTCCTGTCCGGTGGTGATTGTGTTCATTGCGGGTGAGTCTGCTGATGTGAAAGCCACCGTTGCTGCTTTGAAGGCCGGTGTAGCAGAGGATATGTATCAGTGTTATGTTTCAATTTACAATTTGTCAACCAAGACCCCGTTGTATACTTCGAGTTCCCATCTGGTTTCCATTTGTCCTGCTACTGCCTTTGATACGAGGATGCCTCGTTACGTGGCTTATACTCAAGGGCCCATGTCCTCTGTGCTGCCTGTTGAGATATTTTCGTACCTTTTGAGCCTGGCTCCGGTCCCAGAACGGGCAGGCAACTGGTTTCTGCCGGGGACTCTGTCTCTGTATTTTGCAAGCATGATGTCTACTAGGTTTTCCAAGGAGTGTAATGTTGTGTGTGCCCTTTTGGGTGAGGAGACTGCTGTGCCTGATGAGTTTGTTCAGTCCATCAGAGCGGCTATCACCAACGCCGACACGTGCCCCCCCAAGTCATGGGAGGATGTGTACCATGACTTGGGGGCAGGTTTTCCTATGGATTGTTCTGGGGTTAGGTATGTAGATGAGGATCCTGAGGAGCAAGATGGGGAGGCAGAGTCGCAACCAGAGACACACAACCCAAAGAAGAAACCCAAAACTGCCCCCGCCCCCTCACCTAGTGGCACGCAGTGCGCTCAAGCCACCCCCGCTTCCTCCTTAGGCACTGTGGCCCCTACCGGCAAAGGTATGAGTGCTTTTGTGAATCATTTTTCACCATCCCAGGGTGGAAACGCACAGTCACAGAACTCTGCCACTGCCAAGCCTGCTGCTGCAACTAGTGCCAAGCCTCCTGCTAACACAGCTGCTAAGAAGCCCCGTGCATCTGGTGTGCGCAAGCGCTAATGCCAGTCCTAATGCTTCTATTGCCTGTCAGTATGAAGTTTGGCCGAAATTTCGGCCAGCATGCAGTCTTCAGCGTTCGTCATCTCTTATTATTGTGTTCCTCCACAGGCACTGCAAAAGCCTGTATTGATTGGTGAAGTGGCAAGTATTTGCTTGTAATTGAGTGTATTACATTGCACACCATGTTGAAATGTCACTGCTCCTGTGTTCCTTGCTCCTGTCTACTGCCATAGGTACCCATTTCAGTGATCATGTTTCAAGTTTCGATGGACCTGGCCGAAATTTCGGCCAGCTAAGGCCTGTCTGCCAAATAGGACGATGTGTTTTGATGTTTTTCGAAGATCTTGGTTCAAATAGGAAATACAGGTACTTGCTTTGGGGATAGTTTTCTGTGTGATTCGATGAAACGTATGTTTCGGGTTCCCTTACCTGTAGTGTATAGGGGGGTTCTGTGATCACCCTGGGACAAAGGGGAGAGAAACAATAGGCAGCCCCCCCCCCTCCCGGCATTGGAATGTGGTGGTCTAAATGTAAAACGACACTATTTGTTGGTGATTGAATATCTTTATTTTGAAAATTTGTGTGTTGCCAGAAATGCAAATAATGGCATATATTTCAAGTACACACATTGTTTTTGCATGTTGCCACCAGGGGGGTATGGATACAAAAAAAAACAACCCCTTTTCACATACTTTTCTCCTCACTACAACATGGACTTCTATGGGCCATAGCGCCAGGTGGGGGGCGCGCAACTTGTGACGCCTAAGAGGCTAGGAATGTGCCGCTTGTTGTGCGACCGCCATTCCTCGCAATCGACTCCGTGGCGTGTATCAACCGAACGGTTTTGGCTGCGGGAGGGACATCCGCTGCTCCTACTCAAGCCAATCCGCCGGTCCATGTACTTGGCCGCTCAGTTAAGCAGTAGTTGTACCCCAGCTTGGTCTCACAAGTGATATATTGTTTTAGCCCCGAATGATGTCCAGACGTTGAACACAAATTGCACGGAGGCCGGCCAACAAGTGCCGATGCTATAAGCCGCCATCAGCGCGTCGACAAATGGCGTCCCTAGCCCTTGTCTGCCGCCCGTGACGGCCACATGGGCACCCAGCGCACGCGCTCTTGGTCCAGAGTGTGTGCAGCCACAATCTCCTCGGCCGTGTCCAGGAGCGCTTGTTTGGAGCTTGGCGCCCCTTGAAGTAGCCGGCGTTCGGACAGGTACCCTAGCTAATATGCCGGAGCAGTGGCTGCCGCCCCGGAACCGGCCCCAAAGAATGTGGCTTGCGATGTGAGGATGGCCCCGAACTACTTTCCAGTAGATGCCTGCCCGAAAGAGGGCAATTCCGTCACCATGGACGGCAATGGTGCCAGCTGCAACTACAGATTGGTGGCCGGAGCAGTATCCTGGCGGCGGGCTTTGGCACGTGTCCCACAATCCTTGCAACTCATCCGTCTTGGCCTGCGGAGCGTTGCACGGTCTCTTACCCGTGATTGCTGGGGGTTTCGCCAGTGCAGACCCCCGTGGGTTCAGCCGAACACCCGAGGGTTTCTCCTGCAATCGGCGGTGCGGCAGCATGGCGGGGAGCCATCTCTTGATGGCGAACGACAACTTCGAGTCGGATATGGGAAGGTTCGGTGGGTGGCCTCCCAGGTCCTACAGGGGAGCAGGCCTAGCTCACATGTTGACCTATACGCCTTGCCCACGCGGCATCCACGGCATGCCAGAACCACAGCCACCCCATCATGGTCCTACCGAATGATATTGGCGGAGATGACTGGTGAAGTGGGCGTCTGAAGTGGCTTGGATCCTTGTTGAGCTTGCTGCGCAGCTCCTCCTGCCCCCGCAGCCACTGGTCTGGTGTGAACACATTCACTAGCAGAGCTATCTTGTCGGCCTCCGAGCAACCCTCAAGGAATGTGGAGACCTCCTCCAACACCTTTGCAAATGTGGCCTAGGAGACCCTAGGCACTTTGGTGGCCAATATACTCCTCTCCATCTTCCGCAGGGTACCCGACAGCTTCGCCGCATACAGGGCCAAGCTACCCTCCATCTCCGACGACATCACGATACCCGGTACGTCTGTTCCAAGGGGCCATGGGTCGCCGACAGAAGGATTTCCTGAGACTCGCGGTCCTTGCACGCCCGCGTGACGGCCCACAAATCGGCCGACTAGAATTGCCGCTGCTATTGCTCGAGGGTCAACTCACCAAAAGAACGAGGCATGGTCGCTGCAAAGACTTCGCAGAGGGATGTAGCTGGGCATGAGGCGCACGGCGGCCGTCTCGCAATGTTCAGCGATGGGCCACTAATGCACTCCTGGGCTCCTGCAGCTCTACGCTGCTAGGGCATCTCCGACACTGAAGCACAACACCCAGCCGTGAACGGGGACTCCGCGGCACACTGCACGTCCATCTGGACTGCGAGCACCGCAGCATAGCCTGCATGTATGCGGCACCATCTCCTTGTCGGTCGGTACCACAGCACCTGCACGCAACCCGCTCAAAGTCTAACGCAGCACCTGAGCACGCGCAGCTCGCCGACGGCATGTTCTATGCCATCCTACTGCATGGGAGGTGGCACATCTTGCTATGCAAACGCACTGCGCTGTCTCCAAGACGTTGGTCCGCAGAGCACTCCCATTGACATGTCGGGGCATGAGGCGATGGGGATCGCGGCCCCTATAAAAAGGCAGCAAGTGAGAGCATGGGTTGGGCATCGCACGAGGGAAGGTAGTTGGATGTGCAAGCGGGCTCCCCAGACCCAAAAGCTATCAATCTAGGTGAGTCCGCGACCCTCACACGCTCGCACCCTTTGTTGTACTAAGGAGCCACATCTCCCGGGGGGAGAGCCAAGGTTAGAATTTGCAGAAGGGGAGCACAAGTGTACCCTTCGTGAACCGGTTCTAACTAGCCGTTTGAATGACCGGGTGAAACTGCCTTTGTTTTTTGGTGTTTTGCTCGCTACTTGGTGCCACGGTGTCCCTTGGTACACGCTAGAATACCCAATCTCGTTCTAGCCGAGAACCGGCTAGAGCGGCTAGAACGAAAAAAAGAGGGGGATACCCCCCCCCCCCCCCGCAAGGGGGCGGGGGGGATGAGGTGTCTAACCTGGACCCCCCTATCCATACTCGGGGGCCCATACTTTTTTTTTCACAATTTCACTGTTTTCACCTGGTTTTGGAGTCCAAAAAATTTTCGTTCTAGTTGTGTTCTAGCGACGTTCTAGCGACGTTCGCTAGAACGTCGCTAGAACATTCTAGCCTAGATCACAACTAGAACAAAAACGTTCATGCATGTGTCGCATCTAAGGGACACCAAAGTGGGGCCGGGGTGGAGGGGTAATACACATACGCTAATAAAAACCAACACACTTGACGCATGCATAGTCATATGTGCCCCCCCCCCCCCCACACACACACTTTGGCATAGGCATATGCACAACACAACACACAGCACAAGATGTCACGGGGGGGAGGGTGGGCCAAGAGGTCGAACACAAGCACCGCACAAACTCCCCCTCAGTGTCAAGCTATCAGCCCCCCCCCCCCCCCTCTTTCCATGTTGTGGTCTGGGTTGTGGGGCCCCTGCTTGTTTTGCCTAAGGTTAGGGAGGGTATTCCTTTCCTCTTTGCAGGTGTGCTGGTTTTTTTTTCCCAATGTGGATGTCAAGAAGTGGGTACACAGTGACACCAAGAGGTAGGTGTGTTACTCCTTCCCTCCTCCCTGCCATGTACACGTGTGTGACCGTGTGTCTGTGGTATGGGGTTGCCTAGTGCACTGCTGTAGCGTCAGGAGGTGTGCTGTGCGGGTCAGTGGTGTGCTTTGTCCCCCCTCCTCCCAGTTTATGCACCCCCCCCCCTGTGTGCACTGGTGCTTGGCTTGTTGGTTGGTTGGCTTTTGGTTTTCGGGTTGCTTGGTTGGTTGTTGCGTTGGTTGGTTGGTTGTTGGTTGATTGGTTCTGGCACAGCTGAGTTTGGCTGGTTGGTTGGTTGGTTCGTTGGTTGGTTGGTTGGTTGGTTGGTTGGTTGGTTGGTTGTTGGCTAGTTGCTGGGGTGTATGTGTGTGTATTGTCTGCACACATGCTGTGTGGTGTTGCTGCACAGTGTGTCTGTGTGTAAGCTTGTATGTGCAGCGATTGCAAAGGTCCTGGGGGGGGGTTGTGCACATTTCATTTTGGCCTTCTAGCGGCGTTCTATCGAGGTGTTCTAGCGGCGTTCTAGCGGCGTTCTAGCGGCGCCGCTTCGCTCCCTAGAACGCCGCTAGAACACCTCGCTAGAACGCCGCTAGAAGGCCAAAATGAAATGTGCACAACCCCCCCAAAGAGCCTTGCAATCGCTGCACATACAGGCTTACACACAGACACACTGTGCAGCAACACCACACAGCATGTGTGCAGACAATACACACACACCCCCCCCCAGCAACTAGCCAACAACCAACCAACCAACAAACCAACCAACCAACCAACCAACCACCCCACCAACCAGCCAAACTCAGCTGTGCCAGAACCAATCAACCAACAACCAACCAACCAACGCAACAACCAACCAAGCAACCCGAAAACCAACAGCCAACCAACCAACAAGCCAGGTGCCAGTGCACACGGGGGGGGGGGTTGCAGAACCTGGGAGGAGGGGGGACAAAGCATACCACTGACCCGCACAGCAGCACAGTGCATAACCCAGCTGGGGGGGGGGGGGCAAGGGAGGAGGGATGGTGGGAAGGGGGAACCTGTACACTAGACAACCCCACACCACAGACACACATGGCAGGGAGGAGGGAAGGAGTAACACACCTACCTCTTGGTGTCACCGTGTACCCACTTCTTGACAACCACATTGGGAAAAAAAACCAGCACACCTGCAAAGAGGCAAGGAATACCCTCCCTAACCTTAGGCAAAACAAGCGGGGCCCCACAACCCAGACCACAACATGGAAAGGGGGGGGGGGGGCTGATAGCTTGACACTGAGGGGGTGTTTGTGCGGTGCTTAATTAATTAATTGTTTTTGGCCTCTTACCCACCCTCCCCACCCTTGACATTGTATGTTGTGTGTTGTGTTGTGCATATGCTTTTGCAAAACTGTGTGTATGCTGGGGGGGGGGGGGCATATGCGTATCCATGCGTCAAGTGTGTTGGTTGCTATGAGTGTGTGTGTCATGCACCCCCCAACCCACTGTGATAATTTGTTTTTTTATGTTCTACCTATTCGACCACTCCAGGCTAGAACGATCTGTGTTCTAGGCTACAACCATTCTAAGCTAGAACGTTCTAGCTAGAGCGTTCTAGGCTAGATCAAGATTGGGTCTTCTAGCGTGTGCCAAGGGGTCCGTTTGCCGTGCCGTTTTCGCGGAAATGTAGGGACTGCCGATGCCTAGAAATCTAAATGATGACATCTTAGGCACTTGCAAAAACCAACCCCATGAATGGAGCGTGAATGTACCTTGAAAGAGTGCGTGAATTGGTCCTTGATTTTTTATGATTTGCTCACAATGTGGTGTGGTTGTGTCCGTTTATTGTGGTGTTTTCACATGTGTGAAGGCGTTGTGTAGTGAGCAAAGCATGAAAAGCGTGAATTGGCCATTCAAATGACCAATTCATGAAGGGTGAGTAGGTTAGGGTGAGCATGCACCGCTTATAAGATGCCCATTAGGAGAGGAAGATTTGGCGTACCGTGACCCACGGGCGCCGACTGCAGCCCATGTACCTCCTCTTGGGCAAAACGGCGCTCGGATACCCAACCCCTGTATGTGTGTGTGGAGGGAGCACACTTCGTTAACATATCGTTCTTTTGTGGCATGTGTGTTGTCTTTCCACTACGCGCATTCCGCACCGAAGCGGCCCTCCTATTGTGCCAAATACTCACCGAGATGTTGTAGAGCACCGTTGGCACCGGTTAGCTCTTCCTACGCTTCCCTAAGCTCCCGGTGTCTACGTTATTGGGCAATCGCACATTGGGCAAGAAGAGCCACTGGTGAGGTGGACGCATGAGTCATTGGTGAGATGCATTTTTGGGATGGACACAATAGTGGTGTTGTTGCAGGGCTTAGATAGACTATCTGCACAGAAGGGCGTACTTGGTGCTGCTGAAGATTGAGTGGTGCTCGATATGGGGCTCAATTCCAAGGTTGAAGAGAGGGGACAAGCACCATTTCAGTTGCTGAGAGCTCTATGGACTTCCCACGCCCGTGTTGTTTCTTGAATGGGGATGGTGTTGTACCCCCCCTTTTTCGGCCTGTCGGTGGCGTCCTGAGGACCAACAGGCCCCCACACCACAACAAGGTCTCCGGTCCTAGAGTCTAGACGGACGTGAGCGCGGGGAGCGGGGAGGTAAGGGGATGGTTGCCCTAAAAGTCCATACACCTTGGTTTGTAGACAATTTTTCCTCTGGTTACAATGGAGATGTAGTGGAAAGGTCAAGTGTGGGTCATCGCGCATTCTGTCATTTGGTGACGGTTCCTCCGGGGGTTTCGGGGGACCGTCGCGCGTTTTGGGGGGCAGTCTCCACAGGGCCAGGGGCGGTATGTGGCGTAGCTGTTTGGTTGTGTATGCCCGGTTTAGTAGAGAACGAAGGCCCCACCAGGCAGAATCATTGCAGACTACTTGACAGTTGTAGGTTGCCGCAGTTCGATGTGTGGTTTATGAGGGCTGTTGAGGATTCGTCCCTCTCCGTTGTGTAGAGATAACCAAGGAGCCGCAATAATACAGGAATCATGTTCACACAACAATGTAATTGCATGCGGCGTATATAGTGGACCTTGTAGACCCGTAGCCCTCAGCATGTGAATGCGGACCTGTTCCACACACCATCATGTCGCTGTTGAGGTTGTTGAAGGGTGGATGATTTGTGGTGGTGTTTGAGGGGTGATGACCAAGGGCTTTTGGAAGTTTGTATCAGTCACAACCATGGATGGTTTGTGAAGATTGAGCAAGGTGATGAGGGTTTTTCGTGGGAATGGTCACTTTAGGGTGCAGCATTAGGGGGCGCCTTAAGCGCAGTGCGTGTGCAGTGCGCACGCAATGCAACTATTTGCGCGTCTAGCTATAGTAGAAACCCATACTTTGCGGTACTTTGGGCATCATTGTTGTTTGGTAGTAGGTTGTGATGCATTGGGGATCTGGCATTTTTTGGATGTTCACCCTGTTTCACCCATTTCTACTTTTTTGCACACATTTTTTACCCATTTCCACCACATCTACTCTTTTTCTGAGTTGGTTGATATGGTGATACACTTTGAGGTGCCTGCTACAGGACATCATACTTCCCTCCTCATTTCTCAGGCCCACTTTCTCCATGGATCTCAGTATTGGGGATAGGGTGTTCTACACCCGCTCCAATGGCCTGCGACCTCCCTCCAGTCCAGTTTGGGTCGCCTAATTCTAACGGTGTTTCCAAGGGGCGTGCCTAGGGGCCCTTCGGGGGGAACATAATCTAAAAGTAGCGCGCAATGCGCGCGCAGTGCAAGGATTCCCCCTTAGTTTGAGTTGCTAGGCATTGCTGCAGGCTGAGGTGTTTGCTGTGCTGAGCTGAAAGACGGAGAAGAGCAGCGTCAGGGTGCGGCTGTCACCCAACCACACCTCCTGCACTCCTGCCCAGCTTGCTTTCGCATCCATTAGCACTGTGCCCTAATGGCCAGTGTGCTATCGGATGTCAAAGATTTGTCGGTGCATGTGCACCTCGTTGAGTACATTCGAAGTGCACTAATCAAATTGCACATGCTCCTGTTCGCCCTTTACACGTGCTGCTGGAGGAGGATTCGTGCGCATATGGAGCCCATCGATGAGGCTCTGTCCGACTCGGACCTGCTGTCGAGCTTCCTGTTCCCCTGCAATTTTGAACTGTACCGCCACGTACCTTACGGGCGACCGAAGGACAAAGTCCTGGCATTGGACCTCGATCAAACCTTAGTCTGTGCCTCCCCAAAGCCCCTGCATGTCCACCACCATTGGATCCAGACAACGAACGCGGCGCTGTTTGTGTGTGAGCGGCCGTACCTCCGGCACTTCTTGGCACAGGTCTCGCAGTGGTACAAAGTGGCCATCTTCACTGCGGGCACCAAGGCATGGGCAGACCCGATCATCAGCCACCTTGACCCCGAGGGCACGATGATTGAGAAGCGGTATTTCCGGCAGTTCTGCTCCAGAACGAAGGACGGCACTTACGTCAAGGATCTGAGCCTGATTACAACTAAAGACAAGATCGCACTGTCCAAGTGCATCCTGGTGGATGACACGGCCGTGTCCTACCAGTTGTACCCAGACAATGCCATCCCCATTCAGTCCTTCTACGCCGAGAGCTACGATGCGGACTCTGCGCTGCTGAACCTGCTGCCCGTGCTGCACGCCCTCCAATACGTCCAGGACGTGCGGTCCCTGCTGAGCTGGCGCACCTGCCAGCGCAAAGAGTGCCTGTCAGACGTCGCCCCCAAGGGCGAGGGCAAACGCCCCGCGGGGAGGTAGCCACTGCTAAAACCACTGCGGTCCTCATTGGCACAACCATGTGGGTTTTATAGGTGGCCCCAGGTGGTTACCGCGGTTGGCAGGTAATGGACTGCTGTGGGTCCGGCCATGTGTTGTCATTGAGCAGGAGGCGTCATTTTGGTGCTCTTGTCCGAGGGATGCCGTGCATCGCAACAATGGAGAGTGCAACCTCCTCGGCAGAAGGGTTGTTGGGGATGCTGCATGCAGTGGGGAGGCCCTAAGGCAAGGGCGGCCTCCTCCAAGTGTGAGCCGGATGGGCATGCCCTCGGGCCCTCCAGCTGCAATGCGGGCGTCTACCAGGGGGGAAAGGGTACCTAATCGGGATCCTGCAACCCTGTGGGCCAACTCGTGTGTGTGGCACACAAACTGTCTGAGAGCCCGGATCCGTGACTGGCTGTGTGTATGAGCCATGTGTCCAGCCTCCTGGACGTCCATGAGAGGGTTAGGAACTGTGGTCCCTACGCTGCTGTACCTGACCCATTGTGACCCCTGCATACAACTTAACAACGTAACGCTTTAGTGCCATGTGAGCTCCGAAAGCCCCCTCCAAATCCCCCCATATCTGTTGATCCCCCACTCCAACCTGTAACAGTATGGATGCACGGCCAACCCCCAGGCCTGTGCTTGAAGGGGTGTTGTACACCCCCCCAGCCCCAGCACGGCGACTGAAATTGCTTTCCAGCAGCCAGTAACTGCTGTTGCAGCCGCTAGTGAAATACCCCTGCAGCCTGCATCTCTCTCTCAAATGCAGCCCGCGTGGGCAGGGGGAAGTAGGCATTGCCCGCTTTCGTGCACTCAGCTCCAGGCCTCAGGATGAGTCAAGTGGACTGCATCTCATTGCAAAGCAAAGGGCTCCAAGGTTGCCCCAAAGCGAATGCAAACATCCAAAAGAGGACTCACAATCCCCCTGCCAAAGCAACGATTTTTGTGGCGTTTGGCTTCACAGCAGCCAGATGGACCCAAATTGCCCAGAGTGGCCCTCCAATTCTTCCAAGCAGCTTGTGCCAGACCGTCTGTGCCCCCCCCACCTGTTAGTGCAGCAGTGCGGCAGACCATTGGTGAGCAGTGACCGTTTGCCTGAGTCACGGGGGCGCTCAGTAGCTAAGTATCCATTGCTTCCTGCACCCCCCCCCCCCTTACCCCGGGGGGGGAGCTGCCCGGCCCGGGCCCCTGACGCCGACCCCCCCTCCCTGGAAGTTGGCAGGGAAGTGCCGGACCGTTGATGCCAAAGGTGCCGTGAGGAAATTTCGCTTGATGTGGCAGAGGGTAAAACCCAGTGGTTCCACCCCATGTGTCTATGCTCTATATACTCGGAATTTTCAGGACAGTTCAATAATGGACAAAATGGGCATTTTTTCAGCTAGCCCAAAATAAGTATCCCATCCCTGAGCAATGGTCATCTGAGGTGGCCAATATCCTAGTTGGTAGAACACTGCACCTGCACCTGCACTTGAAAAGTCCTGGGTTCAATTCCTGGGGCTGTCAAATACCTGCCACTGGGCAAATGGGGTGGAGCTGTTTCCCCCCCCCCTTTTTTTCCATCCCTCATCATGAAACCACTTTTCAAAGGCAGGGGTTATGTAGCCACTTCTGATTTTGTCCCCTTTTTCTGGGGACCCCTGAGAACGCAGGGTTATGTAGCAATTCTGCTCAATTCTCGCCCCCCAAGAAGGCATGGGTCAAGTAACCACTTCAAGGGGTTTCGAAGCGTAAATACATCAACTCCGTCCCGAAGACAAGCATGGTTTGGCCTGGGTGGGGCGCCACTCCCAACAGTGGCCGGGAATTGGGTGTGCTATGCCCTTAAACAAAAATACCACCAACCCCCCCCCCCCGCCCCTTGGTTCAAAATTTCTTTCACCCCAACAAATATGCCGCAAAATGATCCGTGCGACGAGGCGGTCATTTTAAGCCATATATGTTGGGGTCCAGGAGCCTCCACCCCCTCCGGTCACCCCCCAGACCCCCCAGACCCCCCCCCCCCCCTAAAGTGGCACGAAAGTGGGAGGGGATCGGTGTATGGCCCGTTGCTACGGCCCCCTTGCCCCTTACCTACATGAGGATTGAGGCTGGCTGTCCAATCATTCACTACCCAATCGTGCATGGCCAGTTTCCCTTGTATGCTGGTGCTGCCTCTTGCCAATGGCACTCTGATCCCTATCTCTAAGTGTAGCACGGGGGGAGGGGGGGGGCAAATTTTAGCCAAACCACCCCGGTATGACACAACACCAAACATCGTCAAAAAACACACCCCCAATATTCTCGCTGCACACAGCACCAAACAACCTTATTGCACACATCACCACCATCCTTGTGCCATACACCACCAAGCATCCCTATGACACGCATCACCAAAATAACCGTACCATACACTGCTGAACAGCCTCATTGCACATATCAACAAGATTCCCCACACCACACGCCACCGAACAACCATATAGATCACATCCTGTTACTACAACCAAGTACCCATACTCATACCACATATCACCACACAGCAAGATCACGCATGGCACTACATGTCATCCAAGCGTCCTCATGACACAGCTAACTAAAACAACGACACAATGCACAACAAAATATGCTTGAACCAAAGACAACTGGAGTACCCTTTGAACACACACCATAGACACCATACACATAGAACCAAAGATACTACACCACTGCATATTGGCATTACATACACCATTGTAACAGCCATACAACACACACAAGAAAAAACACATGGTGATGATGTGCGTGATGACGCGGTTCGGTGATGTGCGGTTTGGGTATGGGGATTTTGGTGGCTTGTGGTAGGCTATGGGGTTGTTGAGTGGTGAATGGTACAAGCATGTTGGTGATGTGTGTTATGAGCCTATTTACCATTCATAATTATGGGAAATTGGGCAATGTGTTGTAAGGCTGTTTCTATAGGGATGATGGTGGTATATGCTACAAGCATGTTTGGTGGTGTATGGCAAGAGGGCAAAGGTCACACATGCTGTTTGTGACACATGTGATACATGTGTGTTTGGTGGTGTATGGTAGGAGAATGTTGGTGATGTGTGTAGCATCCTCCACAATAATACACATGTGGGATGGCATTTGATGTGCCAATTGGTCGGCATACACCTCTTGACATGTTGCTTGACCCCATGTATCCATGGCATCTCAGAGCCAGTGAAAGGCCACCACACATTGTCCTTGCAGACTCCATCAATTGCAGTGTCGGCCGACCTGCATATGAGGCTGCTTTGTCGTGTGTGGCACACGGATGATGGAGATACGTATAACGAGGATGTTTGGTGGTGAAAAAGGGACAAGGATGGCGGTGTTGTGTGTTCGGAAGCTGTTTGGTGGTGTGCGGCACTTTTCCTTGGCAACCTATACCAGTGCACCCCCGTGTTTGCCCTATTATCAACGAAAACCTTGTTTTTTTTTATACATCTCAGCCCAAGATTTCCCCATTTTCTGAGAGAGCACAAAAAAAATTCCCCATTTTCTCCCATTGTCCCCCATTTTCTAAAATCAGCCCATTTTGAGGATGTTGTTCTGGCAACAGTGCGGAAACGGGCACTTCTAGGCCTTCTACAAGGATTGTAGTGACATGTGTTGTGTGGCTATTTGGCAGTGTCTTGTGAGGTTGCTTGGTGATGTGTGGCACAAGGATATGTTGGTGGGGTGCGCAATGAGGCTGTTCGTGATGTGTACAATGATTTTGGTGATATGCCTGATTTGGATATGTGGTACCACGCTGCTTGGTAACCTATGGTGCGAGGATGTGGGCATATGTTGAAGTTCTTTTGGTTGTGTTTTGTTATTCATTTGTGTTTCTTATTTCATACTCCGCACAAAGTTGGTTGGCTCACCTTGGATGTATGGGGGCAAGGCCCAAGGGTGGGGGGACTAAAGGGGAGAGTGGTTATGGGATAGTGGTATGGGGGAGTGTTACAAAGGTGGCACCGCATAATCTATCGACACCGTGTGCTATACATAGACACAATTTACTAATTGGGACATGGTGGGCATGTACTAGGTGAGAGTTTTCTGGACTGTCCACGTGTGGGTGCCAAAGAAAGAGGCAGAAGCAGTGTGTGAGGCATGAGGCGACAAAATGTTCATATTCAAAAATTTTTGGGGATTGACAGTGTTTACCCAGGTATATAGGGACGGCGGTCTATAGCTTGTAGACACTATTTACGTTGAGCATCGTATGCCAATGGTAGACACTGTTGGCATATTGAAATTCATTCAGTGACGGAGCACACAGCACCAAACTGCCCAATTTTGTCACTTCAACCAACCTAAGGACTCCCTTCCTCAACCCTCCTTCCCCCACCTCGAGGCCTCCATGCCCAAGATAGTGCCACATGGCTGGAACCAAGTCAAGGCCAAGTGGGTGCGGAATTTTTTTCATCATCGAGTGCAGACCACGAGTCGCCTGTTGCGGTGATGATGTTACATGATGAAGGTAGTTGGGTGGCCAATGCTATGGTCTCCCAATGCCTAATATTGTGATGGCTGGTTTTGATTCTTGGTGCATGCACATGGGTCCTCTTTCCCCTTTTTTTACATTATTTTTAGTTTCGACATAGCTCACAATCACGGTTGCACGCAAATGTGTTTTGACTGTTTCCCAATGCCATGCGGGAGCATGTAAAGTCCCCATGCAATGCAAGCATGCATGTCGAACGAATCCACTATCACTACTTGGTGGATGAGTTGTGGACTGACACCACCCTCTTCTCCCATAGACAACACGCCATCAAGTATCCTCACAACAACCATCAAATACACCAATGCCACACACAATCAGACTTCATCAACGATTTTGGTTATGCATGGCGGTGTATGGTAGCAAAGACCTAATTCTTGTGCGTAATGAGGTTGTTTTGTGGTGTATGGTGCAAGGATGGTGGCAATTTGTGTGATGAGGATGTTTGGTGGTGTGTGGCGCAAGGATGTTGTGATGTGGGTTACAAGGACACTTGGAGGTGTGCGGTATGAGGATGTTGGTCATATGTGTTATTTGGATGCTTGGCGCTGTGGGGCGGGGGGGATGGTGTAAATATGTATTATGAGGCTACTTGGTGGTTTGTGGTACCTAGGTTAGCAATAACGCTTTGCCTCAGGGGGGGCGGGACAGACAAGGTTACAAGTCGGGACACTACCAACCTGCCACCCCTTTGCTTCAGTCAGTGAAGTGTTCTTTGTTTGCTTGGGACTAGATCCCGTTGTTGATGTCCGATCTATCGCCAAACGAGTCGGAGTCGCTAGTCCAGGAGGCCGAAGAGCCGGAGCGGGCTATGACGCGGCCCTGGTTGGCGCAGCAGCCCCTGCCTGCAGACCTACACAGGAGCAGCCGCGTGCTAAGCGCACCAAGTGCCCGTTTGCATGAGACGTTGACATGCCCCAAGCTGCCAGCGAATGATACAAAAAGTGGGCTTAGTGGAGAGATCACGGGGCGGCCACCTTCCGTGCCTTCCTCGGTGATGACTTGGCCGCAAAGAAGGCCGGGGAGTACCACGTGGTGCCGATGCATCGCGGGTTGGATCAGGGCGGTGTGGATGTGGCCACTGCGGGGGCTGCCCCATTGGCGGAGCCACATGAGGCGCTCTTGATGATGGCCCTTTATGAAAACCACGCGCGCTGGAGGCTGGATGTGGTCGTTGGGGAGTGGCGCCACATCGACTTCCCGCCCCAGGCCCCTCCTCAAGGCGCAGCACCGTGTGGGCCGGACCCGTAGGCCACCTGTCGGATCCGCACTGAGATTGCTATCCTTGAGGCCCGGTTGTCGCAGCTTCGAGGCTCGTCGACCCCGCCTCTGTCGCTGGGTGAAATGCAGCGCGCAAGAAACACAGAGCTCCATTCCGCATAGCAGTGCCAGCTGGTCGAGACACTCGTGATCTTCTTGAGGACCGAAGCGCCACAGCAAGGTTGTGATCAGTCTGAGGTTGCGACTGCGCTGGCTGACGGCACATGGGCAGCTCTGTGGCCAACCCTCGGGATGAAAGAAGGCGAGTTCCCGGCCCGCCAGCGAACCCTGCAGGCCGCTAAGGCGGCCCCCCCTGGGGCTTGCTTCAAGTGCGGGCCGCACGGCCACTGGGCGCACGAGTGCAACGTGCAGCAATCCCAGCCCTCCTAGCAACCACAACCGCAGCAGCTGCCGGCGCCGGCGCATGCTCAGGCGCCGCGTGGGTACCGGCGGGTGGATTGCTCTCGGTGCACGGGGACCAGGCCCTGTACACGGCGTTCAGCACGGCGCGGCACCATATCGGCAATCCGAATGGCCAAAAAGCTCCAGCTGCCACGGCCCACCGTATGCCCCATCCACTGGGCCATCGCGGCCGGGGCCGGCCGAGCGTCCAACTCCGAGCGTGGTCAACAAGTCTGTGGAACCCCCGGTAAGCTCCGCACGATGGCCATGGCTGTACGGACCAAGACGGACTTGGCCGTGCTCGCCCTCGCGGTCATCATGGCTTACCAGGGACTTCGGGTCTGGGAGGCCGCAACCATCCGCACGACCGATGTAAGTCATGCAGAGTGGATCAGCTTCTACGATCGCAAGACCAAGAGGCAGCCGATCCCAGCCAGGCTAGGAACCTGGGCAGAGCGGTGGCGACATGCCCTACTGGCATGCGGGGCCGTACAGTGCAGGGCCTAGTACCTGCACTCTTCTCGGAGGCAGAACTTGAACGCCGAATGCAGTGCTTGCTGTGGGGTACCCTATGGGTGGGAGTCACCCGGCACTGTTGGAGACGGCTCTCAGCAACAGCCATGGTCGCGCTTGGTGCCCCCATCTTCGCCGTGTGCATCTGGAACCGATGCACATCGTAACGGCAGGCATGGGAATACGCCGTACCTAGGCCAGACTGGGAATTTGAGCTCCCAGACCAGGCCCCCTGGTGACACCCAGTCGCGGGTGTCACCACACTGCCCCTGTCCCCAGTCCATTCCTGGCCCGCGGGCGCCCTCGGGCGGCGCGCAGCCCCCGACGCTTCAAGCTCCCCTATTATCATCATGGTCGACAGTGATGACGAAGGGGACGACACCGACGACGGGGTACTGGGAACCCCTGGCGCGCATGGTGGAGTGGCCCCGGGAGGACGGGAACGACTCCGGGCCGCCGACAAGACGCGGCACAGGCCGTGTGTGCGCGTTCGAGTCCGCCGTCGCAGGCCCAAAGCCCGCGGGTCGTGCAAAGATGTTTCGTTTGTAGTTCATTCTCGGCAAGAGACAGTGCAACCCGCAACCGGAAGCCCTCAGCCGACTGTGCCACCATCACCGCAACAGGGGCAAGGCAGGGGCAACTGGTCCCCACCCCAGAGCGCCTACCGAAAGTGCGGAAAGCTGATAAGTAAGCACATCCCGGATGCGGCGGTTGTGACGGCGGTCAAGGCGTCAGTTGACCATCGGTGCGCGGAGAGCCTGCTGCGCATGTGGTGGGCGGACTGGCACCGCTGGGCCCTTGCGAGACCTAAGGTCAGCCCGGAAGACGAAGCGTTCCTGCACGACACACTCCACCACCTGGCGAGTCGGCCGCGGCGGCTAGAACACCACATCAGCAACCCAACACACCCACAGTGAGTATCTCCTTTGCTAAGCGGAAAAGGGATGAGCCAGGAAAGTGAATCCAACCCAACAAACTGCTCCCTTGAATAAGATAAAACTGCTCCCACCTGCATGAAAAACACGCCTTGCGGTGTTCAATGCCAATGGAATCTGCGCAGAAGTAACCCCTTCTGGTTAACGGAAGCGACGCGTGGACTTCATCACAAAATTCTTAGTACAAAAAGAGGTCTCCGTCATGGGGATACTGGAGCACCACCTCAGTACGCCCGAAGATCTGATCCGTTTGCAGGAACACTTCAAAGCTTTCAACTTTCATTTTTATGCTCAACTCTCCCCAGAGGGAAGGGGTGGTGCAAGCGTTGCCTTCAGGCAGGACTGGTCCATGCCATCACCCCCAGAGCCCATCCCCATCCCTACACACCCTGAGCTGCAGTCAAGAATGATGTTGGTCAAGTTACTTTCCCCCTTCGGGGCCTGCTACCCGATTTTGGTGGCCCACTTCCACCATCAGGCCAAATTGAGGCAAGCGCAATGGACAGCCCTACATCAATTCTTTGTCCATAGACGGGACAGGATTATACTATTGGCAGACCATAATTCTTTCATCCTGCCCCACAGAGATGTAGCCTGACCCCCACAATCCATTGATTCTGAGGTGACTGCAGCTAGAACAGTCGAGACCCAATTCCTAGCCACCAATGAACTGATGGACGCCTATCCATTTGTGCATGAAGCCAAATCGGTGTCGTCACATTTGGAAGGATGGACTTGGGGCTTCCCTGCGGCAACACCAAACAAACCACCAGCCGGGAAAAAACGCAAACACAGTCACACGACACAAGACGCACCACAAGTAAAACCACCCCCAAAACAGCACAGGACCACGGCGACGCCACCAGCCAACCACACACACGGCACAACAATAAAGGACCGCAGAAGGCGAATTGACAGAATCCACTTCCCGACAGAACTCTCTGAGTATGTTACAGGATGCTATCCTCTATTCTTAGGCGCCTCCGACCACAAATGTGTCTTAATGACGATGGACCCACCACCGTAATCAAACGCTGCAAAGCGCACCCGCTGCCCGACAAATTTTTTGCATAATCAAGAACCGGTCGACACACTGGGAGCAGAGGTGATGGGGCTACGCTCAGAGGGCTTCTGTTGGTGGAAGGACGCACAACACATCATCATGCGCACAGCCATCGACTACGAGAAGCATCACAACCCCTCGGGTTTCACCAACATACAGGCACTCGTCATGGAGTGCTCCACTACACATATCTCACCACTGGCATGGGATCATCTGAACGACCTGGGCTGCCACCCACCAGACCCATCTTCTGCCTATTCTATGTTGGTGATGTTACAGGCTCAGTCAGGGGGTGAACAGGCCAGGGAACAGGTACAGCGACAGCTGAAAGAAAGTCTTGACACAGCCAACACGGCAAAGGATAAGTCAAGAGAGCTTTGGAGACTCCTCCAACAACTCAAAATAAAACGAAAGCTCTCATGTTTGCGGACAACCACCGGCCAGTCCTTACACTCGGCTGACGCAATCGCCCACGAAATCACCAGCTAACTGAAGTCTACCATGCAGGCCACTGGTGCCTCTGAGGATGCATGCCGGCAATATCTGCACCCCTTCTTTCATGGCAAAAACACACAGTCACTATTCCGCATGCTCACGAAAACGATAGATCTAGACCTGATTCAGGCACCCCTATTGTCTTTGCATCCCACGTCTTCCCCAGGAGAAGACGGTTTTACGGCACAAGTGTACCGTTCCTTTCTGCATGAATTTGCGCCTGTCATGTTGCGCATTGTCACACAATTTTTGGTTGATGGCACACTGCCGCAGCAGTGGACCACAGCACTACTCAATCCCATCCCCAAGGGCTCAGGTGTGCCCACAGCAGGTGATTTACGACCGCTAGTACTCCAGACTGTGGCACTCAAATGGTTGGCAGCATCTATCTCTTTGCATCTCAAAGACCTCCTCATCTATTTAACCCCTCTTGAGCAAAAGGGCTTTATTCGCGGTAGATACATGTTTGAATGTTTGTATGAATCTTTCGGTTCCTGGAGGCACTACCTAGAAGCAGCCTTTCTCCCCATAGACTTTTCCAAAGCTTTTGACAGCGTTACGCACACATATTGCTCTGTCTTCTTTCAAATGATGGGACTGCCACAGGGATATGTTCCTGCGCTGCTTCATCTGTTTCAAGCGCCAATCAAACTCCTCCTACCACAAGGAACATGCATCTGCATGGATATTCCCCCACCTCAGGAGTCAGGCAGGGCTACCCTCTCTCACCCATCTTGTTCTCGATGCTCATTTCACCAATAATTGCCCATTTGCGCTCACTGAACCACGACATCCGCTCACTTCTGTATGCAGACGATTTACTGATTATTCTACCCTTTCCCCAGCATCTCTGTGTGAAATTGATTCATGGAGTTCTGCAGGAGCTTGCCCTCTTCACCAGGATCACGGGGCTCAGGGTCAATTTCGACAAGTCGGCAATTCTGTTGAAAGGAACATGGAGCCTGCATCACAAATCACTCATCAACTCTCTCCCGATTGCCATCAAACCATCCGCTAAATACCTTGGGGTACTGTTAGGCAATGCGACACCCGAAGAGCCATTTGCTCCGGCACTGCAGAAGGCTCTCCACCGAGCGGTGCGCATGCAAGAATGGGGACTGACACTCCAGCAACGCATAGAACTACTCAAGCAATGGGTATTGCCTGTACTGACGGTACCAGCACGCGTCATCTTCCCCACAAAGGCGATTGGTGCCCCACTGGCGGACGTGTACCGCATTGCACTCAAATTGAACCCATGGGGCATCACTCTCCCCATCCTGGGGCTACCTGTATCAGAAGGGGGTTTCTCACTGATGCCCCCGAAATCCTTTCTGCTGTGGCAACACGCCTCCATGTTTTTGCAGTACGTCAAAGACCCAGCGACAATTTCCAACATTATAGCCGTGCCCTTCAAGCACTGGGCCGAGAGATACGGAGTGCACTGCACCTCGGCAACCCTTCCTTTCTTCAGCATGGGACCTGTTCCTTACAGCACCATGCCTACCATGGCCTTTGCCGCCAAGGCATAACACCGGCAACACTCACCCTATGGGCCACCGTTGAAGATCCCGAAGCCCCCCAAACACAAACAGAAGAAGGGAACTAGAAGAAGCCGCAGTTGTAGCCCGTGTGGCAAGAAGGTACAACCCTGGAGCCCTACCACCTGATAGCCGGGCACACCGCTGTTTGTGAGGGGTCGTTTCTTGGCTGGGATGAGCCTAACAGGCCGTGAGGCTCGCAAAGTAATGCACAGAGTAGCAGGTGGCATGGTTCTACCTCTGGCCTTTCATTCATCAGTTTTCCCGTATTGCCGGATGGTGCACGGCGGTTATGATTGCACAGTATTGTCCGCTTGTTCATGCCATGCTGTGGGCTTGGTGTCCACATACATTGTGCACATCATCCCTGAATTCGCCGAAGAGGGTTGCACTACAATTCTATATTTGCACGGGTAGAGCCACACATGCTTCAACCCTCCCACCCCCATGTTACTTTCGGATGAGGCAGGGGAGAGGGACTTAAGGGATGCCAAAAGGTAAGTGCCTCTTACTAGTACCCAACAAGATGCCAGTATATCCGAAATATTGTAACTCGAGCTCCAGCAAAAGATCGTGCGTAAGAACGAAAAAGTTCCGTCTGCCAACACTTGGGTCCCTGTCCAGCGAAATGTTGTACTACAGGCCTGCATGGTGGCTGCCAATGTGCTGTGGCGCACAATCTTTGTACGCTTGTTACACCACAGGCATCTCAAAAACACCGCCCACAGACCCTTGAGGGCAAGAAGCAGGTGCCTGTACTGTATTAATGCACACAGACACGTGCTTTGTGAAGTGCACCTTCGTAGGTGCCAAAGAGGAAATGGATGTGTTGTGTGTGTGTGTGTGTGGGAGTCGTGGCGCAAAACGTGGCAGGCCGAGGTGGGTGTCCGCCGAGCTGGAAGCGATCCAAGTTTGGCCCACATTGGGTTTGAAAAGTCGTGCCCATCTTGAATCATGTGTTGCACGTCTAAAGGCTCCTAATACAGGCAAGGGAGAACGTGCTAGCGAACCAGTCCCTAACCCTAACCCAAATACTTCCTCCATTGGCACTGTACCTCCATTTGAGGGGGAGGATAGTGCGGGCTCATTTCGAGGCCCTAATGTAGTTACTACGGAGCGACGTGTTGAGCACGCACGAAAAGCTAAGCTGATGAGTATCCCCATTGTTGATGGTGACATTGAGCACGAACTAGTGGCATGTGGTAGCAGCAGTAGCAGCAGTAGCAGCAGTAGAAGCAGCAACAGCAGTAGCAGCAAGAGCAGCAACATCAGTAGCAGCAACAGTAGTAGCAACAGCAGTGACAATAGTAGTGAAGGCCCTTTTGGCGCCGACTAAGATACTAGTGGGCAAGACGTATCCGGTGGCTCTCCTTTAAGTGCCACCGATTGTGATCGGTCCACGTCATGAGGCAACAATATAGAAACCCCATCGCGAAATAAATCATCATGTGGTCGTGCATATTGGAAAGGACGTAGTGGGTGTGGATGCCATGTCCAGCGATGCATGTCCAGTACGTATGCTAAGCGAAGGAGAGTACATCGTTCACACTTCAAGTTAAGTAAAAACTTTATGGTTGCCTTTCTTTTGCATGTGTCTTGCCTAGGTATAATGGCATCTCCTATGGTGTGCAAAGATGTTGGAAACACGCCTGGAAGTTGTCAAACGGGCTCGGGAAAACGCTCGGAAGCTTTGGCCGGGAAAGCGGCTCCAAAAAAGCAACCAATATCAGTAGCAATCTCGTGGGGACTTCCCGGCCATGATACCTAGGGGCGCTCGGAGGAAATTTTCGATGCTACGTTGCTTCTAATTTTCAAAATCCACCGTCCCACATTTGTCGAATTGGGGGCATACATGTTGGCAGCTTCAAAAATCCTAAGCAATACGGGTAGCTTTTTCTATCCAATTGTTACCTTCTATGTTGTGCCCCTAAGTGACATGTGCTCAAAGGAACGTAGAGCAAAGAAACGGTTTGCCAAAGGACAAATGTTGTGAGGATTACACCTCGGACCTAGTAATACCCACCGTGTTATTTCCTTTCTGCATGTTAGGCGGCGCCTCTGAGCCTTTGCGGAACACATCCGCTTGCCCATTAGCCTACGTGGACGACAATAGAATGGTCTGCAGCCCAACGGTTTGGACCGTCGCTCACTTCGTTGCGAAGAAGCGGGTAGGGGAAAATGAGCCATCGCCAAGCCGTCGCCAGAAGGACCAACGTTGTGAGGTCTATATCTGTAGCTTGGTGACACTGCTGCTCTGCCTCTCTTTTGCAAGTCGAGCGGCGCCTCTCAGCCTTTGTGGAACACGTTTGCTTGCCTAGTTGCTCGCCGGTGGGATGACACAATGATTCACGGCCCAACGGAAACAACCGCAGCCCACTTTCCCAATAAAAAAAAAAACAAGTGAATATGGGGCAAAACGGACGTTATAAGGCATGAGGGACCAATGTTGTGAGGACTAAAGCAATAACTTGGTGACATTGTTGGTCTTGCTTACTTTTGCATGTCCTGCAACGCCTCCGAGCCTTTGCTAAACGCGTTTGCCTGCCCAGCAGCTCGCCGGGGAGAGGACACAATGGTTCACGATCCAACGGAGAGGAGCCGAAGGCATTTTTCGTACAAAAAAAAAACAAGTGGAAACCGGGCAAAAATGAGATTATGAAGCGTGAGGCATCATTGTTGTTGGGATTACATCTCTGAATTGGTGGTTGCGCCGACATTGACACCTTTCATATGTCGTTTCGCACCTCCGAGCCTTTGCGGAACATGTTTGCTTGCCCAGCACCTCATGGGGAGATGATACAATGGTTCATGGCGCAACACAAAGGATTGCGGGGCATTTTTCTTAGCTATTTTTCTTCGGTTGGGCGGGGTACCATGTCGTCTTAGGGGGCTGAGGACCAATACTTTATTTAATTTCCCTCGTCTCCATCTCCATCTCGAGCACCGCGTTCTCCGACGCCGCCCGACTGGCCAGTATGGCGAGTTTCACCACTTCCTTTACCCAACTAGTGTGTCCCTCTCAAGCCCAAGACCCTTGAGTTGATAGGAGAGAACTCAGGTCGGCACGATGCTCCTTTCGTCAACCGGGTCTCCGGGGAATGCACGCGCTACCGGTTCTCGTTGTTCAACTTGCAACGCAACCCTTTGTAGATCTAGAGGTCCAGATGGCGCCTTTCACGAAGTCATTTGGTGACGCGCACTGAGGAGCGGGCAGCACTTGTGCTAGACATGCTCTTGCCGGGGCCCACCATCGCTCCCGCGAGGATACCACACCCCGAGATAGAGCCGCCGCGCCCACTGCCTGCTGGTGGTGCACACCAACAAACCCTACAGCAAATTCAGAGGCACCGCCAGCACTTGCTTCTCCCCCTTCCGCCACCGTGTCCGCCACTATAAGCAGTGGCCCCGAAGCAGCCGGACCCCCACAGTCGGGTAGTAAAAGCCTGCCAAATGTCGGTTGAATGCTGGTGTCCCTTCTCCCCGTGATGTCACTGCCACCACGCTACACGTCCCCCAATGCACCACGAACACGGTCCCTCCCTCATGACTGCGCCCGGCACTTAGGCGTCCCCTGGGCTCTCGGTACCCCCCACACCCTTGTCCCCAAGCTCCCCAGAGCCAGCACTCCCTCCTTCCCTAGGCTCCCGGCACTAGGCACTCCCTCCCCCCGCTGACCCCCAGCACCCGCCACTCCCTCCTCCCCACCCCGGATTCACTGCCTAACAAGCGCCGGGGGACCCAGTGAAGGGACCATTCCACAAACGTTGCTTTTCGATACCACATTCCGCCCTCGGGGATAAATGCCAATGGTTGGTGGTTGGTGGTTGGTGGTTGGTCGCTTGAGCCTCTCTCTCTCTGTGTGTGCGTCAAATGACATCAACACAATGCCAGGAAGATTGTCTTGTGGGAGGAGAAGGTGGAGAAGGAGAAGGTGCAACAGGAAAGGAAGGAGAGGGAAGAGAAGGAGAAGAAGGAGAAGGCGAAGGAGAAGGAGAAAGAGCAGCGGGGGCGCCTCACCCTTGTCTCCCTAATGGACAAGCGGCTACTGGGCAACATGCCCATCGATGACGTGAGCGTCCCTTGGGAAACCTTGCCGCCCCGCTTGTGGGCCTACCAACAGGCCGACCGGGCAAAGATACCCGGTCCCAGGTGGGACACACACCGCCATGGTGCCACAACAGTGTTTTTCAACACCACTATTCCCTTGTTTGCACCGTCGGGGTGTTCGGGTATTTCTCAATGGTGCCCCCCATGTGCCGCTAGCAGGGCGCGAACCATCGGTCTACGGTTTACACAGCGGGGCTACTAGCCGCTGGTAGGCGTCAACTAGTGACCCTATGTGGAAAAATCACAGGATGATATCGGGAGAGCAATTTTGTGAGGACTACATCTCTGAACTTGTGAGTTCGTTCGTGTTGAAAAATGTTCAATGACGTGCGGCGCCTCTCAGCCTTCGCGGAATGCGTTTGTTGGCCCGGCACCCATCCGGGAGACGACAAAATGGTTCATGGCCGAATGGAAAGGACCGCAGCCCATTTTGCTTAAAAAAAACTAGTGAAAACGGGGAGAAATTATATTATGAACCCGAGGGACCAAGGTGGTGAGGGCAACATCTCCAAACCGGTGGCCTTGTTGGTCTTGTTGTCTTTTCCATGTCGTGCGGCGCCTCCCAACCTTTTATGAACACGCTTGCAGCGGACCCAATGGGAAGACACAATGGTTCATTGCCCGACGGAAAGAACCGTAGCCCTTTTTTCGAGAAAAAAAACAACAACAACAAAAAGTGAAAACGGAGCAAAAATGTCATTTTGAACCCTAGGGGACCAAGGTTGTCAGACAATGTCTCTAAACTAGTGACCCTGTTGGTCCTTCCGTCTTTTGCATGTGGTGCGGCGCCTCCGAGCCTGACTGGAACCTTGGGAGGCCTTACCAAGCGACACTCTGGGACACCCAAAAGTGCAAATTTTTGCCTCCAACAAGGCTTTTTTGGGAGGGTAACAATTAGAGGACAAGGTAAGACATTGCCAAAGATTGGGTTTTAAAAGACAATTTTTGTTTGCATACCCATGAAGCTTTCTCAACTATGTGGATCAACTGCCCAAATTAGCGGAAGTCAATTGTGATGTGAAATTTCGGATTTCATTTGAACATACGTGATATCAGACCCATTGTTAGCCACTTTGAGGTCCAATGAGATTTGAAACTTCGCCACTTCTTCCATTTGGCATGATTTGATGCCTTTCCTTTCAAAGATCATCTGTGATGCGTGTTTGTTGTGTACTGCAGCCCATTTGAAGCCCGTGTTGTTTTTTTGTGAGTCCGACATCTTTCTTTCCCACCTTGTTCATTGTTCTGAGGCATGTGAATCCTATTCATTGTTGTGAGCCGCCCACGGGCCGTGGATCCTCCATTGTTACATGTGGTTGTTGCTGGAAGTGAATTTCAAAGTGTAGAGAAGCTGATGACGTACGTTGCAAATGGTTGATCCGTTAGATTACTTGTCGTCTGGGCACTGGCCATACCAACTAATAGACGAACTCGGAAGGATCCTACGCAACTGCTGGTTGCTCATTGTGTCCGCAAGAAGCCCTATTGGTGCCCTGTTCTGGCAAATCAATTGGTGTGCCTTTGCAGACTGCTGCGAAAATTTGCTGCTCCCTAGACTCATTCTCAGGCTGCACCGGTGGCAATCCCTTGTAGCCGGAGGATAGACCAATTGTTCCATGCAAGAGGAATTGTGCACGCAGCCGTGCCCAAACTTACGTACACAGGGCGGGGGTCACTAGCAATTACTCTACCGGTAACACGTGCTAAGTATAAACTGATTTTTTTGGGCGTCGATATTGAACAATTTAACGACCCCGTTTTGCAGCCCCCGAACAACAAAAACACGCGCGTAAGTGGCCGCCTAACACCCACTCTCCATTTTATCGGATGGAGGCGGCCTCCTAGGCCCGCAAGCCAAGGCATGTGTTGGTGGCCTCCGGTGCCGCCACCTCTCAGTCCTCCGGGCAGCCCAGGTACAGAGCGTCATAGGCAGGCAACCCGCTCGGCGACCATGCAGGCAAACAACACTGCCAAAAACACCATAAAAAGCGCCACACTCGTGCCACACAAACTTTCAAAGAGGGAGTTCTCAATTTAGGCACGAGGGAACTTCTCGACTAACTTCGAGGAGTCGCTTTGCGGCTATGGTCTGGTTCGAGGCGGCTTTTGGTTTTTGAGCTTTGGGGAGTATTTACGCCACACACGCTCGCGCACACGCTACTTTTATTGCGGCCTTACCCAGAACCGATGGCCTTCTTACGCCCTCTTAAAATGCGCCCCAAGAACTACAAATCCTTGGATACGACACCGGTGTAAAGATCCCTCCGTCTTGCAATATCCGGCACCTCCCGATGTGACAACATACAACATGGCCCCTTGGGAGCAACCACAACCCTATTTCGGGGTCTCCGTGTTGCAATGTCAATCTTACCCACCCATGTCCAACTAGTGGAGGGAAATTATAGCTCTTCCGGCTTAGCCAGGAGTTGATCTACAGCTACCTGATCCAGCGAAACACCACCAAATGGCCCCACCATGCACAATACCCGCCACCATGCCAGTCCCTATGTGTGTGGTGTGTCTGTTGGTTATACCATCCTTGTGTCATCGCATGTCAACGGAACATCCTCACAACACACAGCAATATCCTTGTTTTGCTTGTACTGAGGCCCTGCCACGTTGTCCTGCCCTGTCCCGCCATGACACAAGGCAAGCGGCCACAAAACAAACACTCCAGCCTTTGACTCAAGGGTGCTGTCCAGGTTCCTTAGGAACATGATGACAGCGGAGTGCGTGGCCAGCCGGCCTTTACATGGCACGTGATGCCCGAGGAGGCAACGGCATCCGGTACCAAGCAAACAGAGAACAATTCACTGAAGCAGAGGGGTGGTAGGCTGGTACTATCCCGATCTGTTAACCGGTCCCCCCCCCCCCGCTTGAGGCAAAACCTAAGTTATTGCTAACCTAGGTTTTGCTTGTACTAAGGCCTTCGCACGCTGTCCTGCCCTGTCCCGCCCTGACACAAAGCAAGCAGCCTCAAAACAAACACTCCAGCCGGTACCCCAAGGGGAAAATAACCATGCATGCACCATTCCTGCTAGGAGCCATCATATATGGGCGGTTGCACGGGGGGGGGGGGGTCATTCCGACGCAAAGTGGTAGATTTTTCAGATCTCGCCGTTTTTCTCAAAAATGTCGTTCCGTAGGGGGAGGTATGTCATGCCTTTTTGAAATCTCCAAGAAATGGCCGTTTCGGCAAGGTGTGGGTTTGGGGGGGGGGGGTAGGTGGCCATATTTTTTCGTACCGGACCCAAACTTTTTGGCGTTTTGGCGTTTCTGCTCCAATAATCTGGTTTGGCTTGGTGTGGTTTGTATACAGGGTTTCACGGTGCTTGGCCCGGTGCTCCAACATGTCGTTAGTATGGCAAATTTCAGTGCCATATTAAATGATGCAGATTTTTATGCCGAATCTACTGGTGAAGGTCCCGACCTTCAACACAACGATATGTTGGAGAAATTTACCAAAAACTGTGTGCAGGCCTACGTTGCGTCAAAATGCGTCTGGTTAGCATGACTTTCGCAGGCTACACTGCCAGCAGTTTTTGGTGATTTGCTCTACAATATCGTTGAGTTGAGGGGTGGGACCTGCACCAGTGGATTCGGCATGAAATTTTGCATAATTTACTAGTCCGCTGAAATTTGCCAAAGTGACGATATGTTTGAGCGGCGGGCCAAGCACAGTGAAAACCCTGTACGTATGCCAGGCCAGTAGGAGCAAATTTCCTGAAAATCGCCCGTGTTCGGCACCTCGGATAGCCCTGCCACCGTTTTGTTGGGCCACGAAATCTTGATTTTTGAATTCTCCATGTCCGAAATAGGGGGGGACCAGCTTTTGGGCAAAGTCCGTACCAACCTCGGGCCAAAATTCCGAAAACGGCCGAAAAACCTCCCACTTTGCTTCAAAACCCTAGAAATAACCCCCCCCCCCCCTGCAAACGCCCATATATAAAGTGTGCCCTCCCCCCCGCCCTTGCGGGCTGCTTCGCCCCGGCCCAATCTGCATGCAGCGGGCCTTGCCACACACGAATGGTCGAAGAGAACAGTCGGGAGGCGTGCTAACGCACCAGCGGTGCCAAACCACGCCACGGTTGTGGTCAGGAAACAAGACACACGATGCGGGGACTACCCCAAGGGAAGACATCGCCGACATGTAAATGGGAACGGTGGCGGGCATGTACAAGCAGGCGTCCCACACTAGCGAGAAAGAGACGTGGTCACATGCACACACCCGTCTTCGGCCCTGCAGGGTAGCTCACCCGAGCGGATGGAGGCGCCATGTGCCCAGGGTGGGCACAGCAGAAAAGGCGCCTGACGACGAGCAGGCACGCCCATAGAGAAGAGTGGGCTCCCACGCGCAAGCCGTTGCACATCGGCAAGAGCGGAGTAGCCACAAATCAGGTCCTGGCCCAACACGCACGCAAGGGACGGCAAGGACGCACATGACGGCGGAGGAAGGGACAACAGTGGCCTCCCACACCTGCACCTAGCAGCGAGAACCAAGTGGCCACAAGCCCACACAGCTGCAGCATATAGCAAAACGGAGGAGAGGAGAGTGGGCTCCCACGCGCTCACCCCGCGGGCTGTCCCACATTGGCAACACCAAAAACGCGGCAGTTCTTACGGATCAGTGCACACAAGCACACAAGCAGGTGGCAGGACATGCACGGGGCCGCCAGTGAAACCGGCTGCCAGCCGGCAGCGGGGGGGGGGGGGGGGTAGGGTCTCGTGCACGCAGGAGCGCAACACATTGCTCTACCCTAGCCCTCCACCCCCACCTGAGGCGTACCAACTGTCCGGGTAGAAGAGAGCCAACCCGTCATCCGCCGTGGACGCCGTGGACGATCGGTCGGCGGTGTAGCCGCCTGCCTCGGCGGTTTTGGGGCCTGGTGCGCTACCGTCCAGGGCGGGGGGCGGCGGGCCGGCCGGCCCCACCACCACCACCCGGCGCTGCTGGCCATGGGCTCCGAGCGGCTTGCCCACTGCCGCTTGCGGAGGGCAGCCCCGCTGTCCCCGTTGCTGTGCTCGGACAGCATGGTTGGCGGGGCGGCGCTGGCCGCGGAGGCTGCGGCGGCGGGCGCCGCCGGCTCCCGCAGCTCGCGGCGCTCCCGCCATCAGCGGAAGTCACCGGACGCTCGCCACGCGCGTGCGTCTCTTGCGTCCCCGCGCTGCGGTGAACCTGTCTCACGTGAACCTAGACTCGTTCTACCTGCCCCAGGGCGGGGCGCGCGGCAGCCACTGCGGCAGCATCAGCGGCAGCTTCGGCGGCAGCTACCGCAATCTTGGCAACTTGTGCGGGCGGGGGCGCGCCGCTCGCCGCCCCCAGGGTGTCCTCAATGACGCGCTCCAATGTGGTAGGCGGAGAGGCGCGGCACGGAGGACATGAGCCTAGCTGCACAAGGGGCAACAGCACTACATGCCCTACCTACCGACCACTGCACCGTTCCACACCTGCAGCCTCTTATCGCGCTCCACTACTGTTCCCCACACCCGACGCGGCCGCTGGCTATAGACCCGATCTTTCGCCCTTACCTCCACAACCATATCCCGCCCCCCCCCCCCCCACGCCCTGCCCAGCGGCTGACACAGTCAGCAGGGTTAAGTGCGCCCTCGACATACCGTAACCCACAAACACTCTTTGCGAGCGCAGCCGGTGCGCGACGAGACACAGAATACACTGCAGGCCCACCAGCATTGTGGAGGCGCGGCCCCACTGCATTTCGGCTATCGCGCCCACGTCGTCCACATCTAAATGATTACAACCAGATCTCCGCACAACATCGAGCACGCATACAACCCCAAACAGCTCGGCCAACTGTTGGCTACGTACCCACAGTGGGCACGTGCGGATGGCAGGGCCCTCCGGGCTCCACACCCCCGCAAAGAACCCCCCTGGTGCACACGGGGAAGCAGCAGCATTGGTGTACACGCTGATCGCCGGCCGTTCGGTCGGCTGCGGCTCCCACCCCCCCCCCCCCCCCCCCCCGCCGCGATCGCCTCCAAAAGGCCGTTACACATGGCAAAAGGTGCACAACGCGCCGAAGGTGGCCCCAGGCGAAGGCACGTGCGCACTCCCGCGAGGAAGCACCTTGCCGAGAAACCCAGGCGTGCCAGCCATCCGATGTGCCCTATCAACCTCTGCACAGGCTTGTGCGTGTAGTGGGACAAGGTGAAGGCAACCCAGCGGCCCACAATGTCAGCTAGTCCTTCGGGCTCATGTGCCACATGAGGCTTATCCAGACCGAGCTGCTTCCCCATCGTGGCATCGAGGATTGACTTGAGCTGACAAGGAAATGCTTGAGCGCCAAATGCGCTGCCGTGTCACGCGCCAACTGGGTGGTAATTAATCTATCCCTTCCCACAAAAAGTATATCGTCCAGGGATCGTACAATGACTACCCGTGTGTTACGTAGCTCAGACAGCACAGCCGCAATCAGGTGCTGCACCAGACCAGGTGCCTGGTGGCAACCAAACGGCACATGAACCGGCGCGTAGGTCGTGCATGCCACGGCCACACGCACCGCTCCAGGCATAGCAGGGGGGGACATGCACGCTCAAGTAACAGCTGCTGAGATCAATCTTGGCCCCCGCCCACCCGCCCCCCGCCCCCCGCACCGAGCGCAGTAACCCCGCGAGGCCCTCAAATGACAACAGCCGGAACGGCCTGGCTTTGAAACAGCAAGCATGATCGAAGGCCTCCATATCTATAATGAGCGCGCACTTTGCAAGGCTTTTGTATTTCACAAAGGCACGGGCATTCGGTGACAGAGGGGACTTGTTGATGAGGCCACCAACATGTAACCGGCGCAGCAACACAGCTACCTTAGGGCAAGACGATTCAGGTGCCGCAGCGGCTGTCTCGCCAGGCCGGCCGGAAATGGGGATCTGCCCACTTGGCCTAGAGGTTATCTGCGACCTGTACTGAACGTGCCAAGCCCAAACCGCAGCCCGCGAGCTCAAGGGTGAAAACGTCCCCATCCCCAAGTTGGGAGGACGAGGCCTCGTCCGGCGGGCCATTCGTCGCCAGGCCATAAAGGTGGTTTGCTGAAACGTACAGACGTCCACCACCGCCTGTCGTACATCCATAAGTTCATCACGTCAGTGCGTGCATGTGCAATTCATTCACACAGGCTCCATGTGTCCCCTTCTTGGTTGGGGTGCTCCACTATCTATGTACATAGCCGTGACCAGCCATAGCGACAGTGTCACCAGCATGTGTGTGAGGGGTCGAAGGCCCAACCTCCGGTGCATGTGCACGGAACAGTCATAACATTCAAGGGTGTTTGGGTGTCTGACAGACGACCCCCTCGGGGGTGGGGAAACACATCCCAAATCAGGTCTACAACCTTCGCACCCTGGTAGTACTGACGTCTCAGCTGAACTCGACGTCCTGTACATGATCGTGACTGGGCACAATAGTCAAACAGGCCAATGGCTCCGTGCCGCAGAGCATCCACTGGCACCGGAGCCAAATTGGACTTTGCTTAAGGTCTCCCGGGGGGGGACCTCTTGGGGGCATGGGGTGGACCTCAATCAAGGGCATAGCGTGACGGGGTACAGAGACCATCAGACCCTATCGTCACCACGAATTCAATTGCGGATCAGGTGCTTTCTTGCTTGTTCATTCAGACATGGGAGAAGGCCCCTACATCTCAAAACAGCCAGAGTCCGGGGTGGTGGGTGACTCTGGTGGGGAGTGCCCTGAGCAATCGGTGTCACATATTGAGCAGTGCCAGAAATTGGGCGTGTCTGGCGCCAGAGGCGATGCGGGTTGCCGTGGCGAGTATACAGGCTGTCTGTTGGAACGCGCCGGCATGCTGGGTGAGTACATGGTTGTTCCGTGTGAGTGTATTTCCACTGAGGCGGGGCTTGATGGCACCGGGCTAGGCGTGTTGAACTGCCTTCGTTTGGTTGGCCGTGGGACCGAATGGTTTTCACTCCCTGATGCCGTGAGTAGACTGTCCTGCGAAGCCTGAGACTGAATGTAATCCTCTGTGGAGGCGAAAGACACGGTGGTCTCTGAGAGGGAGCCACTCTGACGACTTACAGGTTCATCCATGAGGCATAAATCTAGATCATTCAAAAGCAGGCGGGCGGGTGTATCTCTGCACAATGGGGAGGCACTGACCGGTACTCTAATAGGTGTCACGAGGGGTGTCACCATGTTGTGTGTATCTGACTGTGTGCCTGACATGGGAGCGGACGGTGTCGCACACGGCGGTGTCGAGGGTTCTTGCACCACTGGGGGTGGGGGTGAACCTGCATGTACTGCGGGCTCGGGGGGGGATGGGTGCTTGTGTGAAAAAATGATCACTTTGCTGTGGTTCGCTTCCGTGCCTGCCCTGCCCTCCTCTCTGTCCCCGGGGGTTTCTGGGTATAGCGGGTTTTGCTGCCGTCCCCATTCTGCCAAATCATTGGCTCGTTCATTACCCTCTATCTGCACATGTGATGGGACCTTGTACCAACTCAGGATACCTTGGTGGTCCGCGATGAGCTGTAGAAGCTCTTCCCATAGTTCGGGGTGTAGTATGGGGCCGTGTGATCCGTGCCAGCCACGAATTTTCCAGATTCGCGCTGCGCCGGTGGCCCCCAGGTAGACCAAGGCAGAGTCTGTCATTTGGGCCAAGTTTGCTTGTGGAAAAAGTTTTAGTCCCTGAGTCACTGCGTACACCTCAGTAGCATTATTTGTTTGAGGTAGGTGTGCAGGCATAGGTGCCCCTAGATCCAGTGTGTTCGGCACATGTACTCCGTATCCACCAATATACCCTATGGGCAGGACCCTTTCCGATGAGCCGTCCGTATATATCTGAGTCAGCCCTTGTGCCACGATTCCCTCCAGTTGGGAGGCAAACTCTTGCTTTGCTGCCAGTTTCCTGGCCATCTTGGCGTTATTGCCCGTGCGTCGTGGCCTCGGCAAATTAGCAGAACAGGAGAGGTTGGGGTGAACCAGCTTACCCTCTTCTAAAAGCTGCAGGACGCAGTCCGTGAATATACTTAGCTCAGCAGTGGAGAGCCACCTCAGAGGGTATTGTTGCCAAGTGGCTAGTTTTTTCACCCAGCCAGTCAGGAAGCTTTCCCACGTGACGGTGAAACCCTTAATCCGGGCTGATGTTCGCAGAGCCCAGTTGACCACGATGGCCGACCAGGCCAGAAGTCCTGGTGCAGTACTCAAGCTAAGGGAGGGGGTATCTCAGACCAATGCGGACATAGAAGAGATGTGGTTACCTTCAATCACAATGGGCGCATACGCCTTGTTGATGCAGTCAAATGCAATTTTCAAAAAGCGGCAGTCCGTGCAGAGATGCTTGTGGGTTTCAGGCACCCCATCAATAGGGCAGTTGGTCTGTCCCGGGTTCATTCTTGCTTGGCGTTGTCCCGTCGGGAGTTTACGCCATAATGCCCTGTATAGGAAATGCCTGTCCGTCTCTGATAACTGTAGGGCCATCAGGGCCTTCCATGTGTCCTTGGATTGTCTGGTGCAGAAATTGTTCGGCTTGGCTAGCTCCCTGGACACAGCCAAGGATTGCCAATGGAACCAAAAGCTCGGCACATGATGTACTGCAGGGGGGGAACTGCGCAGTGATAACAGCTTTCGCTGGTGTAATCGATACACAGATTTCCACGTGTGTGGTAGTGCTTCGCACAGTTCCGGACTCTGGACGATGTCTCTAAGAAATAGCACATTTTTACGAATCAGCGATGGGGAGTAGTAGGTCCTGCCTGACGACTTCGCAAACAAGCGATTGTGCCACAGTGGTAGCAGGGCCGGTTCTATTGCTGGCAGAGTGGGTGAAGGCAAATTCATGGTGACTTAGTAGGGCCTCCTGCTACTGCCGTTGCTGACGCCGATGCCGGTGCGGCCAAAAGATGGCCAGAAGAAATTGAAGGGCCAGCAGCGGTGGCGGCCCGATCACAAAGTGTGGAAGCAATGGAATTTACATATTACAACATTACAACAAAGAGCAGGTGCAACAGGAAGTGCTTCCCCTGCAAACCACCCAACCATACAGTCTATTTCTCAGCATCGGTGTACTCTCAGTTCTCATGGGACCTTCGGCCTGGAGCCGGCAGTCCATCACACTAATACGGGCACACTTCAGGGCCCGGTCTGAAGGCTTGGGGGCATGGGCCAAAAGAAACGGAATACCCTTAAAGGACCATGAGGGTGGTAAGTGGACGGGCAGTCCGTTCGAAAAACTCCCCTTTTGTTGGCGGAATTGTCTTTTGCCAAGTGCTAGAGGGGGCCTCATCCCAAACCCTCCACCCTACTTCCTCCCCCATGACGTCAGTGACGCGGGGTGCTGCAAGAGTAGCCTGCGTGGCACTGTGGATTGTTGCCTAGGGCGGCTCATAGAAGGCATCATTTATAATGAGGCGTGGAACCTCAAAGGGGACATGGATGTAAGAAAGGGGGGGGGGGTGGACGTTTGCCGTTACAGTTCTTTTGAAGGGTTCTTCACGTCCGCCTCCTTAAACCATCCTTGGATCTGTGCCTTCGTCCACTTTAGGTCCCTAATCAGGGGGTTAGGGTGCGCGGACAAAATGGATTTCAACATTTGAAATGTGACCGCGGCCGTTCATGTGCGTCATCAACGAACATGCGGTCCGTATCATACTTTACATCCGGGCCATTAATGCACAAATTGCTGTATTGAACCCCATACGAGGTTTCATGCTTGCTGGGCGCTATTTTGCCTAAAGCCTCACGTGTGGTCAACACAAGAATTGTGTTCTTTGGGGGGTTGGGCGAATTTTTCGTGTATTAAGGTGGCCAATAGTGTGTTCTTGGCACGGATAGTATATGTTTTTGGGACGACTTCATTCGGAACTACCCGCAACATGCGGGGTTCCATTGTATCTGATGGGCTTTGGTGCAGGCACCGTGGAGCAAGTGCATGTTGGAGCTTAGATTCTTAGGCCACACTAACTACTGCCCCTTACGACCCAAACATGTGCACATTGTCGCCTTTTCTGTGTCTTGTTTTTGTGCCTATGTTTTCCATGTGTCGCCTGTACTGTAATAGGTGGTGTAGAATAGTTCTACATTTCTTGCGTCTCCTATGCATACACACTTTGAAACTCAAATTCACTGTCTCTATTTGCCAATTTGCCAAGACCTGGGCGAAATTTCCCCCAGCCCCCCCGGATAGCAAAAAAAGTATACCTATTTTGATGTCTTGATGACCCTGGGCAAAATTTCCCCCAACTCCGCCTGTTCGGCAAAATATATAGCTTAAGAACACCAATCAGTGATCCTGGGCGAAATTTCTTCCAGCCCCCCCCCCCCCTGTTGTTTCTTTCCTTGTCTTGTGCATGATATGTTTCGCTTTGTCTGCCTGGCACGTAGGCCCACCAGTCGATAAAGTTGAACCTGGCCGAAATTTCTTCCGGCTTGCCTTGACACCCTTTACCCACAGGGTGGTATCTCTGTTGGGTTCTGTTCACTTACTCTTAGGGGTGCTTCTGCCAATGTGGCGCCGAGACATGATTCATGTGTGCTTTCTTCAAACAGCCGTGGGGGGTACTCGCGTTCGTACCCTGAAGGCTGTCATTTGGGTGGCATTGAACAAAGGGAGGACACTCCCGCTGCTGCAGCTGGCACTGGATTTGCGTCACAATAGAAAGACTAGACGTAATGTTGGGCATGTGCGGGTTGCTTGGGGTTCTAGTCGTCCACCAAGATGGTTGTTGGTACTGCAGAAGCAAGTTTTCTCACTATATAACATTGTGTGAGTGCTGACACATGCCCGTGCTGAGAGAGCCACTGGAGCCTCGTATCGCGGTACAATGACCCAATCCATCCGCGGTAAGCTGGCAATGGCAGGGGAATGTACCATCAATGCCCCTGCTATCTCGGCCCAGGCCTGCGTTCAACGTTCACATCTCTGCGATTCATTTGGCAGACAGCAAATTACACTGTGGTTCGAGAATTACCGTCGCTACATCAATGGGGTGGACCCCCATAGCCCTGATAGGACTGCTGTCGGTGTGTTGCACACTACTGAGCTGCTCGAGTACCACGGTCTACCCGGTCTGGATGCTGTTGCACAATGTATACCCGGGGTTGTCGACTACCTTGTTCGCTGTGTTGGGCTGTTGTTGCAAAGAAGTACAGTCCCAGATGGGCCTATTCTGCGGACCTGGGTTCGTGCACCTCCGGACTATGCTCGCAATGATGTGGTATCCCTCAACTGGAGGCCCTTTTCTGTTATCACACGTGAAATGCGGAAGTCATGTTGAGTTATTGGAGTTCAGGGGGCTAGCATGCTTGCCGGTGAAGACGAGACGGACTGTGCCATTTCTGATTGACATGAAGATCTTTTACGCACTCCTAAAAATGTGATTCGGAGCAAGCTATGCCCCCTGTCACGTAGACCAGTTCCTATTGAGACACCCGTTGCTTTGCGGTGTCTGGCACCCATATAAGTATTCTGTGGAAATAACCTATATGGCATTTGCCGCTATTATTAAATTTCTTGAGCAGGGCTGGGACCTGAAGGCAAGAGCTGTGGTGCCCATGGGTCAAGCTGCGTCACATGGAAAAAACCGTTGTTGGTTTGTTCTTGGCCACAGCTGCTAACAAAGCACGGCTGGATAGTACTACCCAGGTCCTTATGAGTAATCTTGCTCAGTTGTCTGATGCTCAAAGACAGGGTCCAAAATGTCTGTTAGCCCTGAAGGCCCTTTTATACTCGTACTGCCCAGCACTTGTGGCACTAGGGGGTCTTGTGCGTGAATGTGACCGGAACGATCGACTTTGAATTCCAGTGCAGCTGCAAAAGAATGCATTGGAATGAGTACTGTCTTGATGATGAATATCATACCTTCTAAAAAGTGGCTGAGCACTGAATACCTGTGTACCAATGCTGTAGCACTGCATTTCTGGTCCAACTGGCACACCCGGGCACTTGGTTGCCTGTTTTCTGAGGAGTACGGCGAAGCAATGCTTAGTTGCCTAATCATGCGGTCAAGGGAGGTTGGTAATGCCCAGTCAGTGCAAGAAAAAACCGATATTTTTTATAAAATTTTAACTCTCCCCCCCACACCTCCATGAGAGAAAAAATGCCAGGGTGTCCTGACGCAGAAGTCTATGGACAAGTACACAAAGCACGTGCGTTCGTTGATTCAAAACATATCACATGCCTGGTTCCCCATTGCTGTCCTGGAAGAGGATAAGTATGTGGTCAAACGTCTTGATGAAGCCCCCGCATGCAATTTCCGGGAGTGTTGTCGCGTACAATGGTTATAGAGCAGCAATTTTTGAGCCTTGTTCGGCATAGCCTACGGTGTCTGATTGCCAAGACTAAAATGCCCAATGGTATTCAGGATTTTCTTAATGCATACAGTCCGAAACGCTCCAATGTTGATCAGAGGCAGCGAAGTGCACACTACCAGAGTATCAACACAGCCGGTGGTAACGCCCCAAAACCAGCCGCCAATCCCCCGGGGCGCGGTGTGCCGGTGCCCCTCCCCCCAGACCCCCCCCCAAAACCCCCCGCCCTCCACCTCATGCCTGCTGCTGTACCCGTGGTAGATGATCTCATTTATGTTGACAGAGCCAGTGAGGGCCCAGAAGAGTTGCGCAGCCACTCGTCCCTGGAAGTGCTTGATGAGGAAGAGGAGTTGGGAGGGAGTACACAAGGTTGGGACTGATTGGACTGTGTTCTATGCTATTGTGCTTCCAGGTGGGCGAGATTTCGCCCAGGCGCCCGACTTTGATGATTTTGAGCCTGGTATTATTTTAGAATTGCCAGACCTAGGCGAAATTTCGCTCAGCTTTCCAGTCGATGTGAATTTGGTATCCTTCCACACTGTGTCATCCCCGTTGAACGGCAGTTTGTGTCTTTGAACCTGGGTTCTCCAAATTTGATCTAATTTGGCTAATATCTCTGTCTGAGCACGTGGATATCACCATGTCTGCACTGTGCACCTGCTGTTCTGTTACCTTCCACCAATGTCTTCTATGGAAATCTCTCAAAATGTTGGTACACCGCCCAAAAACCGGGCCAATGATGAAGATCATCTTAGTGGAAGTGAGGGAACTCCTGCTGCTGAAGCCCCCGCACGAGAACCACAGCCCAAACCAGCCGCCAAACCGCAGCCAAACCCGAAACCCAAAGGAAAAGCATAAATCAATCGGGCAGATTACCTCACTTCCACAAAACGCATTCGTGTGCGATGGGATGAGATCCTGATTGATAGACACCGCTCTGAACGCCAGTTTCGTGGGCTGAACCCCGACCGAGTCCAAGCCCGCTATGACGATTTATTACGGGCACCACCACCTGATTGTATTGACGATTTACTTTTGGTACCTGGCGTGCGTATGTTGTGCCCTGTCCTGTTTCGATTCCACTCGATGTTTACTGCCATTTGATTTTACTTTGTACTGCCTGTTACCTCATGTACAGCTGGGTTTTGGTATGCCATTGGGGGTCAGCACCTCTACACGGCTGCTATGCAACATCGCAAGGACAAGGAATCCAAAAATCACCCCACTGCCTACATGGATCAGAGAGTGTGAAGGCTTTGAGGTTAGAAGAGACACTCCTTTGCCCATACGAAGAAAGCTAGCAGGGCTTGTTCAAGTGCAGACCACAAGCAGTAGTGTGTCAACAACCACTCAGCGGATGGCACTCCTACTAGAGCATATTGCGGAGGATCCAGATGCCCCCCCTGCTCACCCATACTCAGAACATGTTGACTTAAATTGGTATTACAGCTAATGAAGGCAATGTGGTGTGTTCAACGTTTCGACTGTATCCGTTATACATTACTGTAAGCCTGTATTTTTACCTGTCCGTTGCTGTCTTAAGGTCACTGTAGCCAAGCCTTGGGCAGGGTTGGGCAAGCTTGTCAAATTCATTGGGCAGCCAGCTGTTGACGCAGTCTATGGGATGGAGAAGCGGGATGTTGAACCGGCGCTTGGGGTTTTCAAAGAGTGCGAAGGATTGATGCCAGACAGACTATCAAGCGTTGTCCTCTACATGTGGGGTACTAAAAGCTCGGTACTGGGTATCAAATGTGAAATAAAGTTTGCCAGAGTTCAGCAGTTGTGGAGTTGGCATGTGCTCCATCCGGATGCAGTCACTCAGGGGTTTCTGCACGGGTCCAGGGGTGTGCTGACTTATTCTGCATTATTTTGCACTCTCAGTGGTAGGGATTTCATGGTCTTTATTTAGTTGCTGACGCTGAGCTGGGCGAAATTTCGCCCAAGGCCCTCGATTTTCGTTCATAAGCATACCATTTTTCAACTGCCTCATTTGTGTCCTGTGTATACCCTCTGCAGCAAATCTCGGTACTGTGACCATGTACAAAGAACGATGTCGTATTATGGCCCATATCCGGGTCGTGCATGGCAGCTGGTTTTGCAGTCCCGAGTCACCTTGGCCACCGTGGGCTTCTGTTGTCAAGGCAGTCTTTTGGACCTCCGACCCCTACCAAGGGTTATGTGACAGGCTCCGCAAGCCCCGTGTGACACCAGGTATTGAAATGGCTGACGGTGGGCATATGAGTCTTAAGTTGGGTGCTACCATTATTGAGACAAACACAGGTAAAATTCTGAACTCCCTTTGTGGGCAGGCTGCCCTCTTCCCAGCTTTATTAGTGCACTGCCATTTGTCTGCATCCTGATTGAGGTCCCACGTATGTGGACGTTGGCCCTGCACAATATTTTGGCACAATTTGTATTGAATGGTATTTTGGTCGCAGTCACTGGTGAGACTGCCGATGTTCGGGCAGTGTGTGTGTTAGCAACCTGAAAGCTGCCTGTGCTGAGGAAATTTTCCATGCCGATGTATGTGTGTACAACCTGTCCAAGCCATCAGCACTGTACATTATGGGACAGACTGCTCTTGCACTGTGTAGTCCGCACCAGTTTTCTGCACGCCTACCTCGATATCTTTCTTATATTCAGGGCCTCCTGACGACTGCCATTCCTGTCGAAGTGTTCTGGTATTTGTTGTATGCTTTGGATTTGATTCAGCAGAATTGTACATGCGTAATGGTTTGCACATAGCAACCGGATTTTTCTGCAGCCCTGTCCATTCAGAGCATGTTTCCTGTGAACATTGCAGGGGCCTACTTGTTTGAGGAGTAGTCTATTCCTGAGTCATTTGTTACTCATTTGAGGGCTGCTGTGTCGAACTGCGACACTGTGGCACCAATCCAGCGGGACCGAGTGTGTGAAGACCTTGCAGATGGGTTTTCAGTAGATTGGACGGGAAGGAGGTATGTAGAGCAAAAAGACGAGGCCACCCAACCACAGGAAGAGGATGGTGAATCCCAGAAACGCCCCCCGCCCCCAAAGGCAACCGGCAAGCAGGGGAACGGCACCCCCGCCAAGGCCAAAAAATCAAAGGCCGGAGCAAGGCCCTCACAGCAGAGCCCCAAGCCTGGAGCAAAGCCTCCACCCAACAAAGCGATGGGCACGATTGCGGTCCACTTCACACCGTCACAGCAGCCATAGAATGGACGTGGTGCCACTCGTAGTGCTAATAGTGAGATGCGTGGTGACCAAGAAGCACAAGCACATGGTGGGCATTTTCCTGAGCGACGTCCGAGTCAAAAGACGCTTCTACGACCTAGTCAGGGTCTAGTGAATATCTTCAAGGGCTTACTGGTCTGGCCACATAATTGTATGTTGTTGTTCTAGTACTTTTGAAATCTGCAACTGTTGTTCTTGTTCGTTGAATAATTTTTCGTGTTGCTGTTGCAATGGGCATATGCTGGATTGTTGGCAGACAACTTGTGTATTCGGTAGCACGACTACATGCAAGTGCATGTCAAAAAAGAGGAATTAGGGTCCCTTGAGGTGGCAACTGGAATTCGAGTGTATGGTGTTGAAGTGGGATAATGCCTTACGCCTGCGATGACGCCTAGCGGGTCACCAGCAGATTGCTTATTTATCAGGAATAGGGTCTTCTTTGAGTGAGCGGCCAGTGCTTCTGATGGAGAGACTAGAGGGGCTAGAGAATGCCAATTGGAGTATGACCAATGTCTGGGGCGTGATGGTTGAGGAGGCTGGACAAACGCCTAATGAAGGAATTTTGGTATGTTTTTTGTCTTGTGCTGCTAAGATCCTAATTGTTGCAGTGATTCAATGTACCTCAATTACTCCTAGATTCTGTTGCTCAAAGGTGGGTACCTTTGGCTAGAATGCTTGATACCTGTGGGTATAGAGGAATTGACTTCACCGGTTTCATTCAAGCCGCCGGAGGGAGTCGTTGGACCATTTGCGCTGCAATGTGCCCCATACATGGAGACTCCTGAGTCACTTTTGCTGGGTTGGCTAAAGTAATGTGTGATTGTCAATGAGACTGCGTTGGACCCGGGTTGTTGTGCACCTTGATTGTCTAGAGGATCCGGTGCATCAGACTAGAAGTATGTTTTGCAGTACCACTAAAAACTGGTGTCCCATCCGCCGATTCATCCGAATACTCTGAAATTTTGCCTGTCATCCAATGTTCATTGATTCGTACCATGTGCCCCCCAATTCCAGAAAAGACTTCAGAATTTGCCACCTTACAATGCCACATCAAGGGGATTGGTGCACTGAAGTTACGCTACACTGACTGGGTGTGCATTGAGGAAAGCCTTATGCCACCGTGGCATCGTGTGTGTAAAGCAGAATTTTGGACATCTGGGAAGTACACTACTTTCGGAAGGCACCTTTCGAGACCAGGAAATTCATTTGAAATTGCTTGAGTTGATGGGAATGTGGTTCACCTCCGTACAGTTGGTGGCGCAGGTGTAGATGCGTGGGGGTGCTGAATCGCCATTTCAAATCTGTTTGTTGAACCCTACCACAATCCCAAATGCCACAGTTGTTGGTTTGCCCTTCATTTTTACAATTGTTCAACTCCCCAAGGGGTGGTCATTAGGGTTGCTTCCTCTTGTTGTGCGACACGCCGCATTCGGAAGACCGTCGCCGATCACTGGTGACTTGGCTGAAGTTCGGATCATCAGTCGTCAATTACAGGCGGACCTCGATGAGGAAGGGGCGAATGTGGTAAATGTCATCATCTACAACACGGGCAGTTGCAGCCCAAGCTTCAACATGATGCCGTCGGTGATGTCAATTGTCACACTGCCTTCCATTCCAAGGATCCTTCTGGTGTCTGCGCTTGCGAGGCTTGGTTGCCACTTCCCAGACTCGTCACATTGTGACTCTCCACAGACCCTCCAGCTTATCTGGCGGCAGGCTCTGGTGCACATTCATCCGCCGGTGATCGGTCCCTTTTTGTAGCTGGTTTGGTAGGTCTTGACCGTGGCATTGTCGTGCTACCTCCATTGGCATCGCCATCTGCATCCTTTGCAAAGCCCTGTTTTGATGGTGTCTTAGGCTTAGCCTTGGTTTTGTTTTGGACTTTGCATCCGCAGGTGTTGAATCAAGGTCCCTATCATCAACATCGTCTGGGACATAGGCCATCCCACTCCAATCCACAGGAATCCCCTTGTGCAGCTGACGCAGGACAAGCTCCCAATAAATCGGTGCAAGAGAAGCTGCTTCCCAAAAACTGGCAGTTGCCCACTTAATGGCATCCTTTAGCAATTCATCAACGTCAGCTTTCGGATACCAGAATACAATTGAACATTCAAACTTAAGACGGATATGCAACTCAACCGCCAGACTTGCGGATGAGGACCCCACAAGTAGCCAAGTGGTGAGGTTCAATGGTAGATCCCAAAACTCCATTACCCATTGCACTGCCCCAGGACATAGGATACTCTGCAAGGGGCGCTCACTAGATGTTAGGTACATAGAGGGTGCTGACCATGCTGTGAGCGCCGTGCGGCCTTAGCCCAGCGCGCAAAAAATATGCTCACACTAAAAGTTGCTGAAACCTGGCCACTGTGCAATGTATGCAATGGTTGGGGGATTCTATTGGCATTATCTGGGGGGAAGTGCAGATGATGCATGCACTAAAATCCCATTTCAATATATTTTCTCCGCGTCCCTGCCTACCTTCCGAAAGGGTGTAGTTTGCACTAAAACGTTGCATCCTCTACTGCGCGCAGTGCAGTGCGGCGTGCGTTTCAGCGTCCTCATAGGTGACTAGAAAAGGGGTGCAAATCACACAAATCAAAGGGAGACGCGAAATGCCACACGATTTCGGAAATTGGAGATGTTGGAGCATGGTATACAAGTAGCGCTGCACAAGTGTTACCTTTGGAGCATTTCTCTCAAACACTCACTGGTGGTGCCACACAACCACCTTAGAGCAAGGTGCCCCAGAAGGAAAAAACATTGGGCAATAAGAGCCGCAGGTGTTTTGATGGCTACTGCCGTGATGAGAAATTGGTGGCATTCATGTGCCATGTCACCATCTTCAAGCTCTGAGCAGCAGATTTTCATTTTTTTTTGTCCCGACTGAATTTAAATGCAATTTGTTTACACCGATGTACAATGTTGGCGGAGTGCAGCACCGGTGGTTACACGGATGTGGCCGTCTATCTACTAGAATGGTGTTTTTTTTGTATCTCATGCACTGTATTTGGGGCCCAATGTGCCATTCATGTCAATATCCCATGGTGTCGGGAGACTTTGAATGCAGGCATTTGAAGGTTGGAATTTCGTAGTGTGATTTCTATGATTTCTTCCTATGATGCGAAAGGTCGCTTCTTGTTGGAATTTGCTCAAAAAAGGGGCATATTTTCATTAGCTTTGGCACCCTACTTCGAAATGGAATTGGTGAAGACATCCAAGCCTTTTCTTCGGACCACGTGATCGGCACGTGAATGCCATTTTCTGGATTTTCCATGCCTATTTTCCTATGTTTGCACATCTACTAAATTTCGGGAAAGGGGGTCAAATTGCAAAAATGGGGGTTGATTTCAGGCGAAATAAGGATGCGTTGTGTGCTTTGTACAATTCCTGGTTGCTGATTTGCATTGTTTTCCAAACCTAGGAAACATCCTCGTTTCGCACCCCCCCCCCCGCGTGCACAGTTAAGGCCTCCCAAGGAAACTTGTTTGCTTGCCCCGTAGCTCACCGCGGCAACAACGCATTGGTTAACGGCGAACCGGAAAGGACTAGGGCCCATTTTTCTAAAAAAAAAAGAAGTGAAAATGCGTCAACAATAACATTTTGAACCCCAACGGACCAATGTTGTGAGGATAACATCTCCGAACTGGTGACATTTTTGCTCTTGCTGTCTTGCGGTGCTCCCAGCCTTTCTCAAACGGGTTTGCTTGCCCAACAGCTCAATGGGGTGGGTGACACAATGGTTCACACCCCAACACAAAGGACCACAGCCCAACGCAAAGGACCACAGCCCATTTTTCTGAAAATAGCAAGTGAAGCCTCAGAGACCAATTTTGTGAGGACATCGTTTCCAAACCGGTGACACTGTTGGTCTTGAAAACTTTTGAATGTCTTGCGGCGCCCCTCAGTCTTTGCGGAACGCGTTTGTTTGCCCGGCAGCTCACCAAGGGGACGACACAATGGTTCGCGGTCCAAGGGAAAGGACCAACGCCCATTGATCTGAAAAAAAACAAGTGCACACATGGCATAGAGGTCAATATGAAGCAGAAGGTACCACGGGGAACACAATGAAGGTCTTGAAACGATGTGCCATCCCTTACCCCCCTTGCTTGAACGCCAGAGCTCACCTGGGGGCAATGATGAGCTCACCAAGGGGGCATTAATGGCAATTCTTTTTGTATGTCAGACCGGTACCATGACACCCGTTTTTGAGGACAGCTAGTCGTTTCGATGCAACCCCATTTTTGAGGACACCCAATTGTTTCGGAGGCGGGGAGCGCACATGAAAACTGGTTGAAGGCCTGTGGCTGCATCCTGGGATTCAGCACCAAACTTAGTGCGGTAGCGCCTTGAAGAGGCAGATGATCCTTCTTTGAGTGTTCATTTTGCTGAATTTTCAGGCGCGGAGCTTGAGGAGTTGCCGCCATGCGAACGCGATGCCTATGAAGCCGCCGGACCGCTTCAACGAGCAAGGGCCATAAGTGGCCCCTGGAACGCGCTACCGTGGCCCCCGTGTCAATGGAGCGCAGCCATAAATACCAGCATGTGCACGGGAATTGACGTGCCGAGTGGCAACGTGCATCAAAGAAGGTCGCATCAACAGTCAGAATATTACACGGCCAGGCAGTGCACTTCACCGTGTCCACGGACAAAGGGACGGCGGCGGCGTAGTATCGGTTTGTAGGAGAAGGACCCCAATAAAGAGCACCTAAGGGGTCGATGGGTGAGCAAAAATGGAGGAAAATGGATGCAAAACGGCATAACAAAGAGAAAGTGCAAAGCTCAAAGGCGCCTAGTACGGAAGCGCCGGTGCAGAAGAAAGCGCCAAGACTGAGCGAAGGGCAGCCCTTGTATGAAGTGCCACCACAGGGGCAGCCTGTGGAGAAAGTGGACAAAGAGGAGGAAGAGGAAGATGAGGAGGAGGAGGACGAAGAAGCCGCTTCGCACCCGCAGTGGCGGAGAAGTCAGAGGAGGCATAGTCAGAAAAAGAGGGGGTGGAAGGGATGGATGCAAGGGTGCAGCAAAGCCGGGAATACCATGCCCCCGGATCAAAGCAAAAGCATACACAACCAGCAACCAGACTGAACAAAAAGGAAGCCCAGCTGAAGCGGGCTAGAGACGACGTCATGTCTTTAAAGGAGGTCGTGACTGCCAACAGCAAGGGCGGGAAGACACACATTGAGCAAGGATGGCGGCAAAGGTACTGCGATGAGGCGAAACAACACACGGAGGACAAAAGGGAGAGGTGCCTGACCCAAGTGGCGCAAGTGATGGCACCCCCAAGAGCACACCGCACACAACAAGAGAAGAGGGCCGACGATGCAGTGAAGGAGTATGAGAGTCGGCGATCTGAGCTCCGAGGCACGCAGTTCGTGTACAGGTGCCGAAACATTCTCCCGACCGGAAGTGGAGGCATGATGCCACGACGACGTGAAGCGTACAACTGTGAATGGGACGAGGGGCCACCGGATGTTGTGAACACGCATGTGTATGTTGTCGCTGTGGACCGGACCAAAAATAAGATTTTGTGGCTTATCCTCTCCGATTGCCGCCGTCGGTCGACGTGGTGCCACAATTTGCAGCGATGGATGTGGAGGTTGCCGGTTCCAAGTAGCTTGGCAAGCGTCCGTTGCACAACGCAGAAGCTGTTTGTATCCGGCGGTGGCTTTGGCGACGTGGTTCTTGTATGACGAAGGAGCGTGGAGGCTGCGCGAGCCGTCGGATTTTTGTGGCCCAGAAGCGATGACGACGCAGCATACACAAGAACTGGCAGATAGGCTGTTGTGGTTGGATGACTGCACGGCGTGCAAAAAGAGTAGCACAAAGTGGAAAGGAGCCGAGTTCGTGAACGGCCGATACTGCTCCGGGACGCACTGCAACAACTAATGGCAACCACGCAGGAGAGGCAAACGTACGCAACTCTGGAGAACGTGGCCATATTCAATGCGGTGGCAAGGAAAAGCGGTGAAGGCCCGGAGTGTATGATTGGCGCAGGCGTGGGCAACCAGCCAATTCTGAGGATTAGTGCCGGGGAGCTAAGGTACGTCAGGTCGGCCCGGGAGCAAGGGCTATCGGGGTTGGTGCACCCTAGCAAGCGGTTGGTGGGCGAGGCCAACGGGTTCGTGGTAATTGTGACGGAGACATCGGAGGATGGCACTCCGGGTGTGGAGAGACCGCGGACGTACCCTGGCTGGCCGCCGAAGGAGAGCGAGGCGGAGCGAGCAGCGAAGAAGTGAAAGAGCAAGGCGGATTGAGGCAGTGAGTAGCACGTGAGGGGAACCGGATGGTTGATAGGGACAGTGGTCAGCGCACCACAGCAGTGGTGGCTGCTCTATGGCGTGCGTCGTGGATCTAGCGTTGGTTCGTGCAGCCTACCATTCTCTGGTTCGGGGGGGCATAACGGGCAGATCCCCACACCGACAACCCCTCCACTGCGCACACACACCGGTGCAGGTGACAAGCCTGCCAGTGTGTGGTGGAGAGAGCACGGCCAATGTTGGGGAAGCGATGTGCGCCATGGCGTGGCCCGAGTTTTGGGGCTGCATGACCAAGACGTGGAGGACAAGGGTGCAAAGTGGGGCAGCCGGAGGGCTACGGAAGCATGAGAGAAAGAAGAGGGAAACAGGCAGAAGGATGGGAGTGGGCTGTCAAGGTCATGGGGAAAAAGCAAGATGCTGAGAAAAGGGGCAGGGGAACAGTAGGGGCAAGAAGGAGGCAAGCAGGGATGGGAGTGCAGAGGGCGATGCAAGGCCGATGCAAGGGCGATGCACGGGTGCCGCAAAGACAATGCGGGGAGGTCCCTATGGGCCTTACCCCAGCAGCCACACGGATCAGGAGGTGACCTGAAGTGGAAAGGGAGGAGTGAGCAAGAGAACAATGCGCCCGTGCAACCTGAGAAACTATTGCACAGGACCAGGCCGGCTAACTAGGAACACGTAATAGATACAAGCAGGGAGGCAAACAGGCCAAGTCACCGTGACCGTGACCCACAGCAGGGAGGAGGGGAGGCGAGACAAGTTGCAAAGGGAAGGGGAGGGAACAAGGAAGGGGGCACTAGGGGAGGGGGCAAGCCCGCTGCCGAGGACAGGGGGCCGAATGTGGAGAAGATTGTAGACATGGGGGTCAGAGGGAAGGGTAGGGTGAATGGCGGCGGGCCGGGGGGAACCCGGCGCTCCGTGAGTCGGCCCCATGATCGGGGGCATGTGAATGGCCACATATGGCCCTGGTAGCGGGTCCAGCCTCCACAAAAGTTCAGTCAATGTTTGTGGAGGTGGCAGAGCAAAGGGGGGGGGGGGCAAGGGGGGGAGGTTGGTGCGCCCAGGGGGTAAACAGGGGGGTTTAGGGTCAGAAAGTCCCCCGCGGGTAGAAGTTTCTGCATACGGGGTTGGGGGGAGACAAGTGTCGCAGTTGAAAAAGAAAACTTTCACCTCTTGGAAGAATTTTTCTTTTCCCCTGCCCCTTGAGCAGAGGCTCTCCCCCGGTTTTGGCACCAACCGGTGCCCCCTCTACCCTACCAAACCTGAATTGATCACCCATGTGTTGAGCTATTGCCAAAATTTTCCTCATGTCTATGTCCTCATGTCCCAAGCCTTCGGGTTGGACATCGCCACTTGGAGAGTGCTCGTGTGGACCGCTTGCAGGGTGCACTGGGGGGTAAGATGTAAAGCGCACTTCTTTCGCGTCCCCATACTTATCTAGTTTCTTTGTGCATGGATTGACAACATACAATGTGTGCTTCAGTGGCAGCCACTTGGGCATCTTGCTGCGCCACTGTTGCAACTCCAGCATTTCGTGCACGAATACAATGAAACGGAGGTCCTCCCGGCCCCCGCCTTGTCCTGGTAGGCCCACCGTGTCCCGCATTCACCCCCCCCCCTGAAAAAAATAACACGCCGCCCATGCGGAGCTGGCGACACACATCGTCGGCGAACTTCGTGCAATGGAGGCAAATGGGTGGACCATAGGCTTCACGGATGGCTCTGCCGAGCTGCACCCTCATGGTGGTCTATATGGTGGATACGGTGCCTGTATCATTTCAGTTTGTAATGAACTTTCAGGATTTTGCCAGTAGATGAACTAGTGACTAACATCCAAGGTGAGTTGATGGCCGCCATGGAGTTGTTCCGTTTCTCCCCACCTCCCTTATGCAGCTACGAATTGCACTAACTGGGACTATCTTTGTTTGGGCATCCAAGGGCCAGTGTACAGCTAGAAAGCAGCCAACTGGTGCACACAAAGAGGATGCAGGGTGTACGACAACACTCGCCCTGTGGTAGCATGAGTCAGTTTGTTTCCCAAGTCAAGGCCTCCGGTAGTTATGGATCTAGCAAGGTCACCATTTATGCATTCTGTGACGAGCACCTCTCCATGATCCCATGCAGTACAGAAGCAAGCTCCTGCTCCGACCAATCCTGCGTCACGCCCTATAGTATTGAGGTCAGTTCCCACCTGGTCTGTTCTGATGTCCCGGCTAGGATGGATGAATGTGCTAGTGGCGCGGACAGCGTCACAAACAATGACAGTTCGATGCTTTCTTAGAGCGTGTACCCCCCCCGCCCCGCCGCACTGCATATTGTTGACACTCCCCGCTGCAGGTAGGCCACAAGTGAGCCGGCTCCGTTGCCGAGCAAGCACAGTGGAAATGAAAGAGCCACCATAACCTAATCAAGTAGCTGTGACAAAATGCACCAACAGCGGTGGACCGAACCAGTGAGTTCGCTCGCATGTGACGTGTACATTATTTGGCACATGTGAACTTTGCACAAGCGCTCAAGACTACAGATGGAAGTCATGACAAGATGGGGTTTTGTGCGTTCCACAACCACGCAATTCCACATACTCCAATCCAACCTAGACCGGAGTGGTACGACCCCATCCCGCCACCGTCACCCATTGCTCCCCATGTTAGGGGGCATAGTGCCAGGCAACGGCAGAACCTTGTATATGAGCTATGGACCTGGGCCCTGTGCCCCGTCTAAGAAGCATCCAATGTATCATAAACTTGAGTCGCCCAATTTCCAAGACCTATCTTGAGTACTCGTGAAAATTTTGAGTCAGCACCCCCCCCCCCCCGCCAAAATGCTGTAAGAGGAGCAGAGCCAATGCACAGTCACAACCACCTAGTGTGGTACAGAACTGGTCTACGCTGCAGTGCAGCAAGCAAGACATTGAACAATGTGGTTATGACCATGCGCTTGTGACACGGGGGCGTATGCGAGCCCAGTTTCCGTTGCCTCATGGCCCAAAATGCTGTAAGGCAAGGGCAACACCCATTGCCATCATTGACCTCGTAGAGGGATGATGGGTAGGGGGTTGGGTAGGGAGAACCACATTTGTCCTTTGGCAAACGGTTTCTTTGCTCTACTTTCCTTTGAGCACATGTCACTTAGGGGCACAACATAGAAGGTAAAAATTGGATAGAAAAAGCTACCCATATTGCTTAGGATTTTTGAAACTGCCAACATGTATGCTGCCCGAATCCGACAAATGTGGGACGGTGTATTTTGAAAGTTGGAAGCAACATAGCATCGAAAATTTCCTCCGAGCGCCCCTAGGTATCATGGCCGCGAAGTCCCCACGAGATTGCTACCGATATTGGTTGCTTTTTTGGAGCCGCTTTCCCGGCCAAAGCTTCCGAGCGTTCTCTCAAGCCCGTTTGACAACTTCCAGGCGTGTTTCCAACATCTTTGCACACCATAGGAGATGCCATTATACCTAGGCAAGACACATGCAAAAGAAAGGCAACCATAAAGTTTTTACTTAACTTGAAGTGTGAACGATGTACTCTCCTTCGCTTAGCATACGTACTGGACATGCATCGCTGGACATGGCATCCACACCCACTACGTCCTTTCCAATATGTACGACCACATGATGATTTATTTCGCGATGGGGTTTCTATATTGTTGCCTCATGACGTGGACGAATCAGAATCGGTGGCACTTAAAGGAGAGCCACCGGATACGTCTTGCCCACTAGTATCTTAGTCGGCGCCAAAAGGGCCTTCACTACTACTGTCACTGCTGTTGCTACTACTGTTGCTGCTACTGATGTTGCTGCTCTTGCTGCTACCGCTGTTGCTGCTTCTACTGCTGCTACTGCTGCTACTGCTGCTACCACATGCCACCAGTTCGTGCTCAATGTCACCATCAACAATGGGGATACACATCAGCTTAGCTTTTCGTGCGGGCTCAACACGTCGCTCCGTAGTAACTACATTAGGGCCCCGAAATGAGGCCGCACTATCATCCCCCTCGAATGGAGGTACAATGCCAATGGACGAAGTATTTGGGTTAGGGTTAGGGACTGGTTCGCTAGCACGTTCTCCCTTGCCTGTATTAGGAGCCTTTAGACGTGCAACACATGATTTAAGATGGGCACGACTTTTCAAACCCAATGTGGGCCAAACTTGGATCGCGTCCAGCTCGGCTGAGACCCACCTCGGCCTGCCACGTTTTGCGCCACAACTCCCACACACACACAACACATCCATTTCCTCTTTGGCACATACGAAGGTGCACTTCACAAAGCACGTGTGTGTGTGCATTAATACAGTACAGCCACCTGCTTCTTACAATTCAAAGAGATGATGTAACAGGCCTCTCCTAATAAGTGCCCTGCCACGTGGTCAAATAGAGAAAAAACGGTGTTTTTCTGTTTTTTTTTGTTTCCCTGCCCCGTTTTCCCCCCGGTTCCCGGCGTTTTTCGGTGTTTTTTTAGTGTTTTTTTACTGTTTTTGCGCATGTGCCATCTTTTCCGGCATTTGTTGAAAACTAGAATTTTCACAATTTTACAACATTGTTGTTTTTCGCTCGCATTTGGCACCGGTCTGAACAGGTTCATCAGCTTACCCGCGTTGTCCTGCTTCCTTCCTTCATCCCGCCATGCTGCAATGTCCCGTCTTATTTAACAAAAGGAATAGTTAGTGCAAAACAACAAATGTGCATGAATGGGTGCGTGGCAAGGGCACTAATGAGAACAATGGTTGACAAATAAGAAGGCTGTTAGTTAACAAAAGGGTCCCGTGGTATTGTTCGTTGTCACATGCATTTGCGTTTTGTTTCACCCCTGTCTCCAGGCTTCCTTTGTTAGTCCATGCCTCCTGTGTGGCTACGCCCCGAAGCGTGCGGGGCGTGGGCCTACTTCCCCTCCGTTGCCGATGCCACCGCTCACCTAAAGGAGCAGGGTATTGCGTTGTTCGCTTCCCAAGTCTCCCATGCGGCCAAGAACGCCAAGACGCGCAATGGCCGGGAGTTCTGTCCCACCTCGCCTGATGCGAATGTCCCCTCACTTCCCGCTACCTCCGACGACATGGCACCAGATTCCGGACAACGCCACGGTAGGGTGTTGACATTCTTTACCCCGGCATCCGAGTTGGCGGCATGTGGCTGCTGTGGGGAGAAGCTCCTCGGCAAAATTTTTTCATGCCAGGGCTGTGGCCAACAGGTGCATGCATTGTGCACACAAGGGGCCAAATGCTTCCGCTGTGTGTGTTGTGTGTGCAACTCCCCACAAGGGGATGCCATGCGGCCCTGCAAGTCATGCAAGCACCGGGTGCATGTCGCATGCACACTGTAGGTTCCTTATCGCGTGGAGGTAGCCTGCAAGTTGTGTGCCCCGAAACCGCGACTGTCACCGCGACCGAGGAAAAAGCAGGTCAAGCGCCGGTTCAATCCCCAATGGAAGGTGGGCCGCGCCTGGCTGCATTTCGAGAACGGCGTCATGTCGTGCCTCGCTTGTAGAGCCCATCCCCAAATGGGGCTACACAAGGTTTGGCTAGATGGTACGCCTCAAGTGCGCAAGCGTGCCGTGGTGGGAAATAACAGTGACCATCCAGAGCACAACAGGAAATAATAACGCAAACAGAAATAACAGTGAGCTAGATGATAACCTTCAGCCGGCAGTCCTTGGGTAAACCCACCTAAAAAACGCCTTGATGCCATGATACATGAATGTGTCAATGCACATTTAGCAGCACACACCAAACTAACGATTGAAAATGGTGGGAAAACGCCACTTAGGGTCACAAGGCCGAAGCAACTAATCAGCCACACAGTGTTTTCTTTCTGTTTTGTGTTGTTGTTTGGTTGACCTGTTGAGTGACACCATCCTATGAACCTTCTAAAAACCTTTTAATTGTCATGGAAAATGCATTTGAGGTCATAGTGAAGGACAACAACAATATTTTCCTCCAAAAAACCACAAACAAATGCCAAAAAACGGGGGAAAAAACACCCTTTTTTCAATCTGCTGCCCACCTGCCCACAAGGGTCTGTGGGCGGTGTTTTTGAGATGCCTGTGGTGTAACAAGCGTACAAAGATTGTGCGCCAAAGCACATTGGCAGCCACCATGCAGGCCTGTAGTACAACATTTCGCTGGACAGGGGCCCAAGTATTGGCAGAGGGAACTTTTTCCTTCTTATGCACGATCTTTTGGTGGAGCTCGAGTTACAAGATTTCAGATATACTGGCATCTTGTTGGGTACTAGTAAGAGGCACTTACCTTTTGGCATCCCTTAAGTCCCTCTCCCCTGCCTCATTCGAGAACAACATGGGGGTGGGAGGGTTGAAGCATGTGTGGCTCCACCCGTGCAAATATAGAGTTGTAGTGCAACCCTCTTCGGCGAATTCAGGGATGATGTGCACAATGTATGTGGACACCAAGCCCATAGCATGGCATGAACAAGCGGACAATACTGTGCAATCATAACCGCCGTGCACCATCCGGCAATACGGGAAAACTAGTGAATGAAAGGCTAGAGGTGGAACCATGCCACCTGCTACTCTGTGCATTACTTTGCGCGCCTCACGGCCTATTAGGCTCATCCCAGCCAAGAAACGACCCCTCACAAAACAGCGGTGTGCCCGGCTATCAGGTGGTAGGGCTCCAGGGTTGTACCTTCTTGCCACACGGGCTACAACTACTGCTTCTTCTAGCTCCCCTCTTCTGTTTGTGTTTGGGGGGCTTCGGGATCTTCAAAGGTGGCCCATAGGGTGAGTGTTGCCGGTGTTCCGGAGGCTAATGGGGATGGGCCTCGTGCTACTGCCGTTGCTGACGCCGATGCCGATGCGGCCAAAAGATGGCCGGAAAAAATTGAAGGGCCAGCAGCGGTGGCAGCCCGGTCACAAAGCGTGGAAGCAATGGAATGTACACATTACAACATTACAACAAATAGCAGGCGCAACAAGAAGTGCTTCCCCTGCGAACCACCCAACCACACAGCCTATTTCTCAGCATCGGCCTACTCTCAGTCCTTGCGGGACCTTCGGCCTGGAGCCGGCAGTCCATCACACTAATACGGGCACGCTTCCGGGCTCGCTCTGAAGGCTTGGGGGCAGGGGCCAAAAGAAACGGAATACCCATAAAGGACCATGAGGGTGGTAAGTGGACGGGCAGTCCGTTCGAAAAACTCCCCTTTTGTTGGCGGAATTGTCTTTTGCCAAGTGCTAGAGGGGGCCTCATCCCAAACCCTCCACCCTACTTCCTCCCCCATGACGTCAGTGACGCGGGGTGCTGCAAGAGTAGCCTGCGTGGCACTGTGGATTGGTGCTTAGGGGGGCTCATAGAAGGCATCATTTATAATGAGGCGTGGAACCTCAAAGGGGACATGGATGTAAGAAAGGGGGGGGGAAGTGGACGTGTGCCGTTATAGTTCTTTTGAAGGTTTCTTCACGTCCGCCTCCTTAAACCATCCTTGGATCTGTGCCTTTGTCCACTTTAGGTCCCTAATCAGGGGGTTAGGGTGCGCGGACAAAATGGATTTCAACATTTGAAATGTGACCGCGGCCGTTCATGTGCGTCATCAACGAACATGCGGTCCGTATCATACTTTACATCCGGGCCATTAATGCACAAATTACTGTATTGAACCCCATACGAGGTTTCATGCTTGCTGGGCGCTATTCTGCCTAAAGCCTCACGTGTGGTCAACACAAGAATTGTGTTCTTTGGGGGGTTGGGCCAATTTTTCGTGTATTAAGGTGGCCAATAGTGTGTTCTTGGCACGGATAGTATATGTTTTGGGGACGACTTCATTCAGAACTACCCGCAACATGCGGGGTTCCATTGTATCTGATGGGCTTTGGTGCAGGCACATTGGAGCAAGTGCATGTTGGAGCTTAGATTCTTAGGCCACACTAACTAACCGCCCCTTACGACGCAAACATGTGCACATTGTCGCCTTTTATGTGTCTTGTTTTTGTGCCTATGTTTTCCATGTGTCGCCTGTACTGTAATAGGTGGTGTAGAATAGTTCTACATTTCTTGCGTGTCCTATGCATGCACACTTTGAAACTCAAATTCACTGTCTCTATTTGCCAATTTGCCAAGACCTGGGCGAAATTTCCCCCAGCCCCCCCGGATAGCAAAAAAAGTATACCTATTTTGATGTCTTGATGACCCTGGGCAAAATTTCCCCCAGCTCCGCCTGTTCGGCAAAATATATAGCTTAAGCACACCAATCAGTGATCCTGGGCGAAATTTCTTCCAGCCCCCCCCCCCCCCTGTTGTTTCTTTCCTTGTCCTGTGCATGATATGTTACGCTTTGTCTGCCTGGCACGTAGGCCCACCAGTCGATAAAGTTGAACCTCGCCGAAATTTCTTCCGGCTTGCCTTGACACCCTTTACCTACAGGGTGGTATCTCTGTTGGGTTCCGTTCACTTACTCTTAGGGGTGCTTCTGCCAATGTGGCGCTGAGACATGATTAATGTGTGCTTTCTTCAAACAGCCGTGGGGGGTACTCGCGTTCGTACCCTGAAGGCTGTCATTTGGGTGGCATTGAACAAAGGGAGGACACTCCCGCTGCTGCAGCTGGCACTGGATTTGCGTCACAATAGAAAGAGTAGACGTAATGTTGGGCATGTGCGGGTTGCCTGGGGTTCTAGTCGTCCACCAAGATGGTTGTTGGTACTGCAAAAGCAAGTTTTCTCACTATATAACATTGTGCGAGTGCTGACACATGCCCGTGCTGAGAGAGCCACTGGAGCCTCGTATCGCGGTACAATGACCCAATCCATCCGCGGTAAGTTGGCAATGGCAGGGGAATGCACCATCAATGCCCCTGCTATCTCGGCTCAGGCCTGCGTTCAACCTTCACATCTCTGCGATTCATTTGACGGACAGCAAATTACACTGTGGTTCGATAATTACTGTCGCTACATCAATGGGGTGGACCCCCATAGCCCTGATAAGATTGCTGTCGGTGTGTTGCACACTACTGAGCTGCTCGAGTACCACGGTCTACCCGGTCTGGATGCTGTTGCTCAATGTATACCCGGGGTTGTCGACTACCTTGTTCGCTGTGTTGTGTTGTCCTTGCAGGGAAGTACGGCGCCGGGTCATGTGGTGGTGGGTTAGCCCAATTAGCCCGGTTTAGCCCGATTAGCCCCCTTGCCCCCCCAGGCCGCCATTCGCGAGTCGCGACACGCAGGTTACCCCTCCTGCGGGGGGGGGGGGGGGTTGCCGGGGCTCATCCTTGCTCCCGGCACCCCCCTTCTCACCCCCACCCCCCGTGTCCCTTTTCTTCTCACCCCCCTTGTCACCGCCCGCCTCACCCCCCTTATCACCCCCCTCCCCCTTTTCACCACCCTCGTCCCCCTCGTCGTCTCCGTCATCCCCGTCGTTCCCGTCGTCCCCGGCCTCCAAGGCCTCCCGGAGGTGGGCCTTCACCTCCTCCCGGGTGAGGAAGAGGAGGTCCCCCGCCGACCGGAAGGTGCCCCCCTCTTTCTCCCGCCTCCCCTTCTTCCCCTTCTTCCCCTGCTCCCCCCCCTCCCCCTCCCCATCGGACCCCTGCGGGCTGCGGGCCTTGAGGGCTGGTGGAAGTGGCGGCTGCCTGGGCAAGCAGCACCATTGCACTTGGCTTTGGATGATTCGGGCGAGGTGTGCCATCGCGTACGGGAGAGCCAGCGGTTCTCCGCGCTGTAGGCCTTGGAGCGCCGCCGCCCGTGGACGTAGGGGGGCCTCGGGGGTGCCGTGCAGCGCGACGCGGTGCGTCATGCACTCACCGTAGCGTGCAACGAACTGGAGCTGGTGCTGCTGCGCTCGCAGCTAGCTGGGGCCACGTGGACTGCGGCGCGAGCCCACGAGCACCGCATCCGCACGGACCCGCGTTGTCCTCACTGTGGGGCCCCCGCCGAAACGGACGAGCACATGCTGTGGGCCTGCCCCTCCTAGGAGCCGGCACGGGCGGCATGGCGCCCGCTAGTGGAGGCGGCGGCGCGCCCTCTGCCCACGTTGGCTGTACCGTCGGCGTGGCCTGCCTGTCTGCGCTCGGCAGGGCTGCTCCCGCTGGCCCTAGTGCCCGACAACGATGCGCTGCAGCTGGCAAAGCACCGCCTGTACCGCCTACGGGATGTTCCTTGCCGTGCCCGCGGCGCGCAAGACGGCATAGGACGCTGCCCAGCAGAGGGGGGACCACGGTTCGACCGTCTTCGGCCCGGCGCGGGGCCGGGCGCCGGACGCACGCGCTGCCTATCCGTGGCACCAACTTGGGGCGGGCCCACTGCCCATGCCTCCGGCCCGACCCCCGTTGGATGCACGTGAGGGGCTGCCGCCGCATTGGCCATGGGAGGCGACGTTTCTGCATGCCTTGCTGCGGTGGGCAGGGGCCCCGTTGTGGCTCCCTGGCCAGGGCCAAGTCACGTACGTGGAATTGGCCCTGGATTTCGAAGAGCATGCGGGCCGGGCCCTCCCAGCGGCCCCAGGGCACAAGTTGGCGGGGCGTGTCCTTCCACTTCGTGAACGTGCACACGTGGTCAAGCTCGCACTCGACGGAACGCAACAGTTTCTGCATGCTGGTGAGCTCCTTGGGGGCCAGCTGCGCCCACTTTGCAAGGCACTTGTCCCGCTTGGAGGCTACAGGTGCATGGGTCGCACGGAGAGGCCCGTGTTCGCATGCCGCCAAGCCATGCAGGAGCACATGCGCCGCCTTGAGGTGCACTGCAGGGCCATATGGGCGCGGCGGCTGGCTAGGCCGGGCAGGGGGCGCTAGGAGGCCTTCGTGAACGACTACCTGCCTCGCCCCGTGGGTGGTCGGGTGCCGCTGCGCCCCTTCCAGCGGGCGCGCCCGCAGCGGCCGCGCTGCCCGCCCGCGCAGCCACCACCGCCGGCGCGCCCTGCTGGGGCCCCTCGGGCGCTGGCACGCCGTTTGGGCACCGTGCGCGTATCATGCCCTGCGCACGGTGCGGCGACGTGCGCGGCGTGCGCGGCAACCGGTCAAAGCATTAAATATTGCTTCTCCTTAGGCCACGAGGGACACCGGCTGGCGCCGGCAGCGCAACGCGCAGGGGCCAGGGCACTGTGTGCGTGGCTTCAAGCACCCCAGCAAGTGCACCCGCTTGCGCCCCCCCCCCCAGGCACGGTGCTCGGCTCCCGAGGGCGGGAGTCGCCCTGGGGCTCATCAGAGGATGAGCCGCCGCGGGCGCGGCGGCGCGTGCTGCCGCCGGCAGTGCTGGGGCGGAGGCAGCGGCCGCCACGCGTCGGCTCCTCCTCCTCCGACAAGCCGCCGCGCCGGAGGCCCCCTCCTAAGGCTGGGTCATCTCTCTCTCACTCTTCCCGGGACTCCAACCCCCACCACCCACGGGGGTATGCGGGGGGGGGGGGCGGGCGGCGGGGGGGTGGGTCATCCACAGCCACAGTCCCAGCCACGGGTGACCAGCCTCAGTGGCTCTGGCCTCATATCTCCTCGGGGGCGGTGGTTGCGACACCCCCGCTGGCTACGTCGTCGGCCACAACCTCAGTGCCCCCCCCCCCCTCCAACTGTGGGCGCATCCCGCGGCGGGGGCGGGGGGCAGGGACAGGGGCGCGCAAGCCTTGCGGACGTTTTTGGCTCCATCTTTTCCGCGCTCATTGATGCGGCGCGGGCGGATGGGGCTCAGGGTGGCCCACCCCGGGATCGCCAGCAGCGAGGAGCTGCAGGGTGGCTACGGGATGGGCAGGGTCAAGGTGCCTCCCCACCCCTCAGTGATCAGAGGCAGCAGGATGCTGCAGGACAGGGTCTGGGGCAGCGGGGTGCTGCAGGGCAGGGTCTTGGCCAGCAGGATGCTGCAGGGCAGGGACTGGGGCAGCAGGATGCTGCAGGGCAGGGACTGGGGCAGCAGAATGCTGCAGGGCAGGGTGTGGGGCAGCAGGATGCTGCAGGGCATGGTCTGGGGCAGCAGGGTGCTGCAGGGCAATCTGTGGTGCACGCACAGGGGCAGCCAGAGGCTGCTGCACTGGGTCAGGGGTGTCAGGGACAGGGTCAGGGTCGGGGACAGGGTGGTCCTGTGCCTCCCCCGGGACGGCGCAACCCCCCCCCCCCTTCGTGGGGGGGGCAGCACAGGCGCAGGAGCTCGGCAACTGCGAATTCGGGGGGGCAGGGCAGCGCGTGGGGCAGACCGTCAGGGGCACCCCTCGCAGCGCAGGGGTGCGGCAGCCCGTTTGCCGCCCCGCGGGGGGGGGGGGGCTCTTGAGCCTTGTCTTCACTCGGCAAGTGCAGTCATGGGGACGGGGGGGCGCCCAACCCCCCACAGCCGCACCTGCACCTACGGGCGCGGATGGGGGAGCGCACAGCCCGGGGTCGGGGCAGGGTCGCTCCTCAGAGGATCCCACATAGGACGAAGGCCTGGGTCCTTCCGTCGCGCCGCGATACACTGGGGGGGCGGGGGGGGGTAAGGGCCTTATATATCTATATACAGCTGTATATAGATGAGCTCTCACCCGCTAACCCCCTGATCCCCTCAATCGCACTAGCGTCCAGGACTTGAAAAGGCGAATGCCTCCCCCTCCCCATTGGACCCCTGCGACACCACCCACCACTCCCCCGGGTCCAACTCCTCATCCCAATCCCCCAACACCGTCACTTGGCTGCCGGTCCCCCCATTGCCCCCCTCCGCCCAAGGGACATACCGGGTGTCCCCCACAACCGGAACATTCCCATAGGGGTCCCAACCCCTTTCTTGCATAGGGGGGGGGCGGGGTTTTTGGGGGGGGGGTGGCTTTGCCCTTGCCCTTGGCCTGTGGCTTGGCCTTGGGCTTGGGCTTGGGGGCTTGGGGGTGCGCCTCTTCGTCGCTACTCTCGAAGTGGCGGGGGCGGGGTTTTTTCTTGGGGGCCTTGCGGGGGGTTTTGGGGGCCTTGGGGGGGGGTGTCTTCCCCCCGCTGCTGCTGCTGCTGCTGCTGCTGCTGCTGCAGCTTCTGCTGCTGCTGCTGCCATCCCCCCCCCCGGTCCTGCAACCTGGCCCAGCCCTTGAGCTGCGGGTCCATGCCCCCCGCACTCGTGCCCGCTTCCCACCTACCCAAACCCTCCAGCACCGAGAGGGCCAAATTGGGGTTCGCCCCCAACATCCGGCTCAACTCAGTGACCCCCACGAGGCGCGTCCGCCCTCCACCATCGCGCCACTCCACGCGCACCCCGCGGGGGTCGCCTCCACATGTCTGCACGCTGACAACCTGAAGAGACAAACAAAATGCAGGTGCGTTTTAGCGGCGTTCTGGTCAACTGTTCTAGCGGCGTTCTAGCGGCGTTCTAGCGGCGGCGGTACGGCGGTGGCTAGATCAGCGCTAGAACGGTTCGCTCGATCAACGCTAGAACGCAATTGACATACCGTGCCTTGGCGGTCCAGGGCGGGGGAGATGGCCCCCAGCGCCTTGGCGAAGGCGTCCGCGGGGTTGGGGGGGCGCGGCTGCGGGGGGCCGCCAGCGGGGGTTGCGGCGGGCTTGGGCTTGGGCTTGGGCCGGGTGGCGATGCCGTGCACCACCCCGGCATACACCCCCCGGGTCGCCGCCTCGGGGCTGAAACCCCCGAAGTCCAGCAGCGCCGACCAGGTCGGCGTCCACACCCAGGCCTTCCCCACCCACTCAACCCCCCGCAAGCCCAGCCCCTGCCAGCAGTGGGCGATGAATCGCCAGTGGTTGCCCCCCCCCTTTTTCCGCTCGGGGGTGAAGATGTTGGTTTGTGCCAACTCAAACATCTTCACCCCCCTTTCGGGGGGGGGGGGGGGCAGCTCCCCCTACCGCTTGTTCCCCTGCCCCGGCAACTCACGTTGCCACCCCCACGACCCCTCGACCACCCCCAGGCGCAGGGGCTTGTCCAGGTCGACAGCCCCCTCCCCGTCCACCCATACCCACCGCCCCGCCCCCAACACCCGGTGGTGCACCCGCACCAACGAAAACCGGAGAGTCCATACCGGACACTCCGGGGCGACGAGGAGACGGGTGTCCATGTTTGGAGGGTGGGGGCCAGCCAGGACTGCAGGGTCCCATGGCAGGTCCTGGAGGGTCCCCGCAGCCCTCGACCCCATCAACCCCCTGCGCCAGTCGCTCGTCCCCCCCCCCGCCGGCGCCGCCTCCACCACCTTGGTCTCCTCCTCCTCATCCTTCACGCTCGCCTTCTCCTCCACCTCGCCATGCACGTCCACCTCCACCACCTCGTCCACCTCCTCGTCCTTCACCCTCCCCACCAGCGCCGCCAACTGCCTCTCGCACTGCCTCACCGCCCGCTCGAACCCCTCCACCGCTGCCGCCTTCTAACCCTAACCTGGGTCGCCGCGTCTCGTAGCACTAGATCGTTCTAGCGGCGTTCTAGGCAGCTGTTCTAGCGGCGTTCTAGCGACAGTCTAGCGGCCGATCGTGCTGCCTAGATCAAGACTAGAACGATTCCCTAGATCACCGCTAGAACGCACAGCACGAAATATACCTGCCTCACCAGCTCGTCCAACTGCTCCCGCGTAGCCATCTTGGTGTGCAAAAGTCTGGTTACGGGAAGCCTGCACATGACCCTGGCCCCTCCTTACCTCCATGGCATCCCTGCCCGAGCATGGCACTTGCGACCGTGGCCCCCCATGCACAACCCACGACACGTCAAAGTACGCAAACAACCATGTCATGCATTGCGCTTGCACATTGGCCTCCCTGTGGATGGCCGACAATTGACGACCCGACACCTCGTCCACCCCCTCCACCCGACAGCCCCCCCCCCCCCCCCCGGTTGCTGTGCTCGTCATGACCATGTTTCAGAAAGCGGTTAATGCTTTGTCACCGGAGAACACAGCCAGGCCAAAAGGCTTAATGTTCTGCAACATGGTATCTACATCTTGCTCAAGGCTTAGTAGATACCATGATGCTGTTCCAGCAGTGCAGCGTCGCCGGAAATCGCGCGCAACAGCAGCACAATTCAAAGGGTTAGGGCCCTGATATGTACAATAGAGGGCCTGCAGCAGGTCCCACATGTTCGCGATGGCCTTGTACTTGGCCATGCTTGGCCTAATGCCGAGGCACTTAGCAATATCCGGCCATGCGTCAAAAAAAATTGGCCGTCTCCTCCCCATCCGGGGATGCTGACCCATAAACGCTCCAACCTGCACGCCTCTCCGACAGGAGAACTTGCAGGTCTCGACGCAGCGCAGGGGTGACCAACCTAGCCTCCCGATCGACAAACTCCCCCAACAAGCGGCCCATGGCCATTGTCAAGTGCAAAATGCACAAGACGCCCCAGGCACGTGGCAATTTCAAAATGGGCTGCGTACTGCAGCCGGCGGCTTGCAAGGATGGCGTCCTAAGGAGGAAGGCCGTATAGTTGGCCGCATCACCCTCCATGGTCCGGGGGTTAGCACTACCCTCCCAAGTCTTCGTTGGGGCATTCCATATGCCCTCATTGAACATGGAGCCCACTTGGGGGTATGTGGACACCCCGATCACCCGTCGCGTCCACGGTTGATCCCCCCCGAGGATCACCTTTGCCTCCTCCTTGGAGGCCCCCCATTGGACCAGCCCCGTGTCGATGATCTCTTGAATCACCTAAACACGAGACATGGGGGGTGGTTAATTTCGTTCTAGTCTAGTCCAATCTAGCGTCTAGCGAGCGGTGTTTGAGGCCCAATAGATCAAAACTAGAACGAGTGAAATGCACTAGGTGAGAGGACTACCTCCCAATTGCTCTTCCACAACGTCCCACGGGTCTCCATGGCCTTGTGATCGCAATTGGCCATGCTCAACACCCAAAGGCCCGCTGGGGAGCGGGCCGAGCGCTCGAAGTGGGCCAACGAGATGGTGAGTTGGGTCCAATTGCCCCCGGCCACGGGGTAGGCATCTCCCCGGACGATAAACGTCAATGGGAAGGTGCGGTTGATTGACCGCACCAAGCCCGGCCGGGAGAGGATGTATGTGACCCATGAGGCGAAGGGCCATGAGATCCCGGTGGCCTTGGGCAACACTGTGGCAATGGGGTTGTCCAATTGCACCGGGGCGACCAACTCCTTTCCAACGGGCTTGGAAAGCCCGCTCGGTACAAATTGGCCGCGAGTAGGGGCCACTAGGGACGGTGCGGTGATACTCCAACTTACGGAGCGTGTAGAGCTCCGAGAGGGTCCTCCACGACGACTTGGGGGCCCTCATGTTGAGCACTAGTGCACACATGGCGGTGGGGGGAAGTAGGGAGGCGGTGTATGCCTCAACGGCGGCCTTGCACTCCTCACCCGTGGTTTGGGTAGAAATGGCGGAGTCCACATGTTGGACGGCGTTGTTGAATTGCCGCCGTGCTAGGGGGCATGATAGCGCCCACGTGGCCAAGTAATGGCCCACCCGCTCATCCTTGAGGCTTGGGGCCCCACTCAACTCCCGTAGTGCCTTGGACAAGAGGGAAGTATCCTTCCCGCATGAGGAGGGAGCAAGGGGGGTAGTGGCGGGGCGTTTCATTGCAAAGAAATGTGCAATATCTAAGCGGGAAAGAAGGAAGCATGGAACAATGCACGACGGACAATAGCAAGCAAGCATGCACGCACGCACGCACGGAACAGGGAAGAAATTGGGATATGTTGGTAGACATTATATCGTTCTAGTATTGATCTAATCTAGGCTAGAACGTTCTAGCTAGAGCGTTCTAGGCTAGAACGAGATTGTGTTCTCTAGCGTGTACCAAGGAAATGAAGATCTTTTACGCACTCCTGAAAATGTGATTCGGAGCAAGCTATGCCCCCTGTCACGTAGACCAGTTCCTATTGGGACACCCGTTGCTTTACGGTGTCTGGCACCCATATAAGTATTCTGTGGAAATAACCTATATGGCATTTGCCCCTATTATTCAATTTCTTGAGCAGGGTTGGGACCTGAAGGCAAGAGCTGTGGTGCCCATGGGTCAAACTGCGTCACATGGAAAAAAACCATTGTTGGTTTGTTCCGGGCCACGGCTGCTAACAAAGCACGGCTGGATAGTACTACCCGGGTCCTTATGAGTAATCTTGCTGAGTTGTCTGATGCTCAAAGACTGGGTCCAAAATGTCTGTTCGCCCTGAAGGCCCTTTTATACTCGTACTGCCCAGCACTTCTGGCACTAGGGGGTCTTGTGCGTGAATGTAACCGGAACGGTCGACTTTGAATTCCAGTGCAGCTGCAAAAGAATGCATTGGAATGAGTACTGTCTTGATGATGAATGTCATACCTTCTGAAAAGTGGCTGAGCACTGAATACCTGTGTACCAATACTGTAGCACTGCATTTCCGGTCCAACTGGCACACCCGGGCACTTGGTTGCCTGTTTTCTGAGGAGTACGGCGAAGCAATGCTTAGTTGCCTAATCATGCGGTCAAGGGAGGTTGGTAATGCCCAGTCAGTGCAAGAAAAAAACCGATATTTTTTATAAAATTTTACCTCTCCCCCCCACACCTCCATGAGAGAAAAAATGCCAGGGTGTCCTGACGCAGAAGTCTATGGACAAGTACACAAAGCACGTGCGTTTGTTGATTCAGAACATATCACATGCCTGGTTCCCCATTGCTGTCCTGGAAGAGGATAAGTATGTGGTCAAACGTCTTGATGAAGCCCCCCACATGCAATTTCCGGGAGTGTTGTCGCGTACAATGGTTATAGAGCAGCAATTTTTGAGCCTTGTTCGGCATAGCCTACGGTGTCTGATTGCCAAGACTAAAATACCCAATGGTATTCAGGATTTTCTTAATGCATACAGTCCGAAACGCTCCAATGTTGATCAGAGGCAGCTAAGTGCACACTACCAGAGTATCAACACAGCCGGTGGTAACGCCCCAAAACCAGCCGCCAATCCCCCGGGGCGCGGTGTGCCGGTGCCCCTCCCCCCAGACCCCCCCCCAAAACCCCCCGCCCTCCACCCCATGCCTGCTGCTGTACCCGTGGTAGATGATCTCAATTTTGTTGACAGAGCCAGTGAGGGCCCAGAAGGGTTGCGCAGCCACTCGTCCCTGGAAGTGCTTGATGAGGAAGAGGAGTTGGGAGGGAGTACACAAGGTTGGGACTGATTGCACTGTGTTCTATGCTATTGTGCTTCCAGGTGGGCGAGATTTCGCCCAGGCGCCCGACTTTGATGATTTTGAGCCTCGTATTATTTTAGAATTGCCAGACCTAGGCGAAATTTCGCCCAGCTTTCCAGTCGATGTGAATTTGGTTTCCTTCGGCACTGTATCATCCCCGTTGAACGGCAGTTTGTGTCTTTGAACCTGGGTTCTCCAAATTTGAACTAATTTGGCTAATATCTCTGTCTGAGCACCTGGATATCACCATGTCTGCACTCTGCACCTGCTGTTTTGTTACCTTCCACCAATGTCTTCTATGGAAATCTCTCAAAATGTTGGTACACCGCCCGAAAACCTGGCCAATGATGTAGATCATCTTAGTGGAAGTGAGGGAACTCCTGCTGCTGAAGCCCCCGCACCAGAACCACAGCCCAAACCAGCCGCCAAACCGCAGCCAAACCCGAAATTCAAAGGAAAAGCAGAAATCAATCGGGCAGATTACCTCACTTCCACAAAACGCATTCGTGTGCGATGGGATGAGATCCTGATTGATAGACACCGCTCTGAAGGCCAGTTTCGTGGGCTGAACCCCGACCGAGTCCAAGCCCGCTATGACGATTTATTACGGGCACCACCACCTGATTGTATTGACGATTTACTTTTGGTACCTAGCGTGCGTATGTTCTGCCCTGTCCTGTTTCGATTCCACTCGATGTTTACTGCCATTTGATTTTATCTTGTACTGCCTGTTACCTCATGTACAGCTGGGTTTTGGTATGCCATGGGGGGTTAGCACCTCTACACGGCTGCTATGCAACATCGCAAGCACAAGGAATCCAAAAATCACCCCACTGCCTACAAGGATCAGAGAGTGTGAAGGCTTTGAGGTTAGAAGAGACACTCCTTTGCCCATACGAAGAAAGCTAGCAGAGCTTCATCAAGTGCAGACCACAAGCAGTAGTGTGTCAACAACCACTCAGCGGATGGCACTCCTACTAGAGCATATTGCGGAGGATCCAGATGCCCCCCTGCTCACCCATACTGAGAACATGTTGGCTTAAATTGGTATTACAGCTAATGAAGGCAATGTGGTGTGTTCAACGTTTCGACTGTATCCGTTATACATTACTGTAAGCCTGTATTTTTACCTGTCCGTTGCTGTCTTAAGGTCACTGTAGCCAAGCCTTGGGCAGGGTTGGGCAAGCTTGTCAAATTCATTGGGCAGCCAGCTGTTGACGCAGTCTATGGGATGGAGAAGCGGGATGTTGAACCGGCGCTTGGGGTTTTCAAAGAGTGCGAAGGATTGATGCCACACAGACTGTCAAGCGTTGTCCTCTACATGTGGGGTACTAAAAGCTCGGTACTGGGTATCAAACGTGAAATAAAGTTGGCCACAGTTCATCAGTTGTGGAGTTGGCATCTGCTCCATCCGGATGCAGTCACTGAGGGGTTTCTGCACGAGTCCAGGGGTATGCTGACTTATTCTGCATTATTTTGCACTCTTAGTGGTAGTGATTTCGTCGTCTTTATTTAGTTGCTGACGTTGAGCTGGGCGAAATTTCGCCCAAGGCCCTCGATTTTCGTTCATAAGCATACCATTTTTCAACTGCCTCATTTGTGTCCTGTGTATACCCTTTGCAGCAAATCTCGGTACTGTGACCATGTACAAAGAACAATGTCGTATTATGGCCCATATCCGGGTCGTGCATGGCAGCTGGTTTTGCAGTCCCGAGTCACCTTGGCCACCGTGGGCTTCTGTTGTCAAGGCAGTCTTTTGGACCTCCGACCCCTACCAAGGGTTATGTGACAGGCTCCGCAAGCCCCGTGTGACACCAAGCATTGAAAAGGCTGACGGTGGGCATATGAGTCTTAAGTTGGGTGCTACCATTATTCAGACAAACACAGGTAAGGTTCTGAACTCCCTTTGTGGGCAGGCTGCTCTGTTCCCAGCTTTATTAGTGCACTGCCATTTGTCTGCATCCTGATTGAGGTCCCACGTATGTGGACGTTGGCCCTGCACAATATTGTGGCACAATTTGTATTCAATGGTATTTTGGTCGCAGTCACTGGTGAGACTGCCGATGTTCGGGCAGTGTGTGTGTGTTAGCAACCTGAAAGCTGCCTGTGCTGAGGAAATTTTCCATGCCGATGTATGTGTGTACAACCTGTCCAAGCCATCAGCACTGTACAGCATGGGACAGACTGCTCTTGCACTGTGTAGTCCGCACCAGTTTTCTGCACGCCTACCTCGATATCTTTCTTATATTCAGGGCCTCCTGACGACTGCCATTCCTGTCGAAGTGTTCTGGTATTTGCTGTATGCTTTGGATTTGATTCAGCAGAATTGTACATGCGTAATGGTTTGCACATAGCAACCGGATTTTTCTGCAGCCCTGTCCATTCAGAGCATGTTTCCTGTGAACATTGCAGGGGCCTACTTGTTTGAGGAGTAGTCTATTCCTGAGTCATTTGTTACTCATTTGAGGGCTGCTGTGTCGAACTGCGACACTGTGGCACCAATCCAGTGGGACCGAGTGTGTGAAGACCTTGCAGATGGGTTTCCAGTAGATTGTACGGGAAGGAGGTATGTAGAGCAAGAAGACGAGGCCACCCAACCACAGGAAGAGGACGGTGAATCCCAGAAACGCCCCCCGCCCCCAAAGGCAACCGGCAAGCAGGGGAACGGCACCCCCGCCAAGGCCAAGAAATCAAAGGCTGGAGCAAGGCCCTCACAGCAGAGCCCCAAGCCTGGAGCAAAGCCTCCAGCCAACAAGGCGCTGGGCACGATTGCGGCCCACTTCACACCGTCACAGCAGACATAGAATGGACGTGGTGCCACTCGTAGTGCTAATAGTGAGATGCGTGGTGACCAGGAAGCACAAGCAAATGGTGGGCATTTTCCTAAGCGACTTCGGAGTCAAAAGACGCTTCTACGACCTAGTGAGGGTCTAGTGAATATCATCAAGGGCTTACTGGTCTGGCCACATAATTGTATGTTGTTGTTCTAGTACTTTTAAAATCTGCAACTGTTGTTCTTGTTCGTTGAATAATTTTTCGTGCTGCTGTTGCAATGGGCAAATGCTGGATTGTTGGCAGAACACATGTGTATTCGGTAGCACGACTACATGCAAGTGCATGTCAAAAAAGAGGAATTAGGGTCCCTTCAGGTGGCAACTGGAATTCGAGTGTATGGTATTGAAGTGGGATAATGCCTTACGCCTGCGATGACGCCTAGCGGGTCACCAGCAGATTGCTCATTTATCAGGAAAAGGGTCTTCTTTGAGTGAGCGGCCAGTGCTTCTGATGGAGAGACTAGAGGGGCTAGATAATGCCGATTGGAGTATGACCAATGTCTGGGGCGTGATGCTTGAGGAGGCTGGACAAACGCCTAATGAAGGAATTTTGGTATGTTTTTTGTCTTGTGCTGCTAAGATCCTAATTGTTGCATCGATTCAATGTACCTCAATTTCTCCCAGATTCTGTTGCTCAAAGGTGGGTACCTCTGGCTAGAATGCTTGATACCTGTGGGTATAGAGGAATCGACTTCACCGGTTTCATTCAAGCCGCCGGAGGGACTCGTTGGATTTGGCGGAGGGTGGCCTGGTACCTCAACGTTGTATTCGTGCAGCACCGAATTCCGTAAGGTCTTGGATTAAAAGGATGCACTTTTTTTTACCGAAATTGGTCTCCCTCCAACGGCCGTATCTCGGCACCACCGGGTTGTGGGGAGCTAAGCCTTTTTCTTTTCGAACCTTGGAGCCGGCAGGAGGTAATGCTGCTTGAGTTTAGGCCACATGAATCTTGGTTGCCTGGCATTTTCTGTCGGGCCAGATGAAAATTGGTCGCATTGCAATTTCTGTGGCTAGTCGCCCGCGTTTGGAAATTTGCCGTTTTTCCCCAACTTGAACCCTTCGCCAAACGGCCAAATCGGATCACTTTTTCGAACCTCCAAACGCTATATGGATCGTTTTTCAATGCCGTTCACAAATTTGCACTCGGATTCGGATTTCTCGAAATTTCGTTTTGTGCGATTTTTTTTCGGATCCTACGATTTCGCCGGGGTTTCGAAAAAAGGGCTCCAGTTACGGTGTAGGCCTCAGCCTTGCCATGCACCAACGTAGGGCCTGTTGCTCCCCAATGTCTTTCTACATGAGCAACACTGCTGAAAGGTCTGCTGACAGTATAATTGCGGGTGTCGACCATCGGGCGCGGCGGGGCCCCTTCCCCGCCGCGAGTACGGGAGGGAGCGCGGCATAGACCCGCGGCAGCAACTAGGACGAAAGCACACCAAGGCACACCAAGACACACAAACTTGCTGGCACCGAAACAGACCACCCTGCACCAAAACACACCAAGCAGCACTGGAACAGGCGGAACCAACACCAAAACAGCGCGTGGAATCAGGGGTGCAAATGACCTAAACTTACCCAAATTGAGGTAAACATGTTACTTTCTTGACGTTAACATATGAACCTTTTCAAATATAAAAAATTGAAAATTAACATATTGGTGTTAATCTACGTCTCTAGGGTGCATTACTGCCAAGTAACTTGGAAACAGCTTTGTGGCTACACACACCATGCCATATGGGTGTAACACTGAAAAAGAGTGTGCATAGGTAGGGTGTGATCATTAGCAAAGGTGTCAATGCATTCATAGAGTGATGTCACTCCAAATTATCAGACAATCGGTGCAATAGTCATCTCACTCTGAGGTATTAGTGCAAATAGTCCAATCCGCCCATGAGAGCATGAGGAGTAAGCCCCCCCGCCCCTGCGGAAAGTGTGTAAAATGGAGTCGGCCCAAGTGGGTGGGGTCCAAGGGGGCATTGGCGCACACTAACATGTCCCTTTGAGCGGGCCGCGCATCCATTTCATCTTCACTATCACCAATTATTTCACCAATTAACGAACCCATACCATGAAAGTATTCATCAACGGCATCGAATGTGTTCTGCGTGTCGGTGTTCAATTTCTTGGCATTAGTCACATCTTCTGCGAGAAATTCCAATTTCCTTTCCTTCATTGCGGTGTAGATCATTTTGGGCTCCAACTGCAAGAGTTTCCTTGATGGTTTGAGTCCCATCTCGAAATGTATTGACAGATTTTTGAAAGCCATGGATAAGAACTCACATAGTTTGCAATGCGCCGATTCCTTGGATATCAATGCCCTATCCGCCATGAGGTGTTGTAGGCAAGGTTTCTTCAAGACGGCGGGAACGGACGCAAAATTTCATCTTGGATTCTTCATAGGAGATGACACGGCAGCGGTAATAACTCGTGATTCAAACCTTGTCTTTGTTGGTTTTCTCCCTCGGTTTTTTTGCCGTTTCCAAACTTGAAATCAAAGCAAAAACCGTGTGTAGTCAACACTCACAAATTTGTGCTATAGCGACGATGATGGAATGTCCCAATGTTCCGAGTTTGATGAATTTTGGAGTCCTTGACATGTTTTGCCAACATGCAAAACCCAAAGCCCAAAGTCCAACATGCGGTAGTACAAGTGATCGCCAAGCTGATTTTTGTAGAGTGACTCCAAGCTGATTTTTGTCGGGTGACTCCAAGCGGTGTTGGGGCCGATGTGAAAGCTTATTGGGCCCAAAAGGCCCCTCTTCAGCACAACGTTTAGATAAACATACAATGATCACGTGTGTTCATGTTGACTAAGCAAAGTGAAGCCACTTAGTTCTGCTACTATGCTAAATACACCACAAACCACCCTCTGCAATAAAGCACCCAGTGTGGGACTTAAGCAAGGCCCACACGGCGGAGAAAAATATTATACAAATGATGATATCTCGTGCTATTTATAGGACAACATCAATTAAGACACTTCAGCGCTGAGCGCACGCTTCGTGAACATGCTGAAAGTGCACTTGCGATTTGGTGCTGGTCTTAGTGTGGCAAGGAATTTTGCTCCATGAATGTAGGGGACACAAGCAGAAATGCGTGACATGATGCATGACAAACACATATTTATACTACTGTGATGTGGTGCGCGTGGAGCAAAATTTGGTTGTCAGACAAACCACAGTCACACCGGGTCCCAGTGGTTGGACAAGGCGGTGCTTGCGCGCAACAAGCCGTACCAAAAAAAATGAAGGTCGCCGAAAACCTGCCCATACCTCACCCGAAGCACAATTGTGGTAATAGGAACCTAGAACACAATGTGCAGGCAAATTTCCGCAAGTTCCGGAGGTCCTCACTGCCCATTAGGGGCACTAGAAGCTGCGGAATACAAGCCCTTTCCAACCTTGCGCCTCATCTTAAACAATTACGCATGGTTCCCCTTTGGGGCAGGCTTTGGGGCAGGCTTGGCTTCAGTTTTTGGAATGTGTTTGGGCTTCCTATTCCTTGGGACAAAATTGTCATCAACAATATCTTTGGTGAAATAAAGCTTGCCATGCTTTGGAAACCCACTTCCCAAATTGTGCATGCGAAGGGTGGACGGGATGTACGTGACAACCAAGCCAAGAGTAACGACATTAGTCATGGCAAAAAATCACATCAAGACAAACAGCCTTCGGTTGCATTACCAAGCATAATGTTGTTATGAGCGGGAGGAATCATCCCAAAGATGACACAGCTCACATATCCCTCCACAATTGGCACATAATCAGTTCTGCTGGGTTTGTGCCCATAAGAATTGTGGTCAGAACAACAACGGTCAAACCGGGTCCCACTGCTTAGACAAGGTGGTGCTTCCACAAGGGGCATCAAGTTGCGGATACTTGGCTGACGCATACCCCCGGGTTAGAGGCATATGATGATCGCTCCAAACCAGTGCCGAATGTTGCCTTGAGTTCACTGCTACACCCCAGTTATCAAATGTCCCTTGGTATGTCCCTTGGTCTAGTTGGTCAGCTGATCCCCACCCTTAGCAATGGTGAGACAAGCCTCACAACAACCTTGGGCGTTTGGGTGAGAATAAATGAGGGTTCAGCCCCTCTCCCACAAATTCATCTGACACACATAAACCACCCGATCGATTGCAGTCGGTGTCATATGTGTGTGGCATTTCCGTTAGCCCCAATTGCTCCCAAAATTCTGTCACAGCTTTTGCCTCCATCACCTTGGTATGCGAGTCGCGCCAATTTGACAATCCATGCATCTGCCCGCTCATTTCCCTCCACCCCGACGTGCAACGGAACCCACTGTACAGACACACTGTTCCCCAGCAGCCGCCACTTGTCCCAAAGGTCTGTCCACCCAACAACCAAATGCTTCGGCAAACGATGTGGCCTACAACATCAAGGAAAAGAAAGATGCGATGTTGTCGTGCATTTTCAAAGCAAAGCAAATTACAAGGACATGTGGGAATCTTGCTTACAACAAATGGGAGAGTTTCCAATCGTCCAAGACGGAGAAACAAGCTCTCACGATGGAGAATTTGCACACCAAACAAGAGGTTGAGGAAGCCTTTGCACGCAAGAAGGATTAATGTATTAGCTCCGCTCCAATGACGATCATGGAGATGAACCGCTAGGTGGATATGCTTGTAAAAGCTGTTGGAGGACCTGGTATTTCGCACAAATACAAAAAATGTGACGCAAGATTCTCGTGCGCAAGACACAAGGAGTGGTCATCAAAAAGGAAGGAATCGGCATCAAACGAAAGGCGGAAGAATCTCTCGCAGGAGCTCAAGCAAAATAGCCAAGTTGCACCACTCCAAGAGGTCCATGAGTGCACGGAGTTCCAAGCGCGCTCAAAGCGCAAGGACGTCAAAATCATCGAAGGGAGAGAAGAGACAACGATCCACGGACAACAAGATCAAAAAGCAATACTCCAAAATACAAAGACGAGGGTCCGGTCAAAAGAGTGGCGCCGGCAAAAGCGCCAAGAAATTGAATGTCGGAACAATGCGAGACTGGTTGCTTTGGAAGGTGACACTATTGACCCCTTCCCACCCCATTTGAATTTGTGTTAAGCGTGGGCGCGAAGTTCATGCCGTTTCCACCCATCACCAAATTCATTCGCACAAACGTAGGCCCCATTGTTGAGGAGTTTAGTGATCTTAAGCGCCGGTTGTATTTGAGTGCATATTTTCATTTACCGCACTGTAGTGGTGAGAAGACTCCTACCTCTACCCGCATCCGCAACCTAACAGCCAAATCCGGAATTTTCCAAAGACTAGGTGAGAGATACCACAAAATACACAATGGGGTTGAACATTATAAGGACATTGCTCTCATGACACTGAGCAGTGTGAATGAAAAGGTGGCTGAACAACCTGGTGTCAAGCTTGCCCCCCACTCTTTCTCCTCTTTCCTCAAAGAACATGTGGGCATTGGAGGGGATAAGGATGGAACATCAATCGTAATGTCCCTGGAAACGTACAACAACTCAACATGCAAACTATCTCCCATGGTGTTCAGGTATACCAAAAAAATGGGGGAGATAGATGAGCGTCACAAATGGGAGTCCGCTGCCCTTTCGTGGCACCGCGCCTTACAGGAATTGGTGATTGGATTTTCCCCCTCTCCTCAACTTGGTAAAACTCTGTCGGAGTTCTTCTATGCTTCTAGGAACAAGCCCTCTCTCTCATGTTTTAGATTTTTGGTGAAAACCCACCACAACATTCGCCTCAACACTGCCGGGGGTTGGGCGTCACGTCTGCTCGTGGGACTCACACGCTGGGGGACTAGTGTTTCTCTGTTAAGCGGTTTGTGGACCACACAGACGTCGTCGATGAAACCGACGATAGGCATAGGAGGGAGTGAAGGGGCAAGGCGTACGGGGGGTGGTCAGCTCATACGCACGTAGAGTGAGGGTTGCCCAAAGTTGGGTGGCGTTGGTGCCCATCGCCCATCCCAATTTCTGCAGGAAAACCCCACCCCCTCATTCAGAAAAACTAAATGTCTATAGACCACATTGAGTAGACAATGTCCAATGGTCAACTCCCTGTCGTAATCAAAATAACAAAAGAAGAACTCATTCTTGAACCTGGATATCTAGACCACAGCCGAACAACAGTAATATTCTCTTTCCTCTTGGGACAGACGCGCAAGCTCTTAGGGGGGTAAATCCTGGATCCATTTGGACCAAAACTTGCATGCAAAGATGGTGTTGTCCTAGGTGATTTTGGTGTACAGCGCTGAAAAATCGAGCGTGGTGCACAGGTACGTCGGGGGAGAGGGGGCTTGTGTACTTCAAAGGTACACACACCTGTACCTATATTCCCTGGGTGCCAATCTGCCAATGGCAACAAAATCTACCTAGATTACAGCAGAGTGCATATGCTACATGCGGATCTGCAGTGAAGAACACTTTTACTGAAGTGTCTTAATTGATGTTGTCCTGTGAATAGCACGAGATTTCACTATTTTTATAATATTTTTCTCTGCCGTATGGGCCTTGCTTAAGTCCCACATTGTTCATGTTGACCAAGCAAAGCAAAGTCGGTGAGTTCTGCCACTATGGTAATTACACCACATACCACCCTCTGCAATGAAGCGCTCATTTTTTTGCCAACAGGGGCTGCGTTCATGTTTTTCATTTGGGTCACACCCAAGGCAGCATTCAAGAGACCCCTATATTTCCAACTCCTCCAAATCTGCCCTGTGTCGGTGTGAAGGGCATGATTGAACGAAACGTGATCATTGTATGTTTATCTGGACATGTTGTGCTGAAGAGGGGCCTTTTGGGCCCGATAAGCTTTCACATCGGCCCAGACGCCGCTTGGAGTCACTCTACAAAAATCAGCTTGGCGATCACTTGTACTACCGCATGTTGGACTTTGGGCTTTGGGTTTTGCACGTTGGCAAAACATGTCAAGGACTCCAAAATTCATCAAACTCGGAACATTGGGACATTCCATCATCGTCTCTGTGGCATAATTTTGTGAGTGTTGACTACACCGGATTTTTGCTTTGATTTCAAGTTTGGAAACGGCAAAAACACCGAGGGAGAAAACCAACAAAGACAATAGGTTTGAATCACTGTTTCTCATGAGCAATTGTTGTGAACTGCACATGATTTATTCGCTCATTTTTAAGAAGTGGCACAGATTTTGTCGCCCCAGAATTTGTAGGTTCATATTTTCCCCTGCACGGAATATCCCCCCCCCCCCCAGGTAGTTACTCAGAGCAAAGGTCGAGCGGGCAAGGAACTGACTCTGAGACCAATTGCCCTCGCATATACCTTTGAGGACACAAACTCTTCACTATCCATCTCCATTTTCATTGGCACGATACTTCCAAATTGCATCTTTCGTTTGGGGCGAAATCTAGACCAGAACTCACAACGGTCCAAGGGGGAGTACTTGTGCCGTGCACATGCCGCACGCTACCGTTGCGGCGAGTACACCCAGAAGGCCCTGATTTTTACCCCACAAAATGGCACCCAAGAAGAGCAACCCATTGGCGACGAGAGTTGTGTAAGCACCCCCCCCCAGAACAATATAATCAACTACTCTGCTGCTTATCCACGATGTAAAGCGGGCTTGTTCACATTATGTGTGTGCCAATTGGCCTGACCATTGGCAACGGTTTGGCTGCAGTAGCATCATGTTTAGATGGGCAACATAGTTGTGGATTTTTCTGTGCGGTCAGTAGGTGGCAAGGATTTTGATGCATGTTGCATTGGGTAGCTGCTTTGTGGAGATGGCAATGGAGTCTGTAGTTATCTCCTGCCAGGAGTGGTTTCCTATTGCGGTGCTCCGAGGTGAGGCTCTTCTGGTTGTGGCAAAGCAAAGCAAAAAAAAAATCGTCGTCGTTGCCTTGGTAGCAGCCCAGGGTCAAGAGTGGGTTCCCAAAGTAGATGTGCTTATCCATTGTTTGAGTGCAGTGTCTAAGGCCTGCCACACCCTTTGTTATGCAGCAAAGGCTGCATAATGCACAGACCGCAGACGCCACACACTCCCTCTATGTTCCATGATCTCAGAGATGCATGATCCAGGAATGACACTCCTCGACTGAGCACTGAGCAGCCCCTGAACTGCAGGTTTATGTCCCGCATCGCCTCTGTCCCCTTCAGCGCAGTGCTGCACGGAGCCTCATGCGGTCCTTTGGGTCAGGCCCACCCCTGCTTCTGGTCCTCAGTCTTGTCGGCTGCCTCGTTCTGTGGCCCTTTCAGCCCCACGACAGTCCCTTGGAAGCCCAGTTGCTGCATGTGACCCCCTCCATCACGGGGGGGCGCACTCCGGCAGCGGCCGGGCGTCTGGGCGGCAAAGGGCACCCCGAAGACACCATGAGGCCCGACAAAGTACTGAATACGAAAGGCGCACCAGCCGCGGCCAGGGCGCCATCAGACCGCACACTCTCTTTTGACGCCACCGCCAGACCCCCGACAGACGGCCCCGGACCGAGTGCTGTGGACTGTGACGTCTGGGAGTCGGTTGCGGCCCTGGGCCCGACTGACACTCACTGCCGGCGGTCCTACACGGAGGCCGACCACATTGTGATCGGGCGGTGGAACCCGTGGCCCACCCCCGCCAACCCCGGCCCTGATCCCCACCCTGATCACGAAGCAGACCATGACCTACACAATGACCGAGACCGAGACATTGACCGTGACGTCGACCCGGGCGCTGACCGAGACACTGACCCCTCTGACCAAGACCCGGACCCTGGCCACACCTGCGCCAATTGGACAGTCGTGACCCTTGCGGAAGGGGAGTTGATGCCCACACTGTGCGACATGACGCGGCACGGCTGGTGTGTGGTACTGGTCGCGCTTGACCAGCCGGCCCCCACGCCGCCGCCAGTGCCGCTGCCCCCCCACTGCCACTACCTGCGGCTCGGGGCCAGGGGGGCCGCCGCCCTTCCAGCCACAAGCCCTGCCCGCAAAATGCTTGGGTACGCCTTCGCCCTGCGCCGCGGGGCCCGCCTTATCCTCGACGCCTCCGCCGCCAACGCCCGCGCCCTCGCGCGCGCGGCGGCACCGCTGCCGGTGTGGGGGGAGCACGACGCAGCTGCAAGCTCCCACGACACGACGCGGCCCTTCCTCAACCCCAGCGCCCGCGACTTCTTCCCCAAGAACTGCTCCACCAATACGTTCCGGTGGGCCATGCGGCGCACAGGCGACTGCCTCGTGTTTTTGCGCCACGGGTCTCCGCACACGGCGCTGTCCGTACAGCAACTGATGCCCTCACCCCCAGCGGCCCCGGACCACGACCTGCCCCCGCCCCGGGACCCGACACGGCAGGCCCCCCCCGCCCCCACGCACTCCCTCCCCGTCTTCCCGCCGCACGGGACCCTTGTGCCCCTCAACGGCAACAGTACCGTCTTCTGGCGCCGTGCCTTCTGGGCACTGTGGCTTCCAGTGCACGCCTCGTCCCCAGCCGCCGCGGAGGTCCTGCGGGGGTACCTCCTGCAGCGCCTCATGTGGGAGGTTGGGGGGCGGGTGCTGTTTGTCCCTGGCGCACGGCTGGCCCCTCACCACCGGCACCTTGAGGCGGACCCAGAGCTGCGCGCGGCGCGCATCATCCGGGGCTGGCAGCCGCAGCGGCGTGCAGCAACGCTGTGTGAGAAGGCGGCCGAGCTGGTTGCAGAGTTGGTTGCGCGCTCGGTGCTGCACCAGGCGAATATCCTGAGTCTCCAGTGGTGGTGCACTCTACTGGAGCGGCTGGGTCTCGCTGAACCCCCGCCACCTCCCGCTGCGCCCTCTGCGTTGGGTGCTGTGGTGACAATGTCACCTGGAAACTCCCGTCTCAAGGCGTATATCAAAAGCTGGAGGCGGCTTACGTGGGTGACGAAGTATCCGGTTCTGATCTTTTGTGATCGAGACAAATTGACAGTGCAATGGGAGGAAGAGATCCGCAAAGCCGCGGGGCCCCTGAAGTTGTTCTTTTACACGGTGGACTACAATCTCAACGAAGACCTTGTGTACGGATTTGAAACACAGGTTTGGGTTGCGGTTTTGCGTGTGGCTGTGCTTTCGGTTTTGGCAAATACTGCGGATATTTATGCCCAATGACACGCAGAAGCTGCGGAAGAATTTGTGATGATTCTTAACCCTTTCACACTCCCCTGTTGAGCACAGAAAATCAGGCAACCCTGCACAGCAGCTTCCTCCCTGTGTGCACTGCAACAACAAGAACAACCACAGCACCAACACACCAATAGCAGCAGCGGCGGCGGCGGGGCTTGGTGCCCTGTGCCCTGCGTCCAAGCCCCTCATATCCCATCCCCAGTGTCCTGATCCGCCATGTCAAATGCCCTATACCTTGTGTCCGAGACTCCGATTGGACGACATCCAGTGACATCCCTTGTGCTCAAAATCTCGGGGATGGTCAGCCGTTCGGTATCAAACCCTGTGTTCGAAGTCTGGACCACAGGGCCTTAAGGAGTGTCTCAAGGGGTGGCCATACTCTTGGCGCCCGTCGAGGGGAACCTTGGGATCATGCAATTCGTCCCTGGGGCCATGGGTGTAGGTGACTGTGATCTTTGTAATGCCTACAGGGGGGGGGGAAATTTTAGTGCGGGAAGAAACCTGTCTGGAAAAATTTTTCCCATCATTTTTAACGATTGTGGCGCAATTTTTCGCATGCTATTTTTTGGACATCAAGTTCAAAATTTGTACCCTGTGCGGGGGGGGGGGGGGATGATCGGGGGAGGGGAGTGCAGAATTAAATACGTCATGTGGATGTATGGTCTGGTTCGATTCTGTATTGTCTGCTATGAATACTGCTGCAATCAACACAGGGTTCTATCCTTCAGGGCACTTCAGGCTGCCTACCACATGTAGTTGCCAGTTAATAGTGAGCGCAGTGTCAACTGACACTGTGTTCTCTGTAGGTCGCTGTTCGGCAAAGGCAGCTGCAGCCCAGTACCTGGATGAAGACGTCCACATTCTGTTGCACATCTTTTTCCAGACCGAACCCTGCACCTGCACCTGTACCTCTGCGTTGACAGCCTACAATGCAACGTTTTTTGGTGAACTCCTCTTTGGTGCGGTCACCTGATGTTCAGCGAGACCTAGAGAGGGCTGCACAAGCTGTCAAGGCCAAGCAAGCGCAGCGCAAATTTTTCAGTGGCGCCCATGATTAGCCCATGATTATCTGTGTCTGTAGGTACAGAGCTGGGGCAATAATGTATTTGATGTATGTTGTCATCTTTTTGTTGGCAATCTGTTTTCTGTGAACTGCCCGACAATGTTTCAAGAAAAATAGTGGGGGGCCACAGCAAAAAATACCCAAAAGGAATTGCAAAAAGATAAAGAGCAAGGCCCGAGGACTGCTAATTAGGGAGTTACGACCAGGGTCAGCGGCTGGGCGCAATCAGTGATTTGGATGCCACTTGCAGTGCGGGGAACTGCGTGGACCTGAGCAAACTAGACCCTCATCACAGCTTTTCCTCAAGTGGTGTCCCCCTCAATAAGGAGAGCCGACCTTAGGCCTTGCCCTGCACCATGGAAAGGGGTGACGCAATTTTTCCCATCACTTTTAACGATTGTGGGGGAATTTTTCCCCGGCGGAATTTTTCTGGGCAAAAATTTTCCCATACTAAATTTCCCCCCCCCCCCCTCTGTAGTTGGAAGACGTTCGGGATGTGGTCAAATAGCTTGCTGGCCCTGGGGTTCACATTGGGGTTTTTGTCCCCAGCAAGAGGCACGAGCTTGGCTAGGTCATCAAATGATACGTGAAATTGGTTGATAACATGATGCGTGTAGCAATGTATATGCTATGGCAGAGACCAAATACCCAGCTAGCTGATCAAAACAGTTTGGACGAAGAACTTGTGAGGGATGTTGGTTCCAAGCGGAGAAACTATATGGCATATAATGTGCTGCATGATGACGGGCAGCAATTTTTTTTTATGAATGCTCTTTTTTTTCCTATGATGATTCCCAGCTGCCTCCCTCGGGGCTTGCCCCGTAGAATCGGCTTTGCCCCGGGGAAAACCTGTGCAAATTATCTCCCATGGACGGCATTCGTGTGAATGTTGAGAGGCTTGGACCGTACTCAAGCCAAAAACGGTCAAAACACTGGTGCTTGGTGCTGGCCCGGGTTACTAGTTTCCGCTTTTCATCCAAGCTTACTCCAGACCACCATATACTTTGGAACAAATTTCAAAAAACATTCAACTGCCAAGAAGCAGCCCAAAAAAATAGCAACTCTTTGGGGGGGGGGGGGGCTGAAATCAAAATGTTCACGTGTACCCAAGATAGGTCTTGCGAATTGGTCACTGGCCTAAAAATAGCAATTTTGGGTTAGGCATCTCCGGTTAGAGGCCTTTGGCCTATGTAAAGAAGTGGGGCTCGAAGCTGGGCAAATGCGAGTTTTGCCGCCCTACCTCCCGGTCATGCCTCCTAGTCACACTCCTGGTCTGTGGTGTTTGGGGGCCAATAGGGACGAGCTTGTTGGGACGAAGTGTCTTCCATAGTCGCCATGCCATGCGGCCGTTGTGACAGCGGTCGTCGGGGGGTGGGCGAAGGCGCCGCTGGCACGCCTGCCCATGATGATTCTGCCTTAAGGTTAGCGTCAAGGGACACTGCGCCTAAAGGTGATGGTGCATCCCAGGAGTGTACTCCCCCTCCGGGTGGGGGGGGGCTCATCGCGGTGGGGGGCAGAGGTTCTCTTTTGATGGTTGGAGTGTTGGCCCTAAGTAGCATGGGATATGCTTTGAAAAGTTTCAGGCTTTTTGACAACCAATTGCAATTTTTGACCTATGCTGCCCCAAGCCACTATCTTTGCCAGTGAGCTAACATTCTTGATCCACGTTGACTGATCACTGTTTTCGCCAACCAATTGGAAATTTTCAATTGTATTCACTCCTAAACAATAACCTTGCCAACCAACCGGAACTTTTGAGTTGTGTTGCCCCCATGCCCAAGACCACTTTCCTTGTCAATGAATCAAATTTTTCAAGATGTGCGCATTCCTAACCTTGCGTATTAGTCAAAATCTGCGGGCTGTGTTGACTCCACACTATTCTCTTTGCTGGTCAACTACTCAAACAAAATCCTCAGTGTGTGCAAAATCTGCTACTATCTTCGCACTGTTGTTCGAATTTCGCATATTTGGCGGATCCCAAACCACCATCTCCGCAAATTTGGGACAATATCCAAACAAGTGAATTGTGTGCCCACTCTAAATCGAGTAAGAATACTATGGCTCGCACAACCTCCATGGGAAAGGCCATACGAAACCTCGAGGCGAGCAATGGCGACCAAGGCAAGAACTCAATGCACAAGATAGCACGTTCTGCTGCTAGTCTACCGCAAAACGGCTAGTATCGCCGTGCACGGCAATATGCTATGCATGGCAGCATCATGAGATGGAACATTTTTGCTGTGCACCCTCCATAAAATAGCTCGTGCCGCTACCCATGGCCTGAAGTTATGCAAATAAACCTTGTTTTGCCACGGAATGAGATGTAGTTAAATGTGTGTAGATTGGAGAACCAAAATAGTAGAGTTATCATGTCAGTGTTACAACACTGCCACTTTCCATGTATATTTGATGACACTTCAATCTCACTCATCTTCAATTGCTATTTGTTTTTCATGATCTCTGATTTACAACTACATTCCTTCAATTGTTGCAAGGTGGCATTCGGTGAAGATGTGGAAAGGCCATAAGCTGATATTCAAGCTTTTCCTACGTGGATTGTTTAGAGAGATCAAAGTGCGGCGGTAGTGTCCGCGTTCCTCACCTGTGATGACCGCGACATTAGTGGGTTTGCACCGCCTATTTAGGAGCAGGGCGGTTCTCGGGTCCCCTTCCCCGGGTCCTTGGGTCCCCTCCCGTGGCTAGAGCACGCAAGGAACGTGTTGTGTTGGACCGCGTCACATGCGGACCACACCGCCCATTCTACGGAGTTCTTGGGTCCCCCACCCAGGTTCCTTGGGTCCCCCCCTAGGGGTCATGAGGTCCCCTCCCGTCCACAACAATGTGCGGCACCCTTTTGCATCCCCCATTCTTAAAGACTGCGGCTCCTATGCCGACAGCGGAGACGGGCTGCCGCCTCAGCGGCCAATGTCCACACGGCCCCAATGTTCACCCATGCCGTTGCACCCTTGTACCACAGCTCCATATTGTAAATAGAGCCCACCATGGGCGATGTAGAAACGCCAAGAAGGCAGTGCACGAAGGGTTGGTCTCCCCCGATGACCAACTCACCGTGTACCTATGGTGTTGCCCAATAGAACTTCCTACAATCGGGAATACACAACAATACCTACCAAAAATGTGGGTTGATATTTGGATTAAGTTTTCCAGGGGAACATTAAATTAATCATTCGATAGCCGTTAATATTAACACATTTAGGGATATTAACCGCGAAATCTTAACGCAAAAATTCACCAACGACAAATCGGGCAAGTGCCTGCATGTTTTTGGCCCATATTGTTGCTAGTAAGGCCATGTTCTTGTCCCCACACACAGCCACCCCAATCACCCACAAATGCGCGGCTGTGCGGCCCGTGGTGCCATGGTTGAGGAGCCCGATGGAGAGTTGGGTCCAATCACCAGTGGCACATGGCTAGGCATCCCCGCACACTATGTAGGTGAGGGGCCTCTTGCAATCAATGGTGTCCAATAGCTAGGGACGCGATTGGACGTAGCGGGGCCAAGATTGTAGTGGCCAAGAGTGGCCACTCGTAGGGGGGTCAGCAACGGACACGGGCGGCCCCAACTCAAGGGGCTTTGCCATCTTCTTCCATGTGTCCACAAATTCTTGCCGAGTGGGGATGGATCGGGGGAACGGGCACCCCGTCGTGGCCGACGAGGCGGCCCCCCGGCGGATCATCATAAGCCCTGGCATGCCGGAAGCCGTCCTTGCAGACATTCAAGTCCACGAGGAGCCCAATGGAGTTGCGCGCGGAAAAGAGGAGGCGCTATGCCTCACGGCCTCCACTTGCTAGTTCTGGATGACGGGGAGGTTGGCAACCTCGATGGCCTCGGCCCATCGACCCTGAGCCAATGTGGAGGAAGCCACCCACTTGCTAAGCAGTTGCGAGACTCGACAGTCACGCAAACTCTTGGCACTACTAAAACGTCTTAGCATCATGCTTAGCTCGAGAAGGATGTCCCAAGAGAAAGATATAACAAGAGCTACACAAGGGGAGAGACTGGTGTGGAGTGAGGTGGATGGTGGGCCCTTGGAGGGGCGATGTCCTACATACTGCACCACATAGCATTGCAACCCCTCTACCATCCCGTTGTGCAACAATGTGCCACATAAGAACACCTAGAGGAACGGTATGCACGTGGAAAAAGGCGTGCAAATTGAGGCTAATATGTAGGTTAATTTTTGAGTAATTTCATATTTGAAAAATTAGAAATTACCAATTTGGTTTTCAAATTGGGTTAGTAAGCTGCGGTGAGGATGCGCTACACACAGTTTTCGGCGGAGGCGGCGGCCCGGATCTTGAGGAGTTTGAGGGTGCATCGTCGGGTGGTCAAGCAAAGGTAGCTGCTCAACGCCGAGGTGGCGCATCCTAAAGGGATGCCGATGCCGACACGAGGACCACCGTGTCTTGGAGCGTGCAGAGCGCCATGCGAGATGCGGACATCCCGGCTGCCGTGGGATGTTGGACTAGGAGGCGGTGGCAGTTGGCATCGTGGACGTTGAGTGGGCCGTCTTTGTGCTTTTTCAAGAGACGGCTTGCTAGGACGTTCCCCGCTCGAGGGCCCGCCACCCACCTCACTGCAAACCACTCTTTGGCCCTTTGTAGCTCTTGTTATGCCCTTCAGTCGGGACATCCTTCTTGTGCTACGCAGGATGCTTACACGGTTTAGTGCTGCCAAGATTTTGTGTGAGTCTCGAGTATGGCAACTCCTTGGCCAATGGGGGGTTCCTCCCGTTTGGCTTGGGGCCAACGGGCCAACGTCCCCAAGGTTGCCAACCTCCCCATCATCCGCCACAAGCAAGTGGAGTCCTTGAGGCAATACACCCCCCTCCTTTTTCTCGCACCAAACTTCATCAGGCTCCTCATGGACCTTACTTTCGGCAAGGCTGGCTTCCGGCACATACCGGAGTCTATGACGCGCCGGGGGCCGCCTACTCGGCCGCAATCGGGTACCAATTCCCCCACACCATCCCCACTTGGCAGCAACGCATGGAAATGTGGAAGGGGGTCGCCAAACCCCTTGAGTTGGGGCCGCCCGTGTCCGTTGCTGACCCCCATATGTGTGGTGGCTCTTGGCCACTACAATCTTGGGCTCGCTACGCCAATCACATCCCTCGCTATTGGACGTTGATTGCAAGAGGCCCCTCACCTTCATTATGTGTGGGTATGCCTACCCGTGTACCACGAGTAATTGGACCCAACTCTCCATTGGGCTCCTCAACCATGGCACAACGGGCCGCACACCCGCACATTCGTGGGTGATAGGGGTGGCTGTGTGTGAGGGTCAGGGACATGGCCGCACTAGCAACAATATGGGGCAACAACATCCACGCATTTCCCCGTTTTGTTGTTGGTGACTTTTGGCGTTAAGACTTGGAGGTTAATACCCGAAAATGTGTTATTAAAACGGCCAATGAAAAGTTAAGTTAATTTCTCCCTTGAAAAGTTAATCCAAATATCAGCCCACATTTTTTGTAGGTGTGGTTGTCTATTTAGGACTTCAAGAACCTCCATGGCGCAACAAGATAGGTGCCGAGTGAGTTGGTCATCGGGGGAGACCAACCCTTCGTGCGCCGCCTTCTTGGCGTCTTTGCACTGGCCATTATGGGCTCTATTTGCAAAATCAGGTTGTCTGACAAGGAGACGGCCGCATGGGTGTACATTGAGGCGGTGTGAGTAGTGGCTGCTAAGGCGGTGGTCCGTCTCCGCTATTCGCATAAGGGGCGCAATTGCGAAAAGGGGTATGCATAGGGGCGGCACACATTTTGGTGGAGCGGTGCTTGGTTTTCCTATGCATCCCCCATTGTTGCATGGCAACTCACCCACTCCCGGTGGCCCTCATTGAGGCCCGGCTATCGTATCTCCGCAAGGAGAACGCTGAGGCCGTTCAACATGAAAGCAATTCTCATGGACATGTTGCAGGCCAACAACGACGCCTTGGTATTCTTTCCTTGCTATTTTTCTTGTCCTTCTTCCTTTTGCTCCTTTCGCTGCCTATCACTAGAGCCGTTGCTTGACTTGGCGGTGGTTAGAGCACTCGGAGGACGAAGAATGTGCATTGGCGCATCTAGGCTAAGAGCTTGAGCCGCCATTGCTGCTTGAGGAGGCGATGCAAAGAGCCGTTGCTCCCTTCGCGTTAGTTCACGGCAAAAAAGGAAAATGAAATTTGGGATACCCGGTTTCAACCTCTACACGCTAATGTTATTGAGCAAAAAATGAAATAAAATATTAAATAGTAACGAACCAGAACGTTAATATTAATATCCAAAAATGAAACGAAGCGCTCTAAAAATTAAACTCAACGAAAACACGCAGAGGGACAAAGAGCAAAAACGGGAGAGGGGTGGGGTGCCGGGGGACACACGAGGATCTAGGGCCGGGGGTTTTCAAACAAGTGGATTGGGAGGTGCTGGTGGACGAGCGGGGGAACGGGAACGGGAAAGGTAGTTGAGGGACCCCCCCCTCCAAAACCCTGTTTGAGCCCCGTACCCTAGTGGCCCCAAAGAGCCGTGGGCCCCAGCTCCAGCGTAGCCCGTAGCGGGCTCTTTTGCCTAACCCAGGTGCTAGAGTAGGGATGTGGCGGGGACCAGCCCATTTTTTCAGTCCCCACTCACCCGCACATGACTGTGGTACCCATGTGGCGGCATCAGCGGCACGATCGGCGGCGGCCACCACTGACGCTGTTGAGGACCCAACTAACCCGAGGCCAAGCCCCAAAGATGTGGGACCTCCCAGCGAGGTCATGCGAGGTGTGAGGGCGCTTTGCAAGGACCCGATGGGCCACGATGCCCATGCACAACAACATGAACACTTCAAAGGTACGTTTGATGGGTTCTTGTGCTTTTCCAAAGAGCGTTAATTTTTGCAGGGCTAAGTAATTTTTTTGTGAGGTTGATATGAAAGCTGGTGGTTTTTTATTTTTCAATGTATGAAATATCAATCAAAAAATTGACTACAAAAAGTAAATCCGAGAGTCGTTTCGGCATTTTTGAATATTTACAGTGATAGACTTGGGCGGCCGTTTACGCGCACCATTTTTTGTTTCGGGGGGCATAAAAAGGCTTCCAAAAAGTTCCAGATTTTCAACCCCTCAAGAACGAGTTGGTAATTAGCATTTGTCGCAACTAGCGGAAATGTCAATACCCAAGTCGTGTGTCAATTGGTCTACCACCAACACGGAACACCCTTCCCTGCATGGAAAGACATATCACTACAGTGGGGGGGGGGGGGGGTATTTGTTGTTTTATGTATATCCACCGTGCCGCAATGCGCTTTTTTTGACATTGCTTGTTTGACCAATTGTTCCGAACGTGTTTCAAAACCAATTTTCCAACGAAAAAGCGGGCGTCAACCCGCTTTTTAAAATTTTGTTAAGTCTCACGCCTTTCTGTGTATTGCACACGCATCCTTACGGAGACCGGATTCTCATTCTTGATTCATCACTGATATAGTGAGACTTAAAATAATTTGTTGGATTGCGCTACGATGTAGCGCCGTTGCCCGCGGCGGAGCACAGCTCTCGTTGTGTGGGTGTGTGCTTCAACTGATATGGCGAAAAATAAGCAACCATGCGATCGCGGAATTTCAGCGGCCGTGGGATTGCCCACACGCGCCGCTACTAAGCAGCAGGATCCCTAGCAAGATTCGATCTCAGGTAAGATGTGCGGCCACCAAGGTGCATAACCACTCGGCCACCACCTGCGTTGTGCACCATGGAGGTCTCTAGGTCTAAGTTGTGCCATGTGTGAAAGTGTGGCGCACGGACGCCGGGTGGTGTGCTTGCGGGGAGAGGGGGTAGCAGACACCCTTGCATTCCCCCGAGCCTCATACTACCCGTGGAGGGTACCTCGACTCTTGGCACCTCAACCAGGGCTTGGAAGGGCGCCGCGGGACCCGGGGCGCTAGCCAGTTTCCCAAACAAACAAATGCTACTGGCGTTTGGCGGAGAACCCAAGCAGACCCATGGGCCCGCTAAGCTGGTGCCGAGGGAGGCTCAAACAGGCGGGGGGGGGGGGTGTTGGTTGTCGCGGTTGCTGTGATGCGCATCTTTGCGCGTTGGCGAGCAGTTGTGCCCTGCCGTGGTATTGCTCACCGTTCCAAGTTGTTGTCGTTGCCTTTCTATGTGCGCATGCGTGCACTGCCGTTGCTGCCGGGTGCTCCCTCTCTTAGCTTTCTACGCGGCAGGGGTTGTGTGTAGCGCGGTGGAGAGGTAGCAAACTGGTCCCTATGTGGGGTGGCGCTAGCTTTTGGCAGACGGATAGAGTGGAGGGCTAAGGAGGGCACGCATGCCGGCACCGCTTGATCAATGCCTCTTGCCAAATTGTTGGTTGCTGTGCGAGCGCCACCACATTGCTGGCTATAGGGCGCGCCTTGCCAGAATACCGGCCTTTAAGCGAGCCCCGCCAGATCACTATTTGTCGCATGAGGCGTTCCCCGGCGGCCGCAATGTCCGCTGCAGGCGCGCCTTCCCCAAGGGTTATAGAATGGTCAATCATGTTGTCCACCGCAGCCACAGCCGTCGTCGCACTGCCCGTGCGCGTTCATCCACCTCCTCTAGCAGCGTACCATTGACTAGGAGGCAATGTGGCACGCCCACAAGCAATCGTCGTCTCCCGCCGCTGCGGCAGCGGGCAAGCTCCAAGACCCTTTCTTGCAAGCGCGTGCATGCCCTTGGGGAGGGGGAGCAGGGTGTGGGTTTTGTGCCACTTTTACTAGGAAGGGGGCAAGGGGTCAAAAGAAAGGCATTTTGGAAGGGGTGAGGGTGGGGCCAGGATTGTGTATAGCGACCTAGTCGGCTATCCGACATCAGATACACACTTTTATGGACCATCATTACCAAACCATGAACCCCCGTCCCCCAAACCCCTTGATTATGCACTACATCAACCCCCCCCCCCCCCCCGCGCCCTTGTCCACACCAATTTCTTAACAGGAAACCCCCCCCCCCCACTATCGGGTGCTTTCCAGCCCCCCAAGGAAAAAAGGCGCCACGGAAAACACAGACCAATTGCACACTTGTTGTTGACAGCAGTGTATGTGACAACATCAATTTGATTCTGATTTTGGTTGTTTGAGCCGACAATTTGTTTGTGTACAACACCCTTGAGGTGTTTTTGATTGTTTGTGGTGTAGGCCTTTGCGCCTTAGACCAGAGACCCCTTCAATGGTGAACGCGTTGATCACAACTGAGAAGGGGTTCCGGCATGTTTGCTTCACGCTACACGCTTTGTTGTTTATCGCAGGATCTGGTGACGACCATTAAAAGCCCTGTGCTCTGTCTTGTCGTGCTCCGTCTTGCCGTGGTGTTTCTTGAGGAAGTTTGGAAAACCATCCAGAGAAATCCATAGATAGTGTAGGGAAAACACCCCCCACGCAACCCCATGTGCAATGGTGTGGAAAAGCCTGCCTTGACTCTTTAAGTGTCAGCGTCACATGGTGTGTATGCGTGTCTGCGTTGTTCGATGTTCTGTGGGTTCTGTGTGTAGTGGAAAAACATGGAAAAAATCACAGATTACAGATTACTCACGAATTACAATTCTCAGAGGTGTGCTACGGTGCAATTCGTGAACATTTGCAACTTTGGTGCCACCTGTTGCATTGCATTTCTTTTGAATGTGTATTTGAATGTGTGCTGTTTGTGTGCCTTGACTCTTTCAGTGTCAGCGTCACATGGTGTGTATGCGTGTCTGCGTTGTTCGATGTTCTGTGGGTTGTGTGTGTAGTGGAAAAACATGGAAAAAATCACAGATTACGGATTACTCACAGATTACAATTCTCACAGGTGTGCTACGGTGCAATTCGTGAACATTTGCAACTTTGGTGCCACGTGTTGCATTGCATTTCTTTTGAATGTGTATTTGAATGTGTGCTGTTTGTTCCTGAAAAACACCCATCGAGGTGTTTGGTATGTCCATGGTCTAGGCCCTGGCGCCTACGACCACCGACCCCTTCGATGGGGAATGTGCCGACAACAACTGAGAAGGGGTTCTGATTTCCTGGTATTTGCTTCCACGTTTGCTATTTTACAGCCAGCCACATATTGCAACCCCGTCCCGATTTGTTGTTAGTAGTTGTGGGTTGTGCAGTTTCCAACCATTTTCAGCCCCTTCGATGATGGCGATGTTGTGTGTGCACGGGCCTGCTCCGTGGAACTTGCGTCTGGGGTGCAGCAGGGAGCCATGCGCAGACCCCTGCAGGGACCTTTTTCTTAGGCCCCGTTTTGTGTTCCACGGATTTTTTGAAATGCCACTGCCAATGCCCAAATCCAGCCAATACCGCACCTGAGGTGGGTCCCCAAGCAAACAGTTGACACGCTTAGCATGTACCACTGTGGTATAACGTTGTGGTACACCGCTCCCCAAAAAACCATCAATCCAATGCAAGGTCCTTTGTGCACATGAAGGGGGATAGCTGAGAAGGGGCTCTTCTCTGTTGTTGTGTTGCCAAGTGTGTGTTACGGCCGTTACGCATCCCCTTCAATGATTTTTTGTTTCCAAGGGCGCAAACGCAGGGGGATGCTTTGCCGACGTAGGGTCTATGCTTCCCCCACATCAGAGGCACAGACCCCCGCAGGGACCTTTTTTCTTAGGCCCTGTTTGGGTTGGCAGAGCTGTTGAGAAAGTGGGGTGTGCAAGAGCATTTGCCTAAGCATGGGGAAATCACCACCAGCCAATTCTGCATTCCACCGGGAAGGGATCCACCTTCGCAGCAACAGCATCCCTAAAGAGCCCCCGGGCCGCAGCCCCTGTCCCGGCCATGGCGCCGCTGGACTTGTTCGCGCGACAGGGCGCCCATTCCTCTGCCCCGCAAATGCGTGCCCCAAAGCCGTAGCAGACATATTTCAAACATCCCCACAGTCGTATGGCGCCCGGAGGCTGACGCTTCCACCAAAAACAATGTAATCAGAAGGGGCACTGCTTTGGCTGTTTGGGTTACCATTCTCAGAGGTGTGCGTTGCTAATACTTTTGTGTTTTGGTTCTATTTGATTTGATGGATTTGATGGATTTTATTTTATCAGATGGATCATGCAAAGTCACTAATGCCCCCTTCGACCCTTTCGATGATGAACACGCTGCCAGCTACTCAGAAGGGGTCCCGATTTGTTGGTATTGGCATGCATATGCGTACCCCAATTGTGCCTTGTATGTATGCATCCCCTTCGATGATGTGTCGGCCATGTGCAGGGGCTTTGTGGGAACAATCCGTCCAGGGGCCTACTGTTCTAGGCCCTATTTCGTTTGATGGAGCCAGGCATCTCCCCATACTCCAATGGATCTGCATGTTTGCCAAACTTGCCAAAGACCAGTGCACTCAGCCCTCCTGCACCCTAGTGCTGCACGACATATGCCAGCCCCTACCTTGACAGCTTGTCTGGGTCATTCCGCAGATTCCGGCCCCAAGGCTTCTTTTTCATTGCGCCTTGCTGGGCGCAGTACTGTCCAATGTGGCGGACTGCATTTGAGTTGGGTGATGCAGAATTCCCACTGTTGGCCAAAAAACAATCTGAGAAGGGGCTCTGCTATGTTGGTACTGGTGGTCGACAACTTGGAGGTATTTCGTTTTGATTTAATGTGGTCCTGATTTCCTGGTATGTTTTGGTTCTATTGGATTTCATTTTATTGTATTTGACGGATCATGCAAAACACCCTTGAGGTGTTTAGTACGTCCGTGGTCTAGGCCATGGCGCCTATGACCATAGACCCCTTCAATGATGAACATGCTGCCAACTACTGAGAAGGGGTCCCATGTCACATTCTCTTGGTACCTATGTCCCTTCAACGCTTATCTGTTCCTTGTTGTGCATGTCTCTCTCGACACAAAGCTAAATGTGTGTATTGCATAGGAGACAAGTGTGCGTTGAGCCTCTTCTACACATAGGGCAGTCTTTTGTTATCAACCTCCCCCTTGAGGCGAGGAAGCGCGTCTTGGGTCTAGACCGTTGCGTCTCTGACCCATACATTTGAGTTGGGCTTGCCCCAGCACCCACGCGTTCATTCCCCACCCACTGCGGGCTGCAATTTGCCACGTCGTCTAGCCCCCTTAGCGTGGCCTCTTCCGCCCCCTCCAGCCCTTCGTTCCCGGAATGCGGTTGGGGGGATCTGCCGGAGCTCTTGGGGTTTGGAGACCAACCCCCATCGCCACCGTGGGACTCTGATGCCGAGAAGTGTCTCAGCGAACTGGCCTCGCCCCAGACTCCATTGCTAACGCCGCCTCCCTCTCCCCCTTCACCCCGCCGTGCACCAACAACCTCTCCAACGCCAGTAAGTCCTCCGCGCAGACCCCACGTTAACCCAACCCCATACCAGGTAGCCCTAGAAGCCGTGGAGGAGGCCCTGATGTGCACTGCCCCGCCACCGCCATCCCCCCCACGACCCCCCAAGTACGTACCCAAGGACCCCGCCCAGCCCCCCAAAAGCCACTGTACACGGGCCCTACAGTGCCAAAACACTGCAGCTCACCCGGGAGAATCACGGGGGTGGGGTTCAGTACTTCGTAGACGGGGTGCTGAACCGCCGAGCGATGTACCGGTTTGCTGTTCAGCAGCCCAAGAAAAACCCCCGGCGGGTGTGGTAGGAGGGCATGCGAATTAGCCGTTCGTATTTTCTCAGCACGGATGAGGAGCATGCAGCAGTGGTGCTTGAAATCCTGTGTGCCACCCCAAAACCCGCCTGTATCCCCAAGCCAGCCCGGGCACCTGTGCCTCGTCGGCCGCTGCCCCCTCCACCAAGTGATCAGGTGACGCTGACCCAGTATAGCAGGCACCGCCGTACCTCACTCCTCCCACTGGCTCCCGCACCAAAGCGGCCATGCCCCACCCCGCAGTACGGTTCATTGTTCCAGCGGCGTGCGTCTCAGTCCGCCCCCCCCACCGGTGAGGCCGCAATTTGGGTCATTGCTCTTTGCGCAAGCCCCCCTGCAGCGACCCCAAACTTCGGCGAGACGTTCAAATTTCCAGCTCTTCGGCCAGTGTGCACCGCGCGTCTCTTACTCATAGGGCACTCTTCCAAATGGCTCCAAAATGGCTCGCCAAGACCAAGTATGGTGCAAAGCCGAAGCCAAAGGCAACGGCACCACCACCATCACCACCATCGCGCGCCCCAGAGGCGCCGCACGCCGCCACTGTCCCCGCCATGGCGCCGGTTGACAGGGGCGCGCCACCCTCTGCCCCCCCACAGGCAACGCCCCAGCCACCACCCGGGGGTGTGGATTTTGTTATGATCCCACCGCAACCCTCGGCACAACCACCACTATTGCGCGCCCCAGAGCCGCAGCAATCCGCCCCAATCCGGGGCATGGCGCCGGTGGACCGGGGCGCGCGATAGGGTGCTCCACCCTTTGCCCTGGGAATGCGTGCCCCCGAGCCGCAGCAATCCGCCCCTGTCCCGGCCATGGCGCCGGCTGACAGGGGCGCGCCACAAGGTGCCCAACCCTCTGCCCCCAGAATGCGTGCCCCCGAGCCGCAGCAATCCGCCCCAGTCTCGGCCATGGCGCCGGTGGACTGGGGCGCGCCACAGGGTGCTCCACCCTCTGCCCCGCAAGTGCTTGCCCGCGAGCCGCAGCAATCCGCCCCTGTCCCGGCCATGGCGCCGCTGGAGTCGGGCGCGCCACATGGTGCCCAACCCTCTGCCCCGCGAATGCGTGCCCCCGAGCCGCAGCAATCCGCCCCTGTCCTCGCCATGGCGCCGGTTGACTCGGGCGCGCGTCAACGTGCTCAACCCTCTGCACCACCAATGTGTGCCGCTGAGCCGCAGCAGTCCATCCCCATCAAGGCACTGCCGACTGCTGCCTCGGGTGCGCCACAAGGTGGTCAACCCTCAGCACAACCACTGTGTGCCGCTGAGCCATAGCACTCCACCCCTGTACCGGCCATGGCGCCGGTCGACTTGGGTGCGCCACAAGGAGCTCAACCCTCTTCACAACCACCATGTGCCGCTCCGCCACAGCAGCCAACACTGCTGCCCACTTCGGCCACATTGAACAACATGGACTACAGCCCCGATGACAATCTTGTCGAAGGGTTTACGCAACGGTGGCTTGACCGCGACAAGTTTGTGACCAAAGCATCAGAGGTGTACACTGTCCATGAGATGGAGGCCGCTAAGGTGTGGGCAAACAAGAACGGCACGACGCGGAACTTGGCCTTTGAGGAATGGTGGCCCCACGGTGATGGCGATGGGGATGGGAATGTTCCCCCACAACCACAATGGGCCTCCCTAATGGAGGTCTGGGGCAACTATGAGCTGTCTGATGGTGACATGGTGCATGGCTGGATCTCTGCCAACCCCAACTGGGATGCCTGGAAGCCGGACTTCGAGGCGAGGGTGCATGAAGATGGTATCTCAGGACAGCGTGTTTGGATCAGCTGTGCTAATAAGCCACGCGCCAATCTCGCTGGCAACTATTGGTGTAAGGTTGTCCCCGACACAGGTGCCTTTCGCACATTGCGTAGGGAGATCCAGCAAGGAGCAGCATGGCCCAAACTGCTGGCAAACATGCGGGCCGAACCAAGGGACACGCCTCCCCTGTCAAACGAGGACCAAGACATCCTGAAACACCTTGTCAAACACCACGCGCTGAATCCCTCACAGGCGTTGGCTGTGCGGCCGGTGTTGGATGAGTCATGCATCACAGCATTGACTAGAGGTGCTGGCACAGGGAAGTCAGAGACCATGGTGGCATGCATCAAGGTCGCGCTATGGCAGCAAGGCCTCCTGGTAGCCCAAAACCCCGATCCTGCTGACATGGGAACGTTCAACATGGGCAGGAAGGTGGGGGGACCTGAGGAAGATACCCAACCCTCCGCATGCGTGTTGGTGGCTGCACCCACGAACGCACAAGTCAACATGTTGTTGGCACGCGTGCACGAGGAGTGTTACAAGGACAATGTGTTTCGTCAGAAGGGGCTTGGCGACCACCCAGCCCCCTGGTTGCGCCTCTGAGCCCAACGGGCTACTGCCCCACCAGGGCTGGCGCCCTTCGACCAGCTGAAGGTGCAGGAGACCTTGGGGTGCACCCCAGGTTGCAAGGCTACCCTCAAATGTGCCCTCAACTCCTGCCGTCTGCTGTTTGCCACGGCTGGGATGGTTGCTAACCGGCACAAGGTGCTGCTTGGGAAAGGGAAGGAAAAAACCAGGTTTGCGTTCAGCTTTGTGGATGAGGCGTCGAGGCACAGCATCCCCGTTGGCCTGGACTTGGCTGCCATGGGCAGCCAATGTCTGATGTGTGGTGACCCGGGGCAGTTGCGGCCCTACAGCCACGTCCATCTTTTGGCAAGTGCGTGGGAGGCTGAGAAGCCTGAGGTAGTCCCCGAAGCATTGGCATGGCTAGCGGATGACACCTTCAAGTTCAACGGGGTTGCAAGGGAGTCTCCTGGCCCGCAAGTGCATGGGCATGATTCGCATCGGTTTTGCACCACCAGCACCTTGCAATTCTTTTTGTACCGCACGCGCTGCTGGGCCAGTATCCCGGTACAACAGTACCGGATGACCAAGCCGCTGGCCACGCTCATGCGTGCCTTGTTTACGGGGGGGGCTGTTGGCCACTACCACTCATCTGAGAAACCCCTCCCCGACCCCATCCTGAACAACCCCATCCGCATTGTGGACCTCAATGGGCCCACCTGGTGGGAGGAGTTGGAGCGGACTTTGGGGGCCAATGATCTAGGTAGAATGTTCAATCATGTAGAGGAAGCATGGGCCAACCTGCGAATGGATCCGGTGTTGCTGAACATGGGGGGCCTGAGCATGGAGGAGGGTCTGCTGATGTGCCATTTTTTGGAGTATGCTGTCGACAGAGGCACCTACCCAGCACAGTCGGTAGCGGTAGTGACGACACACTATGCGCAGATGGTGTGGCTCCAACACTGCGTGAGGTTTGTTGGTCGCAAGTGGCACGCCCATCCGGCAAACCTTCTGAGAACGGTTGCGACCGTCGATAGGTGCCAGGGGCTACAAGCCCCGGTGATCCTGGCCTCCCTGGTGTCCCCGACACCAGGGATCATGCACGACATTTGGCGGTCAAACACCCTGACCAGCAGGGCGCAGTCGGAGCTGCACCTCTTCGGGCGGTTTACAGCGTGGACCACCCACCCCAACCCTGGTGTACGGCTGGATGCACTGCACGCGGTGCAGTGGGAAGCACGCTCTCGGACTGTGAGCGACACCCTTCAGCTGGCAGGCGTTTTGAGGGAGGTCGCAGCTGTTGACAAGATTGTGCATGGCACAATCTACCGGCTGGCCGGGGGGGTGGTGGGGCATTGGCTGTGGAAGCCATGGAAGAGGCACAAGAGGGCACGGGACCCATGGGGGTATGCACCAGGCAGTGCGAATCAGTTGCTTGACTTTGAGCGCATCATGGCCAACACTCGAGAGGATCAGGTGTCAATTTATGTCAAGGATGCACCGGGGAACATTGTGAAACCCCGCCTTCTGGGGGTCATCCTACCTGACTTCACCGAATGGGCGCTCCCGTACGTCCTAGTTGAGAACGATGGACAAGATTCGGGGGATTGGGGGGGGGCCGGTGAGGGTAACCCACACATCCAAGCTTGACCTGTGGGAGCAGCAACTCGTCCAACATCTGGTGGGAAAGCCCCTCTACCACAAGCAGAAGTACCAAAATCAGAACACAGTAGGGACGTACCGCACGATCGACCTGCCCTTGTGGCAAGACGCGTACAGCTGCTTGGATTCGCTGCCGTTCTTTTTTGGGGACTTCCGCACCCCTGTTGGGGTTTACGTAGCGTCCATGCTCCATGGGGTGGACCGCTGCCCTGAGACCCTGGGGGGGTGTGTGCACCAGTTCAGGTGCACGAGGAGGAAGCCCCCCAATGTGGGTGGCGCAAGCTGCCCCACGGGGTGAAAGATTACATTCTGGGGCGCCACGAAGTTGACCCTGTGAGGCAGCATGGTTTCCATACAGGCCTGACCATGGCGCCAGGCCTGCAGGTGGTCTAACCTTTTCTGTAGAAGAACATGCATTGACCCATGGCCTCTGACCATCCCTGGCACATCACTACAGTACCAGTCAAACCACCAGCGGGAAAGGGTACACACATGTGATCACCACCATGTTTGCTGCTCTATGCGTTGACTATGTTTGCCTGCAATGGTACGAGTGTGCCCATGCCTGCCTACCCAAGATTGAAGGAGGTCTCCAAGGTCTTCAGACAATGTCGAGGTGGGGTTGCCCAAAAAGGAGGTTGAAGACACGCCAATGATAAATGACATGCGACAATGATAAATGACAATTGACGGATGTATGTCCGTCAAATATTTGGGGGGCCAACACTCCCAAAATATTTGACGGATGTGGTTCCGTCAAATACTTGGGAGGCCTACACCCCCCAAATTTTGGACGGATGTGAGTCCCTCAAATATTTGGGGGGCCTACACCCCCAAAATATTTGACGGATGTGGTTCCGTCAAATATTTTGGGGCTTTAGACCCCCAAAATATTTGACGGACGTACGTCCGTCAAATGTTTGGGGGATGTAGACCCCCAAAATATTTGACGGATGTACGTCCGTCAAATATTTGGGGGCTGTAGACCCCCGAAATATTTGACGGATGTACGTCCGTCAAATATTTGGGGGGCCTACACCCCCAGAACATGTGACGGATGTGGTTCCGTCAAATATTTGGGGGCTGTAGAACCCCGAAATATTTGACGGATGTGGTTCTGCCAAATATTTGGGGGTTGTAGACCCCCAAAAATATTTGACGGTTGTACGTCCGTCAAATATTTGGGGGCCGTAGACCCCTGAAATATTTGACGGATGTACGTCCGTCAAATATTTGGGGGGCCTACACCCCTAGAATATTTGACGGATGTGGTTCCGTCAAATATTTGGGGGGCCTACAACCCCAAAATATTTGACGGATGTACGTCCGTCAAATATTTGGGGGGTGTAGACCCCCAAAATATTTGATGCATGTACGGCCGTCAAATATTTGGGGGCTGTAGACCCCCGAAATATTTGAAGGATGTACGTCTGCCAAATATTTGGGGGGTGTAGACCCCCGAAATATTTGACGGACGTACGTCCGTCAAATATTTGGGGGCTGTAGACCCCCGAAATATTTGACGGATCTACGTCCGTCATATATTTGGGGGGCCTACACCCCCAGAATATTTGGGGGGCATGCACCCCCAAAATGTTTGCCGTATGTGATGCCGTCAAATATTTGGGGGCTGTAGACCCCCAAAATATTTGACGGATGTACGTCCGTCAAATATTTGGGGGGGCTACACACCCGAAATATTTGACGGATGTACGTCCGTCAAATTTTTGGGGTGCCTACACCCCCGAAATATTTGACGGAAGTACGTCCGTCAAATATTTGGGGGGTGTAGACGCCCAAAATATTTGACGGATGTACATCCGTCAAATATTCGGGGGGCCTACACCCCCAGAATATTTGACGGATGTACGTCCGTCAAATATTTGGGGGGTGTAGACCCCCGAAATATTTGAAGGATGTACGTCCGTCAAATATTTGGGGGGCCTACACCCGCAGAAAATTTGACGGACGTACGTCCGTCAAATATTTGGGGGCTGTAGACCTCCAAAATATTTGACGGATGTACGTCCGTCAAATATTTGGGGGGGCTACACCCCCGAAATATTTGACGGATGTACGTCCGTCAAATTTTTGAGGGGCCTACACCCCCGAAATATTTGACGGAAGTACGTCCGTCAAATATTTGGGGGGTGTAGACGCCCAAAATATTTGACGGATGTACATCCGTCAAATATTCGGGGGGCCTACACCCCCAGAATATTTGACGGATGTACGTCCGTCAAATATTTGGGGGGTGTAGACCCCCGAAATATTTGAAGGATGTACGTCCGTCAAATATTTGGGGGGGCTACACCCTTAGAAAATTTGACGGACGAACGTCCGTCAAATATTTGGGGGGCCTACACTCCCAAAATATTTGACGGATGTGGTTCCGTCAAATATTTGGGGGGCCTACACCCCCAAAATATTTGACGGATGTGGTTCCATCAAATATTTGGTGGGCCTACACCCCCAAAATATTTGACGGATGTGGTTCCGTGAAATATTTGGGGGCTGTAGACCCCCAAAATATTTGACGGACGTACGTCCGTCAAATGTTTGGGGGATGTAGACCCCCAAAATATTTGACGGACGTACGTCCGTCAAATATTTGGGGGCTGTAGACCCCCAAAATATTTGACGGATGTACGTCCGTCAAATATTTGATGGGCCTACACCCCCAGAATATTTGACGGATGTGGTTCCGTCAAATATTTGGGGGGTGTAGACCCTGAAAATATTTGACGGATGTACGTCCGTCAAATATTGGGGGGCTGTAGACCCCCGAAATATTTGACGGATGTACGTCCGTCAAATATTTGGGGGGCCTACACCCCCAGAATATCTGACGGATGTGCGTCCGTCAAATATTTGGGGGGCCTACACCCCTAGAATATTTGACGGAAGTACGTCCGTCAAATATTTTGGGGGTCTAGGCCCCCCAAATATTTGACGGATGTGGTTCCGTCAAACATTTGCGGGGCCTACACCCCCAAAATATTTGACGGATGTACGTCCGTCAAATATTTGGGGGGTGTAGACCCCCGAAATATTTGAAGGATGTATATCCGTCAACTATTTGGGGGCTGTAGACCCCCGAAATATTTGACGGATCTACGTCCGTCAAATATTTGGGGGGCCTACACCCCCGGAAATATTTGACGGATGTGGTTCCGCCAAATATTTGGGGGGCCTAGACCCCCAAAATATTTGACGGATGTCGTTCCGTCAAATATTTGGGGGGTCTACACCCCCAAAATATTTGACGGATGTACGTCCGTCAAATATTTGGGGGGCATACACCCCCAAAATATTTGCCGTATGTGATGCCGTCAAATATTTGGAGGCTGTGGACCCCCAAAATATTTGACGGATGTACGTCCGTCAAATATTTGGGGGGCCTACACCCCCAGAATATTTGACGGATCTACGGGGGCCTACACCCCCAGAATATTTGACGGATGTACATCCGTCAAATATTCGGGGGGCCTACACCCCCAAAATATTTGACGGATGTACGTCCGTCAAATATTTGGGGGGCCTACACCCCCAGAAAATTTGACGGACGTACGTCCGTCAAACATTTGGGGGGCCTACACTCCCAAAATATTTGACGGATGTGGTTTCGTCAAATATTTGGGAGGCCTACACCCCCCAAATTTCTGACGGATGTGCGTCCGTCAAATATTTGGGGGGCCTACACCCCCAAAATATTTGACGGATGTGGTTCCATCAAATATTTCGTGGGCCTACACCCCCAAAATATTTGACGGATGTGGTTCCGTGAAATATTTGGGGGCTGTAGACCCCCAAAATATTTGACGGACGTACGTCCGTCAAATGTTTGGGGCATGTAGACCCCCAAAATATTTGACGGACGTACGTCCGTCAAATATTTGGGGGCTGTAGACCCCCAAGATATTTGACGGATGTACGTCCGTCAAATATTGGGGGGCTGTAGACCCCCGAAATATTTGACGGATGTACGTCCGTCAAATATTTGGGGGGCCTACACCCCCAGAATATCTGACGGATGTGCGTCCGTCAAATATTTGGGGGGCCTACACCCCTAGAATGTTTGACGGATGTGGTTCCGTCAAATATTTGCGGGGCCTACACCCCCAAAATATTTGATGGATGTACGTCCGTCAAATATTTGGGGGGTGTAGACCCCCGAAATATTTGAAGGATGTATATCCGTCAAATATTTGGGGGCTGCAGACCCCCGAAATATTTGACGGATCTACGTCCGTCAAATATTTGGGGGGCCTACACCCCCAGAATATTTGACGGATGTGGTTCCGCCAAATATTTGGGGGGCCTAGACCCCCAAAATATTTGACGGATGTCGTTCCGTCAAATATTTGGGCGGTCTACACCCCCAAAATATTTGACGGATGTACGTCCGTCAAATATTTGGGGGGCATACACCCCCAAAATATTTGCCGTATGTGATGCCGTCAAATATTTGGGGGCTGTAGACCCCCAAAATATTTGACGGATGTACGTCCGTCAAATATTTGGGGGGCCTACACCCCCAGAATATTGGACGGATCTACGGGGGCCTGCACCCCCAGAATATTTGACGGATGTGGTTCCGCCAAATATTTGGGGGGCCTACACCCCCAAAATATTTGACGGATGTACCCCCGTCAAATATTTGGGTGGCATACACCCCCAAAATATTTGACGGATGTCGTTCCGTCAAATATTTGGGGGATGTAGACCCCCGAAATATTTGACTGACGTCTGTCCGTCAAATATTTGGGGGCCCTAGACCCCCAAAATATTTGACGAATGTCGTTCTGCAAAAGTATTTGGGGGGCCTACACGCCCAAAATATTTGACGGATGTACGTCCGTCAAATATTTAGGGGGCATACACCCCCAAAATATTTGACGGATGTCGTTCCGTCAAATATTTGGGGGATGTAAACCCCCGAAATATTTGACGGACGTGCGTCCGTCAAATTTTGGGGGGCCTACACCCCCAAAATGTTTGACGGATGTGGTTCCGTCAAATATTTGGGGGGCCTAGACCCCCAAAATATTTGACGGATGTCGTTCCGTCAAATATTTGGGGGGTGTAGGCCGCCCAAATATTTGACGGCTGTACGTCCCTCAAATATTTGGGGGGCCTACACCTGCAAAATGTTTGACGGATGTACGTCTGTCAAATATTTTGGGGGCCTACACCGCCAAAATATTTGACGGATGTGGTTCCATCAAATATTTGGGGGTGTAGACCCCCCAAATATTTCACGGATGTGGTTCCGTCAAATATTTGGGGGGCCAACACCCCCAAAATATTTGACGGATGTGGTTGAGTCGAATATTTCGGGGGTTCAGACCCCCAAATATTTGACGGATGTGCGTGTGTCAAATATTTGGGGGGCCTACACCCCCAAAATATTTGACGGATGTGGTTCCGTCAAATATTTGGGGGCCTACACCCCCCAAATATTTGACGGATGTGGTTCCGTCAAATATTTGGGCAGTGTAGACCTCCAGAATATTTGACGGATGTGCGTCTGTCAAATATTTGGGGGGCCTACACCCCCAATATATTTGACGAATGTACGTCCGTCATATATTTTGGGGGGCCTACACCCCCAGAATATTTGACGGATGTGGTTCCGTCAAATATTTGGGGGGTGTAGACCCCCCAGAATATTTGACGGATGTGCGTCCGTCAAACATTTGGGGGCCTACACCCCGGGAATATTTGACGGCTGTACGTTTGTCAAATATTTGGGGGCTGTAGACCCCCAAAATATTTCACGGATGTGGTTCGGTCAAATATTTGGGGGGCGTACACATCCAAAATATTTCATGGATGTACGTCCGTCAAATATTTGGGGGTTGTAGACCCCCAAAATATTTGACGGATGTGTTTCCGTCAAATATTTGGGCGGTCTACACCCCCAAAATAGTTGATGGATCTACGTCCGTCAAATATTTGGGGGGCCTACACCCCCAAAATATTTGACGGATGTGGTTCCGTCAAATACTTGGGGGGTGTAGACCCCTAGAATATTTGACGGATGTGCGTCCGTCAAATATTTGGGGGCCTACAGCCCGGAAATATTTGACGGATGTACGTCCGTCAAATATTTGGGGGGCCTACACCCCCGAAATATTTGACGGATGTGGTTCCGTCAAAATTTTGGGGGTGTAGACCCCACAATATTTGACGGATGTGCGTCCGTCAAATATTTGGGGGCCTACAGCCCGGAAATATTTGACGGATGTACGTCCGTCAAATATTTGGGGGCTGTAGACCCCCAAAATATTTGACGGATGTGGTTCGGTCAAATATTTGGGGGGCCTACACCCCGGAAATATTTGACGGATGTACGTCCGTCAAATATTTGGGGGCTGTAGACCACCAAAGTATTTGACGGATGTGTTTCCGTCAAATATTTGGGGGGTCTACACCCCCAAAACATTTGATGGATCTACGTCCGTCAAATATTTGGGGGGCATGCGCCCCCAAAATATTTGACGCATATACGTCTGTCAAATATTTGGGGGGCCTACACCCGCAAAATATTTGACGGATGTGATGCGTCCTGGTTCTGTGGTTTCATCTGTACCTTTTCTCCTTGTAGTTTGTTTTTGCCTCATTACACCTTTTCCGATGTGAGTTCGCGTTCTGCCATTTCGCCTACTGTGCGCCTTTGAGCCAGAGCTTTCGGTTTCGGTCCGAGCCATTGCGCTTTGCGACTGAACCCTGATCGCCTACTGTGCGCCTTTGAGCCACAGCTTTCGGTTTTAGTCTAAGCCACTACGCTTTCCGACGGAACCCTGGTCGCCTACTGTGCGCATTTAAGCCACCGCTTTCGGTTTCAGTTTGAGCCACTTCGCTTCGCGACTGAACCCTGGTCGCCTACTGTGCGCCTTTGAACCACAGCTTTCGGTTTCGGGCCGACCCATTGCGCTTCGCGACTAAGCCTTGACGTAACCACTGCGTGCCACTGAGCCGCAGCACTTCGTTTGTTGTCATAGCCCTAGCGCTTTCGACAACAAACCCACCCACAACGCCGTCTCCTGGACTAGCTGGTGAGCCTGAGGACAAGTCCGGCTGGCACTTTGAGTACCAAGGACCTGCCCTTGAATGCCCCCCCGAATTGTGGGAGCCCCATAGTGGTCACGGTTGTGGACCCTGCAAGCCACGAAGGTCACCCACACTGCTCACAGTCGTGGTGCACGAGCCAAGCGATGGACCAGCCTCTTGAGTGGCCACCGCAGCACTTGCTCGAGGCAGCAAGAATGAAGTATGGCTTAATGGTGGCCATAGGACAATTGGGGTGGGAGGCCATGCCGGAGGTGGCAGGGCGCCTATGGAGACGGTTGAAGGCCCGCATGGCCTCGTGTGACCTTGACGTGATGAATCCGCATGGTTGCAGGGCATTGTGCCGGTTCACGTACACCGAGCATGGGTTTGCCATGCCCACCATGCATAATGGGGGTAGCCACGTGCACTAACGGGAGGTTGCCACAGAAGTGTGGGAACGACTTGCAAAACGAAACGTGGCCGGCCATGCAGTTTTAAGGCCGGTGCTATTGCTGGGTGGCCGTCAACTGTGAAGATAGCAGAGCAAAGGGAGGTTTGGTGTGAACTGGTGCGTGCCCTACCTGTGGTCGACGAGTGGCCGTTCTGGACTGGGGACGAGGCATATCCCACCCCTACAATGGGTTACTTCTATGACAAGGCTATTCGCCACGTTACGCCTCGCCCATATCTGTGGCTCCAAGCGACAAGTGGGCCCAAACCACTGGTGAGCGACCTTTTTCCAGGCCCCAAGGCGCCTGCTGCCCGTCGGCGCAACTCGTTGCTGCCTCAGGGTGCGGTCCCAGGTGCGTGTGTCACTGTCACCCAGACACGGCAAGAGCGCTTTGACCAAGCGTTGCTGCAAGCCGCCCATGGGGCAGCCCGCTGCCTCACGATTGCATGCCAGGGGTTGCAAGAGCAGTGCAAGGAACCATGGACCGAGGACAGCCTGGTGGCAGCATACACGCTGGGCCGCCACTTCGCGAATAGCATGCGGGTGCCCATGCAAGACTGCAACGAGCTGTTGATGCATTGCAGCCCCTTTAGCCCAGAGGTGCCAGACAGTCACCCCGGCCGTCTGCATGCGGCCGTACGGGTTGTGGACAACGCGTGGAGGGATTATGGAGGTCTTGAGATGTTGCAGCAACTAGTGGAGGAGATGGAGGCGGCCGGTGTACAGCCTGCATACACCCAACGATTAAGTCCAGAAGGGCACCCTCGAGGTGACCCAAATGACTCCAGATCCTCTGCCGTAGCGCAGGGGCTTGGAGCGGCGGTGCTCATGGCAAGAGACACTCAGGCGATGACTCTGTGACTCCCAATTCGTTCTCCCTGGCACAGGGGCGTGGTCCCCCGCCAGGTGCACAAAGTGTGGATAGCCTTGGTGAGGTGTTCAGTCCACCTGCCCCCCCCCCCCCCCCCCAGGTGGTGCAACCGACTCCCCGGCATGTGTTGGACATGGAACACCAGACCCCAGGTCCCAGGTCTGCCCCACCGCTGAGTCACCTTCCATTGCATCCATAGTAGACCCTACAGGGGTTCTCACGCCACACTCCCCAGCCCCCCACTCTGCATGTCTGACACTGGCGGTTCGTGATGGAGGGGTGGCGAGTTCCTTGGAGGAGTCTCCTATACCACTTGCTGAGAAACCCAAGGAGCCAGCTGCTATGGACTGTAGTCCTTGTAGCACAGGCACTGTGGCGTCAGTGAAGTCTTGCAGTCAGTCCAGTGCGGATTCAGGGTCGACCCCGGTTGAACACCCCAGTTCATTGGCGACAGTGAAGGCTTGTAGTCAGTCCAGTGCGGATTCAGGGTTGACCCCGGTTGAAACCCAGTTCATTGGAATAGAGCCCACGGAGCAAGAAGCGCCCAGGGGTTACACCCCCAAGTAATGGGGCTGCCGTGAAACGTGGCCAGAAAGAGCAAGGCACAAGGACAGCTCCGATAGATCCAGATGCTATTGCATTGGACGACGTGGACCAACGGCCCAACAAGGCCGAGGGTGGCAGAGTCCTACCAACCGTGAGGTCCTTGAAGCTTCGCATTCTTCCGGACCAGTACGTTGCACGGGCATGTTTCTACTATGCCGTGGCCCAAAGCCTGCATGCTATCAGCAGCAACGCCCCGTTGGACAGCGCATCGCTGCGGGCAAAAGCCATTGCCGTGTTTCGCGACATGTGTGGGCTTTCAATTAAACAGTCTGCACTATCTGTTAACTGGGATCTTGAGAAGAACACATGGCATGGCCGGCCCCAACGGGGAATGCCTGAGCATTTTGCTGCCTTGGCGAAGCATGTGGATTGTAGTGTGGTGTTGCTGCGATCAAACAGGTTGAGCATTGTGACGGCAGGGTTTGGGATGGACAACGCGTTGACATCCGCTGCTGTTTGGGTGCTTGGACGGGACAATCCGCTGCACTTCCATGACTGTGGGGATATGGAGGAGTAGTGCCACCGGGCGACGGTGGTGGTTATTGCCGAGGCGGAACGAGATGGTGTCAAAGGAGGTGGTCCTTTCCGGGGTGCAGTCTTTGACCATTCGCTGCAGGTAGCCCCCTTTTGCACGTTGCACGGGATGATGGGCATCTTGCCATACAAGCGTGGGCCGGTTGGGGGGTTTAGAGCGTGGCATTTGCAGCTAGGGGTTGGCGGTATGAAGGGCCACACCAATGCAAGAGACTGCCGCCGCACTCGTCTAGTGCAACAGACGCGCAACTACAAGCCACTTGTGACCCTGGTGAACAAGATGGCAAGGCCGATGTTGCCTGATTGGTTCACACGGACCACCATGCAATTGTCTTGCAATGTCCTCACAAAACCGCATCAGCATGTGCATGACGCGTCCCCTTGGTCGGCAGTGTTTTCCACCGGCCAGCACACGCGGGGACACTTATGGGTGGAGGTGGGTGGTGTATCTATTGGTACCGCTGGCGGAGATGTAGTATGCAGTGCTTGGATGGTGTTACATGTGATGGCGCCACGTACAATATATGCCAGCAACCGGTTCTCGTACGTACGGGTGCATGGCATTGCACTTGTTCTTGGCAGGGGGAGAGGAGGTTGGTGGTGTTGTACCCCCGTGGTGACTGGCGGACACTCCCGCCGTGGGACCGTGCATTCCTCAATGAGACCGCATTCCGCTTACATGCAGGTGCATAGTGGGCCACTTGGTGGAGCACCGCGGCGACCATGGAGAATGGCCTCTCAGCCTCTCAGCAATGTCCTGTGGATTGTATGCACCACCTCCTCCATGTGCCACAACACCCTGCCACAATGGTCCCCAGACACCCTCCTCGTCCAGGCATCCTGCGTGCTGTCCTCCATGTCCACCCGACGCCACCAACACGCACTGCATCGTGGTACCCAACCAACACCAGTTGTACCCATATGGATTCTCATGGAGGATGCCATGTGTGAGACGGTGTGCCGATGCAGCGGGCGATGCAAGTGCAAAGCCCTTGCACCAAAATTCCAATGGATGCGGCAAGCAGAGATGGCCGAATGTTGAAAGTACATGGTGCCCAAGCTCACGGTCGCTGGGGTGGTTGCTTTGTCATGTTGTTTGTCCTACGAGCAGTTCTGGCAATACTGTGGTGCCTGTGGGGTCAAGGTTCTGCGGGAGGGGGGGGAGACAGGCATGCCAGCGCAGGTATTGCATGTGACGAATCAGGGGCAGAGTGTGCGACAACGCGTGAAGGAGGGAATGAAGGGGCGACCGGTTGGGTTACCTGATAACTCCCCCCCCCCTTGTCCGTGGGGGAGTGACCTGAGGGAGGCACCAATGTATACATCTTTGGTGTTCAATGAGGTCGTGGGGTTACATGTCCACAACCAACAGGAGTACAAGTTGGTTGTGGACCATGAGTTTCTCGATTGCTTGGGATGGCAATGGTCCTTGCATGCGATGGTGTTGCACATTGGATCGACGAGGGAGGAGGCTCACTTTGTGGTGTATGTCGTTTTCAACGACAGGTGGTGGCTCTGTAATGACACCACGGTGAAGGTCATGACCCCCCCCCCCCCAACCCGCGAAAAGCGACGTTTCTGCTATACAAGCGCAAACAAACAGATTTGGTTGTACCAGACATGTCGCAGTCAGCCTCCCAACGGAAAGGACCTCCAGCCCTTGGTCAGACACGGGATGCCCAGAGCATACCTATTGCACCTCGGTGCCAGCCATGGCGCTGGCACCGGGTGCGTCTCCCCCCTCCCCCTCCTTCAACACAGGGTGCATCAAGGGTTGGGTACAGGAAGAACAGGCCTATGCATGCCCAGAGCGTGCCTATGGACGCCTCTGTGCCAGCCACGGCGCTGGCACGAGGTGCACCCCCCCCTTCCCCAATTGCAACACAGAGCGCATCAAGGGTAGGGGACCGGAACATGAGTATGCATGCCCAGAGCATGCCTGATGAGATTTGTGTGGCTACCTTGGCGCCGCTACAGACGTCCTCAGAATTTGTTGAGGCAGTGGCACAGTTGCTGAAGAAGCACAAGGTGCGAGTGGCAAGGCATTTGAGAGTGCGTGTTGAAGCACACCAGATGCAACTTAGAGCACGGCATGCAAAAGAGTGGGATGCGCGGCATGCAGAGCATGGCATGTCACAATCGTCAGTGGCACAGTCAGTGGAGCAAGACAGGTTGAGGTATGTCGCATTGGCCGCATCAGAGAAGGATGCATTGTGCGTGTTGATGCAGGCCACTCCCATGCAACTGGACAGTGGTCCAAAGACACTACAAATGTTTGTAGCCGCTCATTGGCAGTATCAGTTCACGACAAGTGGGGGTGTTGAGTGTGTGTGTTGTGCGTGGGCTAATGTGTGTGGCATTCCTGGGGTGGCGTGTCCCCCTAAGAACAGTGAAGCCTTGGTATTGGGAACATATGCTGCAGGGATGCGCATGAAGACCTCTGGCCCAAAAATGTGGCGGAAGGAGGTGTTGGAAAGCCACTTGGGGTTATCACGTGGCACAACATCAACGCGAAAGAATCTGCGTAGGCCAGCGCACCACCACCGACTGGCCGAGGACAGTTTCAAGCTGCATTGTGCAGAGCGATGTCGCGCATTGTGCCCCACTGCTGCTGCCATAGCTGACGTGGTGGGACGGAACATTGTGTTGATCAGGGGGGAAGCCATGGACATTGGTGTGGCTATGTCGGATGCAGAGGCAGCCATTCTGTCATGGTTGGTTGAGGTGTACATTGGGTTACACATGTGCACTTCCGTCCCTGCAATAAGTGAGCGCATTCTTCTGCACTGCTCTTTGACATCTGCCCCTGGGCACCAGGCATCACGGCGGTGGATAGTTGAGAAGGCTATTACAGCAATGCATGATGCCATGCAGGATGAGGTAACGCACACCTTATTCCTGGCAACGTTCATTGCAGTGTTGCTTGACGGCTCGGATAGGCAAAGGCATCGCGTCAATGAGTACGCCATTTTGCTTATTTTCCCGGGGACTGGCCCGGGGGGCATGTGTGAGGTGTTTCTTGGGTTGGTGGATGTGGCCTGTGGTGATGCGCATGAGATTGCAACACAGCTAGAATGTGTCTTGCTGTCCTGGATTCCTGACCGCGATTGGTGGGCAAAGAGGGTAGTGACCTTTGCAGTGGACGGGGCTTCCAATCTTGGTGTGCGGGGTGCCAGTGCGCGGCATGTTGTTGATGTCTCCATCATTGAGAGCAATTTGTTTGCCTTGATTGCGAAGTGGTTAGTGTTGATGACACCCTTGGGTGAGCCGTGCCATGTGTTTCAGCGCAAGTTGGGTCTTGCGTTGGAGGCTGCGGGCCCGACCCATGTTGATTGCATGGCGGCCGTCGATGGGCAACGCGGCTTGTACAGTGGGGCACGGCAGTGGAAGGAGTGGCAAAAGTGTGTGCAGAAGCATGTGCAGGATAACCGTAGTGTCAATGGCTTGCAAATGATCCCCACAAGTCATCGCATCAGGTGGTCACAGGCAAATGCACGGCGCAATACTGCTTTTTTGGCCAATGTCCCCTGGGTGGCACGACACTCGGATTCCAAGTTGCAGCATTCTACCAAGGAGGAGGATGTGTGGGAGGACTGCCATGATGCTAGTTTGCTTGCATGGGGGGTGGTTTATGGGGACATCCTGCATGGCATGCGGTGTTTTAACAGTGTGGCACAACTGCGCGCGCCCACAGGTGCACACTTAGCCACTGCCACATGTATGCTACAAGCTCCGTTGCAGAAGGTGGCTTGCGAGGAGGCTCGGGGGTGGTTGCAGTTCAAGGCGCAAACTGCGACCGGTGCGTGGCATGGCATGCAGTTGGTCCAGTTTGATTTAGGTGGGCAGAAGTGTGTAACAACCCCTCCTTTTCCAGGCGTTCAGGCGCGTGCAGTAACTGATGCGTTGCTTGCAGGCATCAAGGAGGGGCAGGCAACCATTGACCCCAGGGGGGTGTTGGAGTGCGCAGGTCAATGAGCGTGCTGCATATGGGGTAGAGCAGTTGCGTCAGTTTATGGCTGCACACCAAGAAGAATTGCGCGCAGCACATGTGAGCTGTGACCGTGCCTTGGTAGAGTGGGCAGGCCTTAAGGAGCACATGGTGCAGCACTTTGCAACTGTGCAAATGTCCAAGATGTGGGAGGCATTGGCACCTGAAAGGGCACATGCACAGTGGGTGAATGTGTGGCGCGTTCTCGCATTATTGCGAACGTATTGCCCCGCTGAAGCCGCAGTAGAGCGTGCCATCTCTTTGCGTGGGAGGTTCTGCAGCAATATGCATGACATTGTGCAGACACATGTCCTCAGCATGTGCATGGCATTGCATTCCAACTTGCCCCCTTTACAGCAATGGGCAAAGGGACAAGGTGTTGCGGTGGCACGCCACCTGGCTGCCCGGACACGCTTCGATCTGCGCCCAAGACAGAGGGTTTCAAGGAAGGTAAGTGAAAGAGAGGCTCTGGAAGCTGCGATGCTGCAGTGTCTACAAGATAATGAAGCAGTGGCTGATGATGGTGACAACCTGCCCTTCTTTGGAGGGCCAAGTACACCACTCGCCTCCACGGCCCCCTCAGGAAAGGGTATAGAACGGCACCAGCCTGATGTGGTACGCACTTTGGCACCAGATGGGACCCCTGACTCGCATGCTGGCAACCACGACTTCATCACTTTTCACAAAGGTATGGAGTGTGCCACATGCAAGAAGGGGGTTCGCATCTGGTGCAATACATGTGTGGTGTGCCATGCATGCTTTTGCGCAAGCCCGCGTCCTTGTGGGGACGTGGTGGTGAATGTTGTAGATGATGTCTGTGATGAGGGGGAGAACAATAGTGCAGACGAATTGGCCACACCACGCAAGCCAAATAAGGGGCGCGGTGTGGCCAGGATGCAGGCGAAGTTGGTAATGGCAGCGCAAAATGGCAGGCTGCGTCATTGGATGAAGGGGGCGTTGTTGAATTGTCTTGATGTGCTTGGTATGAAGGTGGCACGTAACAGCACTCGGCGGGAACTGCGGGACCTTGCTACGCAGCACGCGTTGCCATTATTGGTAGAATGGGATGTGTTTATGCCGGACACGGACCGTGTCACGCGTTCTGCGGCACCACCAAGCAGCTCCCAGCCCAGTTGCTCGCAGCCAGTGGATGACATGGATGGACTCATCGATGAATGAGAGGATGCCGACGTATTTGCATGTGCCTTTTTGTTGTTGTGCGCTCTCTTCCAAGATTTTGCCCATTTTCCCTGTTGGCACATTTGGTGTTGTGTGGCATACCATGACCATTTTATTTGTGGATCCGAATTTAACTGATGCCAATTGCAATGGTTCGGATGGTATCCGTTGAGATTTCTCCCCCTTTCCTTGTTTGGCACATTTCCCCCACGTTTCCCATTTGGTTTTCAGTGCTACATATGGCTGTTTTGTGTGGTGGTCGTTCAATTTTCCCACTTTTCCTGCTCCCACATTTTCCCCTTTCACCTTTCCCCTTTCCCCTTTCCCCTTTCCCTTTCCCAAAGTCTATTTTTTCTTGGCCACTTTTGCTGCTCACCGATTTTCCCCATTTCCCCATTGTGGTGCTCAAAGTGGTTTTTATTTTTGTGCTGCCATGTTTCTGATTGTCACAGGTGCTGCCTGGTGTCAACAACAGGTGTGCAATTGTTTTCCAAACGGGGGGGTTTGTGTTTTCTGTTTTCTGTGGCGCCTTTTTTCCTTGGGGGGGGGGGGGGGTGGAAGGCACCCAATAGGGGGGGGGGGGGGATGGGTGGGTCACGGGGGGGGTTTCCTGTGAAGAATTTGGTGTGGACAACGGCGGCGGGGGGGGTTGATTTAGGGATAGTTTCTCCCCATTTCCTCTAGGCATGAGACCCCTAGACCCACCTCCAGTAGACAAGAACATCAGACATCTTCTTGGACAGACCGCACACACAACATCCCTTATCAGACATTAGACATCACACTTTATACACAATCCTAGGGGGGGGCTTCACCACATCGTTCGGCGTCGAATCCGCAGCGCCCGACGCTGCAATGTGAGTTCGAGCCTTACCAGATTGCTGGAATCCGAGCTGGTTACGATGTGGAGGGTGTTTTGACGCGCCTACGTGGGAGATGTGTGTGTGCTACAAGGAAGGGGGTTGGGGGCTGGTGAGGGTTCCGCAAAATCGATGGCCGCCGAGCGAGCTGCGCGAGATCGCCGCTCCTGGGGTGGCTGGATGTTTGTATTACGGTGCGCACGGTTGCATTGCTAAGTCGTGCGTGGGAGAGCAGCCACCGCGGCCGGCGTTTAGTTTCGTAGAGCTCTTCCACTGGTAACGGCATGAGCTTGCCACACCGTCTCGCAAGCGATACGGCGCTACCGAGCGGCGCAAGCTTTCGTAGACAACCAATAGACAGGGAGCGGTGGCTAGCTGTTGAGGTGTTATGCCACACATTCATTCACATAGACATAAAGACATACATACCCGCAGTATAGCAGATTAGAACCAAAATTTTTTCTTTCTCCGTAGCCGTTCACCTCAAGGGGATTTTTTTTTCACGGGTTCTACGGGTTTGTAGTGAGAACTACTACCCCTCATGGTATGCCTTGGATACCTCTAATTAGGCAATTAGGCTAACATTATTGTATGCCTCTAATTTCAGGTCGAGACGGTGAAATTGAGAAAAACATACCTTGGGCCCAAAATACAAATAGGAGGGTCCAACTTGCACCGCTCATATTACGCACCCTTTACCGCCACGGTTTGGGATAACCCCCACTATTTTTTCGTTCTAGCCTTCTAGCGCCATCTAGGTTAGAACGAAATTGGGTCTTCAAGCGTGTTTCTAGGGATCAAGGACACCCCTTGACCGCTTGTGGGCAAAGAAGAGGTGGGCTCTCTTGGGGGGGGGGGGCACACCTTGCAGAAGCCATATTTGTTTGCACATCTCATACACATCAACCGCCAACCCCCCAACCGAGGGCCCCGCGAGCTAGGGTTTCGTTGAGGCTAGGGAACTCTCCCAATTGGTTTTGGGTTGGAAATTCTAAAAAAATCTATTGTGCGGCCTAATTAGGCACATGCACCTCCGAGCAAAGTGTAACTAAAAATAGGGTGCCCTTGGTCATGTGACATGATCTCCAAAAATGGGCTCAAAAACCTACAAATGGACCTCCACTCCTCACAAAACCGACAAAAAACCCCACCCATTGACATTAGCACCACCTTCTGTATCCATTCTCTACGTTGCGCTCGGGATAGGAGAAGCGCAACTCTACCCTACCTTACGACTTTTGTTGCGACATTTCCTTATTTTGCAGTTTTGAGCGGCTTGGTAGAGAAGATATTTGTACCGATGGTATCCCCTAACTTTAAGCCATCGCACCTCGATGTGTGCCCATAGGCCAACGAAAATATTCAAAACCTCCTTAGCCGTGTTTTTTTCGGTTGCCCGCCATTGAATTCAGGGGGGTTGTGCTTACTGGCCCCCGAAAGCTCCCCAATAGACGGGGGGCTTTTGGTTTTTTGAGCTATTCTCACCTTGTGCGTTGAGAGTCTGATGGCGTAGGGCGTGGCCGGGTTGATGAGAGCCCGGCCAGGCGCTTCATATTCACCAGGTCAATTACGCGGCGCTCTGGACTAGGCACACCTTCCTAGGTGAGGGCTTGGGTACGTTTCGGAGAGCGTTGCGGCGGGCTTAGCGGCGTCACGCACATGGCACTCACATGTTGCTGCATGTTGTGCCACACCATCGTGTTCGTGGTGCCGGTGTCCTCATGCCAGAGGGAGGCTCCATAAGGGGTGCCTACGTCGGGCTCAAGAGGGTGACAAGGGTGATGGCGGATTCACCAAGGGTTTCTAGCTACTCCAGCCCCTCAAGCTGGGACTGACAGCTCACAAATTTCTCAAGTGCACTCGTGTTGATGGGGCCACCACCGGCGTCCCAAAACTAGCGTTTCACTGAAAACTCAAAACCAACTTGTGGAGATGGGGGGGGGGGGGAAGCTTTTGGCTGTCTGGTATATCACGGTGTGTGCAAGGGGTTTTTGCGTGGTGAGATTCGGATGTTTCAAACATTTGTTGTGGGAAGTGGGGCACAAGATGCTAAGGAGTCCAGAGATTCCGATGATGACGTGGAGCTGGTTCATGCACAACTGTCAGGCCGGGACGAGACGAGACAATAATCAAGGCATAATACCACACTTGGGTACAACGGTGACCTGCCATGGGTCACCCTTTCCAAATACTCCCAAGAAACAGAAATTACAAAGCGCCGGCCGTAGGCACACGGCCCTTGCAGTGGGAACCAAAACACACAAAATGTCATTCCGTTTTATTTTGCACGGACAAATTGACATTCCCTTTTATTTTTCGAAGCTTGCGCAAATAGGATTTGAAGTTCACTTCTGATGGCAAAAGCGCAATGCAGCGCGCTTCTCCTTCAAAACAATAATCAAAGCATAGTAGAACGACACTTAAATACCAGACATGAGACATTTGACGTATCCTTACTCTTACTGGCAATAGATTTTGCCTACCGCACACCTGAGTAGACTAGGCCTAGTGCCTTACCACCACTCTTTTCGTCACACGCAGGACCTTTGGCTTTTTTTGGCAGGGGACATCAAAGCAACATGTTTGAGATTTGTTCCGCTTGTAGCTAGCTTTGTGGCACGGTCCACACTTTGGAAAAAAATGATTATGTACCGTCGGGGGGGGGGCGAAAATAGCGTTGTTTTATCCGTTTTCTTGGAATTTTTTATTTTTACAAGTTGTGTGTTTACGGCCACCTAAGACACGTTGCCCCACTCAACGTCTAGCTGAAAACCACACCCAAACCCGCAAGGCAAACATTAGACAAGGCAATTGGAAAACAAATGCTCTACCGGCATTCTAGCGTGTTCGCTAGAAAGGTGCTAAAACATCTAGCCTAGAACGGAACTAGAACAAATACCTTCAAATGTGTCGGGCAAGTGAAACTCACTAATTTGTGTGTGGGAGGGGTTCCATGACACACATGCACATAGATACCAACAGATTGGGCGCATGTATAGGCACATGTGCCCACACACACCCATGCACACACACACACACACACACACACACACACACACACACACACACACACACACACACACACACACACACACACACACGGTTTAACATAGGCACTGGCGCTATGGGTGTGCCCTCTCTTCAAGACATGGTTGTGGGGGAGGGGGGGGGGCTTTCCTTTGTTCGCAAGTTTGTTACAGCGGGGGGGGGGGGGGGGGGCTTGACAACTGTTGGGGGCGGGGTGTGATTGAGAATTGATGGGGGCAGGCGGCGGCAATCAAGGGTGTTGCAGGGTGTTCTTTTTTTTCTCTCACAGGTGGTTTGTTGTATGCATTCCAAAATCCTACAAAAAAAAACAACGCTACTAGTGTGTTGTCGTCTAATAAGGTGCATTGTCGTGTGTTTTGGTGTCATGCAGTCCGGTCCTGTGTTGTGTGGTGGGTTTGGTTTGTTGGTTGGTCGCTTTCTTAGTTGCTTGTTGGTGGACTGGTTGTTGATTATCTGTTTCGTTGTTGGTCTTTTCGGGGGTTGGTTCGTTGTTGCCTAGTTGGTTTGTTGGTTGGCTGGTTGGGTGCATCTACACCCCGTGGTGTGTCGTGTGGTGTGCTGTTGCATGGTGTGACATGCTTTGTCCGTGGGTCAGTATGTATCCTCAGCCATTGCAAGGCTGGGAGGGGGGCTTCTATGGAATTAATGTTCTTGTTCTAGCAGTCTTCTAGCGAACCGTTCTAGCGGCAGTCTGGTGCCGTTGTAGCTAGAATGTCGCTAAACCGGTTTGCTAGAACGCCGCTAGAACAAGACTATTAATACCATATATCCCCACCCCCGGCCTTGCAATGGCTCCACATACATGCACAGCCAGGGACACCATATTTTACACTGCACAACATCACACCGCACCACACACCACGGGGTGTAGATGCACCGAACCACCTAACCAATGAGCCAGCCAACGAACTAACTAGCAACGCAACATTCAACCAACGAACAAATTATGTACCAACCAACAACCATCCATTCAACCAGCAATGTAGCCAACTAACGAACCAACCAACCACCCACCAAGAGATACAACATCTCAGCCCATGTGTCGTTGGGGGGGGGATGCTCTGCGGTAATCGGCAAGGCAAAATCACAAGTCCACATCGAAGTTCTGTTGCACCCCATAGCCGCGGCCCCCTCGCACATCATCTGCCGTCGCCCGTTGCGTGCGGTTGTGAGGGCTCTTACCTGCTTTGTCCGTTGTCTCGTCTCCCCGCTACAGGGATGCTTTTTGGTTTTAAGTTTGAATGACATAGGTCGGTGGTTCAACACTCTGTCTACATTGTGTGTTGACGTTATAGGTGAGGCTCATTGTAAGGAGCAATTTAACATTGTCCATCCACGAACATTTTTCAAGCACATGCGGGAGGTTGCCGCATGGCTTAAGGAACGCCAGCGATGGCATGCTTCATCCTTGGGGTTTAGCATCCATAAGGACCACAAGCATGTGGACCGTGCCGGTGAGGCGAAAAAATCAAGCTTTAATACTATGTCTATGACGAACTTGTCAACCTCGTTGACTTTTCCCTGGTAACCGACAATGTGGAGTTGTGCCCGGGAGGCAAATGCTACCTACGGAGCACCTACCGGGGACGGCAACCCCCAGGGGCCCGGCCCCACTTGCCAGAGCGAGGGGGAGTCGTGCGCACGAGGCTGTCGCTTTCTATGGGGCGCCTGCGGGGGGTGGTAGCCCCCGTCAACACAAGCCCGCCGGCTGGGGCGACGGAGCGTCCTGCCAGAGCGGCGGCTGCCAATGGAGTGCCTACGAGGACGGCACCCCCCACTGGCCCAGGCCCACCAGCTGGGGGGATGGGGAGGCTTGCCCAAGCGGCGGTCGGTGCCTATAGAGCGCCTGTGGGGGACGGGTGCCCCAATTAGCCCAGGGCCCCCACCTGGGGGGGCAGGGGGTCCCGCCCACGAGGCAATTGCTGCCTATTGAACCTCTGCGGGGGACGGCAACTCCCAGCGACCCAAGTGCACTAGCAAGGGGGTTGGGATTCCTGCTTAGGCGGCCACCCGTGCTTATGGCGCACCTATTGAGGATGGTTGCGCCCGTCAGCGTGGGCCCACGAGCTGGGAGGACGGGTAGTCCTGCCCCGGGAGTGGTCCGTGCTTATGAAGCGCCTGCAGGGGAGGGCAGCCCGCACCGGCCGGGGTCCACCACCTGAGGGGACAAGGAGTGCTGGCCACGCGGCGGTCGGTGTTAATGGAGCGCCTGCGGTGCATGGCAGCCTCCAGCGGCCCGTGCCAGCCAACTTGGGATACGGGGAGTCCTGCCAAGGCACCGTCGGTGAATATTGAGCGCCTGCGGCGAACGGCAGCCTCAGCAGCCCAGGCCCATCTGCCAGGGGAGGGGGAGTCCCGCCGAGGTGGCGGTCGTTGCCCTTTGCCGCCTGCGGGGGACGGCTGCCACCATTCTTGCGGACTCTCCGGCTGGCGGGACGGGGAGTCTTACGTGCGCAGCAGTTGGTGCCTATGGAGCGTCTGCGAGGGACCGCAGCCCCCATCGGCCCGGGCCCACCAGCGTGGGGGACGGGGAATCCTGCCCAGGCGGCGGTCGGTGCCTATGGAGCGCCTGCGAGATCGGGTGCGCCCGTCGACGTGGGCCCACCAGCTGGGGGGACGGGGAGTCGTGCCCAGGAGGTGGTCGGTGCCTACGCATAGGGGCAGCCGTCCCCTGTAGGCACTCCAGAGGCAGCGACCACCTCCTGGCCAAGACTCTCCGTCCTCCCAGCTGGTGGGCCCGCGCCAATGGGCACACCTGTCCCCCGCAGGCGCTCCATAGGCACGGACTGCTGCCCGGGCAAGACCCCCAATCCCCCACGGTAGTGGGCCCGGGACGATGGGGACTGTGGTCCCTCGCAGACGCTCCTCTGGCACGGACGGCCGCCTGGGCATGATTCCCCGTCCCCCTGCTGGCCCGGGTCGTTGGTGCCGTCGTGCCCCGCAAACGTTTCATAGGCATTGACTGCCACCTGGGCGGGACTCCCCGTCCCCCCAGCTGGTGGGCCCGCACCGATGGGGGCAGCACTCCCGCGGAGGCGCTCCATGGGCGCGGGCCCACCAGCGGGGGGGACAGGGAGTCCTGCCCTGGCCGCGGTCAGCGCCTTTGGAGCACTTGCGGGGGAAGACAGACCCCAACGAGTCGGGCCCACCACGTGGGTGGACCGGGAGTCGTGCTCAAGCGGCGGTCAGTGCCCATGGAGGGCTCGCGGGGGACGGGTGCCGCGATCGGCGCGGGCCCACGAGCTCGGGGGACGGGGAGCCCTGCTCCATAGGCAGCTGGTGCCTATGGAGCGCCTGCGGGGGAAGACAGCCCCCAACGACCCGGGCCCACCAGCGAGGGGGACGGGCAGTTCTACCCAGGCGGCAGTCGGTGTCTATGGAGCGCCTGTGGGGGACAGGTCCGCCCATCAGCCCATCGGCGCGCGCCCACCATCTGGGGGAACGGGGTGTCTTGCCTATAGCGCGCCTGCTTGGGAAGGCAACCCCCAACGGCCCGGGCACACCAGCTTGGGGGACGGGGAGTTCTACCTGTCGGCACTCAGTGCCTATGGAGCGTCTGCGAGGGACGGCGGTCACTGCGCATGGAGCGCCTACGGCGGACGGCTGCCCCCGTCGGCGCGGGCCCAGCAGCGGGGCGGCCGGCAAGTCCTGCCTAGGCGGCTCTCAGTGCCTATGGAGCGCTTGCGGGGGAAGGCAGCCCCTAACAACCCGGGCCCACCAACGAGGGGGACCCGCAGTCCTACCCAGGCGGCGGTCGGTGCCTATTGAGCGCCTGTGGGGGACGGGTGCGCCCGTCGGCGCGGGCCCACCATCTGGGGAACGGGGAGTCCTGCCCAGGAGGTGGTCGGTGCCTATGGAACGCCTGCAGGAGACGGCTGCCCCTTTCGGTGGGGACCCAACAGCCGGGGGGACGGAGATCTTGCTCAGGAGGCGGTCAGTACCTATGGAGCGCCTACGAGGGACAACAGCCGCCAGTCTTCCGGGCTCACCAGCTGAGGCGGCGGTGGGTGCCTATGGAGCGGCTAAGTGGCGGCCCCTAGCGGCGCGGACCCACCATTTTCGGGCGACCACCAAGTGGGGGGACGGGGAGTCATGCCTAGGCGGCGGTCAGTCCCTATGGAGCGTGAGCAAGGCGCGGCGGCCCCTAGTGGCCTAGCCCCACCAGCTGGGGGACAGGGAGTCCTGCCAAGGCGACGGGCCATGCCTACGTAGCTTCTTCAAGGGACACCAGCCCGCAGTGTCCCGGGCCCACCAATTGGGGGGACGGGGCCTCGTGCCCATTCAGCTGTCCGCGCGTATGGAGCGCCTCATGGGGACGGGTGCGTCCCTCAGCGCAGGTCCAGGTGCGCCCATCGCCGCGGGCCCACGCGCTCGGGGGACGGAGAGTCTTGCTCAGGAGGTGGTCGGTGCCTATGGAGCGCCCGCAGGGGACGTCAGCCTCCACCGGCCCCGGCCAACCAACTAGGGGGACGGGGAGTCCCGCCCAGGCGACGGTCATCGCCTATGAAGCGCCTACGGGGGACGGCTACCACCATCGGCGCGGGCCCTCCATCTAATGTGAGGGGGAGTCCTACCCACACGGCGGTTGGTGCCTATGGCACATGTTCGAGGGACGGCAGCCCACATTGGCCCGGGCCCACCATTGTCGGGGACGGAGAGTCCTGCCAAGGCAGCAGTCGGTGTCTATGGAGCGCACGCGGGGGATGGTTGCCCCCATCAGCGCGGGCCCACCAGCAGGGTGGACGGGGAGTCCTGCCCAGTCGGCGCTTTGTGCCTATGGAGCGTTTGCACGGCATAGCAACGCCTCGTATCCCGGGCCCACCAGCTAGGGGGATGGGGAGTCCTGCCAAGGCGGCGGTCCGTGCCTATGAAGCGCCTCGGGAACGGCAGCCCGTAGCCCACCAATTGGGGGGACCATTAACTCGGAGGACGGGGAGACCTGCCGAGGCGGCGTTCGGTTGCTATGGAACAGCTGCAGAGGACGGCAACCCCCAGGTGCCCCTGCCCACCCACTGGGGGGACGGGGATTCTTGCTTCGGCGGCGGTTGGTGCCTATGGAGCGCCTGCAGGGGACAGCTGCCCCCATCGGCACGGGCCCAAGAGCTCGGGGGACGGGGAGACCTACCGAGGAGGCAGTTGGTGCCTATGGAGCGCCGACGGGGGAGCGCAGCCCCCAGTAGCCGGGATCCACGAGCTGAGGGGACGGGGAGTGCTGCCAAGGCGGTGGTTGGTGCCTTGGACGCGGTCGCTGCCTACGGAGCGTCTGCGAGGGCCGGCAACCCCAAACGGTTCAATCCCACCAGCTGGGGGGGACGGGGAGTCCTGCCCACGCGGCTGTTGGTTCCTATGGGGCGCCTGCGGGAGACGGGTGCGCCCATCGGCACTGGCCCACGAGCTAGGGGGACAGGGTTGTTCTGTCTAGGAGGCGGTTGGTGCCTATGGACCGCCTGCGGGAGAGGGCCGCCCCCATCCGCCCGGTCCCACCAGCGTCCCGGGCCCACCAGCTGGGGGGACGGGGAGTCCTGCCCAGGTGGCGGTCGGTGCCTATGGAGCGCGTGCGGGGAACGGCTATCCCCCATGGGCGTGGGCCCACTATAGTTGGCAGCACGGGTATTCCTGCCCAAGCGGCGGTCGCGCCTATGGAGCGCCTACGGCGGACCGCTGCCCCCATCGGCGCGGGCCCACCACTTGGGGGGACGGGGAGTCCTGCCCAGGCGGCGGTCGATACGTATGGCGCGCGTATTGGGGACGGTTGCGCCCATTGCCGCGGGCCCACGAAGCTGGAGGGACGGAGACTCCAGCCCAGGAGGCGGTCGGTGCCTATGGAGTGCATGTGGGGGACGGCAGCCTCCACCGGCCCCGGCCAACCAGCTAGGGGGACGGGGAGTCCCGCCGAGGCGGCGGTCATCGCCTATGTCTAGGAGCTCAGGCGGTTGGTGCCTATGGAGCGCCTGCAAGGGACGGCAGCACCCAGCAGCCGGGGTCCACTAGCTAAAGGGACGGGGAGTCCTGCCAAGGCGGTGATCGGCGCCTATGCAGCGTCTGCGAGGGACGGCAGCACCTAGCGGCTGGGGTCCACAAGCGGGGGGGCTAGGGACGCCTGCCTAGGCGGCTGTTGGTGCCTCTGGCGCGCCTACTGGGGACGGGTGCGCCATTCGGCGTGGGTTCACGAGCCGGGGGACAAGGAGTCCTATCTAGGAGGCGGTTGGTGCCTATGGAGCGCCTTCGAGGGACGGCAGCACCCAGCTGCCGGGGTCCACCAGCTACAGGGACGGGGAGTCCTGCCCAGGCCTCGGTCGGTGCTTATGGAGCGTCTGCGAGGGACAACACCCCCCATCGGCCCGGGCCCACCAGCGGGTGGGCTGGGGAGTCGTGCCCAGGCCACTGGTCGGTGCCTATGGAGCGCCCGCGGGGGACGGCTGCCCCCATCGGCGGGGGCCCACCAGCAGAGTGGACGGGGAGTCCTGCCCAGTCACCGCTTGGTGCCTATGGAGCGTCTGCAAGGCATAGCATCCTCTAGTGTCCTGGGCCCACCAGCTAGGGGGATGGTGAGTCCTGCCCAGGTGGCGGTCGGTGCCTATGGAGCGCCTGCGGGGGACGGCTGCCCCCCTGGGCGCGGGCCCACCAGCTGGGCGGACGGGGACCCCGATAGGCGGGGGTTGCGCCTATGGAGCGCGTATGGCGGACGGCTGCCCCCGTTGGCACGGGCCCACCAGTTGGGGGGACGGGGAGCCCTGCCAAGGCGGCGGTCGGTGCCTATGGCGCCCCTACCAAGGACGGGGGCGCCCATCAGCTCGGGCCCACGAGCTAGCGGGACGGGTAAGCTTGCCTAAGAGGCGGTCAGTGCCTATGGAGCGCCCGCGGGGGCGGTAGCCGTAGCGGCCCGGGCCCACCAGTTGGGGGGACGGGGAGTCCTACCCAGTTGGCGATCAGTGCCTATGGAGTGGTTGCACAGGCCAACAGCCCCTAGTCGCCCGGGCCCACCACCTTGGGCGATGGGGATTGCTGCCCAGGTGGTGTTGGGCGCCTATGGAGCGCTTGCGGGGGACGGCTGCCCCCATCGACCCGGGCCACCAGCTGGGGAGACGTCGAGTCTTGCCCAGGCGGCGGTCGGTACCTATGACGCGCCTGTTCGGGACGGGCGGGCCCACGAGCTGGGGGCCAGCGAGTCCTGCCCACGAGGCAGTCTGTGCCTATGCAGCGCCTGCGGGGGACGGCGGCCCGGAGCGCCCAGGGTCCACCAACTGCGGGGAGGCAGTCCCGCCAAGGCCAAGCCCTGGAGCGCCTTCGAGGGCCGGCAGCCTCCATCGTCTCGGGCTAACGAATTGCGGGGACGGGGAGTCCCGCCCCGGCGGCGGTCGCCGCCTGTGGAGCGCCTGCGGGGGACGTCCACCACCATCGCCGCGGGCCCTCCGGCTGGGAGGCCGGGGAGTCCAACCTACGCGGCCGTCTGTGCCACCGGAGGTCTGTGAGGGTCGGCAGTCCCCATCGGCCCGGGCCCACCAGCTGGGGAGACGGGGAGTCGTGCCGAGGCGGTGGTCAGCGCGTATGGAGCGCCCGCGGTGGACAACAGCGCCCAGCGGCCCTGACCCGCCAGCTAGGGGGACGGGAAGTGCTGCCCACAATGCGGTCAGTGCCTATGGAGCGCTTGCGGGGGGGCAGCAACCCCCGGCGGCCCGGAGCCCACCAGCTCGGGGGACAAGGAGTCCTGCCCTGTGGACGGTCGGTGCCTATGGAGCGTCTGCAAGGGACAACCGCCCCCACTGGCCCGCGCCCACCAACTGGGGGGACGGGGAGTCCTGCCCAGGCGGCGGTCCGTGCCTATGGAGCGTTTCCGATGGACGGCAACCCCAAGCGGCTCGCGCCAACCAGCTGGTAGGACGGGGAGTCCTGCCAAGGCGGCGGTCCGTACCTATGGAGTGTGTGCCGCAGACGGGAGCCCCCAGCGGCCCACGCCCACCACCTGGTGGGACGGGGAGTCGTGCCGAGGTGGCGGTCAATGCCTAAGAAGCGCCTGCGGAGAGCGGCAACCGTAACAGCCCGCGCCCACCAGCTAGGGGGACAAGTTTACCCTTCGTGAACCGGCCGTTTGAATCCGAGATTCACGGTACCGTGAATTTCACCCATTTTTGCTTTGTTTTGCTCGTAACTTGGTGCTATCGTGTGCTTTTGTCGTGCTATCTTCGCCCAAAGTAAGATCCAACAAATGTGTGCAATTTACAGTTTTGAAGTAGCCGCATGGTTCAACACATTTGGTGAGATTGGCGTGAATGTGAAATTCACGCACCCAAATTCACGCATAAATTCACGCTAGATTCACAGATTCACGAGAATGTGAAATTCGCACGAATTTCGTACGAATTCGTACGAATTTCGTGCGAATTTCGTGCGAATTCGTACGAATCGGCCCCAATTTTGACTTGTCACTGCTATTTGTTGCACACATTGGATATTGAACAATTTGTTTTGTAGATCAAATCAAAACATTACACATTACATTTCTTAATCTTTGTTGCGTTGCTCACAAATTTGTTGGGAAGGGCATAGGTTATAGGTGATAGTGGATGCAGTGGTGGGGGGTCCATTGGGGTCGAACCATTGTTGCCTTGCTCACACAGTTGTTGGGAAGGGCAAAGGTGATAGTTGCTAGTAGATGCATGAGGGTGGGGTGGGGGGGTCCATTGGGTCAAACCATAGGAGCGTAATCAACCAGGTCTAGGGTTGGGAGGGGGGGGGGGGGGGGCAAGGAGACCCCCCACTTACAGCCCCTGAGTATCTGGGTGTGGGGTTATGAGGGTGTCTTGCTTGTTGCAGTGCGGTTAAGGTTAGGGAGGGTATCCTTTTTCTCTTCACAGGTTTTGTGTATTGAGTCGCTTCCCAATGGTGTTGCCTGGCTTCTCACCACAGTCAGCCGCATCGCGTCGCGGCACGGCCTGGCTCTGCAGGATCCAGCACGAGCATTCTGTAGAAGGGGTGATTGGGAGCACAGATTGTGGGGTATTGAGAGGCCTCTTCTTGTGCACTTTCCAATGTTGAACAGGGACGGCATTGCTATTTCAGGATTGCGTACAGATGGGGTGTAGCCTGTGCTGATATGAAAGCAAAGGTATGTTTGTGTTTGTGTTTGTGTTTGCTCGATAGGGGGAAAAATCAGTATATGTCCTCCTCGACCAACGCAATTTACCACTCTTCTGTGATGCGAATTTGATGTTGCGAGCTGGGGTTTGCCTTTGTGGTAGCCGAACAGTCCATTCAGTGAAAGTCTGTTTTGAACACCAAGGAGCAAAGCTGCTTGGTTAGGGCTGGTGGCCATTTTGTTGTTTGTGACGTTCGGCAGATGTGATGGCGTAGCCGTTGCATCTATCTGCAGAATGTTGGCAGCAGGTTGCGCGCCAATCCCCAGTCGCAAGAGGGCATCATTTGCTGGGTACAGAACCCCACGCCCATTTACAGCTTCAGATCCGCCAGAAGGTCCGCCAGATGCAGAATTCATTCCAAAACCTGCAATTCCTTCCGTTCCATGGTGATGATGTTGAAGTGAAAATGGATATCCAGATTACTCAATTCATTCGTCTGGTACAGGTGCCCTTGAGTTTTTTGGCTTCAGCCAAGCAGTTGAAGACGCCCCCCCTATTTTGAGGGTGCTGGATGCGAAAAAGCATGTTGCAGGCAGACACAGATCACGAAAACACAATTTACAGCATCCGTATGCACCAAAAGTTGCCATTTTTCATTAATGGTCACCTCACGCTGTGCGTGTGTGTGTGTGTGTGTGTGTGTATGTGTGTGTGTGTGTCTGTGCGGTGTGTGCGTGTGTGTACATTGCTGCACTGTATGTGTGTGTGGGTGCCGGGGGGGCAGGTATAGGGAAATGTGTGTGGGTGTGGGGACTCCGGTACATGCATGGGTGGTGTTGGTGTGGCTCTTCCGCCACTGTCCTGCAAAAATGCTGCGAGATTCGTACGAAGCTCGCACGAATTTCGTACGAAATTCGTGCGAATTTCGTACGAATTTCGTCCCTCAATACGTACCGTGAATGTGGTTGTTACGAATTTCGTACGAAATTCGTACGAAGTTCAAACAATTTGCATGCATTTGTGTCATTTTTGTCTGTGTGTGGGTGTGCCTGCTCGGAGGCGTCGTTGTTTGTGTGGGTGTGGGTGCATGGTGTGTGCGTGCCTGGGTGATATGTGCATGCATTGGTGGTTCTTGGGTTCTTGGGTGGTTTTGTTGAATCATGTGGGACAATACTTTTGTGTTGTTTGTAGTTTGTGAGTGTCTGTCGTTTGTGTTTGTTGCTGCTGAATGTCATTATGTGTGTTTAATGCCTGCTTTTCGACTGCGTTGGTATCGCTGTTTTGCTTGCTGCTTGTTGTGCTTCGTCTGTCTGCTGCTCCTCACTGGTGACTGTTGCTGATGACCTGACTGTGTTGTTCTTCTGTGTTGTTGTTGTGTTGCTGTGCTGTGTGCTATGAGTGGGTGTGGATGGTTGGATGGGTGGCTGCCTGTTGTTGAGTCATGTGGGACAATACTTTTGTGCTGTTTGTAGTTTGTGACTGTCTGTTGTTTGTGTTTGTTGCTGCTGATTGTCATGATGTGTGTGTAATGCCTGCTTTTCGGCTGTGTTGGTACCGTTGTTTTGCTTGCTGCTTGTTGTGCTTCGTCTGTCTGCTGCTCCTCATTGGTGACTGTTGCTGATGACCTGACTGTGTTGTTCTTCTGTGTTGTTGTTGTGTTGCTGTGCTGTGTGATATGGGGTGACTGTGTTGTTCTTCTGTGTTGTTGTTGTGTTGCTGTGCTGTGTGCTATGGGCTGAGTGTGTTTGTTCTGCATAAAAATGATACAAATTCATGCAAATTGGTCGAAATTCGTACGAAATTCGTGCGAATTTCGTACGAAATTCGTAACAACCACATTCAGGGTACACTTTGGGGACGAAATTCGTACGAAATTCGCACGAAATTCGTACGAATTTCGTGCGAATTTCGTACCATTTTTGCAGGACACTGGCAGAAGAGCCACACCAACACCACCTGTGCAATAACGAAGTCCCCACACCCACACACATTTCCCTGTACCTGCCCCCCCGGCACCCACCCACACACACACAAACACACACACACACACACAGACACACACACACACACCCATGCACAAACACACACATACCCTCAATGAAAGCAAACAGCCCCCCATGCACTCGACCCACACCCACACACTGCCCGCTCACACACCCTCATACGTACCTGGACAGTGGATGTGCCACGGTTAGATGTTTAGGGGGGGGGGGTTCTGTGTGTGTGTGTGTATGTGTGTTTGCCTGTGTGTGTGGATGGGTTTCTGCGGATGTGTGTGTGGGTGTGGGTGGGTGGGTCGTTGTGTCCATGTGTAGTTGGGTGTCCGGTTGTGTGTGTTTGTGTGTATGCGCGTGTTGGTGTGAGGTGCAGGAAGGGTGTGTCTGTATGTGTGTGTGTGTGTGTGTGTGTGTGTATGGCTTGTGTATATATCTGGTTTGGTGCTCCTCACATCCTCACCCGCCCCACACACACAGGCGCACGCCCACACCCATAACCAAAAAGACAATCATACACCCCCCCCCGCACACACATAGACACACACACACACCCATGCACAAACACACACATACCCTCAATGAAAGCAAACAGCCCCCCACTCGACCCATACCCACACACTGCCCGCCCACACACCCTCATACGTACCTGGACAGTGGATGTGTCACGGTTAAATGTTTAGGGGGGTGATTCTGTGTGTGTGTGTATGTGTATGGTTTGTGCGGATGCGTGTATGTGGGTCGGTGTGTCCATGTGTAGTTGGGTGTGTGGTTGTGTGTGTTTGTGTGTGCGCGCGTGTTGGTGTGAGGTGCGGGAAGGGTGTGCGTGTGTGTGTGTAAGGCTTGTGCGTATATGTGCATGGTTTGGTGCTCCTCACATCCTCACAGACAGTCGTACATGTACCCCCCCCCCCCCCACACACACCCACATGCCATTAGTGGAATCAAACCGCCCTGCCACCCCACCCACACCCAAACACTGCCCAGCCACACATACACACACACACCTGCATAGTGGATGTGTCGTGGTTAGGTGTGTGGGGCGGGATTATTGTGGGTGTGTCTATGTGTGTGTGTGTGTGTGTGTTGATTGGTTTGTGCGCGTGGGTGCGTGTTTGTGTGTGGGTGTGTATCCATGGGTCCGTGGTTGTGTGTGTGGGTGTGTGGGTGTTGGTGTGAGGTTTGGGACGGGTTTGTGTGCGTATGTGGTCGGGTGGCCCCCACATCCTCACACACACCAACACACAGACACACGCCCGCACGTAGAAGCAAACAGGAAGTCACGCATCCACCCACATGCAAACCCAACCATACAACCATACACAAACCCACAGAAACCCACACACCCCACACAAAGGCACACCCACACACATCTGCACATGTTGCCTGTAGCCAGGGTGCCTGCAGGGGTGTTTGGGGGGGAGGTACCCCGGGTGTTAGGACAAATGAGGGGGTGCACAAGGGTGAAATTGGTATGAATTCACGTGAATTCACGTGAAATTCGTACGAAATTCGTGCGAATTCGTGCGAATTTCGTACGAATTCACGTGAATTCACGGCCGTGAATCGGCTACAGGCTTGCCGGGTTTTGGCACCTCTCGTTTTGGGCACGGTTCGGACATGATGGATGCTTTTGGGGCGGGACCTTCATTGGATGATGCGTAACGAAGCTAGGGGAGGAATTTTGGCCCCTCAAATCTCTCGGAATGAACCAATAATATGGCATTTTCCCCCAAAAACCTCAAAATTTGGGTAAATTCACGTGAAATTCACGCAATTATTCAAACGGCCACTTAACGGCCGTTCACGAAGGGTACAAGGAGTCCCGCCCAAGGGGCGTTTGCCGCCGAAGGAGCGCCTGCAGGGGTCGGCTACCACCAGCGCCGCGGGCCCTCCAGCTGGGAGGCACGTGAGTCCTACCTACGCGGCGGTCGGTGCCTATGGAGCGCCCGCGGGGGACGGCAACCCCCAGCGGCCCAGGCCCAGCAATTGGGGGGACGCGGAGCCCAACCAGGCGGCGGTCTATTCCTATGGAGCGCCTGCGGGGGACAGCTGCACCCATCGGCGCGGGCCCACAAGCTGTGGGGACGTGATGTCCTGCCCAGGAGGCGGTCGCTGCCTATGGAGCGCCTGTCGGGACGGCAGCCCCCAGCGTCCCGGACCAACCAGCTACGGGGATGGGGGCTCTTTCCCAGGCGGCAGCTAGTGCCTATGCCGCACCTACTGGGGATGGGTGCGCCCATCGGCGCAGGCCCACGAGCTAGGGAGACGGGTAGTCCTGCCTAGGAGGCGGTCACTGCCTTTGGAGCGCTCGCGGGGGCGGTAGCCCCTAGCGGCCCGGGCCCACCAGCTAGGGGACGGGAAGTCCTACCCAGTTGGCAGTCGGTGCCTATGGAGCGCCTGCAAGGGACAACACGCTCCAGAGGCTCGGGTCTGGGGGGGACGGGGATTGCTGCCAAAGAGGTGGTCATCGCCTTTGGAGCTTCTGCCAGGGGCGGTTACCCCATCGGCGCGGGCCCACCAGCTGGGGGGACGAGGAGTCTTGCCGAGGCGGTGGTCGGTACCTGTGGCGCGCCTACTGGGAACGGGTGCGCCCATCGGTGCGGGCCCACGAGCTCGGGGGCCAGCGGGTCCTGCCCAAGAGGCGGTCGGTGCCTATGGAGCGCCTGCGGGGTAAGGCAACCCGCAGCAGCCGGGATCCAACAGCTGGGCGCACGCGGGGTTCTGCCCCGTCGGCGGTCCGTGCCTATGGAGCGTCTCGGAGGGACGGCAGCCCCCAGCGGCCCGGGGCTACCTATTGGCGGGATGGGGAGTCGTGCCAAGGCGGCGGTCCGTGCCTATGGAGCGTCTCGGAGGGACGGCAGCCCCAAGCGGCCCGGGCCTACCTACTGGCGGGATGGGGAGTCCTGCCAAGGGGGCGGTCGGTGCCTATGGAGCGCTTGCGGCGGACGGCTACCACCTTTGGCGCGGGCCCACCAGCTGGGGGGACGGGGAGTCCTACCTACCCGGCGGTCGGTGCCTATGGAGCGTTCGCGAGGGATGGCAGGCCCCATCAACCCCGCTCCAGCAGTGGGAAAGACGGCGAGTCGTGCCCAGGCGGCGGTCGGCGCCTATGGAGCGCCCGCGGGGGACGGTAGCCCTTAACGGCCCGCGATCACCAGCTTTGGGGACGGGGACTCTTGCCCAGGCGGCGGTCAGTTCCTATGGAGCGCCTACGGGGAAGGGCTGCCCCCGTCGGCGCAAGCCTACCAGCTGGGGGGATAGATGGGGGGACGGGTGATCCTGCTCATGAGGTGGTACGTGCCTGTGGACGGCAGCCCCCACCAGCCCGGGCCCACGAGCTGAGGGAAAAGGGAGTCCTCCCCCGTCGGCGGTTGCTGCCCATGGAGCGTGTGGCACGAGGCGGTAGGTACCTATGGAGCGCCTGCGGGGAAAGCCAGCCACAGCAGCCCGCGCCCACCAGCTAGGGGGATGGGAAGTCCCGCCCAGGGGGCGGTCGCCGCCCATGGAGCGCCTGCGGGGGACGGGTACCACCATCCGCGCGGGCCCTCTAGCTGGCGGTAGGGGAGTCCTACCTACGCGGGGGTCGGTGCCTACGGAACGTCTGCCACGGACGACAGCCCCCATTAGGTCGGGCTCACCAGTTGGGGGGACGGGGAGTCATGCGGAGGCGGCGGTTGGTGCCTATGGAGCGCCTGCGGGGGACGGGTGCGCCCATCGGGACGGGCCCACAAGCTGGGGGGACGCGGTGTCCCGCCCACGAGGCGGTCAGTGCCTATGGAACGCTTGCGGGTCACAGCCTCCCCAACGGCCCGTACCCACCAGCTAGGGGGACGAGGAGTCTTGCCCAGGCGGCGGTTGGTGCCTATGGCGCCCCTAGTGGGGATGAAGGCGCTCATCGGCGTGATCCCATGAGCTGGGGGGACGGGTAGTCCCTGCCTAGGAGGCGGTCAATGCCTATGGAGTGCCCGTGGGGGCGGCAGCCCCAACCAGGCCGGGGCCACCAGCGGGGGGGACGGGAAGTATTGCCCGGTCGGCGGTCGGTACGTATGGCGCGCCCACTAGGGACCGGATGGCAGCCCCCAGCGGTTGGGGTCAACTAGTTGAGGGGACGGGGAGTCTTGCTCAGGCGGCGGTCGGTGCTCATGGAGCGCATGCAGTGCACGGCAGCCTCCAACGGCCCGGGCCAACTAGCTGGTGGGATAGGGAGTCCCACTTAGACGTCGGTCGCCGCCTATGGAGCGCCTGCGGGGGACGGCTACCAGTTTCCGTGCGGGCCCTCCGGCTGGGGTGCCGGGTTGTCCAACCTACGCGGTGGTCGGTGCCCGCGGAGGTTTGCGAGGGACAGCAGCCCCCATCGGCCCAGGCCCACTAGCGGGGGAGACGTGGATTCCTGCCCAGGCGGAGGTCGGCGCCTATCGAGCGCCCACGGGGGACGGCAGCCCTCAGCGGCCCGGGCCCACCAGCGGGGGGGACGGGGAGGACTGCTCAGGCAGCAGTAGGTTGCTATGGAGCGCTTGCGGGGGACGCCTAACCCCATGGGCGCGGACCCACGAGCTGGGGGGACGGGGAGTCCCACCGAGGCGGCGGTCGGTGCCCTTGGAGTGCATGCGGGGGACGGCAGCCTCAAACGGCCCGGGCCAACCAGCTGGGGGGACGGGGAGGCCTGCCCAGGCGGATGTCCGTCCCTATGGAGCGTTTGCAAGGGACAACAGCCCGCGCCCATCAGTTGAGGGGACGGGGTGTCCTCTCAAGGCGGTGGTCGGTGCCTATGGAGCACCTGCGGGGGATTGCAACCCCGAGCGGCTTGGGTCCACCAGCTCAGGAGACGGGGAGTCCTGCCGAGGCGGCGGTCGGTGCTCATGGAGCGCTTGCGGGAGACGGCAGCCTCCAACGTCCCAGGCCGAACAGCTGGGGGGATGGGGAGTCCTGCCCAGGCGGTGGTGCGTGCCTATGGAGCGTCTCTGATGGACGGCAGCCCCAAGCGGCCGGGCCAACCAACTGGCAAGACGGGGACTCTTGCCAAGGCGGCCGTCCGTGTCTATGGAGTGTGTGCGGCGGACGGCAGCCCCCAGCGGCCGAAGCCCACCAGCTGGTGGGACGGGGAGTCCCGCCACGGTGGCGGGCGATGCCTAAGGAGCGTCAGCGGGGAGCGGCAACCACAGGAGCCCGCGCCCACCAGCCAGGGGGACAAGAGATCCCGCCCAGGCGGCGTTTGCCGCCCAAGGAGCGCCTGCGCGTGTTGGCTACCACCATCGGCGCGGGCCCTCCAGCTGGGGGCAAGTGAGTCATACCTACGCGGCGGTTGGTGCCTACAGAGCGTCTGCGGGGGACGACAATCCCCATCGGGCCGGGCCCACCAGCTAGGGGGACGGGGGGTCATGCCAAGGCGGCTGTCGGCGCCTATGGAGCGCCCGCCGGGGACATCAGCCCCCAGCTGCCCAAGCCCAGCAATTGGGGGGACGCGGAGTCTTGCCGAGTCTGCGGTCGATTGTTTGAACGAGAACGCACGCCTTGTTTGACGAGGCGCGAGGGGCGGGGGGGTTAGGGCTAATGAGGCGCACGGGGGGGGGGGGGGTTTGGCGCTAACGACGCGCACGGGGGGGTGGGCCTTGGCGCTAACGAGGCGCAGGGGGGGGGGGGGGTTGGTTTTAACGAGGCGCACGGCGGGGTGAGTTTGACGCTAACCAGGCGCACCGGGGGGGGGGGAGTGTGGCGCTCACGAGGCGCTTGGGGGGGGGGGGGGGGGGTTGCGAACGAGGCGCGCGGGGGGGGGTTTGGCGCCAACGAGGCGCGGGGGGGGGGGGGGGGGGGTTGGCGCGCTACCTAGTCGCACGGGGGGGGGGGGGTTGGCACTCACTAGACACGTAAACCACATACAAGTCCGTGCATGCACAAGGTGCTGCACGCACAAGGCGGTCAACACAAAAGGCGGTCTGTAGCCATCGCAGCAGTCTTGTTATTTAAGGGGCCACAAGCACGGCGGTACACATAGAAGGCGGTACACGCACAAGGCGGTGCACACAAAAGGCAGCCTGTAGCCACCGCAGGAGTCTTGTTATTTAAGGGGCCACATGCAAGGCAGTACACACAGAAGGCGGTATACACACAAGGCGCGCCACACAAAAGGCGGTCTGTAGCTACCGCAGGAGACTTGTTATTTATAGGGCCACAGGCAAGGCAATACACATAGAACGCGGTACACACACAAGGTGGTATACACACAAGGTGGTACACACAAAAGGCAAGGCACACAGAAGGCGGTTTGTAGCCACCGCAGGAGTCTTGTTATTTGAGGGGCCACAGGCAAGGCGGTACACACAAAAGGCGGTATACACACAATGCGGGCCACACAAAAGGCGGTTTGTAGCCACCACAGGAGACTTATTATTTAAGGGGCCACAGGCAAGGCGGTACACACACAAGGCGGTGCACACAACAGGCGGTCTTCAGTCACCACAGGAGTCTTGTGATTTAAGGGGCCACATGCAAGGCGGTACACATAGAAGGCGGTACACACACAAGGTGGTATACACACAAGGTGATACACACACAAGGCGGGGCACACAAAAGGCGGTCTGTACCCACCGCAGGAGTCTTGTTATTTAAGGGGCCACAAGCAAGGCGGTACACACAAAAGGCGGTATACACACAAGGCCGTGCATACACAAGGCGGGGCACACAAAAGGTGGTCTGTAGCCACCGCAGCAGTCTTGTTATTTAAGGGGCCACAAGCAAAGCGGTACACACAAAAGGCGGTATACAGACAAGGCGGGCCACACAAAAGGCGGTCTGTAGCCAGCGCAGGAGACTTGTTATTTAAGGGGCCACAGGCAAGGCCGTACACACACAAGGCGGTGCACACAACATGCGGTCTGTAGGCACCATAGGAGTCTTGTGATTTAAGGGGCCACATGCAAGGCGGTACACATAGAACGCGGTACACACACAAGGTGGTATACACACAGAGTGGTACACACACAAGCCAGGGCACACAAAAGGCGGTATGTAGCCAGCGCAGGAGTCTTGTTATTTAAGGGGCCACAGGCAAGGCGGTACACACAAAAGGCGGAATAGACACAAGGCGGTGCATACACAAGGCGGTGCACACAAAAGGCGGTTTGTAGCCACCGCAGAAGGCTAGTCATGTTGGGGGGGTGCGGGGGTGTCCCCCGCATCGAGCGAAAGGATCTCAAGTTGAGGGAGGTCCACATACAAGGCGGTGCAAAGGGGGGGGGGGGTTGGCGCGCTAACGAGGCGCAAGGGGGGGGGGTTGGCGCTAACGAGGCGCACGGGCGGGGTTTGGCGCTAACGAGGCACGCGGGCGGGGGGGGGGTTGGCGCCAACGAGGCGCGCCGGGGGGGGGGGGGGGGGGGGGTTGGCGCGCTAACAAGTTGCACCGGGGGGGGGGGGGGTTGGCACTCACGAGACGCGTAGTCCACATACAAGTCGGTGCATACACAAGGCGGTGCACACAAAAGGCGATATGTAGCCACCGCATGAGTCCTCTTATGTAAGGGGCCACAAGCACGGCGGTACACATAGAAGGTGGTACGCACACAAGGCGGGGCACACAAAAGGCGGCCCGTAGCCTCCGCAGGAGTTTGGTTATTTAAGGGGCCACATATAAGGCGGTACACTCACAAGGCGGGGCACACAAAAGGCGGTATGTAGCCACAAGAGAAGTCTTGTTATTTAAGGGGCCACAGGCAAGGCGGTACACACAAAAGGCGGTATACACACAAGGCGGGCCACACAAAAGGCGGTCTGTAGCCACCGCAGGAGTCTTCTGATTTAAGGGGCCACAGGCAAGGCCGTACACACAGAAGGCGGTACACACACAAGGTGGTATACACACAAGGCGGTACACATATAAGGCGTGGCACACAAAAGGCGGTCTGTAGCCCCTGCAGGAGTCTTGTTATTTAAGGGGCCACAGGCAAGGCGCTACACACAAAAGGTGGTCTGTAGCCACCACAGGAATCTTGTTGTTTAAGGGGCTAAGGCAAGGCGGTACACACAAAAGGCGGAATAGACACAAGGCGGTGCATACACAAGGCGGTGCACACAACAGGCGGTTTGTAGCCACCGCAGAAGGCTAGTCATGTTGGGGGGGTGCGGGGGTGTCCCCCGCATCGAGCGAAAGGATCTCAAGCTGAGGGAGGTCCACATACAAGGCGGTGCAAAGGGGGGGGGGGGGTTGGCGCGCTAACGAGGCGCAAGGGGGGGGGGTTGGCGCTAACGAGGCGCACGGGCGGGGTTTGGCGCTAACGAGGCACGCGGGCGGGGGGGGGGTTGGCGCCAACGAGGCGCGCCGGGGGGGGGGTTGGCGCGCTAACAAGTTGCACCGGGGGGGGGGGGGGTTTGGCACTCACGAGACGCGTAGTCCACATACAAGTCGGTGCATACACAAGGCGGTGCACACAAAAGGCGATATGTAGCCACCGCATGAGTCCTCTTATTTAAGGGGCCACAAGCACGGCGGTACACATAGAAGGTGGTACGCACACAAGGCGGGGCACACAAAAGGCGGCCCGTAGCCTCCGCAGGAGTTGGGTTATTTAAGGGGCCACATATAAGGCGGTACACTCACAAGGCGGGGCACACAAAAGGCGGTATGTAGCCACCACAGAAGTCTTGTTATTTAAGGGGCCACAGGCAAGGCGGTACACACAAAAGGCGGTATACACACAAGGCGGGCCACACAAAAGGCGGTCTGTAGCCACCGCAGGAGTCTTCTGATTTAAGGGGCCACAGGCAAGGCCGTACACACAGAAGGCGGTACACACACAAGGTGGTATACACACAAGGCGGTACACATATAAGGCGTGGCACACAAAAGGCGGTCTGTAGCCCCTGCAGGAGTCTTGTTATTTAAGGGGCCACAGGCAAGGCGCTACACACAAAAGGCGGTATACACACAAGGCGGTGCATACACAAGGCGGGGCACACAAAAGGTGGTATGTAGCCACCACAGGAATCTTGTTGTTTAAGGGGCTAAGGCAAGGCGGTATACACACAAGGCGCGCTCCACAAAAGGCGGTCTGTAGCCACCGTAGCATACCTGTTATTTAAGGGGCCACAAGCAAGCCGGTACACACACAAGGCGGTCAACACAAAAGGTAGTCTGTAGGCACCGCAGGAGACTTGTGATTTAAGGGGCCACAAGCAAGGCGGTACACATAGAAGGCGGTACACACACAAAGTGGTATACACACAAGGCGGTACACACACAAGGGAGGGCACACAAAAGGCAGTCTGTAGCCATCGCAGGAGTCTTGTTATTTATGGGGCCACAGGCAAGGCGGTACACACAAAAGGTAGTATACACATAAGGCGGTCCATGTACAAGGCGGTGCACACAAAAGGTGGTCTGTAGCCACCTCAGAAGGCTATTTGTTTAAGGGGGGTGCGAGGGTGTCCCCCGCATAGAGCGAAGGGAGCAGAAGTTGAGGGAGGTCCACATACCAGGCGGTGCAAAGGGGGGGGGGGGTGGCGCGCTAACGAGGCGCACGGGGGGGTGGGGGTTTGGCGCGCTAGCGAGGCGCACAGGGTTTGGCGCTAACGAGGCGCATGGGGGGGGTTTGGCGCTAACCAGGCGCACCGGGGGGGTTTGGTGCGGGGATGGTTTGGCGCTAACGCGGCGCACGAGGGGGGTCTGGCGCTAACAAGGCGCACGGGGGGGTGGGAGGCTGGCGCTAACGAGGCGCACCGGTGGGGGGGGGGGGGGTTGGCGCTAACGAGGCGCACGGGGGGGGGGTTTGGGTGCTAACAAGGCGCACAGGGGGGAGGTTGGCGCTAACGAGGCGCGCACCGAGCCCGATTTGCGCCTCGTATAACGAGGCACGCAGTGTAAGCCAAACACTCGGAGGCGGTCTCTGCCTATGGAGCGCTCACGAGGGCGGTAGCCCCCAGCGGCCCAGGCCCACAAGCTGGGGGAGGGGAAGTCCTACCTCGTCGCCGGTCAGTGCCTGTGGAGCGTTTGCAAGGGACAACTGCCTCGCGTGGCTTGGGATTGGGGTGGACGGGGATTCCTGCCAAAGAGGTGGTAATCGCCTATGGAGCGCCTGCCGGGGACAGCTGCCCCCATCGGCGCGGGCCCACCAGCTGGGCGGACGGGGAGTCTTGCCCATGCGGCGGTCGGTACCTATGGCGCGCCTACTGGGAACGGATGCGCCCATCGCCGCGGGCCCACGAGCTCGGGGGCCAGCGGGTCCTGCCCAAGGGGCGGTCGGCACCTATGGAGCGCATACGGGGTAAGGCAACCCGCAGCAACCGGGGTCCACCAGCTTGGGGGAGGGGGAGTCCTGCCTAGGCGGCGATGCGTGCCTATGGAGCGTCTCCGAGGGACGACAGCCCCCAGCGGCCCGGGCCTACCAACTGGCGGGATGGGGAGTCCTGCCAAGGCGGCGGTCGGTGCCTATGGAGCGCTTGCGGCGGACGGCTACCACCTTTGGCGCGGGCCCTCCGGCTGGGGGGAAGGGGAGTCCTATCTACCCGGCGGTCTGTGCCTATGGAGCGTTTCCGAGGGATGGCAGGCCCCATCGGCCCCGCTCCAGCAGCGGGCGGAGAAGGGGAGTCGTGCCCGGGCGCTGGTCGGCGCCTCTGGAGCGCCCGCGGGGGACGGTAGCCCTCAACGGCCCGAGCCCACCGGCTTGGGGGACGGGGCGTCCAGCCCGGGCGGCGGTCGGTTACTATGGAGCGCCTACGGGGAAGGGCTGCCCCCATCGGCGCAGGCCTACCAGCTGGGGGGACGGGGGGTCCTGCTCATGAGGCGGTCAGTGCCTATGGATCGCCTGAGGGGGACGGCAGCCCCCACCGGCCCGGGCCCACTAGCTGGGGGAAACGGGAGTCCTCCCCCGTCGGCGGTCGCTTCCTATGGGGCGGCTGCCACGAGGCGGTAGCTCCCTATGGAGCGCTTGCGGCGAACGGCAGCCCCAGCAACCCGCGCCCACCAGCTAGGGGAATGGGGAGTCCCGCCCAGGTGGCGGTCGCCGCCCATGGAGCGCTTGCGGGGGACGGGTACCACCATCGGCGCGTGCCCTCTAGCTGGCGGCAGGGGAGTCCTACCTCACGGCGATCGGTGCCTACGGAACGTCTGCCGCGTATGGCAGCCCCCATCGGGTCGGGCTCACCACCTGGGGGGACAGGGAGTCATGCGGAGGCGGCGGTCGGTGCCTATAGAGCACCTGCGGGGGCCTTGTGCCCCCATCAGCCCGGGCTCAGAAGCTGGGGGGACGTGGTGTCCTGCCCACGAGGCGGTCAGTGCCTATGGTGCGCCTGCGGATCACAGCCCTCCCAACGGCCCGGACTCACCAGCTAGGGGGACGGGGAGTCTTGCCCAGGCGGCGGTTGGTGCCTATGGCGCGCCTACTAGGGATGGGTGCGCCCATCGGCGTGGGCCCACGAGCTTGGGGGATGGGTAGTCCCTGCCTAGGAGGCGGTCAATGCCTATGGAGCGCCCGTGGGGGCGGCAACCCCTACCAGGCCGGGGCCACCAGCTGGGGGGACGGGAAGTATTGCTCGGTCGGCGGTCGGTACCTATGGCACCCCCACTGGGGACCGGATGGCAGCCCCCAGCGGACGGGGTCAACTAGTTGAGGGGACGGGGAGTCTTGCCTAGGCGGCGGTCGGTGCTCATGGAGCGCCTGCGAGGGACGGCGGCCTCCAACGGCCCGGGCCAACTAGCTGGGGGTACAGGGAGTCCCACTCAGGCGTCGGTTGCCGCCTATGGAGCGCGTGTGACGGCTACCACCATCGGCGCGGGCCCACAGGCTGGGGGGATGGGGAGTCCTACCAAGGCGGCGGTCGGTGCCCTTGGAGCGCATGTGGGGGATGGCAGCCTCCAACGGCCCGGGCCAACCACTTGGGGGGATGGAGGTTCGTGCCCAGGCGGCAGCCCGTGCCTATGGAGCGTCTGCGGCGGACGGCATCCCCCAGCAGCCCAAGCCGAACAGTTGGGGGGACGGGGAGTCCCGCCAAGGCGGCAGTCGGTGCCTATGGAGCGCTTGCGAGGAACGGCAGCGCCAACAACCCACGCCAACCAGCTAGGGGGACGGGGAGTCCCGCCCAGACGGCGCGCAGCCCACGCCAACCAGCTAGGGGGACGGGGAGTCCCGCCCATGCAGCACCTACGGGGGATGGCTGCCACCATCAGCGCGGGCCCTCCACTTGGGGGGCAGCGGACCGCCTGCGGGGGACGGGTACCCCCATCGGTGGGGGCCCACAAGCTGGGGGGACGTCAAGTCCTGCCCAAGAGGCGGTCGGTACCTATGACGTGCCCCCTAGGGACAGCCACGCCCGTTGGCGCTGGCCCACAAGCTGGGGGGACGTGGTGTCCTCCCTAGGAGGCGGTCGGTGCCTATGGAGCCCCTGCGGGGCACGGCGACCCTAGCGGCCCGGATCCATCAGCTACGGGCGACGGGGAGTCCTGCCCAAGCGGCGGTTGGTGCCTATGGCTCGCTTACCAGGGACGGGTGCGCCCATTGCCGCGGGCCCATGAGCTGGGGGGATGGGTCGTCCTGCCTAGGAGGCGGTCAATGCCTACGGAGCGCCCGTTGGGGCGGTAGCCCCCAGCGGCCCGACCGCACCAGCTGGGGGGATGGGGAGTCCTACCCAGTCGGCGAACAGTGCCTATGGAGCGTCTGCAAGGGACTACAGCCCCAAGTGGCCTGGGCCCCCCAGTTGGTGTGACAGCGATTCCTTCCCACGAGGCGGCCGGCGCCTATGGAGCGCCTAGGGGGGACGGCTGCCTCCAGCGGCGCGGGGGCACCAGCCTGGGGACGGCGAGTCTCGGCCAGGCGGCGGTCGGTACCTATGGCGCGCCTATTGGGCATGGGTGCGTCCATCGGCGCGGGCCCACGAGCTGCGGGGCTAGTGAGTCCTGCCCAGGAGGCGGTTGGTGCCTATGTCGCGCCTTCGGGGGATAGCTAGTGGCCAAGGTCCACCAGCTGAGGGGAGGCTGAGTCTCGCCTAGGCGGCGGTCGGTGCCCATGGAGCGCCTGCGAGGGACCGCAGCATCCAGCGGCCCGAGCCAACGAGCTAGGGGGACGGGGAGTTCCGGCCAGGCGGCGGTTGCCACCCATGGAGCGCCTGCGGGGGACAGCTACCACCATCGGCGCGTGCCCTCCAGCTCAGGCGACGGGAATCCTACCTACGCGGCGGTCGGTGCCTATGTACCTGCGGCTCACTTGGAAATGTGAAGTTGGGGCTCAGTTGGGGCTAAAACGGCTCATTTGGGGCTAAGTGGTGTTTTTCAAGGGGTTTCATATGAAAAGTTGTGGCTTTCGGGGTTGGGTTGGGGTTTTGGAATGTCCCCAAAGGGACACCAATCCCTAGGCCAAGAGGATTTGACCGGGGGGGTTTCTTTTTTTCGACGGCTCAGTTGACTGAGCACCCGACTGAGCCGTCACTGAGCCGTCACTGAGCCGGCTCACTGAGCGCTCACTGAGCGCTCACTGAGCGCGCCAAATGGCTCAGTGAGCGCTCAGTGAGCGCTCACTGAGAGCTAATTGGGGGCTCACTCAGGGCTCACCCAGGAGTTTCTCCCCCTTTCCGCCCTCTCTTCCCACCCTTGCTGGCCCACACTTCACCCTTTTCACACCAACATTGGTCCGCAGTTCTCACCACGTCTTTTCTGTAAGAACTTGAGCGTGCATGCACACATACATACTTGCATACATGTACCCGTGGCGACAAACACACAAACATCCAAACACACACACTTCGTCAGGGACACAAATAGCCAAACATATACACACACATACACCCATACACACGTCCACACACACATGCACATGCACAAATTGACAACCACATTCATTCTTGTGTGCAATTATCTTGCGTGTACATAAACACATGGCCACATTGAACCATGTGAAGTGAAGGGCTAGGGAGAGATGGTTACGGGGTTGGGGTTCGGGGATATGAACCTAACCATTTGCGAGGGTGTTCCTTGTTGCCTCATGAAAATGGCACCCACCCACCCCATACACACACACACACACCATGAAACACAAATAGGGCACAAAGGACATTGCTCGCTTTTGTGAGGTTGATCATACAACCATCGTGACCTACACCATGACACATTGATACCCCTCCCTCCTTGTCCACTCCCCTCCCCTTTCGTTATGCTGCGTTCCCCCGCTTCCCTCGTGCGTAGCCCTTCTGTTCTCTTGCCTGTCCCGTCCCCTTTGTCCTACCTTTCCTATTTTTTGGCCATGGCATCACATGCATGATGGTGGCGGCAAGGACGATGACCTTTGCAGGTATGTTGTGCTATTATGTGTGTGGGTGCGTGTGTGCGTGCTTGCGTGCGTGTGTAGTTGTGCCCATGCGCATGTGCGCAGCTATAGATGGTTTGTTCGTTCTTGGTTTCTCTCATTTAGTGTGTTTGTATGTCTGCTTGTGTGTGTGTGTGGGGGGGGGGGGGTTGCATGGATCGATGCGTGAGTGAAGGTGTCTTTGTGTGTGAGTGGTTGCGAGTGTGTGACTGCGTTCTTTGGTTTCTGGTTGCCTAGGTTCGTGCGTGTATGTGGATTCGTGAATGTGTGTACGCGCAGGTGTGTGTGTGTGTGTGTTGCAGCTGTTGTTTTGGATGTTGTTGTTGGTTTTGGTGTTGTGTGGCATAGGCTTTGATTGTGTGCGCATAACATTGTGTTTGTGGCTGCAGACGCAGGTATGCTTGTGTTTGTGGTTGTGGCTGTGGTTCCGGGCTTGCGTACGGTTGTTGCCATGGCTGTTGTGGTAGCTGTCGTTGTTGGTGTGGTTATGGTAGTGGCTGTGGTTGCGGCTTTGGTTGTGGGTGTGGGTGTGGGTGTGGGTGTGTGTCTGCAAGCTGTGTTGTGTGTGGATTTGGTTGTGGTTGTGTCAGTGTGTGTGGCCCTGGCTGTGGCAAAGGCTGCAGTTGCAGCTTTCACTGTGGCTGCAGCTGTTCTTTGGGTTCAGGCTGTAGCTCTGGGGGGGGGTGGTAAAGGACTACAAAGAGGGGGGCTGAAATCACCATCCACCCCCTCCCAAAAAAGACCGCACCAAGTTTACAGTGACAGTGTACAGTGACAGTGTACAATGACAGTGTATAGTGAGAGCATACAGTGCGTGTAGAGTGACAGTGTAGAGTGCTAGTATAGAGACTTGGGCGTTGTGGCGGACGTACTGTGCGTGGGGATACATTCTATGAGACCTTGGGGAGTACAGTGTACAGAGTACAGTGTACAGTGTACAGTGTACAGTGTACAGTGTACAGTGACAATGTACAGTGACAGTGTATAGTGACAGTGTGCAGTGGCAGTGTGCAGTGTGCAGTGACAGCGTACAGTGCCAGAATACAGTGTACCATGTACAGTGACAGTAGATAGTGACACCATTGACAGTGTACATGGACAGTGTACAGCGACAGTGTACAGTGACAGTGTACAGTGACAGTGAACCATGAGTGAGCCCTCACTGAGCGCTCACTGAGCCATTTGGCGCGCTCAGTGAGCGCTCACTGAGCCATTTGGCGCGCTCACTGAGCGCTCACTGAGCGCTCAGTGAGCGCGCGAAACGGCGCAGTGAGCGCTCAGTGAGCGCGCCAAATGGCTCAGTGAGCGCTCAGTGAGGGCTCACTCATGGTTCACTGTCACTGTACACTGTCATTGCACACTGTGTATTGCACACTGCACACTGCACACTGTGTATTCCACACTGCACATTGCATACTGTGTATTGCACACTGCACACTGCACACTGTGTGTTACAAATTGCACACTGCACACTGTAATGCACACTGCACACCCTGTAATGCACACTGCGCACTGTGTATTGCACACTGCACACTGAGCGCCCAAATGCTTGCACTGTACGGTGTGCACTGTGCATGACACAGTGTGCAGTGTGCATTACACAGTGTGTAGTGCGCAGTGTACACTGTGTACTGCACCCTGCGCACTGCACACTCTGTATTGCACACTGCACATTGTGTATTGCACACTGCACACTGTAATGCACACTGCACACTGTGTATTGCACACTGCACATTGTGTATTGCACACTGCACACTGTAATGCACACCGCACACTGTGTATTGGACACTGCACACTGCACACTGTGCAATACAAATTGCACACTGCACACTGTAATGCACACTGCACACCGTGTATTGCACACTACACACCGCACCCTGCGTAATGCACACTGGGTATTGCACACTGCACACGGTGCACTGTGCAATACCCAATGTGCAATACACACGGTGCAGGGTGTAGTGTGCATGACACAGTGTGGAGTGTGCATTACACGGTGTGCCGTGTGGATTACATCACACACGGCATACTACACCCTGTGTAGTGCACACTACACACAGTGTGCAGTGTGCAGTGTGCAGTGTGCAATACACAGCGTGCAGTGTGCAGTGTGCAATACACAGTGTGCAGAGTGTATTACACAGTGTGCAGTGTGCATTACAGTGTGCGTTGTGCAATTTGTAACACACAGTGCAATACACAGTATGCAGTGTGCACTGTGCAATACACAATATACAGTGTGCAGTGTGCAATACACCGTGTGCAGTGTGCATTGCAGTGTGCAGTGTGCAATTTGTAACACACAGTGTGCAGTGTGTAGTGTGCAATACACAGTGTGCAGTGTGCATGACAGCGTGCTGTGTGCAGTTTGTAATGCACAGTGTGCAGTGTGCATGACACAGTGTGCAGTGTGCATTACAGTGTGCAGTGTGCAATACACAGCGTGCAGTGTGCATTACAGTGTGCAGTGTGCAGTACACAGTGTGCAGTGCGCAGTGTACACTGCACACTACACGCTGTGTAATGCACACTGCACACCGTGTATTGCACACTGCACGGTGCACACTGGGCATTGCACACTGCACACGGTGCACTGCGCAGTGTGCACTGTGCCACTGCACACTGGGTATTGCACACTGCACACGGTGCACTGTGCAGTGTGCAGTGTGCAATACACAGTGTGCAGTGTACATTACAGGGTGTGCAGTGTGCATTACAGTGTGCAGTGTGCATTGCAGTGTGCAGTGTGCAATTTGTAACACACAGTGTGCAGTCTGCAGTGTGCAGTACACAATATGCAGTGTGCAGTGTGCAATACACAGTGTGCAGTGTGCAGTGTGCAATACACACTGTGCAATGACAGTGTACAGTGACAGTGAACCATGAGTGAGCCCTCACTGAGCGCTCACTGAGCCATTTGGCGCGCTCACTGAGCGCTCACTGCGCCGTTTCGCGCGCTCACTGAGCGCTCAGTGAGCGCTCAGTGAGCGCGCCAAATGGCTCAGTGAGCGCTCAGTGAGGGCTCACTCATGGTTCACTGTCACTGTACACTGTCACTGTACACTGTCACTGTACACTGTCCATGTACACGGTCAATGGTGTCACTATCTACTGTCACTGTGCATGGTACACTGTATTCTGGCACTGTACGCTGTCACTGTAATTGCACACTGTCACTATACACTATCACTGTACATTGTCACTGTACACTGTACACTGTACACTGTACTCTGTACACTGTACTCCCCAAGGTCTCATAGAATGTATCCCCACGCACAGTACGTCCGCCACAACGCCCAAGTCTCTATACTAGCACTCTACACTGTCACTCTACACGCACTGTATGCTCTCACTATACAGTGTCATTGTACACTGTCACTCTACACTGTCACTGTAAACTTGGTGCGGTCTTGTTTGGGAGGGGGTGGATGGTGATTTCAGCCCCCCTCTTTGTAGTCCTTTACCACCCCCCCCCCCCACAGCTACACCCAAAGAACAGCTGCAGCCACAGTGAAGCTGCAACTGCAGCCTTCGCCACAGCCAGGGCCACACACACTGACACAACCACAACCAAATCCACACACAACACAGCTTGCAGACACACACCCACACCCACACCCACACCCACACCCACACCCACACCCACACCCGCACCCACACCCACACCCACACCCACAAGCAAAGCCGCAACCACAGCCACTACCATAACCACACCAAGAACGACAGCTACCACAACAGCCATGGCAACAACCTCACGCAAGCCCAGAACCACAGCCACAACCACAAACGCAAGCATACCTGCATCTGCAGCCACAAACACAATGTTATGCGCACACAATCAAAGCCTATGCCACACAACACCAAAACCAACAACAGGATCCAAAACAACAGCCGCAAAAGCTGCAACACACACACACACACACACACATTGGCACACACACACACACACACCTACGCGTACACACATTCACGAATCCACGTACGCAAACAAACCTAGACAACCGGAAACCAAAGAATGCAGTCACACACTCACAATGACGCACAAGGACACCTTCACCCATGCATCGATCCAAGCAAGCCCCCCCCCCCCCCCGACTCACACACAAACATACATACAATCACACTAAATGAGAGAAACCAAGAGGGAACAAACCATCCACACTTGCGCACATACGCATGGGCACAAGCACACACCCGCGAACACACACACTAGCACAACATACCTGCAAAGGTCATCGCCATTGCCGCCACCATCATGCACTCGATGCCATGGCAATAAATAGGGAAGGCATGGCAAGGGCTGGGCAAGGGGACGCGACAGGCAAGATAAGAGAAGGGGTTGGCATGGGGTAAGCGGGGGGATCAGGCATGGCAAAAGGGGACGGGGGGGGATAAGGACGGAGGGGAATGAGTGTGTCATGGTGTAGGTCACGATGGTTGTATGATCAACCTCACAAAAGCGAGCAATATCCTCTGTGCCCTATTTGTGCTTCATGGCGCGCGCGCCCGTGTGTGTGTGTGTGTCTGGGGGGGGGGGGGTGCCATTGTCATGAGGCAACAAGGAACACCCTCGCAAATGGTTAGGTTCATATCCCCAAACCCCAACCCCGTAACCATCTCCCCCTAGCCATTCACTTCACATGGTTCAATGTGGCCATGTGTTTATGTACACGCAAGATAATTGCACACAAGAATGAATGTGGTTGTCAATTTGTGCATGTGCATGTGTGTGTGGACGTGTGTATGGTGTATGTGTGTGTATGTGTTTGGATATTTGTGTCCCTGACGAAGTGTGTGTGTTTGGATGTTTGTGTGTTTGTCGCCACGGGTACATGTATGCAAGTATGTATGTGTGCATGCACGCTCAAGTTCTTGGAGAAAAGACGTGGTGAGAACTGCGGACCAATGTTGGTGTGAAAAGGGTGAAGTGTGGGCCAGCAAGGGTGGGAAGAGAGGGCGGAAAGGGGGAGAAACTCCTGAGTGAGCCCTGAGTGAGCCCCCAATTAGCTCTCAGTGAGCGCTCACTGGGCGCTCACTGAGCCATTTGGCGCGCTCAGTGAGCGCTCAGTGAGCCGGCTCAGTGACGGCTCAGTGACGGCTCAGTCGGGCGCTCAGTCAACCGAGCCGTCGCCCAAAAAAGTACCCCGCACCTTGAACCTTGACCAAGTGAGTATCTAAAACTTCTAAAAACATTAAATGCACATTACCTAGCATGCAAAACGCACAACAAACAAGCACAAAGACATCGCAATGCACAACTGAGCCCCAAATGAGCCCCAACTTCACATTTCCACTTAGCCACCAGTGAGCCGCAGGTACATATGGAGCGTTTGCGAGGGACGGCAGCCCCCATCGGCCGGGGCCCACCAGCTGGGGGGACGGGGAGTCCTGCCCAGGCAACGGTCGGTCCCTATGGAGGGCCTGCGGGTGTCGGAACCCCCCGCGGCCCGGACCCATCAACTAAGGGGACCGGAAGTCCTGCCCAAGCGGCGGTTGGTGCCTATGGCGTGCCTACTGGGGACAGGCAGCTCATTGGAGCGGACCCAAAAGCTGGGAGGACGGGGAGTGCTGCCCAAGCGGCGGTCAGTGCCTATGGACCGCCTGCGTGGGACAACAGCCCCCAGCGGCCCGGGCCCACGTACGGAGGGGACGGGGAGTCTTCTCCAGGCGGCGGTTGGTGCCTATGGCGCACCTACTGGGGACGGGTGCGCCCATCGGCGCAGGCCCACGAGCTGCGGGGACGGGAAGTCGTGCCTAGGAGGCGGTCGGTGCCCATGGAGCGCCCCCGGGGCCGGCAGCCCCAAGCGGCCCGGGCCCACCACCTGGGGGGATGGGCAGTCCTGCCCAGTCGTCGCTAGGGAGCCATCAAGGGTGGCATAATGGCCACACCCCGAGCGTAGCAGGTGGTCTTGTGCTTGCAAGAGCCGCAAGAAGGCAAACGGGCAGCGGCTGCGAACATGGCCGCCTGGTTGCGGCAAGGCTTGCCCGCAGAAGTGACATTGCATGGGGACTTCCAGCGCGGGGGGCAGTTGCCATTCCAGGACGCGGTATGCATAGGCACGCTTGACGGCAAGGGCGGACCGGGCGTTATCATCGAACAATGCTTGCAAGACTTGTCCATCAGGTCGGAGGCAACCAGGTCAGGGCCCCCAAAAATAGGATGCTGCAGCGACCTCGGAGTACTCGGCATGCAGGCCCAAGTCGGGTTCAATGACGAAGGGCGGCATCAAACAACAACACAATAGGTCCCGAGAGCTGGGGCCCGAGGGGTGTAGACCACGGGCTGGTATTGTCGGCCCCGTGGGTTGCCACGGCATGCGCCGCATTGAGCTGGGCAAGAACATCCATGTCTTGGGTGTCATGCTGAGCGCGGCGCCAAAGCTCATGGTGGGAGGGAAGGCGCACCAAGGTGGGTAGTAGCCGGCGCCAAAGGGTGGCCAGCAGGGTGTAGCGGGGTGGCCTCGAGTTGTAGGAGCCGAAAAGAGCAGAAGTGGCATCGTGACTGGGCAGCAGGGTGCACGCCTAGGTGTCAAGCACAGTCGAGCAGAGCCACGGGTCGCGTCAACCACTCCATGGAGGCCGGAGTGGCCCAGACCCGAAAGCTGAACGAGGCTTGGAGGACAACTCCGGCACCCTGGGCGAAAAGGACCATACCGCCCCCTCCGTGTCGCCCACGAAGCGCACCATCAGTGGCCAGCATGAGGGCGGAGTACTCAAAGAGGGTGGCACAATCATCTGGGCATGTATGCGAAGGTATGTGACAGCCGGGTCGGGTAGTAGGGAGACGAGGACTGAGAGGGCACGGGCTACCGCCGCCCGGGGTTCGGCCTCACAACTGGGGATGCGGCGTGACGCGAGATACGCGGCGGAGCGCTGGGCGAGGAGGCTCCGTGATAATGAGGCCTGTGTATATGTAAGCAGAAGCCTGGCTGGCGCACGGAGCTCCTGGTTGGGTCATTGTGGCCCCCCAAACTTAGCCGGGAGCGAGAGGCGGGCCTTGGAGCTCTAGTAGGGGAGACCAGAACCATCCGGTAGTAAGCTCGCACCTTGATTGTGAAGTCGGCTATGTGATGCGGAAGGACGGGCACTCGAGAGGAGATGTAGTCAAATTGGGATAACACGAAGGACCAGAGGGACCGGAGGTCTAGGAGGACGCAGACTGTAGTGGGCTGGAGGCGGAGGCGCATGAGCACAGTCTGCCGGGCGATGTCGGCGAAATCACGGGAGGGTGGGAGGCTGTGGGAGAGGCGGATGCCCGCCACTTTGGCGTTGGGACGGCTAGGTATCGGCGCCATAGTAAGGGACGGGGAGATTGAGTTGGCGAAAGCGGCCGTCGTAGATGTGGAAGGCATAGGGCTGAAGCTTGTCCATGTGGACGAGGCCTTTCTTGGTGACCGTGGCCCTGGTGCAAGGACGGGTGAGGTCGATGCGGCCCGGAAGGGTTGCGTGCAGGAGGTGGCGGTCATCTAGGTACGTTAGCGCATTGATGGGGACGCTTGTAGCGTTGGGGGGGGGGGATGGTCTAGGGGTAGGCATCTCCCAACTGCCAGTTCTCCAGAGCGGTTGTTGCCCTAGTTCCACCCCTCTTTGGTGCTATAGGGCGGGGAGAAGCCATCCTCGGTGAGGGGGTGGATGCGCAAGCGGCCATAGTACTTCTCGGCTGAGGGCCCAAAGTCCCAAGGCAGCCCAAGGACGCGGTGGAGCGGGGTGCAATCTTCGCGCTGTTGACGAATGAAAGCATCTGCCGAGTCCCAGTCGGTGATAGCAACACAACTGTGTTCGTCAGGGCTGGATCTGAAGGTGGCGCGGAATGCCAGGGCAAGGAAGGCGGCGCGGATGTCGGAGCGATAGGTGAACACGTCGGGGGTGAGGTGGCTGGAGGCCCCCAGGGATGGAGCGAGCATGTCACGCATTGAGCGAGATTCCGCGGGGCCGAGGGGGGAAGTGAGCGTGACGACGGTGTGACTTGAGGAGGCCGGGGAAGGGCTTGTTCTTGTCGATGCCCATCATCACGGAGTCGAGGTGAGGGAAAGGCAGTCACAGGTAGAGTCCATGAGGTGCGGGTGGTGCTGGATGTCGTGAACCCTGCCATGATGGAGGTGGTGGAGGAGCATCTGGGGGCACTTGTCGAGGGCAACAAATGGGGATCCCGGGGAAGTGACGGAGCGCCTGATACGGTCCTCTTTGAGGATAGGGCCTGAAGCCAAGCTCTCGCTCAAGAGGCCTCGGCGGCGGTGGTCTCGCTGGTCGATGCCCTCGTGGAGCGTGTCACCAAGGTGGCCGGCTAGAATGTGGTCCAGTGGGTTGAAGTACGGGTCCCATTTATGGGGGTCAAAGGAGGCGGTGAGGAAGTCGACGTCCATGGTATGACCCCGGTAGCGGCTGGTGGCGGACGCGTGCTTTGTGATTCCTTCCAGGAGGGCTGATGCCGTGGGGAGACTTAGGCGGCTCTATACGCACGTAGACTTCGTTGCTAAAAGGCACGATTCATGGCGATTTCAACATCCGTTTTTTGCACCCAAAAAAAGCATATCATTTTTTCGGCCAACCCCACGTGGATTTTCATCGTGGGATACAACAACCTCGCCTTTTGTTGCTTCCAGAGGTGTACGTATACACCCCCTATTCCGGGCTGAAAATTGTATCATTTAATTTTTTTGGGCACTGCAGTGCCCAAAAATTTGAAATGGCTTTTTTCAGTGGGTTCTCCAGTACACCTCTGTAGTCATCTCCACAGGTGATGTCATACTGCAGCAGCATGCATCAAAACTTGGCATACCCGTTATCCATGGGTCATTGCACCGCGGTGTTATACTCGGAAGGCCACGTACAATGTACCTTGCCCAATCACTTCCATTCCTCTCCAAATGTGCACTTGAAAATGGACTTCCGGTACTTTTGGGCACTGCAGTGTCCAAAAAATTGAAAACTCGGTATTTCACTCCTATTGGTTCCCATTGCGTAACACCTGACAAAGGACGTATGAATCATCGGACGTTGGTACTCATCCTCTGCTCATTGGAAATATATTGCCGGTTGTCTGACTGCCACCTTGGAGTGTACCCAGGCTTTGGAACGTCCCACGTCCATTGGGGGATACATTGTTTGGATCTTCGCTAGCAGCTTTTGGTCTATGCCGCATCAGGTTTGTTTTGTGATGGTGCCTCTGTTTTCTTTGTCCCTTTACCTTTGCTGCCTGCGAACAGGACTTTTGTCCATGGATGCGGCTCCCTTCCGGCAGTTCCTTAGTTCGAAGGTATATGCTTCAAAGGAGGATCTATCTGAGGCTGTGGGTGTGGATAAGGGTGCCGATGCGTTTTGTATGTGGGTGTTAGATCTCCGGTTGGAGTGGGGTTGGAGTGGAGAAGTAGGCGGTCTGTTGGTGAATACATCCAACAAAGGGACAGGCGGACCGTTAATTGTCTGCCGGACCAATGGTTCCGTGTTGCTGAGCAAGAGATTTTTAATATATGGTCTGTTCTACACAAGAGGTGTCGTCCACGTGCCAAGAGGGCTGTAGGTGTTCAACCCAAGAGTCGTGTGCAACGTAGGTGTTTGGCTCACATGGGTCAATGTTCTTACAATGTACCCTCCTTTGCAGTTCAAGGAGCAACTGCGTGCACCAGTCTTTGGCAGACCTTGGAAGGTAAACCCGCTGTTCTGTGGTTTGATAATTTTTATAGACGTAACTTCCGGCCTGTGCCTGGTAATGAGAACCGGTCCCTTCATTGTACAGCTGGTGCTATCATACTCTTGAAACGACCTGTCGACGTTATGCCTTCTTTTCCTAGCCTCTCGGTCTTGCGGCAGAGGATTGGGTACACTGCAGACTTGTTGGTGCAGAGCCATAAAAACTTCCATGATGGCTTGCAAGGGTTGATGGACGACCCCATCCGCCCAAAAGGCCAGCCAAAAAGGCCAAGGACAGTACCCCCCTCAATATGTTTCACGCCAAAGTAGGTCAGGCCCAGGGTAAGAAGGCTCCACCAAAGAAGAAGTAGACTGCGTTGTGCGGTTGGCACTGCCTGTGTCCATGTCAGTAGTTTTTTCGCCTCGATTTGCACACTGTCGCGCGTCCTGTGCAGGTGTGAGATTGGTGCCCTTTTTCATGTTTTGGTAATTTTGGGCGCTGCAGTGCCCAAATTCAGCGACTCGCCATTTTTTTACCCCTGCTGCGCCATTTCTTTTGCAGGCATTGTTCCCGTCCTTTATTATTGCATTGGCTGCACTGGCGGCGCCTCTGTTGTTGGTCGGCACCACTGGTGGTGCATTATTCTTGACGCTTCGCATACAATCACAGTGACTGGGTCAGCAGACGCGGTAACAAAAAGCAAACCAGACTTTTGCATGTGTTTGACTGTCGTCCTCCTTGCTTCATTTTTTAGGTTGCATTTTACGGCATGGTTTGAAATGCAGCAGCGGATGATTTAGAAGAATTGGATTTTTCTTTTGATGGACACTGCAGTGCCCAAATTTGAAGGGGATACATGACTTTTGACTGGCACATGTTGTACCCCCTACACACAGTCATTTTGGATAATTCACAGGTTTTTGGGGGTGTTCCCTGCAAAGCACAATTGTGCAATTTTTCAAAGTGGTTTTTCAGCCCCCGTTTTGGGGTGGTACCCATTTGGGAACTCTGGCAATTTTGCTACGTGCGTATAGAGCCGCCTAAGGGAGATCGACTTCGAGGTCGGGCCGGATGCCACTTTATGGGCGGAGCGGTTTGGAGGCGCGCTGGAGAGCGCCTTTGGTGGCGGACGTGATGGTTGTGGCGGAGAACCTCGTCGGGGAGCGATGTGGTACATGGAGCGCTAACCCCAAAGGAGGTCCAAACGTGAAGCCAAACGGGGTACGGCTCCTTCAGGGGCCCCGTGCCAACGAATCATGCGGCAAGAGCGGACGTTGGCCAGGCCTTCCAAGGCGTTACACGGCAGCGAGCAGGGGGCATTGGGGTCGCAGAGAGGGCAGGGCATCAGCACTAGGGATGGAGCGAGCTCCGCGGATGAAGACGTGGTCTATCGTGCGGGCACGGGCTACGCCACGGGAGGAGGGGAAGTGGGTGCGTGTGTTGGCGGGGAAAGCCCGCATGCAGCCGCCATCTCGCAGGGAGGGGCCCAGGGGCCACCAGGGATCTATGCGGGACATATTGAAGTCACCTCCGACCAACTCGAGGGCGGGCCAGTGGTAGGCGGCGAGGGTGGTAAGGTTGATGACCATGGCACGACACTCTTTGTAGTTGAGGTCGGGGTGGCCACAAGGATGAAGCCAACGGTGTGGTGGCGTGCTGTGGCTACTAGGAGGTCGGCGGCATCGTGCTCGACACGGGGGCGGGTGGAAGGGTGCTGCAGGGACTGGCACCATCCCACCATGAAACGTGTGCTGCACCCATTTGCGGTGCTGGTGAGGAACACAAAACTGACGGTAAGGGCTTCGACGAGAGTGGCGGAGTCCCAGAGCTCCTTTAGGGAGAAGAAATCTACTTCCAGGGCAAGCAGCATGTGGACGATGTACTCCACCAGATCGTCAACACCGCCCACGTTCCACGAGACAAAGATGAGGCTAAGATCGCAGCAAAGATGCAGCGGGGAGAGGGTGGCTGCGTTGATGGACGAGGCCCACGGCGGGGTCGGGAGAAGAAGTGTGGGGTTTGGCCGGAAGCACAAGGTGCCAAGACGCACTGCGGCAGCTAGAATGCCCTTGAGCGCGGGGAGGCTAGGGAGGATGACGTAGGAGCGGGCTGCGAGGCATGCGGTGAGGTGCGAATGGCCAAGGGTGAGGACCGGGTAGGCACAGCTGGGCAGTACCAAGGGCCCGAGGTGGAAGATGGCGCACAAGTTGGGAAGGCGGGGGCGGCCACAACTTGGCCAAAAGCAAGCGTGCAGGGTGACCAGGTGGGACGTGGGGGAAGCGCAAAGCCATCGTCGGTGACCGGGGATGGTGGCATGACTGACGGCATATCGGGCAATGGGCAGGAGGCAAGGGGACAGATAGGTGGGAGAATCGTCCAGTAACCATAGGAGGCGGCCATCAAAGTAGAGGGGGACGGTGACTACTAGGTTCGGCGCATCGGGGCGAGTGGCGTACCTGGTGTGGGTGAGCCACATCAGGAGGTTGTGCAACACTTGGTACTGCAGGGAGGGGCTCAGGGGCCGGAAGATTGGGGCAGCAGCATGGGGCGGCGGAGGGGGTGCGGCGGTTGGAGGAATGGGTGGCTCGAGAGGCGAAGGTGAAGGAGGAGGTGGTGGACGAGGTGGTGGAGGTGGAGGCGGAGGAGATGGTGGAGGAGAAGATGAAGGAGGACGGTGAGGCGAAGGCGGTGGGGGAGAAGGTAACGGGTGGTGGGGGGGGTTGAGGACTTTTTTGGGCGGCCGGGCGGCGGGGGCCATCAAGGACGTGCCATGGGATCCCGCCGTCCTGATTGACCCCCACCCCCCGAACCTTGTACACAGGAGTGCTGACGTAAGACCTGCACCCATTGGCCACGTCGGGGCAGCAGCTTCCCTCCCCCCAGATGTGGTCCACATCAACTTTGTTGATGCGACCCTTCTAGGTAAGGGTTGGATGTACCATGTCAACAACAAGTTGCACTCGGTACATCCAAGCTTGCGGGCCATCCGCTTCCGCTTTCCGCTGGATGATGTGCACGATTTGTGCTAGCAGGCCACCAGAAAGCTAGATACTTCCCCTAGACAATTTGGGTTGGAGATCCTTGATACTAGCGATCTGCAGTATGGTTATAGTGCAGATGTTGGAGTTGATTTCGGTCTCTTGCTATTTGTCGTGTCGAGCCAAGCGTCGGGGTGCGAGGGCCCAGGGGTTTCGGCCCAGTCTTCGCCCAGCTTGTAGAGGCTCGAGCAACCCCTACCTACCTACCTACCCCCTGCCGGGAACTAGTGGCTTAAGTGACGGGATCTAGGGTTCAAAATCTTTTAAAAATGGCAAAAAAGTGCTAGTTTGGGGGGGAGTTTGGGGGCCTAGGATGACCTTGAAGGGGGCCGTTTGCATTGCAACCAACCCAAATGATGAAAGAACACTCTTCATCAACATTTAGTGGGTCTTGAACCCAAGTAGTGGCGCTCCACAACCTCGTTTTGGGCCCCAAGTACTGCAAAATCACCCTTGAAAAACACCATTTTTGCATACTTTTTTGAAGCCCCACCTTCTAGTTGTGTGTTTGGCTCCTGTGGATTGCGTTGTGCACCTACTGGCATCACCTGCAAGGTATTTACATTTTGTAAACACCCTTGAAATGATGATGAAGGGCATCACTTGCAAGGTATTTGAATTTTGTGAACACCCTTGAATATCCTGTTCGAACCACAAGGGTGCGCACGTGCTAGGGTAGGGTTACTGGGACCTGGGCGTCCAAAAGTGGTCAAAAATTATTTTTCTTGCAAAGCTGGTTCTACATTACGTATGGTGCTCGGTCAAGTGTTTTAAGGATATTTTGAGGCATAGTTGACCCATATTAGCCTATAAAGGTTCCCCAAAATTCTTGAAATGGGCAGTTTTAGGACCGACCGTGCATAAAGGGGGGTAGTGGAGGATTCGGGGAGGGGGGAGGGGGGCTTGTCTCCCCAGTGAGCGAAGCGTTTGAGGGAGAGTTTGGGGAAGGGTTATGGGGGGGGGGGGGGGGGCAACAATTCTAGGGTAGGTTGACGGGGGTCGCCGTTGGGTCCAAAAATGGTCAAAAATCATTTTTCTACAAAAATGTTCGTACACCGTTTGGGGTGCTCAATGTACCTGCGGCTCACTGGTGGCTAAGTGGAAATGTGAAGTTGGGGCTCATTTGGGGCTCAGTTGTGCATTGCGATGTCTTTGTGCTTGTTTGTTGTGCGTTTTGCATGCTAGGTAATGTGCATTTAATGTTTTTAGAAGTTTTGGATACTCACTTGGTCAAGGTTCAAGGGGGGGGGGGTATTTTTTTTGGCGACGGCTGAGTTGACTGAGCGCCCGACTAAGCCGTCACTCAGCCGTCACTGAGCCGGCTCACTGAGCGCTCAGTGAGCGCTCACTGAGCGCGCCAAATGGCTCATTGAGCGCTCAGTGAGCGCTCAGTTCGAGCTAATTGGGGGCTCACTCAGGGCTCATTCAGGAGTTTCTCCCCCTTTCCGCCCTCTCTTCCCACCCTTGCTGGCCCACACTTCACCCTCTTCACACCAACATCGGTCCGCAGTTCTCACCACGTCTTTTCTCCAAGAACTTGAGCGTGCATGCACACGTACATACTTGCATACATGTACCCGTGGCGACAAACACACAAACATCCAAACACACACACTTCGTCAGGGACACAAATATCCAAACACATACACACACATACACCCATACACACGTCCACACGCACATGCACATGCACAAAATGACAACCACATTCATTCTTGTGTGTAATTATCTTGCGTGTACATAAACACATGGCCACATTGAACAATGTGAAGTGAAGGGCTAGGGAGAGATGGTTACTGGATTGGGGTTCGGGGATATGAACCTAACCATTTGCGAGGGTGTCCCCTGTTGCCTCATGAAAATGGCACCCACCCACCCCATACACACACACAGACACACACAATGAAGCACAAGTAGGGCACAAAGGACATTGCTCGCTTTTGTGAGGTTCATCATACAACCATCTTGACCTACACCATGACGCATTGATCGCCCTCCCTCCTTATCCCCTCCCCTCCCCTTTCGCTATGCTACGTTCCCCCGCTTCCCTCGTGCGTAGCCCTTCTATTCTCTTGCCTGTCGCGTCCCCTTGTCCTACCTTTTTTATTTTTTGGCCGTGGCATCACATGCATGATGGTGGCGGCAAGGACGATGACCTTTGCAGGTATGTTGTGCTATTATGTGTGTGGGTGTGGGTGTTCGTGCTTGCGTGCGTGTGTGCTTGTGCCCATGCGCATGTGCGCAAGTGTGGATGGTTTGTTCCGTCTTGGTTTCTCTCATTTAGTGTGTTTGTATGTCTGCTTGTGTGTGTGGGGAGGGGGTTGCATGGATCGATGCGTGGGTGGGGGTGTCTTTGTGCGCGAGTCTTTGTGAGTGTGTGACTGCATTCTTTGGTTTCTGGTCGCCTAGGTTCGTGTGTGTGTGTGGATTCGTGAATGTGTGTACGCGCAGGTGTGTGTGTGTGTGTGTGTGTGTGTGTGTGTGTTGCAGCTGTTGTTTTGGATGTTGTTGTTGGTTTTGGTGTTGTGTGGCATAGGCTTTGATTGTGTGCGCATAACATTGTGTTTGTGGCTGCAGATGCAGGTATGGTTGTGTTTGTGGTTGTAGCTGTGGTTCTGGGCTTGCGTGAGGTTGTTGCCATGGCTGTTGTGGTAGCTCTCGTTGTGGGTGTGGTTATGGTAGTGGCTGTGGTTGCGGTTTTGGTTGTGGGTGTGGGTGTGGGTGTGGGTGTGGGTGTGTTTCTGCAAGCTGTGTTGTGTGTGGATTTGGTTGTGGTTGTGTCAGTGTGTGTGGCCCTGGCTGTGGCGAAGGCTGCAGTTGCAGCTTTCACTGTGGCTGCAGCTGTTCTTTGGTTTCTGGCTGTAGCTGTGGGCGGCCGGGGGGGGGGGGGGGGTCAAAGGACTGCAAAGAGGGGGGCTCAAATCACCCTCCACCCCCTCCCAAAAAAAACCGCACCAAGTGAACAGTGACAGTGTACAGTGACAGTGTACAACGACAGTGTATAGTGAGGCCATACAATGAGTGTAGAGTGACACTGTAGAGTGCTAGTATAGAGACTTGGGCGTTGTGGCGGACGTACTGTGTGTGGGGATACATTCTATGAGACCTTGGGGAGTACAGTGTACAGAGTACAGTGTACAATGTACAGTGTACAGTGACAATGTACAGTGACAGTGTATAGTGACAGTGTGCAGTGGCAGTGTGCAGTGTGCAGTGACAACGTACAGTGCCAAAATACAGTGTACCATGTACAGTGACAGTAGACAGTGACAGCATTGACAATGCACATGGACAGTGTGCAGTGACAGTGTATAGTGACAGTGTACAGTGACAGTGAACCATGAGTGAGCCCTCACTGAGCGCTCACTGAGCCATTCGGCGCGCTCACTCAGCGCTCACTGAGCCATTTGGCGCGCTCAGTGAGCGCGCAAAACGGCGCAGTGAGCGCTCAGTGAGCGCGCCAAATGGCTCAGTGAGCGCTCAGTGAGGGCTCACTCATGGTCCACTGTCACTGTACACTGTCACTGCACACTGTGTATTGCACACTGCCCACTGCACACTGTGTATTGCACAGTGCACACTGCCTACTGTGTATTGCACACTGCACACTGCACACTGTGTGTTACAAATTGCACACTGCACACTGCAATGCACACTGCACACTGTAATGCACACTGCACACTATGTACTGCACACTGCACACTGAGCGCCCGAACGCTTGCACTGTACGGTGTCTAGTGTGCATGACACAGTGTGCAGTGTGCATTACACAGTGTGTAGTGCGCAGTGTACACTGCGCACTGCACACTGTGTATTGCACACTGCACACTGCACACTGTGTATTGCACACTGCCCATTGTGTATTGCATACTGCACACTGTAATGCACACTGCACACTGTGTATTGCACACTGCACACTGCACACTGTGCATTACAAATTGCTCACTGCACACTGTAATGCACACTGCACACTGTGTATTGCACACTACACACCGCACCCTGTGTAATGCACACTGGGTATTGCACACTGCACACGGTGCAATGTGCAATACCCAATGTGCAATACACAGGGTGCAACGTGTAGTGTGCATGACACAGTGTGCAGTGTGCATTACACAGTGTGCAGTGTGGATTACATCACACACGGCATACTACACCCTGTGTAGTGCACACTACACACAGTGTGCAGTATGCAGTGTGCAATACGCAGCGTGCAGTGTGCAGTGTGCAACACACAGTGTGCAGAGTGTATTACACAGTGTGCAGTGTGCATTACAGTGTGCAGTGTGCAATTTGTAACACACAGTGTGCAGTGTGCAGTGTGCAGTGTGCAATACACAGTATGCAGTGTGCACTGTGCAATACACAGCGTACAGTGTGCAGTGTGCATTGCAGTGTGCAGTGTGCAATTTGTAACACACCGTGTGCAGTGTGCAGTGCGGAATACACAGTGTGCAGTGTGCATGACAACGTGCAGCGTGCAATTTATAATGCACAGTGTGCAGTGTGCATGACACAGTGTGCAGTGTGCATTATAGTGTGTAGTGTGCAATACACAGTGTGCAGTGTGCATTACAGTGTGCAGTGTGCAGTACACAGTGTGCAGTGCGCAGTGTACATTGCACACTACACGCTGTGTAATGCACACTGCACACTGTGTATTGCACACTGCACAGTGCACACTGGGCATTGCACACTGCATACGGTGCACTGTGCAGTGTGGAGTGTGCCATTGCACATTGGGTATTGCACACTGCACACGGTGCACTGTGCAGTGTGCAGTGTGCAATACACAGTGTGCAGTGTACATTACAGGGTGTGCAGTGTGCATTACAGTGTGCAGTGTGCCATTTGTAACACACAGTGTGCAGTGTGCACTGTGCAATACACAGTATGCAGTGTGCAGTGTGCACTACACAGTGTGCAGTGGGCAGTGTGCAATACACAGTGTGCAGTGACAATGTACAGTGACAGTGGACCATGAGTGAGCCCTCACTGAGCGCTCATTGAGCCATTTGGCGCGCTCACTGAGCGCTCACTCAGCGCGCCAAATGGCTCGCTGAGCGCACCAAATGGCTCAGTGAGCGCTCAGTGAGGGCTCACTCATGGTCCACTGTCACTGTACGCTGTCCATGTACACTGTCACTGTACATGTCCATGTGCACTGTCAATGCTGTCACTGTCTACTGTCACTGTACATGGTACACTGTATTTTGGCACTGTGCGCTGTCACTGCACACTGCACACTGCCACTGCACACCGTCACTATACACTGTCACCGTACATTGTCACTGTACACTGTACTATGTACACTGTACTCTCCAAGGTCTCATAGAATGTATCCCCACACACAGTACGTCCCCCACAACGCCCAAGTCTCTATACTAGCACTCTACACTGTCACTCTACACTCATTGTATGGCCTCACTATACACTGTCGTTGTACACTGTCACTGTACACTGTCACTGTTAACTTGGTGCGGTTTTTTTTGGGAGGGGATGGATGGTGATTTGAGCCCCCCTCTTTGCAGTCCTTTAACCCCCCCCCCCCCCCGGCCCCCCACAGCTACAGCCAGAACCCAAAGAACAACTGCAGCCACAGTGAAAGCTGCAATTGCAGCCTTCGCCACAGCCAGGGCCACACACACTGACACAACCACAACCAAATCCACACACAACACAGCTTGCAGAAACACACCCACACCCACACCCACACCCACACCCACAACCAAAGCCGCAACCACAGCCACTACCATAACCACACCCACAACGAGAGCTACCACAACGGCCATAGCAACAACCTCACGCAAGCCCAGAACCACAGCTACAACCACAAACACAACCATACCTGCATCTGCAGCCACAAACACAATGTTATGCGCACACAATCAAAGCCTATGCCACACAACACCAAAACCAACAACAACATCCAAAACATCAGCTGCAAAAGCTGCAACAAACACACACACACACACACACACACACACACACACATTGGCACACACACACACACACACATGCGCGTACACACATTCACGAATCCACATACGCACACAAACCTAGGGGACCAGAAACCAAAGAATGCAGCCACACACTCACAGTGACGCACAAGGACACCCCCACCCACGCATCGATCCATGCAAGCCCCCCCCCCCCCGACTCACACACAAACATACATACAAACACACTAAATGAGAGAAACCAAGAGGGAACAAACCATCCACACTTGCGCACATGCACATGGGCACAAGCACACACCCACGAATACACAATAGCACAACATACCTGCAAAGGTCATCGCCATTGCCGCCACCATCATGCACTCGATGCCATGGCCAACAAATAGGGAAGGCATGGCAAGGGTAGGGCAAGGGGACGCGACAGGCAAGATAACAAAAGGGGTTGGCATGGGGTAAGCACGGGGATCAGGCCTGGCAAAAGGGGACGGGAGGGGATAAGGAGGGAGGGGAATGAGTGTGTCATGGTGTAGGTCAAGATGGTTGTATGATCAACCTCACAAAAGCGAGCAATATCCTCTGGGCCCCACTTGTGCTTCATGGCGCGCGCGGCCGTGTGTGTGTGTGGGGGGGGTGCCATTGTCATGAGGCAACAAGGAACACCCTTGCAAATGGGTAGGTTCATATCCCCGAACCCCAATCCAGTAACCATCTCTCCCTAGCCCTTCACTTCACATTGTTCAATGTGGCCATGTGTTTATGTACACGCAAGATAATTTCACACAAGAATGAATGTGGTTGTCAATTTTTGCATGTGCATGTGTGTGTGGACGTGTGTATGGGTGTATGTGTGTGTATGTGTTTGGATAGTTGTGTCCCCGACGAAGTGTGTGTGTTTGGATGTTTGTGTGTTTGTCGCCACAGGTACATGTATGCAAGTATGTATGTGTGCATGCACGCTCAAGTTCTTGGAGAAAAGACGTGGTGAGAACTGCGGGCCGATGTTGGTGTGAAAAGGGTGAAGTGTGGGCCAGCAAGGGTGGGAAGAGAGGGCGGAAAGGGGGAGAAACTCCCGAGTGAGCCCTGAGTGAGCCCCCAATTAGCTCTCACTGAGCGCTCAATGAGCCATTTGGCGCGCTCATTGAGCCATTTGGCGCGCTCAGTGAGCGCTCAGTGAGCCGGCTCAGTGACGGCTCAGTGACGGCTCAGTCGGGGTGCTCAGTCAACTGAGCCGTCGAAAAAAAGAAACCCCCCCGGTCAAATCCTCTTCGCCTAGGGATTGGTATCCCTTTGGGGACATTCCAAAACCCCAACCCACCCCCGAAAGCCATAACTTTTCACATTAAACCCCTTGAAAAACACCACTTAGCCCCAAATGAGCCGTTTTAGCCCCAACTGAGCCCCAACTTCACATTTCCAAGTGAGCCACAGGTACAAAACAAGTGGTTGCACCTTATTTTGAGCCATAGTTGACCCATATTAGCCCTTGCAAGTTCCCAAAACACTTGAAATGGGCAATTTTAGGACAGCGCACCAGTGGAGCACCGCCCGGTCTCAGGGAAATGCAGGGGGAAGGGATGCTTGTCTTTCCGGTGACCGAAGCGAGTGAGGGGGGGTTTCGGCTATGGAGGGGCGGTTGGTGGCAAGATTGCTAGGGGAAGGATGTTGTGAAGTGGGCGAGGAAGGGTATCGGGGCGATGGGGGGGATTTTGGCTTGAATCGGGCTGGGTGTCCCTCAACAAGAGTTTTTATTCGGCACCTGTTATCCGTGCACTTGATGTTCCATCCCGCACCATCTTGGTCCCATAATTCAATCTTGATTTTTGCTTTTATTAAGTTCACAACATTTTTTTGGAGGCCAATCCCAGCCAATTTGGCCGCCGTAATTTGTGTGCCTCGTTACGGGCACCCCAAGACGACACGGGTTATGTAGCCATATTGATTTCCTCCCCACATTGGGCCCTCTGAAGGTAGGGGTTGTGTCACCACTTTGCCCTTAAGTGGGCCCCCAAGATGGCAGACGTGCTGTAGCCACTTCTGATGTCCTCTGTTGGGGAGCCAAAAGACGACAAGGGTGATGTAGCCGCTTTGCCTACATTAAGACCCCAAGATGGTAGAGTTTACGTAGGCACTTCCGATTTCCTCCTCGTATTCGGCACCCATGAGATGGCACGTGTTATGTAGCCACTTTTCCCACAAAAATGGAGGATTCTATAGTTGCCGCAAGAGGAAGCGGTACACAAAGGCTGGTGCCGGAAACAACAAGTGGTCCAAGTGCTAAGGGGTTCGCAATACCATGGCCGCCCAACAGCTATCCGATGAACTGACACTAGGATTATGGAATCGCATGGCATGTGGTGGCCAATAGTGGACGAGAATGATTTGGTAGTGGGAATGCAAAATGGATTGAATAGCGAGCACAAGCAGACTATGCCATGTGGGGTATAGCAATGCTTGTGCCAATGTGCCTTGCTATGCAAAAATCTCATCTTCGCCTTCGTTATGATGTACGCGACTTGTTACCTAGCCATGCCAACTCATGGCTCATGCATATAACCCCCCCTCTTAGCATGGACCTTTTCACCGCTAGGCCCCCAGAGCACCAAAACACATAGAAGCCATAATGCGAGACCCCCCCCCCCGATTTAACTCGGACCATCTTGCCTTTTAGGGGTACGTCCAAGCGATGTCATGACTACAAGTTTTTATCCGTAGTGCCGTGGACCTCCGGATTATCCGCGTAATAATGCAAACATCTCCCAACAATAGTAATCCAAGGCCAAGGCATGGCGGTTGGACGTTGGCGGAAGGTCTGGGGTTGCACTGCACCGCAGCAAAACATGCCAAACTAGATGGATTGCGATTGGTGGTGGACCGACCATTTAGCTGTTGCCCTATGGCAGCAAGCTAGCTGCCAACAATGGCTCGCAACAGTTGGCCGCGGGGGATTTTGCTTGAGAACAGCCGATGGGTGACACGAAAACATGTTCATTGAGAAGAGGCTTGAAAGGGAAGGCGGGCTTGTACCCTGGTCATTGGGAGAGGCAAGTCGAAGACAACGATTGACTATTTCTCCAAACGGTCAATTACAATCACAACTAGGCGAGCAAGGTTAAGTCATAGTGGGTCAAATGAGTCCAGCACAACCATTCAAATTGGTTGGATCAGTGGAAAACAGAAATTAGCTGCACCATTAATTTTGACTCAAGACATGCCTCAATGACAAGATTATCCATTTCCAGCATCATGATATATGTTGTAGAACTAAGTATTTGCACACAGAGGGCTTTCTCCCTAGACCCTTACATCTTTGTTTCAGGTGAACTTGTAGGGAAATCCTTGCCCTGCCCATGAAGCTTCAAGGAGCCCGCCTTTGGGAGTTGATTGCCTCCCTTGACAAGCTCTAGCCTGCTGCCCAACCCCTTGACCCTTCCTGTACCGTTGCCTCTACAAGTTGGCCCCGCTCCACCGCTCCGCATAGGGCGCGGACCCTGAGACGAAGCTGCCTCTCGCGGCCGACTCAGCGCACGGCGTGCAGGCTCAAGATCTCTGGCCTCTCGAGCAGCTCGACCGGCGACCGGTGTAGGGCGTGGGTGATGTGCTCTGACTGCCCAGCTGCAGCGGCTAGCTGCGGTCCTGGTGAGTCCGTTTAGTCATTAGGGTCGTCCCGGAGTACGTCGAATATGTGTCTAGCGGCCATGGGTGGTTGGGTGCAAGGGCTGGCGCTTTCACCGGGGACCTTGGTCGCATAGGAGGATCCGCCTAGGGCGATCAGCCCTCTAGCGCTCGCCCTCACCCTCCCAGCCTCGCCGCTCTGGCTCTCCAAAGTTGTCCACGGGCTTCCGCTCATTGGGCATTTGGGGGAATCGACAATTCCCGACGTTGCCGATGTGGGTCTCGAAACGCCACCACCGGTCGACCGCCCTAGCTGGGGCCCTTGGTTGCAGGGGCTCCGCTAACGAGCGTCGTTCGTTGGGGCTTCTTCCTCCGCGGTGACCTCATTCACCTGGCCACCCTTCTTACCAAGTTTCCTCCCTTTCTTGTCCCAAGCCTTCTTGATCTCTTGGATCTCCTAGGCTAAGTCCTCCTTCAGCTTGGACAGCTCTCCCTTGGCCACCTTGGCTGCTGTCTCCCGGATGTTGGTGGGGGTGCGTCGCTTCGACCCATGGGCCTGGTTATAGGCCTCATTGTCAGCTTTGTGCACCGCGCACTGCCAGTGGTCATGCTGGAAGGGGGTGCTCCGCCAGTAGCAGAGGAAGCAACCCCGGGGCTGAGTCTTGATGAACTCCCCGAGGGACGGGGGCGGGTCACCAATGCGGCGAGGCTCCTGTCTCTCAGCCTTCTTCCAGCCCTGAGCAAGGGGCTTCGAGGTCTTCCGGTTACCACGCCGACTCAAGGATGTGGGCCACAAAGGCGCACACCGCCATCTCTGAGGGCTCGTCATCGTCCTCAGCACCTCCAGCGCTCTCGACCTCCAAGCTTTTAGGAGGGTTCTCCTGGCTCGGGTCGTCCGAGTCGTCCCACACGTTGTGGACTCCACGGTCGTTTTGCACTTGCCGACCTCGGTTGTGGTGGTGGTTCCTGTACTCCTTGAGCACTTCCTCACCAACCCACTCCAGCACGTCATCGCACCTCATCCTCGCTGGGATGGCCTGCACACAAATGATCTGGCCCCCGACCTCATGCTCGTCCAACCTCAAGCCGCGGCCTTCTTTCGATTGCCCTAGACGCTTATGAGGAGGGCGTTCACAGTGGGTCTTGGCGCTCCGAGCGACGTTCGCTCAGGTCCAACTCACCACCTTCTTGTGAAGGTCCTTGCGGAGCATCATCTTCACAGTGTGAGTCAACTTCGCTTGCTTTGCTTCCTCTTTGTTGACCCGCTTGGACCAGGCCGCCGGCAGGAGACCGAGCAGGCGAGACTGCTCGTCGCCCTTATTCCAGTGCTCCACGTTCTAGCGCTTCAAGACGTACTGCCACCTGAAGTCGCGCCAGTTGCACAAGTGGATGTCCTTGCCATCATGATTGAGCTTGATGGCTCTCCATCGCTTGGCTGCGACCTGCGGGGCATCCACCCGTTCTTGTTCATTGAGCCACGTCTTGGTGTCACGGAGGGACTTGATCTTGCCCTCCTTTTGCGCCGTGAAGTACAGCTCTTGGAGCTGGAAGCGGAACCGCTTGTAGATGTACTTCTCGGCGGCCACGGGGGCCATCTCCTCGGTGAATGTGAGTCCCCAGTTGTCCAGCTTCTCAAGGAAGCGGTCGAGGTTGGGGGGTTTCCATCATACGTGGGGGGACGGATGTCCTTCAAGTCTTCCCACACAGCGGCCCTGGAGACCATGAACGCCCGCCGTGAGGACGCTCTGGGTTCCCATCGACTTCCCGCGCCCATGCCCACGGCTCGCACATCCATGTCCACGACGTCGTTGCGTCTCCGGCGCGGTTCCTCCATGTAGGCGCTTCCTAGGTGACTTTGGTGGACTGAGCGGACAGCATCCATGTACTCTTCGACTTCACGATCCCGGTTGGGGGTCCTGGGGGATGTATGCATCATGGCATCTGTGCTAGTCACTGCCCTGTTGTTCGTGGTGTGCATACTATTGCACCGACACCGGTGAGCTTTGTGTGCTGTCTAAGGAACAACAAGGGCTAGTTTTAGTGGACTAGCGGTCGACCAGGGGAGGGGGGTCAAGTAGGAATGGAACGATATCCTCAATGATGTGTCAGACATTGTTTAGGTCAGTTTGGTTGGAGACCATTGGGCGAGCCCTTAAGCCCATTTATCAGGGAACGTCTGTTGTCTCAACAAAAGGCGCCTATGGCAATGTCATTGAGGAGTTCTTTGTTCTAACTTTGTTGCTTTCCAGCCTTTTGCCTGGAAGGGTTCAATGGTTAGCAATCACTTTCTGCATCCCACAGCCGGAAGGGGGAAAGGGGGGGCTCCCTCTAGTGCCGCCACCAGCACTCGCACTGCCGCTACCATGCCTGCTGCCAACACCACCTGCACCTGTCCTGTCCAGCCCCCTGCCGCTCTCATTTCATTGAACCACTGGTTCCCCTGGGGGACCGCCTGTTGTCCCCTCCCCAACTCCTGCCTGGCCGCACTGCCTGCCCTGGGTGTGAGGGGGACGGTGCTCCCCTCACTCTGCCCTGTGTCCTGCGATCCCCTGAGCCCCTAGCATTCGTGGAGGCATGAAGTTGTTTCTGAGTGGGGAAACGGTGGACGGGGCTGATTCTGACACACGAAGAGCATTTCGCCGGGGCAACAAGAATGTTGGTGCCTTTGTCCCTCGCCCGCCTACAGTGCAAATCCCTCCCGTTGGACTTGAATCACACTTGACGGAAGAGAGACGTAAAAGTAATGTGAAATGAGATTAGGGAATGGTGCACCAGTGACTGTGATTCCAGTCTAGATCCAAGATCAATGATTTACATTAACCCTCTGCCCATCACCTCCTCCAATGCCTGCAGCAGACAACCACAACATACAAGGATTGTACAGAAGAAGCCTTCCCTAGAACACGCACTGCATAAACAATCATACGTGTGGGCTGACTGCCATGCATCTGGTCTCCAAATGCATGGCACAGGGCAGTGGGTGGCATATCAAGTCTTTCACTGTGTGCACCCGAAGCACCTAGCCACTTTTGTACAAGAAGCTAAAACCCCAGGACATCCGAAAGCACACAGCCAGGACCATGGTTGAGGTGTGTGTGGGCGGATGCGTGTGTGTCTATCTGCTTTGTACCCTCTCATCCCCCGTGTCCAGCCCCCCCCCCCCCCTCCCCACAGGCTGGTTCCGGACCATGCACTACTAGTGCTGTCCCTTTTGCCTGCCGTGTGTATACGCACTGTGCCGCAGGTGTATTGGCCGACCATCCAGTTCTCCTTCAACAAGTACAGAGGTTACCTGTTTTGCAGCCAGTTTTTCGGCTACGAAGTATACCGCCACCCAGCGCTGTCGAGAGTACAATATATGCTCCGCCTGGACGATGACATCAACGTCCCTCCCAACGGCTCTCACTTTGACATCTTTGAGGATATGCACACGCGGGGCAAGCGTGTCGGGTGGGTCCAGTGGAGCCGGGATCACCTGCCCAGCCGCAAAATGTCTGGGCTGTACCCCCTCAGCCGGCAGTTTGCCTGTAGGACCGCCGTGCGCCAGTTCCCCTTGGCCACCACATACAACATGACGTCCCGGATCGAAAACCTCAACGCAGGCTGTGCAGAGGCCTATCATGTGGATGTGTTCATGAACGACCACTACATGCGCTTCCTGATGTGGATTCAGATGTGGCACGGCATGACGCGCTTTTATTTGGAGCAGGTGCAGCCAGCAGCCCCTTTGTCGCAGTGGTGTCCCCAAGGTTTGAGTTGGCAGCGGCTGCCGGGGGTAACTGACAGCAGCCAATCAACCGACAGCAGTTCGCTGACCAGCGGCAGTTGGTCACTAGTGGACAATCGTTCACCATTAGACAGGACATTGAAGAACAGACAACTGGCGGAAGGTAAAGCTCATTCCACATGATACCCTCTGCCTCTATTGAGACTCACATCGCTGTTTTCTGTGCTCCTTCCGCTTGCCCCCCCCCCCCCCCTGCATGAAAAACATGGAAAAAGACAGCCGGCCCTTGGAGCCCCATCCAGGGGGGGAGGTTGGAAAAGGGGCTCCAAGGGGCCCCCACAGCCCGAAATACATTTTTTGGAGCCCGACATTCCCCCAGGGATAGAAGCCAGGGTCTTTCCCACCTGTGTGTAATTGATTTCGCCCTCTGTATATCAACCAGGACCCGTGCAGCAAACTCTTGACCCAGCCCTGACCACTGCAGGATGTGGTTGACCCTACATATGATGGGATGGCGTTCTGATTGGACATTGATGCATCGGCCTGTGAATATGTATTACCAGGAAAAAGGAAAAGAGATTGCCCAACAGGCAAGGGTGAAAATCGATCGCCAAAAGAGATCCCACAAGTGGATAACAAGGATAGATTCGTTTGCAATCTTCGTTTGCGATCTACTTTTTGCGATCTACTTTTTCAGCTGACAGGTGCCCAACCGACAGGTTTTGACCAACAGACCACAGTTCCATTAAGTGGAGAAAGTGGAAAAAAAAGTCAGTATTTGTATAGGTGAAAGGCATCTTTCCCACACCTTTGGCACCAACATTGGAGGAAATCCCCATACCTGCTCCAAATTTCAAGGGGGCCAAGTGGGTGTACAGGACCTGGGCCCAGTAATTCCCCTCTGTGAACTGCATTAGGGCCACTAACTTGTGCCACCTGTTGACCAATGTGGTGCAACCTGCAAATCCGGGGGTACTAGCACCACAGACTATCTCGAGAATGCTTGCAAGGGGTTTGAAAAGACTGGGATCGGGGTGTGGGGTGTGGCTGCCCTGGCATGACCGGTCGCTTTATGGAAAAGCAAAGGTGTATGTTCCAATTCCTGTAGTTTTTTTTTGCGGTAAATGCGTGTAACAATAAAATTGTCTAGTCATGTAATTTTTTTTGCGGTAAGTCGTGTAAGCCCGTCACATGCATTACCGCAAAAAAAAATTACACGACTGGACGTTTTTTTTTGTACATGCGTTTACCGCAAAAAAAATTACACGAGTTACCGCAGAAAAAAATTCCACGATGTGATGATTTTTTCCTACACGCGTTTACCGCAAAAATAAAAAATTACACGACCTTACCGCAAAGAAACGATTACCAACTTTACTGAAAATGCATGCCTGTAGGCGATGTGCCCACCTGTGGGCCACTTCTGATTTTCCCCCCGCGCTTGGCATTGGGGACCCCCGAGAATGCAGGGGTGACGTAGTACTTCCGCCCTCTTCTGGCCCCCCTAGAAGGCAGGGGTGACGTAGCATTTCCGCCCTCTTTTGGGCCCCCGAGAATGCAGGGGTCAGGCAGCCACTTCTGATTTTGTCCCCTTTGTTTGGGGACCCGTGATAATGCAGGGGTGACGTAGCACTTCCGCCCTATTCTCGGCCCCTGAGATGGCATTTTCTTTTTGCCTTTTGTGTATGCAACAGTGTCCTTCAGCAATGCTTTGCGAATGGCACCGAGGCATACACGAAGAAATCGGCCACAATGAGTTCCGTGGGCACGGGTGATACCCTATGAATACATATGCAATGTACTATTGCTTGGCTGTTTGGGACTCTCTACCCTTGAGCTGACAAAGGAGCTTATTAGTCATTCAAGGGTGGAGAGCCGCAGACCCATGATATGGTGCAGTGCATGTGGGGGACTGGCAATGAAAGTGCATTTGGTGGCCTATAATGACGGCACTAGCGTTGGCCATGGCCGTGTCTGGACTCTTTTTCTTGAGCCTGATTTTGTTTCCAGTGCTGGCACACTGGATGTTGGCCATGGCCCTCTCAAGAATCTTTTCTTGGGCCTGATTTTGTGTCTAGTGGCAATGACACCATGTGAAACTATGTTATATTGGCCGAGTCCCAACTAATTGGTGGCCACGCAGAGTACTATGTGCATTGTGGACTCGGCGTCCCATCGTTAAGGTCGCCATGGGGTGCCGTACGGGACCGGCAGCTGTATATATTGTGCATGTATTGCAAAAGTTGCCTTTTTTTCCTCAATTTTTCAATTTTTCAAAATAATTTTCATGGCTTACTGCAAAAAAAATTACACGCCCTTACCGCAAAAAAATCAATTTTTTTTATAATTCACACGAATTACCGCAAAAAAAATTACACGCATTTACCGCAAAAAAAATACACGAGTGGACGATTTTTTTGTCAACGACTTACATTTTTCACAATGCAAAGCTTTGTTTTGGAGAAAAACGCTGCTCAACTCTCCTAGTCTGCACGTCACTAACACATACTCGGAATGCTAATTATTTTTTGCGGGTGTTTCACCCATGCATAAAAGCAAAAAGAGCAGTCAGCATTGTACATGAGCCTTGGAGACATGAATCCAAACTTTTGGTGGGTGTGGCCCCGATAAAGGTGTTATGTAGCGACAGCGACATTGATCCTCTCCGCTGAGGAGACCCCAAGACGGCAAGGGTTATGTAGCCACGTTAGGTAGCCACCTTGATGGTCATTGGGCACCTCCTCCGCGACCCATGGGGGGGCGGTAGAGAAAATTTGTGTCACGGCCAATTGGCCTTTGGGCTTCAACGGGGGGGCCGTACTTGCCCGGTGTTTCCGACCGTGACAATGAGCAGCAAATTGTTTTGTGTCGAGACCGGCCAAAACCGATAGCCGCTCCCCACAAATACAACCCCACCCGTCCATGGTGTGGTTTGTCCATGCAATGTTAAGCAGAGAAAAAAGAGAAGAGGATGACATTTTTGGAATGGAAAGCACAAGCACACTCAAAGTTGACCTCGCCTCTAATCCAAATGATGAAGCACCATATCAAAAATGATGCATCAATAGGTTCACACAATTCTTTACATGCCATGTGCAAAGGATAAATGCAAACACATTCACGAATTTTATGAAAAGATTTCAATCCTTGCACCAACATTGGTCCCAAGAAGCGAAAAAAGCACCCTCACAAATCACCTCTACTGGAAGCACAAGTTTGAAATGATCAATAGGTTCAAACAATTCGGTACATGCCATGTGCATAGGGAAATTCTATTGCCTTCGGCAGTGCACCTCGAAGAGAGGCTGGCAGTCAGCTAGTCAGTCAGTTAGTCACACAAGCAGTCAGTCATGCAGTTAATCGGGCAAGCAGGTAGGCAGATAAGCAGACAGCAACACACAGTTTGGGTTTTTTCAGTGACGGACTCGGCTACAAGCAGTGGGGAGCCCCTTGCACACGAGATCGGTTAGTGCTCGAATGGAAATGTAGTCGACGGCAAACCGACGGGTCGGCAGTTCGATTCCCGGCCGGCCGACCGCCGGCCGCGCTGAGCGAACCTGTGAGTTTGGTTGTACCCGACTCTCGTTCAAATCCCCTTGAACACAAACTTTTGCCCCCCCCCCCCCCCTTCCCACCCCCCCTCAACCCACCCAAAGGGTTGGACATCCAATATCATGCCTTGGGGTATGCTGCGCGAACGACCCCCCAAAAGGGGGGGTATACGATGCACGCGCCTGCGCTTGATATAACGACCTCTCTTCAAGGTGATTTGGTGCAAAGAATTCCATTTCTGCACCAAGAATTGGCCCTAGGTAAAAAATTTTCCAAATGCTACAATTATGGCCTGACAACTTTTCTTGCGCAGGCAACCCCTGGAGGGTTGGGGGGGGGGTACGCATTTTTTTCCATGCGCGCATTTCTTTCCCACCCCCTCCTGGCGGGGGGGAGGAGGTGGTATTGTTGTTTCAGGGCAAAATGCCCTCCAGTCCCAACCACCGTTGTAAGTGGCACCCCAACCAGGCCGCACCATGGTTGTTACAGGATGATTGCGTTGATGTATGTTTGGGAACCCCTTGGAGGAGCAAGGAGTTGTGGAGGGGCACACTCTGTGGGACACACACACACACACACACACACACACACACACACACACACACACACACACACACAGGACAGCCCCCCGCCTCCCTGAACCGCGGTGCGCGCTCTGGAACTGTCGGGACTTGCAACTCTATCGTACGATAATTGCCTCCTCCTCCCAAGATGTCCCCGCGCCCGAATGTTACACCGACGTTCAGCTCACTTACGAAAAACTCTGTCACCGCATGCTGGATGCCATGTGACAGGTCAACTCTGCCAAGACGCCCCTTGCCACCCCCTCGACGGACGCGACTGACTGGAGCCAGGTTGTAAAGCAATTGGCCCGTCAAGCGAAAAGAAGGTCAAAAATATTTTTCCGACGGGTCAAGCACACCCTCCTTACCCCCCCCCGCCCCCTCCACCCTCCAGGTCCCCAACCCCAAGATCCAGAGAATACTACAGCGTAATTCCCCTTGTAGTGCTTTGGCTGCTGATCTCATCCCCTGACACCCAGAGCTAGATGATGTACCCCCCCCCCCCCCCCCACACACACACACACACACACACACACACACACACACACACACACACACACACTACGTCTTTAGCTGAAAAAAGGTTTCACATTCGCTCAATCCCTCCAATAAAGAGCGATGGGGAAGATGAGGTTGCAGCAAATGACCCAGAGACAGAGGGTAGTGCTCCTCCCCCACCCAGCGATGGCCATGCCTCCAGATGAGCAAGGCGCGGAGCGGTGATGCGCATTGGCAAATTGCCCCCACCTCCTGTGCCCATCATTGCTACCGCAAGATGAACATGGCGTCTTTCCAAAAGCAGGTTGTCCATAATGAGCTCCTTTTGTGTCGTGTGCTTGGATGCGGACATTGGGAGTCGAGGTACAATATGCTAGCCTACTTGCAAGTGGATGACACCCACAAGGAATTCCTTTTACGCCGGAGCAACAGGCCAAATGGGAGGTTTTGGAGGTCCTCCAAATCATCCAAATGGGGTTGACCACTTGGCAAAAGCAATTGTCAGCCCAAACGAGCGCGTGCAGGAGAAGCGCCATAAATTGAAGGGTGAGGTTGCACTACAACATGAGATCCTCGCAAAGGCAGAGAAGAAAGCACCACGTCGGGCAGAGAAAAAAGCAGCGAAAAAAGGAGCCCGCTGGGCAGCAAAAGCTGGAGACCGAGAAGCAGAAGCAATTATGGAAGCACAGGACAAGAAGGACAAGGACTACCGGCCACGGAGCAGGTCCGAGGGTCGCGAAAGGGACCGCAATAGCTGCAGCAACGCTATCAGTACAAGCGGCAGTACGAGTACCACCGGCAGTAGCAGCAATGGCGGCAGCAGCAACAAGAAACCAGCCAAAAAGAAGGCAGCAACCAAGAAGGGGAAGAAGCGGGTGGTAGCTTCCGAGGCCAGCCCTAGTAGCAGCAGCAGCAGTAGCAAGAAGCCAGCGAAAAAGAAACCAACCGCCAGCAAGGGCACGAAGCAAGCCGCGGCTTCCCATGGTGGGAAGGCCAAGAAGCAGTAGGTAGCGGCATAGCAGCAGGCACAACAACTCGAAACGCGAAACGACTCGAAACGTGAAACGTCACAACATGCGAACCGAAATGACTACGTCACAGAAATGGGCACCCTGTGACGTAGTGGGTCAGGCAGGTTGTTGCTTGAACCATGGGCTATGGGGAAAGAAGTAGTATTCGGGCTTTGCTACTTCAGACCGAGGGAGTAACACCCCTCCTCCTTAACCACAGTTGAAGGGTGACACTTCCCTATCACGCTTTGCACGTTGAGCCAGGGCTGTAGTCTTCACATTGATGGAGGGATGGTGTCAAAAGATTAACATGCACTGTTTTTGCCTTGAAACGGCTTCGTTTGGTAAAATTTTTGGTCACATGTGCAAGGAGAAAATTTGCGTACCCCTCCCCCCCCTCCGGGGGTTGGCTGCGCAAAAAAAGCTATATACAGTTCCCGGGAATCCCCCCCCCCCCCTGTTCCCCCCCAACATGCATAGCTCAAATTGATCAGTAGGAAGTTGTGATCACTTTGAGGACATACATGCTTAGCCCCCCAACTCCCCCCCAACCATCCACCTACCCACCACCACCAACACCACGGTGGCAACCTCCTAAGCCCCCTCTGCCCCGCCTCTCAAAGAAAGTGGCACAGATGTGGGAGGGCCAGCATGTGGGCCATTCCAGCCACTCCCCCCTGCCGTCCCAAGGTCCCCAGAGTGGAGAGGAAAGAATTTGGCTACATAGGACAATTTGAGGGCCGGTTTTTGTAATCTCCATGAAATATGGGACATGTGACGTACGTGAAGTGGTGTATTTGTAACAAAGAAAGGATTTCACAGAGCACACGTGGGTGACGCTGGCTCGCAGCGCTTGTCGCCCCAAGTAATGTCCAGACCTCCTCAACATTTTGGCCTTCCTAAGGGGGTGCAAGGGTGGGGTGTGGGCATGTCAGTGTAGCGTACTGTGGCGAGGTGCACCACGTCATTGCCTGGGGCGCGAGGGGACCGATAGCATGCTGCACATTCCTCTCTTGCAGGCATGGAAGAGCATATGGCTGAAGTTGTACGTTCCTCCAGATGATCATCAGTATTACGGCTGTGAGCTTGATCTGTTTCACAAGGTCTGCAGAGGAGACAGGGATGACACGTTGGGACAGTGCAAACACAAGACAGTGTTAGTAGAAAGGTGTCAACCATTTTACAGGGATGCTTCACATGTTGGCAACTGGTGGTAGGGGTCAGGGGTGGCGATGCCTGGTTTGGGGTAGCGCACACCCTGGTAACTGGTAGGGGGGGGGGGTTGGATAGGGTGGTTTACACATGGGTGGCTGTGAGGAGAAGGAGGGGGCAATGAATGGCTAGAAGTGGTTGACAGATTGGCAAGTGGTAATCAAGATGATTGGGTGGATGTAGTGCACACACTGGTAAATGGTAGAGCAATGTTATAGCCGTATATGCTCATAGTTGATGCCGTCTAGCATTGACTCACACTTTTATGTCATCCCCATGCCCTATGTCCGACCATATGAAAGTGTGCATGCATGTGTCTTTTTGGTGCAAATGCCCATCTGCCACTCTCCTACCACCAATGCCCATCGGCAACTCTTCTCTCTCTTTCCCCCATTTTTTTAACCCACCCCTTCATTGCTCCTGAGGTGTTTATGTTTGGTAGCTCTCTATCGCTGGGTCTTGTCAAGGGTGGGCGGGCTGAGCTATTTCTGGTGCTGGGGTGTTGGGGTCGTTTGCGTAGCATACCCCAAGGCATGATATTGGATGTCTAACTCCTTGTAAAATCATCAATTTGGGAGACAGACTGATCCCCCAATGAATTTTTCGATTTTGAGCCCTCTACCCCCTGATGTGGGTACCACTTTTTAAGGGGGTGGGGGCGGGGGCGGGGGGGTTCAAAAGTTTTGTGCGTAGGAGGAGTTGAACCCTGGTTTGCTAAACAGCTTAGGGTGATAAACCGCTAATAAGGTGATAAACGGCCAACAGATCAGGGATTTGATCCAGCATCTGCTGAACGGGAGGCGGGTGGGTTGTCCACTCAACCACCGTACCCCACTGCGCAATTATGGCTCCTCATCACTTGTAGATGTAGGCTGCCACGAGAAAAAAAAAACTGGGTGTTTCTGCCTGCCTGCCTGCCTGCCTGCCTGCCTGCCTGCCTGCCTGCCTGCCTAACTGACTGACTCATTGACTGACTGTCAGCCGAACTAACTGACTCTAGGGTTCTAGCACTCTCTTCGAGGTGCCTTGCCGAAGGCAATAGAATTGGATTATGGCAGTGGGGGATGATTGGTTAGGGGCAGGTCACGCATTGGTAGGGGCGATGATTGCGCGGAAATATTGTGCACAATAGTGGAGACGTGCAGTGGGAATAAATCTCCCACAATTTACTGGTGTATGTGCCAACTACCACTACCCGCCCAGGCCCCCCTGCCCTGTTGCTAGTGTTTGCATCATCCTTACTCAGTCCCCCCCCCCCCCCCCACACATCCATTTAATGTTGCGCAATTTCATTACAAGGTCATCCCCATACCTCCACTACCACCTACCAGTGTTTGCAGTACCCCCCCCCCCCCAATCATCAACCCCTCCTCTGTCACCAGCTGCTAGTATGTGCACGACCCCTACCAGGTCACCACATACCCCCAGTTCCACTTACTTGCGTGTGCATAATCCCTACCAACCATCGCTGGCCCTCATCTGGACTACCACTGTTAAGTTGCCATCACTTAGCTGGAATGGGCTACGGGAAAGTGAGGCTACACACCAAGGGTCGTGTGAGCCCTGATGATGTATGCTTGTTTTCAGCCACATCTTACCCATTTGGATGGTGACCAAACTCCATCCAGATCACGAAAATTTGGTTTGAAAAGAGTGCACATTTTTCAAGCTCTGTGATTTTGGCAGTATGTATGTCGCCCGTTATACCGCGAGGCACCGTTTGTCATGTTCCCCCTTGTGCTCCAGCCCATATTCCACATTATACTTTTTCATGATTACTCCAGCCCCTCGATGGCAGCATTCACCCGACTACCCCTGAGTGTGCCTTCTGTCGGCATGATTCCTCCATTGTCTGCCACATGTCACCCTCTCTCTGCTGTTCTCTGCTGCACTTCATTACATTCTGCACCATCTCTCTCACTCATTCCTGTTCTTCCATTGCCCTCTCTCCCGCTTACTGCCGCACCGTCTCTCGCTTACTGCCACACTGTACCGCTACTGCACAAGGTGATCACGGACCGGCCCCGATGGTTTCTGCGGTACGGTGTCAATAACGCGTCGCAGATGTGTGGCCCCGATGGCTGGGGTCCAAAAGCCACGTATCAACGGACGCGCAACTGGACTGATTATCTACATGACCTTGAGGCACCAGATATTTGTGCGCCGGAAGTGGTAGATGCAAGCCTGCAGAGCCTGCGCTCGATGATCCACCGCTGTCCCGTGGTGGACAAAGAGGGGCCAAGATGGGACCTCCTGCGGCTTCTAGCCATCCCCACTGAGACTCGGCTGCAGCACATGCGTGAGTGCACGCCATGATTTTCCGATGTTGGGCCACTGGACATGGAAGAATGCTGAACAAATAAAAATGGTTGGGTGTTGTTGACACCATGTTTCACAGATTTGACGTGCTTTTTGACGGTCATGAGTTATTGGACAGGTTGACAGAATGGACCTCGATAATAAATCGATTTTCTCCTCATCAGTTCCGATATGGATCCCAACGCCCCCAGTTCTGTGCTCTTAGTCATTCAATCTTGCAGCCCTGCTGCGCTCCCCTCCTAGACGTGACACCATCTTCACTAGGGGAGTGGCTGACAATCTGAAGTAACAATCAGTGCCTCTTGCCCCTGCTTTGCACATCCACGGCGCCAAATCCCCCTCTGTTTCCTGACCCACTCCTCAACTACATTCTTGTACCTCATCTTCATTTGGTCATTTGAAGTCTTGGCCATGTGGCCCAATGGAAGTGGAGGCGGCTACGAGTGAAGGTGTGAACGTGGGATTGCTACGTAACAGTTGCCTTCTTGGGGGTCCCAAGAAAAGGGGATAAAATCAGAAATGGTCAGAAGAGGGGACAAAATCAGAAGTGCCTACATCAACCCTGCCTTCTTGGGGGGCCCAAATGTGGGCGGAATTGCTAAGTAACCCCTGTGTTCTCGGGGGGCGCCAAAAGAGGGGACAAAATTAGAAGTGGCTACATCACCCCTGACTTCTCGTGGGCCCAAAAGTGGGCGGAATTGCTAGGTAACCCCTGCGTTATCAGGGGTCCCAAGCACAAGGGAGAAAATCAGAAGTGGATGCGTGTGCTCTTGGGAGTCCCCAAAAGTGGGGAGAAAATCACGAGCGAGGAGCGACTACATCACCCCTGCCTTCTCAGGGGCCCACGTGAGCGGAATTTCAACGTAACCCCTACGTTCTTGCGGGTCCCAATCAGAGGGGACAAAATGAAGAGTGGCTCCATCACCCCTGGTTTGTTTGGGCGCCCAAAAGTGGGCGGAGTTGCTACGTATCCCCTGTGTTCTTGGGGGTCCCATGGAGTTGACACAAAGTCAAAAGTGGCTACCTGTGCGGTCTCGGGTGCCCAAAAGTGGGCGGAATTGCTACGTAACCCCTGTCGTTCTCAGTGGTCCCAAGAAGTGGGGACAAAATCAGGAATCGCTGCATCACCACTACTCTAGTGGGGGCCCAAAAGTGGGCAGAATCGCTATGTAACCCCTGCGTTCTCAGTGGTCCCAAGAAGAGGGGACAAAATCAGGAATGGCTGCATCACCACTACTTTCTCGGGGGCCCAAACGTGGGCGGAATTGCTACGTAACCCCTGCGTTCTCGGGGCTCCCTAGAAGAGGGGACGAAATCAGGAATGGCTACATCACCCACCCCTGCCTTCTTGGGGACCCAAAAGTGAGCGGAATTGGTATGTAACCCCTGCGTTTTTGTGGGTCCCTAGAAGCGGGGACAAAATCAAAAATCGCTACATCACCCCTGCCTTCTGAACCGCCCAAAAGTGAGCGGCATTGCTACGTAATCCCTGTGTTCTTGGGGGTCCCGAAAAGTGGGGACAAAAGGAAAAGTGGCTACATCACCCTTGCCTTGTCGCTACCAACGAAGTGGGCGGAGTTGCCATGTAACCCTGGTGCTCTTTGTGGTCCCCAAAAGAGGGGACAAAATAAGAAGTGGCTACATCACCTTGCTTTTCCGGGTGCCCAAAAGTGGGATCACCCTTGCTTTCTTGCTGGCCCGGAAATGGGCGGAATTGCTATCTGACCCCTGCGTTCTCGGCGGTCGCCCGAAGAGGGGACATAATCTCGAGTAGCAATCACCCTTTCTTTCTCTGGGCTCGCAAACTGGGAGGAATTACAATTTCCCCGCGTGGCAAGTCAAATTAGAAGGTTTCATCGCAAGGGGCGGCAGCATTGAGGAGGCTCCAAAAAGATGCTGTGAACCAACAACATGACCGGGGGGGGAGGCTTAGGGTCAGGGTCACCTAGCTGGAGCAACCCGCCAGGTTTTGCAAACCCTTGGTGAAAAAAGCAGCAACATGCACAGCTTGGGGCTTTCCAGCGTTGCTTTTCATTAGCAAAACAGGTCCACTTTTCTGCCCCCGCCCAGGGACTTGCTTTAATTTTCATTCCGGCATGGGGGGGGACCCCTCCCCCCGTGACCCCTCCCCCCTCAGCTCAAGTGCACCCGAAAACCTGGGTTTTGGGAACATTTTCTAGTCACGGGAAAAAATTTTCGGCGCCTTCGGCGCACCCCATACACCGTGTACATATTGCTCCATGTGTGCTCCATCTCCCTTGTTTTCCAAACTACCATGCCCCAACGCTCGTTGTTAGTGTATTTCAGCTCCCCGGTCCCACCGTTGCCACGCGCAAAACGCGAAGACGTAATTGACACGCTGCTCTATTTTAGGTTTAAAGATAGGGTCACCGGTCATAAAAGACAAAAAGCCGAGGTGCCCTCTGATCCGGAGCCAGCGGATGATGAGGCGCTGCCTGATAATTTGTCTGATGTCTCCCATTCAGGTAGTGACTCAGGTTCGTCGTCATCATCAGGTTCCAGTTCCAGTTCCACTACCGATGGGGTGAGTCTATTTCTGACTGACAAGAAAGATCACTGTCATTTGGCATGAGATGGTGAATGTCCCGCTTTGTTGTAGTTGTTTTGTATTGGTGAGATGTGGGGACCCTTAATTGACATTCAATGATGAATTTTCTTTGTTTACGGCCGACAACATGGCATTTCCATGCGCTGAGTTGTTCCCATTCTCCAATTGTTCTCTTTTCACTGTGGATTGGGTATGTTCCGGCACGGGGGGGGGGCTCCCCCCTGGACCCCCTCCCCCACTCCACTGGACCCCTCCCCCCCCGCTCAAGCAAGTCCTTGCCCCCCCCAGCCCCGGACCCTACACCGGCACCACGAGCCATAGAATGCCCGTGCCCCGGCCCAAACAACCGAAGATCGGGCACATTCGAGGCGCGGTGCCAGACTGCAAACGTTGGTCCACCGGAGAAAATTGCCCTCGCCATGTATTCACGGTCGTCTTACTTCTTCGGGCATCAGAAGCAGCCAAAAGGGCGCCCTGCAACACCTTTGCCCGTCCGGGGATTGGCCACAACAAACTCGAAAGAACTTGTTTGCCGGTTCACACTGATCGCACCCCTGCGACACACCAGGTCACACAGCCGCTGCCGGGCAGCGGCTGCTGCAAAAAAAGCCTCCATGAAACTTTTCTGCCAAACGCAGGGTTGCGTTTGTTTGATGGATTGCACAGGAAAACCTCTTCTAACCAACCACCAATCACCGCTTTGTGGCCTTGGCATCTTTTATCCGACCCATGAGCCGATTTGTTTGTTGGGTTGCGCAGGGCCCGCTTGCATCTCTGTCGTGCTTTGGCTGTTGCTGCTGCTCTCTTTTCCCTAACTCCTTTGCGTTCTCGGCCCCCCCAAGCGTCCCCTCTTCTGTGTATCCACGAGAACGCAACGGTTACATAGCGGTTCCGCCCACTTTGTGCTCCCGAGAAGAAAGAGGTGATTTACCCACTTCTGAGTTTGTGCCCTCTACTTGGGACCCCCAAGAACACAGGGGTTATGTAGCAAGTGCACCCACTTGTGGCCCCCCAAGAAGGCATGGGTGATGTAGCTAAATCTTATTTTGTCAGCTCAGCATGGGGGGGCCGAGAACGCAAGGGTTACATAGCGATTCTGCCCACTTTTGGGCATCCAGAGAGGCAAGGGTGATGTACCCACTTTTGATTTTGTCCCTTCTTCTCGGGACCACCAAGAACGCAGGGGTTAGGTAGCAATTCCGCCCACTTTTGGGCCACAAGAAGGCATGGGTGAAATACCTCAATCTGATTTTGTCAGCTCTGTGGCTACATCGCCCCTGCCTTCTTGGGGACCCAGAAGTGGGCGGAATGGCTACATAACCCCCGCGTTCTTGGGGTCCCTAGAAGCGGGGACAAAATTAAAAATCGCTACATCACCCCTGCCTTCTGAACCCCCCAGAATTGAGCGGCATTGCTACGTAATCCCTGTGTTCTTGGGGGTCCCGAAAAGTGGGGACAAAAGCAGAAGTGGCTACATCACCCTTGCCTTGTCGCCACCAACGAAGTGGGCGGAGTTGTCATGCAACCTCTGTGCTCTCTTTGGTCCCCAAAAGAGGGGACAAAATAAGAAGTGGCTACATCACCCTGCTTTTCCGGGTGCCCAAAGTGGGTGGAATCGCTGACCTTGGCGTTCTTGGGGGCCCCAAGCAAAGGGGGCAACATCAAAACCGGGTACCTGGTGCTCCCCCCACCTTTGTACTCACTTGTATCGTTAATAGGGTTGGAGTGGTACTGCAATGTCAAGGACTTAAGCCTTCCCACCTACATTTCCTCACATGTGTCCTGTGCAATTTCTCTCCCACTAGCTTGCAACAAATTGCTTGTCACCCCACCCGACCTTGTTGTCCCAGCACCAACACAAGCACCAATCAACCACAACCTCAAGGACTTGAGACGGACGAAACATGCCCACTTGCTTAATTGCTCATCACTAGCGAATGTGGAAAAGTTGGATTAGGAGCAACGTTGCGTGTTGGAGACGAAGAAGCTTCGGATTTTCAATCCAAACCCACTCCTTCCCGGCCGCCATTCCGACCCTCCAGGGAGGGAAATGGTGTATGGTGTTCCCCTGAAAGGGGGGCATGCACCATCTCATGGCCAACCCATGCATGACCTCCCTACCTTTGCAACTTGGGGTCAATTTATGACCACCCTAATTTCTCAAATTATTTCTGTGGATTTGCATACCATGGTGGCTGCCTATATTTGGTCCAACACCGAGGATGTCAAAGCGGACCACCGTGATTTGGTGCGGGGGAGGAGAGAGGGGGGAGGAGACATACACGATTTTTACACCAGGAAACATGGATCTCCCTTCGACCCTCCCCAACCTTTCTCACTTCGTCTACCAAAGCGCAAATGGTCTCCCAAGGCCATGGCACGTGAATCCTATGCCAATGACCCGCGGGCATACGTGGGTATTAAATTCACTAACGGTGCATGCGCGTGGCGGCTGTCCAGGTGAAGCTCCATATAGGTGTGTGGATTTTTGTGGAGTTGCCTCTTTTCCTGCTTCATATGAAATGACTCAAACCATCTTCCCCACCTTTCAGGTAGGACCACCCGGTAGAAGCTATGCATGTGGGCGGGATGGATGTAGGCTGAAAGTCACCTAGAAGAGCCCCCAATGCTTTGGGTGCTCCAAGCAATTCTTTTGCGCCTAGCACAAAGGGGATTTGTGTGGTGTGTGTGAACGTGGGGACCTAGCCACCTCGTTAGTGGCCATCTTTGGAGCGGAGCCGGAGCCACACGTTCCCGTTGAATGTATGATCCAGTGCTTGGTTCCTATGGGCAATACAACATTGTACACTGTCCATGGGCCGGTGCCTACATGGCATATTGCTTTCTATGGGATGCTACGCCGCGCCCGGAGGATTGCCCAATCGCCGCTTGGGCCCATGAGGAGGCACTGCCACCAACAATGTCGCCGGACCACCCGTTTCTTGGCACACGGGCGGGGCACATTTTGGTGGTGGTGCAGGGTGTATGGGATGGTTTTGCCCTGTCGGACAGCAACCAGGATGGGGGCCAGCTTCTTGGTTGGAGTCAAGCCCCGCCCCCACGTCCGGGTGCGTTGGCTTTGTCTTTCACGGACCCGAGCATGGGGTCAGAAGAGTGGCCGTGGGTGTAAACCACCCCCAAATAGGGGATAAAACCCCAACCCCTTTGCTGGCCATTTCTGACCCCTAGGGTGGTTTTATGCCACCTAGGGGTGGTTTTATCCCCCCTCTTTGGGGGTTGGGGTTTTCCCCTCTAAGGGGTCATTTTCCCCCACAAAGGGGTGGTTTTCCCTCCCATTGGGTCATTTTGGGGATGGGGTATCACCTCTTTGGGGTGGTTTTATCCCCCCGTTTTCCGTGATGTTATCTTTTCATTGGGTGGGCGGCGGGCGGGTTGTCACCTTTTTGTTGGTTGGCCCATCTCTATGTTAACGTAGAACCACAGTATTGGAAGGCAAGTCGCCTTAGGTCTATATGGTGTGCTGTAAGATGAACACTCTTGGGGACGGGGGCGGGGGCTCGCCCCATTTCCATTTCGGTTATGGAGGTATGAGAGATGATGGAGAGTAAGGGAACAACATATTGTTTTACACTTAGCGTTTTGCTTCACATTGTTCTTTTTTATGTTTTTTAGGATGTGTGACCTGCCTGGGGACAATTTTACAAATGGGCTCTGAGATGGGAGTTCAAATGCAGCTTTTGTTTCCTATTCATCTAGTTCGAGATGCCTTGTTTTTGTGGCAGCATTGCTTAGACTACTTTTGTTTGCTGTGTTGTGTCTTTTATTGCTTTGGGGGCATAAAACCACCCCGGGGTGGTTTTATCACCCCGAAGGGAGTGCTTTGAACAACGGGGTTGGTTGTATCCCCGCAAAATGGGTGGTTTTATGCCTCAAAAGGAGTGGTTTTATTTTTTCAAAAGTGCGCATAAACCCACCGGGGGTCGTTTTAAGGATGGTTTAATCCCCCATTTGTGGATGGTTTTATGGCCGGGCCCACCCAAAAGAGGGGGCAATATCAGAAGTGGTTACATCACCATTGCATTCTAGGGGTCCAAAAGTGGGCGGAATTGCCACCTAACGCCTGCATTTTTGGGGTCTCAAGTAAGAAGCACAAAATCAAAAGTGGGTACATTACCCTTGCTTTCTCGGGGGCATAAAAGTGGGTGAAACCGCCATATAACCGTTGCTTTCTCGGGTTCTTCAGAAGAGGGGATAAAATGAGGAGCGGCTATCTTGGGGACCCAAAAGTGCGTGGAGTAGCTATGTAACTCCCGCATTCTCAGGGTCATGAAAAGGGGCGACAAAAGCAAAACTTCTTACACAACCCCCTTTTTCGGAATGGCCCAAAAGTGAGCCAAATTGCTACGTAACCCGTGCATTCTTGGGGGTTCTTAACAGTATAGGCGAAAGTAGAAGTGGCTACATCACCGTTGCTTTGTCGCCACCAAAGAAGCGGGCTGAGGTGCCACCGAACAAGTGTGCTTTTGGTGGTTTACAAAAGAGTGGACAAAAAAAGAAGTGGCCATATCATTTTTGCTTTTTGGAGTACCGAAAGTGGGCGGAATCGCTAGGTAACCTTTGCGTTATTGGGAGCCCCGAGGAAAAGGGACAAAATCAAAACCGTGTATTTGGTGGTCCCCAGAAGAAGGGACGAAATGAGAAGTAGCTAAATCATGATAGCTTTCCCGGGAGTGCAAAAGTGGGCAGAATTGCTACGTAATTTCTGCGTTTTTGGGCCCCCAAGTAGAGGGGACAAGATCCGAAGTGGGTCCATCTTGTTTGCCCTTTGGCAGCGCAAAAGTGGGCGAATTTGGTATGCAAACTCTACATTCTCCGGGGTTCGTAAAAGAGCCGGCAACAACAGAATTTAGTACGTCACCGTTGCATTCTTAGGGTCCAAAAGACCGCCGAATTGCTACGTAACCTGTGCATTTTTAGCGCCCCAAAATAGGGGGCAACAACAAAAGTGGCACATCATCTTCGCTTTCTCGGGGGCACAAAAAGCAAGAAAAACTTATTTCCACGTCTTTTGTGGGGGATTTGATCCGGGCCAAGCCTCCCATTTTCTCTGGAAAGTATTGAAGATTAACATTTAATCAATTTCACCATTGTTTTGAAGCATAATGGTACATTTTTCAAAGTAACTAGGGTAATAACCCTAGCCCCCCATGAAGTTCACCCCTACCGGTCAAGGGAGCGGAGGTATATTCTTTCATCTTGGGGGTACGAACCTGACATCCGAAAGTTTGGGCCCCTACCCGGGATAGGCAATTTCACTGTTGCAGAAAAATGACCAGAAACCCCCAACAAATTTCATATTTCCGAAAACACCAATTTTCAACCAACACTGTTTGGGGATTCCTCTTGTGCCACCCCAACCTGCCAAAGGTTTCACCGTCAACAGTGAAACCCTGAAGGTCAGGTTTGTGCTGTACTACGCTCTTGGCTGTATGCAACCTACGTAGTCCTGTCTACATACCCCCCCTTGGGATGGTACTGGTGGTTCATTTCGGTTGGGGTGGGTTATATGAGCACCCAAGTGTGCTCAATAGTGCAGGGTAGTATCACTGTCAACGGTGAAACTCTGCCTTGCTCCGTAGGATATGACATAGCATCAACAATTGGAGCACGTAGCTGCAGGAACTGGATGACCGGAAATAGTTTAACTGTTGACAGTGAAACTAGCTGTGACTCCGTGATGTGTGTGTATGTACTGAGAAAGCGGTAACACACATCAAGCACTTTCACCGTTGGCAGTGAAACTATTTCCCGCACTTTGGTGTCCAGGGATAAACAAGGAAAGCGGGTACAGTGAATCTTATTTCTTAGAAGAGGCGTGTCACCGGAACGTTGTGTAGTCCAATGGTTATAACCCTCGTCTCGTACCGCTGGGGGGGTGGTTTGGTTTCTTAATAGATGCCCCATCCTAGCCACCCTATGGCATAGCACACTAGTACATGGTCACCCACTAGGCATGGTAAGTGCCCCATTGCACAGGGGATACACTACTAGCACTACCAAACCGGTAGTTTTTAGACATGTTTTGTAGGATATAGTTGACCATGTAGTGAGACACCACATTTCTGCCCTGGTTGTAGGAAAAGTACCCCACCAGGATTTTCAGGCATCAATAAGGCTGTACCATACCCATTATGCATGTCACTGTGTGCATGGGGGAACAGTTGGGTGCCAGGTAAGGATCTCAGCGAGTTCATACCCCCCCACCCCCAATGTGCTTGCATTCACTCTATTGCCCACCTGCTTTCAGGTGGGGGGCACGCAAAGTATCGGATTACAAGGACTTTCACTGTCAACAGTGAAACCACTTACGGCCAGTTCCCGTTGGGTCCACCTTTTGTTTTTACTCCTCTGCACAAGTTCCGTTATGGTAGCTGCTGACACCGTATCTCCACTAACTTTCGCTCTCACCTGTGAAACCACTGGTTGTTGTTTGCCTGTTCTGCCTGTATTTAATCTGCCTGTACTGCCTCAACGGGCATTATGGCTGACAGCAGTGCCTCCCCATTCAATCTACGAGCCTTTTGCTCGGGATTGTATGACGTCCTCGACCGCGCTGGCATGTACCAAGACGGCGACTCGCTCGTGCAATGCGCTGCGGAAGGAGGAGCAGCTTTGATCCTTGTGGAGATGGCCCTCCACTAGCATATGAATCCTCGAACAAGACGAAGTATTGCGGACCTGAAGCAGGGTCTAAGCAATGGTTACTGCGCTTCGTGCCTGCTTCGTTCAAGCTTTTCCGCTGCACGCTGGTGCTAGCAAAGCCAATGAAAGTGGCAGAAACGGTACCCAATACGGAGGTTATGACAACATTGACAAAGGAACAGCGGCTTGAGTTACGGAGAAGTGGGTTTATACTCCATCGGGAATTACCATTACCATCCGCGAAGAAATGACACAAGGATGCTATGTGACATCTTAGCCCACGCAAACAGCACCCCCTTTTTTTCACCTAAGCACCTAGATTTTGTCACCGAAAAAAATAGTTTTTCTTGCCATCTTGAGAATATTGTTTTTCAAACCCTCCCAAAAAATGCATTTTTCATCAGTTTTGCCCATTTTTTGCTGTTTTTAGGGGGGTCAAATAACCATTCTTTAGTCCAAAATCAGAGGGTTTACCGGTCATTTTCCCCGAAAAAAATTTTGTTAGCCAATTTGAAGAATACCAATTTTTGGATGGTCTGGATAACTATTAAAGATGGGCGCTGTTCACACATGCGGTACATGTCCACATGAAAAAGTACTTATTATGGGAGGCTGAGTGCTCGAGGCCTCGCGCACTCAGCCAGCTGGAGTGAGAGTTTCAGGCTTTTTTGAGATCACTTTTTGAAATCGGAAGTGGCATGAAGCAAGGATGGACGAAAAGCAAAACTGCAAGATTCAATATGGGTTAAAGACTTGCACAGCGGAACACTCAGTGCGCGAGGGCTCGCGCACTCAACATGCTAGAAGCATGGGTTTTTGAATACCCCTCACTACTTCCATTCTGCCAATAGCCTCCAAAAGGCTTTTTGAGATTCCTCCCTTTTGGAATCCTGTGAAAACAGTGAGCTCAAGAGTAGCGATTAGACTATCCTCCTCTAGAGCACTTGCTTCATAGGTCCTGTGACCTAGCGCTTCTGACAAACTGTTGTACATCCACAAAAGATGGGAGGCTGGGCACCTCATTTGTAGGTAAACTAACTGAAAATCGTGTGTTTAGCAAGGACTGAGGGCAACCCGCCTTTTTAGAACTATTACACCTTACATAGTGCATGGCGTGTACAAAACGTCCATTGATTGACCACTCATGCTGCTGACATGACCCGAACGATACACCATGAGGCACCTATGAAGACATCAGAGCCTCATTTGGCATGGAATACTGTTTATTCGGGACCATTGGGAAATACACATTCTGCATAATTGAGTGCGCGAGGCCTCGCACACTCAACATGCCAAAAAAAAAACGTTTTTTTCATACCTCTAACTACTTGCATTCCACTGATAGCCTAAAAAAATATATTTGAGATTCCTTCGTTTTTTAATTCTCAGTTTTCCGGTGGAAACACGCGGAAACTGCGCGTCTTTTTTTTGCACACAAATGCCGCCCTTGAGGTGAAAAACAGGGTGCAGTTTGCGTGGGCTAAGGACATGGGCAGACCGGTTTTGCAAGAGCCGCCACAGCAAAAAGCTAGATCGACCACGGGGTGTCTCTTTGTCATGCAATGCTATTGCTGTCCTCAGAGGCCTGTCGGTGAGATTGTCGTACAATGGGTAGCCTTCTGCAGAGAAATCGAAATCACGGGTCAAGGACGTGGCACTACATATGCGAGAGTCGGTCAGTGAGTTTTTAACTGTTGTGCAAGACCTTTGATCGGATCGATTGCACCTTGGTGTTCTTGGCTTTCCGTTGGATATTAGCCGGTGCACCCCAAGGACTTCATCATGGCAGCCATACGGGTTATGGGACAGCAACCTCACCAAGATGGCGGGATAGGGGGACGTGTTGGTCCAGTTATTGGTCCACTGAAGGTATCACTTTATGACATCAATGTATGATGGAGGGTTGCAAAGGCGATGTACAATAGGGAGCATGCTGCTTTTCCAGTACGCGGTGCGCTCCGTGACATATGCCCTGTCGATGGGATTTGGCACGCTTACAAGGCATGTGTCAATGCTTTATACAAGGGTTTTTCACCCTTTTTGCCTACAGTATGATTGCTTCCTAATGGATCGAAATGCCATCAGGGTGTACCAGTACCCCGCTTTGATCGTCGTGGCGAGGCTCATTGTTTCGTGCTACCTTGCATATCCTGTACCGCAGTCTCAATTCCACCGTGCCTTCCGGAGTTACACTGTTAACAGTGCAACTTCCCTATGGAAGGAGCCCCGGGAGGCCCTACGGGAATTATTGCAGGCTTATGTTCCTGCTGTCTTGCAGTTAGGTATAATTGTGTGTGACTGCCCCTGTAGACTTCGCGCCTCTGGCACTGGTGTTGCAGCAGGCATGGTTATAGAATGCAGCCTGTTTCTACAGCGGAAGATCAAGCCGACAAGTAGTGAGGGCAACTATAAAAAAACCATTTGCATTGCTCTCCTTCTGTGGAGTTCTTTCCATGACAGGTGCTGCACATTTTTAATCTTAAATTGCTTGCGACGACTGCATCTTAGTTGGGTAGTGCTGGCATTGCTTCAGAACACCGATGTATATTGTGGCTAATGGAGTTGTCATATCGCCAATCTTTGGAATTTGACACTATGTCCACATACCCCTGTCTGTGTGCGTGGTGCAGTGTCCGGTGCAATTGCCATCAGGACCGGGGACAATGACTGACTTTGAGTGTCAACCGTGAAACACCAGGTGAAGGAGGTTGGAATGTGTCACACGACGATCATGCGATGTTGAGTTCATAATGACACAAATGGCATACAATCACAGATCACTTTCACTGTTGACAGTGAAACCCTTGGGAAAAGGATCCAAAATGGGAGACGGTTTAGACGCTGTTCGGCATCCGGTGCAAGGATTTGCGCGCGCGGCAGATGATGCATGTGGGGTCCCTCTTCCCTGCCTGTTGTGGTTCTGTGGCCAGCACGATATTACTCATGGTACTTAATTTGCGCCGTCATTGGTAATAATTTGGAGTGCATCTTAAAAAAACGGTTGCTGCTTGTGTGGTTTTGAGCCTTTGAAAAGGTTTTGATCACGTTCCCAATCATTGGTGAAGCACACAAGCAAGCAAGGATGAGACAGTCGAATATTTTCTCTTCACATAGAACAAGGTGAACCGAGTCTCTGGCATGATAGTGACAAACAAAAAATAGTGCCCTATTGATAACTAAAGACACATACTGCTTTGAACAAAACGGCCTACAACACAGTTTCACTGTTGAGAGTGAAACACCGTTCCAGAAGGTCCCTTCGACAGGCAATTTTTATGGTGTTTTGGGCCGTTTTTCTGCCACTTGTGGCCCTTCCGTGTTCTCTACAGGATCTAGTAAAAGGGTGGACCCCCCAGTGGAGCCTAAGCACCAAGACTAGGCGGAATCCGGTGAAGTGCCCACAGATGAGGAACAAGAAAACGTCAAACCGGAGCGCACTTCTGGCAGTGAAGCAGATGCTGATGATGACGAAAGTGGTTTTGGTGAGGAGGAGGTGTATAGTTCTGAGTCTAAAGAGGAAGAAGAGGAGGAGGTTGAGCCAGAGCAGGATGATGAGACCGATGACTCCGGCGCAGAGGCTCAACAATTCAGCAAATACATCATCGCGAGGAAGTACGTTCATGTCAGTAAGTTGATCTGGGATGACGAGCTGAAGTACGGTTAGTCACCACGTGTACAACGCTGCCGCCCGCAAGACTCCGTCGCATTGTCACCCACTGTGGGCTGATGGAGGACGTCCGTGGTTATGTACTTGACAGATGAGGCATATGATTCCAACCAGTGCACGCTCTAGAATCAGTCGTTTCACTGTTGACAGTGAAAGTCTCCTGTCGTGTGGCCCTTGTCTGCGTGCAGGAGACATCCAGCTAGTGCTCGGCGTACAACACATGTGCGCCATTGTCAAAGAACTATGGCTCGCGCTGACATCATCGGTTGAGGTGGGGGGTGTAGCTGTGACGAAAAGTGATGTACGCGGAGAAGTGGGATTCATCTATGGCGTTATACTTCGTGAAGACAGACCATTGGAGTTCTGCCGCCTTGCCGCAGGCCTGCACCAAAGGGCCCAGAGGGAATTCTGTGAGACTACTTTCTCGGAGGTGGCTGCTTCATTTCTGCAAGACTGTGCTGAAACTCTGCTGCTGGTTCCTGTGCACATTGCTGTACAGCCCGCACCAGGTTTTGCTTGACTCAGTCGGTCCCCACTCCCCAAGCATCCGGTACCCAGAGCCGCAACAACCAGCCAGGCACTAATCCCATAAACTTGTGTCGGTTTGCGCAGGGCCCTAAACATCACCACAACTGCCGGCACTTCTGGTGCACTTGGTACAAGAAGTCCTCCAGCCAGCAGTCACGAGAGCCAACCGAACCACAACGACCTCCACTCCTAATTCATAGCGGCGTATGCCGGATGCTGTGCGGTACTTCCGGATGTCTTGAAGATAGCCCACAGGGTTCGTGTTGTCAATTGCTCCGGCTTTTTGCTTGTGCACAGCAGGTCTTCTTGGGTGGTGTTCATTCGGATTCAGCTGTACCGCCATTCCCGCAGCGGTGTAACCTCTTGGATCAGACGTGCCAGGATATACTTCACATTTGGACCGTACAAGCCTGCTGGGACCCCTTTAGCAGCAAGCTTCTTTCCGAATCCTGGCGGTAAAAGTCATGTCTCACTTCCTTCTTGGACTTCAATATATAGGAGGTGGGCCCTGGCAAACAGATGCCTGCCAACGTCTCCATTGAAGTGGATCGTTCTCTGAGTTCCAGCAAAGGCAGCATTGCACAGTTCGTGGAGCTTAGATACAGCCCTCCCACTACCAGCTTCAGTCTCCTCACAACACAGTGCTTCCCGAGGTGACCTGTGGGTGTCAGCGCGCAAAGGGTCCTGGCAGAGTTTTGCCTTCCGCAAATTGTGCCATGTCGGTTGACCAGACCCAAGCCGGTACCTGGCTGCAACAGGCTGCGAGGCAGCCAGGTACCGGCTTGGGTCTGGTCAACCGACATGGCACAACTTGCGCAAGGCAAAACGTTGCCAGGATCCGTTGCGCGCAGACACAAACAGGTCACCTTGGGAGGCACTGTGTTGTGAGGAGACTGAAGCTGGTAGCGGGGGATCTGTATCTGAGGTCGACGGACTGTGCAATGCTGCCTTTGCTGGAACTCAGAGGACGATCCACTTCACTGGAGACGTGGGCAAGCAACTGTCTGCCAAGGCCCACCTCCTGTATATTGAAGTCCCAGAAGGAAGTGAGACATGACTTCTACCGCCAGGATTCGGAAAGAAGCTTGCTGCTAAAGGGGTCCCAGCAATCTTGTACGGTCCAAATGTGAAGTATATCCTGGCACGTCTGATCCAAGAGGTTACATCGCTGCGGGAATGGCGGTACAACTGTATCCGAATGTACACCACCCAGGAAGACCTGCTGTGCACAAGCAAAAAGCCCGAGCAATTGACGACACAAACCCTGTGGGCTATCCTGATGACACCCGGAAGTACCGCACAGCACCCGGCATACGCTGCTCTGAATTAGGAGTGGAGGTTATCGTCGTTTGGCTGGCTCTCGTGACTGTCAGCTCGAGGACTTATCGTACCAAGTGCACCAGAAGTGCCAGCAATTGTGGTGATGTTTAGGGCCCTGCGCAAACCGACACAAGTTTATAAATTGTTTCTTTGGCTGGTTGTTGCGGCTCTCGGTGTCGAATGCCTGGGGAGTGGGGACCGACTGAGTCAAGCAAAACCTGGTGCAGGCTGTACAGCAACGTGCAGGGGAACCAGCAGCAGAGTTTCAGCACAGTCTTGCAGAAATGAAGCAGCCACCTCCGAGAAAGTAGTCTCACAGAATTCCCTCTGGGCCCTTTGGTGCAGGCCAGCGGCAAGGCGGCAGATCTCCAATGGTCTGTCTTCACGAAGTATAACGCCATAGATGAATCGCATTTCTCCGCGTACATCACTTTCAGCTACAGCTAGACCCCCCACCTCAACCGATGATGTCAGTGCGAGCCTCAGTTCTTTGACAATGGGGCACATGTGTTGTACGGCGAGCACTAGCTGGATGTCTCTTGCAGGCAGACAAGGGCCACACGACAGGAGACTTTCACTGTCAACAGTGAAACGATTGATACTAGAGCTTGCACTGGTTGGAATCATATGCCTCATCTGTCAAGTACATAACCGCGGACCTCCTTGATCAGCCCACAGTGGGCGACAATGCGACAGAGTCCTGCGGGGCGGCAGCGTTGTACACGTGGTGACTAACCGTACTTCAGCTCGTCATCCCAGATCAACTTACTGACATGAACGTCCTTTCTCGCGATGATGTATTTGCTGAACTGTTGAGCCTCTGCGCCGGATGCATTGGTCTCATCATCCTGTTCCGGCTCAACTTCCTCCTCTTCTTCGTCTTCAGACTCAGAACTATATACCTCCTCCTCACCCAAACCACTTTCGTCACAATCAGCATCTGCTTCACTGCCAGAACTGAAGCCGGTTCGGACCCCCGTGGCCATCTTTGGGTCACTTGGGGTGTGTATCTATGGGCCGGCAAGCCGCCATGGCCTGATATCATACTCTCCCATCCACCTGACCTAACCTGATGTGATAGTGTGATAGGCTTGGCCATTTCAGCTATGAGCGGCCATATTCAATATCGAGGCGCCGCCGGCTGAGATTTATACATCAAAATATCAGGAATCAACAGGGTTTTTTTATCATAATGTTTCCGTAATTTACAGCTATCCGTTCTGATTGTCAATGTATCGGCGACTGGCAGTTGGCTCGCGATTTTGCGGTAACCGATTGGTTAACTGTTATTTTCAGATATTTTAGCGGAAAACCCCTATGAAGGGTCAAATCTCATCAGAAAAGGGTTCGTTGCTTCCGCAATTTTCATGTTATACACTCGCAAAATTAATCCGATTTTTTCAGACATTCAGAATCGGATTTTCGATTTCGAGGTCGCCGCACTGGATATGATGAATTTCGAGTGGTCCTACATTTTTCCCCGATCACGAATCAACCTTCCTTTTGTTGTCTCCTTCATTTTTCTTGGAGATACAGGCGAAACAAAATTGATTCGTGGGGCCACTTTGAAGAATCATATCTCCGGCTCACTGCGAGGAATTTCATTTTTGAGATATGGGCTTGAATTGCCTTGGTCTCGACTTAATTTAGAAAGTGTCAAACGCCTTTGATGTGTAAACATGGCGGGTATAGCAAGGGATAATGGTCAAGATGGTAGAAAGTGATTTATAACTCTTGGACCATGCAACCGAATATTTTAATGCGACTTTCGAGTGTACTGCATGAGTGTTGGTGTTGCATAGAAACTTTCCTTGGGTTCCTACGTACTTTTAACGTGAAGTTTTGGCCATGGAGGGTCATGACATACCATGGTGGGAGCCATTTTTGAGGGTATGGGTTATATGCATGGTATGTGCTTCGCTATGCTCACGCCCATGTTATATATCTCCGTTTGTAGGACGATATGTGGAGTCATACGTGGCAAGGGCTTCGCCCATGTCCCAATGGTGAGCTCCATAGCGCTAGACTAAGTCTACCGCACAAATAGTACACGTGGGAACCCTTACAGAGCGACCCATACGCGCCATTTCCAATTTTCCCATTTTCATGGTGCGTGTCGTGAGGAGGTTTGAAGGTGTCCTTATGCGTCCATGTGGGGATCCAAGTGGGGGAATTGTTCGCAAATGGTCCCAAGCAATTGTGTTTTGAACCATATGTTGATACCATGGGTGAGCGAAGTTATATACTATTGTGATTATCTTGAATTTAGCAACATTTGCATGTTTTTGACCTCATTTTATGCTCATTTTGGTAATTTATGTGCTCAACTGGTCGGCTAACAGTAAAGTGCCTATAGATCCGGGAACTATGGTATGTTGCTTATATGCTGGCATATGCTTCGGTTTTGCACCTCACCATATGCCGGATCACGTGGTCACTTTGGCGTGGCACACGAGGCCTCACAAAATTAGGTCTCAAATTCGTGAGTTGACCTGTGAAGCATGGCCTGTATATATCCGGAGGGGTTTGGGAGCCAATGTTGAGATATTCTTGGGCATGGACATTTGGTCTATATCACCCTTGTATATTACTCTCCGGTTTGACACATGCATGGAGCATTTGAATACTTGCCGTATGCATTTTTGAGTATATAATTGAATTTTGCGCACTATGGTGTGATTTGCCTAATTTTGCTATGTTGTGAGGTCATCTTCATGGGGCAATTCTCCAAGCCCAATCGACTCCAAGTCCAACCAAAGTTATGTCAGGGTAGGGCATGGTCCTGAGTGCCACTCTAGGCCATGACACGCCACCTCCCCTATGGGGCTAGGATTTAGAGGCTTGGGAGTGAACACATTTTTGGGGTTTGTGTAGTGACTTTTGACACATGGCATTTAGCCATCTTATTTGACTTGGTTCAGGGCATCATGTTGGCGAGTCAAGGGAAGGTCTTGAGTCCAGGGAATGAGGGGTCTATGGCTGTGATTGTGTATGTTTCCATCTTTCCCCAATTTTGCTTGATTTGTGTTCATATGCCAATTTCAGGGCTTCTTTATTGATTTTGGTGCAATTCTATGTACATGCCCAACGCCCGTGTCTCCGTGTGCACCGTGAGACGACCGGCGTGTTGAAAGGAGTTGTTGAGTGTCAACCCGGGACCTCAAACACCCTTGGAAGCCCTCAGTGTGGATTATTTGGATTTTAGCTATTGTACTTTGGAGTTGGTTATTGCAAGGGATCAGGATTTGTTTGAAGGAGCCATATTTTACTATTTTTTGTGGGAAATTGTGCAGGATAGGGCAAGATCATGCAGAACCTGGTGAGAAGCAAGACCATAGGAGTGACAGGAAATGGTGGAAGGGGTACAGCAGGGGCCGGTCCTGGTAGGAACCTTCTTTATGGTAGCAGAGGATTACCTGCCCCCTAACGCCGCACCGGGGACTTGGGCCCTCATGAGCCCTGCCCAAGGACGCCCCGGGTGCAGATCGTGGAGTCCGTGGAGTCGACGCCGGACTTAGAAGCCCGAGAAGAGCGAAGATGCTCAGGACGGAGAGCCCTTGTAGGACATGGGCTAGACATGGAGGACCTGGCCTCCATGTGTGAAAGGCAATGCCGCAAGGCTTGCAATCTCCGCTCCGCTGCGGAGGAGTTGGAGGAGACTGGCAGCAACGGCAGGGCCCGGCGTTACCGGAAGCGCGGGTCCCCAAAACCCGCGGCGGAAGCCAGGGTGATGGAGACGGATCCTAGCCCGGTCAGGCTGTGGTCAGCTGCAGATTCCGAGGGGCATTCGGATGGCTATTGGACCGCTTTCCCTTCGGAGTCGGAGGAGATGGCCAGATCGCCCACAAGGGCGCACACGGCCCCCGAACCCAGCCTGGAGCATGACGCCAAGGCGTTGGAGAGGCCTACCAGAGCCAGAACGGCGCCTGTGGCCCGGCACACGGAGCCAAAGCGGGATAACATGGGCGACACACCCATGGCAGCGGAGTCCGAGGCGCCGGGAACCGTGGGATGCGCCGGATCAGGTGGAAGGCTCGTTGAGTGCCACTGCGAGCACGTATCCTTCCTCATCGGCAAGTACCCAAAGATGGGGATGGACGCCATTGTGCAGCACCTCGACCGCCTGGACAACCAGAAGGACGGCCTACAGGAGGACATCGCGGGGATCCTGGATGACCAGTCGGAAGCGGAGAGAGACATGGCGGAGCTGCGAGCGGAGCAGGACCGGTACCGGGAGAAGCTGGAGATGGGCCTGCAGAAGCAGCAGCGAGTGGTGGACAGCCTCCTCCACCTGGTGGAGGACATGTCGGGACGCCTGAAAAGGCTACAGGAGTTACAACCCCTCGCCTTGGGTCCGGAGTTCCCGGCAAGGCCGGCAACGGCAGAGCTGGTGGAGCGGGTTAAGACCCTCATGAGCGCCATTGAGAAACCCATGGGCGGCCCTGCAGAGGCACCTTACGCGCCTCCGCGTGTTGACCCGGGTGCGCTGCCGTTTGTTCCCATGTTCAGCGAATCCATAATGCTCGGGGAACATACGGCACCTGCTGGGTCCATGCGGGAAGAGCACGCAACCACGGACCTGAGGAGCCTGACGGTACAGATGTCCCATGCCGCCCAGGATCCACTGACCACTACGACTGCCCATGCAGTTTATGCGGAAGAGGAGATCCAGACCATGCAGGGGCGAACCATGGGAAGGGCCGACAGACATGGTGGGGGCCATCCAGGCGGAAACCTGTGGCTGAAGGACCCCACTACGGGGATATGGAGAGCCGACGGAGCACGTCCTTCCCGCATCCCAAACCCCATGGGTTCAGGCCCAACTGGACCGCACTCCATGGAGGAGAGTGATGTACGGGGAGTGTACTCACACCCCCCGGCCACAGGTGGTATCCGTCTCGGTGGAGTGGTGCCTGCGGACGTCGGAGACGCCATCAGGATTGAGGACCTCCAGGGAATCAAAATCCCCTACTACGATGGCAACCCCTCCAACCTGGATGACTTCATCCTGGATTGGGAGGACTTCGCCGAGGAGGTCGTCGGCGAGATGAAGGGAGCGCCAAGGAACCAGTGGGTATGTCGGACATTCCCACACAGGCTGGCGCAAGATCTGAAGGAGGAGCTCAGGGATCAGATCCGCGAGGGATTGATCCAGACGGAGCAGGCCTGCCTCCAGTGGCTGGAGGACGAGGAGCGAGTGGACGCCCCCAACCAGAAGTTGGAGGATTTGTGGTCCATTCCGCTGCCGCTTGAGCGCGGGGAATTGCGGGTCCGGGAATGGAATCGGTACATCCGCAAGTACCGAAGAAGCCTCAAGCTGGTGGAGGACTGGAATGAGTCCAGCGGGATCCGACACCTGCTCAAGGACGTCCTCCCCGGCCACTGGAAGAAAAGGGTGGAGGACGAGGAGAAGAAGAGAGCAAAGAAGCGCGTGGCCGTACAGATCATGGCATCGGAGGACACCCACGCCGGATTAATGGAGTTTTTCTGGCGAAACCTCGGCGAGCCCAGCCGAATGTTGGGGTTGGAGAACGCCGTCTACGTGGGGGTATTCGGCGACACCCTGGGGCAAAGGCTGACGCGCCTCAACAACGCGGAGTGGAGGCGCGGAGAGCCGCTGAGGATGCAGGTCATCTTCGCCCGCATGAGCCTGGACGAGATCGTGAAGTACATCACGGTGGAGCTGAAGCTCAACGCCAAGAACGAGGCCCACGTGCAGGATCGGCAGGGCCATGGTCATCGAGGTCATCGGGAAGATCGCCAACACCGAGAGGTCAAGGAGGACACGGTCGGCACCGCGGATGAAGGGAGTGGAAGCGGCCAACATCTCTGGACCGCAACCACCCGAGAGGATCATGAAGAAGCCCACTTCTTTGCGTTCGTAGCGCACAATATGAAGAAGCATGGGCAGGACAGGTCCAGGTGGAACCGCCTGGAGCCAAGGCTCAACAAGAACCGCAAGGAACCGCGCACGATCGGGAACCCGCCCCTATCGTTCCGCGAGTACAGATCACAGCACGACGGTTGGTGGGTATCCTACGGCAAGGGGAACAACCATGCACATGACCACCGGCATTGCAAGGTATATGACGCTGACAAGAAGGCCTACTTCGCCGCCCATCCCGACAAGAAGCCCAAGGAGCAACGAATTGCCGATTGGAAGGCAAAGGGCGGAGAGGGTGGAAAAGGCCAAGGAAAGGGGAAAGGGAAAGGCGGAGGAAAAGGCTATGGTGGAGGACCCGGCCCAGACCGACGCGTGAGGTCGATCGAGGAGGTTGCTGAGGACATGTTGAGGACGTTGGAGGAACTCAAAGCCCAGCAACGTGGTGAACAAAGTCTGGGCGGATTGCAGCAGGAGGGAGCTGCGGCAGGCCCCATCTAGAGGAGCCCCCACGGGAGTGGGACCCCGGAGGCCTCTCCTCCAAAAATCAGTGGAATCCTAGAGAAAGCGAAGGCACATCTGGTGCTGAAGAAGGCTCCAGAAGAGCCAAAACCACTGAGTTTCGTCACTCCCAATCCCTGGAGCGCCCTGCCAAGGGAAGTGTATGCCGCCAAGGGACGTGGCAAGAAAGGAGGAGCAACCACGGAGAGCCTCGTGGACGGGCAGGACCAGCCCAGGATCTACACCATCCGAGACCATACCCTCGAAGTCCTGATGCACCGGGATGTGCTAGAGTTGCATGCCGTGAGAGTCATCCATACACCGGGACACCCGACACTCCTTGGTGTGCCGGTACGTTGATCCCACGCTCGCCAACATTGCGGGAGATGAGACGCCGGTGTAGGCCTCAACCAGTGCTTATTAAATTGTGGCCTGCCGACGCCAGTTGCCACACTTATTCATTCAACTCATCAAAAGGCTTGCCTTTGCACTGCTCGACCCCCCGACCCAAAAGCACACGTCACGTTTCCTCGTCCTGCTCACCAGAGCTCATGCCATGGCACCACTAACCCTCTCCTTCCACGCTCCCCCGTGCCCCTGCCCCCCGCCACATTTTCTAAGGCCTTTTCACCATGTCCGCGAGTAATTCAACCACAACACGCCGAGCAGAAAAGCGCCACGTGCCCACCAAACGCCGGGCGACCACGGGCACACCACAGAGACGTGTGCCACCATGGCCGCGAACATCTCCGCAACCCGCCAGCGCAAACCGCATCTTTTTCCCGTTCAACGAGTGTGCCACGAATCGATAACCACCACCATGGCCAACCGCCGACAAGCAAAGGCGTTTCACGCTCACCGCCACAAAACAAAGAGGCGAACGACCCCTTGCACGCCTCCCCGCCTTCGAGTGTACACGGTGTGCATGCCCCACCGCCCCTCCCTGCATTCCCGCATATGGCTCCCAAAGTTAGGCGTGGGTATCAAAAACCAAACAAGGCGCCGGTTCCCCTCCCCACAATGCTGAGTTTCATCTCCCACAAGATTGCCAAGCAACCGCCTACTTCACACATCCTCCGGCGCTTAAAACAAGGGTATGATGTCATGTTCTTCCAAGAGGTACTCAAAAAACCCTTGGTTCCACACAGTTTCGCGAGTGGTAATGATAGGGCCGTCATCGTGAGCAATGTTTCCTCCAAACGGGAGCACGGAACCTGCCTGGTGTTCTCCCCGAGACTCCGCCCATTCGTTGAACCTATCGCCCGAGTAGATAAGGAAGGACTCATTGCGGCGGCTCTACTTCACTTGCCGGGAGCGCCGCCTATTTTAGTTGCCAGTGTGTACTCCCCATACAAAGCTTCGCGGTTGGACATGGAGCGCTTGCGCAACACCATCCGCCAATCACTACAGCCCCTCCTCGTCAAGTATCCCAACCATGTTTTGGGTGGAGATTTCAATACCATGGTCACTCCTTCCCTTGACGGCCACAACATGTGCAGTGGTCGCCCCTGGGATTGGCTGGCCTCCAAGGTCACCTCCTCTCCCCCCCGTTTGGTAGACTCATTCCGGAGCTTTCACCCAACGCGCCGCGTCTACACGAGGTATCCACAACCGCACCACAGCAGTGAATCACGCATTGATATGATCTTTTACTCTCCGCCTGCATCCCAGCATCTCACCCCTCAGTCAGCAGATATTCTCACCAATGATAAGTCCTCCAACCATCACCCTACTACTTTCTACGCCTCCGCCCCCCCCCTCCCCTTCAGGGAACAACCCATTCTCAAGAGGAAAATTCTCCGACGGCTTAAAGAGTCGGAGAAAGAACGTTTCACTTCCTCTCTCCAACCACTAGCACAATGGTGTGACACGGTAACTCCTTTGCTCTCCGCACTCCCACTTGCCACCGTCCAGAAACTTACAGACAAGGTTGTCCACGAGGTCGCTGCTTTTTTCCACTCTACCACCGAACTCAAAGGTTCTCCGTCCACCAAAAAGACTCGCCAACTGAATGAGGCCCTGGCTTCGCTACCTCCCCCCTCCGACCCCTCTTTTCATGCGGCCATGAACGCCGTAAACAACGAAGTGGCTCGCTGTGTTAGGCAGGACGAGGCAGCGCGCCGCACCAAGGTACACCGATGCCTAGTCCGATGCAGCAGGGTTAAGAAAACCATCGCGGAGGCGCTCCGGCCCTCCGACCCACCCACACTTGCCATGAAAGACCCTGCCAACCCGGGAAAGCGAACCACAAACCTCCGAGACATCTCTGATATATTCTCCGACACCTTACTCCGTCTTGGAGGAGACCCTGACTTCACCCCTCCTGAGCCTCTTGTGCACGACTTGCTGCAGCACACCCCCTCATGTCCCCCTGAAATCACATCTCAGCCCCTCCCCCCAATCGAGTGGCCCCAGTTCAGACAATACATCTCGAAAGCAAAGCCTAACAAGGCTGGAGGTAGTGACACTACGAACGCATACATGTTCTGGGCTGCACCCGAGGCCATACAACGATTCATTTGGACTGTTTGCAACATCCACCTGAGCGCCCCCATCCCCCCAAAATGGCTGCGGGCTAACATTGTGCTCTTGTATAAGAAGGGAGACCCTGAGCTCCCGTCTAACTACAGGCCGATTGCCTTGCTGAACACGATTTACAAGGTGCTAGCCACTCATGCAACCACACACCTCTCACATATAGCCAGAGAGCATGGTTTAATTCACCCCTCCCAGTTTGGCGGCCTTCGCAACCGCCGGACCGCGGACCACATTTTTCAGCTACTAGCTAAGTTTCAAAATACAACTCAATCATATAGCCTCTACATTGACTTTAATAAAGCATTTAATAGCGTCCCCCAACCTACCATGTGGCGTGTATTACACCACATGGGCATCCCCCCCCCCCTGGTGGCCTTGCTGCAGACCCTGTACAGCCACCCCGAAGATTCCCCCCTCATAGAAGGACACACTTACACGTCCAGGCTCCAAACTAGAGGCCTACGACAGGGATGCCCCCTCTCCCCCCTACTCTTCGTCCTTTACTTAAATGTTTTACTATTTGCCCTCCCCGCAAACGCCCCCCCCCTGCCTCCTCCACATACTCCTCGCACGCATTCATTGATGATCTCCTTTTCCGCTCCACCTGCCCCAAACACATCCAGTCCATCCTCGGGTTTTTTGACACCGTTGGTCGGCAGTGGGGATTGGACATGAACTTGGGGAAAACGGAGGTACACCCCATGGGGTCTGCCCCACAACGTGAATTTCCAACCCAAACGGGACGTCCCCTCTCCACCCTCAACACGGATACCGGCCTGCCGCACACCGTGTACAAATACCTAGGGGTGTACATCTGCACAGCCGAGCAACAGTCCAACACCTTTGCCCTGGCCACCTCCGAAATTCGCAGCTTCTTTACCCTGTTGCAACCCCTTGCCCTCACACTCTCAGAACACATCCGTCTTGTCAACATCCAATTAATCCCAGTCCTCACTTACCGCCTTATGGCACACCCCCTCACCCTGAAAGCCCTGAGGCGCCTGCATGGGCTCATCTGGGCTCACCTCCGGCGTCCCAACGAGGAGTCTAGGGTCACGCCTAAGCTTTCACCTAAGGACAAATACACCCCGCGGAAAAAAGGGGGCCTCGGCAGCAGGCACTTTATGTACGTAGTCCTTCAGGACACCGTAAATTCAGCCATCAGGTATCTTAATGGGGACGGACCCCAGGATGTATGCCGAATGGTCAGAGAGGCCCTTCTCACACCCTGCCGCTCCGCGTTGCAAGACACTGTGGCTGACGCGGCTCAGGGCCTTGGCCTTCGCTTTAACGCCCTGGGCCCATGGAGCCCGGCTCTCCCTCACCAACTTCAGCGGGGTGAACCGGTCTGGGCTAAGTTCAGGGGAGTGGTGGGCAGAGAGTGCGATATGTTCCAGGGCGTGGTCGAAGACACGTCAGCGACGACGGCCAGCGTGTCTTTCTGCTCCCACGTTGGAACGGAACGGTATACCCTTCGCGATTCACTGGATCAGGAGTACGTTCTGCACCCCCCAGTAACCGCCGTCCAACCTGAATTTTTTCGCTACCCCGCCTTGGCCGCCCCCAAGCTTCTCAACACTCCGAGTTTCTTCTGCCCCTCTCAGAACAAACCCCTGCCCCCCCCACCGTACGGCGGCGTGCACCTCCGATCGTCACCTGATGCCCTCGTGTACGAACTACAGGTAGACCCGCACTCTCTGAGGCCCACGGACCTCAAGGCGTGGGGATGCCACACGGCCGCCCGCTTGCTAGCACGAGCCTCCGGTGCAACAGTCTGGATCTACTTAGATGGCTCGGCTGGCAGGGGAGGCTATGGGTCGGCCGCCACTATTTACCTCCCTGCAGGGACAACCCTTGTTTTGTGCCCCCCGTCCCCTTTTCAGTCCTCAGGGGGGGCAGAATTCTGGGCTGCCATCCTGATGGTACGATGGGTCGCCACTGCCCTCGCCCACTCCACAATCCATGTTCTCGGGGACAACACACAGGTGATCAGCATGTTCGACCCCTCCTCCCCACCTCCGCAGCACCCCTCATGCACCACAGACGGCACGTGGTCATGGGCTCTCAAGAGCGAAATTTCTTCTCTCCCCTCCCACATTTCAATCCAAGCGGCTTGGATAAAAGGTCATGCAGGTTTTCAGGGTAACGAGATCAGTGATGCATTCAGCAAGTGGATCGCCTATGTGTGTGAATGGTCACCCTCCTTGCTCCCCCCGCCCCCCCTCGGCACTATCTCTGACGGTCTTCTTCCAATTGCCCACAAAATCACTCCCTCTCACCTTCGTCGCCTTTACCCCACACACGCTAATTACACCATTCACACTGCCACCAGCTTTGACTATTATGCCCACAGCAGCTGGTTTTCAATTCGCCCTTTTAAGTGGACTTCGGGAAACCTGAATGTCACCACCTGGCCGCTACATGATGACTTACGCGTGTATCCATGCCATTTGTGTGGCACTCCACATGTAATGGAACCGCTGGCACACCTTGCCTTATGCCCTTCCGCGGACCCCATCCTACAGAGCCTCATTCACACGTGGCCGCACCCGTTTGATGCAATCACCCAGCAATGGTGGGCGACCCCCCCCCCGGTAGGAGACAAGCGCAATTTTGTCCGCACCCTCGTTCCCACATCTCTGCACCAGGCCTTCCTTGTTCCAACCTCAGGCCAAACCAATGCTGAACGTCGCCGTCAACTGCAGGAGGCCCTGCCCGTGAGACGACGAGCTCTTCACTCAGCCATCCCTAAAGCTGTCGAGTGGCTCCGCGAACATAGTCCACAGCTGCCGAGACCTGCCCCGCTCTCCGCCAACACATGGGGCACAGTGGGCTGTCCCTTCAGCACGTCTCACACCCCCCCGCCCCCTCACGATTATCGGTATCAGGCGCCGGCGCCCCTCCCTCTGACAGTTAGAACGCCACCTCTTCGTAAACGCGCGCGCCCGGAAACCGCAAGTGCTCCACCTCGCCCGAGAAAGGCACGGCGCATCACTCGTCAGGCGGGCCCCGCCGCTAGGGCCCCCAAAACGTCCTCCCAGCGACCCCCCCCCAGCAAAACGCCCCAGGCCCTCCGGCATCCAAACTACCCTGTTTTTCGCCCCCCCCCCTCCCCCAAATGATCCTCACGGCAGACAACGCGTGCCTCGCCCCAAACCGGCTCCATATGGCCCCCCCCCGTGGCAAAGAACCATCGATTCCGCCTTCAGAGCATGCGATGCATCCGCCTCTGCCAGTTCTGCCCAGCCCCCACCCCAGCACCCGTGACCCTTGCCTGCATGATTGCTCCTGAGCTTCCGAGGCCTAAACACACCGTGGTACTCATCACAGAATTTTCGTCCAGCAGCCTCCCTGGGCCTCCTTGTATGTGTGCCATCAATTCTCAGCTAAGCCGGCGACTCGAATTGCTTCTGCGCGTGACTTAGACTTGACCGTCCCTGGGTATCCTGCCTGGTTACAGCAGTTCCTTGCCCACCCCTGGGTCCCTTGCAGGGCAATTCCTGTACACCCGACAGCTTCAGTGCTCAGTCACCTGGCTTCCATCCCTCACTGCAGCTTCCGAAGCATAAGCACACCGTGGTACTCATCACAGAATTTTCGTCCAGCAGCCTCCCTGAGCCTCCTTGTTTGTGTGCCATCAGTCCTCAACTAAATCGGCGACTCGAACATCGGGTCTGAGCGTGACTTAGATTTGGCCGTCCCTGGGTATCCTGCCTGGTTACAGCAGTTCCTTGCCCACCCCTGGGTCCCTTGCAGGGCAATTCCTGTACACCCGACAGCTTCAGTGCCAGTCACGTGGCTTCCATCCCTCACTGCAGCCTCCCTGAGATTGAAGGGAATTAATAGTGCGCCTTCAGTACTGACCAAATCGAATCGTCGTCTCAAATATCAAGACTATGCGTGACTCTGAACACAGGCGTCCCTGGCAGCCCAACTCTGGGCGCCATCAGCCCTGGTTAAACGAACAGCCCTCGCCTGTCATGCCTGGTTTCAGCGATCCCTGACTGACCATCCCTGGGTCCCCTGCACAGGAACATCCCTGTACACACGACAGTTTCAGGTCTCTACACACCCCTGCCCCCCCCCAGGAGAGCGCCCCCCACAGTCTCACAACATATTCACGGGAAGCTCGTCCTCATGGTCCCAGACATGGACCGCGCACAGCATCTTGGCTCAGCGCGGCACCAATGGGTAACCCCTTCCGCCCCCCCCTGGGATACACTACCCCCCCCCCCCTCGCCTTCAACCTTACCTACACCGCTCCGTACCAAATCCGGTCCAGCTGAAGAGCGCACGGTTTCGAGGTACAACAGGGCAAGCCCCTCTCTTCCTCACACACCACTGCGTGCACACAGCTTCCCCTCCCTTCGCCCCCCCCCCCATGCAGCACGTCAGGACAAGTCGGCACAGTCAGCAGCCCACTGGGCATCCTCCCTGCCCCGACCGAGGCCGTTCACCCAATTGACCTGTGCCTCATGCCTGACCCTTCACAGCTCAGGCATCCCGTGCAGCTCCATTGTGTACATACCCCTCGAACATCCTGATCACATCCTGAACACAATGCTGCGGCCCGGTATGGGCCTAAAAGTGGACAATGATTGCAAAAAGTCATCCATACACCGCAGGGTGACGAGCGGCAGTTGCACTTGAAGGCCGTGTACGGTGCGGACAAGAGGAGTTGGTGGTGGATGTTTTGGTGGATACGGGTGCCCAGGTGAGCCTGCTCCAGAGAGAGTTGTTCTAGGAGGAATCCCTGCAGCCGAGCCGTAGACCGGTACGCCTGAAAGTGGCCAATGGAGAGATTATGGGTGGTGGCACCCATGAGGCCACTATCAGTATGGAATTCTGGGAGCATTAGCGCTTGAACCGCCCTGATTTGGCGAACAGAAGCACTCTTGCCAGGAACTTCTATGTGGCTGACATTGCAGATTCGGATATGATCATGGGGTATGACTTCATGGTGGGAAACGCCTTTGGAGCCCTTCCCCATCGTGCAACGCTTGTCCGGGAGGATGATGAATGCCTTACATGGCTGTCCACGGACTATGCATGCGGATCATCCCAATGGAATGCTGAGGAAGAGGATCGGATCGTCCAAGCGGTGCAAGCTGTGGGTGCCAAGTCCAGAGGAGACCGCGGAGTTCAGCTTATGGAGTATGGAATGGCGCCGCAGGTGTATGCCAGGATGATTCAGACGCTGGGAGCCGAAGCGCCCGAGACGGACGTCTTCGCTTCCCGGGATGCCCCACTTTTGAGGAAGTGTGCGAGGCATTGGCATCGAGGAGACTCAGCCTGGCACAGGCATTGGGGTTTGAAGGAGTCGGGGCCCATGTATTGGCATGGCTCCCTGGAAAATACCAGACGTACGGTGCAGAATTTCGTCGCGGATAGGGCGAAGGGGATCCTGGTCATAACCGGCATAGGATCCACCCCATGTCCGCTGGAAGGTCTGAAGTCGACGCTGGATTCCATCACCCTGAACGAGATGTCATTCGGGCCAGAGGAGGAGTTGTTCATCGACGCCAAGGGTTTATCAATGTCCTCCCCTGGTCAAGCGTGGGGTATCAAGGCTTTCTTGGTGGATGGGGTGCAAGCCCAGCCCACAGGTGATGAAGCATTCATCCGTAGGGTTGAGGCGGTACCCATGCGGGTCATGTTTGAGCCCAAGGAGGGGACGGATCAGCCAATGGATGGCATTGACGTCCTGCCCCACGCCGAGATCGACCACGTCATCAATTACATGCGGATGGGGATGCACGACCGTGTGGCAGCCAAGAAGGGGCGAGCCATGGTCACATCTCCGCATTGGTGGGATGACAAGATGTTGGTCACCGGCAAGTACAAGAAGGATGAGTTCGTGGCGAGGGTCATGGATCACATCGCGGACCAGTATGATGGTCCGGTTGGGTCGGACCCGCCGACGTGGGACTTTCCAAGAATGGGGGCCGGTAGTGACAAGAACTCGGCTGATGCCGCAAATTTCCGAAGATTATCGGTCGGAAGCGCGCCCCACGACGATGAAGACGGCATATGGGACGAGGAGAAGTCAGACTTGGACCTGGAAGAGGCCTCTACTGCAGTGCGGTCGGTTGTATCGATACCGAAGCAAGCGGCCGAAGAGGCCCAGGAGAACCCGAAGGTTGCCGAGCTGAAGGAGAGGCTGATAAATGCCTATCCGCGGCTATTCAGTGGCGTCGCCAACAAGAACCCTCCAGATCGTGGGAGGTTTGGCACAGGGACGATCAAGCTGAAGCCGAACCCCAAGATCTATCATCATCGGGAGTACCAACTTCATCGCGATCGCGCCAAGGCCATGAAGAAGTTGTTGGCCGAGTTTATTGAGCGGGGCTGGATCGAACCCTCCGACAGTGAGTGGGCCAGCCCAGCCTTTATCATGCCCAAGAAAGAGAAGGGCGAGTGGAGGTTGGTGGTTGATTACAGAGGTTTGGACGAGCAAACCGAGCACGACTCGTACTCGCTTCCTCTGATCGACACCATCCTCGGGAAACAACAAAAAAAGCGGATCTTCACGGTGTTAGACCTGAAACACGGCTATCAGCAGATGCCTCTACACCCGGACTCCAGGCCCTGCACAGCGATGTCGACGCCGCTGGGGCCCATGCAGTGGAAAGTGGTGCCTATGGGTGCCAAGAATGGCAACGCCGCTTTCCAGCGCATGATGGAGGACCTACTCGGTCCTGTCCGGGACTGTGCCGACCCCTTTGTGGATGACATCATCATCGGGTCCGGCACGGAAGACATGACTGAGGACGAGCTCATTGAAGCGCATGAGAAGGATCTGCGCCGAGTGCTCAGCGAGCTCGACAAGCACAACATGGTGTGCAAGCCCACCAAAGCCTCACTCTTCGTGAGGGAAGTGGAGTTTGCGGGTCACGTGGTTGGTCACGGGCAACGCCGTCCCATGCCTGGGAAACTGGCGTCCCTGCACCACTGGGAGAAGCCCCAGACCATCAACGAACTCCGATCCTTCATGGGGTTCTGCAATTACTATTCGGGCTATGTCCGGATGTATGCGGAACTATCGGGCCCGCTGCACAAGATGCTGCAGGTGGGCAAGTTCGATGGCCGGAAGGGGAGCAAGAAGAAGCTTGCCTGGAACCCTGAGGCCGAGAATGCGTTCAGCCGCCTGAAGGAGCGACTCCTGGGGCAGCTGGGGCTTTTTCTGGTGGACCCGAACAAGGGATTTGTGCTACGGACGGACGCCTCGGACTATGCTGTAGGGGCAGTCTTGAGCAGGTCCGGGATGACGGGGCGCACGTACCCGTGGCGTTTTGGAGCCGGATCCTGGCCGAGGGCCAACGTCGAACCTGGACCGCGAGGGAGACGGAGACGTACGCCATTGTTTGTGCGCTCAGGAAGTGGTCTGGCCACATCGGACTAAAACCGGTGGTGGTTTGTACGGACCATCAGTCCTTACAGAGCTGGCACGAGGAGCACGTCGACACCCCCTCGGGACCGGCAGCAAGGAGGACCCGGTGGCACGAGACGTTCGCCAAGTTCGACCTCAGCGTTGTATATGTCCCGGGGAAGGACAACACTGTGGCAGATTGCCTCAGTCGATGGGCCTACCCCGCGGGCAAGGCATGGATGGACATATCCAGCCATGGGGACGCCGAGGAGACCAAGGAGGCCAAGCGCATCATCGAGAAAGAGAAGGCCATGGAGCAAGAGGGGGTCAAGTGCTTTGTGGTGATGGCAAACCGTACAGACCTGGCCAAGCTCCGGGGCGCCCGAGTCCAAGCTATTCGAGAGGAAACCCACGAGCAATGGATGGTGGCCCCCGTCGAGCTAGTCAGGTCGGTGCTGACAGAAGACTGGTCGGATGACTATGCGGCATCCGAACACTGGAGCAGGTACTGGAATGCCGTGAGCGCCCCGTCGGACGACGAATGGCCGGAGGGCTTGACCGAGGATGGGGATAAATTATTCCTGAAGGACAAGCTATTGGTCCCTGAGAACCGAATGGAGGAGCTCATTGACCACTGGCATAACGCCCAGCTCATGCATCCTGGTCGGGACAAGATGCAGCAGGACCTGGAGTGGCGTTTCAAGTTCCCACCGGGGTACTACGCCATCCTGGACAAGTACTGCAGCGACTGCGCCGTGTGTTGGGCCACGAAGAGCCCCAACCACTCCACGGCTGGCATCCCGGTGTATACGGCTATACCGGAGGCCCCTATGCGGTCCGTGGCCATGGATGTATTCGCCATGCCTGAGGTCACCGTGGAAGGAGAGACCTACGACTGTGTCATCCTGGCGGTGGATAGGCACAGCGGGTATATCGTGGCGGTCCCTGGCAAGAAGTCCAAGAAGAAGGACAAGAGGGACAAGCATGGAGTGGGTCTGCAGGCCAAGACCGTCAATAATGCCATGATCAGGCATTGGCTGACGATTTTTGATGTCCCAGCTGTCATCTGCAGTGATCGGGGCAGTCAATTTGTGGGGACGTGGTTCAAGACGATGTGCAAGCACATGGGGATTCGGCAAGCCAAGACCGTGGCGTACCACAGCCGGTCGAATCGCCGGGCTGAGGTGGCCGGACGGCAGATGTACAAAACGTTCCGCCAGCTGCACATTGACGAACCAGGCCGGAATTGGTACCATTCGCTGTGGAGAGTACTCCAAGCGTACCACGACCTTCCGGGGCCCAATGGACTGTCGCCCCATCGTATCCTGTTCCTACGGGATCGAGTGTCACGCACTCTCCCGTGGTTGCACCATGGCAAAGTGGCCCGGGATGCGAGTGCTATGATGGCTGAGGCGGACGACACGGCGGCCAAGGTGTGCAAAGCACTTCAGGACGAGCATGAGAAGAGGGCCAAGTACTTCAAGCAGGGAAAAGTCCAGAAATATGCTCTCAGAGACACCATATGGGTGGAGGGGCACCACAAGGATGTCCTGTCCAGGCATCGGCAGGCCTCTTGGTATGTGCCCGGGGTAATCGTTCAGAGGGTCGGGCAGGATGTGTATGCGGTTCGTGTGGGGGATAACAAGATCCTTGACCGCGACCACACCGAGCTTCGTTTCCGAGCACCAGACCCCAGCGGACGTCCCGTCACCTTCGAGTTCACAGCCGGAGATCTGGACTCTGATGACGAGGGGGAGGACGACGACTTTACGGCCGAGAAGATCCTGATGGACAAGCCAGACCCGGGGAGGCCTGGGCGGAGGCTATATAAAGTCCGTTGGAAGGGATTTGCCGCATCCAGAGATTCGTGGGAGCCCCCGAGCAGTTTTGTGCCGAGGTATACCACGGTCTGGATGGATTATCTAAGGAAAAAGAACATTTTCTTGGATGTCAAGGACGTGTTGGTCCATTTGGTGGCTGCAGCAGCACCGTGATGGATCCACCTTGGCATTTTTGTTTGTTTTTGTGCTTGGGAGACGGGTGAGGGCGTTAATCCGGGGTTTTTTGGGCCTTGATTGGCCATATATCCTCTTCACTCGGTCTCCACATATATATTTCATTGTGGTATACGTATTTAGGTCGACCGACGATGTTTCTCTATCTTTGATCCCCTTGGTCCATGTTGTAGATCAAGAGGAGACCAGATATGGCGGAGGGCACCGATTATGAGTGTCCTCACCCCTCCCTTGGGGCATGAGGGATGCCTACGCCGTATGTGGGGCCTCCATGTGTCCTTGGGACATGGGGGTGGGGGGCTAGGGCCCGTTGGGGTCCTCCCGTCCTCTCTTCAATGACTGCCGAGAGGATACAACGCTCTGAGAAGGGGGGTGAAGCCGGTTCGGACCCCCGTGGCCATCTTTGGGTCACTTGGTGTGTGCATCTATGGGCCGGCAAGCCGCCATGGCCTGATATCTTAATCTCTCATCCACCTGACCTAACCTGATGTGATAGTGTGATAGGCTTGGTCATTCCAGCTATGAGCGGCCATATTCAATACCGAGGCGCCGCCGGCTGAGATTTATATATCAAAATATCAGGAATCAACAGCGTTTTTTCATCATAATGTTTCCGTAATATTTCAGCTATCCGTTCTGATTGTCAATGTATCGGCGACTGGCAGTTGGCTCGCGATTTTGCGGTAACCAATTGGTTAACTGTTATTTCCAGATATTTTAGCGAAAACCCCGATGAAGGATCAAATCTCATCAGAAAAGGGTTCGTTGCTTCCGCAATTTTCATGTTATACACTCACAAAATTAATCTGATTTTTTCAGACATTCAGAATCGGATTTTCGATTTCGAGGTCCCCGCACTGGATATGATGAATTTCCAGTGGTCCTACATTTTCCCCCGATCACGAATCAACCTTCATTTTGTTGTCTCCTTCGTTTTTCTTGGAGATATAGGCGAAACAAAACTGATTCGTGAGGCCACTTTGAAAAATCATATCTCCAGCTCACTGCGAGGAATTCCAATTTAGAGATATGGGCTTGAATTGCCTTGGTCTCGACTTAATTTAGACAGTGTCAAACGCCTTTGATGTGTACACATAGCGGGTATAGCAAGGGATAATGGTCAAGAGGGTAGAAAGTGATTTATAACTCTTGGACCATGCAACCGAATATTTTAATGCGACTTTCGAGTGTACTGCATGAGTGTTGGTGTTGCGTAGAAATTTTCCTTGGGTTCCTACGTATTTTTAACGTGAAGTTATGGCCATGGAGGGTCATGGCATACCATGGTGGGAGCCATTTTTGAGGGTATGTGTTATATGCATGGTATGTGCTTTGCTATGCTCACGCCCATGTTATATATCTCCGTTTGTAGGAAGATATGTGGAGTCATACGTGGCAAGGGCTTCGCCCATGTCCCAATGGTGAGCTCCATAGCGCTAGACTAAGTCTACCGCACAAATAGTGCACGTGGGAAGCCTTACAGAGCGACCCATACGCGCCACTTCCAATTTTCCCATTTTCATAGTGCGTGTCGTGAGGAGGTTTGAAGGTGTCCTTATGCGTCCATGTGGGGATCCAAGTGGGGGAATTGTTCGCAAATGGTCCCAAGCAATTGTGTTTTGAACCATATGTTGATACCATGGGTGAGCGAAGTTATATACTATTGTGATTATCTTGAATTTAGCAACATTTGCATGTTTTTGACCTCATTTTATGCTCATTTTTGTATTTTATGTGCTCAACTGGTCGGCTAACAGTAAAGTGCCTATAGATCCGTGAACTATGGTATGTTGCTTATATGCTGGCATATGCTTCGGTTTTGCACCTCACCATATGCCGGATCACGTGGTCACTTTGGCGTGGCAGACGAGGCCTCACAAAATTAGGTCTCAAATTCGTGAGTTGACTTGTGAAGCATGGCATGTATATATCCGGAGGGGTTTGGGAGCCAATGTTGGGATATTCTTGGGCAACGACCTTTTGTCTATATCACCCTTGTATATTACTCTCCGGTTTGACACATGCATGGAGCATTTGAATACTTGCCGTATGCATTTTTGAGTATATAATTGAATTTTGCGCACTATGGTGTGATTTGCCTAATTTTGCAATGTTGTGAGGTCATATTCATGGGGCAATTCTCCAAGCCCAATCGACTCCAAGTCCAACCAAAGTTATGTCACGGTGGGGCATGGTCCTGAGTGCCACTATAGGCCATGACACGCCACCTCCCCTATGGAACAAGGATTTAGAAGCTTGGGAGTGAACACATTTTTGGTATTTGTGTAGTGACTTTTGACACATGGCATTTAGCCATCTTATTTGACTTGGTTCAGGGCATCATGTTGGCGAGTCAAGGGAAGGTCTTGAGTCCAGGGAATGGGGGTTCTATAGCTGTGATTGTGTATGTTTCCATCTTTCCCCAATTTTGCTTGATTTGTGTTCATATGCCAATTTCAGGGCTTCTTTATTGATTTTGGTGCAATTCTATGTACATGCCCAACGCCCGTGTCTCCGTGTGCACCGTGAGACGACCGGCGTGTTGAAAGGAGTTGTTGAGTGTCAACGCGGGACCTCAAACACCCTTGGAAGCCCTCAGTGTGGATTATTTGGATTTGAGCTATTGTACTTGGGAGTTGCTTATTGCAAGGGATCAGGATTTGTTTGAAGGAGCCATATTTTACTATTTTGTGTGGGAAATTGTACAGGATAGGGCAAGATCATGCAGAACCTGGTGGGAAGCAAGACCATAGGAGTGACAGGAAATGGTGGAAGGGGTACAGCAGGGGCCGGTCCTGGTAGGGACCTTCTGCGGCTCCTGATTGACGTTTTCTTCTTCCTCATCTGTGGGAACTTCACCGGATTCCGCCTGGTCTTGGTGCTTAGGCTCCACAGGGGGGTCCTCCATTTTACTAGATCCTGTAGAGAACAAGGAAGAGCCACAAGTAGCAGAAAAACGGCCCAAAACACCATGAAATTGCCTGCCTAAGGGACCTTTTGGAACGGTGTTCCACTCTCAACAGTGAAAGTGTGTTGTAGGCCGTTTTGTTCAAAGCAGTATGTGTCTTTAGTTATCAATAGGGCACTATTTTTTGTTTGTCACCATCATGCCAGAGACTGGGTTCACCTTGTTCTATGTGAAGAGAAAATATTCGACTGTCTCATCCTTTCTTGCTTGTGTGTTTCACCAATGATTGCGAACGTGAACAAAACCTTTTCAAAGCCTCAAAACCACACAAGCAGCAACCGTTTTTTTAAGATGCACTCGAAATTATAACCAATGACAGCGCAAATTAAGTACCATGAGTGATATTGTGCTGGCCACAGAACCACAAGAGGCAGGGAAGAGGGACACCACATGCATCATCTGCCACGCGCCCGAACCGTTGCACTGGATGCTGAATGGCGTCTAAACTTTCCCCCATTTGGAATCCTTTTCCCAAGGGTTTCACTGTCAACAGTGAAAGTGATCTGTGATTGTGTGCCATTTGAGTCATTATGAACTCAACATCGCATAATCGTCGTGTGACACATTTCAACCCCCTTCACCTGGTGTTTCACGGTTGACACTCAACGTCAGTCATTATCCCCGGTCCTGTTGGCAATTGCACCGGACACTGCACTGGACACACAGGCAGCGGTTTGTGGACACAGTGTCGAATTGCACCCATTGACAGTATGACAAGTCCATTAGCCACAATATACATCCGTGTTCTGAAGCAATGCCAGCCCTACCCAACTAAGATACAGTCGTTGCCATCGCTTTAAGATTAAAAATGTGCAGCATCTGACAATGCATCACGGAAAGAACTCCACAGAAGGAGAGCAATGCAAATGGTGTTTTTTTAGTTGCCCTCACTACTTGTCGGCTTGATGTTCCGCTGTAGAAACAGGCTGCATTCTATAACCATGCCTGCTGCAACACCAGTGCCAGAGGTACGAAGTGTACAGGGGCAGTCACACACCATTATACCTAACTGCAAGACAGCAGGAACATAAGCCTGAAATATAATTCCCGTAGGGCCTCCCAGCGCTCCTTCCATAGAGAAGTTGCACTGTTAACAGTGTAACTCCGGAAGGCACGGTGGAATTGATACTGCAGTACAGGATATGCAAGGTAGCACGAAACAATGAGCCTCGCCATGTCGATCAGAGCGGGGTACTGGTACACCCGGGTGGCATCTGGATCCATTAAGAAGCAATCATACTCTAGGCAGAAAAGGTGAAAAAGTCTTGTATAAAGCACTGACACACGCCTTGTAAGCGTGCCAAATGCCATCGACAGGGCACATGTCACGGAGCGCACGCGTACTGGAGAAGCAGCATGCTCCCTATTGTACACAGCCTTTGCAACCTCCATGATATATTGATGTCACAAAGTAATACCTTCAGTGGACCAATAACTGGACCAACACGTCCCCCAATCCCGCCATCCCGGTGAGGTTGCTGTCCCATTACCCGCATGGCTGCCATGATGAAGTCCTTGTGGTGCACCGGCTAATATGCAACAGAAAGCGAAGAAGACCAAGGTGCAGTCGATCTGATAGGGTACTTTCAGCTTTAAACGAGTTTACACTCGATCTGCGTTGCCTTCATCAAGTTCGTATATTCGTCTTCTCGGTGCTTGCTCGCGCATTTGAGGGAGGGCTTGTAGTAGGGTTGTATTCAGGCAGTGTATCAGAGGCGTGGTCTACTGAGGGATCAATTGGAGACCGCCGGTGTTCAAGGGGTCGAACATTGTGGCGCGAGATCGGTCTCCATAGGGCCGAAGGTGGAGGGATGGGCCAAACTTGGTGTACCGCTGGTGCCGTTCAACCTGCTGAGCTGCAAAACGGTGTTTTTTTGCTTTTGCCAAAACCCCGTGCTTGTTTCCGGGTCCTGATTCGTGAAGTGGGGTCAACCAACAGAGCTATCTGCATCAGGGTCACCGCAGTTTATTTCCTGAGCGTGAGAACGAGTTCGGTTTAGGACTGGTTGACCTTCTGGTGGCGGTTGCAGTCCTTGATTGCATCTGCGGCGGCCGTGTTTGCTTGCACGTTGAGAACTGGCTACTGTGCATGCTGTTGGTTCATGGCAGAGTTGACTTCGGCCATTGGCTGTCAGCGGAGAGGGACGGCGCACTGGTGAAAGAGTACAGGGAAGCGTAGCTGCTTGTGTGTGCGTTGTGGGCGACGGCGTGACAGGCGAACGAGGGAGAAGTTCAATATGTGCAAGACTTTGCTGCAGCTCAACTTCTTGACAGCAGCGGTAGGTTAGCAGTTCGTGCAGCAGCAAGCAGTTGGACAGTAGCTTTAAGGCGGACTGCACCGACTTGGGGTATGCTTCCATAGTTCTGCGGCTGCACTTGTTGATCATCTGCGCCTGCACCTGGCGTTTCGTATTCTGGCTGCAGTTGTTTTGATGGGTCTTGCCGCTACATTGGAAAATTCTGTGGGTTAATCGAAAAAAAGTAGACACTCAGAAAGTGAACCTCTAAGAGGTCTCACTCATCTGGGCGGCCGCTGCTCTGTTGAAGTCTGGGCAAACAACAGCAGAAAAGAAATTTTCTGGACCTGGACATGTGCTGGTTTTCTGAAACATAATAGTGGTGGAGACCCACAGACCTGGGTCCAGTGCAGGGAACACCTGTCATCAGCGCCTATTCACACGCCGTGTTCGACTTTGCCACCGTGTCTTGGTCGAAGCTGCGGAAGCCTCGCCAGGGTACAGCGGTACCCACCGCAAGGCCATGGGCTCGTTGAGATACCATAACACAGGGACACAGCCATCGAGGCCAAGTCTCCCACAAACAAACAGCCAACAGGACTGTACATCGGTCAGGATCGACAGGGCATATTAAGTCAGTCGACGCCATTACCTGCCATCCTGATTGGTCGAATCAGCAGTCGACGCCCAACGGCAACGTGGACGATTCCTTCTCACGACGTGGACAAACTTCGTGCACCTCCTTCAGCATTCCGGCGCTGGCCATGAACTTGAAGGTATCGGTTTGCACTGGTTTCTAAAACAGGAGCAAGAAAACAAACACAGGCAGCAAACCAAACAAGGCAGCAGGACAGGACACCACAGCACCACACGGAAGCACAGCACCACCGGGCACAGCACAGGGGAGCAGGGCACCAAGGGAGAGCAGGCCGGCATAGCAACCCGCACCAGACAACAGGTCAGCCACCCATGCGCCACGCAGGGACACGCAACCCGAAGCCCGCAGGACAACACGGCAGGCCGCACAACGACACGGCACGGCGCACAGCAGCACAGCACAACACGCACCCAACAGCGCAGCGCAGCACCCCACCACAGAACACCGAAGGAAACAGCACAAAACAAAACCACTCACCACAGCACCGGGCACCAGAAACAGCACAAATCAAACAAACAGCACAACGCAAGCGTACCAGCACAGTGCAGCCCTGCACCGCACAGAGCGGAGAGGACAGCGAACTTACAGCACGACACCGCAGGTCACACACAGCACAAAGCACAGCGGTGAACAACAGCACGCACCAAGACACCAAGGCAAAACACACATAGCACGGGGCAACAGCGCAGAGAAACACGACAAAACACAGCGCCGCAAGGCACAGGTCCGCAGGGCGACGGACCACGCCCAAGGCCACAACACAGCAAGCAGCGGCACCAAACAGAGCGAGACAAAACAACATAGCGCACAACAGCACAAGGGCAGGGAGAACAGCGCGCAGCGACGCGGCGCAGCACAGCACCCAGGGACACAGCACAGCACACGGCAACACAGACCGAAACGAGATAGCAGGCCACATCGCGAACAACGCAGTGGGACGACACGACCAGAGACGCAGCACAACACACAGCAGCAACCAACAGCACGGCACAACACAGCACAACACACAAAAAGCCGACCAAAAGAACACCGCACAGTGCACAGCAGCAAGGCGGGAATCCACAGCATGACAGGCAGCACAGAACACGGGAACAGGGCACCATAAAACACCAGACGGAAGGCCGGCACAGCGCGGCGACACCAGACAGTACAGGGCACAACACACACACTTTTGGGGGGGGAGGGGGTCACCGCAGGCGGCGACAACCCCCGACAAACGCCAGGCAAACAGGCAGCAGCAAAGCAGCAGAGGAAAAACACGAAACACACCACACACCACCAAGGCGGCGGCCGGGAGGGGGGGAGGGGCAGCACCACTACCACCAGAAGGCGCACTGCAACAAGGGAACACACGCCACCAAAAAGAACAGCACGGCACACAGCACTGCAGGGCGAGCAGCCACCGCACAACACAGGCGCAGGACAGCAGCCCCCTTCCCCTGAAAAAAAAACAAAAAGCAGGCGGACAAAAGGAACCGGAGGAAAAAAAACAAAAAACAAGAAAACAGCGGAGGGGGGGGGGAAGAAGCACCGGCACGAAACCAGACGACCGAGGAAAACAGACCAGGAAAAAAAAAGCAACGGGGCAGCAAGGGAACAAAACCAAGAAGAAAAAAAAGGGAGGGGGGTGGGCAAACACACAGGGCCCAAGGCAGACCAGAGGGAGAAAACCAAGGACAACGGCGCGACAAAAAAAACATAAGCAAAGAACGAAAGGAGGAAAAAAACAGAAACAGGGCAACCTCAGACCGCAGAAGGCCGAGGAAACAAAGCAAGCACAAACAACAGCCAAAGAAAACGTCAGGCGCACCAAAACGCGCCCAGGAGGGCGGCCCGCCCGACCTGGCCACAAAGGGCACACACACGCACACACAAACAGGACCCGGGCGTGGCGTCCTGCGACGGGAAAGGGGAGGTCTCGGCGTCCAGACGAAACAGCCCTGGTGCACCAGCCGAGGCCGCCGCCGAGAGACGGACGGTAGGGGACACCGGACGCGTGATTGACCGGGTCCACACACGCCAAATCACCGCAGCGCACGCAGCCCAGGACCAACGCCGCAGGGACCCGCCAGGGACAGCCCGAGCGGGGGGCCCCAAACGGGTACGACCCGGAGCGAGCCCAGCGCCCATGCCTCGGCAGGGGCCAGCGGCCGTCACCATGAGCCCTGCTCTGGGCAACCCTGCAACTGCCCCACGCAGCCGCCCAGTAGATCGGGGGCCTTTGGCCCCCGGTAGGGGAAGGCACCAGGGCGACGGGAATGCTGACCGGAGAACCGAGAGCGACCGGACCGGACAAGGCGCGGCACACCACGCAGGCGCCACGAGGCACGCCTAAGAGGCACGCCACCGGCCACAACCAAGGCACACGGACAGGTGCCAACCAACAACGGCCACCAGGTGCCGTAAATCCGGGAAGCGCGCACAACACGCAACGAACCAAGGCGGGGGAGCAGGTGCCAGGCAAAACCCAACCCACACACCACAAACCCGAGCCAGGAATGGCGGGGCGCAGCCGTACCCCGAATACAAGCAAACACAGCCACACCGCACACGCGAGCCAGGATTGGCGGGCCACAGGCGGAGCGCGCACACAAACACACACACCCCAACTCCCCCGCCAGAATTGCCGGGGTAACAGCCGAAGCCCGAACCCGGACACACGCGCCACAAACCCTAGCCAGGACTGGCGGGGTACAGGCTTAGCGCGCAGAACGACACACACACCCCAACACCCGGCCACCAATGGCGGGGCGCAGCCGAAACCCAAACCCAAGCACACCCAGCCACACAGCACAACCGAGCCTGGAATGGCGGGTAACAGGCAGAGCGCTAGCACAACCACACACGCCCCAACAGCCCAGCCAATATTGGCAGGGTGCAGCAGGGGCGCACACAAGAACACACACATCCCAACACTCCCAGCCAGGCATGGCGGGGCGCAGCCGAAACCGGAACCCAGGCAGACATACCCACACCGCACACCAGAGCCAGGAATGGCGGGGTACAGGCAAAGTGCGCACGAAAACACACACGCTCCAACACCCCAGCAGGGATTTGCAGGGTGAAAGTCAAAACACAAGCCCGCAAACACGCACCACAAACCCCAGCCGGGATTGGCGGGGTACCAGTGGCAGCACGCACACAAACACATAGACCCCAACACCCGAGCCAGGAATGGCGGGGCGCAGGCGACACCCAAATCCAAGCACAGACACCCACACTACACAGCCCAGCTGGGATTGGCGGAGTACAGGCAGAGCGCGCATACAAACACCCAGACACCAACATCCAGCCAGGATTGGCGGGGTGAAGCCAAAACGAAAACCCACATACAAGCACCCACAACACACACCCCAGCCACAATCGGCGGGGTGAATAGCTAACCCCGGCCTGAACACAAGCACCACAGACGCCGGCTAGGAATGGCGGGGTACTGGTGGAATGCGCACAAACACACACACACCCCCACATTCCAGGCAAGGATTTCCATGGTGAAGAAAAAACAGGGCACTTGTACCGGAAAACGGACACATGTTCATGGTCAAGGGCTTGATGCTGTCCCGTTCCCAGAGTGTGTGCCCTGGCAGTGTAGAAGTCCCAAAGGCTCGACTGCTCCCAGATGGAAGGATTTCAGAGATCTCTCCGACGGGTGGTCTGAAAGGACTGTGCGTTATGTCGACCAGTAGTCCAACGGTACTTCTGACTCGAATCAGAACCGGCGGCATCGCTGACGTACCACTGGCCAGTCCTTTCGTCCAATCACCACCATGGGGTGTCAGCGAGAAACTCCGAACAGCGATGACCCCGCTGACGTTGCGGTCATGGGGACCGAGGGCGTATGCATCAATAATCTCGAAAGTTTCGGTTCAAAAAACGGCTTGAAGTCGAGCGACGTGTTGATGCACGCACTGCCGTCGGGAAAGCTATCTGCAGGGCGATTGGAACCGCCTCTGCAGTCACAAGGCTCAAAGCCGTGTCGACAATGACAGCGTCCGAGGCATAATCTCGCCAGTGTACATTCTGTTGATGGGCAGCTTGGGAGCCGGTCTTAATCGGCGAGAGGAAATTTGAACATCGGCACATCGAAGTGGTGTTGATAAACGTTCGAATCTGGCGGCATGAACCGGAGGTCAAGAGGATCCGGGTGAAACGGGTCGCTCGCGGCCGAACCGCTGGATCCGAGCTCCTCTCGTTCGTGGACATACACATCTCCTTGATAAGGAACCTGCCGGTGCCAGTACTGCCCATGACCGGGTCCCCACACGCCAAACCACTGCAGCGCACGCAGCCCGAGACCGAAGCCGAAGGGACCCGCCAGTAACAACCCCATCGCGGGGCCCCGAACAGGTACGACGCGGAGCGCGCCCAGCGCCCTTGCCTCGGCAGGGGCCAGCGGCAGGCACAATGAGCCCGGTTCTCGGCCGGCCTCCACGTGCCTCGCGCAGCCACCCAGTAAAGCCGGGGGCGACAGCCCCCGGGGTGAAGGAAGGCACCACGGCGACGGGACAGCCGACCGGAGCACCGAGAGCGACCGGACCGGACGGGGAGCGGCGCACCAACGCGGGGCCACGAGGCACGCCAGAGAGGCACGCCGCCGGCCACAACCACGGCACGAGGACAGGTGCCAAGCCACAACGGCGACCGGGTGCCGCGAACCCGGGAAGCACGCACAACACACCACGAAACGCGGCACGGGACAAGGTGCCAAGGACAGCCGGACCCGCACGCCCGCACACCGCACCCACGGCCAGTGGGTAATGGGCCCCAGCAGCCCGCCCAGAGGGCGGGCAGTCGGGGTTGGGAGAGCGCCCAACCCCGGACGCCCGCACCCCCCCGCACCCACAGCCAGTGGGTAGTGGGCCCCGGCAGCCCGCCCAAAGGGCGGGCAGTCGGGGGTGGAAGAGCGCCCGACCCCGGACGCCCCACACCCAGGCAAGAGGCGCCCCCCCCAGGCACCCTCATGCCGCCCCCAGAGCGCGCAAAGCTAGCTCACAAGAGCGCGAGCTGTGGGGTTGGTGACGGGTCCCCACGCCCCCACCCCCCCGCACCCACAGCCAGTGGGTAGTAGGCACCGGCAGCCCGCCCAGAGGGCGGGCAGTCGGGGGTGGGAGAGCGCCGGACCCCGGACGCCCCACACCCAGGCAGGAGGCGCCCCCCCCGGGCGCCCTCGTGCCGCCCCCACAGCGCGCAAAGCCAGCTCACAAGAGCGCGCGCTGTGGGGTTGGTGACGGGTCCTCACGCCCGCACTCCTCCGCACCCACAGCCAGTGGGTAGTGGGCCCCGGCAGCCCGCCCAGGGGGCGGGCAGTCGGGGGTGGGAGAGCGCCCGACCCCGGACGCCCCACACCCAGGCAAGAAGCGCCCCCCCCGGGCACCCTCATGCCGCCCCCACAGCGCGCAAAGCCAGCTCGCAAGACCGTGCGCTGTGGGGTTGGTGACGGGTTTCCACGCCCTCACCCCCCCACACCCACAGCCAGTGGGTAGTGGGCCCCGGGAGCCCGCCCAGAGGGCAGGCAGTCGGGGGTGGGAGAGCGCCCGACCCCGGACGCCCCACACCAAGGCAGGAGGCGCCCCCCCCGGGCACCCACATGCCGCCCCCACAGCACGCGAGAGCGCGCGCTGTGGGGTTGGTGACGGGTCCCCACGCCCGCACCCCCCCGCACCCACAGCCAGTGGGTAGTGGGCCCCGGCAGCCCGCCGAGAGGGCGGGCAGTCGGGGCTGGGAGAGCGCCCAACCCCGGACGCCCCACACCAAGGCAAGAGGCGCCCCCCCTGGGCACCCTCATGCCGCCCCCACAGCGCGCAAAGCCAGCTCGCAAGAGCGCGCGCTGTGGGGTTGGTGACGGGTCCCCACGCCCGCACCCCCCCGCACCCACAGCCAGTGGGTAGTGGGCCCCGGCAGCCTGCCCAGAGGGCGGGCAGTCGGGGGTGGGAGAGCGCCTGACCCCGGACGCCCCACACCCAGGCAGGAGGCGCCCCCCCGGGCGCCCTCGTGCCGCCCCCACAGCGCGCAAAGCCAGCTCGCAGGAGCGCGCGTTGCGGGGTTGGTGACGGGTCCCCACGCCCGCGAACCCCCGCACCCACAGCCAGTGAGTAGTGGGCCCCGGCAGCCCGCCGAGAAGGCGGGCAGTCGGGGGTGGCACAGCGCCCCGACCCGGACACCCACACCCAGGCAAGAAGCGCCCCCCCCGGGCACCCTCATGCCGCCCCCACAGCACGCAAGAGAGTGCGCTGTGGGGTTGGTGACGGGTCCCCACGCCCGCACCCCCCCGCACCCACAGCCAGTGGGTAGTGGGCCCCGGTATCCCGCCCAGAGGGCGGGCAGTCGGGGGTGGGAGAGCGCCCGACCCCGGACGCCCCACACCCAGGCAGGAGGCGCCCCCCCCCGGGCGCCCTCGTGCCGCCCCCACAGCGCGCAAAGCCAGCTCGCAGGAGGGCGCGCTGTGGGGTTGGTGACGGGTCTCCACGCCCGCACCCCCCCGCACCCACAGCCAGTGGGTAGTGGGTCCCGGCAGCCCGCCCAGAGGGCGGGCAGTCGGGGGTGGGAGAGCGCCCGACCCCGGACGCCCAACACCCAGGCAAGAGGCGCCCCCCCCGGGCACCCTCATGCCGCCCCCACAGCGCGCAAAGCCAGCTCGCAAGAGCGCGCGCTGTGGGGTTGGTGACGGGTCCCGACGCTCGCATCCCCCCACACCCACAGCCAGTGGGTAGTGGGCCCCGGCAGCCCGCCCAGATGGCGGGCATTTGGGGATGGGAGAGCGCCCGACCCCGGACGCCCCACACCCAGGCAAGAGGCGCCCCCCCCCGGGCACCCTCATGCCGCCCCCACAGCACGCAAGAGCGCGCTCTGTGGAGTTGGTGACGGGTCCCCACGCCCGCAACCCCCCGCACCCACAGCCAGTGGGTAGTGGGCCCCGGCAGCCCTCCCAGAGGGCGGGTAGTCGGGGGTGGGAGAGCGCCCGACCCCGGACGCCCCACACCCAGGCAGGAGGAGCCCCCCCCGGGCGCCCTCGTGCCGCCCCCACAGCGCGCAAAGCCAGCTCGCAAGAGCGCGCGCTGTGGGGTTGGTGACGGGTCCCCACGCCCACCCCCCCCCGCACCCACAGGCAGTGGGTAGTGGGCCCCGGCAGCCCGCCCAGAGGGCGGGCAGTCGGGGGTGGGAGAGCGCCCGACCCTGCACACCCCACACCCAGGCAAGAGGCGCCCCCCCAGGGCACCCTCATACCGCCCGCACAGCACGCAAGAGTGCGCGCTGTGGGGTTGATGACGGGTCCCCACGCTCGCACTCCCCCCGCACCCACAGCCAGTGGGTAGTGGGCCTCGGCAGCCCACCCAGAGGGCGGGCAGTCGGGTGTGGGAGAGCGCCCGACCCCGGACACCCCACACCCAGGCAGGAGGAGCCCCCCCCGGGCGCCCTCATGCCGCCCCACAGCGCACAAAGCCAGCTCGCAAGAGCGCGCGCTGTGGGGTTGGAGATGGGTCCCCACGCCCGCAGCCCCCCGCACCCACAGCCAGTGGGTAGTCGGCCCCGGCAGCCCGCCCAGAGGGCGGGCAGTCGGGGGAGGGGGAGCGCCTGACCGCCCCTCACAACGGCGGACGGCACCCCACCCGGGGACGCCCTTCCGCCACCCCCACAGCGCGCAACGCCGGCCCGCAAGGGCGCGCGCCGTGGGGCCGGTGCTCGGTCCCCACACCCGCACCGACCGCACCCGGGACACAGGGGTCGCGGAACCCCGGCTGCCCGCCCGGGAGGATGCGCGGCCGGGGGTGGGACAGCGCCTGACATCAGACGCCCCTCACAACGGTGTCAGGCCACCCCCCCCGGGGACGGCCCCCCACCACCCCCACGGCACGCAGCCCCCACAGGGCATGCAGGCCAGGGGGACAGTGTCGGGCCCCCACACCCACACACCCGCGCCCACAGCACGTGGGTGGCGGACACCAACAGCCCGCCCAGGGGGCGGGCAGTTGGGGGGGGGGGAACGCCTGACCTCAGACGCCCCTCACAACGGTGGAAGGCACCCCCCCCGGGGACGCCCTTCCGCCACCCCCACAGCGAGCAACGCCGGCCCGCAAGGGCGCACGTTGTTGAACCTGTGCTGGGTCCCCACTCCCGCACCGACCGCACCCGGTACACACGGGTCGGGGTACCCCGGCTGCCCGCCCCAGAGGACGGACGGTCGGGGGAGGGACAGCGCCTGACACCAGACGCCCCTCACAACAGTGGCAGGCCAGCCTACCCCGGGGACGGCCTCCCAACGCACCACCCCCGCGGCACGCAGCCCCCACAGGGCATGCAGGCCAAGGGGACAGTGTTGGGCCCCCACACCCACACACCGGCGCCCACAGCACGTGGGTAGCGGACCCCAACAGCCCGCCCAGTGGACGGGCAGTCGGGGGAGGGGGAGCGCCTGACCTCAGACGCCCCTCGCAACAACAGCCAGGTAGGGGGGAACCGGGACCGGACCGCCCCCCCCCAAGCACGCCAGACAGAGCAAGGGACCGGGGCAGGACACGCGGAGGGGCACGGACCACGTGGAACGGCCCTACCAGCGCCCAGTGCCGGGACCGCGCGAGGTGCGCACGCCACACCACCCAGGGGGGGGGGGAGCGGGCGCCGCGGGAGCGCGAGCGCACACACAGGCAAAGGGCACGCGGGGACTACCAGAAGGGCAACCGGACCGAGCTCGCGGAACGCACAGACCGCGTCGAATGGCGTACCAGCGAGCGAGGGTAAGGGACACCGGGACGGGCCGGCCCGCCACACGCAGCGCGGGATACGCGGGGCGGGATGGGGGAAACGGGAGAGACACAACACCAGGTACTGGCCCAAGCCCCCCGAACCGGCCGCGAGAGCCGCGCACGCACGGACGGGGCGCTGCACCCGCCAAGGCAGTAGTGGCGCACTGCGCCACGCCCCAACCCCTAGGGTAGGCAGCCTCTGCGCCAGCCCAAGGGGGTCCCACTGGCGACAAGCCAGTAGCACGGGCCCGGCGGCGCCGGCGCCCCGGGCGACCACGCATTAGGGGCTGCGAATTGATGCACTGACCGGGGAGTGGCGAAACGGGGAAGCCGGGGAGGGACGGGGCTCCGAGCCCTGTGAACCCGGGGGACTCCGCCACCAGGCAGGAGGTGCGTCTTGGAGGGCCCCCCACTAGGACCTGGTGGGGAGGATATCACCTGGCCCGACCAGGTGGCCCCCCGGGGCCGAAAGGCGTCTAGTACCCGCAAAATCAAACCTCAAACCTCAAACCAGTACTGCCCATGATTGTCATACCCACTTTCCCAGGGGAACATGAGGTACTTTGAAGTTACCAGACGTCGGATAAAATGTGCACAATCTTCGAAAGCAAGAAGGCTGATACACCTTTCGTCTGTCGGCGGTAGGCCTGCAATGTTTTGGATCTCCCTTTCTCAGTCGTGGTAGTGGACTCGTCCAGTGTTGATCTCATAGGTCATCAACTCCCTCCCCCAGCCGCCAGTCCTTGGGGCAGGCGGCCGGGGCTCGCTTTCCGTTTTCGGTGGGCGCGGGGGGTGCGGGCGTGTGGACCTGTCACCTCCCCAACAGCGCAAGCTCTTGCGAGCTGGCTTTGAGCGCTCTGGGGGCGGCACAGAGGCGCCCGGCAAGGGGGGCGTCTCATGCCTCCGTGAGGGGTGTTTCGGGTCTGGCATTCTCCCTCTCCTAACTGCCCGTTCTTGGGGCAGGCAGCAGGGGCCCGCTGCCCGTTTTCTGTGGGCACGGGGGTGCGGGCGTGGGGACCCGTCACCAACCCCACAGCGCACGCTCTTGCGTCACACTTTCTGAGTGTCTATTTATTTCGATTTTTCAGCATCTGTAATGCAGGGACCTGGGCACGTCCAGAAAAACTGCAGCCGCTGATCGCAATCCTACAGTCACGTGACCAAATCCTCCAGACGCCAGTGCAGAGTATCGCAAATGCCAGATGGTCCAGTTTCAAGACGCCGCCGCTGGACAACTTTCTGTAGCATGCCAACTGTTACAGCAAGCAATACAGCAGCTTCAACCTTGTCTCCGGCAAGAACAAACCACAGCCAAGCTTCTGGAGAAACTATCGTGTTTTCCTAGACTGCCTGCACAACAACTACAACAGCAGTCAGTACCTACGCCTTATCATGCAACCAATTGTGCTACCTTTCCAGTGTGCAATGACCGCCACACAAGTTGCCTCAATGACTACGGCAAGACTTCCAAGGAGAACAGCACGGTCAAACTCTGCCCGCCGCCGCCGCCGAAGGGAAACCAGCTTACCGAGAACAGACCAGCTCCGCAAGTGAAAGTCTGGGACATTCCTCCTGTCAAAACATCTGAAGGTACTCATGCCGCGGCGCCGACAACCAGGTACAAAAACAACAACGCCTCTGAAGCCTTCACAAAAGTAGCTTCGAGTAGAACACAGCGCGCCCATGGTATGGAATCTACCTTCGCCTCACCTAATCTTGTCTCTGCCTTCAGGGCACAAGCAGCCAAGCCCACAGCGTTATGTTCACGAGTGACCAAAGAGGTGAAAGAGAGGACAGATAATGAGCAAACAATAAAGTTGCAAGTTCAAGCATCAAGGCGATCCAGGCACGAAAGAAGTCTGGGCAGCAAAAAAGGAGCACCGAACTGTAGAACAAGCCCGCCGCAAGGCCCCGAAGTTCGACAGTACCAAACAGCAAATCCTCCGATGAATGTCTCGAAAGTACAGAAACCGGCACCAAGTACTGTCCTGTCTTTGCGTACTCCAAGAGCACAGGACCCAGCGCCGCCAACTAAGCGTGGAGAATCTCCGCCGCACGACACGAGCAGCTTCTTCTTCACGCGTGCGCTACCAACCTTGCAGTCGTCAGATTCAGACAGCGCTTCGTACGGCAAACACTGGGAAGCTGAGAGCACGCCGCCATCGCCGACACGCCACGAAAACAAGCTCAGATCCTGCGACCAGACTACGGTGTGCTCATGGTACGTACAAGACCTACAAATGGACTACGAGTGGCACAACTCATATGTTCCGAGTACAGAACTTGAAGCGCAGCACCTCGTCCCACCCGCTCGCAGACTAACTGAAAAGAAAGTAAGGACTATACCCTATGTTCTTAGTGAATGAAAATGTTTGATTCAAAACCAGCTTAGAATCTGTTGCAGCGGCGACCATAACGCCTTCGGATGGCTGCACCAATAGCTAATTTCTGTGCCTTCTATCATGTAAATGTAAACAGATCCAGACTCTCATTTACAGGTCCAGTTTTTTGCTCAGTCAGCAACTTGAAGTCTTGGCAAAAAAGTGTTATAATATGTCTTTCTTGGGTATGCGAACACCTACCCTTGCCTCAGCTTTTCTCTTCTCAGCTATAATTTGCTGAATGTTGATCAACCACTTTCAGAAGTCTACCTCCCACTGAAGCAAACACACTCTGCTTTCACAAAACAAATTCACAACAAGACACTCTATCAGGGCAACACACGCCACAGCTCTAAGTCAACACTCCCTACACACACTCGTAAACTAATGCTACCCACCATCACAGCTCACAACACAGACACTCACTTAATTGTCTATGCATGCTCAAAAATATGTCAAACCAGTTTCAGTGCTGGGTCTTCGTGTTCAATTAACATTCCATCAAGTACACTTTGTGCTGCTTGGTCACTCAAGACGAACTGGTTATATAGACGTTCTAAATCATATATAGCAGTTTGCCTTGCACGTTCTGCGCTGTTTGGAGGCCACTTGTTGTTTTTTCCCTAGCGGTAAACTGCAGGTTGTTTTCAAAAGCAGGGTGTGGTCGGCTGCGGATATAAAAAGGGACGACAAGAAATTTCCTTTTACTTTCCTACCCATCCAATCATCGATCCAATGCTACAGTTTTCAACTAGTAACAATTCCCCTTTTGTCAGGAAATCCTGGGCCACCCTGGTGGCCCAGTGGCCTAAACAAAGCCTCTCAGCCGCACATTTTCCACTCCATCACCTATCATTTCTGCATTTTACACACACCAACACCCACAGAAATGTCACCAAAGCCCATCAGCTACTTCAAAAACTTCACGCACAACTCTTTCGCACCTTCGGTGCCTCGAGATGCCCCTCCAGGTTGGAAAGCTGTGTGATACTGTATCCATAGTGTTCCGAACTCCAGAACCCGCGCTGATAAATTTGTGACCTCTTAAAAGCGCACGCTCTTGCGAGCTGGCTTTGCGCGCTGTGGGGGCGGCACAGATGCGCCGGGGGGGGGGCACCTCGTGCCTCGGTGAGGGATGTCCGGGGTCTGGCAGTCTCCCTCCGCCAGCTGCTAGTCCTTAGGGCAGGCGGCCGCCCGCTGCCCTTTTTCCTTGGGCGCGGGGGCTGCGGGTGTGCAGACCCGTCACCAACCCCACAGCGCACACTCTTGCGAGCTCCCTTTGCATCCTGCAGGGGCGGCACAGAGGCGCCCAGGGGGGGGGGGGGCGGGCGCCTCGTGCCTCCCTGAGGGGTGTCCGGGGTCGGGCACTCTCCCTCTCCCAAGAGCTGTTCTTGGGGCAGGCGGGCGGGGGTCGCTGCCCGTTCTCTTTGGTTGCGGGGGGTATCGGCCCTGGGACACATCACTAACCCCTCAGCGCACGCTCTGGGAAGCTTTCTTTGCGCGCTGTGGGGGCGGCACAGAGGTGCCAGGGGGGGGGGGGGGGGAGTGCCTCCTGCCTCGGTGAGGGGTGTCCGGGGCTGGGCACTCTCCCTCCCCCAACCGCCCGTCCTTGGGGCAGGCAGCCGGGGCCCGCTACCTGTCTGCTGTGGGCGCGGGGGATCTGCGCTTGGGGACCCGTCACCAACCCCGAAGGCGCACGCTCCTGCGAACATGACGGAACATCGCGGTTGAACGCTCGAAAAATCATGAGCACTCCGACAAAAGCGCCCACGCCCTCGAAGGTTCAAGAGCGCTTTAGATAACAAAAACCAAGCACAACAGGAACAAACTCGTTTATTGGGCCAAAACGTCAACCAAATTGGACAGAATTGAACCAAAAAAGCCTACAAAACAACACGACACACATCAACATAACAAACCTTGAAGCCCAAACAAATTTCAGCTTCCAAATTCCAAACTATAACCATGACCAACCAAACAAGAACCTAAACAACCCAAACAAATACATTCAAGACACACATGAGTGTCAAAGCAACACTCACCACTACTCAATTGCACACAAACACGAACAACACACATTGACACAAGACAACTTGATTCCAGATTGATAAATTGATCAACAATTGGAAGTGATTGAGGGAAGGATGGATTGATTTGACATTTCACTGATGTAATGGAATGGAATGGAATGCAATGAAATGAATGCAATAACACAAGTCAATTCATTGGTTAGATGGGGAGGTATTTACCAATACCATACCAATACCAAAAAGTACCAAGACAGCAATTGAATGTAAAATCAACCACAAATGACATGCAAAAGGTTAGAACAAACTTGATTGAACGAAAAATGAGTGAAAATTGGTTAGAAGAAATATGACAATGGAAGATTGGTTAAGCACAAACAAAAATGGTCAGAATGAGAGTCCTTGGAGGCGATATAAAACTTGAAACACAACTAGTCTATGCCAGACCCAAACCAAAAATTGATTGAAGTAAGAAAATTGAAACCAAAAATCGAAAATGCTCCCATGACTGAGGATTCAACCTACAAAGCTACTATGTAAATACTGTGCAAGATCGCACCGGCACTAATTGAAACCTTCAACCAAGGGGGGTGGGCACGAAAGTAACCTAAACTGCTACCATGCAATAGACTTGCCATTGGGGAGGGCTCTAGCCCCAAAGGCGTTAGTCTATCCTTGTTATGACCCAAGGTTACTCTCCCTACGGGCGAACCTTAGGCTTTGTCGGGTACGTCTATTGAATCTAATCTTATCAAAAACCAAGAGTCATTTCTCAAAGGCCAATGCAAAAACAAGCTACAAAGACATCTAGACCTACACCTCGAATCCTACCCAAAGCTCATACATGTACGCACTCGGACGCGTGCAAGTGTACGAAGTGCAAAACATGTTCTTGTCCATCTTCAGGATCGTGAATGAGGCAATGCAGTACGGCATAAGTGCATCTTTCTTCTCTATGCCGGACATGGTTGAACCTCTGCATATATGTAGAGGCATCCCCCGGCCTCGAGACATACATACACAAACAGAAGGGCTAACCACATCTCAATGCTAAGAGACGAGCAATGGGAAAATAACATGATTCATGCTTTGGCCTATACTAATAATCATATCGAGTTCGGAACAACTTGAATGCATAATACACAAGCAATCAACACTGGCCAACTCCAAAACAAACAAAAACAGAAAACCGGCACCTCCGAGGGGCGCCTTTGTGCCGTGGGGTAGCCAATGGCATGTCAGTTGGACTTAGGAGTAGTGCAGATGCATGTGGATTCATTGTAGCATTAGGTAGGATGTTAAGTTTTAGAGTTTGAGTGTCTAGATTTGGAGTTGTATTTTGCGTGCCGCCCCTTTGTATGCTCGTGCGTGCTATCGCGATGTGATGGACTTTTGCTATGTTGCCTGTTATGTGCAACACAGAACAGTGATTGTGTGAGGTGTCATAGTAATTTAATATCGATTTGTGGGGTTTAGGCCTGTGCCCATAGTATTACACACGGCCCTTAGGCGTCACAAAGGCGAGCAGTCCACTCCTTTGCCCCACATTCCTAACCAACTCCATTTCATCCAAAAAAGTGCACATGAAGTGCTTGATGCTAATTGGGAGGCAGGAGTCATGCAAGCCTTCTCTTAAAAACCATTTGTTTTATCCAATTGTCATTGAATCTTTGTACTTAAGCCTGCTTTGTCTATTTGCAGCCCTTCTGTGATACACTGGATTTCAAAACTATTCATTGATTCGATCCACATCCTGTTCTTGCTCTACTTGCTGCTTTGGTTCTGTTTTCCAACACCAAAACCTGCAGGATTTCACCAAAACTATTAGGGCACTAATCAAGGACATCTTTCTGGTAGCAGAGGCAACCCTTGAGAACCTTTCGAACCGACTCTGAGAAGTACACAAGTCAAACTGAGCAAACAATATGTCCACACCATCAGTACAACTGTCCGCCAGGACTTGGCCAATTCGGAGTGTACAAGTACAACTGGGCAGCAGTGGCCCCATCTCAATGAGTGAGCCCAAGATCAGAGTTGCATCGGGGTCTCAAAAAGATCCAGTTCACAGAAGGGCGGAACAAGAACCGCCCAGAGAAAGACCAATACCCTTAACCACAGAGGCCTTAGCGGCCCGTGATGACAGCCTGCCGCTCCTTCGCCGAAGAGTCGCTACCTCCATCTCCCGTTCTGCCTGCCCTGCACCTTCGTCTGCGGCAGTTGGAGGCTCTGAGGAACAGGACGAACTGAGAAGGAGATTGGGGTTTCCCTGTTACGCGTATTCGATACGGCAGGATACGGCAGGATACGGCAGGATACGGCAGGATACGGCAGGATACGGCAGGATACGGCAGGATACGGCAGGATACGGCAGGATACGGCAGGATACGGCAGGATACGCAGGATGCGGCAGGATACGGCAGAATACGGCAGGATACGGTAGATACGGCAGGATACGGCAGGATACGGCAGGATACGGCAGGATACGACAGAGTCCAAAATATCCCCTAGCACCCCAGGGGTAACGCGGGGATGCACCGAGCAAAAAAGAGTCCAAAATATCTGCTTGTTTGCACTACGAAAACAACCATTTTGCGTTCATTCAGCGTTCGGTGGTATTTCATACTGTTCTTGCATGCCTATTGTGACTTTCCCAGCTGACAACCCGCTTCATGTACACCATTTAATTCGTTTCAAAAAAGAAGAAGATTGCTACCTGCTACGTGAGCTTGGTGGTATTTCATCCTGTTCCTGCGTGCCCATTGTGCCGTTTCTGTTTAGGTTGACAACCCGCCTTGCTGCACATCAATTCTCGGTTTTGAAAAAGAAAATGATTGCTACGTGATTGCGTACGAAACACTTCCTGTGCCCCAAAACACAATACGCAGGAGCATAGAAAAAGACCATCACATCATTGCAGCCTGTAGTATTATGGTTATAGACTTTCGGTGTACCTCTGCTCCATGTTATGTAGGTTACAGCAGAAAATGAACAGGCCGGCAAGGAAGTCGTAGTTATACGGGCGCCTGGGAGCCTCAACACGGCCGTTCCAGAATCGCCACTTCTTAACATTGCTGAAAAGATTCTCCACTAGATGACGGCCTTCATTGATCATCTGGTTGTAATGCACCATGAACCAGGGCAATCGGCCATCCCCCCCAGCCACACGGCAGAACATGCTGTCCGCAGTGCTGTAGTGACAGTCACCGAGGCGGAAGTCAGGCCGAGGACCATTAAAGTTCCAGGGAATGGATGCATCCATGTCCGCCGTCATCCGAGCATCGGTGGCACGGGGCGGATACCACCACGAGCAGGCAATGATCTCGCGCCCCCAGTTGATCAGGGCATTAAACACGTACGCATGCCCGCGGTAAGTGGGTTTGTCGAACCAGAACAGCTCCCGGTCTACCGGGTGCGAAGGTGACTGGATGGCCACATGCGTGCTATGGACAATAGCAGACACATGGCGGTGAATTGGATGACTGTGTTGCTGGATCGCCCATCGGCGTTCAGAAGCATCCGTGAACGTATCCCACAGGTGAGCCCGCTGTGACACGACACGTAGTACTTGGATACAGTAGTCCCGACCAATTCCCAATGTCCTCGCACATGCAATCTGGCTGTACCCCAATCGCAGGAAAGAGATTGTAATTACAAACTCCTCTAATATGAAAATGGAATTTGCCACCAGGAACAGCAGAAATCCCATTCTGTACCCGGTGGCATTCATGAGCGGCATTGCTGCAAGTGGAGCGCAGTGCGGGGAGGCGCGGCTATCAGAACGATCCACAGAGATCCACGTAAACTTCAAGACTTAAGGACGGAAGCACTGAAATGATTGAGCAGTGCAGAAACAATAGAAGAACAGCAGAAAAAAAATTCTAATAGTGCTAATATAACTAATGAGTAACATTCTTCTTTCATTGTCTCAGATATGTGCTGTCTATGAAATCAACAGTGAGGGCAACAAAGCAATCCATGGCTCTTGGCGGGGACGGTGTTTGATGGTCCTCCACTCTTAAGGAGTGTCAGTGAAGCGCTGCCATCCATGATTCTTGCGAGCTGGGCCAAGTGACGTGAAAGGTGCCTGATGGTCCTCCACTCTTAATGAGTCTCAGTGCGGCAGATGACAGCAGCACCAACAATGCGACAAGATTCCACGATGTGGTACACGCTTCAACCCCTGTGTGCAGGGCGTCGATCATATGAGGCGACGCCGCGACAAGGGTTCACCCTATGGTTCATGCCTCCACCCCTGTGTGCAGGGCGTCCAATGTGAGGTGACGCCGCTACAAGAGTTCACCCTGTGGTGCACGCTTCCACCCCTCTGTGCAGGGCGTCCGTCATATGAGGCGAGGCCGCGACAAGGGTTCACGCTGTGGTTCACGCTTCCACCCCTGTGTGCAGGGCGTCCAACGTGAGGCGACGCCGCTACAAGAGTTCACGCTGTGGTACACGCTTCCACCCCTCTGTGCAGGGCGTCCAACATGAGGCGTGTGCGTGGGTAGAGAACTACGGATTCATTCAAAAGATTGTTGCTTTGCATCTTCAGCCGCACTGGCAGAAACTTCACGCGCATTTGAGAGGTGCTGCCCAACGAGTACACACCTCAATGGATAGCGGCGCGCATGGGCCGCATGGACATGGCAGTTTGCTCGCTGATGATGTTTGGTACGCCGTGTATTGGGACTACAGTGATCTGCCGTCGGACACCTGGAAACGAACTGCCAGATCACTGTGGCTGGCCACGCTGTCTGAGAGAGGGGTGACGTTCACCACTGCAGATCAAACAAAGTTTGATGTCTTTGTCACCAGTTTGCAGGGTGCGCCTGCGTGGCGAGAACAAAAGAAATTCGAAAAGGCTGAGCGTGCAAGCCAGAAGGAGGCGTCTGCCGATGCGTACGCTCTTGGTCTTGGCGGCAGCTCATTCCAGAGGCAGAAGCACACACTGGCCAGCCACCTCATGGGTCCGAATGCAGTGGGCGGGCAGCCAAGCACAGGGACATGGCGCCCCACCAGTGGTCCTGCACCTCAGCTGTGCTGCAAGGCACCGGGTGGCACATGCTACGTGCCAGTGCCAAAGAACTGCAGCAAGGGAATGTGCAAGATGCACTGCCTGAGCTTCCAAATTGCCTATGCACAGCGGTTTGCAACTTGTAAGCCATGCAAATACAAAACGTCTGGAGTTCGACACAGGCACACACCACGTGCCACTGATGCAACGGAGCTCGTACCTTGGATTGGGGACTGGCAGGGTCATTTGGATGAACCTCGCTGGAGGCACGTCGCGCAGAATGAGGGGGATGAAAATCAGGACAGTGACACCAGTTCTGTGATTGAAGAGAACCCACTTGCTCAGCCCGAGACGTTGACTCCGCCGCAACCGTTGACTCAGCCACAGATATTCTCAGCACGAGCACCGCGGACACAGGACCTGCCACCAGATCATGCCAAAGAGGAGACCGTCGAGGCCTACCTAGAGAGGCTGTTGGATTCAGCTCCGCGGCGCAATTCCTTGCCCAGACACCCGGGTGACACGGCATCCGAAGATGCTGAATTTGCAGAAGGGCAGACCGCAGATTTGCTTGATGACTTACAGCAACCGCCGCCAGCAGAGCGCAGGCCCTCGGCGGATAGCGGCCGGTACATTGTGGGAGCCCCGAAGAAGAACTATCACTGCATTGTGTGCTATTGCTTTCTGTTCAACACTGCAGTTCTGCCTTGTGGACACACGATCTGCACAGACTGTGCAGGGAGGATCAGCCGGTGCCCACTGGATCGTACTGTTTTCGTTGCTGCCAACACCCCCAGGAACCGCGCTGTTCAGGATGCTGTGCAGTAATTTCTGCTGTCGGAAGGGGCTCCTACTGCAGGCTCGATAATGGCAGCAGCAGGAGCTGCAATATTCTCTCTGGGATCCACAACAAGACAACTGACAAATCCGGATGCCATGCGACAGGCCAGATTGCGAGCCTTCATGCACCTGTTGCCACCGGATCCTCCTGCTGAACTAGCAGCAGATCCTCCTGGTGAACCAGCAGCGTGTCCTGATTCAACATGCTCCAAGATACCAGCGCCAGCAGTGATTTCCAGAACGGTGGCTTCGTTGGACTCTGAGCGGTTGCGACAGCGGGAATGGAAGTGCACAACAGTGCAGCGTCGTGTGGAGCGGTCTGAGCAGCCACGTGCAGCAGCTGGAACATTGGTGCACGTCATGTTCAACGACGGCTGGTACGAGGGCCTGGCCGGTGGCGGTACTGTTGAATTTGGCGATGGAACAAGATTTCCCTGGAGCCGCATCCGCACCTGGCATGCAGCCAGCGACCACTAAGGTCAGCTAAGTACACTATTTTGGTAATATATTTAAGGATTTTTTTTGTTTGTCTTCAGCCTGCACAGTGGCATGCACCATAGTGCAGCAGTATAACTATATTTTTTTGTAGTCTATAACTTCTTTTATTGTTGATTCTTTATATTATTGCACAGTGGAAAACACCACAGTGCAGCTTCTTCAGAAACACGCATCGAATGGCCATTCGTCTCTCTGCTCAGTGTAATGTCGCTGTGCCTTCCCAGCTTTTTGAGTGCGCCAGTCAATGACGGAGGAAAGTAGTTGGCAGTTGAGGTTATGTGTCAAGTCATTTTTGTACCTTTCAGTACAATAGGGAACAACAAAAAAGCATGCAGAGGTTCAAAAACCAGACGATTGAACAGTTTTGAAAAAATGAACACCATATTTTGAAAAAGCATTTATGTTTGTTAGGATACAAGCTGCAGTGGGTTCTAAAAAGGTTTCCGGAAAGAAAACAATTGGAAATGGATTTTTGTTTGTTAGGATAAAAGCTGCAGTGGGTTTGAAAACGGGTTCGAAAAAAAAACAATTGGAAATGCATTTTTGTTTGTTAGGTTAAAAGCTGCAGTGGGTTTGAAGACGTTTTCGAAAAGAAACCAAGTCACATCACATCACATCACACCACATCACGGCAATTCAAATATGGCCACACACTTCACATCACATTAAAACACATGACATCACATCACACCACATTACACCACATCACATCAAGTCAAATCAAATATCATTGCACCAAATCACATCACATGAAATTGCATGGCATCACATGACATCCCATCACATCACACCACATCACATCACATCACATCACGTCACGTCACGTCACGTCACGTCACGTCACGTCACGTCACGTCACGTCAGGTCATGTCACATCACCTCGCATCTCATCACGTCACATCACATCACATCGCATCACGCCACACCAAACCACACCACACGAGATCACACTATATCACTTCAAATCACGTCATGTCACATTGCATCACATCACATCACATCACGTTGCGAACACCACATCCTATCAACTTATAACGCATCACATCATATGGCATGAAGGAAGGTCAATTTGCATTGGTTCATACAAGGTCAGATCACATAAGGTCCGCACACCTGCAAGGCACCGCCTGTTTGTGAGACCTTTACCAATAACTGAAACTCGAGGTTAGGATTACGGTTAGGGTTAGGGTCACCGAGCTGGTGGAACCAGTCTTGGTTTTATAACCCTTTTTAGTGTCCAGGGTGGACCTACTAGGTTTAGCAGCAGCAAGCAGCAAGCAGCAAGCAGCAAGCAAGCAGCAAGCAAGCAAGCAAGCAGCAGCACGCGCGAAATGGCTAAAAATCAGAACTCCGTCGTGGTGCTTTGGATTTGATTGAAATTTCGGTGCATGATACTTTTGGGTGTGAAGTACAATCACACAAAGTTTGAGCGAGAAACTCGACGGTGGCGACCAGCAACGGGCTTCGCGGGTAGCGCACCCAGGTTTCAAAATCTGTCAAAAATGACCAGAAAATGCCATTTTTGGGTAGTTACAGTTGCCTAGCATGTCCTTGTAGGGGGAAATTGGCACAGAAACCAATGTAGATGTTGAACAAACACCTTTGGTCACTGTCTAGTGGGGTTCACACCCAAGTAGTGGGCCCAATGACCTCTTTTTGGGCCCATTTTCGACACATTTTAGCCCCTATAAGTTCCCAACCACCCTCCATTTATTTCTTCGACGCCTGAACTCCGAAAACCCTCGCCTAACCCCCCACCCTCGCCGTACCCGAATGTGCATGGCTTGAGTCCTGTAGCATCTGCCCGCAAAGCCCCTCTTACCTGCTACCGGCCATTGTGGTGGCGGGGGCCATCGCACTCAAGCAAGGCATCAATGAATCATCACGTGCCTAATGCATATGAAACGGGATCGCGGTGAAGCGAAAGCCGATTGTAGTTTGTTTTCTTCGTGTCCTTAGAATGGTTGTGTATTGGTATAATATGTTGTGCTCATCCTTTTGCACTTGTGGATGTCACCTTGTACTAGGTATTTTTCCTTGGCGGGGAACAGGATTCGCAGGTGGCGGACCTCAGTTTCAAAAACTGCAGTTTAGGGTCAAACACAGCCATTTTTTGGCCAAAAAAGCCCTAGAACACATTCAAAACAGCCAAACGAAGGGAAACGGTGGCTACACCCCATGTGCGGCTTGACTTCCCCGTGTCAACGAGCTCTTTGCCGCCCTCTAACTCCATGATATGTCCAGGAAACGGCCTAAAAAGGCCCCCAGAAGCTCCAAATGCCGACAGCCACAAACCAAGAATAGGCCATATCTTTGGCTACATGGCTCAAAATGCGATTCTGAGGGCATCTACTCCACCCACAACCCCCAACCTTTTGTGGTTTCCACCCCTCAGAATTGCCCAAAGGGACGCCTAGACCCCAATGCCTAGGCCCACTAGGCTGCGACAAGCTGCAAGCTGAAGCCCAAACAGGTGGGTGCCCAAATGGGTCAACAGGTTCCAGTAGGGGCAAAAAGATGACTTTTCTCAAAAATGATCCTAGACCATGTGCGACGCTAAAACAAGTGTTTTTGGACCGTTCTGAGCTTGTGGTGGCCCATTTTGGTACTCCGAAAATCCCAAAACAGACAATGACAGTCATGCAATAATGGGATCGCGGTGAAGCGAAAGCCATTGCAAACTCAAAGAGAGAGGGGAAGGCAAAAAATACAGTGACATTCATGCAAAAATAGGATCGCGATGAAGCGAAAGCCAGTTGCTAATGCAAAAAGAGGGGAGGGGAATACGAAACACACAACCACATGCATGCAACCCTCAATCGCCATCCCCCAACCCCCAGTTGCAACCCCCAATTAGCTTTCCTCCACCCTAGTATGTACAGAGTCCAAAAGGCCTTGAAAGTGGGCCTCGTGGTGCTGGGGTTCACTTGCAAGCTCATTTTCACTTTGTCAAAAGCCGTCACTGTGTGAATCATTCTTGATGTCCCTCACCAGTCATAGCTAATGTTCCCTTTCCCACCAGCTCGGTCCCAATATTCAGTCTTGATTAGGGTTAGGGTTAGGGTTTCGGTTACTGGCATACGGCAGGATACGGCAGGGAAAGCAGGATACGGCAGTATACGGCAGATACGGCAGGATACGGCAGGATACGGCAGGATACGGCAGGATACGGCAGGATACGGCAGGATACGGCAGGATACGGCAGAATACGACAGGATACGGCAGGATACGCGTATTACAGGAATACAGTCGTATTAGAGAAACCCCAATGGACGAGTACCTGCTCCACGAAGAGTACAACAAGTCCGTCGGCGGGGAAGATGGAGAGGAACCACTCAAAGCCTTGAGATCCCCACCACATACGGACAACGGTTCCTACCCTTACTCCGGCCCACCTACGGACCTGGCCCACACTGTGTCTCTACCCAGGCAACCGAGAGGGCCAGCATGGCGTCCGGAGCTGCCAACCACTAGCAGGAACCGTGAAGTCTGTCCAGCTTATGTGGGAGATTCCCATCTGCGACAGTCAACTTATGGTGCTCTGGACCGTACGGCCGAACTACTGGCCAAACTACTTTCCGTTCCGAAAATCCAGATGTGACAGCCCTGTCTGAGGCTGTCAAGGCAAAATCGAGGATCACTGAACCCTTATCCAAGCCAGCGCCGGCCTCAACCTCTCCCGGATTGAGCACGCTTGCTGAAGATCTCAAACGATCAAGGGTGTCCAAGTTGCTAACCAAGGTCACTTGCCCCAGCCCTTTTCATCCCCGTGCCAGGACAGTCCACATCGCTGAGCTACAGGACGTGCCCCTGACAGAGACTCAGAAGAGGGGCTAACAGCTCTGACGCCCCTCACTGGCGTACCCCCCCCCCCCTTCAGCCTAACCCCAGGAGGTGGGAAGAGTGGCAAACCAATTGTCCAGGCAATCATCTGGCTGGAATTGCCAGAGTTCCACCGGAAAAACCTGCTCGAATGGGCAGAGGAATTTGCCGAGCTTCTTTTGCTTACCGGCCAATCTCATGTGAATGTGGCCACTCAATGCTCTCTTTTGAAACGCTCATGCAATTTTTTTTTGCAAAAACAGGTGACGCAGATTGTGAAAACCTATTTAACATGGGCCAAGGTTCCCCAAAGACTGGAGAAAACTTTCCCTGTCTATGAAACTAACCACAGTGTACGCACACAGATTGAGGAGCTCCCTATGCTCCCTGAATTTCCTTCTGCTGCGCGAGTCTCTGAATATGTGTGCCACCTCAAGTATCCGTTCTCACGAATGAACGTGGGTTCCTATGGAGCCACAGAACCCCACCTATGGCTCATGAGTAAATTCCCTACACACGCGTGCGACGATTGCTGCACCACCTCAGAGAGGAAGAGTCCGACCCACACGTACGATGACCTTGTCGACCTGCTGTTGGAGCGAGCCCTTGAGAGGGAGAATGACTCCCATATGGAGAAAGTGCTCAAGAGACAACTAGGTCGAGGTGGCGCCCCTCTCCCTGAAGGTGGCGAAGGGAAGGGACCTAAAAATCCCAGTAACACCAACAAGGGTGGTGGTAAAGGGGGGGGTAACCTGCGTGCCATGAATGAGGTTAAACCTGAAACGGGTACACCCCCACTCTTCTACTGTAAGCCTATCAATGACAAGGGAGGACCCTGTCATGCCCTTGACTGCGACCACCGCACTGGTTGTATGCTGCAACTGAAACGACAGCAGCACACTAAAGATGAGAAAACAGTGACGGATCAGGACCATTTCAGGTGTACCATCGTCTGTGGCTACTGCTGCAAACGTCGTTATACGAGAACGAATGTCACATAAAAAGTGTGGGAGTGACAAACACCAACGGTAGGAGGCTGAACGCCAAAAGGCCCAAACACCCTCCAAAACTCCCCAGAATGGGGATAAGGGTGGTAAAGGAGGAGGCAAGGGAGGTGGCAAGGGTGGAAACCCCAACCCCCAGAGGCGCTCATTGGCGCCCGCTATTTCTCCCTCTCCTTCCGATGGTGACCCCAAGAAGCGCCCACAGGGGGATAACGCGTCCCATGAAGGGCCTAACTCCAAGAAGAGGCGACTGGCCCGGATGGCCAAGTCCCTTATGCATGGCTGCCGGGGTTGACGTGAAATTCCCTGCTGAGGAGTAAGGGGGCGGCTCTGAAGAGGGGGACTTGGTTTTCTGGATCCTCGTGAAATTTGGGGATCAGGTTTTTCGAGCAGTGCTTGACACCGGCGCAACACTCTCTATAGTGGCCCGGCGCCCGCTGAAGACTTCCAGGAAAACTAAGACAGTGGCCATAAGAGTAGGGGAAGGGCGTACCATCCATTCCTTGTTGGCTGTCGATGTGACTATTTGTCTTGGGGACAAAACAGTGACCCAACACTGCATAGTGTTGGACACTGACGCCTTTGACATCGTCATTGGCACCGACTTCCTACGAAGGAACCCCGAGGTAAAAATGTTGTGTCTCCAACGCCCGCATTCTCTACACTGCGACTTCGGCAGTGGGCTCTTCTCCGTACCTTTGGAGCTGTCATGACGAAAAGAGTCTGGGCTGCGCTACGCAGTCAAGACTAACTATTTTACTTAAAACTACCAATTGGCCTGTCACATTCTTGAAAATGGACTGGCAGCCCATCAGGTATCCCTGGATGAGATCCAGGCGGAATTGTTCGCGAACCAACAACCACACATCATGCAGTTGTATTGCTCGAAACATTTGAATAACGCTTTCCGTTTCTTCTGGAAAGCAATGGGCCTAGCGTATGCTAACCCTCCCTTCTCCCTGCTCGCGAAGGTTCTAACCAAAATCGCTCACGAGGGAGGAAGGGTTGTCATGTGCACCCCTGACTGGGGTTGTTCAGGTGAACACGCTTATTGGCGGCGAATGCTGGACCGAATGACTGGGGGAAGAATCCAACTCCCCGACGGTCCCATATATGTGCCTGAGGATTCAGATACAGCTATGCAGGCCCCTGACTGGGCCCGTTTCTTATCCATTGTCGATGGGTCCCTCAACCCTGTACCCCTGTGTGATCTGAATCAGGTGCTACTGAAAGGGGTGATGGCCGAAAATTGTGGCTGGACCCTTTCTGATCTCAAAAGACGATCTCCTGAGCACCTATCTGCCACACTTACAGGGTGTGAATCCCCTGATAGCGATCTGAAACCTGCTGCTGTGAAGGAGCATGCTGATGACCAACTGTCTGAAATCGCCAGCTCTATCCCTCCTGTTGATCCCAGCTGTGTCGAACTCAAACACCGTGCCTTCTTGGCCCAGCTGCTGCTGGAGGAAGTAGACCTAGGGTCAACCTGAGAACGAACTTCCCCTGTTGGGAAACCTGTGCTGCACATGCACATGCAGCATACTTGCTCAGGTGAACCCATGGCTCAGAGTCCTGATGCTCTAACGCGGCCTGCTTCTAATAACATGCCACTGTTGGAGTATGACAATCAGGAACTCCGACGGCTGTTGTACCTGAGGGCCGAAGGTATTGAGGGCCAAAAACGGCTGCAATACCCCAGACAGACCTGGAAATCCTCCATCTGGTCTGAGGAGGAAGATGATTCCTACACACTACTTGACCCAGAGATACCCCTAGTGTATTCTCTGCACTATGAGCAACAATGTCCCCCTGAATGGGATGACGGCTCAGTACCTAAGAGCAACTTTCATGCTGAGGAGGATTTCCAGCAGAAAATCGAGAGTGTGAACCTTGACCCCAGACTGAAGAGACTGCTCCTAACCTATGAGGAGATGTCCGGCGCCCTGCTGCCTCCCCTGTCTTGTAAAAAACTGGTCCAGATGGACTTGAAACTGAAACCTGAATTTGAGAAGACGCGAGTGAGACGTCGTCCCTCCCCCGCTCCTCAGGAACAGGATGAAGAAATTGAGCGCCAGATCCCGGAATGTATTGATGCTGGCGTTGTTGAGAAATATAAGAAGGGGGACTACCCCCACCACTGCAGTCGTTGCTTCCTGGTCGCTAAACGAGGATCGACTGCCCTGCGACTGGTTGTTGACTTTCGTGAGGTCAACAAGAAAAGTCAAAACCACTCAGGGAGTATTCTGAACATGGAAAACACCCTGGAGCGTATGGCTAAATGCCGGTACAAAACCAAAATGGACAAACGCAGTGGTCTCTGGCAGGTTGACCTAACAGCCGCAGCTCAGGAACTGCTGGCCCTTATAACCCCTAAGGGTCGTGTGTTTAAGTGGAAGGTCATGCCTTTTGGGGTGGCTAATGCCCCAGCAATCTTCCAAGAACTGATGAACAATAATTTGTACATACTGAGGCGCAGGCCTCTAGTACAGGAGTTGATTTCCCGAGGGGCAGAAATGTAGGCCCACATCGATGACGTGAGTTTCGGTACCAATACTCAAGAGGACCATGTCCTTCTCCTTCGTGAGTTCTTCATTGTTTGTCAGGAAAACCATCTTCGAATCAAACTCGAAAAATGCGAGTTCATGAAAGAGGAGATGGAGTATTTGGGTTTGGATGTGGAGCGTGCGACACCCAAGCGCCTCGGAACCCTAGTACCAAGAACATGCATGCATGCCTTGGGAACGGGATACGCCAGGAAGTCCGGTGAACCCCTAGGGTTCCGCCTAAAGGAGGGGACGTGCGCAAGCACGGGGGCACACCCTCCCGGCGAGACAAGCACGTCACGCTGGCGGCGATCAGCCCTCCCGGTGTTGCCCCTGGCTGCTTTGTTGGGGGCCAACAGTCAGGTCTAGCGGGATGTAAGCTGCCTCCCCTCTTCACGCGCCAAGCCTCTTCCTGTTCGTCACAGGCACGACGCCAGGGGGAACCATGGGGCGCCTCTCCACGACCGAGTGCACCTACCTACCTACCTACCTACCTGGGTTTCGATGTGGGGTATGGCTGGTGGAAACCAGCCGCGTCTAAGATGCAGCCCCTACAGGATATGAGGATTCGCGATGACCCTAAGAAGTGTTTACACGATGTGAGGAAATCTGTGGGCGCCTGTAACTTCTATAGGCGACACATCCACCATTGAACCTACTCTTCTGCCCCTCTCACTGACCTAATCAAGAAACCTCCTCCCTGGAGGTGGACCGCCAGAGAGGAGGAGTTGAAGAAGAAAATTGCCTCCTCGAACTGCCTGGGCGTACCCCGCCCTAAGGGCGAGATAGTCCTGATCACTGATGCCAGTGATGTAGGGGGGGGTGGAACTATATACCAATGGCAGGAGCTTAACCCAGCTGAACTAGCCATTATCGTACAAGTGGACTGAACCGTGATGGTTCCCTGAAGCACAACTATCCTTCCAGTGAGTGGCGACTTGTACCACTGGGACACTGGAACTGGAAATGGAACCAGGCACGTTCCAATTAAAGCACCTACGACCAGGAGCTCCTGGCCGGTATGTTGGTAATCTCATCCCATTCCTGACTATTGGGATCTAACCCTCCTTTCTGGCTCTGTGACCAGGAACCAGTGAAGTCCTTTCAGAAGGACCCACCACCGGAGAAAGCGAAACTAAAACGGTGGTGGACTTACCTGAGCAAGTTCAGGCTGACAGTCCATTTTATCCCTGGTATAAAAAACAAACTGTCTGACTGCATATCGCGCAAGAACTTCGATGCGCTTATCGGTGAGAGCTCTGCAGCACTCGCCAGAGAGGCTTTCCAGCGTATGGATGTTCAGCTTGACCTGTCTATGCGGACTGCTGGTATCCTCGAGGGTTGGAGCCTAACTGACTATCAGTCAGAATATAAAGAAATTCTCCAGACCCTCAGCACTGGTCTCGACACCGTGTCATTGACGGGCACCAGTGGTATAAAAATGACCAGTACAACTTGTACGAGGACCGTACGGTCGTGCCTGAGGCACGACTTGATTAGTGTCTACAATGGTCCCATCTCAGCTCCGGTCACACTGGCGCTAATCGCTCAGTGGACTTCTTTCGCAAGTGTTTCTACTCTAGTCTAACCCTGACGGAACTGAGGTCCCGAATGCAGACCATTGTTGATGCTTGTGGCTGTCATGCCAGCAAGCAGAGCGATAGTAGAGATAGGGGAGTGATTTCCAGCCTATTCATACCCTATTGTACTAACTCTCTACTCTACGTGGATTTCATCCACGGCCTACCTCGCTTCGGCGGCTATGATAGTTGCCTAGTAGTCATGTGTGGCCTGTCCCGCTTCACCTGTGTGTTCCCTTGCAATAAGAAAATCACAGGTGGGCAGACTGTGAAAATGTTGGTGGAACAATGGTTCCAACCATATGGAGCACCTGAGCAGTAGAGGCACTATCATTCCCCTGACAAATCACTTTCTGTGTGTCTTTTGTTTTTTGATTGACCCTCAGAAATTTATTGATGGATCCACCAGCAGTCCAGGCTGCTCGGTGATTAACGAAAATCCTGGGCTGTTCAAGTTCTGGGCTGATCCCGTGAAGCCGTGGATTACCATCCAAAGTCCCAAAGCCGCAATTTGGAGCCGAGCCAAGCGCAACAGCCTTGCCGTCAATTTTATTTGCCTAGCGCAAAGCCGCAATCGTGAGCGCCGTCCTTTGCGTAGCTTCGCAACGCCGTTTTCTTGGCAATGTCGCAAGTTGGGCTCAAGGAACGTTCCGCAAAGGACAAGACCGAAAGCAAACAGCTAAAGTCCGTGAAAAGTTTCATTGCTCGAACTCAGGCTAAAGTGGACGCCAAACTGACTCAAAGTTGGCTTCTCCCTACGCTTTCGCCCGCCAAGCGCGAGAACGACCCATTTCACCCTTCACTCGCCCTTTCACCCGTCGCGTGAGGAAGGCACGTCATCCAATGATATTTCAGACGATGAACAACCCGAACATGTTGCAAAAGAACTCTTCCCACCCGCCGAGACAACGGCTCACACCGCCAAAGGAAAAGGAGCCCAAGAACCACAACATCAAGTCCAAGCGCCCGCACCGCCAACCAACTCCGAGAAGGTGCAAGAGTCCGTGCCCGAAGGCACACACGAGAACACCGAAGGAAGCCATCCATGTGATGCCGAAGAGTTGAAACAATAAAAAGAAAGTCGCGAAGACCCGTGTGGAGATTCGGCAATGAACAACAACGCCGTTCTCAACGACAACGCAAGGAGAACCAATGAGGTCGAGCCCGACAACTCCCTCTTACCGCCACGTGAGGAGCAATCTACGCCAAGCGCTATTCCGTCTCCCGAAGGAACACACGAAAAGGCCAAAGACGGGGAAGACCCTACTCCAGATGAAGCGGATGGTAATTCCAGAAAACACTTTTTCAACCCTTCCCTTGCCCCGGATGGTGTCTTTGCAAATTTCTCGGTTAAACATAAAGCTGAGATCAACACACACGATCAACAAGCACTATGGGGAGAAACGCATGCCCGTGACACCTTATGAATTGATACAAATCAACTCATGTTGGAGAAACACCACATACAAATCATCTATGATCAAGTACACTCAACAATAGACCTTTGCGTGAGCCACGGGTGCACCTTTTCCCATGACATTGATTGCTCCGGCAACAATGCCTACTCCACAACTGGACATGACAATTTTAGGTACCTCAAAGACATGCCTCATCACCACCCAAAACTCTACATTTCCCCACACCCACAAGATTACTACAACTCCAAATACAAATACGGCAACACGTGGACCGAGTGGGCCCATGCCATCAATGAAGCCTTGCAAGAAGCTTTTGATTCCGGTGTTGTGTACGAAGGCTCCTTCATTCTCCCGGGAATGGAAGACAACCTTTCGGCGGAGACCCTCTACATGAACCCCTTGAACCCCGGCATGATCTCCCTTGCCCCTTGGGTGTGTGGAGTAGACCGGCTTTTGGATGCCAATACGTACAACCCCTCACCTAATCCCGATGGCTCCGTGCGGCTCAACTCGCTTGACTCTCCTCAATACCCATATTTTCACCTTCACCTCTCCACCCGTCACAAGCACCACGCACACATCCGCTACGGCGACATCATGCACCCTCACGCTTCCCTACAATGGGCTATAAATAAGGTAGACGGCACCGTCCAAGTGGCCGCGGTGCGCACAACGCTACGATTCGAAGTTGCACGGCATTTGCTCTCAATCTTCACCGTCTCTTCTCCAAAAGAGCTTTCCAAAAAATCCAAGCGGGAACGAGGAGAGTATAGGCGGCGCTGTGGTAACGCCCGGGACTTTTTTGTCCTCGTCAACCGCCTTTTCCATTTCGAAAACGACCACATCTCGGTCAACTCCAAAAATCCTTCTTTCCAGAGGAACGCATACAGCCTCTACAATCATCCTCTGAACATATGTTCCGCTTCGACTACACCATTCCTACCCCCCTCGCCGAGAAGCTTCTCTCCAGCATCTTACAACACCCTTTGTGGACGCTCGGCAAAGTCTTTTGCATCCGTGGTTCCGATCTAGGGAAGGACAAAACTTTCAAAGTTCTCCCTTCGAAAGTATACAAACAGGCCACGCCAGACTTCAAACAAATTGACGTGTGGAAATCCCTCCTTACTAGCGAAGCCGCGCGACGGTGCGGTATCCTAGGGGCCATTCCCAGAACACAACACGAGTTTTACGGGTGCATGAACTATCACAACGTCCCCTTGCTCCCCCAACGAGACTCCCTCACTTCCATTAGTTACATGCTCTTCCAAGAGAATAACCTGGTCACGTATCGGGGCACTACGGGAGCCATGATCTCTTGGGGAGGATACTCCTCTTGGCGCTCCAAACACCCGGGACACAAAATGGACCTCTCCGCCTCTCCCCGAAATGTGCACAAAGATGCCCCTCCCCCCCCCTCCCCAGTGAAGGCTTGCTTCAACCCCCTCCCCGAACCTCCTGATGCAGAACTGGTAGAAGTTCACGCCCCGTCATCCACGACGCACTTTGATGTAATATTTGGGGTCTCCCTGCTTGGGAAAATTCGGCACATTTCCTTGTTCAGCGCCCCCATGGCTAAGGTGCGAGTCTACCGAGTGAAATATGTTCATCATGAATCCGCGCTCCTTGCAGAAGGCTTCACTGTGTCCCAACTCTTCTTTCACCCAGAATGCCCCGGCACGGCGGTGCGTGACAACCTTCTGGCTCCCGCCAACCCCCTAGTTTCGGAAACCCAGGATTTCCTATCACGTGTCATTGAGGCGGCGACTGCCTACGGCAGCGCGGAACAACTAAGTCTCGCGAGGGACCATTACTTGTCAACAAGCAAGCCCCTCTCCCTCACAGAAAAGATCGCACAGCTCCACCTCCAAACGGGGAAAATTTTTGACCCCATCCCGGAAATAACAGGAGCCCTCATATCCAATGAATTTTTCTCAGAAGAAGAAGAAGCCCTGGTGATGTCCTTCAGTGCAGATGAAGATCACCAGTGGCTGTACGAGGGGCACCGCACAATGCTTCATTTCGGATTCAGGTACAATCCAGAATCAAAAGAAATTGAACCTTTTGAACCGACCCCACCTGAGTTTATTCAAGCGATTGGGCTACGGGCACTGTCTGCCTGCGCCCAGGTCCTGCCTTCCTCTCTCTTATGCCCCAATATGTGGTCAGTGGCTCGATACGAGCCTGGCAGTGGCCTGGGGAGCCACGTAGACGTCGCACAGCTAGGCCCTTATGTCCTGGATGGCTCCTTTGGGTCAGGTGCGGAAATGGTTTTCGAACCGCGTCCCCTCCCCGGATCCACCCTCTTTAAGAAAAGGCAAAAAGACCTCCTACAGCGCCGCAGCCTCCTCCTAATTTCTGGGGAAGCCCGGGACAAGTGGAAGCACCAAATCCCAGCTCGCGACTATGACACAGTGGAAACACGGCGCATTCCCCGAGACTCCGGGGTATCCCTTGTCTTCCGTCACACTGGTGTAGGAACAGACCTCCATACGACATCCTCAGAGCCCCCTGACCGAGGGCAACATGAGACGAATTAGTGAACCTACACTCGGCGTCACCCTTCTGTGCACACGAGACGTGGTCTTCGCTTTAAGACCCCGAATACCCTCCATCACCATTATTGCATGTTCTCAGGCATGGCAAGGCCATCGCTCTACCACTCCCCCTGTGCGTAACATGAATTCCTTAACCCCTGTGACCGGCAGGTATGCCCTGACCGGGCTGATCTGCGCTCACCGTGCACCAGACCACAAAGTCCTGTGGTTCCCCTTGTGGGAAGCTCTGATGAGTCTACCGAATGCTACCCGTCCCCATATTCTTTCTGCCCCCCTCCCACCCGTCAGTGCCACCGCAGGAGAAGTAACGTGAGACGGTGTCAAGAGGTCCTCTCCCGCGTGGGCGTGCACGGTCCCTCCCTCACCGCCACCGTCTCTCGCATCGCGGAGATTCTCCCTGTTGAGCAAGCACACATCAACCCGGGAGTACTGAGCCCAGACACAAGTGTCTCTACAGACCTGGCTATACACCCCTCTCTTCGCACTGCCTGTGACACGGCCCTACACCACTCGCCCAAAGCATACGCACAAGCAATTCACTCACGGATTTCTGCGCTAGAACAGTGCGACCCCGACCCCTCAATACAGAATGAGGACCCTGCCCACATACCAACGCTTCTGACACCGGACTCCCCACTGGGTGCCCGCTATTCCTCCATTCGGACACCCTCCTTCCCCCCTCCCCCCCAAGTGCACAAGCCCTTCAAGCCTAAACGCTTGCGCCCCCCCCCCCTTCTCTTCCCTCCGTCCCGGCCATCCGTGTCGTGTCCTTCAACACGGCAAAGAGCCAGAACACGCCTGCGTCAGTTTTGCATTTGCTAAACAAGGGATATGACATTATACTCCTTCAGGAGCTAAACTCTCCCCCTCTCCTCCCACAGCGGTACGCCTTTGGCAATGACCGCGCTAAGGTCATCTCAAATGTCTGCCTCCACAAACACGGGGTGTCGGTCATTGCAGGCCGGCGCATCGCGAGATATACCAGCTGTGTCCCGCCCAGAGACAGCGACGGCCTTATCTGTGGTGCCAAAGTATCCCTTCCGGAAGCAACTCTCCTGCACGTCTTCTCAGTTTACCCCCCCCCGGTGCGCACGGGGGCCCCGGCTCCGTACCGTGACACCATACAGCGAGTTCTTGCTTCGTATTTCAACGATCATCCCAATCACATCCTGGGGGGTGATTTCAACTGCGTTCTTGGTCCCGAACTTGACCAGCACAGCTTGGTCGATCTACATGAGTGGCACTGGCTCACGGGGGAGTCGGAATACCTCCCATCTAGGTTGCTTGACACTTTCAGGTCAGAGCACCCCTCCCTCAGGCAGTATACCCGTTACGCAAGCGACCGCTGGGACAGCGAACCAAGGCTGGATTACATCCCTGCGTCCCCTCGCCTTGTGTCGCACTTTCACCTCCTGGATGCGTCGGTCACTCACGGACTACACCATCTCTGACCACCACCCAGTGATTGCGGTCTTCCAGTGCCCCTCCCCGATCCTTCTGTCTCAGCCCCCACTCCGCCCTTGCATTTTTCACAAGCTTTCTAGTGACGAAAAGCAACAATTCTCCAACAGCGTACGGCTTATCTCCGACTGGTGCCAGGACCTCGGGGATGCCCCTGCCAGGGCCCCATTGGAAGAGATCATCGCCGCCACTGATTCTCTCCTTATGCAGGTTGGGTCTGCGTACCACAAAATCACGCGTCCGAAACCGGAGCGCAAGGACCAAGAGGGCTAGGGCAAGCTCAGGAAGTTACTACGCTCGCCCCCGCCTCCTTCCTCCCCGGCATTCCCCGAGCACATTGCGGAAGTTCAGTCCGTGGTAAACACCTTACCGTCCTCGGACGAAACTAAAGCGAAGAGAAAGCTTCACAGTAGTCTGGTCCCGGGGGTCGAGATGAAAATCACTGTTGCTCGCACCCTCTGCCCTAAAGACCTGGAGCCTCTCGTAGTCAGAGATCCAGCTACCAAAGAGCTCCTGAGTGACCTGGCAGATGTAGCTAAAGTTTTTGGGGACACCTTGCTTCATCTTGGAGGACATCCAGATTACGCCCCCCCCAGGACTTCGTCGACGAGGTCCTGTCCCACTCGCCCACATGCCCCGTTTCTGCCAAGAACGACCACATACCTCCTGTGACCTGGCAGGAGTTCCAGAACCACTTAAAACACAGTAAGCCATCAAAAGCCGGGGGACCGGACGAAACAAACAACTACATCCTGGCCCTCTGTCCGGAACCCATTCAACAGTTTTTCCACTCCATTTTAAACCGCTTCCTCCATTCACCGCTGCCGCCGCACTGGCTATGCGCGACAATATGTTTACTTTATAAAAAAGGCGACCCTTTCTCCCCCTCAAACTACCGTCCTATTGCCCTCTTAAACTGTATTTACAAACTCTTTGCCACTTTTGCCTGCAAACACCTGCGCGCTCAGGCTTGTGCACACGACATTCTTTCAGAAATCCAGCACGGTGGCCTTTCCGGCCACCAATGCGCTGATCATCTGTATCATCTCAAAGCCCTTTAGGCAAAATCGAAGAAGAGCTACTCGCTGTTCATCGATTTCAATAAAGCCTTTAATTCAGTGCCTCATGGCACACTCTGGACCGTCCTTGAACGGGCAAATTTTTCTACTTCCACAATCTCTCTCATAAAGCAACTATACTCCTTCCCTCGAGACAGCCCCATCATCAATGGCCGCACTCCCCACGCTTACCTCCAAACCAGGGGCCTCCGACATAGATGTCCCCTCTCCCCCCTACTCTTCATTCCCTATCTCAACTCCCTCTTCCACCATTTTTTTGCCACTGTGCCCTCCCCCCCCCGGGCAAATGCCCGCACTAGCCACCACGCTTACATCGACGACATCCTGATCAGATGTGAGGACGTCATCTACATCCAAAACAGTCTCAACTACTTCGATGGGCCAGCCAGGGACTGGGGTCTGGACATGAATGTGTCGAAGTACCGAAGTCCACGCCAATGGCACAGCCCCGCAAAAAGAGTTTCTGACTCCCAGGGGCTCGGAGTTCCTCACGTACAACAAAAAAATGGGTCGCCCGCACACATGCTATAAATACCTGGGGGCTTATCTTTTTACTTGCCACCAAGCAAAGGGCCTGTTTCACATGCTCAAGGCGGAGATCCAGAGTTATTTTGCCCGGCTCTCTCCCTTGCCTTTTACACTTAGTGAGAAGGTCCGCCTGACGAACTCTCAGCTGGTCCCAGCACTCGCCTACCGCTTAATCACCCACTCTCTTTCCCCCAACAAGCCCGAAAAGCTTCAGTCACTCATCTGGGCGGGAGTTGCGTCTCGAAGCATCACACGTGTAGTCTCTCCCAAAGACCGTTTCGCGGCTCGCCCAAAGGGAGGGTTGGGAATGAAATTTCTACCGCACAGCGTCCACGTTTCCACCGTGAACTATGGATTACGAGCCCTTTGCGGCCTTGCCCCAAGGTCAGTTGGCCCCCTGTACGTCCAGTCTTCACTCAGCACAAACCAGAGGGCCTGGGACCCGGTGCAAAACTCTTTTATGGACTCGATCCATGCCCTAGGCATATCTTCCCACAGCATAGGCCCGTGGAGACCCACTGCTATTCAGGATCTAACGCCTGGTTCCCAGCTAACCGTTAGGTTCAAATCCCGACAGGCCACAGGAAGAGTGACCGAGGCCACCTCCAAATGGGCCAACGTCTTGTTCCACGACGGGGTCTACTCGGTGGATACCCACACGTCCTACACCATGCACATGCCAAGCAACGCCGTCATGGACTACTCCCACCCCTCTCACTCCCAGCTAGTCCCTGAATTTTTGCGCCCTCAAGAGACCATCCCCGAACCCCCAGCGCCACCGCACAACGCACACGCACTGGGAATCAGCCAACACGGCCATCTCTCCGCTCTGCAGGCACAACACTACCTAGAGAAGAAGTCTCTCGACGAGTGGGGGTGCCACGGTGCCGCCCAGGCACTAACCAGGCTGCCGACCCCCTCCTACAGCGGGTGTTGCTATATTCTGATGGCTCCTCCGGTGAGTCCGGTATTGCGGCCGCCGTCAGGGCCTTTCTACCTGACGGTACAACCAGAGTCCTGTGCCTATCCTCACCGCATCCCTTTTCTCTGGGCTCGGAGTTCTGGGGGGCGGTAGCAGCCATTCGCTGGATCCCCAGGGAATCTTCCCGATACGAAGTATGTTTGTTGATTGACAACGAACAGGTGTTGTCCACCCTCCAGAAATGCCAAGTCTATAGGCTCAGCCCGTTCAAGAACGACACATGGACCGTTGCCGTACGCAGCGCCCTACTTCTCATCACCAACCCCCTGCACATCATGTGGATTAAAGGTCACACCAATTTTGTTGGCAACGAAATCTGCGACCATTTCTCTAAATGGGCAGCTCACAGCCTGATTTTTACCCGGACCCCCCCCCCCCAAACTGGGTTCAGTGGCGGTACACCACCTGCCGACCGTCCACAAGTTTAAGGTGCAGCAATTCTGCCACCTATTGCCGCAGCATTCCCATAACAACATAGCGGTCGGCCCCAGCTTCAGCCTGTACAGTAAAACTTCCTGGGTTTCGTCCCTGTTTTTCAAACTGGCGTCTGGGTGCTACAATGTGCACGGGTACCAGTGGAGCAATATGCTTCACGACTACCACTGTTCTAGGTGCCGACAGCACCATCCCTTCGACCTTCTATCCTGCCTGGCCTTCTGCAAAGCGTTGGACCAGCACGTCCAGGCATACCTCTCTTCCTCGGGACCCCTCTCAGCCCCATTGTCCTGCACTTGTGGCTCTCTGGACCCTCACAGGCTGACCGCAGGAACTTCATGAGAACTCTGGTGCCTAAGTCCCTATGGTCCTGCCTCCCCCAGCCAATCCCGGGCTCCACTCGCGCCGAGCACAGGGCCATGCTTGGCCTAGCCCTGGAGGAACGCGTAAAGCACCTGGACAAGGCTGTCCACCAAGCACATGACTGGCTGTGTTCGAATCCTCTCCCTTGGGACCCAATACTTTGGGCGCACCCCTCCGACCCTCTCAACCCCTTCCTAGTTTCGCACGGAGCGTTCAGTACCTCCGTCAGCATGCCCCCTCGGACGCGCCCCGTGTACCAGCACCCCCCACCTCTCCCCAACCACGCCTCAAACAAACCGTCCAAGCCAGCGTCAGCCAAAGCACAACCAGCCACTCGCCGCGCGCCAAAGAACTCCAAACGCCCGTCCAACTGCGCATCCGCACCACGCCCCCCCCCCCTCGGCCATTCCCCGCCCTCCTCAGCACTCACACACATGGCCACCACAAAAACGCCATCGATCACCACAAACCCATCAGACCACAATCGTGTGGGCGCCCCCAAAGCGCGCCAAGACCGCACTCCCCCACCCACCCCCACGCTTCAAAGCACACTACCGTCAAACACGCCTACCTCTCCCCTCTAGGCCCACCGCTACTAGGTGCCCAGGTCCATCTGCCCCTGCCCCCCCCCACTCCAACGCCTCCCGGGACATCCGCCATTTTTTTTCGCCCAGCCAGCGACCTTCTGTCTCCTCCTCTCGACCCTTTCAGCCCTTTGCCCCTTCCTGAACCCCCCCCCTCCCCCACAGGGTAAATCAGCGTTCATCTAACCTAACCATCAGTGCAACCGTGTACATATCTTAATATGTTGTTGTAAATACTTTCATTGGGGGACGTCAGCCTCAGAACAAGTTGATGCGGTTAAGAACATTCAAAAAATCATTCCCCTGACAATTTGTCCTGGGATGAGTGGTGCCTCAGCGACAGTGAGGTCGAACGTATCGACCTAGAGAACGCTGCCAACCCAGAGGAGGCAGAGGAACTAGAAGAGCTGACTGCCGATGAGATTGCAGTCCACGGCTACTACGTGGTTGCATGTATTGCCCGCCACGAGTATAAACAGGGCTGGAAATTCCTAGCCCTATGGGATGGCTACAGGCTATCTGAAGCGACCTGGGAATCCATGTCCGCCTTTATACAGCCAGATCAGAGTATCAACCCCATCTTTTGCTCCCACCTCGTTGGAATCAACGAGGGACAGCTACTGACCCGTGCTGAGACTCTGTCACAGCGTAAGAAGAAAAGCTAATCTGCTTGTGCCTACCTTTTTACTGTTTTCTAACCTCCCAGGGGCGATGAGCACTCTTGTGCCGAATAGTTAGGCCTACTCAGTGTGTGCCAGGACAGGTTCAGAACTCCTGTAGAGCTCCAGTTAAGGTGAATGTACCAACTCCCACCCTCAGTCGGGTTCGGCACTCCAGACACCTACACATCCGCTGCTCCTGCCATGGCTGTGCCCTGCAGTCCCATGCTTATGGTTACCAGCGTGAACCAAGTAGCCGCTTATCAGGTTTGCAGCCACCCAGAGAGTGTGTGCCTTGTTTACCATGTGTTGCATGGGAGCTTGCCTGATGTAATGACCTTGGGGCGCCAACGAAGAACGGTTGCTTTTTACTGCAGGGGGGAATGACAAGCAAGGTGTTATGAAGCAAGGTGTGTCCTGCCTCCTTGGAGACAAGCGTGTGCACAGTTAGGACCCCTGACTGGTCCGAGTAAGAAAAAGTGCTTTTCCATTGCTTTGGGACATACTCTAGTTGTATTAGAGATGCACTGAGCATCCATGCATTTTTATCTTAGTATTGGTCCAGCCAAAAGTGGTGAGAACACATTTTGACCTATGGAACCAAACACCCAATCAGGATATGGAGTGGACCCCTTAATCCCCTTTCAATCAGAAGTAAAACATCTTTTCCTGAGTTGACTGAGCACTGACATACCTAAGGTAGAGCCTATGAATCTATCTATGTTTTTCCATGAATACTTATCTGCCCTAGTGGTATGCACCATAGGGGGTTAGGCACCTCTTTTTGAGAGGTCCTCGGTTCAATTCCTGGTCAGCCTAACTAAGTAGGAAGATCCCATGTGACATGGCAGTGACCTCATCGCCACATACCATGCCACCTCAGCACATATGGGACCCAAAACAAAGAGTGCACATCTCCTAAGATGGCACTATGGAGAGAGAGTGATCCTGAGGCAGTTTTCTAACTCTTTTCCCAAAACATTTCAGCTATCTCTGTGAATATGCATTCATTTGTATCCTGAGTTGCAGTTTCTGTGAATATCTAATCATCTTTCACTGTTTACACTGCAGCCCTTCATGCTTTGATCCTGAATTACCTTCTCCTTGCATACTATTGGCTTGGGCTATCCCGGATTGAGTTGGCTTTACTGTATTTCACCAAACAAAAGCTTTTCATCATCCAAAACCAGCAGCAGGACACCCTACAGCAACAACAAGCAGCAGGAGAAGCAAAAACACAGTGCTGAAAACACTATAAACTTTTCTGGTAGCAGAGGAGGCAGCCTGTCTCTGTGCACCGGCAGCGACCCCGCGCCGTACAACCAGTGCTCCGAGCAGGCAAATATAAGCAGAAGGGCGGATTAAGATGGACCCAGGAAGAGTGGACGCCGATGTGAACACAGCGCCAGCGCCTGAGGCACCGGCAAGGCCGGCGCCTGACGCTGTACCTTCGGTGGAGCCCTTACATGGGCCAGTGGATACGGCGGAGGACTCCCTGGATGGCCTCCGGACGGCCTTCAGGGCCCTGACGGTCGAGGAAGTGGTCTCTCAGCCTCAGCCTGTGAAGAGGAAGAGAGAGAACGAGAGCGAGAAGGATGCTGGAGAAGGAGCAGACGAAGGAGAGGAGCAAGGGCAAGACCCGACGGATGTACCTACCTTCGAAGGCGCACCAAGCGCTTCTGGCCTCCAAGCATCACCCTCTCCCATAACCACCACACTCCCAGCCGCCGCAACATCCACCTCCACAACCAACCCGCCTATGGCAGAGGGCACAGGCTTTACTGGCATGCCTCACTACCCCGCCTATGGCATGGGCCCACCTACCACTGCGCTCCTTGAGGCAACTACTGCCAGTGAGCCTGTGGCTTCCGGCTCTGCGCCGCGATGGTATGCGGCGGACCATCCCCATCCACTCCACGCCACTGGAACCTACATGGAAGTTCCTGGGTATGCTCCTGGGTATGCACCTGGGTATGCACCCTTGAGTGGGTTGAGGAAAGGACCAGAGTCTCTGGGAGGCAGGAGTAGAGGATCGGGAAGATCCTCCAACAGGTCCCTGACGCGGTCGGAGATCAATGAGGTGCTCCGAGGAGCTACTTCGCAAATCGTGAGCAACCTCACGCAAGAGATCAGGGAGAAACTGCAGCCCCTGATGATCCCGTCCCATGCGTCACCTACGACGGTGGGAATGTCACCCCACCGAGTACAGGCTAACCACCTGGCGGCAGGGTTGACAAATACCCTGGGGAGCCTGAGGAGCCGACCGATGCCGACTCCTGCAGCAGTACCGAGAAGTCCATTCGTCCCGAGGACAGCCCAGCCGCCCTACAGCCACGTGACGAACTCGACGAGGGCCGAGCTGGACCAGCTGGGGCTGACAGCCCTAAGGGCTATGGTGGACGTGGAGCCTTATGGCTCCAGTGATCTAGGCGGAGACCCCTCCGATGATGGGCCGCCGTCGATGACTTCTTCTTCGCAATCGGATGACGAAGACCCTGAGGACCCCGAGGACCCCAAGGGTAAGAAGAAGAAGAAGAAGAAGAAGAAGACCCGACGCCCTGAAGGACGCCGAGCTCAGGAGGCGAAGGCTATTGCCACCTCCAAGATAGTGGTGAACCTGCCTGAATTCACAGGCAAGGACCTCAGCGAGTTCGCTGAGAACTTTGGCCGGTTCCTACGACTGACCGGCCAAACCCACGCGAGTGGGCGAGTGAAGTGCGACCTGCTCCTGCAGTGCTGCAAGACGAAGTACCTGGAGAAGCAGGTCAGGCAGATCGTCACTAACTCCGCCACCTTTGCCGATGTGTTGGTTGCCCTGGAGAGGCAGTACCCAACCTACGAGACCGACCTCTCCATCAGGGCCGAGATCCAGAACCTGCCCGTCCTGCCCAACAATCCCAAACCCGGCAGGGTCTCCGAGCTGTTGGCGGACCTGGACCACTGGGCTGGACGACTGACGCCCGGTTCTTACAGCAGCGACGACCTGCTGTTTTGGTTGTGCTTCAAGCTCCCCCGTGAGCTATGGGACGAGTGCCGTCTGACGGCTGAGCGCAAGGCTAGATCCCTCCGCTACGAGGATCTATGCGTGCTGCTCCTGGAGATGGCGCTGGAGAAGGAGAGCGACCAACACCTGAACCACTACCGTCCTGGTGGTGGAGGTTCTGGAGGCAAAGGGTACCAAGGGTCCCGACCTGGGCAGGGGACTACCCCCAAACACGCCCACGCCCGCCTAATGGAGAACGTGAAGGAGCTATTCTGGTGTGACGCCAGAGATGAACAGGGCCACCTGCAGCATGCCTCCGACTGCGAGCAGCGAGACTGCTTTGTAGTCCAGGGGAAGCAGCAGGAAAAGATCACCGGCGCCAAGGTGAAGCTGCCGGATCATTACCGCTGCACCATCACGTGTGCATTCTGCGGTAAGCGGAAGCACTATGAGGACGAGTGCTACCATAAGCAACGCCTATCGGCGAAGCTTAAGGGGGAGGATCCTGGCAAAAGCTCAGGCAAAGGTGGAGGCAAGGCCAAAGGCAACGACTCCGGCAAGGGCAAGTCGAAAGGACGTGGTCAAGGTGGTCAGGACAAGGGTCAAGGCGGACGAGGAGGAGGCGCTAATCGCCAGAACGACAACAAGAACAAGGACAAGAACGGAGGTAACCCCAACCCTAATCCAGGGGGGAACTCCGAGCCCTCTGGAGGGCAGTCTGGACCTACCACACGCTCACAGACGCAGGCCCAGCAAGAACAAGGAGCCAAGCGTGAGCATGAAGGTGGTGACGACGGCAACGCCAAGAAGAGAAGCCGTTTCATGAGGATGGCCCGCAAATTGCGGAACAAGGGGTTCGAGGTGACCTGTCCCGCGGAATTCTGACGGGGACGCTCTTGTGGCACCCAAGACCTGGTGTTTTGGGTACGTATCCGACTAGGGGGACGTGAATACCTGGGGGTACTGGATACTGGAGCCACAATATCGATAGTGGCCAAGAAAATTTTACCTTGTGGGAGCCTGAAGAACACCATGACCACCGCCGCTATACGGATGGGGGATGGACATGTGGTGCACAGCTGCGGGGAGTGCGAAGTGGAGGTACCTATGGGCTCCAGGACTATCGCCCATCGGTTCTATGTGATGGACACTGATAACTTCGACTTTGTACTGGGTACCGACTTCTTCGTGCAGCACTCCCAGATACAATCCCTGACGCTGCAAGCGCCCTACCTCCTGTACGTGGACCACGGCAGTGGCAGAGAGTCTGTGCCACTGGAGCAGTCGGAACATACCTCGAGTTACCTGAGACTATCGAAGGAGGAGCCCTCGAACATGATGGCGGCCTCCAAAACTGAGGACTATCAACTATTGGGGGAAGTCCTAGACCAAGGTCTGAAGGAGTTGGGTTACTCTCGAGAAGACCTAAGTGTGGAGCTGTTCGCCAGCGACAAGCAGCATGTACTGGACCTATACTGCAGCAAGGGGAAGAACTGCAGCTACAAATTTTACTGGCCCTCTTTGAGGATGGCCTACGGGAACCCCAGATTCAGTGAACTGGGGAAGGTGCTGACCAAGGTGGCATTGGAACGTTCCCGTATGGTCCTGTGTTCCCCCGATTGGGGAGCCCATGGGGGCAACGAGTACTGGCGAACCCTCCTTGACAAGCTGACTATCAGCTCTGTGCGGTTACCTGATGAGGCCATCTACGTGCCTCTGGGACGCAAGACGCCCATTGGGAAGCCCGGTTCGGGGAGTATGCTCAGCGTGGTGGACGGAAGTCTTACCACCATCCCCTTGGAAGACCTGGACCCTACTCTGGTCCAGGCTATACAACGAGAAAGCGATGGACTCGCCTTGGGTGACTTGAAGGATCGCCTACGACCTCAAGATGCTGTTGAAACTACACCCGGAGGAGATGAGTACGTCGTGACTGACACCAACGCCCCCAACTCTCCCTGTCATGTACCTGTTCCTGATGGAGTCTCTGAGTGTGCACTATCTGAGCTACCTAGCTCTATCCACTCAGACGACGAAACTGAGCAGGACGCCTTCTTCGTGCAGACTGCGGTGGAAGAAGTGGAGAACGCCGAGTACGTCGCCCCACTAAAACCCCTACTCTCCATGAGGGTGGAAGACCCCGTGGATGAAGAGCTGGACCCTCGATCCAGGCTCAGGGAGTATGTGGATTCCAAGAGGAAGTTGGTGGCGAAAAAGCTATGCTACGCGAAGCCTACCCGCAGCTCGTGGCCACTGAAGCAAGGACGTATGGGAGACCTATCCCAATTGAAGGAGGACCTCGAACAGAAGATCACCACCTGGCAAAGGGAGGTAGATCTCAAGCTCATGAAGAGCGTGTGGGGTGCCCATGTGAGGACCCCAGAGGAGGACGACCTCTCGGAGGAATGTGTATGTGAACCCCCTAAAGCGTGCCTATGTTGCCATCGTCCACCGGAGATGGTTGAGCAAGACCTTCTGTATGCCTACCAAGGGCTGAAGGATGCTACCGCGGGCGATGAGTCGGTTGAGGACCACCTCCCGACGTCTATTCAAGGGGCAAGCAACTTACACTCCGACGAGGATATGGAGGACAAGATCAAGGTATTGGACCCGCGGGTACAGAAGCTGATAAGGACCTATCTGGAGGTGTTTGGAGAACTACCCCCTCCAGCGTCATGTGACAAGCTGGTACAGATGGACCTCAAGCTGAAACCCGAGTTCGTGGGTCATAAGATTCGGAGGAGACCCTATCCAGCTCCTAAAGAGCAGGCCGACGAGATCGAGAGACAGATACAAGAATGTATCGACGCTGGCCTAGTCCTGGAGTACAAGGACGGGGACTACCCCCTACACTGCAGCTCCTGTTTCCTGGTGGCTAAACCTGGGTCTACAGCCAAACAGCTGGTAGTGGACTATGGAGAGCTGAACAAGAAGACGCTGAACCACTCAGGGTCCATTCCCAATATGGAGTCTAACCTGGAGAAGATAGCCTCCTGTCGCTACAAGACCAAGATGGACAAGCGAAGTGGATTCTGGCAAGTGGACCTGACGCCCAACGCGCAGGAACTACTGGCCTTCATCACCCCTCAGGGGAGGGTATTCAAGTGGAAGGTCATGCCATTCGGCGTGGCTAACGCACCCGCTCTGTTCCAAGAGCTGATGAACAAGATCTTGTCCATCCTACGAAGGAGACCTAAGGTGCAGGAGCTCATATCCCGTGGGGCCCAGATGGAGGCTCACATCGACGATGTATGCCTCGGGACCAATACCCAGGAGGATCACCTAATCCTCTTGGGTGAGTTCTTTGCGGTCTGCCAGGAGAACCACACACGACTCAAGCTGGAGAAGTGTGAGTTCATGCAGGAGACCATGCAGTACCTGGGGTTTGACGTTGGCTATGGGTGGTGGACCCCAGCGGCCTCTAAGGCCAAACCCCTGATGGATGCCAAGGTACGACACGAAGACCCCAAGAAAGGACTTCATGATGTACGCAGTTTCATTGGGGCGTGCAACTTCTATCGCCGCCACATCAAAAACTTCACCTACACCAGCGCTGTACTGACTGACTTGATCAAGAAGAGTACTACTTGGCGCTGGGGCCCACAAGAGCAACAAGCGTTTGACGAGCTCAAAGACAAGGTGGCCAACGCTAAGTGCTTGGGCGTGCCTAGGGCACAAGGGGAGATTATCCTGGTGACCGACACCAGCAATGTAGGCGGTGGTGGAACGTTGTTCCAATGGCAAGCACTAGAGAAGGAGGAGTTCGACTCGGCCATTTCCCAATGGGGGACGGAAGGTCTCAACCGAGATGGAACCCTCAAGCACAGCTACCCTGACGACAAGTGGGTCCTAGTACCTCTGGGCCACTGGAACTGGAAGTGGAACCAGGCCAGGGGGAACTACTCCACCTATGAGCAGGAACTGCTCGCGGGTATGCTGGTGCTATCCTCACAGGCACGACTGTTGGGGAGTAACCCTGTGCTCTGGCTATGCGACCAAGAACCGGTCCGCAGTTTCCAGAAGGGTCCCCCACCTGAGAAGGCCAAGCTACGTCGCTGGTGGACCTACCTCAGTCAACTACGGCTGACGGTACACCATATCCAGGGAGTGAGGAACGAGAGTGCTGACTACATCAGCCGTAACAACTTCGACGCCCTGATTGGTGCCCGGTCTGAAGCGCTGACTAAGGAGGCGCTCAGCCGTATGGACGTACACCTGGACCTGAACATGACCATGATACGCCCCCTGGATGGACTCCAACAATCGGAGTACCTACAGGAGTTTGGGGATATCTACCGGCGCCTGGAGAAACGCCTTGAACCCCTCCTGGTCAACCAAGACCAGTGGAAGCGGGACAAGAGCTACCTCTGGCACGAGGACCGCATCGTGGTGCCCAGTGACCGAGTCCCAGCGCTGCTGAAGTGGACCCATGAGTCCAGTGGTCATGTGGGGGCTGACCGTACCCTGAGGCTGTTCAAGCAGTGGTTCCACACTACGTGGACTGACGACCAGCTGCGGAAGACGCTCCTGCCTATCGTGGACAAGTGCCCGTGCAGGTCCTGTAAACCAGGGGATATCAGGGACAGAGGTCTCTACTCGACCCTGCCCATCCCACACTGTGCCAACAGTGTTCTATACGTGGACTACACGGAGATGCCGAAGTTCGGGGGCTATGACTTCGCCCTCGTGGTAACCTGTGGGTTGACCAGGTTCACCAGGGTGTTCCCATGTACCAAGCACATTACCGGAGAGGAGACTATCAAGATACTCCTGGAGGAGTGGTTTTGTGTCTATGGGGCGCCCAAGGAGATCAACTCCGATGAGGACGTACGAGTACGCTCAGATACTGGCTGGTACAAGAGGGTCCTGAGGTCCCTCAATGTCCAGGTGTCTACGGGGATTCCCTACTCTCACACGAGCAACCCCCTATGTGAGCGACAGATTCGTGTCCTGAAGGAGAACGCCAGGATATGGTGCAAAACTGAACGCACCAGAGACTGGGTGAGACTACTCCCCGTCATATCCTTGATGATGAACTCCCAAGAGAGTTCAGCTACTGGCTACTCGCCACATGAGCTATTCATGGGGCGCCCGGCATGGTTCCTACATGCCCCCTATCCAGAGGACACCCATTCTTCTGTGGGTGAATGGGTCCAAGAGCAACAAGCGAAGGTGGACAAGGCGGAGGCTATGCTCCAGAGAGTGAGGGAGCGTCAGTGGAACAAGAAGAACAAGCACCGAGTACCGGCCACCTACCAAGAGGGGGACTGGGTGCTGGTGCACCACAGTCGACTACCCGCCTGGCCTCGCTCTACCAGCGATGACCCATACTTCGGGCCGTACAAGATTCTATCTGTGGATGGTCACCGTATCACGGTGCGGTGTTCTCCCCGTCTAGGGGGGACCCTGGTGTGCGCCGCTCAACACCTGAAGCGCTACCATGATCCTGAAGACCTCTGTGGGGAGGAGTGGGAGCTGAACGACGAGGAAATTGCCGCTCTGGACCTACGAGGGGCTGCCAGCCCTATGGAAGTTGAAGGTGAACTCCCCGACATGAACGCCGAGGAGATGGCTAAGGAGGGCTTCTACCTGGTGAAGTCTGTCCTACGCCACCGCTATCGCCAGGGTTGGCGCTTCCTCACCCTCTGGGAAGGGTTTTGAGTCGAAGAGGCCACCTGGGAGCCCTTCTCTGCATTTGTTCTACCTGAGGGACGCCTAAACTCAGTTCTGGTTGACTACTTGTCCCAGAACAACCTTGGTGAGTTGTTGAGGCTCGCTGAGACGCTTGCCTCCAAGAATAAAGCTAGGGACTGAACCTTACCCTTACCTGCCAAAGCGTATGTGTGAGTGTGCTAGTCCTAAGGTCCTGAGAGCAAGCCGCAGAAGTGGTGTCCTAATTATACCCAAGTCTGCGCCCTTGCTGAACCTGGAGGGTTGACTTATTGATGCCACGGGGTACGCCCCGGGTCTCCCCTCCCCTATGCGCCCAATTTCTGTGCTGGCGCAAAACCTTGGGGGAATACCCAGAGTGTTAATCCAGGTATTGTTTTCCCTACCTATCTGTCTACTACAGGGAGGGGTGGCCAAAAGCTATGAAGGCATGCAAAACGCCTGTTTGCTATGTGGCCAAAACACTGACCTAACCACTGCCACAGCCCACCAACCCAGCTAAAATTGCAGGAAAAGGGTGGGACAGTGACACGCCCCCTACAGGTCCTACACACCGTACAGTGGCACCATCCTGGTGGGCGAGCACTGGGCAACTGGCTCTAGCCCCCACTCAGGACTACCACTCCTACACGCACACTCTACTTGGCGTTGCGAAGAGGAAGGTCTCAAGGGTCCTAGCGACCCACCTGTGAAATGACAAGAGAACACAGCGCTGCTAAGCAACTGTGGCCTCACAGGGGACGCCACAACGCGTTTCCCCTGCAAGGGCTTGGAGGGAAGGAGTGCTCTCGTGTGCAAGGCGCAGATGTCGATGGAGTCGGACTCCCTGCTCTGCCACAGCCGGAGCGGAGTTACTTGTTTGTGTGACCTGCGCCCCTGTTTAGCAGGGCATAAAAAAATGCTGCTGCACCACTCACCCTACCTGCCCACCTGTAAAACAAAGGCATATGAAAGGGCGTTTGCGGTGGAGGAACCAAGGCACACTCCAGGTATTATACCCTTCTCAGTGTGCCCTATAATACGCTGTCCGCAAACACGCTGCATGGAGCAGCTACCCTTATCAAGCAAGCAAGCATTAAGGGACTCCTCAGGTTCTCTTAAAGAACGTACCGAGGAGCCCCTGGGTAGCCTAAACAAGGTTTACCGTGCGCACTTCGCGTGGCCTACCCTTTAATGCGTGTGTGCATGCACAAGTATGCGACAAGAACTTGGGCAAACCTGCCCATCTGCGTGTAAATCTTGACTCCACCAGGGGGTGGCCCCGCCTGGGCGTACCTACCTTACCTACCGCTGGGAAGGGAAGCAAGGTGAGAGAACAAAAGGGGCGCACGCGAAGAACGTTGCTATGCACTTGTGTGTATGACTAATCACCCTGATCTGACCGCTAATCATCTGCAATCTTTCTAATCAATCCCTCTACCGCGTCCTATCGTAGTTATCGTTGTTAGCGCTGCTACACGACTCGTTCACGGAGACACGAGACGAGCAATGTGTATGCGGCATGCGAGACAAGCATACCTGTAGTTTATACCTGATTCATTGAAGTCTTTTCAATCGATTTTCGAATTCTTGAATTTTCGAATCTTCTATTAGTGTGGGTGGAATCTGTATGTTTGTTTATTAATGTGTGTCTCGTCATTTTCAAGACTACGTGATACATACGTTTATAATTCCATTATTTTTCCATTTTCCGGCGCTTCGCTAGGAGCCGCTCCTGCGCGCCGCCATTTTATGCGTATGAATTTCTGGAACTAAAAAAATCCAGAGATGACTATAATTTCTATAAAAATGTGCTGTTGATGCACAATTGGATTCTACTCAGGTGTGTCGTTTCAGAAAAATTCTACGCCGTCATTTGACGGATTTTGGTGTCGTCGCTTCGTTTTTGCGTGGATTCGTCCATAATTCTCCCATTCCTGCCTCTGCAGATACCCACGCGCAGCCTCGCTGAGTAGGCCGTGTTCGGGCCGAAACGCAGGTGCCTGGAGAGACTGAGCAGAACCAAGACCCCACCAAGGGGCAAAATTAATTTTCTCGAGACTCCCTTCGCCCTAAGACAGGTCACAGGTCGCCAGCAGGTTTACGAGAACCCATGCGAGTGTGTATAATGTGTCTTGCGTTTGGGTTGTGTCGACGCTGCGTCTTGGAGGGAGGGATGCATATGCACATGTTTGGCATGCTCCCAATCTAACCCTACCAATCACAGGAGCCCCGGCAGCGCCAAGAGCGCTGAGCCTTCTGTAGCAAACTGTACAATCAGAGCAGCAAAAGGACGCCAGCCATGGTGAGCGCCTATTTTTCAGTGTGAGGGAGACTGTAGGTATTTTAAAGTAGATGTGGAAACCAAGGAAAGGCCGAGAAAAATTCCCTTTTTCCTAAAATGCGACAGTGGTGGCCACCACAGCACAAGGGGGGAGTAAGAAAAAGTGCTTTTCCATTGCTTTGGGACATACTCTAGTTGTATTAGAGATGCACTGAGCATCCATGCATTTTTATCTTAGTATTGGTCCAGCCAAAAGTGGTGAGAACACATTTTGACCTATGGAACCAAACACCCAATCAGGATATGGAGTGGACCCCTTAATCCCCTTTCAATCAGAAGTAAAACATCGTTTCCTGAGTTGACTGAGCACTGACATACCTAAGGTAGAGCCTATGAATTTATCTATGTTTTTCCATGAATACTTATCTGCCCTAGTGGTATGCACCATAGGGGGTTAGGCACCTCTTTTTGAGAGGTCCTGGGTTCAATTCCTGGTCAGCCTAACTAAGTAGGAAGATCCCATGTGACATGGCAGTGACCTCATCGCCACATACCATGCCACCTCAGCACATATGGGACCCAAAACAAAGAGTGCACATCTCCTAAGATGGCACTATGGAGAGAGAGTCATCCTGAGGCAGTTTTCTAACTCTTTTCCCAAAACATTTCAGCTATCTCTGTGAATATGCATTCATTTGTATCCTGAGTTGCAGTTTCTGTGAATATCTAATCATCTTTCACTGTTTACACTGCAGCCCTTCATGCTTTGATCCTGAATTACCTTCTCCTTGCATACTATTGGCTTGGGCTATCCTGGATTGAGTTGGCTTTACTGTATTTCACCAAAGAAAAACGTTTCTTCATCCAAAACCAGCAGCAGGACACCCTACAGCAACAACAAGCAGCAGGAGAAGCAAAAACACAGTGCTGAAAACACTATAAACTTTTCTGTCCGGACCAATGGGGTTCTACCCCTCCTTACAGGGTTTACCATACCCCTAAGTGTGCTACCTATGTCTCTATGTGTCTCACTTCACTCCCCGGCCTGGCTCCCGGAGACCGGGCTTCGCTGACGTCAGACGGAAGGTCCTAATCAGGTACTATTACCACTCCAATGGCGCCCCGTTTCTGTGCTGGCGCCTATCCTTGGAGGAAGAGGGCAGAAGCCCTACCTACTAGAGGGGAGGGGTGGCCATGGTGTGCCAAGGGCATACAAAACGCCCATTTTTTCAAAGAACAAAAGTTAACGCACTCCCCTGCACACGAGGAAAAGCACGCGGGACAGGAGACACCACTACACTACACTCACTAAAGCCAGCACCAGCCTTCGAAGGCAGGGTGGGCACTCAGCACCTGCACTCAGCACCCGCCAGGCTTGCTGACCCTAACACCTACACACGCTACTGGGTGTCCATGACAAAGACGTTTTGGGCCCTATTGACCCTCCTGTGAAATAACAAGAGAACACAGCGCCGCTGGCGAACTGTGGCCTGCCAGGGATGCCCTCGCGCGGTTCCCTGTCAGGGCTTAGAGGGAAGGAGTGCCGCGCGCACAGCGTGTAGTAAGGGTTGTCCATGAAGAAGATGTTCTCTGGCCCAATTTAATTTTGTGATCTGCGCCCTTTTTAGCTTTTGCAGAAAAATCCAAAGTCGCCGAAGGCAACTGCTGCTGCACCAATCACCCTGACCTTGCCCACCTGCAAAGCAAAGGCAGATGAGACCAGGTTAGCGGCTGAGGAACCAAGCCAGCCTCCACGTATTATCGTATACACCTCTCAGGCTGACCTATAATGCGCTGTCCTCTAACCTGGCCGCAAGCAAGCAAGCTTAAGGACTCCGCCCATTCTCTTATAGAACGTGGGGCGGAGCCCTGAGTAGCCTAAGCAAGAGTTCTACCGTGTGCACTGCGCGTGGCCTATATCCCTTTAATGCATCGTGTGTCTGAAGAAAAGGGTGGCGATGTACTAAACCCTTCCTCCACCATTTTCCAGTAACAAGCTATCAGTGCGTAACTCAAACAGGGAGGTGAGCTCCTCCTGGGCTTACCTACCTCACTCACCACGCATCATGTGAATGCCGAAGGGAACACAAACGCAAAGCAACCCTAAGCGTTTAAACAGCCCTAAGGCAAATTATAAACAACCCTAATGGATTAATGCATTGTGTGTCATGCATCCACTTCTTACCTTGTTTCCTGCAGAAAAAGGAGAAGGAATGGCGCACTGCACAGCGCAAAACGAGCCTGAGCGTTTTAGGCAACCCTATTTTAACGCAACGGCAGCACGAGCACGAACAAGCACTTTCCCTTTTTACCTATGAGGAGAAGAGAAGAAGGGATTGGGGCACAGGGAAGGCGACACAACGTCCGAATGCCTGGATTAGGCATATACATCGCGAGCATACACTGACACTACGTGCGCGCTGCGCGCTCCATTCCACATAGGATCTTATGACGTCCAAAAATCGCAAAACCTGCAACATAAAAAAAAACACCCATTCAAGTAGTTAGCATGCTGTAAATTGTGTTTGGGCGATCTGTGTCCCCATACAACATGCTTTTTTGCATCCAGCAACCTCAAAATGGGGGTGGGGAGGTCTTCAACTGCTTGGCTAAGGCCAAAAAACACAATTTTTCACCAAAAAGCGGCCATTTTTTGCCGTTTGTTTCCATTAAAAATGGCAAATTTTGGTGCATACGCATGCTGTAAATCGCGTTTTTGTGATCTGTGTGCCCCTACAACCTGCTTGTTAGCAGCCAGCACCCTCAAAATAGGGGGAGGGGGTCTTCAACTGCTTATCTGAAGCTAAAAAAAATTAATATTTGGCCAAAAAACAACCATTTTTGGCCGTTTTTTCATGAAAAAAGGCAAATTTTGGTGCATACGCATGCTGTAAATTGTGTTTTCGTGATATATATGCCTCTACAACCTGCTCTCCCATATCCATCACCCTTCAAATGGAGAGGGGGGTCTTCAACTGCTTGTCTGAGGCCAAAAGAACTCAATTTTTGACTCGAAAACGGTCATTTTTGTTTTGCAATTTTTCATGAAAAATGGCAAATTTTGGTACATACGGATGCTGTACATTGTGTTTTCCTGCTCTTTGTCTGCCTACATCCTGCTTTTCTGCATCCAGCACCCTCAAAATCGGGGGGGAGGGGTCTTCAACTGCTTGTCTGGGGCCAGAAACCTTCAATTTTTGACCAAAAAACGGCCAATTTTGGCCGATTGTTCATGAAAAATTGGAAGTTTTGGTACATACAGATGCTGCAAATTGTGTTTCTGTCGTCTGTGTGCCCTTACAACCTGCGTTTTTGCATCCAGCACCCTCAAAGTGGGGGGGGGGTCTTCGAATGCTTGTCTGGCGCCGAAAAACTCAATCTTTCACTGTGCACTTCGCATGCCTTTCATTTCAGTTTTGACCTGTGCAAAGCAAAGGAAGTGAACACCCGAACCCCCAACGAACACAACGGTGACAACCCTAGCGCTTTAACGAAGCAACCACCACGAATGCAATACATGCGTGTGACATGACACTAACATACCTGAGAGGTGGGTTGTCAACCTGCTCTGTGGTGTGGGTTGCTGTTAAATGATTTTTCCTAAAGAGTATGAAGTTTTTGATGCAACTGTGCAAAAATTTCTTTTAAAAACTTTAAAAACTACGGCTCATACCTTTTTTTCTGGAGCCGTTTACGCTTGCGCCACTCTTTTTGGGAGTCCGCTTCTGTTGCGCTTGTCTGCGACTAGACCTTTTAGTCTAAAAATGACGATTTCTAACGTTGTTTCTTCAAATTTTAGCGAATTGACTTCTTCAATCGCTACCCCTTTCGCTCAACACACAGGATTCCTTCCTATTGGTCTCATTTACTATTTAATTCAGCTCCTGGACGTTTGTGCCCTCCATTGGGAGTATTGCTCCGACCTGGCCCTTGGTCCGGACGTTTACTAAAACGCTGTTTATACAGCGATTGCCGTCCGCATTAGAGCGTTCGACTGTACCCTAGTGGGCAAGCATGTGTGCTCTAGGGAGGGAGTCCTGGGTTCAAACCCCACTACCCCCAAATTAGTACCAAAAACGTTCGCCGCACGCTGGCGACTTTCGAGGAAAGCCCCATTGAAGCGACATCATTCACGTTACAATACACTGCTTTTCGAGGGTACCTACAGTGTGATAGGCTTCTATAAACTGATGGGAATGTATTTGGCGGGGTTAATGCATTTTCTGAGGTAATTTCCGGGAAATTTGAGCCTTTTTCCTTGGTCCTACCAGCCTGATCAACTAGTACTCCAGGGGGGAGTAGGAAACCGTCACTGCCATGTCTTTCTTGGAGGTCTTGGTCCAGGCCAAGCCCCCCTAAAACCCTTTTGTTGATGTTGAGACTTACTTCAGCATTTTTATCTCTCTTTTGAGGTTTAAAGTACACGTTCTCAAGTTAACTAGGGATATAACCCTAGCCCCCCATGAAGTTCACCCCTACCACTCAACGGAGCGGAGGTATCTTCCTTCATGGAGGTTAAACCGAAAAGAAGTAGGCATTTCATGCCTAAGGCCTTGGAGGTTAAGCCTAGTGGTCCCCCACCTCAACACCCCTATTCTCAACTGGTTCTACCACTTATTGTGGTTCTACGCTTTAGCTGTTTCTGAATTCAGTTGCTTGGCCAAGTCATATTCTGTGTCTGGCCTAACTCCTTTGCCCCACATTCCTAACCAACTCCATTTCATCCGAAAGAGTGCACATGAAGTGCTGGATGCCAACTTGGAGGCTAGCGCGATGCCAGTTCTCACATAAAATCATTTGTTTTATCCAATTGTGACCTGAATCTTTGTAGTCATGCCTGCTTTGTCTGTTTGCAGCCCTTCTGTGATACACTGGATTTCAAAACTATTCATTGATTCGATCCACATCCTGTTCTTGGTCTACTTGCTGCTTTGGTTCTGTTTTCCAACACCAAAACCTGCAGGCTTTCATCAAAACTATTAGGGCACTAATCAAGGACATCTTTCTCCTCGGCCGCGGCAGCGGCGAGCAGCTGCACTGGTTCTGCAGCCCGTGCATCGCGCAACTGCATGCCTGCCCACTTTGCTGACGGCAGCACCCCCTCTGCACAGCTCCGCCGCCACGCGAAACCCAAGCCGACGACCTCACGCTCCACACACTGCGCACCCTGAATGCCCAGAATGTCTGGCTGCCCGACAGAAGGGACAGCCCCGACGTTGAGTTGTTGGACGTCCTCGGCGAGGAGGACCCGGCTGCACCGCCACCTCGCGCCCCTGGCGCGCACCAACGTGGGCGCTGCCAGATGAGGAGGCAGACCCCACAATCTTGGTTCCGGACTACAAACATTACAGCGACGTGCCACGGGGCAGCCTTCCCCCCGTTGGCAATCTGCGGGACAGCTGGGGCCCCATCAACCCGATGAACCGCGACAACTGGCGCACCACCGTCCGCACCCTTACCACCCGCCTCCAACTCACCTTTGGCTGGCTTGTTGGGGACAGGGAGTGGGCCATGGGGATCGTCCCGGCGCACATGGCAACGAGTGGGGTGATTTCCTCCACCGCAGTGGGCACCTGGTCAAGGGGGCCCCCGAGAGGCTGATGGCGGCCTATCTCACGCAGAGGGGGATACCCCTCCACCGCAGCCTCGTGCCAGTGGCGCGGCGCGCCCAACAACCACTCGTCCCACCGTCGCGGCCAGGCACGTACGGCAATGTGGCAGTGACCAGGAGGATGGCCGGAGGTGCCCGACACCACAGCTCCTCCACCTCCACAGGCAGAACCGCGACCATTACCCTCCAGCCCCGATTGCGCGCCACAGCTGCAACAAGGGCCACAAATGTACACGCTCTGGCACCATCGGGGGCCGGCGCGCCACAAAGCCCAACGACCTCCACGTCCTCCAGCCCGTCCACCACCGCCCCCCACGGGACCGTCCACTGACCACACCGGCCGCAGACCACCGACGCCACACGGACTACGGGCGTTCAGACGCCATCGGGGACCGGCACGCCACAGAGCCCCCGGCAAGAACCTGCATCCAAACGAGCGGCGTAACGACACCAGCTGCAGCACCACGCAGCCACAGCGGTCCGGGAGCACCAGCCATATCACCTGCGGGTAGGGGAACCATACCAGCCACACGAATACGGCGACAGCAAGCGCCTGGCCCAAGCAACCCCTTGGCACCGTGCGCCCGCAAACAAGCCAAGGCCCGGGCCCCGCAGGCGACCCAGGTCCACAACACCGAACACCACCTGACGCGTCCACACGTGGCCACCAGTCAGCAGCCCCGACACAGGCCAACCCTGAGCCCCACCCGTACCACAGCCCGCCAGTCTGACCGACGAAGGGCCCCTCACACGCGTCGCCCGAGGGCCCTCCCTCACAGACATGTACTGCTACCCTGACTAACACCACCAGCGCCCAGCCTGAGTGACCCCTCGGCCGCATAAGCCCCCACGCCCGCATCCCTACCGGGAGCCCCAGTCCCCAAGGTCCAGCGACACCCAGCACGTCGGCCCTGGGGTACCATCCGCCGGGCCCGGCACACGCCGAGCCAGCACCCCCGCAACGCCACGATCCACCAGCTGGACCGGCAGTACGTCGCACGGAGACACCATCTGGCAGTCACCCGGCCTCCAGCCCGGACCCAGACCCGGACCCGACACACGCCACCGTCCCGGCTGACGCCCCACGGGTGAACGAGCCAGGCCGCGAGCTCCCAACGGGGGTCCCGAATCCCGAGGGCGAGAAGCCAGCAGCCAGGCCCGCCGCGGCGGAGGGAGATGGCGGCTTGCGAGCACTGACAGGCCACGTGGGAGGCCAGTTCAGGCGGGCACCCGTGCCAGATGGCCGAACCCGAGCGGCGACGCAACTGGCAGACGAAGCAGCCACGCCGCCTGCACCGCCCCCCCAGCCACAACGCGAAGAGCCCACGGTGGACGCCACGGAGGACGCCGTGGGACCCCCGCAGCGGAAAGAAGCGCCACTGCCAGCGGCGGACCTAGTCGCCCGGGGACCACCCCGAGCGGAGATACCTAGCGGGATGACGGGCCAGCCAAAAAACCCGCACGCCAGCATCCGGCCAATCGCCCGCCGGACATGGCGGCACGCGGAAGCGGCGAGGCAACGGACTCTGTCGGGCCCGGTACGGGACTTGGGGAACCAACGCCAGACGCCGAAAACGCCGCCAGCCTCCCCCCACCAACCACCCACGGGGCGCAAACCCCGGGTCACACGGGCACCGCCCCATCCACGGCCCCAGCACACCGCAGCGATACAGGCGCGCCGGGGGACACCGCATCTGGAGAGGCAGCGACACAGGGCCCACCTCGAGCCCACGCGGAGTCTGAAGCCCGGGCAACCACATCCGACATGCCCAAGCGCGCGGCCGACAGGGGAACGTCGCCTGGCGGACACCCCTGCAGGCGTGCCCCCGACACGGACACAACGCCGGCTGCCCCGCGCGGCCACCTGGAGCCACGAGACGACCATACAGGTGGCACACCCCTCACAATGTCCCGCTAGGCACACCTCCAGCGCGATTACGTCCCCCTGGGGGCAAAAATTGTACACGCCGCCGCCACTGATGACGGGCACGCAACCGCAAGCGGGGCAGCGGACCAGACCCCGGACGAACCGCCCCGGCACAGCGCCCAAGGGGCCAGAACGCGTGTGTAGACGGGCACCAACACCGCTAGCGAGCCTGCCGACCAGCCACCTGGGACCACCCCATCCTGGGGGCGGGGGCATCTAGACTACACGCGCTCGGAAGGCGACGCCCGCCGCCCCAGCACCCACGTGGAACAGGCGGCGGCCCGAACCCTGCACCTATGGATCGACAGGATCACCAGAGGGGAGCGGCTGGCCCTGGCGGTCAGCATCCGATGGCTGCTTACTTCGCAATCCGGCCACCTCGAGGTTGGAACCCGCACCATGGCGGACGTCGCCTTCGGCCATTGGGCGGAACCGCACGCACCCGGCACCACCATGGACCACCCCGACCAGTGGCACCACGTTGCCACGCGGCTCATGACGCATATGGAGACCTATAGCCCCGAGGAAATCAACGGGCTAAACTGGCTATGGCACCGACGCGCGGCCCTGCGCATCCGTACAGCCCTGCAACAACATCTGGGCCATCCCTTGGTCCCCGGGCTACCGGGGACACGCCTCAGGACACCGATGACGACGGTCCCAGAAACTCCTGGAGCCCCCCAGGAAAACAGCATGCCATAACTCCCCGGGACGCCACCAGAGGCCGCCACCCGGGCTGGGTTCCCCCTCCGGCACATACAGCAGCCCCCTCCGACCATTCTTCCCGCGGAGGGACCGAAGCATCCCTCACACCCCAGGGGTGTAGGGCAGCGCGCCAGAACGGCACCAGGAGACAAGGAACCCTGGCCGGTCTCAGCACCACAGCCGCACAGCGCCTCCCGCAGCGCGGCGCCGCCTCCCTCCCAGGGTCGGCGGCTGGCCCGCTACCGGGGGGATTACACGCCGCGGACACACGGCCAAGGGGACCCGCATCCGACCAGCGGCCCGAACAGGGGTCGGGGGGACGAACCCCTCAAAGCCCCCCCCCGCAAGCAGGGCGTGGCGGCACCGGCCCCGGACAGGGGCACTGGCCACCCGGCCAACTGGGCCCATACGCCAAGGACTCCCAAACCCGGCTGCGACGCAGCCAGACTGCCGGGGCGCGGAGGACGCACCACAAAAACGGGGACACAACGCAGACGAGAATGGGGTGGACGAAGAAATGACAGAGGCCTCCGGCCCTCAGAAGTCCAGTGGCTCACCGCCCACCGCCGCGTCCTGTTCGATGTCCCCGCAACAGGAGCCCTCCACGGGGAACGTACCTGAGGGACACCTTGGCACCACCCCAGGGCACCCCTCCCCGACTGGCACCACACCGGACCAGGACCGGGAGACCATGTCCCCCCCAGCTCCCAGACCACCAGAACGGAGGAACACGGACCTCCTTGACGAAACGGAAATGAGGGCGGTCTACGACATCCACGCCAACACACTCTCGTGCGGGCTTCAGGCAGCCCTCCGGGAACACCTCCAGGAAGTCAACCCAAACAGGCTCTTCACAGTGGTCCCCCTGCCGCACGCCGCATCCACAGACATCTCCGTGCGGCAACTCCAGGCGCTCGTCGCCCCCGGGATGCAGATCGCGGAGGACCTTGTCGACACGTGGATCTGATGGTTCAACACCAACGAGCCAGACCAGGGATGCGTATGGGTCCGGCACCTCAGCTGGGCACACACGCTCATAGCGCCACCAACAGACCCCAGGCCCACGCCCAGCAACCGACAGCCAATGCCCCCAACATCCCACTGTACAACGGCCTGGCAGAATGGGAAAGCAGGACGGCCCCCGACCAGGGGCGTAACCTCAGGGATCTGGTGCAGCGGTACCCACCAGAAGCGGAGACGGCACACGCAGGACCCCCGCCACGCGAAGATGACCCCCGCACCATCTCCATGATCGTTTTGGAAAGTGGCCACTACTACCAGGTGCGGATCACCCCGCACCCGCAGGAGTGCCACTCGAACCTGGAAGCCGTCCACTCCATGCTGCTGGCGTGAGCAGCCCTGCCGGACGGCCCCACCCCCCTGCCCGGGAATTAACCCCCAGACCCCCTGACGGCCGTTTTGTCGGGGGAAGCCGGCACCTGGCACCCGGGCCATGCCCTCTACTGCCTCTGGCGGTGGGTCAGCGCCGCTGCTCGCACACCAGGGAATGGACGGCGACGTGGAGGTTCCACCTGGACGACCGGCAGCAACTGGAGGCGATCCCCCGGCGCGAGCGGACGGCGGAGAACCCCTGCCGCGACAAAGCTGTGCCCCGTTACCGCGATCCACGAGATCCAGCCGCTGGCGATGAGCGGGCAACTGCAGCCGGCCATCCGTTCTGAGACGGAAGCCAAAGAAGCACACGCAGCCCTTGTGCACGAGATCCTCAGTGCTCTCCGCAGCGCCCTCGTGCGGCGTATGGGAAACCCCCCAGTGCCCTAAACCACCACGAGCCGAAGCCAGGAACACCCCCCCACAAACATGCGAGGCGGCACCAATGGGACCGCACCGCCCCGCCCAACACGGCACACGCATACCCTGCCCACCTTGGCTGGTCACCGGCAGTAGAAGCGCACCATACCGATCGGAGGGCCCTCCACGAACCAGATGGGGACTCCGGCCGATATGCGACAACACACCGCCGCGCACACGCGGCACGAGCCCCACAGCTGCCACCCGCTGATGGGCAGACAACGCGGCACCCCTCAGACCGCCTCAACTCACCGGAGACCCAGACGATGGGCGTCAAACCAGCGGCTAAGGGACCAGCCATAAGCTGCGACGACCCCAGGCAGGCCGACCTTACCCGGGAGAGCCCCCGCACAACCCGACGAAGCACGACCGCGCAACACACTCCGCCGACGCCTGTCGATCGGACGTGTCGGCGAGAGTGGCACCGGGCTACCCGACTTATGCAGCTGGCGCCCAAAAATGCGGGCCAGCCTTGGCAGCCCTACAACCCGTGCTATCGCGCACCAACACTAACCCGACGGCCCCACTGAACCACAACGAATTCCTCTCATGTATCCCGGGCGAGGGCCACGCTCCCCGCGCCCCTGCATTCCATCAGCGTCAATGAAAGGGACAGGGGCCCCAACACGGACCTGTCATTCCGCCTGACCTTCCTCTCCCAGAAGCCGGGCACGAGGTGGACCGGACCAAGGGGGCAGCCGAACACCCAGGACCCACGGGCCCGCCGATGAACACGGGAATGTTACGTTGAGCCCAGCCCGCCGCGTCATGCGGAATCCCCCGGTGTCGGAGCACATATATCGAGAATGTTACTTCCGAGGGCAGGGGATCAAGGGATGCGTGCGGCACCAGAGCCGACACGCATCTCCTCCGAGAAAGTTAAACACCAAGGCACCAGGTCACAGGGCGCCCACAGCGGCACCACTGGGGCGACTTCAGCACATGTAACCTGCGAGAATGTTGCGAGGGGCACGTTCCCGGCAGCCCGGAAAGCTATCAGCATCAAGGAGCGAGAGGGGGGCCTTGACATGGACCCATATTCCTTAATTTCCTCCTGAATCCCGTCCCGGGAGGAGAAGTGGGCCAAGGGCTCAACGCCCGGGACCCACGAGCCCGCCAGCTCCTGCCGAGAACACGGGAATGTTACGTCGAGCCCAGCCCGCCGCGCCGTACGGGACGTGACGACACCAGAGCATATCAGCCTTCAAATCCGCCGGCGCGCATGACCCCCGAGAAAATCATACACCAGGACATCAGGCCGCGGGTCCCCCAGGGCAGCGCACACGGGGTCCCGGCGTCAGGGCACACAACCCGCGTGCATGTTATATCCCAGGGCAGGGGGTTGAGGGACGTCGAAAACCAGGGCACCGGATCACAGAACACTTGTGGCAGCGACGACGACAGGGAGCCCAGAGAACCACCACCAAGCCAGGCCACCCTAGCCTCCGGCAACCGCACTGAGGCACCGACGCACACACCACCAGAGCCGCGAGGCACGGCACGACACGGCACACAGCGGGCCCGACACCCCGCGGACAGAGCCAAGGCGACTGGCCGGCCGGCACAAGCACCAACACCACACCACCGAGCATGCACAACACCTCGGGGCTCCCATGGGGAACACGGGGGTGCACCGAAGAGGACCGAAGGGGCCTTGCCACCGACTGGGGTGTACATACGATCGGCACAAGCGAAGCAGAAAGAACAGCTGCAGGGCACCGCGATGCACAAGATGATGGGTTGTGCGTGTAACGCTGCCTCCAGGGTGAGACAGGGCATGTGGCACCGAATTTCAAATCTTTTCTCAGCGTTCGTACCAATTATCAGTACCTTCTCCCCCCGAGGACGCGCCCCACCATGAGGGGGGACGCACTGCCAACGCGTGCCATGCCGGCCAAACACAACCGGAACAACTGGAACCAACCCTACACGGCCACAACGGCCGAACGCATCCGACAACAGGACGGGCCGGCCATTAGACAGCGAAGACGACGTCCAACCTAACAAGGTCCTGGCAACAACACAACAACCTCACACGCGGACACGCCGCGACCAGGCGAACCACGACAAAACACGCCCGACGGAAATCAAATGACGCAGGAGACAGCCTACAGCGACCAAACGCGGCCAGCCAGGCCCACATGGGCCACCGCACAACCCCAGACGAGCCGACCACGGACAGCCACGCTGACGGCGAACAAACGCAACACGCCGGGCACGCCACGGTCGCACCAGAACCGCCACATCGGACAGGCCAGCCGCAACAGACCTCTGAGCTAACCGAGAAGACAACCAAGACAACATCCGGCTACACTGGCGCGGGGTGCAGCGCAATCGACCCCACCACGCACAAGCTGACCATTAGGCAGCTGACACAACCGGGTACCAACCAAAGTGCTGCAGAAAAAACGACCCGACAATAAACAGATGGCACGCAAGCCGGGCAACACCAAACCAGCTGGGCGTGCAAGGGTCGAAACGGGAACGGTCTCCCATGGGTTAGCGACACCATGATGCGCCACGCCCGCCGACAACCATACCCACGAACACACCACAATGCCGAGATTCTACCATTAAACAACCGACCAACGAACCACAACGACCTACTTCGAAAACCTGGTCCCCCGGCTGAGCGCAAGCTTGACCGAGTCAGGAGGCGTGAGTGCGCGCCACGGCATGCGAGTCCCGTAGCACGTGCTTCTTCAAGTCGTCTCAAGCCTACTGAAAACCAACCCAGGTAGGGGTGCCCGCAGGACAGGGCCTTTGGCCTGGCTCCCAGCCCCTGGGCCCGAAAATCCGGAGGTTGATGAAGCTGAGCGATGGGACCCTTCCCCACGTATCATCTGCCCGAAGGAGGGGAATGTGAGACTTCGGTCGATCATGGGTTACCTCTCTGGGCAGAACACGCAGTAGGGTAAACCCACGCCCCCATAATTAGTACCCTAGGCCACTAATTTCGGCAGAATGCTCAATAAGGCCGGGGGGGTACTAAATATGGGGGGGTACTAATTTTGGGGGTGTGAACTAATTTCGGGTGTCTACCATGTTGTAAACCCTCTGTGCCTGCAATATTGTCTGTTGAGTCTTTCCGTTGGCTGCATGGAACATTCAGATTCTGAATCTGATTTTGAGCTGCAGGCGGTAGACCCAGGACTTGCTGATTTGTCTGATGAACGTTTCGAGACATCTTTGGACATTTGCAGCTCTGAGAAGCATGCTCCAGATTTCTTCATGTTCCGTTTGCTTGGGAGGCTCAAGGGGGGTACTAATTTTGGCAGACTGCTCAATAGGGCCAGGGGGGTACTAAATATGGGGGGGGTACTAAATATGGTGGGATACTAAATATCGGGGGGGGGTTTAATGCTCGCGGCGACCGCGCCCTCCCCCCATGTGGGGGAGCCGCTTTGTGGAGGCACGTGCAGTAGGGCCGTGCGTGGGTGAGCAAAAGCCCCTTGGTAAGACCCCCATGCGGGGCAACCCCAGTCCCGGGATGACTTACCCCTATCTACCTACCTGCAGTGTATGCGGACGTGCCAAGCCTCGACGGGGCTGTCAGCTGGACGCACATGAGAGCTCTCCGGTCCCTTATCACATTTTTCACTCCGTTTCAATTGATTTTATTAAATTGTCGTACAACCCTGTTAAACGCAATGGCAAAACGTATGATGTGGTATTACTCATCGACTCCGGACAGACGAAAACATTCCTTGCAGAACTCAGCATTGATAAAGTGGTCGTGGTCGGAGTGGATTGTTGACGGCAATCAAAGTTCCACAAACACCCTCTCTACCATAAGTTGGGCCACATCCGTGGACGTGAGCCCGGCTTCAGTACATGGAATGGCCACTATGTAGCCGGTCCAACGACAAACAATGCATACAAGATTCCTGTGTATAAACATAAGTCCAATGGACGTGCAGAACATGCCGTCCAACTGGTTGCGCAAAGTTTGCGCAAGCTGCTTGAGCAGAAAGGTAGTAAAGACTGGGTTGCGTTATTGCCGTTAGCCTTATGGGGTGTAAATGACCTCCAAGGGCCTGTCACAGGGTTTTCCCCTTATAGGTTGGTCTTCGGCCGAAACCCCACAGGAATTGGGGATTGCCCCCCTATCCTCCCCCATTAAGATGGCAAAGATGCCGCGGAATTTTTTTCCCAACTCGCGGCTGACAGAGAGATGGTCGGTGACAAGTTGGCCGCCATCCACATGAAACGACGGAAGATTTCTGTGGGCGACACCCACATCAGGTTTTTCCTCGGGAGAGAAGGTCTGGGCCGAGGTGAATAGGGAGGGAATGGACGGACAGTCCACAAAGCTTAGTTGCTTGTGGAAGGGTCCATTTGAGGTACTGCAAGGAGTGGGATCGCGCCGGTATAAGATCCACACCAAGAAGGGGGAGAACGTTTGTCACACCATGGATCTTAAACCGTGCTTGGAATCCTTGGAAGGCGGCAGCAATCCACTCCATTGGTAGACAGATAAAACGAGTGTAGTTGAAACTCCATCGTATGAGGTGGAGAAATATTTAAATCACGGGCCACGGACAGACTGGAAAACCAGGAAAACAAAGATGGAATATTTGGAAGGGTATGTCAAGTATATAGGATATGACGAACCGGAGTGGCAACCGGTGTCAGCTTTTATGCACGATGTGTCTGACCCGTGCACTGAATATAACAAGTCTGAAGCCATTGATATTGGCCTCAAATATATTAGGCCTGATATCGTTTCATAGACACACAACACAAGCGTATGATTTTATACCCCCCCATCCGTTTTTCTTGTATCTTTTCACATCTGTAGTATTGATACCCAACTGCTATGCCTGCGGTTCATAGCAAACTGTTGGGGCAGCACTACGACCACAAGCACTTGTGTTCGTAACCAACCAGGTGCACTAGGACAAGTTGATCCAAGATGGTTTTGAACGCTGGATCTTGGTGGCAAACCTATGGGAGTTCGCCAGGATAGTGCCTGGTCCCCGCGAGTCCAAGAGATCTCTTGGTGATCTTGTTCCGGACATGATGATGCTCGATCCATGGGACCTGCCGGATTTCGTGATTCTGATGCGAGGTCACATGCGTAGCCGAGCAAGCATCACGTATCGTGGTTGGGTTCGCATCGAGATGTTGGATGCCAGGATCAAGCAATCCACGCAAGTAGAGTTCGGAGGGATTCTTCATACTCGGAGAGAGTTTGTTTCTTGACAGAGGCATTCAAGAATTTAGATTGCCTTTTGCTAGGGTGCCCTGCATTCCCAACGAAGTGCACCACATGCGGCCGTACTTGACACCGGAATCCGAGCTCGCAGCGCAATGCTTGCGCGAGTCCGATACACGGACGGCGCATGGCCGTGCATGGCAGTTTGGACCCCAGTTGGACTATCAGACATTGACAGTCTCCTTGCTGGACGCAATCCCTGATCCCATGCAGGAGTGCATGGATTTGACGATTGGGTGCATGTATGGGGCCATGTATGTGGTGCAGGGCATCCATAACCTGTACTACAGCGTGGAAGACCCTCGTGACGTCCTGGTACCGCCCGAGCCAGAGGAAACTGACGGACCCACAGGCACAAACTGAGCGCAGACGCAAGCCCAAGCAGCCGGATTGGTAGGTCTCAAACCTCAAGTAAGTCTTTGTGAATAATTGTTGCTATAGTTGCTAGTTGTGTTGTGACAAGTATGGCATATCTCCACCCTCTTCAAGAAGTGGTGGTGAAATTCTACACACCATAAATAGTTTCAAATGCCTCTCTCTACCACAACCCAAGTGGTGGTGATTTCCCTTCTTCACACGTATCTCTCCACCCTAAGCCCAAGTGGTGGTGCCTTCCCTTCCTGACACGTTTTGTTCCACCCCCAACGTGAAGCGGTAGTGACTTCCCCTCCTAACACGTATCTCTTCACCCTCAATGTCAAGCGGTGGTACCTTCCCTTCTTCACAAGTATTTCTCCACCCTCCACGTCAAGCGGTGGCGACTTCCTTCCTCATACGTACTTCTCCACCCTTAACGCCAAGCGGTGGTGACTTCCTTTGTCTTTCTCCACCCTCTCATTGAGGCAGTGGTTATCTCCCTTGTTGTGCAAGTTCAACCCTCATGGAATGAAGAGGTTGTGCAATCCATTCCCTCACATTAGGTATGTTGACGGTCAACCCTAAGGCGTAAGTGGTTGTGCCATTCCTCCTCCCTAACTAGTTGTAGAAGGGCATAAAAACACGTATGCATGCCAAACTCAACCCTCCAACGCAAAGTGGTTGTGTTTTTTTTGCCTTCCTCGGCGCATGCATGCATCTGTAATTCAACCCTCCAAGGCGAAGTGGTTGTGTTATTCCCCCAGCTCCCGTGCATTGATGCGTAGGCGACTCAACCCTCCAAGGCAAAGCGGTTGGGTAATTCCTATACTGGTTACACGGTGATGTAAAACACTCAACCCTCCAGGAAGAAGTGGTTGCGTCTGGAATCAACGGCAACGAACCTTCAGGGGTTGTGACGTGTCATGGAGGACCGCAACCCCCCCCCCCTTCAAACTGGACAACAAGCGGTTATTTCGTCCTTTTTCACTGTAACATTCGCCCCACTGGTAAAGAAAGAGGTAAAACCAGCGCCACACGTGCACTGTGTGTGCAATGATCAATCTGAAAGATGGTATGCAATCTTTAAGCTACCCTTTTTCAATCCTCGGGACAAAATCGTTCGTGATTGTCCACCAGCCTTTCGCAGATTTAGTCGGAAGGGTTGAAAATGGCCGTTTGTACGCATATTTGTGGCCAAAAAATCACCCCCATGGTAAAGTGAAGCAGGTTTGGACATATCACAACATTTTTTGTTGTCAGCTTGACGGCCTGACCCCATTTAAAGGTGGCTGGACGCAATTGTAACGTCCGTTTGCGACACCTTTGCACGAGGGCGGCACTGTGGAGCGTGCGTACGCTAGGGTTGGGATTTTGGGTTTAGACCATTTTTGGGAAATTTTACCGATTTCTATTCCAACAACACGTCCGCACCCAAAAGGAAAGTAACACCCTACACCCCCCCATTTTGAGGCTGCTAGTGCAATGGTATATCGATGTTTCACTGATATGGTCATAAATCCTTGCTTTTTGATGATTCCCTCTGAAATTCATGTTTTTTTGGGATGGAGTGATTGAGCGGAGTGAATAATAGTGACACAGTGTGTCAAGTTTGCATGCTGTTCAAATAACCCCACCTATTTTGGGGTTTGCGGGGGCAACCGCTTTGTTGGTTCGCAATACACTCACAACCTACTTTCATTTTAGCGGCCCTCTACATTAGGGTTATCAGCTCGGGTTAGGGTTAAGGTTATAACCCTGATTGTCTGCTGCGCCAACATATTGTGGAGTTACAGGGAACCGTCAGCAGTCACAACCACTCTAAAGCAGTCCCGGACGCAACCATGACATTTATTTCTTTCTAGGTCGCGTTTAGGTCAAACGGGCTGCTGAAGAAAAAAAAGATCGTGTGAGGACTGCGAAAACAAAGAAAAAAAAGAAAAGCTTGATTCCCCGAGTTCAAAGTGTAAACGGACAGGTTAAGAAAAAAAATCCCCTACGCACCATATTTGTATGTTTTGTGCCTACTGTTTGTGTTTCGTCTCTTTGTCTTGCATAGTTATCGAGGTCCCCTTGCGTCAGATGAACCTGGTGGTGACCGCCAAGCCTAAACCCTCAAGCAAGCGGTCTTGTTATCATTTTGGTCCTAGACCCTGACAACAAGTGGTCTTGTTCTCCTCTCCTTCATGCGGTACCCTCCATCGTTCCCTTCACTTGCATGTCTTCCTTCTCGCAAGGGATTGTTGCCCGGACGGGGTCACTGACCCCCCAAGAGTCGGAAGTCGTGATGGGATGATTTGGGCGTTGCCCTCTCACCTGTGACGCTGTCCTTTTGTGCCAAGCATTTGTATGACATTGGTTATAAATAAGCACCAATGTGGGCTGCAACAACATTAACCGACCCCCGTAACTAAACACTAAACAACTTGAGGCTATCAATTGTTTTTTCAGCAATTGTCCCTCCGGGCCAATAGGTTGTAGGGGGAGTGCAATAGCCCCTAGCAAAATAGGGATGACACGCGTGAACATGGGACAGTGACCTCTGTGATCTTCCATCGCTTTGAATTTACGTGATTTCCAATCTGATTTTCTCAGAAGAAGCAAAATATAGAGCACCAACAAGAATGCCCAAATTGATATTGACAAAATGAATTTGGTGCATGAAATTCTGTTAACGCCAATCCCTAATCTAGTTTGTCGTGTTAACATGTTTGCACAACGGGTTGAACCGAGGAACCAATATGCTCCTTCCCTCCTTCTCTATTCCCCTTTCCCATGACAAAGGATAAGAGGTCAAATCGAAGGTTAGAAGGTGGAAATTGGGTACTCATGAGACAACTTGATATGGTTATATATGTTTGTGCAAACATTGTTGAAAGGATGTCTTTACTTTGTATTTTAGGGTACTTTCAGCTTTGAACGAGTTTACACTCGATCTGCGTTGCCTTCATCAAGTTCGTATATTCGTCTTCTCGGTGCTTGCTCGCGCATTTGAGGGAGGGCTTGTAGTAGGGTTGTATTCAGGCAGTGTATCAGAGGCGTGGTCTACTGAGGTATCAATTGGAGACCGTCGGTGTTCAAGAGGTCGAACATTGTGGCGCGAGATCGGTCTCCATACAGCCGAAGGTGGAGGGATGGGGCCAACTTCGTTTACAGCTGGTGCAGTTGACCCTGCTGATCTGCAAAACGGTGTTCCTTTGTTTTTGCCAAGACCACGTGCTTGTTTCCGGGTCCTGATTCGTGAGATAGAGTCACTGTTCACAGTAATTCTCTTCAGAGCAAGGGTACACAGTACACAAAAGATGTTCGGAGAGTCAAAGTGAGATGAATCGTCCTTCGGACGCTTCTTTCCCTTGCCTACCTCAACGGAGCTCTCTGCATCAGGGTCAGCCTTTTTTCTTCTTGAGCGTGAGAACAAGTTCGGTGTAGGACTGGTTGACCTTCTGGTGGCAGTTGCAGTCCTTGATTGCATCTGCTGCGGCTGCGTTTGCTTGCACGTTGAGAACTGGCTACTGTGCATGCTGTTGGTTCATGGCAGAGTTGACTACGGCCATTGCCTGTCAGCGGAGAGGGACGGCGCGCTGGTGAAAGAGTACAGGGAAGCGTAACTGCTTGTGTGTGCGTTGTGGGCGACGGTGTGACAGGCGAACGAGGGAAAAGTTCAATATGTGCCAGAACTTGCTGCAGTTCAACTTCTTGACAGCAGCGGTAGGTTAGCACTTCGTGCAGCGGCAAACAGTTGGACAGTTGCTTTAAAGTGGACTGCACCGACTTGGGGTATGCTTCCATAGTTCCGCGGCTGCACTGGAGCCCAGCGCGCCTGCCTCGGCAGGGGCCAGCGGCAGGCACCATGAGCCTGGTTTTGGGCAACCCTGCATGTGCTCCGCGCAGCCGCCCAGTAAATCGGGGGGCGAAAGCCCCCGGTAGGGGAAGGCACCAGGGCGACGGGAATGCTGACCAGAGCACCGAGAGCCACTCGACCGGACGAGGCGCGGCACCACGCAGGGGCCACGAGGTACGCCAGAGAGACACGCCACCGTCCACGACCAAGGCACACGGACAGGTGCTAAGCAACAACCCCCACCAGGTGCCGCAAATCCGGGAAGCGCGCACAACACGCAACGAACCAGGGCGGGGGAGAAGGTGCGAGGCAACACCCAACCCACAAACACAAACCCGAGCCAGGACTGGCGGGGTGCAGGCGAAGCGCACAAGGCAGGACCTCACACCCCAACACCCCAGCCAGGAATGGCGGGGTGCAGCCGTAACCCGAATACAAGCAAACACACCCAAACCGCACACTCGATTTAGGATTGGCGGGGTACAGGCGAAACCGCACACAAACACGCACACCCCTACACCCCCGCCAGGATTGGCGGGGTAACAGCCGAAGCCCGAACCCGGACACCCGCGCCACGCACCCCAGCCAGGACTGGCGGGGTACAGGCGTAGCGCGCACACCAACACACACACCGCAACACCCGGCCAGCAATGGCGGGGCGTAGCCGAAACCCAAACGCAAGCACACACGGCCAAACCACACACCCGAGCCAGGAATGGCGGGGTACAGGCAGAGCGCTCGCACAACCACACACGCCCCAACAGCCTGGCCAGTATTGGCAGGGTGCAGCAGGGGCGCGCACACAAACACACACACCCCAACACTCCCAGCCAGGAATGGCGGGGTGCAGCCAAAACCCGAACCCAAGCACACACACCCACACCGCACACCAGAGCCAGGAATGGTGGGGTACAGGCAGAGTGCGCACGCAAGCACACACGCCCCAACAACCCAGCAGGGATTTGCAGGGTGAAAGTCAAAACCCGAAAGGACACACACGCACCATGAACCCCAGCCAGGACTGGCGGGGTACCAGTGGCAGCGCGCACACAAACACACACTGCCCAACACCGAAGCCTGGAATTGCGGGGTGCAACCGAAACCCGAACCCAAGCACAGACACCCACACCAGACACCGCAGCTAGGATTGGCGGGGTACAGGCAGAGCGCACATACAAACACCCAGACCCCAACACCAAGCCAGGATTGGCGGGGTGAAGCCAAAACTGAAACCCACATACAAGCATTGGCAACACACGAAGAGGATTCACCAGAAAAAGCGCGCGCTCACCACAATGGTCACAGCAATTTACGACAATTACAACAATGTTTCGCAAAAGGCAGAAGATGGATTTTAATACAATTTATTTTCACTTAACGTGGACGCTATATTATTACGAATGTCGCTGAATCACTCTGCAACGCTGACGGCGATTTTGAATTCAATTCAACTCGTACCAGCGGATCATCACATCTCAATACTCCTTCACATAAATCGTCTGCTTTCTAAGAGCCTCGGTAAACAATCTCCATGTCCGTTTGGAGAGCGCTGCCGCTTGAAACACAACTGCTGGTTTTCTCACAACGATGATTTATCACTCTGCAGTCAAACACAAACAAACACGCCAAATCACGCTTCTACTCATTCCCCGTACGCCACAGGCAAAAATGGGCTTCCGGCCGAAGAAGAACTGGATGTACATTCATCTGGCAACTTTTCCAAAGGTACTGTCCCCTTCACCCTTGGCGTGCACACTGGGCCATCCACAACCACGTCAACCGCCGATAAACACTCCGAACACTCCTCCGCAGAGTCATCTGCAAGCTGGACTTCAGTACGGAGAGTCAAGCATTTCCGACAACCCAAAGTAGAATTACCAGATCAAATGAAGAGGTGCAAAGACTGTCAGTCTGCCTTTGAACTCGAACAAGCGGCAGCACAATGGTTTTTGGACGGCGGACTACATCTCCCACTGCGCTGCAAGCAATGCAGAGCAGCAAAAAAAGAGCACCACCAAAACCTGCAATCGGCGCAGCCTGCCAAAGTTATCCAATACCACCAAGTCCGTCAAGTAAGCGAAGCTAAAGCATGGCACCCTCAAGTTGAAGCAGCATCTCTGTTATTCCCGAGCAAGGACTCCAAAGATCCAGCGGATAATCCCACACACTGCCGAAGTAACTCAAGTCCAGAAGAAGTCACTTTCCAAAAAAATGACCATGATTCGCTTTCTGAGCACTCATTGCCTCTCCTCAACACGAGAGCTGTCGGCGAATCCAAGGAAAAGAGGAGCGAGACTCGCGTGCCCCCTGAACCCATTCAGGACGACATCGGTCCTACTCCAGCAGAGGAAAAAGCCAGACTTGATTTTCATGAATCATCGGACAACAGTATCGAGTTCCGTGCTGCCTCTGAGCCAAAAGGGCGTTTTTACGGACAGCTCGTCAACCGACAATGAGCCTGAATCCGTGCCATCCGCGGCATCAGCGCCACCAACGTATTGGACATCAAGAACAATGGCCATATATGACAGTCCCAACGAGCAATGCCAACTCTTTGAAAACGCATCGCTGCACTCTGCATCAGACTCCCTCCCTGCTCTGGAGTCGTCCAGCAACTCACGCGCAGACGAAGACGATCTTGCACTCCCTCACGATCAAACAAATTCTATCACCGCTCCTGAGTCTCCAAGCAACGTTGAAACAGATAAGACTGAATCCACCCTTCCTCTCAGTGATCAATTTCAAGTCGATGACAAACGTCTGAAGTCAAGACTTTGGCAACTACTTCACAACCGCCCTACATACTCTCGCTTGATGGCTAAAGCTTGGGTAAATGTGGTTCACGAGAACAACATCAACTGTCACACAAATGTGAAATACAAAGCCTGGATGGCCATCCAACTGGTTCGAGAATATGAACACTTACGCCGAGCAGAACCCCATTTGATTGGATAATTGTTCGCTGTCGGTCTTCACTAATTCTCACACAGATTGGCCAAGTGTTGCTACGCAAGGGACAGGGCGACTGCAGGTTTTCTTGTGTTTTCACATACTTGTTTTTGATTTTAGTCACCGATTTTTTCATCGCCTCTGACCACCAATAATCGCCAAAATCACACTCAATTGTTTCTTCCCTCTCACTGAAACAACTTCAATAAGCACCACTTATCTTTTCACTGAAACAACTTCAGTGATTTTATCCACACAAATTCAATTGCAGGTGCCCAAAACAGCATCACAGAAGCTTAGGCCTAAGCCTCTGGTTTTCTTTGAAAAGTGTCATTGACACCTTATGCCTGAAGTTCTTTCGTGTATTGCTGTAAATAGCGGCCGTCCTTCGAGGAACCTCGCAGTTGAGCAGATTTGTGTAGTCTTGGGCGGGGGACCGCCATGCCTCAAAAAAAGCACTGGCAACACATACCCCAGCCACAATTTGCGGGGTGAATCGCAAACCCCGGCCCCAACACACGCACCACAGACGCCGGCCAGGAATGGCGGGGTACTGGCGGAATTGGCACAAACACACACACCCCAACACGCCAAGCAAGGATTTCCGTGGTGAAGAAAAAACAGGGCACTTGTACCGGAAAGCGAACACATGTTCACGGTCGAGGGCTCGGTGCTGTCCCGTTCCCAGAGTGTGTGCCCTGGCAGTGTAGAAGTCCCAAAGGCTCGACTGCTCCCAGATGGAAGGATTTCAGAGATCTCTTCGACGGGTGGTCTGAAAGGACTGTGCGTTATGTCGACCAGTAGTCCAACGGTACTTCTGACTCGAACCAGAGCCGGCGGCATCGCTGACGTAAAACTGGCCAGTGCTCGAGTCCAATCGCCACCATGGGGTGTCAGCGATTGAGAACCTCCGAACAAAGATGACTGCGCTGACGTCGCCGTAATGGGGACCGAGGGCGTATGCATCAGTAATCTCGAAAGCTTCGGTGCGAGAAGCGGCTTGAAGTTGAGCGAGGTGTTGATGCACGTATCAAACCGCCTCTGCAGTCACAAGGCTAAACGCTGGGTCGACAATGACAGCGTCTGAGGCATAATCTCGGCAGTGTACATTCCGTCGATGGGCAGCTTGGAAGCCGGTCTTAATCGGTGAGAGGAAATTTAAACATCGGCACATCGAAGTTGTGTTGATAAACGTTCAAATCTGACGGCATGATTGGGAGGTCAAGAGGATCCGGGTGAAACGGGTCGCTCGCGGCCGAACCGCAGGATCCGAACTCCTCTCGTTCGTGGACATACTCATCTCCTCGATAAGGAACCTGCCGGTGCCAGTACTGCCCATGATTGTCATACCCACCTTCCCAGGGGGACATCAGCTACTTCAAAGTTACCAGATGTCGGATAAGATGTGCACAATCTTCGAAAGGAAAAAGGCGGATACAGCTTTCGTCCGTCGGCGGTAGGCGTGCAACGTTTTGGACATCCCTTTCTAAGTCGTGGTAGTGGACTCGTCCAGTGTTCATATCGTAGGTCCTGAACAGCATAACCAAAACAATTGGCGACCCAGGGGTGACCACCAACCCCACAGCGCACGGTCTTGCAAGCTGGCTTTGCGCGCTGTGGGGGCGGCACAGAGGCGCCCGGGGGGGGGAGGGGGGGGCGACTCCTGCCTCTGTCAGGGGTGTCCGGGGTCGGGCACTCTCCCTCCCCGAGCCGCCAGTCCTTGGAGCAGGCGGCCGGGGCCCGCTGTCTGTTTTCCTTGGGCGCGGGGGGTGCCGATGTGTGGACCCGTCACCAACCAAACAGTGCACGCCCTTGCGAGCTGGCTTTGAGCGCTTTTGGGGGCGGCACAGAGGCGCCCGGCCGGGAGGGTGTCTCATGCCTCCGTGAGGGGTGTTTGAGGTTGGGCACTTCCCCTCTTCCAACTGCCCATCCTTGGGGCAGGCAGCAGGGGCCCGCTGCCCGTTTTCTGTGGGCACGGGGAACCGGACGTGGGGACCAGTCACCAACCCCACAGCGCACGCTCTTGCGTCACAAAATCTGAGTGTCTTTTCTTCTTCTTCGACTTTTCACGGTCTGTAATGCAGGGACCTGGGCACGTCCAGAAAAACTGCAGCCGCTGATCGCAATCCTACAGTCACGTGACCAAATCCTCCAGACGCCAGTGCAGAGTACCGCAAACGCCAGATGGTCCAGCTTCAAGATGCTGCCGCTGTACAACCTTCTGTAGGCTGCCAAATATTACAGCAAGCAATACAGCAGCTCCAACTGTGTCTTCGGCAACAACAAACCACAGCCAAGCTTCTGGAGAAACTATCGTGTTTTCCTACACTGCCTGCACAACAACTACAACAGCAGTCAGTACCTACGCCTTATCATGCTACCAATTCTGCTACCTTTCCAGTGTGCAATGACCAGCACACAAGGTGCCTGAATGACTACGGCAAGACTTCCAAGGAGAACAGTACAGTCAAACTCTGCCCGCCGCCGCTGCCGAAGGGAACCAGCTTACCGAGAGCAGACCAGCTCCGCGAGTAAAAGTCTGCGACGTTCCTCCTGCCAAAACATCCGAGGTTATTCATGCCGCGGCGCCAACAACCAGGTACAAAAACAACAACGCCTCTGAAGGCTTCACAAAAGTACCTTCCAGTAGAACACAGCGCGCCCATGTTATGGAATCTACCTTCGCCTCACCCAATCTTTTCTCTGTCTTAGGGCACAAGCAGCAAAGCCCACAGCGTCATGTTCACGAGTGAACAAAGAGGTGAAAGAGAGGACAGATAATGAGCAAACCATAAAGTTGCAAGTTCAAGCATCAAGGCGAACCAAACACGAACGAAGTCTGGGCAGCAGAAAAGGAGCACCAAACTGTAGAACAAGCCCGCCGCAAGGCCCCGAAGTTGGACAGTACCAAACAGCAAGTCCTCCGATGAATGTCTGGAAAGTACAGCAACCGGCACCAAGTACTGTCCTGTCTTTGCACACTCAAAGAGCACAGGACCCAGTGCCGCCAACCAAGCGTGGAGAATCTCCGTTTCACGACACCAGGAGCTTTTGTTCACGCGCGTTGCTAACAAGCGTGCAGTCGTCAGATTCAGACAGCGCTCCGTACGGCAAACACTGGGAAGCTGAGAGCACGCCGCCATCGTTGACACGCCACGAAAAAAAGCTCAGATCCTTCGACCAGACTACGGTGTGCTCATGGTACATACAAGACCTACAGATAGACTAGGAGTGGCATAACTCATATATTCTGAGTACAGAACTCAAAGCGCAGCACCTCGTCCCACCTGCTGGCAGACTAACTCAAAAGGAAGTAAGGACTATACCCTATGTTGTTAGTGAATGCCAATTTTCGATTCAAAACCAGCTTATGATCCGTTGCAGCGGCGCCCATAACGCCTTCCAAAGGCTGCACCAATAGCTGATTTCTGTGCCTTCTATCATGTAAATGTAAGCAGATCCAGACTCTTATTTACAGGTCCAAATTCTCGCTGAGCTACCAACTTCAAGTTTTGGCAAAAAAGTGTTATAATATGTCTTCCTTGGGTATGCGAACACCTACCCTTGCCTCAGCTTTTCTCTTCTCAGCTATAATATGCTGAACGTTGATCAACCACTTTCAGAACTCTACCTCCCACTGAAGCAAACACACTCTGCTCTCACAAAACACATTCAGAACAAGACACTCCATCAGGGCAACACAACCCAAAGCTCTAAGTCAACACCCCCTACACACACTCGTAAACTAATGCTACCCACCATCACAGCTCACAACACAGACACTCACTTAATTGTCTGTGCATGCTCAAAAATATTTCAAACCAGTTTCTATGCTGCGTCTTCGTTTTCAATTAACATTCCAACAAGTACACTTTCCGCTGCTTGGTCACTCAACACGAGTTGGTTATATATACTTTCTAAATCATATATATCAGTTTGCCTTGGGCGTTCTGCGCTGTTTGGAGGCCACTTGTTGTTTTTCCCCTATCGGTAAACTGCAGGATGTTTTCAAAAGCAGGGTGTGGTCGGCTGCAGACATAAAAAAGCATGACAAGAAATTTCTTTTATTTTTCTAGCCATCCAATCATCGATCCAATGCTACAGTTTTCAACTACTAACAATTCCTGTTTTGTCAGGAAGTCCTGGGCCACCCTTGTGTTCCAGTGGCCTAAAGAAAGCCTGTCAGCCCCACATTTTGCCCTCCATCACCTATCCTTTCTGCATTTTACACACACCAACACCCACGGAAAGGTCACCAAAGCCCATCAGCTACTTCAGGTTCCTCACGGTGACTGGTTGGCACCTTTGATGCCTCGAAATGCCCCTCCAGGTTGAAAAGCTGTGTGATACTGTATCCATAGTGTTCCAGACTACAGATCTCGCGCTGATAAATTTGTGACCTCTTAAAAGCGCACGCTCTTGAGAGCTGGCTTTGCGCCCTGTGGGGGGTGGCACAGATGCGCCGGGGGGGGGGGGGGGGGGGCTCGTGCCTCGGTGAGGGGTGTCCGGGGTCGGGCACTCTCCATCCGCCAGCTGCTAGTCTTTAGGGCAGGCGGCCGCCCGCTGCCCGTTTTCCCTGGGCGCGGGGGCTGCGGGCATGCAGACCAGTCACCAACCCCACAGCGCACACTCTTGCAAGCTGACTTTGCCTCCTGTAGGGGCGGCACAGAGGCGCCCTGGGGGAGGGGGCGGGCGCCTTGTGCCTCCCTGAGGGGTGTCCGGGGTCGAGCACTCTCCCTGTCCCAAGCGCTGTCCTTGGGGCAGGCGGGCGGCGGCCCCTGCCCGTTTTCTGTGGGTGCGGGGGGTACGGGCCTGGGGACACATCACTAGCTCCTCAGCGCACGCTGTAGCAAGCTGGCTTTGGGCGCTGTGGGGGCAGCACAGAGGTGCCCGGGGGGGGGGGGGGGCGGGCGCCTTGTGCCTCCCTGAGGGGTGTCCGGGGTCGAGCAATCCCCCTCTCCCAAGCGCTGTCCTTGGGGCAGGCGGGCGGCGGCCGCTGCCCGTTTTCTGTGGGTGCGGGGGGTACGGGCCTGGGGACACATCACTAGCTCCTCAGCGCACGCTATAGCAAGCTGGCTTTGGGCGCTGTGGGGGCGGCACAGAGGTGCCCAGGGGGTGGGGAGGGGCGCCTCTTGCCTCGGTGAGGGGTGTCCGGGTTTGGGCACTCTCCCTCCCCCAACCGCCTGTCCTTGGGGCAGGCGGCCGGGGCCCGCTACCTGTTGGCCGTGGGCGCGGGGGATCTGCGCTCGGGGACCCGTCACCATCCCAACAGCGCACGCTCTTGTGAACATGACAGAACATCGCGCCCGAGCGCTCGAACAAACATGAGCACTCCAACAAAAGCGCTCACGCGCTCGAAAGTTCAAGAGCGCTTTAGATCACAAAAACCAAGCACAACATGAACAAACTCGCTTATTGGGCCAAAACGTCAACCAAATTTATCAGAATTGAACCAAAAAAGCCTACAAAACAACACCGAACACATCAACATAACAAAACTTGTAGCCCAAACAAATTTCGGCTTTCAAATCCCAAGCTATAACCATGACCAACCAAAACAAGAACCTAAACAACCAAAAACAAATACATTCAACACACACATGAGTGTCCAAGCAACACTCACCACTACTCAATTGCACACAAACACCATCAACACACATTGACACAAGACAACTTGATTCCAGATTGATAAATTGATCAACAATTGGAAGTGACTGAGGGAAGGATGGGTTGATTTGATATTTGAGTGATGTAATAGAATGGAATGGAATGGAATGAAATGGATGCAATCACACAAGTCAATTCATTGGTTAGATGGGGAGGTATTTACCAATACCATACCAATACCAAAAATTACCAAGACAGCAATCGAATGTAAAATCAACCACAAATGACATGCAAAAATTTAGAACAAACTTGTTTGAAAGAAAAATGAGTTAAAAATGGTTAGAACAACTATGACAATGGAAGATTGGTTAAGCACAAACAAAACGTGTCACAATGAGAGTCCTCGAAGGCGATAAAAAACTTGAAACGGAACTAGTCTACGCCAGACTCAACCCAAAAATTGATGGAAGTAAGAAAATTTAAACTAAAAATCAGAAATGCTCCCATGAGTGAGGATTCAACCTACAAGGCTACTATGTAAATACTGTGCAAGGTCAAGTGGGCACTTATTGAAACCTTCAGCCAAGGGGGGTGGGCAACAAAGTAGCCTAAACGACTACCATGTAATAGACTTGCCATTGGGGAGGGCTCTAGCTCCAAGGCGTTAGTCTATCCTTGTTATGACCCAAGGTTACTCTCCCTACGGGCGAACCTTAGGCTTTTGGGGTACGTCTAATGACCCAATCCTACGAAAAACCAAGAGGCATTTTTCCAAAGGCCAATGCAAAGAGAAGCTACAATGACATCTAGCCCTACACCTCAAATGCTAGCCAAATCTCATACATGTACACACTCGGACGCGTGCAAGTGTACGAAGTTCAAAACATGTTCTTGTCCATCTTCAGGATCGTGAATGAGGCAATGCATTCCGCAGTACAGCATAAGTGCATCTTTATTCTCTGTGCCGGACATGGTTGAATCTCTGCATGTATGTAGAGGAATCACCCGGCCTCGAGAGCTACATACCCAAACAGAAGGGCTGACCACATTTCCATGCTAAGAGACAAGCAATGTGAAAACAACATGATTCATGCATTTGGCCTATACTAATACTTATATCGAGTTCGGAACAGCTTGAATGCATAATACACAAGCAATCAACACTAGCCAACTGCAAAACAAACAAAAACAGAAAACGTGCACCTCCGAGCGCCGCCTTTGTGCCATGGGGTAGCCAATGGCATGTCAGTTGGACTTAGGAGTAGTGCAGATGCATGTGGACTCATTGTAGAATTTGGTAGGATGTTAAGTTTTAGAGTTTGAGTGTCTAGATTTGGAGTTGCGTTTTGCGTGCCGCACCTGTGTATGCTCGTGCGTGCTATCGCGATGTAATGCACTTTTGCTACGCTGCCTGTTATGTGCAACCCAGAACAGTGATTGTGTGACGTGTCATAGGAATTTAGTATCGATTTGTGGGGTTTGACCCTGTTGAGATAGTATTACACACGGCCCTTAGGCGTCACAAAGGCGAGCAGTCCTTGGGCTGCTCGGGTGAGGTCTACCTGCCAGAATCAACTGCGCTTGTCCATTTTAGTCTTGTATCGATACATGGCGCTACGCTCGAGGGTGTTCCCCATGTTGGGGATACTCCCTGAATGGTTCTCGGTCTTTTTTTTGACCTGCCCATAGTCTAGAACTACAATGGCGGGGATTATCCGCGTGTTTACATTCTTTGTCGAGGCCAGCATCTCCTGGATCTGGCGCTCAAACTCGTCGATCTGGTCTCATGGGGCAGGGTAGGGGCAACACCTCACCAGTGACCCTTCAAACTCGGGTTTTTAGTCTGAAGTCCATGTGGACCGATTTCTTACAAGACAGGGATGGGAACAATGCTCCAAAGCCCCTCTTGAAAAGTTTTGATGACCTTAGTCAGATGAGGGTTGAGATGCTGGCTCTCAAGGTTTTCAGAGAAGTCTTCGTCCCCATGGACGTTGCTCTTCTTTTTTTCTTGCTTGTTCGTCCGCCGCACTGTTTCAGGGGTCAGTTCATCCTCATCCCATCCCTGGGTACCCTGTTGGGTATAGTTGAGTGATTACACCAGTGGTGTCGCAGGATTGGGGAGAGTCGTCCCTTCATCATCCCCCTCGGACCAAGCGGAGGTTTTCCTTGTCTTTTTGGGGAGGTCCAGGCGGATCCGTGGCTCAAAACCCTCAACTTTTGCCCAAAATATGTGTTGCAGGTTCCTGACGTCGTGTTCAGAGACGGGCACATTAGTGGGTGAGGGTTTGGCGCCACAAACGTTACCTGTAGGGCCATCGTATGTCCACATAAAGAGTACAGTCTGGTCATGAGACCCAATACTGGCGGACTCCACCTTTTCCATAAGCAACTGTGCTAGGAAGACACTAGGTATGTGTCAGTGTCAGCACCTCCAGGTTAACCGGTGGCAACGGAGGGCGTGCACACGTGCGGCGCGGGGATTGCCAATGTAAGAACAGAATTATATCTTAGAAGCGTGAACAACATACGGAATCAAACAAAAGCACAGTTGTCCTATAAACAGTCAGCAATTCCGGTTTTTTCCAACATATCAAGCATTACACAATGCCAGAAATTGCCGAACACGAAATGTTGCAGATAGGCCACCTACTGAAACTACACTTCTGCCCGCCCGCTGGCCCACAGCGTTTCCCTTTTGCATGCCACAATGGTGAAACGTGCCTGTACCACCGGCATCAGCGATGTTGGTTCCAACACCAGACATAGCCTTCGTCAAGGTGCAGTACTGAGGTGATCACCGACAAAACTCCCGAAGCGGTACCAGAATTTGACTCTGTTGAACGACACAAGGTACCCCTGGGCCCTTGAACATATACAAAGCGACCTGCACACAAGGCTGTTCCTGCTCTTTGCTGACCATTCAAAGTCATGCCGCCGCTCCGTGTCCAAGAGCAAGGAGAACAACGTCAACACAGGTAAGCGCCTGTATCTTGGCAGCTGAATCCAACAACCCCGCTAAGCACAAAACCACTGCTGTCCTTCACGAGTTCCACATAACTTACCTGGAAGCATATTTCAGCGATCTGCAATACGACCTGCCCGCATCAACATTGTCCCATTGGTCTCAAACAGCCTCTAATGACTCAGCTTTCCTTGCTGACCTACCGTGTTCTAACCATTGGGACACGCTGAAAGTAGAACAGGCACATTGTCAAAGACCGCCAGATCAAGCCAGTGACTCTGATCTTTCCCAGCAGTCTATCTGTGCCGAACAATAGGTAACGAAAACCAAGAAGCGCAATTAAAATGTATCGCCCCCACAAAAATCAGACGACGAGCAAATGCTCCACTTCCAATGTATCCGCTGTCAAAGACCATGGCAAATCACAGCAGACCAAGCCACGTGGTTCACAAATCATTCAATGCAAGTACCCAAGAGATGTAAACAATGCCGGAATTCTTTGCGTGAAGGAGGGAAAAAGAACACTCCAAAAGTAGCTACCGAGACAAGGATGACTCAGCATGCACGTCTGCCTGCGAAAGCCTGGAACCAGATATCACCGAATCTCGCCCCACCAAGCAACTGAACAATCCATCAAGCGGCTTCGGAAAATATTGCCGGAGAAACCCAAGTCTCGAGCAGTTGCAGTGACCAGAGCGCTGAGTACAACCAACTGCTGCGAGGAGGGTTCTGGTTGAGCAGCAACTCCAGGTCCAAATACTCATTCATGTCGTCCACCACATCTCTGAAGAGGTTCGAGGGCTACTGGCACCAATCAGAAATCAATGCGGCCACGTACGATACAGCCCAGCAACAAGAACACCTTTTAGATCCGCCTGAATACCCCGAAGCGCCATCGCTAACTATAACCAAGGCTGAGAACATTTCTAAGCCACTCAATGCACTGTTTCTCGATTTTCCTTATAATATTTTTTACCTTTACCCAACACACATCTCATGGCATGTCAAAGCTCGCCCTGACACAAACCAAGCAATGTGCGATATTGATTTGAAGCATCAAGCCATTCAGCTCTGTGAAACCAATCCATCGGAGTTCCCTGGATTTCCAGGATGTGATCCGCCTGACATTGAATCACCAATGCACGACTCAGGTTAGTTCTCACCTTCCAAGGTAACAGGCCACTCTGACAGGTGGGCACATCTGTTAAGTGATTCCGAGTCAGAGGAGGACTCAGAAAGTCAATTGCCCTCTCTGCAGTCCAGCAGCAGCTCTGAGGAAGCATCAGTCACTGACGCCAGTCCTTCCCGTGTGGCAACACGTAAGTCAGAACCTTGGTATTACTGCCTGCCCGCGTGCGTGAGTTGCGTTGTGTTTCATCTTCTACTGACAAACATTTTCATTTTTGGTTCTCAGAAAGTTTTCAAAGGAACGGAAAAACAGCAGGAATTTTTGGCAGAGGAAAAGAGGACAAAAGGAAAAACAAACACCAGCAGCGCAGACAACCGCACAGCACAGCCAGCCAGCACAACACCACAAGGCAGCACAGCACCGCAGGACACAGCACAGGGCGCAGGACACCACAGGACAGCGCACGGCACAGCAAGATACCACGACACACCAGAGGAGCACCACCACAGCGCAGAACGCCCAGAGAGACACCACAACACACAGTGACACACCACAGCACGAGGCATCAACAACAGCGCAGACCAAACCGGCGCCGAACAAGACGACGCGCAGCGCAACACAGCACCGCGCACACAGGTAAAACACACAAACCAACACCACCAGCAAAGGAAAACGGACCGCAGGGCGCCACAGCGCAGCACCACACGGCAAGAAAGTACCACAGAACACAGGACACAGCACAGGGAAGCGGGACACCACAACAAACCACAGCACACAGCAGGGCAGCAAGCCACGCGGCCAGACAGGAGCTGCGGCGCCAACAAACGCCAGCGGAAAACAACGGCAAGCATCCAGACCCAGCAGCGAACAGCCAGCAGCCACAGGCAACACCACGCAGCACCAGCCAGCGCGAACGAAACACCACGGCGCCACAGCAGCACACCGCACGAGAGGTGGCACACCAGAGCAACGCAGCACCGCACCTTAGGACAGACCTCAACCACGTGCCACGACAGGGGACCAGGAGACGGCCTGAGGGGGCAGCAGTGCGGCGCAAGAACCAAGCCCAACACAGGCGCCCCACACAGCACCAGGCAAAACAAAAAACACACCACAACACCGCAACGCGACAGGCAACAACACACACAGAACGGGCACAACCAGGGAGCACCAAACGACACAGCACAAGCACAAAGCGGCCCCCACCGGGGCACAACGCCCGCAGCAACACACACCAGCACACCCCACAGCCGAGGACAAACAAACCAGCCCGAGAACCGCACAACCGGCACACCAGGGCAAGGAAAAAAAAAGGGCAGAAGCGGAAAAAGGAAAGAAAAAAAAACTGGAAAAAAACAAGGAACAAGAGGACGGCAAGGGAAAAAACAAGGGAGGGAAGTGGGAAGAAAAGGAAGGAAAAAAAAATAGGAGGGCCACGCGGAAGGACCACAGAGCGCCAAGGCTCACGGCACCCCGGGCCGGGAATTACCGAACGCAAGAGACAAGGGGGCGGAAGAAAAGAGGGGGGGGGGGGGCGTGGACCACAAGACGCTGGCGCCAAAGGCACCCCGGGCCGGAAAACGCGGAACGCGGGAGACAGCGGAGGCGCAACCAGAGAGGGGAAAAAAAAAGAAGAAGAAAAAGCCCAACAACAACCACAGACAGGGCAACCCAAGCCCGGAGGGGGCCAAACAAACAAAGAGCCCACCAAGACGGGCCACAAGAAAGGTGAGGGGCACCAAAACGCGCCCGGGAGGCCGGCCCGCCCGACCCGGCCAAGAAGAGCACGCACACACACACACACGGGACCCGAGCGTGGTGTCCGCCGACCCGAAAGGGGAGGTGTCGGCTTCCACACGAAACAGCCCCGGTGCACCAGCCGAGTCCCCCGTCGAAAGACGGATTGTACCGGAAACCAGATGCGTCACTGACCGGGTCAACACACGCCAAACCACCGCAGCGCACGCAGCCCGAGACCAAAGCCGCAGGGACACGCCAGGGACAACCCCACCGCGGGGCCCCGAACGGGTACAACGCGGAGCGCGCCCAGCGTTTTTGCCTCGGCAGGGGCCAGCGGCAGGCACAATGAGCCCGGTTCTCGGCCGGCCTCCACGTGCCCCGCGCAGCCACCCGGTAAAGCCGGGGGCGACAGCCCCTGGGGTGGGGGAAGTCACCACAGCGACGGGAAAGCCGACTGGAGCACCGAGAGCGAACAGACCGGACGAGGCGTGGCATACCAACACGGGGCAACGAGGCACATCAGAGATGCACGCCGCCGGCCAAAACCACGGCACGAGGACAGGTGCCAAACCATGACGGCCACCGGGTGCCGCAATCCCGGGAAGCGCGCACAACACACGACGAACCGCGGCACGGGAGAAGGTGCCAAGGACAGCCAGGCCCCCAGGCCTGCACACCGCAATCACAGCCAGTGGGTAGCGGGCCCAAGCCGCACGCCCCAAAGAACAAGCAGTCGAGGGTGGGAGAGCGCCCGACCCCGGACGCCCCACACACAGGCAAGAGGCGCCCCCCCCGGGCGCCCTCGTGCTGCCCCCACAGCGTGCAAAGCCAGCTCGCAAGAGCGTGCGCGTTCGGGTTGGTGACAGCTTACCACGCCAACACCCCCCGCACCGGCAGCCAGTGGCAGCGTGCCCCGGCCACACGCCCCAAAGGACAAGCAGTCAGGGGTGGATGAGCGCCCAACCCCGGACGCCCCATACACAGGCAAGAGGCGCCCCCCCCGGGCGCTCTCGTGCCGTCCGCACTGCGTGCAAAGCCAGCTCGCAAGAGCGCGCGCGGTGGGGTTGGTGACGTGTCCCCACACCCACCGCCTTCGCACCCACAGCCAGTGGCAGCGGGCCCCGGCAGCACGCCCCAACGGACGAGCGGTCGGGGGTGGGAGAGCGCCCGACCCCGGACGCCCGACACACAGGCAAAGGGCGCCCCCCGGGCGCCCTCGTGCCGTCCGCACTGCGCGCAAAGCCAGCTCGCAAGAGCGCGCGCGTTGGGGTTGGTGACGGGTCCCCACACCCACACCCTTCGCACCCACAGCCAGTGGCAGCAGGCCCCGACCGCACGCCCCAACAGACGAGCGGTCGGGGGTGGGAGAGCGCCCGACCCCGGACGCCCGACACACAGGCAGTAGGCGCCCCCCGGGCGCCCTCGTGCCGTCTGCCCAGCGCGCAAAGCCAGCTCGCAAGAGCGCGCACGATGGGGTTGGTGACGGGTCCCCATGCCCGTACCCCCCGCACCCACAGCCAGTGGGTAGTGGGCCCCGGCCGCACGCCCCAAAGGACGAGCGATCGGGGGTTGGAGAGCGCCCGACCCCGGACGCCCCACACCCAGGCAAGAGGCGCCCCCCCCGGGCGCGCTCGTGCTGCCCCCACAGCGCGCCAAGCCAGCTTGCAAGAGCGCGCGCTGTGGGGTGGGTTACAGGTCCCCACGCCAGCGACTCCCGCACCCACAGCCAGTGGGTAGTGGGCCCCGGCCGCACGCACCAAAAGACCAGCGGTCGGGGGTTGGAGAGCGCCCGACCCCGGACGCCCCACACCTAGGCAAGAGGCGCTCCCCCCCGTGCGCCCCCGTGCGGCCTCCACAGCGCGCAAAGCCAGCTCGTAAGAGCGCACGCTGTGGGGTTGGTGACGGGTCCCCGCGCCTGCATCCCCGGCACCCACAGCCAGTGGGTAGTGGGTCCAGCAGCACGGCCAAACGGACGAGCGGTCGGGGTTGGGAGAGCGCTCAACCCCGGACACCGCACACATAGGCAAGAGGCGCCCCCCCCGGGCGCCCTCGTGCCGCCCCCACAGCGTGCAAAGCCAGCTCGCAAGAGCGCGCGCTGTGGGTTTGGTGACGGGTCCCCACGCCGACACCCCCCGCACCCAGTGCAGCTGGTTGTTGACCCGCCGCCGCACGCCCTAAAGGACGATCGGTCGGGGGTGGGAGAGCGCCCGACCCCGGACGCCCCGCACCCAGGCAAGAGGCGCTCCCCCCTGGTGCCCTCGTGCCGCCCCCACAGCGTGCAAAGCCAGCTCGTAAGAGCGCGCGCTGTGGGTTTGGTGACGGGTCCCCACGCCCACACTCCCCGCACCCACAGCCAGTGGGTAGTGCCCCGCTGCCGCAAGCCCCAAAGGACGATCGGTCGGGGGTGGGAGAGCGCCCGACCCCGGACGCCCCACACACAGGCAACAGGCGCCCCCCCCAGGCGCCCTCGTGCCGCCCCCACAGCGCGCAACGCCAGCTTGCAAGAGCGTGCGCTGCAGGTTGGTGACGGGTCCCCACGCCCACCCCCCCCGCACCCACAGCCAGTTGGTAGTGGGCCCCGGCCGCACGTCTCAAAGGACGGGCGGTGGGGGGTGGGGGAGCGCGCGACCCCGGACGCCCCACGCCAGAGCAACAGGCGACCCCCCCAAACGCCGTCGTGCTGCCCCCACAGCGTGCAAAGCCGGCTCGCAAGAACGCGCGCTGTTGGGTTCGTGACGGGTCCCCACGCCTGCACCCCCCGCAGCCACAGCCACCGGGTAGCGGGCCCCGGCAGCACGCCCCAAAGCACGAGCGGTCCGAGGTGGGAGAGCGCCACAACCCGGACGCCCCACACACAGGCAAGAGGCGCCCCCCTGGGCGCCCTTGTGCCGCGCCCACAGCGCGCAAAGCGAGCTCGCAAGGCGCGCGCTGTGGGGTTGTTGACGGGTCCCCACGCCCACGCCCCCCGCATCCACAGCCAGTGGGTAGTGGGCCCCGGCCGCACGCCCCAAAGCACGATCGGTCGGGGGTGGGAGAGCGCCTGACCCCGGACACTTCACACACAGGCAATGAGGCGCCCCCCCGCCCCCCCGGGCGCACTCGTGCTGTCCTCACAGCGCGCAAAGCCAGCCCGCAAGAGCGCGCGCAGTGGGGTTGGTGACCGGTCCCCACGCCGTCAGCCCCCGCACCCACTGCCAGTGGGTAGCGGGCCCCGGCCGCACGTTCCAAAGGACGATTGGTCGGGGGTGGGAAAGCGCCCGACCCCCGACGCCCCACATACAGGGAAGACGCGCCCCCCACCGGGCGCCCTCGTGCGGTCCCCACAGCGCGCAAAGCCAGCTCGCAACAGCGCGCGCTGTGGGGTTGGTGATGGGTCCCCACGTCCACAACCCCCGCACCCACAGCCAGTGGGTGGTGGGCCCCGGCCGCACACCCCAAAGGACGAACGGTCGGGCGTGGGAGAGAGCCCGACCTCGGACGCCCCACACCCAGGCAAGAGGCGCCCCCCCCTGGCACTTTCGTGCTGCCCCCACAGCTCGCACAGCCAGCTCGCAACAGCGCGGGCTGTGGGGTTGGTGACGGGTCCTCACGCCCACACCCCCCCCACCCACAGCCACTGGGTAGTGGGCCACGGCCGCACGCACCAAGGGACGGGCGGTCAGGCTTGGAGGAGCGCCCAACCCCGGACACCCCACACCGAGGCAAGAGGCGCCCCCCCCTGGGCACCCTCGTGCCGCCCCCAAAGCGCGCAAAGCCAGCTTGCAAGAGCGCGCGCTGTGGGGTTTGTGACGGGTCCCCACGCCCACACCCCCCCCACCCACAGCCAGTGGGTAGTGGGCCCGAGCCGCACAGCCCCAAGGACGAGCGGTTGGGGTTGAGAGAGCTCCCGATCCTGGACGCCCCACACCGAGGCAAGAGGCGCCGCCCCCGAATCCTCTCGTGCCGGCCCGACAGCGCGCAAAGCCGGCTCGCAAGAGCGCGCGCTGTGGGCTTGGCGACGGGTCCCCACGCCTGCACTCCCCACACCCACAGCCAGTGGGTAGGGGGCCCCGGCCGCATGCCCCAAAGGGCGGACGGTCGGACGTGGGGGAACGCCCGACCCCGGACGACCCACTGAAGCGGTACCCAGAACCTATGGCCCATGGCCTGGAGGACTGTAAGCTGTCACACCCGTTACGGCCCATGGCCCGGAGGCCTGTGAGCCGTCACACCCGTGCGGAAGCCGTTGACACCGGCTGTCAGCGGGATATCCCTGTTCTCTAACCCGCGAAATCTGGAATCCGATTTCTAACCATTAAGTCGATCCGAAATTACCATAATTTTACTGTCTTGGTCGATTTGCGGTTAGAAATCGGTGAAATACCCGATTTCTACCGCGATTTCTAATTGTTGTGAAATCGCCGCCTGACGTCGCCCGTTTCGTACACTGCATTAGATGATTCTGTGAAACGATCTTTCTTGAAGTTAAGACTGAAACACTCTTCGAGTGATCCGCAATTTTTTCTTTGATAGAACGCATCGCGTCCCAGATTTTTCCCAGAAAATCTGGGCGGCCGAAGGCGCTTTGAACCCCCAAGTGAAATAACAAGGGTTACGAGCGTTCAAGCGCCCAAGGACGACCTAACGTGCCTCATAGGCACTGTGTCTGAGGTTTTGCCCCCGATAGTCATAGAATGAGGCCAAAGGATCCCAACTCCAGAGGCCCAAAGGGTTATTTATTTTGAGTGTTTTCCAAAAAATGGGCAATCTCACGTACTTGGCGTCCAAGTACGTGTGGAAGTATGTTGAGTTGGCGTTTTCCCCCTCTTTGCTTGCCTCTACATCCGGGGCATATCACTTGTGTTCCCCGGATAGTACATATATGATTCCCATATATATATTGGCAACATATTTTGCGTGCATGCTATAATTCGGCTTTCCGAAGGGAGGTCGATTTTCGACCAAAGCACTTGCATGCGTGTTAAGGGACCAAAGTTACTCTAGATTATAGGCATACTTTGATTCTAGGCCACTAGGTTGGGTGTAGAAGGCGAGGCTAGGGTTGTATGCCATATTTGGTGTCATATCACGTGCCCATTTGGCGGGTGCACCATTCCAAGACTAACCCGCCAATGGACCCCATATCGTACGAAGCCCTTCATTGTGCTCCCCACCAACACTCGCAAGCCTATCCTTCGTGAAGGGACGCTTGTGGAACGCTCCCGAAGCGATGCCTTGCGAGCAAGGTGTGTTTTGTGCAATATTCCATATTTGCATGTGCCCACTTGGGAGGCAGCGCGCGCGGCCTTCCAAAGCGCCCCAAGTGGAGCACATATGTAGAATCAGAGGTCATTGGTGTCGGGTCATTGTGTTTAGAAGGACTGGTCGATTACTCAATCCAAGCCGAAGATATTATAATATATTTGTGTAGTTTTCAAGGCACTTTTGCTTGTTTTTCGCCAATATTGCTGTTTTTTGCCCGTCATGATGTCAAGTGGCGACCATGTATCTCAACGTTGCGCTCGATTGACATCATGACCAGAGTATGCCATGAGGGTACACACTTTGTTGCCCAACATATCTTGAACCCGGCGAATAACTCATCTTGGGCTTGGCATACCGTGGCCGCCATGTTGGCAATTTGGGACGATCCCAAATCATGGGCTCACTTGGCGACCCTGCCATTCCCAAAAACGGAGGAGTTTGGGCGACGCCCAAAAGATATGTTGGACGCATATGACTTGATACCAATCCTATGGCACACTTCGGTCCAAGTCGGGCATGTGCCTCATTTGCCCCACCCATGAGTGTGCGCATTTTCGGCCATTTTGAGCAATTCTCCACATTTTCTGCCCGCCGTGCACCATGTTCAGCCCCCTCGTGCACGCCGGACGCATGGACCAATGGACCATATATGACATGGGTGTTATGGATATTGGTCACCATGGTTCGCACACCACGTGGGCGGAGCGGAGCAACCTCGTCAAGGTGCTAGCCCAAAGTAGGTGCCGACGATTTTGCCATTTTGGCAATTGTGGACCCAACTGGGATTGTCACCACGCCGAGTGGCATGAAAATCTTTGGGAGCCAAGTGCATGGGAGTCTCTGTTGGACTCCAGGTGGATGGCATATGGAACGGCAGATCTGATCTCCAAGCCGGCGTGGAGATATACCATTGGGGGTACCCCGGATTTTGGCTCATTTTGAGCAGCCAAAATGACCCCCTTTTGGGACTCCAATTTCAGCCCCCCGTGTGGTCAATTGGCGGCCCCATATCTCTTTGCCCACTGCGACCCCGGACCTAATATCAAGTTGTGCACTCAGATATGGGTCTCAGGTCCTGCCTCCTGTCCTGTGCATCATTGGCCTTGCCCTGGCCCGGCGAGCCACGCGTGGGAATGATGCCAATTTTTGTGATTCCCGCATCGTGACCCCACTTGACGAACCCGTGGTGCCCCGATGCTTGGACATCAGAGGAAACCAGGTTGGATGAGGGCTCCAAATAGTTCGTACTTGAGGGGCATAGGGTCAGTTGCTTCGTCCCTACCTCTGGCGGGTCCGGACGAGGGGTCAATTTTGGAGTTTTCGGAGCTAATATCAGTTTGGGCTCAAACAGCCCATTTTCAGCTACCAACTCCTGGGGGATAATGGCGGGGCCCTATCTCCGGCTCAGATGGGAGTTGTTAGGGGAGCATGGGGAGCCACTGGTGGTTGGCCTCGGAGCGACTTGGTTCCCAGGAACTCGCTTGTGGCTGGGCGGGGCACCTCCCCTATTGGCAGGGTTTCAGGGTCCGGACTAGGCAGGGCATGGGTTGTGTTTGAGCCCCCGCCCCTGCCAGCCACAGAGAGGGTCGGACCTGGGATTGGGATATGAGTTGGGACTGAGTGTCTATTGTTCTGTCATGCCCTTACCCCAGTCCAGTCCTAACCCCATGTGTACATATCCGGATATGTTGCTGTACATACTTTTGTTCCCTTGTTTCAGAGTGGCAAGGATCCTGAAACACTTTGTCACATGACACGAGCGTGATGATGCCCCTGTGAGCGCAGTGCTTTGCCTGCCTGCTTGCTTGTGCGTATCCACCGCAGCGTCCCGTGGCCAGGCCCCCCACGGGAGCGCGTCAAAAGCGTTTCACCGCCGCAGGGTTACCCATCCCTCGCGTGCCACTCGGGGCCACCTGAACCCCGAGCACCACGGGCTTCGCAGCGCCTCCCGGCAACAGCGCCGAGTCCGTGAAGGAGGTGTAGTGACCAGAACTCCGACATCAGCGAGTTCCTTTGGCCGACCAGCAAGGCCGCACTCCCAGCTACATCAACCGCCTCAACAGCCACCCCCAAGACCAGTCGATCGAGGGGAACGATGGTGAATTGGCAGGAGGCGGGCAAGACGTGGGTGCAGCCGCACCCCCATGCGGTGCGCCTACTGCGTGGGTTGCTGTGGGGGCAGCACTACCGCCACAGCAATCCCCAGTGCGAAGGCGGCATGCCCGGGAGCTTCGAGCCCGCGAGGACATTGGCGAGGACCGCCTGCAGGCAGTGGAGGACTGGCTGCGGGTGGAAGGGTATGCGTACCGCTTCCGCCAGAAGCGCTGGAGGGTCTCGACCCGGCCAGACAGGCCCGGCGAAGGGCTGCACCCCGACGGGATTGAGGAGGACGAGAACCCCAACGAGTACCCGTCGGGCGCCACGATCAACGTCTCCATGTGGGACATGATCGAGAAGAAGTTCCCGGTGGCGGGGAAGGAGCGCACGCTGCAGGGCAGCAGCAGCAGCGCGTCTCCTGGGAAGGAGAAGCGGTCCGCCGGGGACCAGAGGCGGGACAAGAAGGGGCGGGAGTACCAGGAATCTCTGGCCACCGAAGCTGCCCAAGCTGCCAAGGGCGGAACCCCAGCCCCGAGCCCCCAACGGGCCAGTGGCGGTCACCACCCCGGCCACACCACCCGTGGCGACTTCCTCGAAGTCGCCAAGCAGGCCAAGGCCAAGCCCCGTCAGCTGCACCTGAGGAAGTCAGGCCCCAGCAGCGACCCGGAGTCGGCCCACCGGGGGAGGATGCTGGCCGACCAGGCCAGCTCCAGCAGCAGTGTGGCTCCCGACCAAAGGGACGTGGCGCGCGCCTGCGAGCGCGCCTGTGGGGTGCCCTGCAACCTTCGGGTTGCCCGGCAACGGGCCGCGCAGCAGAAAGCTCCTGTGAAGGGCGCCGTCGGGATCGCCCAGGAGGAGGCCACAGATTTGGGCAGAGGCATGGCCTTCCATGCCCCGACTGTCGCGGCCATTGCGGCCGGTCTCACGGCCGCAGCCGCCCAAGAGGGAAGCGACTGCCCGGGTCAGGGGTGAGGTGGCGGCAGCCGCCCAGGAAGCCCGCCTGGCCCAGGAGGTCATTGCCTGCAAGGAGGCCGAGGTGAAGGCGCTGGAAGAGGCGCTTGCCCAAGAGAGGGCAAAGAAGGAGGCGGGGGAAAGGGCCCACGCCGAGGCAACGGCCAAGGCCCAGGCGGACGCCGCCAGGAAGGACGCCATCCAGGCCGCGCGACGGAAGGTCGCTGAGGAGAGGGCCAAGACGGAGGCGGAGCTGGCGGCGTCGGAAGCTGAGAAGGCTCGGCTGCAGCGGGCTCCAGAAGCCGAGGCTCTCCATGCCCGGGAGGAGGCTGAAAGGCGAGCTGCTGCCGCCACGGCCGCCGCAAAGGAGGAGGCGGAAGCCAAGCTCCAGCGCGAGACTCCCCCGGGAGGATCCCCAGTGGAGACCCTTCGAAAGCTCTTCTAAGGGGACGCCTCCTCCAAGATGAAGCTGGATCTGGAGGAGGTCGACACGGTCAGCAGTGGGGACAGTGGCCCCACCGCCTGCCGACGAGGAAAGGGTAAGGGGAAGACCCCCGAGAGGTCACGGAGGCCAGCGGGCGGTCACCCCCACGACTCTGACCCCTTCTTCACAGCCAGCGACGGGGATGAACCAGAACGCCGACATCGCCGAGGAGTGGCTGGCGGAGGAGGCGGATACATCCCCATGGAGCCGGAGAGTGGGGATGAGGATCTCCCTTCTCCCTACCGGAGCTCGGAGTCCTCCGAGTGCGACACCGAGACGCCTAAGTGGGGCGACCTGGACGAGGAGGAAGACATGGACTTCGGCTACACGGAGAAGCCCCCATCCTCGGACCCACCGAGGCGACCCAGCGGAGACCCACCGGGACCCCCTGGCGGAGGCCCGTCAGGACCCCCTGGAGGACGCCCACCAAGTGGACCCCCCAGCGGCGGACCTCCGGGAGGGGGAGAACCCCCTGGGGACCCTGACGACCCACCAGGAAACGGTGACCCGGATGCCACCTGGCGGTGGATTGTCCACCTCCGCAGGAGGGTCCAGTCCCTCGAGCGCGAGGTAGACACGGGCAAGGGCGAGATGATCCGCATCGCCAGGGTCGCCGCGGGCGCGCAGAAAAAGCTGAAAATCGCCAAGACAGAGATGGTCAAGATCGCCAAGGTCGCCACCGCCGCCCAGAGGGAGCTGGACATCGCCAGGGGCGAGACCAGGCTACTGAACAAGTTCATCAACGGCCTGCAGCAGAGGTTGGACGAGCTGGAAGGCCGTGGGAGCGTCGGCAGCGACCACTCACCCCTGGAGTCTGGCTCGTCGGACGACAACTGGGGACCTAGACCAGGTCCAGGCAGAGCCCACGCCCCCGGCGGAGCCCCCAGGAGCCGCCCCAGTGCCAGTGTCCCCTCTCTCAGCGCCCCCTCTCACCACAGCGCGGGCCCCAGTAACGAGCGCGTGCCGCCCGGCAGTGGCAGTGAGGAGTGGCGTCACGAGTGGCTCCGTGCGGAGTACCACAACCGCCGTGCTCCACCGCGGACACCGGTACGCCCCCGACGCCCCGCACCAGCCCAGGAGCCAATCGCAATGGTTGGCGGACGTTATGGTGGACTCAGAGATGAGGTCCCTGGAGGAAACGTGGAGTGGGATGTCGGCGGAGGCGAGGAAGACCTGGAGGAGTTCGGCATTACCCCGCCGCGTGGTGTACGACGGGAGGCCGCTGAACGCAGCCGCCGGCGCCGTGATGAGGAGGCATACATGGAAGGAGTACGGCGCGAACATCTAGGTTCAGCGTACATGGAAGAACCACGGCGTTGCCACACGGATACCGTGGAGGAGATGGAGGGGGCGGCCGTGGGAGTCCGTGGGGGACGCTGATGGGCCCCTCGGTCAACCTTGTGGCCGGCGTTCATGGTCTCTAAGCCCGCGGATGCCGCCGTGTGGGAAGACCTGAAGGACATCGAGCCCCCCACGTACGATGGCAACCCCCTCAACCTCGACTGCTTCTTGGAGAAGCTGGACGATTGGGGGATGACCGTCACTGAAGACATGGATCCCGCAGATGCGGAGAGATGTGTCTTCAAACGGTTCAGGTACCGCCTGCCGGGGGTGCTCCAAGAGCTATACTTCATGGCGACCAAGGAGGGGAAGATCAAGACCCTCAAGGAAGCCAAGTAGTGGCTCAACGAGCAGGAGCGGGTGGACGCTCCGCAGGTGGCTGCCAAGCGGTGGAAGTCCATCAAGCTTCAGCATGATGGTCGAGAGATCCGCCTACGGGATTGGCGGGACTTCCGGGGGCAATACACCCTCTTCCGCCGCAACCTGGAGGACTGGAATGAGGGTGACGAGCAGGCCCGCCTGCTCTCCATGCTGCCGGAACCATGGATCAAGAGAGTCACCAAGGAGGAAGCCAAGAGGGCCATGTCCAACCACACGGTCAAGATGATGCTCCCCAAGGAGTAGCATACGAACGTGGCTCCTTGGACAAGGAAGAACGTGGCCCGGGATGTCAAACGCCACTCCCTGCGGAACACCCTCCTCATCACCGTCACCGGCGATCGCGAGAACACCGCGATGTGGCGCCCTGATGAGTGTGACGTGAGCGGCCAGACCATCTGTCTGCAGGCCATCCTGGCGCGGATGAGTTGCGATGAGATCCTGGAGTGGGTTGGAGAGGGAGTACTCAAGGAGCACCAGAACCTCCACCACACCCGCGGGTTGAGCCCCGGCGACCATGACGTCAACTACGTTGGCGAGGGGCCTGCCGGGGAAGCTGCCATGGACCCAGCGGGAGCCGACGGCGATGAGGCTCTCAACGACGATGACGACGACGATGAGCCTGCCGAGATGGCCGTCTGTGCCTTCGTTGCCCACAACTTGAACGCGGGGAGCAACAGGGGAAGCTGGAAGCCCCTGCAGAAGGGTTGGAAGAAGAAGGAGAAGAAGGACCCCCGCCGCATTGGCAAACCTCCGCTGTCCTTTGGGGAGTTCATACGAGCCCACCCACAGGGCTGTTTCGTGTGTTATGGGAGGAACAAAGGGTTCAACCATGACCACCGGACATGCCCCATCCACAAGGCCGACAAGGAGGCCTACAAGAAGGTGCACGGGTCGAAGAAGCGTGCACCCGCGGGTATCCGGGAGACCAAAGTGGAGGTCGACAAGGATGAGCTCTCCAAGCTGATGTTGGTGGGGACCGAGCTGGCGAAGGAGATCCAGGAGATCAAGAGGAACTGGGTCCCCAGGTCGGACAACAAGAACAAGGAGAACAAAGAGAACGACAAGAACAAGGACAAGGACAAGAAAGGTAAGAAAGGGGGAAAGAAGAAAGGTGTCAATGAGGTTGATGCGGAAGAGAGTACCCCTACTACCACAACCGACGCCCCTTAGCGGAGCCCCTGCAGCCAAGGGCGCCAGCTAGGGCGGTCCCAGGATGGTGTCGTGGGAAGCGCCACACCATCCCAGTCGGGAGACGATAAGCACAAAGGGACTGCCGCGGGAGGAAGGCCCGGTCCGGCACCCAAAACGAAAGACAGTCGCGGTGGGGGGTGAGGGCAAGTGAAGGCACAAACCCTTGCACCCGTCCATCCTGCGCGACCAAGAATGTATTTGATGTGCTTCAAGATCTTTCCGAGAGTATCAGAGGATCACCCGGACCGCAGCTGGATGCTGCAGATGGGCAGCTTGAGCCCATTGTCCACGACCTGCACCAGTCGCTTGTTGAGCTTCTGGAATGGCCGGAGATCCCGAGCTTGCACGCCGTGCGCCGTGTCGGGCGTGAGCGGCAGTTGCACCTTAAGGTCCGTGCCTTATGCGAAGAAGTGGAGAAGGTCTTCGACGTGTTGGTCGACACGGGAGCTCAGGTCAGCTTGGTCAAGGCTGGCCTACTTCCGCCAGAGTGCTTGACCGACAGTCGGAAGCCTGTCAGGCTGAAGGTGGCGAACGGCCAGTACATGGTGGGAGGCACGAAGGAAGCGGCCATTGGGCTGCAGTTCGTGAACCACCGTGAGCTGAGCCGCCTGGACCTCGGCAAGGAAATCCTCCTGCAAGGTCGCTTCTACGAGGCCGAGATGGACTGGGACATGATCGTTGGGTACGACTTCATGATGGAGACGGACGCCGGCGTTCTCCCGGCCCAGGCCTCAATGACCCTGTACCAGGACGACCAGCTCTCGTGGCTTTCGTCACCTGAGCACCATGTGGAATGCCAATGGATCCACCCGGAACGCAATCATCCTCAAGTGGCCGCGCTGGGCACTGAGCCAACTGGGCCAGCAAACCAGGACTACGGCGTAATACCGGAAGTGGCGAGCCGAGTGGTTCCGGACATGGGAGCTTCGGATCTGGCCCTGGATGCGTTCTCTTCAGGAACCTCCGCCCATCTTCGGGTTTGTGAGAAGTACTGGAGCGCCCAGGACTCCGCGTGGAAGAAGCACTGGGGTCCGCATCAGGGTTTGATGTGGATCCATTGCCCTCGATGGGACATTCCAAGGGCGGTAGCGAAGATTCGCAAGGACCGCTCCAAGGCAGTGCTGGTTGTTCCTATGGGATGCACCGAGGAGGAAAGCACCCATGATTGGGTGGTCTCATTGACCAACATGACCTTAAACAAGGTCGCTTTACCGGCTGGAGAGAGTGTCTATCAGGACGCTAAGGGACAGCCCATGCCACCCCAGAGATGGCCATTGGAACTCCACTATGTGGATGGGGGCCTTGAACAGGCCGACACCACGGACTTCGTGTGTGTCAACCGCATCATAGCGGAGCCATGGGGGCAATGCTTTGTGGTTTCCCCTGTTGACATCGGAGAATCGGAGGACCCCCTCACTGAAGAGGAGTTGGATCTGGTTCAGGGGTATATGGGTCAGCCTTTTCACGACTGGGGAAACCAGCGTGAGGGCAAAGGCCAGGACAAAGCCCCGTGGGAAGTGGACTCGATCGTCTCTGGTTCCTATGATGGGAATACTTTCGTAAAGAGGGTGCTGGACCACATGTCCAGCCAGGACGAGCCAATCGGGGGCAACCCACCCACCTACGGCGACCTGTTCCGAGGCAAGAACAGAGATGGCCCTTTGGGCCACCACGGAAGACAACCTGAGCCGAAACCGAGTGGGGTCGCTACCCCTCAAGTAAGCTCAGTGGTCCAGGTGCCCGGAAATGCCAAGGCGGAGTCCGATGATTGCCCCAACATCCAGGCATTGAGGGCCAGGCTGAAGCAGAGGTATGGTAATACCTTCTTCAGCGGAAAACCTGTGTTTCCCCCACTGGTGCGTGGACCGTATGGCGAGGCCAAGATACGACTGAAGCAGGACCCCCGTGTGTATCGGCACCGGGAGTTGGCCCTGAGGGGCGAGAGGAAGGAGGCCATGGAGAACATCTTCCGTGACTTCATCGAGAGAGGCTGGTTTGAGCCGTGCCACTCCGAGTGGGCCTCTCCGTGCTTCGTCGTCCCCAAGAAGGTGGCCGGTGAGTGGCGGCTCGTGGTCGACTACCGCGGCCTAAACGCCCAAACGCAGCATGACAGCTATACGCTGCCCCTCATTGAGGACATGCTGCAAAAAAAACACCGGCGGAGGATCTTCACGGTGATTGACCTGAAACATGGTTATCATCAGATGCCTCTCGCCGAGGAGTCCCGTGCCTGCACAGCCATGAGCACCCCACTTGGACCTCCCCAGTGGAAGGTGATGCCCATGGGCGTTACCAACGGCAATGCGGCTTTTCAGCGGATGCTGGAGAACCTGCTTGAGCCGGTGCGTGACTGTGCGGACCCCTTCGTGGACGACGTGATAATCGTGTCCGGGGACCCCAGTATGAGCTATGAGGAGCTCCTGGAGGCACATGAGAGGGACGTCACCCGAGTGCTGGACTTTCCCGTTCGGCACAAACTCACGGGCAGCAGTGACAAGGCTACCATTGCGGTAAGCGAGGTGGTCTTCGCTGGCCACGTAGTTGGGAACGGGCAGCGGAAGCCCATACCTGGCAAGGTGGCTGCGATCAAGCACTGGGAAAAGCCCAAAACGGTCTCTGAGCTACGGGCGTACTTGGGGTTCTGCAACTACTACTCGGGGTATATCAAGATGTATGCCGAGTATGCAGCCCCCATGACGACCATGCTGAAGGGCAACCGAGAGGAGACCAAGAAGGAGTCCAAGAAGGCTCTGGTCTGGAATGCTGAATCCGACCGTGCCTTTGAGGGGATGGAGCAACGCTGCTATCCGCAGTGGGTCTGCACCTCGTGGATCCTGACCGAGGGTTCGTCCTGCGCACCGACGCTTCCGACTACGCCGTTGGTGCTGTGTTGGAACAAGTGCTTGACGATGGGAGGCACGTGCCAGTGGCCTTCTGGATCCGAGTCCTGGCGGAAGGCCAGAGACGGACGTGGACGCCCCGAGAAAAGGAGGCGTATGCCATCGTCATGGGTCTCAGGAAATGGGCTGGGTACATAGCCCTCCATCCCGTCACCGTCTGCACCGACCATCAGAGTCTGCAGTTGTGGCACAAAGAGCACGAGGACACCCCCTCTCGTCCCGCCTCCCAACGGGCAAGATGGCATGAGAGCTTGGCTAAGTTCGACCTCAGGGTTGTGTATGTTCCTGGCAAGGACAACACCGTGGCGGACTGTCTCAGTAGGTGGGCCTATCCCGCCAGCAAGGGCATGACGGATGTCTCCACCCATGGCGATGAGGCTGAGACCGCTGAGGCCAAGAAGATCATAGAAATGGAGCGCCTGATTGAGGAGGAGGGTGTTAAATGCTTCGTCGTCATGGCTGCGGATGCCCCCCTCGGAGCGAGGATGGGCAAAGCGGTCAGAGTACTCGCCCCTGATGGAGCTGAGTCCGACAAGCACCTCTTCCCTGAATCTTGACTCCAGGACGACTGGACCGACGACTACGCTAAGTCTGAGGCCTTTGAGGCTGAATATAGGGCTGTGACCGACCCTGATGACGGGCAGAAGTGGCCAAAGGCAAAGAGGCTGACTGAGGAAGATGGCAAGCTCTACCGGAATGGTAAGCTGCTGGTCTCAGAGTCGCGAGTGCTCGAGCTATGTGAGGCTTGGCACCACCACATGATGCACCCAGGGGTCAAGAAGCAAGCCCTGGACATGCAGCGCCGGTTTGAGATCGACCAGATGGGTCTCTACGCCGCCATCAAGAAGGTCACGAAGCGTTGCTCGGTCTGTCAGGTCTGCAATCCCGATAACCAGAACGTCAAGGGGGAATCCCAATGGACTCCGGTGCCTGACCAGCCTATGGAGAGCGTGGCGATGGACGTCTTCTCCATGCCCGAAGTTCACATAGGCAAGGAGACCTTTGACTGTGTGGTCCTTTGTGTGGATCGCCACAGCGGCTACGTAGTAGCCGTTCTGGCACGCAAAAAGCGGTTGCTTGCCAAGGAAGTGGCAGTCATGATGATTCGTCATTGGCTGACCGTCTTTGACATCCCCCGCACCATTTGCAGTGACCGAGGGCCACAGTTTACTGGTGGCTGGTTCAAGGCAATGTGTTCCCTCATGGGAATACGTCATGCCAAGAGCGTCGCCTATCTCAGCCGTTCCAACGGCCGGGCTGAAGTGGCTGGAAGGCAGCTGTTCGAGAAGCTGCGCAAAATTCACACCACCAATCCACGTCAGAACTGGTTTGAGGAGATGTGGCCCGCTCTGAAGGCCCATCATGACACCTCCACTCCGGGTGGTTTGTCCCCTCACCAGATTCTGTTCGGCAGGGACCCCCTTGGTCGGGGACTTCCCTTGTCTGGTGATGGTATGGCCATGGACGCCAAGGAATTCTTTGCGCGGCAAGAGGCAACGGCGCGGGACATCCGCCAGCAGCTCGAGAAGGAGCATGCTGAGCGTCAGAAGTCCGCCCCGAGCTCGACAGCGCAAAGGTTCAGGGTGGGAGACCCCGTGTGGGTGATCAGACCCCGCCCTATGGGCACCCACCGCACGAAAACCTGGTTCACACCCGGAGAGGTTGTTCGCAGGATTGGTGAGGACACCTACCGCATCAAGGTGGGTCACGGACACTTCCGGGAGCGCCACGAGAGTCAACTCAGTGTGCGGGAACCCGACCTCCGTGGCCAACATGTGTCCCTGGACTATGCCGCACATGAGGCTGATTTGGACGACGACTATGCTGAGCAGGACCACCATACCGTCGAGAAGATCCTGGCCCAGCGTCCGAACGCCTGGGCACCTGGAGGCCTGGAGTTCAAGGTTCGTTGGCGAGGCTATGGGCCGTCCCACGACACCTGGGAACCCGTCTCCTCGTTCGTGCCGCGGATTGATACCCCCTTCATGGACTACATCCGCAAGCACAAGACCAAGATCCACGTCTCGGACGTGGCAGCACTCACCCGGGCGATTGCAGCCAGGGGCGCCTGATCACCGCCCTGAGCTCTCCCCTGATGCATTTGAGCGCTTGTTAGGTCGACAGATCGTCCCTCACTTGCTTGCTCTCTTCCATCTTCCGGTGACCTGCCATCAGAGTGGCCATATACCCCCCCCTGCTGAATCCAGAGGAGGATGGCCCCTCTCTTCCAATTCTATTCGTCACTCCCCGCCTGCTGAATCCTTGAGAAACCAGGCAGGGCGACTGGCCTTGACATTTTCTGAGCTCTTAGGGCCTTGAAGCCCGTACGACGTTGCGCAACGGATGCCGCTGTCATCGGCATTGTGATTTTTGTGTGTGTGGTCTGGTCCCATGGCACTTGCGGGATCCGGACCAGTCTACGTGTGTCTGCAGACTATATATGGCCTGAACTCAGGCGTTTTCCTGTCCACCCTCCCGCATATGCCTTATCCTAACCGGGGCGTGGTTTGGCGCTCTGTCCAGAGTGTGTTTACACGCCTAATACTCCGTTTATTGCTTATTCTTCTGCCCCCCAGGATATGTGCATCTGTATGTTAAGTGTTGTCAGCTCATCACGGAGATATGGACTGTTTTTCCCCCGAAGGGACACGAATCGGAATACGAAGGCGCCCTGAGTCGCCGTGTACATGCTCTTACATAAGGTCCCGCCTGGACCAGTACCTAAGTACAGATTCCTCTGTTTGAGTGCCCGTGATACTGTGTGCCCTAGTGGCTGTGAAGTGCTCAGATCCTGATGGTGCCAGGCGGGAAGCCCAGTTGCCTGAGTACACTCCCAGTGGTCCGCCACTGTCAGTCCCAGTGTGAGCCTACCGACTCGCAGACGCACTTGCAGTCGGGTGGCGACCTCCGGTGTCCTGACCTCGGTCAGTCTGCCTGGGAAACTGGTGGTTTGAGGAGTCAACGCCTCCGCCAAGACTGCATGGGGACTGCCTCATGCATGGCCTTCGTAATAATGGGGCGAGGGAAAAGACCGGCTTGATGCCCGATCCCTTATGGAGGAGCCCCTCCGGCTTTACCACTCAAAACTCGCGTCGTGGATTTGGACATGGTGCGCCCAAAGAAGGAGCCGTGGGGACTCTCCCACGGCTTGCGGCCTTGGGAAGCCTGGGGTAGCCTGATGGATTCTTGTGGTCCCTTTTTGACCTGTGGGACCACCTCGGTCGTCGTGTGAAGCCTATGTTCGCGGTGTATACCACTGCCAATGTGGTAGTGACCGTCGCAGCCGGCTTGATACTTGATACTATACTTGCAGTTACTAACAGCTACAGCACCGTACTTGTCTTACTGTGGATTGTACTGGGCAGCCTAACCCGCAAATCGGCCTGAAGTGAGGATGTGACACCCCCCCACCCTTCAGGGGATGGTCCTGGGTACCCGCTGCCATGCTTGGGTGTTATCGAGCCCCCCCCCCAGGGTTTGCTCTAAGGAGGGGGGTGAAGCGGTACCAAGAACTTATGGCCCATGGCCCGGAGGCCTGCGAGCCGTCACACCCGTTATGGCCCATGGCCCGGAGGCCTGTGAGCCGTCACACCCGTGCGGAAGCCGTTGACACCGGCTGTCAGCGGGATATCCCTGTTCTCTAACCCGCGAAATCTGGAATCCGATTTCTAACGATTAAGTCGATGTGGAATTACCATAATTTTACTGTCTTGGTCGATTTGCGGTTAGAAATCGGTGAAATACCCGATTTCTACCGCGATTTCTAATTGTCGTGAAATCGCCGCCTGAGGTCGCCAGTTCCGTGCACTGCATTAGATGATTCTGTAAAACGATCTTTCTTGAAGTTAAGACTGAAACACTCTTCGAGTGATCCGCAATTTTTTCCTTGATAGAACGCATCGCGTCCCAGATTTTCCCCAGAAAATCTGGGCGGCCGAAGGTGCTTTGAACCCCCAAGTGAAATAACAAGGGTTACGAGCGTTCAAGCGCCCAAGGACGAATTAACGTGCCTCATAGGCACTGTGTCTGAGGTTTTGCCCCCCATAGTCATAGAATGAGGCCAAAGGATCCCAACTCCATAGGCCCAAAGGGATATTTGCTTTGAGTGTTTTCCAAAAAATGGGCAATCTCACGTACTTGGCATCCAAGTACGTGTAGAAGTATGTTGAGTTGGCGTTTTCCCCCTCTTTGCTTGCCTCTACATCCGGGGCATATCACTTGTCTTCCCCGGATACTACATATATGATCTCCATATATATATTGGCAACATATTTTGCGTGCATGCTATAATTCGGCTTTCCGAAGGGAGGTCAATTTTCGACCAAAGCACTTGCATGCGTGTTAAGGGACTAAAGTTCCTCTAGAATATAGGCATACTTTGATTCTAGGCCACTAGGTTGGGTGTAGAAGGCGAGGATAGGGTTGTATGCCATATTTGGTGTCATATGACGTGCCCATTTGGCGGGTGCACCATTCCAAGACTAACCCGCCAATGGAACCCATATCGCACGAAGCTCTTCATTGTGCGTCCCAACCAACACTCGCAAGCCTAACCTTTGTGAAGGGACGCTTGTGGAACGCTCCCGAAGCGATGCCTTGCGAGCAAGGTGTGTTTTTTGCAATATTCCATATTTGCATGTGCCCACTTGGGAGGCAGCGCGCGCGGCCTTCCAAAGCGCCCCAAGTGGAGCACATATGTGGAATCGGCGGTCATTGGTGTCGAGTCATTGTGTTTAGAAGGACTGGTCGATTACTCAATCCAAGCCGAAGATATTATAATACATTTGTGTAGTTTTCAAGGCACTTTTGCGTGTTTTTCGCCAATATTGCTGTTTTTTGCCCGTCATGATGTCAAGTGGCGACTGTGTATCTCAACGTTGCGCTCAATTGACATCATGACCCAAGTATGTTTTGTGGGTACACACTTTGGTGCCCAACATATCTTGAACCCGGCGAATAACTCCTCTTGGGCTTGGCATACAGTGGCCGCCATGTTGGCAATTTGGGACGATCCCAAATCATGGGCTCACTTGGCGACCCTGCCATTCCCAAAACCAGAGGGGTTTGGGCGACGCCCAAAAGATATGTTGGGCGCATATGACTTGATACCAATCCTATGGCACACTCCGGTCCAAGTCGGGCATGTGCCTCATTTGTCCCACCCATGAGTGTGCGCATTTTCGGCCATTTTGAGCAATTTCCCACATTTTCTGCCCGCCGTGCACCATGTTCAGCCCCCTCGTGCACGCCGGACGCATGGACCAATGGACCATATATGACATGGGGTTTCTGGATATTGGTCACCATGCCTCGCACACCACGTGGGGAAAGCGGAGCAACCTTCGTCAAGGTGCTAGCCCAAGGTGAGTGTGGACGATTTTGCCATTTTGGCAATTGTCGACCCAATTGCAATTGTCACCACGCCGAGTGGCATGAAGATCTTCGAGAGCCAAGGGCATGGGAGTCTTTGTTGGACTCCTGGTGAATCGGATATGGAATGGCGGATCCGATCTCCAAGCCGGCGTGGATATATACCATTGGGGGTACCCCGGATTTTGGCTCATTTTGAGCAGCCAAAATGACCCACCTTTGGGACCCCAATTTCAGCCCCCCGTGTGGTCAATTGGCAGCCCCATATCTCTATGCCCACAGTCCTGCCTCCTGTCCTGTGAGCCATTGGCCTTGCCCTGGCCGGGCGAGCCACGCGTGGGAATGATGCCAATTTTGGTGATTTTGGCATCACCACCCCACTTGAGAAACTCGTGGTGCCCTGATGCCGGGACCTCAGAGGGAACCAGGTTGGGTGAGGGCTCCGAGCAGTTCGTACTTGAAGGGCATAGGGTCAGTTGTTTCGTCCCTATCTCTGGCGGGTCCGGACGAGGGGTCCATTTTGGAGTTTTCGGAGCTAATATCAGTTCGGGCTGAAACAGCCCATCTTCAGCTACCAACTCCTGCGGGACAATTGCCGGGCCCTTTCTCCAGCTCAGAGGGGAGTTGAGACCTGCTGTTGAGGGAGCATGGGGCGCCACTGTTGGTTAGCCCAGGCGCCCCTTGCTTCCCAGGAACTCGCCTGTGGCTGGGCGGGGCACCTCCCCTATTGGCAGGGTTTCAGGGTCCGGACTGGGCAGGGCTCCGGTTGTGCTTGAGCCCCCGCCCACGCCAGCCACTGAGAGGGTCGGACCTGCGATTGCGATATGAGTTGGGACTGAGTGTCTATTGTCCTGTGATGCCCTTACCCCAGTCCAGTCTCAACCCCATGTGTACATATCCTGATGTGTTGGTGTGAAAACTTTTGTTCCCTTGTTTCAGAGTGGCAAGGATCCTGAAACGCTTTGTCACATGACACGAGCGTGATGATGCCCCTGTGAGCGCAGTGCTTTGCCTGCCTGCTTGCTTGTGCGTGTCCACCGCAGCGTCCCGTGGCCAGGCCCCCCACCGGAACGCGTCACCACACCCAGGCGAGAGGCGCCTCCCCCAGGCGCCCTCGTGCCGCCCCCACAACGCGCAAAGCCAGCACACAAAAGCAGGCCTGCCCGCAGGGGGGCGCGTGACCCCCAGCAAGGCAAGGGGACGAAGGCACTGGGCCACCCCCCCACGAGCTAAATAGGCGGAGCACGCGACCGTGGCAGGAAACGCAGAGGGGCACGAACCGCCTGCAACGGCCTTACCGGCGCCCTGCACCGGAACCGCGCGTGGTGCGCGCGCCACACCAACCTCAAAGGGTGGGAGGCGCATACCCCGCGGGAGCAGGAGCGCACACACACGCAACGGTCACACGGCGCGGACCCGAAGGGCAACCGGACCGAGCCCGCGGAACGCACAGACCGCATGCGTACCGGCAGGCGAAGGGAAGGGACACCCGGGCGGGACAACCCGCAACACGAACGGCGAGGGACGCGAGGGCAGTGCGGAGCCCAAGGAGAGACGCAAGAACCGGCACCGGCCCAGACCCCCCAGGCCAGCCGTGAGCGCCGCGCACACACGACCAGGGCACTGCACCCGCCAAGGCAGAGTGCTACGCACCAGCCCCACGGCTGGGCAGCCTCCGCGCCAGCCCATGGGGATCCCACTGGCGACAAGCCAGTAGCACCGGACCGGTGGCACTGGCAGCCCGGGCGACCACGCATCAGGGGGGCGGCGTAGTGGGTAATAGCCTTCAACCACGGTTGCTAGGTGACGCACTGACCGGGGAGTGGCGAAATGAGGAGGCCGGGGAGGGATAGGGCTCTGAGCCCACCGAACCTGCGGAACACCGCCACCAGACAGGAGGTGTGTCATGAAGGGCCCCCCACTAGGTTCTGGTGGGGAGGATATCACCTGGCCCGACCAGGTGCCCCCCCGGGGCCAAAGAACGTCTAGTACCCGAGACATCAAACCTAAAACCTCAAACCTCGTTCCCGTGTGGAACAAGGTCATTCATCAAATACACGTTCGGCGGAATGCAAAGCAGACAACATTTTTGCTGTGCTTGCTTCTTTGTGCACCAACTTTGATCTCAAAGCCATCAAGAATTTACACCAGTTCTCTCAAGACTTGGAATGGATAGCAAAGGGCCAAGACCTTTCCACAAGCAACCTGATAGATGTATGCTTTGCTGTATCGCTGTCCACTCCTGCCCTCATTAGATATTCACGCAGCAGTCAGGTACGTCATACAACAGTGCAGACCCTAACCAAACTGAAGGCGTCAGCAGAATACCAGGACATGCAGACAGTCTACCAAAGGCTACTGGAACAAGACCACTGACCACATTTCCAAGCCGATGCCTTTCCTGTCCTAGAAAGCTGATTTGTCTTATGTACACCAGAACACAACCGAAAGGTGGCAGGAGCCGGAGAAACAGAAACTGCAATGCAGGAGTACGTGTCACCAGCACCCGAAACCCAGTAAGCCAATGTTCCCGAATTTGTCTCTAACTTTTTTTTTGCAAAGAACTGATTTTGTGGTGTACCATATCAGTACATGGTAAGGCTTAGTCTACTGAGTCCAAAACCACGGCTGGGCAGCCCCCAGAGCTGCCGCCCGAAGGAGGGGGCATGTGGCCCTACACATGGACACATGTGGGGACACCCTCCCACCTTGGACACATGGACCGGGTGGCCGCGACAATGCCTACCCAAGCACATGCGGGAGCGGCTCAAGAGGCACCTAACATAGGGCAGTGGGAGGGACAAAACGTCCCCTGGGTAAGACCTTCTTCCTGCAATGTCAAAGGAGGCATCCCGAGCTCCCGAAGATACCTACCTACCTACCTACCTACCTACCTAAGGCTTAGTCTACTGAGTCCAAAACCATTTCTTTATTATATGGGTCACTTGATTGCTTGAGCACGTCAACGTTTACGTCACCCGGGAGCCCCCACCCGGATAGCTCGGAGGCACAGTGCAAAAAAGGTTTACCGGTGGTATTGCGCCGGCAATCTCGCTTAGGTAGTCGTCGGCGTCAGCCAGAGGAGGGGAGACAGCTGGACTCTCCAGTTCATCGTAGCTTTAGGCATTCATAGTGGTGACCGAACGGTATTCGGATCTCTCCTTGAGATCTAGGGGGGTAAGGCCAGGGTATTCGGCCATCAAATCCTGGAGCACTTCCTCGTCAAGGTTACACACACGTAGGGCATTCAGAGTGCCATCAACAATGGACAACAAACTATCGCATTCGAGGGCAGGAAAAGTGTCCTGGGAGTCTTCGCGAATATAGATAGAACTGTCGCAGAGTTCAGTTCTTCCCCCGGTCATACGGTACAACACCTGCCTCCAATAGGTGTGTTACCCTCTAGAACCCCACTCCCCGGTACACGGTACCACTCTCAGTCCTTCAAGGGCAATCTTGGTTAGACCCCAAGCCAGTTGGGAGAATGGGTGGTTTGCAAAGGACAACCCCGTCAATCTCTAGTAAAAGCAGTAGCCGTTGTTGCGGTATCATGAACAATAGAGCTGCAGCAAGTGCTGCTTCTTACAAATCCACCTGAACTTCGTTCACGTCAATCTGCAGGGCGGCCAAACTGTTCCCGAGGTGTGGTCGCACCAGCTGGTAATTCTCGCTTCGATAAAACCGGTACAAATAGCGTACACCGGATTGTTTTCATCCTGACAGCTCCAGAGGGACAGAGAGAATACCAGCCCCGAAGTGGCAGTGTAGGGCATAGGGACGTTGCAAACACAACAATCCGGCCTGCAGGTTACGGAGCAAAAAATCTCCGCCAATGACACTGTGAAATATGTCGGTGTCCAACACTCTGCAGCGTTGGTTTACTTGGTCATCACCAACACACATGGTCACGTTGACCCTCCCTTCCAGGGAGTGGATAGTTCTGCCATCCCCGACCCTTATGGCCACAGTTTGGCTTTGCGGATTGTGGCAGGTTTTAACAGTGTGCTGGCCACCATTGACAGCGTGGCGCCGGTGTCCAAGACAGCCGTGTAAAGATGATCACCAATTTTTACGGTGATCCAAAAAACCAAATCCTCTTCCTCGGGGCGCCCTCTTATCCCTCTCCAGGGAACTTCACTTCCACATCCGCCTTCATCAGGCACTTGGAGTGCAAGTTCACCTTCCTCTTCTTGGCGTTTCTGATCATCTCAGGGCTGCCAGCAGTGGGGGTGCAGGGCGGTGCAGCTCGCTTCTCACCCTGCTGCTCACCCTGCTGTTCCTTGCGGGGAGCAGGGTTAGGATGTACCCTACCGCTTACGGGGGGGGGGGGGGCTGAGGAGCTCCGTCCCGCACCACGGTTACCCTTACCACCCTGCTTCCTCCCCCATCAGGTTTACCCTTACAACCTTGCTTGCTCCTTTCTTCTTCCGGATTTTTGTGCTTTTCGGAAACGCGGTGGTTTATGTTGCATTCCTCTTCGCAAGGCCGCCGCTTGCCACAATACCCGCGGGTAATCGTGCAGCGGAAGTGTTGTTGGTGCTTCACCTGCAGACTACATGTAGTCTCCTGCTTATGCTGAAGTTCGAGGAGGCAGGTGAGTCGCCGATCAAGGTCATGGGTGCTGCAGGGTCCTGCCTTGTCGTCCGTGGGACGACAGTACAAAAAATTTGAAACCACCCACACAACACTCCAATGGTGCCAAAGGACAGTGATTTTCACAGTGTATGTGGATTGGCCTTGCCAATGAACAGATTTTCATCAGTTTGCCATGTTCAATATTTTTGGTACCCTGTACACTAAACTGTACACTCAAAGGATCATGGCGGATCAGCAAGGGCTACTCCTTGTCACTGCCATCCCGAGAATGGAACAATGTGGACACAGAATGAAAACCGGCGTGGAACCGCCAAGCATCAAAAAAAAGATTTGAAACCACACTGGAGAGTGTGGTCTCCTGCATTTGCTTCAGCTGCCCTCCACAAACCGTACCATAGCTAAGGTTTGGCCGAGAAGACCTGGCTCCGGGATTCCTCTCGGCAGGGGTTTTGCTTCGCAGAGGCTTGCGCAGGTACTTATCCATATTGGACTCAGTCTCACTTTCCATGGCTAACTCAATCAGGAGATCAAATAGCTCATCGAAAGAGTGTGTCCTCCATTTCCTCTCGGATGTCTCCCTGCAATTCCTGCAGCTTGTGGGAGGAATATTTCCTGCTAGCCACAAATGTGGCTTAGTAGGTCTGTAGGAGGTGCGGTTCATCCGCCCCGTCAGCTGCTCAAGGTGCGCCATGAACTCAGAAATACGGGACGTTGTGCGGAATTCGAGGAGCATTGAAGCTCCTCAATGTCTGTACAGACACTCAAGTCTGTCTCGTAGACTAAATGCATTTGTTCCAGCCTTTTTAGGCCGTCTTCCAAGTTGGGGCATATCCTTATAGCCGTTTTCACTTGCCGCTGAAGGAATTTTTTTTGTACAACTTTTGTATTAGCACGCATTTAGTCTTCACGTCAGCGTGCTGGTGACTTGTGAGTAGGATGAATTGAGAGAACTCCTCAGCCCATTTGGGCAGGTGTTTGGGATCGAACTCCCGGGGGTTCCATCTAAAGGTTCGCCGTAGCGATGGCCTTCGTACCCCTGCCGCATCCATCTGTAGCACCTGTAGCATCTGTAGGGAGTGGGGTATGTGTGATGGCCAGTGGCACCAGTGCAGCCAATCCATAGATCTTCATCACAAACTCAGATGTGACATCCACGTTGCGGAATGGCACAATCCTCACAGGATGATGAAAAAGGCTTGGACAGGTATCCTCAGGAGAGCTGCGGAAACCCAGAAAGCTCTTTACGTCCCTGGTGAGAAACTGCACGCCAGGCAACACGGTTTGGGGGAGCTTCTTCAGATTAGCAAATCCCAGTTTGGTTTCGAGTGCCGCTGATATGGCACACAGGTTTAGGTCCTCTTCAGTGGCTCCAGATACCCTAGTGAGCAGCTCCATGGTCTCACCGGGACGCAGTTTAGAAGTGTCCTGGTGTGGAGGAAAAGCACGCTCCACCTTGACAGGCTCGGGCTCCTTCCTGAGCGATGGCGTGGGGGGACGTGACTCCGAGTCGGCAAACATCTCCGAGCTGTTGACGGAGTGGTCTTCATTAACAGAAAGTGACATCAATTCGGGCTCGCAGGTTTTGATCGTTTCGGCTACTTCTCTGCCTAGTAAATACTTCCTCACCTTAGATCGCGCCCTCTCTTCATCTGCACGACAGGCAACGGAGGCAAACGAAGGCTAGTCCCATCGGGCAACCACAGACGCAAGAACAGCAGCCATGGCGTCCCTACGCCCCTGGTTCTCGAGGTTCTCCGACGTTAAGATGGGCTCCTCGACAGGCTTGGGGACGGCACGGGGACGACATGAACCTCCTGTGTGGCACTGTTTCTCGCGCCTCTTGTGGTATTATGCTCTCTCGAACAGCCGGTTGTTTTCCCTTTTGGTGTGGTGGATGCCACACTCCGGTTCCCCAGGTCTTTGGCCTTTGGTCTTGCGGTGATGGGGACCGGTTTGGCACTCAATACCACGGACACGATGCACATGTTTATGTTTTCTTCTTCTGGACTGTGTGTTTGGGACGTTGAGGGGCACTTTGTCAACCTCATTGAACTGCCGCGCCCTTGCTACCTGAAACGTATTCGGGTTTCCCTTGAAAACCTTGCTGTTTTCCTTGAATGGTATTTGGTCAAGAAAACCACAATGATTTTCAAGATAGTGCGGGCTGAAGGACAAAGCATCAATGGTTTAGAAACAAAGAACACAATTGTACTATGAAAACCGTCAACAATCTGGCCGAAAGAACAGTCATACAACTTGATGTGCACTGTTTTGGTTGCAACGGGGTTGTTTAGGAACCCGAGCAAATAGATTGGGCCAGACACACGCTACAGCTTGGCCACCTTGGCCAGGCAGCTGAATTCAGACACAGTTACAAAATAGGACCACAATACGTAGATGAAACGTTTGAGTCTTTAGGTGCTAAAGTGGGAGACCACTAGGCTTAACCTTTAAAAAAAAAGGCATGAAGTGCCTACATTATTTCGCCAATGCCTCCATCACTTGGAGGTACGAATCTAACGCCTTGTAGGTTAAGCCTAGTGGTCCCCCACCTCGAGACCCCCATACTCAACTGATTCTCCCACTTATTGTAGTTCTACTTTTTCACTGTTTCTGAATTCAGTTGCTCCGCCTTGCTTGGCAAGGCATATCCTGTGTCTGGCCTAACTCCTATGCACCAGATTCCTAACCAACTGCATTTCATTTAAAAGAGGGCACATGAAGTGCTTGGTGCAGACTTGGAGGCCTGAGTCTTGCCAGCTTTCACATAAAATCATATATTTTGTTTATAAACCATTGGAGGATTGTATTTAGATCTATGTTTGTCTATCTGCAGCCTCTCTTTGTTACACATTTTTTGATTCTGGAAGGACTTATCCTGACTAGATTGATCCGGTCCCTGGAGTTGCCCTACATTAGCTTTTTCTGCACTTCATTTTGAGCTTTGGAAAATCAGCAAGGGTTTTCTAAACCGAGTACAACCAACAAGCACAAGTGTGAGCAAACCAGAAACCTTCCTACCCTCCGCTGCGCCCCCCCTCTCTTGTGTGTATTTTGCGGGTGTCGTCGCCCTGCTGCTCGGTTTTCCGTGTTTGTTCTCTGCTTTTTTGCACCCTCCTGCTTGCTTGGCGTTCATCAGCAGTTGTTGCCGCCTCCTGCCCCCCCCCCTGCTGTGTGTGTTGTGCCTTGTGCAGTCTGGTGCTGCTGCGCTGCACTGGCCTTGTGTCTGGTGTTTTGTGGTGCCGTGTTGCCGTGTTTTGTGCTGCGTGTCGTGCTGTGGTGCCTCATCTTGTGTTGGTGTGTGCTGCTGCGCGCTGTGCGGTGTACTTTGGGGAAGTTTTATGTGTTTTGTGCTGTGCAGTGCCGTGCTTTCTGTTGCTGCTGTGTGTTCAGCCGCGTCTTTGGTCGTCTAGTCCGGCCGTGTTGTTCGCATTGTGACTTGCTGTCTTGTCTTGGTCTGCGTTGCCGTGTGATGTGCTTGGTCACTGGTTACTGTGCTGCGCTGCGTTGCTTTGCGTGGTTCCGCGCGGCGCTACGCTGTTCTGCGCTCGGTTGTTTTGTCTCGCTCTGTTTGGTACCGCTGCTTGCTGTGTCGTGCCCCCGCGCACTGTCTGTCGCCCCGGGCTGCTGTGCCTTCTCGCGCTGTGCTTTGTCGTGTTTGTCTGCGCTGTGTGCTCTGCGCTGTGTGTCTTTTGCCGTGGTTTGTTCGTGCGTGCTGTTGTTTGTTGCTCTGCTATGTGCTGTGTGTGTCCAGGGGTGTCGTGCTGTGTGTTCCCTGTCAACTCCGCTCTGTGCAATGCTGTGCTGCCCTGTGCTGGTGTGCTTGCGTCCTGCTGTTCGCTTGGTCTGCGGTGTTTCTGGTGCCTGGTGCTGCGGTGTGTTGCTGTGTGTTGTGCTGTTTCCTTTGGTGTTCTGTGGTGCGGTATCGCGCTGCGCTGTTGGGTGCGTGTTGTGCTCTGCTGCTGCGCTCTGTGCCGTGTTGTCCTGCTGCCTGTTGTGTTGTGCTGCTGACTTTGGCGTGCGTTTCCCTGTTTGGCTAGTGGCTGGCTGCCTTTTGGCAGGTCGCGCGTGTCGCTGGACAGCGTGGAAAGAATAAAGTAGAATGAACAAAAAGACGCACAAAAAGAAAAAATACAGGCAAAAATCGTTTTTACTGACCTGAAATCCCCCCCATGATTTTTACGCCGCTGTTTGGCGAGGTCAGCGGCAAAATCCACACATCCATACCTCAGCGAGAACAGAGGTGAGAACGAGACAGGAGAGTGAATCCCGTGCAAGCCACAAAACAACTAGCAAAGTGCACGTCGTAGGACTAGTCCAAAGGAGCGTGAACACGATGAACAACGGCGAAGAAAACAAAAGAATGTTCCGACGCGGCGAGGTATGGGTCCGCCAAGAGAGCACCACGCCCCAACAGGCACGACGCCAAAGTGGCATGAGACCAACGCGGAGAAAGACAAAAGGGCGAACTCAAGACTACACTACGGGCAAGGCAAGGAAATACATGGCAAGCAAACACCAAACAACCACACGTAAAAGCGCTTACTCTTGGGCGCCGCCAAAACCAAAGACCGGAGTCATCAAGCTAAAGCATCACGCGCTAAATACCGATGAGACCTCTCATCCCCATGCCCTTGTCTATTTATACCACATGATACCTACCTTGCCCGCGGACCAAACCGAAATGAACGTCACCAAGAGGCGGTGCGAACACGGAACATCACAAAGCGCCAACGAAACAACAAGCCCCTAAGCAGCACACGGCAACGAGACATGACACAACACTATGTGTCACGAACACACCAGGACACAACAAGCAACCATGCAACACTGGACGACAACGCAAAAAACCGCTTGCCACGACACACACCCAAACGCCGCACAACACCACTCAAAACAACACAACACGACGCAACACAACACCGCAACGGGCGCACCACCACAACACAACAGGAGAGCCACGTCATACCACACAACAAACCACAACACGACAGCGCTACATGACACAACAATGGAGCGCAACCAACATACCTATTACATAACACCACGCAACGCAGAGACGCAACTCAAGACAACAAGCCCGCAAACAAGATACACTACGCCAAAACAAACAACTAAACAACAATACACAATAACGCAAAATGCTACACAATGCAACCAGCCGCCAAGCAACAACACGCACCACCGCGTGACAATACCCATCGCCACACACCAACATACAACCCAACGCACCACGACGCAACATGACAATAGAACACGGGTAACGCCACGACACAATACAGGAACCATACAACATCACGATAGAACACAACAACACATAATGTCACACAGCGCCACAAGACGCAACAATGACGCGCAACTAACGTACCAACAAAATAACACGCCATTAATAAACCACGCAACAACAAAAAGAGCCACAAAACATGCCACAAAACAACGCCGCAGAACGAAAACCCATCAAAACCTACCAGAATCAACAACAACAATACGACACAACGCAACAAACCACAAGGCAACACACCACAGCGGACCGCCACAAGACACGCCACCACACCACATGACACGCCACCACACAACACCTCAAGACATAACCCTACACCGATTCAACCCCAATGCAACACACAACACCGAACACCCAGACACAAAGGAGCACCACGAAACACGCGACACAACACAACAACACAAGGAAAAACCGAAAAACACAGCAACATCACAATTGACGTAACCCGTGGAACCCACCAAGTACCAACACGAAACACGGCACACAACGACACACTGCGACGCCACACCACCCCGCACAACGTAAAGACCACCACATCAGGCAACCCGGCACCCCGCGCAACGACATATCACAACCAGGACGGAACCCAGCACATAGCAGCGCGCCACAACACACCACACAACACAACGACTACACAACACGCCACAAGGCAGCACGCGACAACAACCAGTGATACACAACAACGTCACACAAGAAGAAACACGACAACCCAACGAAAACTACACAACACCACGTAACACGGCGCAATACTACACCACGCAACGAACCACGACAAAATAACACACGACGCGACATGGCAAAACCAATGCCCGGCACAACACGACACCACCCAGCGCCACACGACACGACACAAAACACGCTGCGACACGACGCAACGACACAACCACGCGACGCCACACGACCAAACACCATCCTACGCGACACAACACGACGACGCTGCGATACAGTGCCGCGCCACGTCAGCAACCGCAACACTCCCCGAAAACGACGTGCCGCAACCCGCCACGACATGACACGACGCAACGCATCACCTGAGCCTACCCTGTGTGCCGCAGCTCTTCCACACGGCTGACGCTGACCGGTTCAGAGGCCTGGCATAAAGAGCGCAGTTTGTGCAGTGGACTACAGCGGACGAGATATAACAGTGAATTTAAGGGCAAGAGGTATGCCACTTGCCAGCCCTGTATATGGTGCACACACGCGTGTGACAACACGCAGTATGAGGTGCACGCACAAGCGGCACCTCAACGCCCAAGTACATCGCACGCAAGAAAGACAACACACACAACACAAACACAGAACATGATGGAGCAGGAGCACCAGGACAAAGACGCCCGGGGGGGAACCCGCAACGCCGAGCACGCCGACAACAACAACAACCTGAGAGGGGAGACAGCGCCTGGCCAACCCCGATGACCTCAGCAGCCCCAGAAACAGGAGCCGGGAACATGCACCAGACGCACTCACCCCAAGCCCCACGCACACACTATACAGCGCGCACCAGGAACCAACAACCCAGTGGCGCACGGGCCATTACCCCTGCACTGCCAACACAACCGGGCCCCTAGGGGGGGAGGCAACAGGCTGACAGGGGAGAGAACGACACCACGACAACTGGAACCGGAACCAGACTGAACCCCATCACAACGTACCAACTACAGCGCCCGCGCCAAAGACCGAACTGCAAGCAACACTACACGCCAGCGTACCCCAGGCCTGGACCACACCGAGTATAGCCAAATCATGGACTACAGTCACATGCCGCGGCCCGACACAAACGACCTCAACAGCCCCAGCGATGGAGGCCGAGCGCGGGCACCAGACACATATACCCCCAGCCTCACACACACGGTGTACAGCGCACAGCGGGAAGAAACCCGACACACCCACGCAGCGACCCAAGGGCAAGCCGACCGCTGCCCCGAGACGGCCGCCAAAATCGGGCCCCACAGGCAAAGAGCAACCGGAGGACAGAGAGCACAGCGACAGCTGGACCCGGAACAGGACCACACCCCGTCACAACACACTGACTACAGAGACCGAACCACAAACGGAACCACGACCACACGGAGTACAGCGCGCGAAAGACAGAACACTGCCACCTACCACAGTACGAGGCGCAACACCACGGCGACGAGGAAAACGCCCCGAGGCCAGAACAACAAACGATGCCGTTGGCCACAGAGACAACGCAGCCACGCGCACCAGAGGACCACACACACGAAGCACCACTATCCCTGTCAAGTGAAACATCTGACTGCGCGATGGAACCCCACTCCCAAGTATCCACCCCTCCCGAAGCCCCTAACCCGCCCCTGGAATCACCTATGATTTTATGAAGTCGCCAGATCCCAAAATTATTGTCGCAGCGGATGCCAAAAAACCAACAGAAACTGTCGCCGCGCGCGCATTTTCACTCGCCGAGAGCAATTTTTGGCTCAGAAATCTGAAAATACGCGATTACGAAGCGCTTTTTGCGCGTACAATCGAAGATACCAACCACCCGCACCTTTTCAATCACGATACCCCGCTCGGAACTGCTCCCAAGTCTCGTAAACGGTCAATTACCTCCCAAAAAGCCACAATTTGGCCTTTTTTTGCCATTTTTTCGTCGGAAAACACATTCTATCTTGTTCCGAGAGGCTGCGGATCAATCAAAGGTGTTCCGTGGAACCACTTGACGATTTCCAAAACATAGCAACATCCACCAAGCCATCAAGCTCTCGTAACGTGCCAATCTACCCCCATTTTCGGCCCAAAATGCCACATTTTGGCCTTTTTTCACCACTCTTTCATCATAAAACACATTCTATCTCTTTCTAAGAGGTTGCGGATCAATCAAAGGTGTTTAATGGAACCACTTGACGATTTCCAAAACATAGCAACATCCACCAAGCCATCAAGCTCTCGTAACGTGCGAATCTACCCCCATTTTTGGCCCAAAATGCCACATTTTGGCCTTTTTTCACCACTCATTCATCATAAAACACATTCTATCTCTTTCTAAGAGGCTGCGGATCAATCAAAGGTGTTCCATGGAACCACTTGACGATTTCCAAAACATACGAACATCCACCAAGCCATCTACCTCTCGTGACATGCGAGTATACCCCCATTTTTCGCCAAAACTGCCATATTTCAGCCTTTTTTTGCATGGTTACGGTCATAATATTTGGTCAATGTTGTTGCGAGAGTCCGCGAATCTTTCTATTGTGTTCCATGGAACCACTTGATGACGAGGATGTGGGTTAGGCAAATATTGGTACAATTTCCTCTCCTATATTGAAGATTATGACGCGGACGGTGCCAAAAACAGCCATGTTTGGGGGTAGTGATGTGTCCCATGCCCAGCTGCTATGTCTTGTCACGTGCCAACTTGTTGTGTCGCAGGGAGGGTTTCCATACGATGTGTTGCATGTCACACTAGGTAGGTACTCAATCCTTTAAAGTGCCATTGTTATGATATGACGAAGAGCAAGCCCCGCGTGGGCCGTCCCCGATTGGCCAATCCGTCGCTGAAGACCTTGAGGAACAGAGCTAGTGCCGCAAATGCAAACCTTAAAAGGGCACTTCCCCAGTTGGTGACTAATGCCAAAGCTCGGAATCAAAAACGTGTCAAAAATCGACAACGTGCGGAGAAAAACCCTCCCCCAGAGGTTATTGTACGCTCCTTATTGGCAAAGCATGCGGGCAAATCGACATGGAAGCAGTTTATCGATACCAAGCAGGATATCAGCGACGATCAACATCTAGGCATTTACCGCAACAAGGTTACTCGCTTGGCCAAAAGCTTAAGGGCCAATGTTGGTGGCGTGGTGTTCACGCGGCGATCGAGCCGACTCGACCCATGGAAGGCCATCCCTCTCTACTTGCAAATAGCGAACCGCGACCACTTGCACCATGAAGGTACATACAAACGCAGCATAAACATCTTCATTGATGGTTGCGAGGTGGCGTGTTACAAACCCGCTGGTGTGGTTACTCTATCTCTTACTCTACCAACGTTACGGGTTCCACATCAAGTTAGTGCTGTGCTTCGCCTGTGTCATTGGATGGGCACCGAAGAACCTAACGAGTTGAAGCTGCGGCTACGTAATCTGAAGCTAAAGGAAGTATTGACTGACGCTCAAAAGGGTGCATTTGATGGGCATAGGTATCGAATCACCATGAACTTGGATTGGAGCCTTCTAACAAAAATCTTGTGTTGGGAGCAGAGTGGTCACGAGAAAGCATGCTGGGCCTGTGTTGCGCTCCGGCGGCATTGGATGTATTGTGACTACATGAAACAACCACAAAGGCCATTGGAATCCTTCTTTGGTGGCGTATTGGGCTTTTTCTTGTCCCTCTTTGAGACAATTGACGATATCATCTATGACGTCGTCCATTGTCTTGCATTGGTACTCCGCAACATGTTGTTGCACGCTTTGGATATATGGGTGCAAGATATGAGCGCTAAGTACCCACACCTTGTTGATCCGGGATTGTTGGGTCGTTTGCGGGATGTGTACAACAAGCATCTCGAACGGTGTCCGTATAGACCTCCGGACAAGCGCGGCCCTGAGTACAAAGGTTGGTCTCCTGGAGGAAATATGTCAAAGGAACAAATTTTGTACAATGACAAATTCTGGGATGACCTGTGCGCCGTTCTTCCAACGGCTGCACATGGGCTAGATTTCGGCGCAAAACACCCCGGTGTGCCAAGTGGAAGCCCCTTGCAATGGTACTGTAGAGAGCTCCGCCGCTTGTGCGTGCAAATGTGTGCCTGGAAACCCGAAGGAGTTGAGCGGCGCACTGCTGACTGTGACCGTTTGCACCGGGTGTATCAGGCCCTTGGGCTCCCGACGGAAAGGATCACGGTCCAATGTCACTTCTTCCTCGCCCACTATGAGCCGCGGTTGCGTAGGCATGCAAACTTGCAAGGTGGCAGTAGCGAAGGTGGCGAGCATGCACATCAGACGGTGCATAGAATTGTTGCCGTGCGGAAGTCCAAGCCGAATCACAAATGTCCAGAAGGCATGAAAGAATTTGGACGGGATGCGGCTTTGGATCTAGCACTATGGGCTGAAGGTGAGATCCACCTTGAAAACGATTGTGACCACGCCATTGCATTGCCAAGTATGAGCTTGCAACAACTACTTCTTGTTTTGTGCTGCGTTGCGTTGTTTGTTCAAGGGTCACCAAGGCAAATATATCGTGCGGCACATCTCATCGTTGGATTGGGAAAATGACATATCACCCCCCCTTCCCCCCCCCCCCCCCAAAAGTGTTTCTTCCGCCTACCACAAGTGAACCCTGTCTTAGGCTTGGCAATCATGTCCGGGGAGGCAGATGTACGCGACCACAAACGGTTTTGCTCCAAAGCCGAAGCCCTCAAATACCATATCAGTGATGTTTTCCGGGCGGAGGAGGAACCGGCTGAGGAGCATACCGCAGTGAAGAATGATTTGCAAATCAATTCGGTGGCCTTTGGGCTCAGTGGTCGCGTACGGGAGAAAGGCACACCACCCACCGCACCCACCCTCTTTCAAGTAGCATGGAAGGGGAAGGTTACTGGGAAAGTGTTCCCCAATGGTGAGATCGAGCTTCAGCATTCGGATGGGCCGAATAGGTACAAACCAGAGCACGTGCTACCGAAGCTCATTTATGGGATACGTGAAATCTCGCCCGCGGTAGCAATTCTGTCCGAAGACGCAAAGGCCGCTCATGCCGCTTTCAACCCGGATGAAGGAAGTAGTAGCGGGGATGTCAGTAGCGGGGATGATGCCTCTGATGAGAGTGACGGTGATTCAAAGAGAAAGCGGCCGAGCAATGCATCTCCACCATCAGCCGAGAAGAGAAAGAAGAAGCCATGCCTCAAAAAAACCGCGAAGCCAGCGGCAAAAAAGGCTGAGCGGGGGCGGAAGGCACCGGAGGAGGAAATTCGCCGCGTGCTGCAACGGGTTAGGGAAGATGGGTCATCTGCATTGGATGATACCCGAGACTGGGATGCCAAGAGCATGGCTGCACTTCTGGATGCATACGGAGCCTACCACACTAAGAGTGCCACGTCAAAAGAGATGCGGTCTGCCTTCCGTAGGGATCTCGATGATGGCCTAAGGGAGCCCTGCACTGTGCCTGCTGCACGTCCAAAGGAGGCCTGCACTTTTAAGCCTCTCTTGGGAAAGACTTCTGCGTTGTCTTTGGCGGCGGACGACGAGGACGAGGACTCAATGGATGAGTCAGGAGCTGCACCACGTGCTACCGATTCAAAGGAACATATCTTGCAAAAGACGTCTTCCTTGTCCTCCTTGTCTTCCTTGTCAATGGATGGGTTGGCCGTAGGACCCCCAAGTAGAAAGGATGAGGCACACGTCATTGCCGATAGTGACGACGCCGGGGACGGTTACATGACTGACAAGTCTGGGGAAGGGCGAGCACCAACTGCTCCGGCAAAGTCAGTCACCCCTCCGTTGTCCCGCACCCTCTTCCCGGGAAAGCATGACAGAAGGGATGGCCACAAGCATGATGATGATGATTACTCCGATATCCTTGAACCAAGGGATGGCGACAATCATGATGATGATGATGACCTCGAAATCCTTGACGATGGCGACAAGCATGATGATGAGGACCCCGATATCCATGCTTTGGTGCGGCGAAAGGCCTTCTCTCGAACAGGTGACGTGTTGAACAAGTGCACAGTCAAAGCACGCAGTTTGCGAGTGGAATCATTTGAATATATGTGGCCCGACCTTGGAGAGATGCGGCTGCACCCAGCCGCACTTGAGGACGAAGCCGATGAATGGCAAGAGCACGTGCTGCAGTCCATTACGGCTCAAAGGACGACATATGGGCTGCCCTTGCAAGGTGTTTACTTTGGGCGCCTGAAGGGCAGCCGTGAAGGCTCATTCACCAATTTTTGGGCCGAAAAGCGTTCGGGATTGACGGTCTTTGTGCCACTAGGCCTACCGAAAGGGACTTCATGGAAGGTGAAGGTCATCTTGAGCAGTGGAGAGTACACATGGGAAGTTGGTGACCGTGATTATTTCCAAGTTCCTGCTGAAAATGCTCGCTCACTTCTTCATCCAGCTGGTCGCCCCGCGTACTTTCTGGCGATGCAGTTTGGAGATGCTGAACACCCATTGCCAATGGCCATTGATTCCCCACGTGATGTATGTAGTGTGCAGTGTGCGAATTATAATCTATGTGTATTTGGCGAACATTGCACCTGACAGGTTCATGGCCTGAAGAGTGTTTTTCTTCTTGTGTTGTGCCTACATGTGTCATCTTTGCCTTCTTACTTTGTCTCTCCTCTCCCATATGGGCCGTAGCAAATGAGGTTGGAGAATCTTCCAAAGAAAGGATATAGTGGGCGAATTTTTCAATTTTTAGGCATAGTGTGCAACTCCCATCTCCCAATGCGGTAAATTAGACCAGAACACAACAACACCGCAGAGCACAACACCGCAGAGCTCTTTTTCCTTTTGCCTATAGGTCCATGAAGTCAACAGGCGAAGGCCCACTTTGCCTGCAGCACCCCAGGGCCCACGGAGGTCGGATCGCGTGCACCTTGCTGCCGCGGCGCCCAAGAAGGATGATGGTGCGAAGAAGGATGATGGCGCCAAGAAGGATGATGCTCGCAAGCGGGATGCTGCACATGCCAAGGAGCTCAAGGCGCACGCAGCTGCCGCCACTGCTGCACATGCCAAGGCCAAGGCGGAAGCGAAGCTCGCTAAGGTGGCGAATGCAAAGGCGGCCAAGGCATTGAAGGATGCGGCCAAGGAGCGCGCCGAGAAGGAGGCTTGCAAGAAGGAATTGGCTTCGCAAAAAAGTTTGCTGGCGGCAAGGGCCAACCGCCTGAGTGAGATGGAGAAGGAATTGGACGACCTAAGGCGTAGTAAGAGTTCGGACAAGAATTCGGGTGCAAGCACGGCACAGGGCATGGGCAATGAGCCCCGCCATGGCGTGGTGCAGGGCACGAACATGGGAACGGGCACCGGGCAGGGTCATGGCATGGTGCAGGGCACGAACATGGGAATGGGCACCGGGCAGGGTCATGGCATGGTGCAGGGCATGGTGCAGGGTGGTGGTGCGGGACAGGCCATGGGAATGGGGATGGGGATGGGGATGGGGCCAAGCATGGGCATGGGCATGGGCATGGGCATGGGCATGGGTATGGGTATGGGGCAAAACTCAAACATGCCTATGGGCCCGAACATGGGCATGGGGATGGGGTCAGGCATGGGCATGGGTGTGGGCATGGGACAAAACCCTAACATGCTGATGGGCACAGGCATGGGCGTTGGCGTGGGGCAGGGCATGGGCATGGGTACGGGTATGAGTATGGGGCAAGGGATGGGTATGGGTACCGGGATGGGGCAAGGGGTGGGTATGGGACAGGGCATGGGTATGGGACCTGGGATGGGTATGGGTGCGGCAATGGGGCAAGGCATGGGTATGGGTATGGGTATGGGCATGGGGCAGGGCATGGGCATGCACCAAAATAGGTGGTGCTGAGCCCAGGCTTAGATTTCGGATTCATAAATTCCCTGCTGTTGTAGTTTCAAAGGCGTCTTTCTCTGTGTATGGTGAATTGTACCAGTGGAGGATGGAAGTCTCCGTCTCAAAAGCGTATTCATATGCCACACACAAGCAAAAAGGTGAGGAAGGTGTGAAGACAACAGTGCCTTCTGTGGCTGCACAGCTGCTCCACTTTCTGTGGCAGTGCTTTAGTTTACCATTTATTTTCTGCGTCCAACAATCACTGCATGGTTCATCCTGTATTTGATTGTGACAGGCTCCGAAATCTACCACAATGCAAGATTCCATGGGCAATGACTATGCTGTGCCAAAGAGTGGCCTATTGTTCCACAAGAGTGTCTGGATAGTGTCTGGATCTCATTTACATGCAGGCCTCTCCCACTTGTCTATTGTCTGTTGTCTGTTGTCTGTTGCCTGCCGTCAGTTGAGCGTTGTCGTCCATTGTATGTTGTCTGTTGTCTGTTGTCTGCGGTCTGTTGTCTGTTGCCTGCCGTCAGTTATACGTCGTCGTCCATTGTCTGTTGTCTGTTGTCTGTTGTCTGTTGTCTGTTGTCTGTTGTCTGCGGTCTGTTGTCTGTTGCCTGCCGTCAGTTGTACGTTGTCGTCCATTGTTGTTGTCTGTTGTCTGTTGTCTGTTGTCTGTTGTCTGTTGTCTGTTGTCTGTTGTCTGTTGTCTGCGGTCTGGTCTGTTGCCTGCCTGTTGTCTGTTGTCTGTTGTCTGTTGTCTGTTGCGTGTCGCCTGAGGTAAATTGGACGTCGTCCAGTGTTGTCTGTTGTCTGTTGTCTGTTGTCTGTTGCCTGTCGTCAGTTGAACGTCGTCGTCCAGTCGTGACTAGCTCTATTCCTGCGATTCATTCAGAGTTCCTTCAGACGTGGAATCTTGGGGGTGTCCGAGTGCATGTTCCAATTTGCTGATGTGTTGCACGTCTCAGGAGTAAGAAAGTTCATACAGACCAATTTCTGGATCGAATTCAATCAGCATTCTGCATCCTGCGATTCATTCAGAGTTCCTTGAGACATGGAATCTTGGGGGTGTCCGAGTTGATCAGCTTTGCCTTCGCCAATGTCAGCTTTGACTCCATTTGTCCATTGGCGGCATGTTCCAATTTGCTGATGTGTTGCACGCCTCAGGAGTAAGAAAGTTCATACAGACCAATTTCTGGATCGAATTCAATCAGCATTCTGCATCCTGCGATTCATTCAGAGTTCCTTGAGACATGGAATCTTGGGGGTGTCCGAGTTGATCAGCTTTGCCTTCGCCAATGTCAGCTTTGACTCCATTTGTCCATTGGCGGCATGTTCCAATTTGCTGATGTGTTGCACGTCTCCGATGAGTTTGTTTGTGCGCCTGGTGTATCTGTGTCAAATGGGAAGGATACATGTTGCAATTTGCTGATGTGTTGCACGTCTCAAGAGTAAGAAATTTCTGGAGCCCGTCTTCGCCAAAATTTGACATTTTTCGTCAAAAATGGGCCAAAAAAGGCCATTTTTTTGCCAAAAATAGGTTTTTTGCCCTGTTGTGGACTGGCAACGACCCCCCCCCCCCCTATTTTGAGGGTGCCCAATACAAAAAAACACGTCTCAGGAACAAACAAGTTCATACTGACCAATTTCTGGAGCCCGTCTTCGCCAAAATTTGACATTTTTCGTCAAAAATGGGCCAAAAAAGGCCATTTTTTTGCCAAAAATAGGTTTTTTGCCCTGTCGTGGACTGGCAACGACCCCCCCCCCCTATTTTGAGGGTGCCCAATACAAAAAAACACGTCTCAGGAACGAACAAGTTCATACTGACCAATTTCTGGAGCCCGTCTTCGCCAAAATTTGACATTTTTCGTCAAAAATGGGCCAAAAAAGGCCATTTTTTTGCCAAAAATAGGTTTTTTGCCCTGTCGTGGACTGGCAACGACCCCCCCCCCCCTATTTTGAGGGTGCCCAATACAAAAAAACACGTCTCAGGAACGAACAAGTTCATACTGACCAATTTCTGGAGCCCGTCTTCGCCAAAATTTGACATTTTTCGTCAAAAATGGGCCAAAAAAGGCCATTTTTTTGGCCAAAAATAGGTTTTTTTTGCCCTGTGATGGACTGGCAACGACCCCCCCCCCCTATTTTGAGGGTGCCCGATACAAGAAAAAACGTCCCAGGAGCAAACAACCTCATGAAGACCAATTTCTGCAGCCCGTCTTTGCCAAAATTTGACATTTTTCGTCAAAAATGGGCCAAAAAAAGGCCATTTTTTGGCCGAAAATAGGTTTTTTTGCTCCGTGGGGGACTGGCAACGACCTCCCCCCCCTATTTTGAGGGTGCCCAATACAAAAAAACACTTCTTAGCATCAAGAAAAGTCATACAGACCAATTTCTGCAGCCTGTCTTCGCCAAAATCTGCCATTTTTTGTCAAAAATGTGCCAAAATTTGCCATTTTTTGGCCCGAAACAGGTTTTTTCGCCCTGGCGGGGACTTCCAAGACCCCCCCCCCCTATTTCAAGGGTGCCCGATGCAACAAAAACGCGTCACAGGAGCAAAGGAATGCACATGGACCAGTTTTGGCAGCCTCTCTCCGCCAAAATGTCACATTTTTCGTCAAAAATCAGCCAAAATTAATTTTGGGATGAGCCTGCTTCATAAAATCATAGGTGTCACTGCTCAGTGGCCTCGACATCTCCGCGAAGCCCGACCCAATGGACGAAGACAACGGTCCACTGCACGACAGCATCCAACGCGTACTGCAGGCGGCAGCCGCCGCGCACCAACGACCCGCATGGAGCCTGTACCGAGCACTCAACAAGACGGAGCAACGGATAACGGGAACGGGAGAAAACCGAGACCCAGGGGCTTACATCCAGGAACTGCGACGGGACATGCAAAATGCTAAGCAACAGTCGCCGGAAGGAGTGGTGGTGCAGAGACGGGAAACCAAGAGTGGAGCCTGGACGAACCTCTAGCGATCCCCGCGCGTGCAGGAGTCCCTGACCTCCATCCAAGAGTCCGACATGCCACTGCCAGCAACCCACGAGGAAACAGCGGCGGCTCTCGTCCTGACATTACGGGCCGACGGGGACCCCAAAAACAGGCAAAAATGTTCACGACTGGCCTCTGCGGCGAACAGTGAAACTCACAAAAATTTTCAATTTCCCAAAAGCCCCAGTGTGTGGCTCAGATTTCATATTGTGTAACTGTCAATACTCAAACTCCTGCTGATGTGGAAGCATTCAGGTGTGGCAGACCGTATCCCCAGACATCCCCGTAAGCCCCCTTAAGCATAGTATAACAAGAGGGGCGAGAAATAGTGCCAAACAGGAGGTTTATGCCGTCCCCCTGCCGTGCCTAGGCCTGTCAAGGAGCCCACTTTAACATCGGAGAACCTCGAGAACCAGGGGCGTAGGGACGCCAGGGCTGCTGTTCGTGCATTCGTGGTTGCCCGATCGGACTAGCCTTCGTTTGCCTCCGTTGCCAGTCGTGCAGATGAAGAGAGGGCGCGATCTAAGGTGAGAAAGTATTTACTAGGCAGAGAAGTAGCCGAAACCATCAAAACCTGCGAGCCAGAATTGATGTCACGTTATGTTAATGAAGACGACTCCGTCAACCGCTCGGAGATATTTGCCGACTGGGAGTCACAGGCCCCCACGCCATCGCTCAGGAAGGAGCCCGAGTCTGTCGGGGTGGAGCGTGCTTTTCCTCCACACCAGGACACTTCTAAACTGCGTCCCGGTGAGACCATGGAGCTGCTCACTGAGGGACTGAGAGCCACTGAAGAGGACCTAAACCTGTGTGCCGTATCAGCGGCACTCAAAACCAAACTAGGATTGGCTGATCTGAAGAAGCCCCCCCCAACCGTGTTGCCTGGCGTGCAGTTTCTCACCAGGGACGTAAAGAGATTTCTGGGTATCTGCAGCTCTCCTGGGAATTCCTGTCCAAGCCTTGTTCATCATCCTGTGAGGACTGTGCCTTTCTGCAACCTGGATGTCATATCTGAGTTTGTGATGAAGAGCTATGGATTGGCTGCACTGGCGCTACTAGCCATTACACATACCCCACTCCCTACAGATGCTACAGGTGCTACAGGTGGATGAGGCAGGGGTACGAAGGCCATCGCTACGGCGAACCTTTAGATGAAACCCCCGGGGTTCGATCCCAAAGACCTGCCCAAATGGGCTGAAGAGTTCTCTCAATTCATCCTACTCACAAGTCACCTGCACGCTGACGTGAAGACTAAATGCGTGCTAATACAAAAGTTGTACAAAACAAAATTCCTTCAGCAGCAAGTGAAAACGGCTATAAGGATATGCCCCAACTTGGGAGACTTCCTGAAAAGGCTGGAACAAATGTATTCAGTCTACGAGACGGACTTGAGTGTCTGTACAGACATTGAGGACCTTCAGTACTCCTCGAATTTCCCACAACTTCCCGTATTTCTGAGTTCATGGCGCACCTTGAGCAGCTGACGGGGCGGATGAACCGCACCTCCTACAGACCTACTAAGCCACATTTGTGGCTAGCGGGAAGAGTTCCTCCCACAAGCTGCAAGAATTGCAGGGAGACATCCGAGAGGAAATCGAGGCCACACTCCTACGATGAGCTATTTGATCTCCTGATTCAGTTAGCCATGGAAAGGGGGAATGACTCCCATATGGATAAGTACCTGCGCAAGCCTCTGCGAAGGGAAACCCCTGCCGAGAGGAATCCTGGAGCGAGGTCTTCTCGGCCCAACCTTAGCCATGGTACGGTTTGTGGAGGATAGATGAAGCAAATGCAGGAGACCACCCCCTCCAGTGTGCTTCCAAATCGTTTCTACTGTCGTCCTACGGACGACAAGGCAGTACCCTGCCACACCCATGACTCTGATCGGCCATTCTCCTGCCTCCTCCTACTTCAGCATAAGCAGCAGACTACATGTAGTGTGGAGGTGAAGCAAGAAACAACACTTCGGCTGCGCGATTTTGTGCGGATACTCTGGCAAGCCGCGGCATTACGAAGAGGAATGCCAAATGAAACACCGCGTACTCGAAAAGCACAAAAAGGTGGAAGGAGGAAGCAGGGTGGTAAGGGTAACCCTGATGGGGGAGGAAGCAGGGTGGTAAGGGTAACCATGGTGCAGGACGGAGCTCCTCAGCCCCCCCCCCCGTAAGCGTCAGAGGACATCCTAACCCCGCTCCCCGCAAGGAACAGCAGGGTGAGCAGCAGGGTGAGTAGCGAGCTGCACCGCCCTGCACCCCCACTGCTGCCAGCCCTGAGAAGATCAAAAACGCCAAGAAGAGGAAGGTGAACTTGCACTCTAAGTGCCTGATGTAGGCGGGGGTGGAAGTGAAGTTCCCTGAAAAGGGATAGGGGGGCGACCCTGAGGAAGAGGATTCGGTATCACCGTAAAAATTGGTGACCATCTTAACAAGGCGGTCTTGGACACCGGCGCCATGCTGTCAATGGTGGCCAGCACACTGTTAAAACCTGCCACGATCCGCAAAACCAAACCGTGGTTATAAGGGTGGGGGATGGCAGAATTATCCACTCCCTTGAGGGGGGGGTCGGCGTGCCCATGGGTGTTGGTGATGAACAAGTAATCCAATGCTGCAGAGTGTTGGACATGGACATATTTCACAGTGTCATTGGCACAGATTTTTTTTGCCGTAACCCGCAGTTGAAATTGTTGTGTTTGCAACGTCCCTATGCCCTACACTGCCACTTCGGGGCTGGTATTCTCTCTGTCCCTCTGGAGCTGTCAGAACGAAAAGAATCCGGTGTAAGCTATTTGTACCGATTTTATCGAACCGAGAACTACCAGCTGGTGCGACCACACCTCGAGAACGGATTGGCCGCCCTGCAGATTGACCTGAACGAAGTTCAGGTGGATTTGTTCGCGAGTAGAGAGCAGCACTTGATGCAGCTCTATTGTTCATGATACCTCAAAAACGGCTACTGCTTTTACTAGAGATTGATGGGGTTGTCCTATGCAAACCGGCGAGTCTCCCAACTGACTCAGACTCTAACCAAGATTGCCCTTGAAGGACCGAGAGTGGTACCATGTACCAGGGATTGGGGTTCTAGAGGGTAACACACCTATTGGAGGCGGGGGAAGAACTGAACTCCGCGACAGCCCTATCTATATTCGCGAAGACTCTCAGGACACTTTGCCTGCACTTGAATGCGATAGTTTCTTCTCCATTGTTGATGGCACTCTGAATGCCGTATGTGTGTGTAACCTTGACGAGGAAGTGCTCAGGGAGTTGATGGCCGAATACTGTGGCCTTACCCCCCTGGATCTCAAAGAGAGATCCGAGTACCGTTCGGTGACCACTATGAATGCCGAAAGCTACGATGAACTTGGAAGTCCAGCTGTCCCCCCTCCTATGGCTGACGCCAACGACTGCCTAAGCGAGCTCGCCGGCGCAACACCACCGGTAAACCTTTTTTGCACTGTGCCTCCGAGCTATCCGGGTGGGGGCTCCCGGGTCACGTAACCGTTGACGTGCTCAAACAATCAAGTGACCCATGTAATAAAGAACTGGTTTTGGACTCAGTAGACTAAGCCTTACAATGCACTGATATGGTAAACCACAAAATCAGTTCTTTAGAAAAAAATAGTTAGAGACAAATTCGGGAACATTGGCTTATTGGGTTTCGGGTGCTGGTGACACGTACTCCTGCATTGCAGTTTCTGTTTCTCCTGCTCCTGCCACCTTTCGGTTGTGTTCTGGTGTGAATAAGACAAATCAGCTTTTGACGACAGAGGAGGCCTCGGCTTGGAAGTCTAGCCAGTGCTCTTGTTCCAGTAGCCTGTGGTAGACTGTCTGCATGTCCTGGTATTCTGCTGACGCCTTCACTTTGGTTAGGGTCCGCACTGTTGTATGAGGTACCTGACTGCTGCGTAAATATTTAATGAGGGCACGAGTGGACAGCGATGCAGCAAAGCATATATCTATCAGCTTGCTTGTGGAAAGGTCTTGGCCCTTTGCTATCCATCCCAAGACCTGAGAGAACTGGTGTAAATCCTTGATGGCTTTGAGATCAAAGTTGGTGCACAAAGAAGCAAGCACAGCAAAAATGTTGTCTGCTTTGCCTTCCGCCTAACGTGTGTTTGATGAGTGACCTTGCTCCACACGGCAAGGACTGGCGTCAGTGACTGATGCTTCCTCAGAGCTGCTGCTGGACTGCAGAGAGGGCAATTGACTTTCTGAGTCCTGCTCTGACTCGGAATCACTTAACATATCAGCCCACCTGTCAGAGTGGCCTGTTATCTTGGAAGGTGAGAACAAACCTGAGTCGTGCATTGGTGATTCTATGTCAGGCGGATCACATCGTGGAACTCCAGGGAGCTCTGATGGATTGGTTTCACAGAGCTGAATGTCTTGATGCTTCAAATCAATATTGCACATTGCTTGGTGTGTGTTAGGGCGAGCTTTGACATGCCATGAGATGTGCGTTGGGTAAAGGGAAAAAATATTATAAGCAAAATCAAAAAACAGTGCATTGAGTGGCTTAGAAATGTTCTCAGCCTTCGTTATAGTTAGCGACAGCGCTTCCGGGTATTCAGGCGGATCTAAAAGGTGTTCTTGTTGCTGAGCTGTATCGTAAGTGGCGGCATTGATTTCTGATTGGTGCCAGTAGCCCTCGAACCTCTTCAGAGATGTGGTTGACGACACGGATGAAGATTGGGACCTGGAGTTGCTGCTCGACCAGAACCGTCCTCGCAGCGGTTGGTTGTACTCAGCGCTCTGGTCACTGCAACTGCTCGAGAGTTGGGTGTCTCCGGCAATATTTTCCGAAGCCGCTTGATGGATTGTTCAATTGCTTGGTGGAGCGAGATTCGATGATAGCTGGTTCCAGGTTTTCGCAGGCAGACGTGCATGCTGAATTATCCTTGTCTCGGTAGCTGCTTTTGGAGTGTTCTTTTTCCCTCGTTCACGCAAAGAAATCTGGCATTCATTACATCTCTTGGGTACTTGCATTGAATGATTTGTGAACCACGTGGCTTGGTCTGCTGTCATTTGTGATGGTCTCCGACAGCGGATACATTGGAAGTGGAGCATCTGCTCGTCGTCGGACTTTTTTTGGGGGCGGTACATTCTAATTGCGCTTCTTGGTTTTCGTTACCCATTGTTCGGCACACATAGACTGCTGGGAAGAGTCAGAGTGACTGGCTTGATCTGGCGGTCTTGAACAATGTGCCTGTTCTACTTTCAGCGTGTCCCAATGGTTGGAACACGGTATGTCAGCAAGGAAAGCTGAGTCATTAGAGGCTGTTTGAAACCAATGGGACAATGTTGATGCGGGCAGGTCGTATTGCAGATCGCTGAAATATGCTTCCAGGTAAGTGATGTGGAACTCGTGAAGGACAGCAGTGGTTTTGTGCTTAGCGGCGTTGTTGGATTCAGCTGCCGAGATACAGGCGCTTACCTGTGTTGAGGTTGTGCTCCGTGGTCTTGGACACGGAGCGGCGGCATGACTTTGAACGGTCAGCAAAGAGCGGAAAGAGCCCTCTGTGCAGGTCACTTCGTGTATCTTCAAGGGTTCGGGGAACGTTTGCGTCGTTGCTCCAACAGGGTCAAGTTCTGGTGTCGCTTCGGGAGTTGTGTCGGTGATCACCTCAGTACCGCACCTTGATGAAGGCGATGTCTGGTGTTGGAACCAACATCGCCGATGTCCGTGGTACAGGCACGTTTCACCATTGTGGCATGCAAAAGGCAAACGCTGTGGGCAATCAGGCGGACATAGGTATAGTTTCAGTAGGTGGTGTATCTGCAATTTTTTCCTGTTTTGTAATCTCTGGCATTGCGTAATGCTTGATACCTTGGAGAAAACAGGATTTGTTGACTGTTTATAGGACAACTGTCCTGTTGTTTGATTCCGTATGTTGTTCACGCTTTTAAGATATCATTGTGTTGTTATATTGGCAAACCCCGCGCCGCACGTGCGCAGGCCCTCCGTTACAACCGGTTAACCTGGAGGTGCCGACACTGAAACAAACCTAGTGTCTTCCTAGCACAGTTGCTTATGGAAGAGGTGGAGTCCGCCAGTGTTGGGTCTCATGACCACACTGTACTCCTTATGTGGACATATGATGGCCCTACAGGTAAATTTTGTGGCGCCAAACCCTCACCAAAAAATATGCCCGTCTCTGAACACGACGTCAGGAACCTGCAACACATATTGTGGGCAAAAGCAGAGGGTTTTGAGCCACGGATCCGGTTGGACCTCCTTAACAAGAGAAAAAAAAACATCCGTTTGGTCCGAGGAGGTTGATGAAGGGACGACTCTCCCCTATCCTGAGACACCACTGGTGTAATCACTCAACTATACCCAACAGGGTACCCAGGAATGGGATGAGGACGAACTGTCCCCTGAAACAGTGCGGCGGATGAAAAAGCAAGAAAAAGGGAAGAGCAACGTCCAGGGGGACGGAGACTTCTCTTAAAACCTTGAGAGCATGCATCTCAACCCTCATCTGACTAAGCTCATCAAAACGTTTCAAGAGGTGTTTGGAGCGTTGTCCCCATCCCTGTCTTGTAAGAAATCGGTCCACATGGACTTCAAACCAAAATGCCGAGTTTGAAGGGTCACCGGTGAGGTGTCGCCCGTAACCTGCCCCACGGGACGAGATCGACGAGATTGAGCGCCAGATCCAGGAGATGCTGGCCTCGTCGAAGAATGTAAACACGCAGATAGTCCCCGCCATTGTAGTTCCAGACTATGGAGAGATCAAGAAAAAAAACCCAGAACCATTCAGGGAGTATCCCCAACATGAAGAACACCCTTGAGCGTAGCGCCATGTATCGATACAAGACTAAAATGGACAAGCGCAGTTGATTCTGGCAGGTAGACCTCTGCCGAGCAGCCCAAGGACTGCTCGCATTTGTGACGCCTAAGGGCCGTGTGTAATACTATCTCAACAGGGCTAAACCCCACAAATCGATACTAAATTACTATGACACGTCACACAATCACTGTTCCGTGTTGCACATAACAGGCGACATAGCAAACGTCCATCACATCGCGATAGCGAAGAAGCAAGAAAAAGGGAAGAGCAACGTCCAGGTGGACGAAGACCTCTCTGAAAACCTTGAGAGCTTGCATCCTAACCCTCATCTGACTAAGCTCATCAAAACGTTTCAAGAGGTGTTTGGAGCGTTGTCCCCATCCCTGTCTTGTAGGAAATCGGTCCACATGGACTTCAAACTAAAAACCCGAGTTTGAAGGGTCACTGGTGAGGTGTCGCCCGTAACCTGCCCCACGGGACGGGATCGACGAGATTGAGCGCCAGATCCAGGAGATGCTGGCCTCGTCGAAGAATGTAAACACGCAGATAATCCCCGCCATTGTAGTTCTAGACTATGAGAGGTCAATAAAAGGACCGGGAACCATTCAGGGAGTATCCCCAACATGGAGAACACCCTTGAGCGTAGCGCCATGTATCGATACAAGACCAGGATCGACAAGCGCAGTTGATTCTGGCAGGTAGACCTCACCCGAGGAGCCCAAGTTAAGCCAGACACAGAATACGACTTTGCCAAGCAAGTGAATTCAGAAACAGTTAAAAGTAGAACCACAATAAGTGGTAGAACCAGTTGAGTGTAGGGGTCTTGAGGCGGGGGACCACTAGGCTTAACCTCCAAGGACTTAGGCATTAAATGCCTACTTTACTTTGGTAAAACCTCCATGAAGGAAGATACCTCCGCTCAGTTGAATGGTAGGGGTGAACTTCATTGGGGGCCAGGGTTATAACCCTAGTTACCTTGAGTAAGTGTACTTTAAACCTCAAAAGAGAGATGAAAATGCTTAAGTAAGTCTCAACACCAACAAAAGGGCTTTAGGGGGACTTGGCCTGGATCAGGAGCTCCAAGAAAGACATGGCATGGACTTTTTCTTACTCGAGGTCATGCCCAAGGAGCGGAGCGTCGTTGTCGTCGTCGACTGTTTCCCAGCAGACGCCGCACGGGTTCCCAAGCCCCTGCGGATGTGGAGCTTCACCGGCGGGCATCCTAAGGAGAGGTACAGGTCGGGTTACTTTACGGGAATGTGCGCGCCTTTGTGCATTGCAGTGTGGTGGGTGGTGCAATGGCAGTTTCCGGGGGTCGCCGTGTGTCAGTGTGTGTGGCTAGTCAATGGGATGGATGAGGAGGTTGTAGTGCATACGGCGGTCGTGGGAGGTCTGTTGTGCTTTCTGTGCATACAGCTGGACGCGGTGTGGCAGGTGTGCGTCAGCCCTCTTGACGGCGGTGAGTTGCATGTGACATACTGTGGCTTTGGGCTCCGGGGCATGGTTGGCGATGACCCTGTAGAGCTGGAGTGGTAGCGTTCTCCCGAGCACCGCCTCCTTGATCTCTGGTTGCCGCATCAGGCGCCGGACCTCATTTGTCGGCGGCGCGGTCGGGCCCCATCCGGCGTGTTGTGCTATGGTGTCCTCCGGTGTCCACGTGGCCTGGTGGTTGCTTCTCTGAGTCAGCGGGCATTGTTTGAAGTGTTCCCATGTCTCCGGCTGTTGGAGGTGGCAGGGGCACATGGTGTATTCCGGGGGTATGTCTATACCTCGTCGGTCATACCACCGTGCCACCCTGTCCAGGAGGGGCAGTTGTTCAAGCAACAGTTGGGCACGTCGTGCTTGTTGGTGTACCGGCAGCAGGGACGGGTGAGGAGCTGAGAAGTATAACGCGGTTTGCAGCTCATGTTGGAGGTGGTTCATAAGGGTGTTGTCGGCGTGGCTGCCTCGGATGTGCACCATGGTGCGGATGGGTTGCGGGTAGTGGTACGCCTGTCCTGTGTCTTTGTAGATCCGGTTGTCTGGTACCCAGGCCAGTGGTACCCCGGGGTGCGGGATTGGCGGTAGGTGTTTGGGGTGTGTGTGCATGTGGTCCTGTAGCGGCGGGTCCTCGCCGTGCGGCATATGCTCGGCATGCTGGTTGTGGGCGTGCAAGTCTATGTGTCGTTTGCCCAGGTTGTACCGGGACTCTTGTTTGACGAGGTGTACAACAACGTGCTTTGGGAGCCGCCTTGAAGCCACCCAGAGGTGTAGGGCTTGGGTGCCCAGGCTGGAGACGGTTGCCTTGTGTAGGGGCTGTCGGGCCAGTTTGTGGAGGATCTGGAAGTCCACCGCTGTGTCTACTACGACCAACACATGATGCGTGTGGTCCTTCGGTCGTTGGTGGGCGTCATTGACAGTGACCACGATGATCGCCAGTGTCTTTAGTTCCCCATGAGAGGAGGCCCCGAAGATGGTGGCCCCTGTGAGGTGCTGTTGGCGTAGTCGTCTCGCCGCGTCCGTCCGCAGCTCTAAAGCTGCTCCCCCGGCTGCTGGGGTGAGGTTCGTGGTGCCGGAGGCATCTGCAAAGATGACGGTGTTGTTGTCGTCTGGGCATGGCAGGCAGCACGGCGTCGTTGGCGGGTAGGCGTGGACGCGCGCCCCCTGTTCTGTGTGGCCCATGGCGTGGTGGTGGCTGGTTGGAGCCTTCGGGTAGCGTAGACGCATATTCCCTGGTGGATCCCCTCGGTTGCTGCTGGGTTCATGCGTGCATGGTCGTTGTTCCGTTCATGGCCTTGCGTGAGGTAGCCGTACACATATTGGAGTAGGTACGCCTTCTGTGGGTGGAATGTGGTCCATTCGATTGTCTGCCAGTCCTGCGCTTGGGAGCAGCGGTGTTCTACCCGGTAGGCGGGGGCCTCCGGTGTGGTGCTGCGTTGTTTGGCCAGCACCAGAAAGGTAATGGCTGGGTGTTTCGTGTCCCAGGTTCCCCAGTGGAACCTTCATTCCGCTGCGTTGCTTGGTCCCCACGCTACTGGGGCCGTGTCCTCAGCCAAAGCCTGTTTGAAGTGTTTGTGCAGCCACCGGTGTTGTTCCGGGGTAGCGCCGGCCGTTGGCGTGTGGTGGAAGCGTGCCAGCAGTTACAGGAGGGGCCATGGGGTGGCTAGCGCTTCGGGCCCACATCTCCAGCAAGTGGTGAGGGTGCCCGTCAGCGCGTCCTGCGGCAGCGGCGGCGGACAGAATTTGCGTGCGGTGGGCGCTGGTAGCATCCACAAGTTGCCGTGCGACTGCCAGGTCGCAACGTCGTTTTGAGTCCGTTGGGCGCCAGGACGAGTATCGCTGGTACTGTGGCACCTGGTACATACTCCACTTGTTCCAGCAGCTGGTGGTGGGCCCGTTTCCCGCCTGGTGGGGCCAGTGGTAGCGGCCGTTTGTGCTTGCTCCAAAACAGAACGTATGCCTCACGTACTTCCCCATCGGTTGGCTGTGGGTGTCCGGTTTGTGCGGCCGCGTTTCGCATGTGACTTTCCAGCATCGACTTGTCGGGCCACTCCGGGTGCTGTAGGAAGAAGACATGGTGTGTGCCCACTCGCTGGAGGGCCCGCATCCGGCTCGGGGTGACTCGTACTAGCTTTAGGGTGGTGCCCATCAGCTCCAGAGTGGTGGTGCTCCCTGTTGGTCCTCCACCCACATCGGTGTGTAGGACCGCCACAGGGCCGGTCTCCCTGCACGGATGGTTTGTTTGGATGACATGTTGATGGTGAGGTAGCAGGAGTGTTCCATATGCGGGTCCCTACCTTGGTGGGGAACCCTCGTTGATGGAGTATGTACTGGGGGCAGGTGTGGCAATGGTACTGGGCCTCTCCTAGTGTCAGCGTGAAGACCTCCCTCACCTCCGGTTCATGATTGTGCATGAGACGATGCAGGTGGCTCGCGGCGCTTCCGGGTATTCAGGCGGATCTAAAAGGTGTTCTTGTTGCTGAGCTGTATCGTACGTGGCCGCATTGATTTCTGATTGGTCCCAGTAGCCCTGGAACCTCTTCAGAGATGTGGTGGACGACACGGATGAGGATTTTGACCTGGAGTTGCTGCTCGACCATAACCGTCCTCGCAGCGGTTGGTTGTACTCAGCGCTCTGGTCACTGCAACTGCTCGAGAGTTGGGTTTCTCCGGCAATATTTTCGGAAGCCGCTTGATGGATTGTTCAGTTGCTTGGTGGGGCGAGATTCGATGATATCTGGTTCCAGGTTTTCGCAGGCAGACGTGCATGCTGAAATCTCCTTGTCTCGGTAGCTGCTTTTGGAGTGTTCCTTCTCCCTCGTTCACGCAAAGAAATCCGGCATTCATTACATCTCTTGGGTACTTGCATTGAATGATTTGTGAACCACGTGGCTTGGTCTGCTGTCATTTGCCATGGTCTCCGACAGCGGATACATTGGAAGTGGAGCATCTGCTCGTCGTCGGACTTTTTTTGGGGGCGGTATATTTTAATTGCGCTTCTTGGTTTTCGTTACCCATTGTTCGGCACAGATAGACTGCTGGGAAGAGTCAGAGTGACTCGCTTGATCTGGCGGTCTTGAACAATGTGCCTGTTCTTCTTTCAGCGTGTCTTAATGGTTGGAACACGGTATGTCAGCAAGGAAAGCTGAGTCATTAGAGGCTGTTTGAGACCAATGGGACAATGTTGATGCGGGCAGATCGTATCGCTGAAATATGCTTCCAGGTAAGTGATGTGGAACTCGTGAAGGACAGCAGTGGTTTTGTGCTTAGCGGCGTTGTTGGATTCAGCTGCCGAGATACAGGCGCTTACCTGTGTTGAGGTTGTTCTCCGTGGTCTTGGACACGGAGCGGCGGCATGACTTTGAACGGTCAGCAAAGAGCAGAAACCGCCCTCTGTGCAGGTCACTTCGTGTATCTTCAAGGGTTGGGGGAACGTTTGCGTCGTTGCTCCAACAGGGTCAAGTTCTGGTACCGCTTAGGGAGTTGTGTCGGTGATCACCTCAGTACCGCACCTTGATGAAGGCGATGTCTGGTGTTGGAACCAACATCGCCGATGTCGGTGGTACAGGCAGGTTTCACCATTGTGGCATGCAAAAGGCAAACGCTGTGGGCCAGCGGGCGGACATAGGTATAGTTTCAGTAGGTGGCGGTTCTGCAACATTTCCTGTTTTGTAATTGCTGGCATTGCGTAATGCTTGATATGTTGGAGAAAACAGGATTTGTTGACTGTTTATAGGACAACTGTTCTGTTGTTTGATTCCGTATGTTGTTCACGCTTTTAAGATATCATTGTGTTGTTATATTGGCAATCCCCGCGCCGCACGTGCGCAGGCCCTCCGTTGCCACCGGTTAACCTGGAGGTGCCGACACTGAAACATACCTAGTGTCTTCCTAGCACAGTTGCTTATGGACGAGGTGGAGTCCGCCAGTGTTGGGTCTCATGACCACACTGTACTCCTTATGTGGACATATGATGGCCCTACAGGTAAATTCTGTGGCGCCAAACCCTCACCAAAAAATATGCCCGTCTCTGAACACGACGTCAGGAACCTGCAACACATATTGTGGGCAAAAGCTGAGGGTTTTGAGCCACGGATCCGCTTGGACCTCCTTAACAAGACAAAAGGAAACGTCCGTTTGGTCCGAGAAGGTTGATGAAGGGACGACTCTCCCCTATCCTGAGACACCACTGGTGTAATCACTCAACTATACCCAACAGGGTACCCAGGAATAGGATGAGGATGAACTGTCCCCTGAAACAGTGCGGCGGACGAAGAAGCAAGAAAAAGGGAAGAGCAACGTCCATGGGGACGAAGACTTCTCTGAAAACCTTGAGAGCATGCATCTCAACCCTCATCTGACTAAGCTCATCAAAACGTTTCAAGAGGTGTTTGGAGCGTTGTCCCCATCCCTGTCTTGTAAGAAATCGGTCCACATGGACTTCAAATTAAAAACCCGAGTTTGAAGGGTCACTGGTGAGGTGTTGCCCGTAACCTGCCCCACGGGACGAGATCGACGAGATTGAGCGCCAGATCCAGGAGATGCTGGCCTCGTCGAGTAATGTAAACACGCAGATAGTCCCCGCCATTGTAGTTCCAGACTATGGGGAGGTCAAGAAAAAGACCCAGAACCATTCAGGGAGTATCCCCAACATGGAGAACACCCTTGAGCGTAGCACCATGTATCGATACAAGACTAAAATGGACAAGCGCAGTTGATTCTGGCAGGTAGACCTCACCCGAGCAGCCCAAGGACTGCTCGCATTTGTGACGCCTAAGGGCCGTGTGTAATACTATCTTAACAGGGCTAAACCCCACAAATCGATACTAAATTCCTATGACACGTCACACAATCACTGTTCTGTGTCGCACATAACAGGCGACATAGCAAACGTCCATCACATCGCGATAGCGAAGAAGCAAAGAAAAGGGAACAGCAAAGTCCATGGGGACGAAGACTTCTCTGAAAACCTTGAGAGCTTGCATCCCAACCCTCATCTGACTAAGCTCATCAAAACATTTCAAGAGGTGTTTGGAGCGTTGTCCCCATCCCTGTCTTGTAAGAAATCGGTCCACATGGACTTCAAACCAAAATGCCGAGTTTGAAGGGTCACTGGTGAGGTGTCGCCCGTAACCTGCCCCACGGGACGAGATTGACAAGATTGAGCGCCAGATCCAGGAGATGCTGGCCTCGTCGAAGAATGTAAACACGCAGATAGTCCCCGCCATTGTGGTTCTAGACTATGAGAGGTCAATAAAAGGACCCAGAACCATTCAGGGAGTATCCCCAACATGGAGAACACCCTTGAGCGTAGCGCCATGTATCGATACAACACCAGGATCGACAAGCGCAGTTGATTCTGGCAGGTAGACCTCACCCGAGGAGCCCAAGTTAGGCCAGACACAGAATACGACTTTGCCAAGCAAGTGAATTCAGAAACAGTTAACAGTAGAACCACAACAAGTGGTAGAACCAGTTGAGTATAGGGGTCTTGAGGCGGGGGACCACTAGGCTTAACCTCCAAGGCCTTAGGCATTAAATGCCTACTTTACTTCGGTAAAACCTCCATGAAGGAAGATACCTCCGCTCAGTTGAGTGGTAGGGGTGAACTTCATGGGGGGCCAGGGTTATAACCCTAGTTACCTTGAGTAAGTGTACTTTAAACCTCAAAAGAGAGATGAAAATGCTGAAGTAAGTCTCAACACCAACAAAAGGGTTTTAGGGGGACTTGGCCTGGATCAGGAGCTCCAAGAAAGACATGGCAGGGACTTTTTCTTACTCGAGGTCATGCCCAAGGAGCGGAGCGTCGTTGTCGTCGTCGACTGTGTCCCAGCAGACGCCGCACCGGTTCCCAAGCCCCTGCGGATGTGGGGCTTCACCGGCGGGCATCCTAAGGAGAGGTACAGGTCGGGTTACTTTACGGGAATGTGCGCGCCTTTGTGCATTGCAGTGTGGTGGGTGGTGCGATGGCAGTTTCCGGGGGTCGCCGTGTGTCAGTGTGTGTGGCTAGTCACTGGGATGGATGAGGAGGTTTTAGTGCATACGGCGGTCGTAGGAGGTCTGTTGTGCTTTCTCTGCATACAGCTGGACGCGGTGTGGCAGGTGTGCGTCGGCCCTCTTGACGGCGGTGAGTTGCATGTGACATACTATGGCTTTGGGTTCCGGGGCATGGTTGGCGATGACCCTGTAGAGCTGGAGTGGTAGCGCTCTCCTGAGCACCGGCTCCTTGATCTCTGGTTGCCGCATCAGGCGCCGGACCTCATTTGTCGGCGGCGCGGTCGGGCCCCATCCGGCGTGTTGTGCTATGGTGTCATCCGGTGTCCACGTGGCCTGGTGGTTGCTTCTCTGAGTCAGCGGGCATTGTTTGAAGTGTTCCCATGTCTCCGGCTGTTGGAGGTGGCAGGGGCATATGGTGTATTCCGGGGGTATGTCTATACCTCGTCGGTCATACCACCGTGCCACCCTGTCCAGGAGGGGCAGTTGTTCAAGCAAGAGTTGGGCAGGTCGTGCTTGTTGGTGTAACGGCAGCAGGGACGGATGAAGAGCTGAGAAGTATAACGCGGTTTGCAGCTCATGTTGGAGGCGGTTCATAAGGGTGTTGTCGGCGTGGCTGCCTCGGATGTGCACCATGGTGCGGACGGGTTGCGGGTAGTGGTACGCCTGTCCTGTGTCTTTGTAGATCCGGTTGTCTGGTACCCAGGCCAGTGGTACCCCAGGGTGCGGGATTGGCGGTAGGTGTTGGGGGTGTGTGTGCATGTGGTCCTGTAGCGACGGGTCCTCGCCGTGCGGCATATGCTCGGCATGCTGGTTGTGGGCGTGCAAATCTATGTGTCGTTTGCCCGGGTTGTACCGGGACTCTTGTTTGACGAGGTGTACAACAACGTGCTTTCGGGGCCGCCTTGAAGCCACCCAGAGGTGTAGGGCTTGGGTGCCCAGGCTGGAGACGGTTGCCTTGTGTAGGGGCTGTCGGGCCAGTTTGCGGACGATCTGGAAGTCCACCGCTGTGTCTACTACGACCAACACATGATGCGTGTGGTCCTGCGGTTGTTGGTGGGCGTCATTGACAGTGACCACGATGATCGCCAGTGTCTTTAGTTCCCCGTGAGAGGAGGCCCCGAATATGGTGGCCCCTATGAGGTGGTGTTGGCGTAGTCGTCCCGCCGCGTCCGTCCGCAGCTCCCCCGGCCGCTGGGGTGAGGTTCGTGGTGCCGGAGGCATCTGCAAAGATGACGGTGTTGTTGTCGTCCGGGCATGGCAGGCGGCACGGCGTCGTTGGCGGGTAGGCGTGGACGCGCGCCCCCTGTTCTGTGTGGCCCATGGCGTGGTGGTGGCCGCTTGGAGCCTTCGGGTAGCGTAGACGCATATTCCCTGGTGGATCATCTCGGTTGCTGCTGGGTTCATGCGTGCATGGTCGTTGTTCCCTTCATGGCCTTGCGTGAGGTAGCCGTACACATATTGGAGTAGGTACGCCTTCTGTGGGTGGAATGTGGTCCATTCGATTGTCTGCCAGTCCTGCGCTTGGGAGCAGCGGTGTCCTACCCGGTAGGCGGGGGCCTCCGGTGTGGTGCTGCGTTGTTTGGCCAGCACCAGAAAGGTAATGGCTGGGTGTTTGGTGTCCCACGTTCCCCGGTGGAACCTTCATTCCGCTGCGGTGCTGGGTCCCCACGCTACTGGGGCCGTGTCCTCAGCCGAAGCCTGTTTGAAGTGTGTGTGCAGCCACCGGTGTTGTTCCGGGGTAGCGCCGGCCGTTGGCGTGTGGTGGAAGCGTGCCAGCAGTTAGAGGAGGGGCCATGGGGTGGCTAGCGCTTCGGGCCCACATCTCCAGCAAGTGGTGAGGGTGCCCGTCAGCGCGTCCCGCGGCAGCGGCGGCGGACAGAATTTGCGTGCGGTGGGCAGTGGTAGCATCCACAAGTTGCCGTGCGACTGCCAGGTCGCAACGTCGTTTTGAGTCCGTTGGGCGCCAGGACGAGTACCGCTGGTACTGTGGCGCCTGGTACATACTCCACTTGTTCCAGCGGCTGGTGGTGGGCCCGGTTCCCGCGTGGTGGGGCCAGTGGTAGCGGCCGTTTGTGCGTGCTCGAAAACAGATCGTATGCCTCACGTACTTCCCCATCGGTTGGCTGTGGGTGTCCGGTTTGTGCGGCCGCGTTTCGCATGTGACTTTCCAGCGCCGACTTGTCGGGCCACTCTGGGTGCTGTAGGAAGAAGACATGGTGTGTGCCCACTCGCTGGAGGGCCTGCATCCGGCTCGGGGTGACTCGTACTAGCTGTAGGGTGGTGCCCATCAGGTCCAGAGTGGTGGTGCTCCCTGTTGGTCCTCCACCCACATCGGTGTGTAGGACCGCCACAGGGCCGGTCCCCCTGCACGGATGGTTTGTTTGGATGACATGTTGGTGGTGGGGTAGCAGGAGTTGTAGGTGGTTCCATATGCGGGTCCCTACCTTGGTGGGGAACCCTCGTTGATGGAGTATGTACTGGGGGCAGGTGTGGCAATGGTATTGGGCCTCTCCTAGTGTCAGCGTGAAGACCTCCCTCACCTCCGATTCATGGTTGTGCATGAGACGATGCAGGTGGCTCGCGGTGTGAGCCGTGTATGCGTTGCTGACGAGGCGATTGGTGTTGTCCCCATAGTATGGTGGTGACGCCGCGCGCACCGCCGCAGGTAGTGACGTGGGTCGGTGGCCGTGGATGGTCCACGCTCGCCATACTGTGGCAGCGGCATCCTGCAGCATTTGTCGGGGGTGCGTTAGGTGCAGGGCCTGGAACTCTATAGCTGCTTTGAGTACGGCTTGTGGAAAGTATGCCAGGACCTGGCTGGAGAGCGCCACGATGCGCGCAATGACTAGCGTCCGCATCAAATGCCGTATCAGGTTTGGTGGCAGGGTGACCTCGTAGGTGGTGGCCGCTTGTTGGACCCCCAGGTAGGTGGCCGTGCTTACTGGGTTCATGGGCGGAGGGGTGGTGGTGGTGCGTTGTCTACCATCGTGGCAGATTTGACATTGTGCACCAGTAGCTGGTTGCCTTCCAGGTAGTTGGTGACATAATGGAGTACTCTGGTGGCCTCGGTGGTGTCCGGGGTGGTTGGTAGGGGCAGACGGGCGGTGGCGGTCACCATTGCCATGTTGTCCGCGAATGCTAGGAGCGTGGTCTGTACGGGGTATGATGCCACGTCCGGTTATGTGCGTCGGATGTAAAAGGCCAGCGGGAGGGTGACGAGCAGGAAGAGGAATGGGCCCTCCGCACCCCCTTGCGGGAATCCACTCGTGGGGTGGACCCAAGGAATGGTGCCCACATTGGCCTTCACAGATTACATGCGCGTGGCAAGGTATGCCTGTGGGAAACCCTGGAAGGGGAGTCCCATGTGTTTCCAGACAGCTCATAAGAGGCGGTGCGGGGTGTTGAGGAAGGCCCCCTTGACATCCAGGGACGTGATGATGCGGCTGAGCGGGTCCATGTCTACCACGGCGTCTTGCATAAATATGGCCTCCAGCGGCGACCTACTCGGTATGGCTCCCCAAATCGTGGGCGGTACAGCGCGGTATACTGCTGGGGCCACCTGTTTGAGGAAGAGCATCCAGATGAATCTGGCTTCCGTGGTGGCATACAGTACAATGGTGCACCTGCTGTGAACACACCGCAGAAATCTCACTAACAGTGGACCCTGGACCCATTACTCTGAACCTATGATGGAATCGCTGTTCCGTCTTGTCAATGCCAGGGTGAGAGTAAGAATGTACAGCGGTCAACACGTGTGGCAAGATTTTGACCGGCACTCAGACGGCTCAAGTTGCATGGTCAAAATGTGCCCAAAACTGCCTCTCCGCGGCACTGTGAAAAATAGTTCTTCTGGGGGGACCCAAAAACACAAGAACCGAAAATCCCGCAAAAAGCAAAGACCTGGTCCATTTTCATTTATTTTCAAGAAAACCGACTGCCCGGGAAAATGATTTATTTCTCTACAAATGCACTACCTTTTTGGAAAAACCATGACTTTTTGTTTCCTCTACCACTTATGCTTTCCAATAAAAACGCCCACAGGCTTTCAATCTTTTCGAAAACGACTTTTCAAAAACCGTGTTGCACACAGCACCTCAACCAGCAAAAAGGTCGTCGAAGAGGAATGCATAGCGCGAGCCCTCGTGCATAATATATCAGAACAAACGAAGAAATTACTTATTCTTCGGAACAACTTGCATCTTACAACCCATAGCCTTAGCAACGGACGTCTTACCCTTTGGCGGTGGCTTTGCGGGCTGCTCCCTTGGTTGGAACTGACGAGCTGGCTGCTTGAATGGAGCTCTGGCCCCGGTTTCCTCGGGCCTCGGTTTCGCTGCCCCTTTCTTTGCTGCCTTGCCTTGGCAGAAGAAAAGTTTATAGTGGTTTCAGCACTGTGTTTTTGTCTCTCCTGCTGCTTGCTGCTGTTGTAGGGTTTCCTGCTGCTTGTTTTTGGAGATGAAAAGCTTTTGTTTGCTGAAATACAGTAAATCCAGGATAGCCCAAGGCAGAGGTGTGCAAGGAGAAGAGAATCAGGATCAAAGGATGAAGGGCTGCAGTGTAAACAGTGAAAGATGAAAGGATATTCACAGAAACTGCAACTCAGGTCAAATCGGAATGCATATTCACAAAGATAGCTGAAATGTTTTGGAAAAGAGTTGGAAAACTGCCCCATGGTCACTCTATCTCCATAGTGCCATCTCAGGAGATGTGCACTCTTTGTTTTGGGTCCCATATGTGCTGAGGTGGCAGGGCATGTGGCGATGAGGTCACTGCCATGTCACATGGGATCTTCCTACTTAGCTAGGCTGACCAGGAATTGAACCCAGGACCTCTCAAAAAGAGGTGCCCAGCCCCCTAGGGTGCATACCACTAGGATGGCTAAGAATTCATAGAAGAACATAGATAAATTCATAGGCTCTGCCTTGGATATGTCAGTTCTCAGTCAACTCAGGAAAAGATGATTTGCTTCACATTGAAAGGGGATTAAGGGGTCCACTCCATATCCTGATTGGGTGTTTGGTTCCATAGGTCAAAATGTGTTATCACCAGTTTTGGTGGGACCAATACTAAGATAGAAAGGCCTGGATGCTCAGTGCATCTCTGATACAACTAGAGTATGCCTCAAAGCAATGGAAAAGCACTTTTTCTTACTCCCCCCTTGTGCTGTGGTGGCCACCACTGTCGCATTTTAGGAAAAAGGGAATTTTTCTTGGCCTTTCCTTGGTTTCCACATCTACTTTAAAATACCTATAGTTTCCCTCACACAGAAAAATGGGCGCTCACCATGGCTGGCGCTCTTTTGCTGCTCTGTTTGTAACATTTCCTACAGAAGACTCAGCGCTCATGGCGCTTCCGGGGCTCCTGTGCCTTGGTTGGGTTAGTTTGGGAGCATGCCAAAACATGTGCATGTGCATCCCTCCCTCCAAGACGCAGCGCGACACAAACCCAACGCAAGACACAATATACACACTCGCATGGGTTCTCGTAAACCTGCTGGCAACCTGTGACCTGTCTTAGGGCGTAGGGTGTCGTGAAAAAAGTTGAATTGCCCTTTGGTTGGGTCTTGGGTTCTGCTCAGTCTCTCCAGGCTGCTGCGTTTCGGCCAGAACATGGCCTACTCAGCGAGGCTGCGCGTGGGTATCTGCAGAGGCAGGAATGGGAGAATTATGGACGAATCCACGCAAAAACTAAGCGACGACACCAAAATCCGTCAAATGACGGCCTAGAATTTTTCTAAGAAAACACACCTGAGCAGAATCCAATTGTGCATCAGAAGCACATTTTTATAAAAATTATAGTCATCTCTAGATTTTTGAAATCAAGAAATTCCTACGCATAAAAAGGCAGCGCGCAGGAGTCGGCTCCTAGCGAAGCGCCGGAAAATGCAGAAATAATGGCATTATAAACGTATGTCTCACGTAGTCTTGAAAATGACGAGACACACATTAATAGATAAACATACAGATTCCACCTACACTAATAGAAGTATCAAAAATTCAAGAATTCGAAAATCAACGAAAAAGACTTCAATGAATCAGGTATAAACTACAGGTATGCTCGTCTCCTATGCCGCAGACACATTGCTCGTCTCGTGTCTCCGTGAACGAGTCTTGTAGCAGCGCTAACAACGATAGGACGCGATAGAGGGATTGATTAGAAAGATTGCAGATGATTAGAGGTCAGATCAGGGTGATTAGACATACACACAAGTGCATAGTAACGTTCTTCGCTTCCGCCCCTCACGTGCCCACTTGTTCTCTCTCTCCAGCGGTAGGTAAGGTGAGTAAGCCCAGGTGGGGCCACCCCCTGGTGGAGTCGTGATTGAGGTACGGATGGGCAGGTTTGCCCAACGCCGTCGTGCATGCTCGCGCATTCACACACGCATTAAAGGGTAGGCCACGCAGTGTGCGCACGGTAAACCTTGTTTAGGCTACCCAGGTGCTCCTCGGTACATTCTTCAAGAGAACCTGAGGAGTCCCTTAAAGCTTGCTTGCTTGACAGGGTAGCTGATCTTTCAGCGCGTTTGCGGACAGTGTATTATAGGTCACACTGAGAGCCGTATAATACGGGGAGTGTGGCTTGGTTCCTCCGCCGCAAACAACCCTTCATTTGCCTTTGCTTTACAGGTGGGCAGGTAGGGTGATTGGTGCAGCAGCATACCATTCTTTTCACGCCCTGCTAAACAAGGGCGCTGATCACACAAACAAGTAACTCCCCTCTGCCTGTGGCAGAGCAGGGAGTCGGACTCCATCGACATCTGCGCCGTGCACGCAAGAGCACCTCTTCCCGCCAAGCACTAGCAGGGGAAACGCGTTGTGGCGTCCCCTGTTAGGCCACAGTTGCTTAGCAGCGCTGTGTTCTCTTGTCTTCTTCACAGGAGGGTCGCTAGGACCCACGACATGTTCTTCAACAACACCAAGTAGAGTGTGCGTGTAGGGGTGGTAGTCCTGAGTGGGGGCTTGAGCCAGTTGCAGCTGTGCTCGCCCACCAGGATGGTGCCACTGTAGGGTGTGTAGGACCTGTAGTGCGTGTGTCACTGTCCCACCCGTTTCCTGCAATTTTAGCAGGGTTAGTGGGCTGTGGCAGTGGTTGGGTCAGTGTTTTGGCCACTTAGGAAAAACGGCGTTTTCATGCCTTCATAGCTTTTGGCCACCCCTCCCTGTAGTAGACAGATAGGTAGGGAAAACAATACCTGGATTAGTACGCTGGGTATTCCCCAAAGGTTTTGCGCCAGCACAGAAATTGGGCGCTTAGGGGAGGGGAGACCCGGGGTGTACCCCGTGGCATCAATAAGCCAACCCTCCAGGTTTAGCAAGCGTGCAGACTTGGGTATAATTAGGACACCACTTTGGCAGGTAAGGGTAAGGTTCAGTCCCTATTTTTAGTCTTGGAGGCAAGCGTCTCAGCGAGCCTCAGCAACTCACCAAGGTTGTTCTGGGACAAGTAGTCCACCAGAACTGAGTTTAGGCGTCCCTCAGGTAGAACAAATGCAGAGAAGGGCTCCCAGGTGGCCTCTTCGACTCCAAACCCTTCCCAGAGGGTGAGGAAGCGCCAACCCTGGCGATAGCGGTGGCGTAGGACAGACTTCACCAGGTAGAAGCCCTCCTTAGCCATCTCCTCGGCGTTCATGTCGGGGAGTTCACCTTCAACTTCCATAGGGCTGGCAGCCCCTTGTAGGTCCAGAGCTGCGATTTCCTCGTCGTTCAGCTCCCACTCCTCCCCACAGAGGTCTTCAGGATCATAGTAGCGCTTCAGGTGTTGAGCAGCGCACACCAGGGTCCCCCCTAGACGGGGAGAACACCGCACGGTGATACCGTGTCCATCCACAGATAGAATCTTGTACGGCCCGAAGTATGGGTCATCGCTGGTAGAGCGTGGCCAGGCGGGTAGTCGACTGTGGTGCACCAGCACCCAGTCCCCCTCTTGGTAGGTAGCCGGTACTCGGTGCTTGTTCTTCTTGTTCCACTGACGCTCCCTTACTCTCTGGAGCATAGCCTTGGCCTTGTCCACCTTCGCTTGTTGCTCTTGGACCCATTCACCCACAGAAGAATGGGTGTCCTCTGGATAGGGGGCATGTAGGAGCCATGCCGGGCGCCCTAGGAACAGCTCATGGGGCGAGTAGCCAGTAGCTGAACTCTCTTGGGAGTTCATCATCAAGGATATGACGGGGAGTAGTCTCACCCAGTCTCTGGTGCGTTCAGTTTTGCACCATATCCGTACATTCTCCTTCAGGACACGGATCTGTCGCTCACATAGGGGGTTGCTCGTGTGAGAGTAGGGAATCCCCGTAGACACCTGGACATTGAGGGATCTCAGGACCCTCTTGTACCAACCGGTATCTGAGCGTACTCGTACGTCCTCATCGGAGTTGATCTCCTTGGGCGCCCCATAGACACAAAACCACTCCTCCAGGAGTATCTTGATAGTCTCCTCCCCGGTAATGTGCTTGCTACATGGGAACACCCTGGTAAACCTGGTCAACCCACAGGTTACCACGAGGGCGAAGTCATAGCCCCCGAACTTTGGCATCTCCGTGTAGTCCACGTATAGAACACTGTTAGCACAGTGAGGGATGGGCAGGGTCGAGTAGAGACCTCTGTCCCTGATATCCCCTGGTTTACAGGACCTGCAAGGGCACTTGTCCACGATAGGCTGGAGGGTTTTCCGCAGTTGGTCGTCAGTCCACGTAGTGTGGAACCACTGCTTGAACAGCCTCAGGGTACGGTCAGCACCCACATGACCGCTGGACTCATGGGTCCACTTCAGCAGCGCTGGGACTCGGTCATTAGAGACCACGATGCGGTCCTCGTGCCAGAGGTAGCTCTTGTCCCTCTTCCACTGATCTTGGTTGACCAGGAGGGGTTCAAGCTTTTTCCAGGCGCTTGTAGATATCTCCAAACTCCTTCAGGTACTCAGATTGTTGGACTCCATCCAGGGGGCGTATCATCGTCATGTTGAGGTCCAAGTGGACGTCCATACGGCTGAACGCCTCCTTAGCCAGCGCTTCAGACCGGGCACCAATCAGGGCGTCGAACTTGTTGCGGCTGATGTAGTCGGCACACTCGTTCTTCACTCCCCGGATATGGTGTACCGTCAGCCGTAGTTGACTGAGGTAGGTCCACCAGCGCCATAGCTTGGCCTTCTCAGGTGGGGGACCCTTCTGGAAACTGTGGACCGGTTCTTGGTCGCACAGCCAGACCACAGGGTTACTCCCCAACAGTCTTGCTTGTGAGGATAGCACCAGCATACCCGCGAGCAATTCCTGCTCATAGGTCGAGTAGTTCCCCCTGGCCTGGTTCCACTTCCAGTTCCAGTGGCCCAGAGGTACTAGGACCCACTTGTCGTCAGGGTAGCTGTGCTTGAGGGTTCCATCTCGGTTGAAACCTTCTGTCCCCCATTGGGAAATGGCCGAGTCGAACTTCTCCTTCTCTACTGCTTGCCATTGGAACAACGTTCCACCACCGCCCACATTGCTGGCGTCGGTCACCAGGATAATCTCCCCTTGTGCCCTAGGCACGCCCAAGCACTTAGCGTTGGCTACTTTGTTTTCGAGCTCGTCAAACGCTTGTTGCTCTTGTGGGCCCCAGCGCCAAGTAGTACTCTTCTTGATCAAGTCCGTCAGAACGGCGCTGGTGTAGGTGAAGTTTTTGATGTGGCGGCGATAGAAGTTGCACGCCCCAATGAAACTGCGTACATCATGAAGTCCTTTCTTTGGGTCTTCGTGTCGTACCTTTGCATCCATCAGGGGTTTGGCCTTAGAGGCCGCTGGGGTCCACCAGCCATAGCCAACATCAAACACCAGGTACTGCATGGTCTCCTGCATGAACTCACACTTCTCCAGCTTGAGTCGTGTGTGGTTCTCCTGGCAGACCGCAAAGAACTCACCCAAGAGGATTAGGTGATCCTCCTGGGTATTGGTCCCGAGGCATACATCGTCGATGTGAGCCTCCATCTGGGCACCATGGGATATGAGCTCCTGCACCTTAGGTCTCCTTCGTAGGATGGACAAGATCTTGTTCATCAGCTCTTGGAATAGAGCGGGTGCGTTAGCCACGCCAAACGGCATGACCTTCCATTTGAACACCCTCCCCTGAGGGGTGATGAAGGCCAGTAGTTCCTGTGCGTTGGGCGTCAGGTCCACTTGCCAGAATCCGCTCCTCTTGTCCATCTTGGTCTTGTAGCGGCAGGAGGCTATCTTCTCCAGGGTAGACTCCATATTGGGAATGGACCCTGAGTGGTTCAGCGTCTTCTTGTTCAGCTCTCCGTAGTCCACTACCAGCCGTTTGGCTGTAGTCCCAGGTTTAGCCACCAGGAAACAGGGGCTGCAGTGTGGGGGGTAGTCCCCGTCCTTGTACTCCAGGACTAGGCCAGCGTCGATACATTCTTGTATCTGTCGCTCAATCTCGTCGGCCTGCTCTTTAGGAGCTGGGTAGGGTCTCCTCCGGATCTTGTGACCCACGAACTCGGGCTTCAGCTTGAGGTCCATCTGTACCAGCTTGTCACATGAGGCTGGAGGGGGTAGTTCTCCGAACACCTCCAGATAGGTCCTTATAAGCTTCTGTACCCGCGGGTCCAATACCTTGATCTTGTCCTCCATGTCCTCGTCAGAGTGTAAGTTGCTTGCCCCCTGAGTAATAGACGTCGGGAGGTGGTCCTCCACCGACTCTTCGCCCGTGGTAGTGTCCTTCAGCCCTTGGTAGGCATATAGAAGGTCTTGTTCAACCATCTCCGGTGGACGATGGCAACATAGGCACGCTCGAGGGGGTTCACATACACATTCCTCCGAGAGGTCGTCCTCCTCTGGGGTCCTCACATGGGCGCCCCACACGCTCTTCATGAGCTTAAGATCTACCTCCCTTTGCCAGGTGGTGATCTTCTGTTCGAGGTCCTCCTTCAATTGGGATAGGTCTCCCATACGTCCTTGCTTCAGTGGCCATGAGCTGTGGGTAGGCCTCGCGTAGCATAGCTTTTTCGCCACAAAATTCCTCTTGGAATCCTGTAACGTACCACGACTTGACGTTAACCCTGAGATCCCAAATCCCTCAGGCGGCACCATGCAGAACAACTCCGTAATCACAGCTGATTTAACAAACAGGACATTTGGTGCCTAAAACAAGCGATAATGTTTTATAATAAAACATGCGCTATTTACAACACAATGCGATCTCGATTTTATCTACAATGCGCATGCGCGACCTGCGATGCGGGCAGTGCACTGGTCTGCTGCACGCCACCCCAAGACAGTCCAAGGGGACCAGGGGCTGGCTGACACACACAAACAGTGGCAGCCAGTGCACTGCATGCCAAAAACAGAGCAACAATGTACACAAAAAAAATAGGCACTCAGAAAAAAAATACCAAGCACACATAAATTTCTAGAACACCCCGGTGCCCAACGATGGAACCCCACCTGGTGTCAGGGGCTCTTTGTGTGTTTAGTATACAAACAGAATAGCTATTTGCATCCTGTGGCGTCAACCTAAAAAGGAGGCTTGCCAGGCCCCTCTGCCCATCCCCCAATGGTGGCCAACCATTGGTTAGGTGGGGAAGCGTTCCTATTTACCTGCGGACCCCATACAGGAAAAAAAAATTAGCAACTACTCACTGCCCATTGCCACTTTTCCTGCACCAAAAAGAAAACCCCTGCTCAGAAGTTTGGTTGTATAAAAAAAAAAAACAACACAACACAAACAGACATAGCAGCAAATTGACAATAAAACTGCATGTGGACTGACCCACAGGGTACAAACCCTTACGCTAATGAACAAAGCTGCTGGTCCTCCAAGGGACTTAAGCCCCATGTATCAGACTTATCTTAAAACTTGTGCGCCAACTTAACTTCTGAGCATCTCGAAGGGGAATGGTGCTTGGCTGGGTCTTGAGGGGGGGATTGGCCTGCCTTGGTGGCTTGATGGCCACCCGATTCTGATCTGCCGATCTGCAGAGAGTCAATGGAAAGAAAACAGTGAACTATAAACATAATATAGACAATGTGCATGCAGCGCAACGTATGTAACAGCAGAGTGCAAAGTACACACACATTGCAAATCCCAGCCAACCCTGCACAGTAAGCTGCCGAAGCATGCAACAAGCCGCAAGCAGAGCAATGCAGGGCAACAGCAAAATGCAAAGTATACCCTCGGAGCATAGCCCTCGGAGCGAAAAGGCTGTTGGCACCAACAAGCAGCAGCGAACAGCAAAAACTCGCTGAGCGCATACACAAACTACCTGCACAGTGGGACTCCAGAGCTGAGCTATTCCTGCTCCGTGCTCATAGTCGTCACCGCGCTGGCACCCTTGAAAAAGGGACTCTCAGATTCAGAATCTAAAAACACAAACAAGGCTGCATATCAGTGCATGCCTAAAAGCACAGCGACAGTGTTTTTTCAGAGCCACAGGTGCTTGGTGTCAAACGCAATTTTGTCATGCAACTCATGTGAGCCAGATTCAGGCCAAACCGGCGAAAACAAAAGAAACAATGGCGACGCACCCATGTTAGTCTCACAAACGACCCTGGTCGCTGACATGGCAAGTAGGGAGGCCGGGCTGGGTCTGAAACCAGTGTATGCAGTGGGAGACTGCCACCTACGTGGCCCTCCACTGTGCAAGCGCGCCCGAACACACGCACTGCACAGACACAACCTTGAACTTGTGCAAAAGCACTGATGTCGACTGCTTCGCTCCTGGCGCTCCTCAGGTCGGACTCACGAAGTCGTTGACAGCGTCGTTGGCTGGCGCCATTTTCTGCCACCACGAGCTCGGCGTTTGGGCCTGCCAGCCGCCATAACAGCTGCAGCGGGTGAAATGGCAGCCGCGACAGCAAAATTGGTCCTCCCTGACGAACTTCGAAAGTCCTTGGCGACCTGGGCTGATTTGCTTCGAAACTCCACCAGAGCTTGCTCCAAAATGCAGTCGAGGTTGATCACAGCGGGCACGTCCGCAGATGCCTGATTACCTTCAAGGTCGCCTGGACCGTCGTTCGTTGGGAACGCACTGCCTGAACACATCGTCACTGCCACCAGTTCGTCTTCCAGCATAGTGTCAGGCATGAACGAAGGAACACAAAATTCACGGCAGGGAGGCACAAACCCCACAGCCCTAGGCTCACCCTCAAGGCACCGAAGCACATTTTGCGGCTGCCACACGCGCAGTTTGCGTGCGTAGTCCTGACACTCCATGTCCCACTGCGCCGCACGACGAAGAACCTCACGAAGCGCTTCCTCCCGTCGCTCGGGCACTGACGAACTGCACAGCCGGCGCACACTGGAACTGTCCAAGCTCTTGATCTCGCCAACCGACTTGATCTTACAGCGGCGGCGCGGCATTTCCGTCCCGTGTCTCAGTGCAGCCTAACGAAATCGTTCTGGTCAAGTTTGTTAAATTGTAACGTACCACGACTTGACGTTAACCCTGAGATCCCAAATCCCTCAGGCGGCACCATGCAGAACAACTCCGTAATCACAGCTGATTTAACAAACAGGACATTTGGTGCCTAAAACAAGCGATAATGTTTTATAATAAAACATGCGCTATTTACAACACAATGCGATCTCGATTTTATCTACAATGCGCATGCGCGACCTGCGATGCGGGCAGTGCACTGGTCTGCTGCAAATCCACATACTCCCTGAGCCTGGATCGAGGGTCCAGCTCTTCATCCACGGGGTCTTCCACCCTCATGGAGAGTAGGGGTTTTAGTGGGGCGACGTACTCGGCGTTCTCCACTTCCTCCACACAGGTCTGCACGAAGAAGGCGTCGTGCTCAGTTTCGTCATCTGAGTGGATAGAGCTAGGTAGCTCAGATAGTCCACACTCAGACCCTCCATCAGGAACAGGTACATGACAGGGAGAGTTGGGGGCGTTGGTGTCAGTCACGACGTACTCATCTCCTCCGGGTGTAGTCTCAACAGCATCTTGTGGTCGTAGTCAATCCTTCAAGTCACCCAAGGCGAGTCCGTCGCTTTCTCGTTGTATAGCCTGGACCAGAGTCGGGTTCAGATCCTCCCAGGGGATGGAGGTAAGACCTCCGTCCACCACGCTCAGCATACTCCCCCATCCGGGTTTCCCAATAGGCGTCTTACGCCCCAGCGGCACGTAGATGGCCTCATCAGGTAACCGAACAGAGCTGATAGTCAGCCTGTCCAGGAGGTTTCGCCAGTATTCGTTGCCCCCATGGGCTCCCCAATTGGGGGAACACAGGACCATACGGGAACGTTCCAAGGCCACCTTGGTCAGCACCTTCCCCAGTTCACTGAAACTGGGGTTCCCGTAGGCCATCCCGAAAGAGGGCCAGTAAAATTTGTAGCTGCAGTTCTTCCCCTTGCTGCAGTAAAGGTCCAGTACATGCTGCTTGTCGCTGGCGAACCACTCCACACTCGGGTCTACTCGAGAGTAACCCAACTCCTTCAGACCTGGGTCTAGGACTTCCCCCAATAGTTGCGAGTCCTCAGTTTTGGAGACCGCCATCATGTTCGAGGGCTCCTCCTTCGATAGCCGACTGCTCCAGTGGCACAGACTCTCTGCCACTGCCGTGGTCGGGCGTAGAGGAGCTAGGGCGCTTGCAGCGTCAGGGATTGTATCTGGGAGTGCTGTACAAAGAAGTCAGTCCCGAGTACAAAGTCGAAGGCCTCAGTGTCTGTCACATAGAACCGATGGGCGATAGTCCGGGAGTCCATAGGTACCTCCACTTCACAGTCCCCGCAGCTGTGCACCACATGTCCATCCCCCATGCGTATAGCAGCGGTGGTCATGGTGTTCTTCAGGCTCCCACAAGGTAAAATTTTCTTGGCCACCATAGATATCGTGGCGCCAGTCCAATACCCTCAGGTATTCGCGTCCCCATAGTCGGATACGTACCCAAAACACCAGGTCTTGGGTGCCACCAGAGCGTCCCCGCCAGAACTCCGCGAAACAGGTCACCTCGAACCCCTTGTTCCGCAAATTGCGGGCCATCCTCATGAAACGGCTCCTCTTCTTAGCGTTGCCGTCATCACCACCTTCATGCTCACGCTTGGCTCCTTGTTCTTGCTGGGCCTGCGTTTGTGAGCGTGCGGTAGGACCAGACTGCCCTCCAGAGGGCTCGGAGTTCCCCCCTGGATTAGGGTTGGGGTTGCCTCCGTTCTTGTCCTTGTTCTTGTTGTCGGGCTGGCGGTTAGCGCCTCCTCCTCGTCCACCTTGACCCTTGTCTTGCCCTTGACCACGTCCTTTCGACTTGCCCTTGCCGGAGTCGTTGCCTTTGCCTTTGCCTCCACCTTTGCCTGAGCCTTTGCCAGGATCTTCACCCTTAAGCTTCGCCGATAGGCGTTGCTTATGGTAGCACTCATCCTCGTAGTGCTTCCGCTTCCCGCAGAATGCACACGTGATGGTGCACCTGTAATGATCCGGCAGCTTCGCTTTGGCGCCGGTGTTCTTCTCCTGCTGCTTCCCCTGGACTACGAAGCAGTCTCGCTGCTCGCAGTCAGGGGCGTGCTGCAGGTGGCCCTGCTCGTCTCTGGCATCACACCAGAATAGCTCCTTCACGTTCTCCATGATACGGGCGTGGGCGTGTTTGGGGGTAGTCCCCTGCCCAGGTCGGGACCCTTGGTACCCTTTGCCATGACCTCTAGAACCTCCTCCTCCAGGAGGCTAGTTGTTCAAGTGCTGGTCGCTCTCCTTCTCCAGCGCCAGCTCGAGGAGTAGCACGCATAGATCCTCGTAGCGGAGGGATCTAGCCTTGCGCTCCGCCGTCAAACGGCACTCGTCCCATAGCTCTCGAGGGAGCTTGGCCACCAACCAGAACAGCAGGTTGTCGCTGCTGTAGGAACCGGGCGTCAGTCGTCCAGCCCAGTGATCCAGGTCAGCCAACAGCTCAGAGACCCTGCCAGGTTTGGGGTTGTCGGGCAGCACGGGCAGGTTCTGGATCTCGGCCCTGATGGAGAGGTCGGTTTCGTAGGTCGGGTACTGCCTCTGCAGGGCAACCAACACATCGGCAAAGGTGGCGGAGTTAGTCACGATCTGCCTGACCTGCTTCTCCAGGTACGTGGTCTTGCAGCACTGCAGGAGCAGATCGCAGTTGACTCGCCCACTAGCGTGGGTTTGGCCGGTCAATCGGAGAAACCGGCCAAAATTCTCAGCGAACTCGCTGAGGTCCTTGCCTGTGAACTCAGGCAGGTTCACCACGATCTTGGAGGTGGCAATAGTCTTCGCCTCCTGAGACCTGCGTCCCTCAGGGCGTCGGGTCTTTCTCTTCTTCTTCTTCTTCTTCTTACCCTTTGGGTCCTCGGGGTCCTCCCGGTCATCGTCCTCCGAGGGCGAAGTAGAGGTCATCGACGGCGGCTCGTCATCGGAGGGGTCTCTGCCAAGATCACTAGAGCCATAAGGCTCCACGTCCACCATTGCCCTTAGGGCTGTCAGCCCCAGCCGGTCCAGCTCGGCCCTCGTCGAGTTCGTCACGTGGCTGTAGGGCGGCTGGCCCGTTCTCGGTACGAATGGACTTCTCGGTATAGCTGCAGGAGTCGGCATCGGTCGGCTCCTCAGGCTCCCCAGGGTGTTTGTCAACCCTGCCGCCAGGTGGTTCGCCTGTACTCGGTGGGGTGACATTCCCACCGTAGTAGGTGACGCTTGTGGCGGGATCATCAGGGGCTCCAGTTTCTCTCGGATCTCTTGAGTGAGGTCGCCCACGATTTTTGAAGTGGCTCCTCGGAGCACCTCGTTGATCTCCGACCGCGTCAGGGACCTGTTGGAGGATCTTCCCGATCCTCTACTCCTACCACCAAGAGATTCAGGTCCTCTCCTCAACCAACTCAAGGTTGCATACCCAGGTGCATACCCAGGAACATCCACATAGGTTCCAGTAGCGGATAGTGGATGGGGATATTCAGCCGCATACCATTGTGGCGCAGAGCTGGAAGCCACCGGCTCACTGGCAGTAGTTGCCTCAGGGAGCGCAGTGATAGGTGGGCCGATACCATAGGCGGGGTAGGGAGGCATGCCAGTAAAGCCTGTGCCCTCTGCCATAGGCGGGTTGGTTGTGGGAGTGGATGTTGCGGCGGCTGGGTCCGGAATTGGGAGTGTGGTGGTTATAGGAGAGGGTGATGTGTGGAGGCCAGAAGCGCTTGGTGCGCCTTCGAAGGTAGGGTCATTCGTCGGGTCTCGCCCTTGTTCCTCTCCTTCGTCTGCTTCGTCTCCAGCATCCTTCTCGCTCTCTCCCTTCCTCTTCACAGGCTGAGAGACCACCTCTTCGACAGACAGGGCCCCGAAGGCCGTCTGGAGTCCATCCAGGGAGTCCTCAGCCGCTTCCACTGCCCCATGTAAGGGCTCCGAAGGTACAGCGCCAGGTGCTGGCCTTGCCGGTGCCTCAGGCGCTGTCTTCACGTCGGCGTCCTCCTTTCTTGTATCCATCTTCGTTCGCCCTTCTGCTTATATGTGCCTGTACTCGGCGCACTGGATGTACGGCGCGGGGTTGCTGCCGGTGCGCAGAGACAGACTGCCTCTTGCTACCAGAAAAGTTTATAGTGGTTTCAGCACTGTGTTTTTGTCTCTCTTGCTGCTTGCTGCTGGTGTAGGGCTTCCTGCTGCTTGTTTTTGGAGATGAAAAGCTTTTGTTTGCTGAAATACAGTAAATCCAGGATAGCCCAAGCCAGAGGTGTGCAAGGAGAAGAGAATCAGGATCAAAGCATGAAGGGCTGCAGTGTAAACAGTGAAAGATGAAAGGATATTCACAGAAACTGCAACTCAGGTCAAATCGGAATGCATATTCACAAAGATAGCTGAAATGTTTTGGAAAAGAGTTGGAAAACTGCCCCATGGTCACTCTATCTCCATAGTGCCATCTCAGGAGATGTGCACTCTTTGTTTTGGGTCCCATATGTGCTGAGTCGGCAGGTCATGTGGCGATGAGGTCACTGCCATGTCACATGGGATCTTCCTACTTAGCTAGGCTGACCAGGAATTGAACCCAGGACCTCTCAAAAAGAGGTGCCCAGCCCCCTAGGGTGCATACCACTAGGAGAGCTAACAATTCATGGAAAAACATAGATAAATTCATAGGCTCTGCCTTGGATATGTCAGTTCTCAGTCAACCCAGGAAAAGATGATTTGCTTCACATTGAAAGGGGATTAAGGGGTCCACTCCATATCCTGGATGGTTGTTTGGTTCCATAGGTCAAAATGTGTTATCACCAGTTTTGGTGGGACCAATACTAAGATAGAAATGCCTGGATGCTCAGTGCATCTCTAATACAACTAGAGTATGTCTCAAAGCAATGGAAAAGCACTTTTCTTTACTGCAGACGTGCGGTTCCTCCTCCTCTTCTTCCTCGCTCTCCTCCTCCTCATCCTCATCGCTCTCGTCGGATTCTTCACCGGTAACCGACTTCGCTGCCTGAGGCTTGGAAGCAGTGTCCTTTTTCTTGGCAGCTGGTTCCTCACCAGTAGACTTCTGCTTTGCAGGGGCCAATGCTTCTGCAGCTTGACCTTTCTGAACAGTCTCTTCCTCCTTCAGCGACAACGCGTCAGAACCAAACTTCTCATCGCGAACCCAAAGGGGAATGCCACAGTTTGCCCAGTTGCTTTGCTGGTCCAAATCACCAGACGCGTCCAGTTTTGATTCTTTTGTCAAGACATGGTTGAACTGAGTCTGCACTCTGTTGAAACCAATGGGAGAGATTGTCGGAGGTGACACTAAGAAGATGCATGCGAGAATTCGGCTCGATGGACACAATCTTGCACACCAGGTCTGGCTGATGATCAATGAACACAAACGAAGGCTTGAAGCTCTTATCGTTCTTCAGGTAATGGAGGTGAGTGTTGAAATACCACATAGCCGTCGTTATCGGAAGGGGACCGCCAAATTCATCGTCATCCATCTCCTCTACTTGAGTAGGTCCAAACGTCAGATAATTCTGAATCTGCAGTGAGGGAGCAGTTATTGCGCGAGGCCTCGCGCAAGGAGAGGACGCAAAGACGAAATTATACCTTTTTCGTCCAGCTATCTGGTGACGAAATCAGCAACAAGCAAACGTTGAACGTTGTAGGATCCCCTGCTGGCTTCGTTTTGACTGGCCAACTGAAGATGGGAACACGCAACATGTTAGCCATGCGCGGCGCGTTGAAATCATCGTTGAGACGCCTCTCTGTTTCCGTTTCCAGCAGGTCGTAAATTTTGTCAACAACAGTTTGAGAGCCGCAGATAATGATATTGGCACGCGCCATCTCTTCATACAGCCAGGCTGGGCACATCATCTCAGGAGCAAGATGTTCAAATATGTCACCGTTGATGACAATCAGGTTCTTGTCAATCTCCGTGAACCGCTTCGGGGGATCGTGGGCCAAAGCTGCAGTTCGGGTCGCCTTAATTGTGATAGTTTGAGTTGCCAGTAATGGATCCTGCTGTTGCACTGTCTTGAAGTCATCTGTGACGCCAGCAGCTGGGGGGCCCACACGGCTCTTGGTAGGCTCTTGACCCAGGAGTTTCTGGACGTTGAGGATTTTCAGGGAAGCGGGTTTGCCTTTCTCTGCCACCTGCCACAGTGGTGCGCGAATGATGGATTTCCCCGCCGGCCCTGGACCGCGTTTTTTGCCTTCAGGTTCCCACCAATAGCCCCATGTACCAAGAGTCACCTTCAGGGCAGGCCTTCCAAGTGCAGCAACCTCTTTGCGGGTGCGCATGTCCTTGGCTAAAGAATAGGAATGGAGAAGGGGCAGCGCATCAATGCAGAAACGGAACCCACGTCTCGTCGATGGTACACAGCTTTCTCAGGTTGAACGTACTGGCCGTTGTGCGGGTGGTCCAGATGCATTGAGACCCACTGGTCAAGGATGATGTCGTCGAACGAATTCTTCAAGGTTTCGAGGGTTGTTTTTCCTTCCTGTATCACTTCTGCCACTTTCTCGTGGAACTCCGGCAAGAGGATCCCGTCCAGTTTCTTCAGCGCGATCTTCGTGACTTTCTCCCCTTTGTTGTGGAACTTCTGCACACCCTTCACAGCTTCTGGACCAGCATAGTAGGCAACCGTCATGAAATTCTTCCACAATTTATACGTTTTGTCCTGAAAATGACAAGGTTATGCGCGAGGCCTGGCGCAACGAACAGCAGCGAAACAACGATTCATGAACATACGAATTGACCAGGCTGCTTCAGTTCAGCGGTTGGAACCAGGGCACTCATCTGCACAGCATCCACAATGGCGATCTTGAGATTGCTGTACGTGTCAGCCAGGCCTCGCCGCCGCTGATCCTCAACACATCGAATGGGGTTATCTGCTGCCTCATACAGCGGTATTGGCTCAACGTCTTGTGCGCTTCCTTGTGCTCGTCCCGCCAGCTTTGCACGGAAGGCCCACAGTGTCTCAGGCTTCAGAATATCGGCGATGCATGTGGTAGGCCACTGCTGCAGATCCAGACACGCTGTGCGTTGCTTCTCCCGAATCTTCGCAACCGCTTCCACGCTGTGCTGTCCGGACACACACCAATATTCGCCATCTGCGAATATGAGACACGTCCATGCGCTAGGGCTCGCGCAACGAGAGGAGCGAACAGTCGGGGTCCTAACATACTATTATCTTCCCAGAGAACGACGTGTAATGGGCCTGTTGGCGGTGCTGCTTCCAGTGACTCAATACGCTTCTGCAGTAAATTCGTATCATTCTGTCTGATCTGTCCCTTTGTCTTCTCCTGGTCGATTCTCACGTTGTGCAGCTCAACCTCTACCTGCCTCCCATCCGGCTTCAAGTGGTCCTGGATGTCAGTACCCATGATTAGGCCAGGATCTGGTGTTTCCTCCTTATTCCGCCCCTTCTTTGGTGTTCCAGCCTCCGATTCCGAGGTCCCAGGGTCATAGTCGATATTTTCCCGTTCCTCCGCTGGTTTTTTGGCGGGGCTTGCCATTCTGCGATAAGAAGAAAGCCCGTATTGCAGGAAACAAAACATTGGAAAGGGTTAAAATCGTCGTGAATAATGCATATGTGACGCGTTTTTAGCGAAAACGGGTGGTGTATGGTTGAGAATGCAAAACTGGAGGGGCACGCCACTGTTTTTGACTGACAACCTTGCGCGAGGCCTCGCGCAAGAGAGGGGGTGTAATAACCTGTTGTATCATGCTGTTTGTGCGGGGCCTCGAGCATCACTGCATGTTCTCCAATAATCTTCGAACGTTTCGCATCGTGTCAGGCTCTCTCTGCTCCTCCAACACACTTCGTTCGGGGATCATCTCCGACAATTTTCGCCTAAAACTAGCCTTAAGCGGCCCCTGCTGCGTCAGCACCAACAACACAGACAAAAGGACTTGTTTGTAGTGGTTAAAACCCTTTGGAATTAGAAGAGACGGTGGAAAGTTAGGTACACTCCTGCGCGGCCAATGTGGCTGAATTGTACAAGTAGGCTCCGCACACCACCTAACCCAAGGTACATATACCCGCTCTGCGTTCAAGTAAGCAGTTCACCGCTGACGCACGGAATTGACAAGGGAATTGGGGATTTTGCAGACGTTCACCCTGTGACCTTCTTTCCGGATAGTGATGAGATTGTACAGATCGTCAACATCTTCAATGGTCACTGCACCTCTGTTTTGGCCCTTCTTTGTCACAAGGCTGGAGAGCAGACTTTCACAAAACTCCTCGGCAAACGCCTTTCCAGGCATGGCTGTGTGCCATGCAGTGTGGCACAATAACGCAGTTGCAACAGTGTGTTTGTACTTTAAAAGTGTGTCCCCCATGTTCAAACGGTTTGACGGACACATAACGATCTGCAATCCCTCAGAAGCAAAAACACCCGTGTTGGCCGTCTCCCCAGCCCAATTGCACTGCCTTCCGAGGTGTCCTAGGTTTAGTAACATAGGACAGTATTGTGTTAACAGAACCTGCATGGCCTTACACACAGCGTACCGGAGGCGACTTCGCCGATTTGCAGGACGTGCCAGCCCAAGAGAATGACATTTTCTGTTAAGGCGCCGTATGTGGGGGCCAATACCCAACAGCAGTGCGCCAATTGTCATCTCCATTGTGATCAGCTTCGGAAAACAGGGACTGTGTCACCGCTGCGCAGCAAACCTTTACGGAAGAAAGTCACGATCGGCCAAAATGAGCGAAATGTTTGTGTAACGCAAAATTTGTACGCGTGCCAGAAACCATACAATATAGGGTCTGAACGCAAAAAAAGCCGGACATTCCAACCCGTTGTTTTTTCACCATACATCATCTTACAAATGCGGTAATGGATGTTCTCATCACATAAAACAGGGACAACTGGTCGAGTGTGCTGCGCCAAGTCCCTAGTGAATTGCAGTAGGTTAAGAAGCGATACGTTGCCGCTCACCTTTTCTTTGCTTAGACAAAGGGGTCACCAATGTGGTCCCTTGGCAGGCACAGGGCGAATAATGTCAGGCGGTGCCCTAATGTTTCGAACAACAGGCCGAGTGCTTGCAAATCCTAGATCACGCAGGATACATGCAAACGTTCCCTCGGTGTTCCCGAGCATGCGTGCAACAACAGGAACACGCCGTTCAAGCTGTTTGAGCCTGGAATGACCATGCCAGTACGGCGGTGCATCCCTCAGTAGCAAAACAGCAAACGCTGTTGCGTTCAGGCTTTTGTCGTTCTTGACAGGATTTGTGGTAAACTGTTTGTTGTACCAGTTGTCCATCCATAACACAACCCACTGCTGGTGTATTTTGTTCCATGTAGTCTGTAACCTGACTGCGGCCTTTTCCTTCACCGAAGGTGCGCTATATCGCACCAGACCTGACCGTGCTAAACTGCGACACTGCGCCCTACTTCCCTCTATCGCAACGACTGACTTTGGTTTTCCCTGGTATGGAACTGCGCGGTGGCGCATCAGCAAAAAAAGGCACCAGGCCTCCTCTATCAAAACACCAACCCATCGCCTGCCCCCTGCCGCAATCGCTTTTTGAACGCTGCAACGCGTCCGTTCATTTTTGCGCAGACGCAGAAACAACACAAACAACAATCGCGCGCCCTCGTCCCCCTCTTTTAGCCCTTCCCACAGTTCTTCTGCTGTCTGATACGGCGGTTCCTCGGAGCAGACATCGCGGAAAACTCCAGATGCTGCGGCCACTGTCTTCTCAACATGAACCTCTTTTCGCAGGGGCATTGTTGCTGTGGAAAATAGTTGCGTAACTGTATCTGCGCAGAAATCCCTGTTCGAAAAGCTTTCTTGCTTTGAAACATCAACCTGTCACACAGTTTTCGCGCGCCCAATTATTCAATGATTTGCCTGTCGCATGCACCATTTCTGGTTTACTGTAACTGTCTGATGGTCCCACATTTGACTAGTTAATCTGAATTGCGTTACCCAGTTGCGGCGCGCTACCATCCCTGTTGGGCAGTGAAGCCAGCGGTGACCACAGTATGAGAGTTGGAGATGCCGGCGGGACCTGTATGGGCACCCATGCAGCAGCGCCGCATCAAGGGAATGCACATGCTGTGTAGTTTGTGGATCTGTTCGATTTTGGCTTCTATGAGCGCTTATGACATCCATTGCGCGAGGCCTTGCGCAATGATCAGCAAAAATTTAATGTTTCTGATGCGCCGTTCCATGCGCGAGGCCTCGCGCTTGAGAGTACAGTTTGTTTCGGAACATTTATACTTTTCAAGTTTCTTTGGTACACCACCGTTGAACTTTATTGGTTAATACATCCATCTCTATCACGCAATCCTGATAATGGTACCAAGTTACGTGTATAAATACGACAGGGCTCTATTTTGTAACAATCTGCCTAATACTTTGTGCTGTAGTGCATTAATCCGACACAAATGAACGTCTTTGCGCGAGGCCTCGCGCAAAGAATAGTCACAAAAAAATACTTTTCCCTGTCTCGCCCATGGGACATGTCATTCTTATAGATAAATTTATTCCGCCATACTTGTTCGCGACGGTCCAGAAATATCCATCAAAACAACTATTATTTGCTGCATTCGGAAATGTGTCATTTTCCTACCTTTTCCGTCGTTTTTGACCATGCAAGATGAGCCGCCTAAAGAACACACCACCGTGACGTACCTTGTCCTAGTGGAGCGAGTAGTACGATCCGTGTTGTTGTTCATTGACATAGTTAGACTTCTGCAATTCAGGCCACATCTTTTTGTACACCCGGTCCCCTGAATAATAACTGTTCAGGGGACCGGGTGTACAAAAGGATGTGGCCTGAATTGCAGAAGTCTAACTATGTCAATGAACAACACCACGGATCGTACTACTCGCTCCACTAGGACAAGGTACGTCATGGTGGTGTGTCCTTTAGACGGCTCATCTTGCATGGTCAAAAACGACAGAAAAAGTAGGAAAATGACACATTTCCAAATGCAGCAAATAATAGTTGTTTTGATGGATATTTCTGGACCGTCGCGAACAAGTATGGCGGAATAAATCTTTCTATAAGAATGACATGTCCCATGGGCGAGACAGGGAAAAGTATTTTTTTGTCACTATTCTTTGCGCGAGGCCTCGCGCAAAGACGTTCATTTGTGTCGGATTAATGCACTACAGCACAAAGCATTAGGCAGGTTGTTAAAAAATAGAGCCCTGTCGTATTTATACACGTAACTTGGTACCATTATCAGGATTGCGTGATAGAGATGGATGTATTAACCAATAAAGTTCAACAGTGGTGTACCAAAGAAACTTGAAAAGTATAAATGTTCCGAAACAAACTGTAGTTTCAAGCGCGAGGCCTCGCGCATGGAACGGCGCATCAGAAACATTAAATTTTTGGTGATCATTGCGCAAGGCCTCGTGCAATGGATGTCATAAGCGCTCATAGAAGCCAAAATGGAACAGATCCACAAACTACACAGCATGTGCATTCCCTTGATGCGGCGCTGCTGCATGGGTGCCCATACAGGTCCCGTTGGCATCTCCAACTCTCATACTGTGGTCACCGCTGGCTTCCATGCCCAACAGGGATGGTAGCGCGCCGCAACTGGGTAACGCAATTCGGATTAACTAGTCAAATGTGGGACCACCAGACAGTTATAGTAAACCGGAAATGGTGCATGTGACAGGCAAATCATTGAATAATTGGTCGCGCGAAAACTGTGTGACAGGTTGATATTTCAAAGCAAGAAAGCTTTTCGAACAGGGATTTCTACGCAGATACAGTTACGCAATTATTTTCCACAGCAAAAGTGCCCCTGAGAAAAGAGGTTGATCTTGAGAACACAGTGGCCGCAGCATCTGGAGGTTTCCGCGATGTCTGCTCCGAGGAACCGCCGTATCAGACAGCAGAATAACTGTGGGAAGGGCTAAAAGAGAGGGACGAGGGCGCGCGATTGTTGTTTGTGTTTTTTCTGCGTCTGCGCAAAAATGAACAGACGCGTTGCAGCGTTCAAAAGGCGATTGCGGCAGAGGGCAGGCGATGGGTTGATGTTTTGATAGAGGAGGCCTGGTGCCTTTTTCTGCTGATGCGCCACCGCGCAGTTCCATACCAGGGAAAACCAAAGTCAGTCGTTGCGATAGAGGGAAGTAGGGCGCAGTGTCGCAGTTTAGCACGGTCAGGTCTGGTGCGATATAGCGCACCTTCGGTGAAGGAAAAGGCCGCAGTCAGGTTACAGACTACATGGAACAAAATACACCAGCAGTGGGTTGTGTTATGGATGGACAACTGGTACAACAAACAGTTTACCACAAATCCTGTCAAGAACGACAAAAGCCTGAACGCAACAGCGTTTGCTGTTTTGCTACTGAGGGATGCACCGCCCTACTGGCATGGTCATCTCAGGCCCAAACAGCTTGAACGGCGTGTTCCTGTTGTTGCATGCATGCTCGGGAACACCGAGGGAACGTTTGCATGTATCCTGCGTGATCTAGGATTTGCAAGCACGCGTCCTGTTGTTCGAAACATTAGGGCACCGCCTGACATTATTCGCCCTGCGCCTGCCATGGGACCACATTGGCGACCCCTTTGTCTAAGCAAAGAAAAGGTGACCGGCAACGTATCGCCTCTTAACCTACTGCAATTCACTAGGGACTTGGCGCAGCACACTCGACGAGTTGTCCCTGTTTTATGTGATGAGAACATCCATTACCGCATTTGTAAGATGATGTATGGTGAAAAAACAACGGGTTGGAATGTCCGGCTTTTTTTGCGTTCAGACCCTATATTGTATGGTTTCTGGCACGCGTACAAATTTTGCGTTACACAAACATTTCGCTCATTTTGGCCGATCGTGACTTTCTTTCGTAAAGGTTTGCTGCGCAGCGGTGACACAGTCCCTGTTTTCCCAAGCTGATCACAATAGAGATGACAATTGGCGCACTGCTGTTGGGTATTGGCGCCCACATACGGCGCCTTAACAGAAAATGTCATTCTCTTGGGCTGGCACGTCCTGCAAATCGGCGAAGTCGCCTCCGGTACGCTGTGTGTAAGGCCATGCAGGTTCTGTTAACACAATACTGTCCTATGTTACTATACCTAGGACACCTCGTTAGGCAGTGCAATTGGGCTGGGGAGACGGCCAACACGGGTGTTTTTGCTTCTGAGGGATTGCAGATCGTTATGTGTCCGCTAAACCGTTTGAACATGGGGGACACACTTTTAAAGTACAAACGCACTGTTGCAACTGCGTTATTGTGCCACACTGCATGGCACACAGCCATGCCTGGAGAGGGTTTTGCCGAGGAGTTTTGTGAAAGTCTGCTCTTCAGCCTTGTCACAAAGAAGGGCCAAAACAGAGGTGCAGTGACCATTGAAGATGTTGACGATCTCGGTGGGTCCGAGGATGGGGGCCTCTCTGTGTAGCCGAAGTCCATGTCTTCATCGTCGTCCATGTCGCCTCACCTGGTCGTCTCGGTCTTGCACGCGGAAGACTCCGAGCTCCGGTAGGGAGGAGGGAGATCCTCACTCTCACCCTCCGGCTCCATGGGGACGTCTCTGCCTCCTCCGCCAGCCACTCCTCGGCGATGTCGGCAGTCTCGTCCATCCCCGTCGCTGGCGGTGAAGAAGGGGTCGGAGTCGTGGGGGTGTCCGCCTGCTGGCCTCCGTGACCTCTCGGGGGTCTTCCCCTTACCCCTCCTTCGTCGGTAGGCGGTGGGGCCACTTTCACCACTGCTGCCCGTGTCGACCTCCTCCAGATCCAGCGTCATCTTGGAGGAGGCGTCCCCTTCGAAGAGCTTTGAAAGGGTCTCCACTCGCGCTGGAGCTTGGCCTCCGCTTCCTCCATTGCGGCGGCCCTGGCTGCGGCAGCCCGCCTTTCGGCCTCCTCCAGAGCACGGGCAGCCTCGGCTTTCCGAGCCCGCTGCAGCCGAGCCTTCTCCGCTTCCAACGCTGCCAGGTCCGCCTCCGTCTTGGCCCTCTCCTCAGCGACTTTCCGTCGCGCGGCCTCGATGGCGTCCTTCCTGGCGGCGTCCGCTTGGGCCTTGGCCGTTGCCTAGGCGTGGGCGCTTTACTCCGCCTCGTTCTTTGCCCTCTCTTGGGCAAGCGCCTCTTCCAGCGCTCCTTATGGACAATGGCCTCCTGGGCCAGGCGGGCTTCCTGGGCGGCTGCCGCCACATCACCCCTGACCCGGGCAGTCGCTGCCTCCTGGGTGGCTGCAGCCGTGACTCCGGCCGCAATGGCCGCCACTGTCGAGGCGTGGAAGGCCATGCATCTGCCCCAATCTGTGGCCTCCTCCTAGGCGATGCCGACGGCGCCCTCCACGGCGGTGTTCTGCTGCGTGGCCCGTTGCCGGGCAACCCGAAGGTTGCAGGGCACCCCACAGGCGCCCTCGCAGGCGCCAGCCAAGTCCCTGGCCTGGTCAGCCGGCATCCCCCCCCGTTGGGCCGACTCCACGTCCTTGCTTGGGCCTGACTTCCTCAGGTGTAGCTGACGTGGTTTGGCCTTGGCCTTCTTGGCGACTTCGAGGAAGTCGCCAAGGGTGGTGTGGCCGGGGTGGTGACCGCCACTGGCCCGTTGGGGGCTGGGGGCTGAGGTTCCGCCCTTGGCGGCTTGGGCGGCATCCGTGGCCAGGGATTCCTGGTACTCCCGCCATTCCTTGTCCTGCTTCTTGTCCCCGGCGGATCGCTTCTCCTTCCGAGGAGACGCGCTGCTGCTGCTGCCCTGCAGCGTGCGCTCGTTCCCCGGCTCCGGAAAAATTAATTTCGATCATGTCCCACATGGAGACGTTGATCGTAGCGCCCGATGGGTACTCCTGGGGTTCTTGTCCTCATCAATCCTGTCGGGGCGCAGCCCTTCGCCGGGCCTGTCTCGGCGGGTCCAGACCCTCCAGCGCTTGTGGCGGAAGCGATAGGCGTATCCTTCCACCCGCAGCCAGTCTTCCACTGTCTGCAGGCGGTCGGCGCCCATATCCTCGCGGAGCTCGAACCCTCGGGCATGCTGCCTTCGCGCTGGGGATTGCTGTGGCGGTAGTGCTGCCCCCACACCAAACCACGCAGTAGGCGCACCCCATGGGAGTGGGGCAGCGGCCACGTCTTGCCCCCCTCCTGCCAGTTCACCATGGGCGCTCGCTCCTCTCGATGGACTAGTCCTGGAGGTGGCTGTTGAAGCGGTTGCTGTGGTCCATCTATCTACAGCGCTGGGACCAAGACGCCCGATGGTGGTTATGGAGGTGAGTGATGTAGCTGGGAGTGCCTCCGATGCTGGTCGGCTGAAGGAACTCGCTGATGTCGGAGTTCCGGTCGCTACACCTCCTTCACGGACTTGGCGCTGTTGCCGGGCGTCACTGCGAAGCCCGTGGTGCTCGGGGTTCAGGTGGCCCCGAGTGGCACGCGAGGGATGGGTAACCCCGCGGCGGTGAAACACTTTTGACGCGTTCCCGTGGGGGGCCCGGCCACGGGACGCTGCGGCAGACACGCGCAAGCAAGCAGGCAGGCAAAGCACTCAGCTCACAGGGGCATTCTCATGGTTGTGTCATGTGACAAAGCGTTTCAGGATCCTTGCCACTCTGAAACAAGGGAACAAAAGTATGTACATCAACATATCAGGATATGTACACATGGGGTGAAGACTGGACTGGGGTAAGGGCATCACAGGGCAAGAGACACTCAGTCCGAACTCATATCCCGATCCCAGGTCCGACCCTCTCAGTGGCTGGCGTGGGCGGGGGCTCAAACACAACCCATGCCCTGCCCAGTCCGGACCCTGAAACCCTGCCAATGGGGGAGGGTGTACCGCCCAGCCACAGGCGAGTTCCTGGGAACCAAGATGAATCCATGGCCAATCAACAGTGGCTCCCCATGCTCCCCGAACGGCTGGTCTGAACTCCGCTCTGAGTTGGAGATAGGGCCCCGCTATTATCCCCTAGGAGTTGGCAACTGAAAATGGGCTGTTTCAGCCCAAACTGATATTAGCTCCAAAAACTCCAAAATAGACCCCTTGTCCCGACCATCCAGAGGTAGGGACGAGGCAACTGACCCTATGCCCTTCGAGTACCAACTCTCCGGAGCCTCCACCCAACCTGGTTCCCTCTGAGGCTCCGGCATCAGGGCACCAGGTGTTCGTCAAGTGGGGTCATGATGCCAAAACCACCAAAAGTGGCGTCATTCCCACGCGTGACTTGCCCGGCCAGGGCAAGGCCAATGGTCCACAGGATAGGAGGCAGGACCTAGGACCTCTATCTGAGAGCACAACTTTAAATTGTGTCAGGACTTCACATTGGCAGAGAATTGTGGGGCCGGCAATTGACCACACGGGGGGCTGAAATTGGGGTCCCAAAAGGGGGTCATCTTGGCTGCTCAAAATGAGCCAAAATGCGGGGTATCCCCAATGATATATCTCCACGCCGGCTTGGAGATCAGATCCGCCAATGCGATCCACTGGGAATCCAACTGAGACTCACATGTACTTGGCTCTCGAAGATCTCCATGGCCCTCGGCGTGGTGATGATTCAAACTGGGTCCACAAATGCCAAAATGGCAAAATCGGTCGTCTCGGTCGGCCATCCAGGGTAGGAAACTTTGGCGATATTGACGCGCCAAGCCTTGATTCACAACCCTTGATAGCCCCTTTGGTCCCATGCCCTGGGTTATGGCTTGCTGTCACACTGGCTGCTTGCTGTTCATCGAGGGGATGAACACGCGCATGGGGCAGAAAGCAGCATGCGGTGCAACGGGGGGGATCATGGATCGCACCAAAAGTTGAATAACTCCGGATGAGCCGTAGCTGTAAGCATCAGGAAGCGATCGCGTGATCGCAGCAGAAGAAAAATAAAATACCAAGAAAATGACGCACCGCCAGCAGAAATAAAGCGGGAAATCGTCTTTTCCGACCTCAGAAACCCCCCCAACAATTTTACGCCGCTGTTTGGCGAGGTCACAAAATTTAGGACACTCACCAAAAAAGACGAACGATAGAGTCGCGGCGGCGAAGAAGCTGAGCGTTGCTTGCCCCAAACCACCTAGCAAAGTGCGTGCCCTAGGCGCTAGGGACTTGTGCGCGCCCCAAAACAAACCACACATAGACAACAACAACGCCACCGGCCGCCGACAAGCAAGTATGTTATGTGCCGCGCACCGCTAGAAACCAACGAAACAAGCACAACGCGGAAAGAGGTAGACAAGGAGAATAAATAGGTAACGAACCGCACCACGGTGGAGATATACCACAAGTACACGACCAAGCAATACAAGCCCGCTCATGTAGGAAATACGACGACGCCGTAACACGCGAAGGGGATCACAACAAAAAGAAAAAGAGGCCGCACATGTACCCAAGTATGTTGCATGTCGTGCATGAAAAATACACACAAGCAACAACAACGCCACCGGCCGCCAGAAAGCAAGTATGTTATGTGCCATATGTTGTGTGCATAACGCCGTAACAAGCGCAAAACAAGTAACGTGTCAAGCCACGCCAAAGTGCGCCGCCACGAAAAGCGCAACGAAAACCGCACCGGCAAGAAAAACCAACAAGAGGTGGCACCGAAAGAATGCCTATGCTCACCCCTGCTCACATAGGGAAAGAAAGGTATGCCCGCACGCGCATGCCCGGAACGCCGCAAGGCCATCACCGCCACGGACGAGCAACATGGTATGAAGGGACAAACGAGGAGGAACAAAAAGACCACCGAGGTAAAGCACAACACAAAAAAAAAAAAAAAAGATTTAACATACACACGTGACTAGTCGGGTCCAAGTATGTTGCATGCCACGCTACGCTACGCAACGGACACGAGACGAGAACGGCAACCACGCCAACAAAAGTAAAAGGTGACCACGAAGCGTAACCGAGACGTGCCCACCGCCCACCCGCACGCCCGCTTATGTAGGAGGCAAAAGGGAGCGAAAGGGGACAAAAGGTATGCCGCCGCATGCAAACGAATAGTAGGCAAGCCACACACCGCCACCAAGAACGCAAGTATGTTACCATGTCGTGTCACGTCGCCAACCGCGGAGTTGCGTGGGTTAGAACACACAAATAGCCAGGGAGGGGGACACGGGGAGCATACACACAAATAGCATAGCGCCGACGTGTGCCGGGTCCCAACAAACACACGTGCACGCACCCATGTTCTCTTCCCCTCACAGGTCCCGAGGAGAAGTGTATGCTCGTGTCTGCGTCGTCCGGGCGTTAAAGTAGGGTTGTCTTAGACGCTTAGGCAAGTATTGCGTCGTGCTGTCGTCACACATAAGCGAACGCCCGGCAAGGCGGGAGGACTAGGACACGTTAAGGTAGTGGGGAAAGAAGCAGGTATGTTGCATGTCACGCCGCGCGCGCGGAACGGGCAACGAGTAAAGGTAGCGACCAAAGGGGTGTGGAGACAAGACGGGAGCAAGTGGGGCGATAAACCTACGCGCAAGCCGGTCGCACACGCATGTCGCATGACGTACCAGCCAGCTCGAGGTGCCGTGTCGCGACAAAACCGCCGCCGCCGCACGCCCGTTTACGCTCCCTCCTCTCCCTACGCAGGTTCAAAGGAGGAAGCCCGGGCCGACAAGGAAAAAGACAGAGACACACAACAAAGCGGAGGCAGGGAAAAAGTGCATGCCAGGGAGAGGGGTAGAGGAAAGGGTAAAGAGCAACGAAGCCGCGAAAGGAACAAGGGGTAGCCAGCGAACGAGCAAGGGGCGCACACAGAGGAGGGGACACGGCGGGCATACGGCGAGCACAACACCGCACCGAGACACCGGAGAGGGGAGCACCAGAGGACCAAGGGAAGAGCAGCACCACGCACCACGACACGCACGGCACAGACACCACACACACCGCACACACCCAACAATCCCCGGCAACCCACCCGGCAGTGGGCGGGCAGACGGGAGAGGGACAGCGCCTGACCCCAAGCGCCCCTCACCATGGTGGAAGGCACCCCCCCCGGGGACGCCCTTCCGCCACCCCCACAGCGAGCAACGCCGGCCCGCAAGGGCGCACGCTGTGGGGCCGGTGCTGGGTCCCCACGCCGACACCCACCGCGCCCGGGACACGCGGGTCGCGGAACCCTGGCTGCACGCTCCGGAGGACGGGCGGCCGGGGGAGGGACAGCGCCTGGCACCAAGCGCCCCTCACAACGGTGGAAGGCAGCCCCCCCCGGGGACGCCCTTCCGCCACCCCCACAGCGAGCAACGCCGGCCCGCAAGGGCGCACGCTGTGGGGCCGGTGCTGGGTCGACACGCCCGCATCGACCGCACCCGGGACACACGGTTCGCGGAACCCTGGCTGCACGCTCCGGAGGACGAGCGGCCGGGGGAGGGACAGCACCTGACACCAGGCGCCCCTCACAATGGTGGAAGGCACCCCCCCCGGGGACGCCCTTCTGCCACCCCCACAGCGAGCAACGCCGGCCCGCAAGGGCGCACGCTGTGGGGTCGGTGCTGGGTCCACACGCCCGCATCGACCGCACCCGGGACACACGGGTCGCGGAACCCTGGCTGCACGCTCCGGAGGACGAGCGGCCGGGGGAGGGACAGCGCCTGACACCAGGCGCCCCTCACAACGGTGGAAGGCACCCCCCCGGGGACGCTCTTCCGCCACCCCCACAGCGAGCAACGCCGGCCCGCAAGGGCGCACGCTGTGGGGCCGGTGCTGGGTCCACACGCCCGCATCGACCGCACCCGGGACACACGGGTCGCGGAACCCTGGCTGCACGCTCCGGAGGACGAGCGGCCGGGGGAGGGACAGCGCCTGACACCAGGCGCCCCTCACAACGGTGGAAGGCACCCCCCCCGGGGCACCCTTCCGCCACCCCCACAGCGAGCAACGCCGGCCCGCAAGGGCGCACGCTGTGGGGCCGGTGCTGGGTCCACACGCCCGCATCGACCGCACCCGGGACACACGGGTCGCGGAACCCTGGCTGCACGCTCCGGAGGACGAGCGGCCGGGGGAGGGACAGCGCCTGACACCAAGCGCCCCTCACAACGGTGGAAGGCACCCCCCCCGGGGACGCCCTTCTGCCACCCCCACAGCGAGCAACGCCGGCCCGCAAGGGCGCACGCTGTGGGGCCGGTGCTGGGTCCACACGCCCGCATCGACCGCACCCGGGACACACGGGTCGCGGAACCCTGGCTGCACGCTCCGAAGGACGAGCGGCCGGGGGAGGGACAGCGCCTGACACCAGGCGCCCCTCACAACGGTGGAAGGCACCCCCCCCGGGGACGCCCTTCCGCCACCCCCACAGCGAACAACGCCGGCCCGCAAGGGCGCACGCTGTGGGGCCGGTGCTGGGTCCACACGCCCGCATCGACCGCACCCGGGACACGCGGGTCGCGGAACCCTGGCTGCACGCTCCGGAGGACGAGCGGCCGGGGGAGGGACAGCGCCTGACACCAGGCGCCCCTCACAACGGTGGAAGGCACCCCCCCCGGGGACGCCCTTCCGCCACCCCCACAGCGAGCAACGCCGGCCCGCAAGGGCGCACGCTGTGGGGCTGGTGCTGGGTCCACACGCCCGCATCGACCGCGCCCGGGACACGCGGGTCGCGGAACCCTGGCTGCACGCTCCAGAGGACGAGCGGCCGGGGGAGGGACAGCGCCTGACACCAGGCGCCCCTCACAATGGTGGAAGGCACCCCCCCCGGGGACGCCCTTCCGCCACCCCCACAGCGAGCAACGCCGGCCCGCAAGGGCGCACGCTACGCTGTGGGGCCGGTGCTGGGTCCACACGCCCGCATCGACCGCACCCGGGACACACGGGTCGCGGAACCCTGGCTGCACGCTCCGGAGGACGAGCGGCCGGGGGAGGGACAGCGCCTGACACCAGGCGCCCCTCACAACGGTGGAAGGCACCCCCCCCGGGGACGCCCTTCCGCCGCCCCCACAGCGAGCAACGCCGGCCCGCAAGGGCGCACGCTGTGGGGCCGGTGCTGGGTCCACACGCCCGCATCGACCGCACCCGGGACACACGGGTCGCGGAACCCTGGCTGCACGCTCCGGAGGACGAGCGGCCGGGGGAGGGACAGCGCCTGACACCAGGCGCCCCTCACAACGGTGGAAGGCACCCCCCCCCGGGGACGCCCTTCCGCCAGCCCCACAGCGAGCAACGCCGGCCCGCAGGGGCGCACGCTGTGAGGCCGGTGCTGGGTCCACACGCCTGCATCGACCGCACCCGGGACACACGGGTCGCGGAACCCTGGCTGCACGCTCCGGAGGACGAGCGGCCGGGGAAGTGACAGCGCCTGACACCAGGCGCCCCTCACAACGGTGGAAGGCACCCCCCCGGGGACGCCCTTCCGCCACCCCCACAGCGAGCAACGCCGGCCCGCGAGGGCGCACGCTGCGGGGCCGGTGCTGGGTCCACACGCCCGCATCGACCGCACCCGGGACACACGGGTCGCAGAACCCTGGCTGCACGCTCCGAAGGACGAGCGGCCGGGGGAGGGACAGCGCCTGACACCAGGCGCCCCTCCCAACGGTGGTAGGCACCCCCCCCCGCGGACCCCCTTCTGCCACCCCCACAGCGAGCAACGCCGGCCCGCAAGGGCGCACGCTGTGGGGCCGGTGCTGTGTTCACACGCCCGCATCGACCGCACCCGGGACACGCGGGTCGCGGAACCCTGGCTGCACGCTCCGGAGGACGAGCGGCTGGGGGAGGGACAGCGCCTGACACCAGGCGCCCCTCACAACGGTGGAAGGCAGCCCCCCCGGGGACGCCCTTCTGCCACCCCCACAGCGAGCAACGCCGGCCCGCAAGGGCGCACGCTGTGGGGCTGGTGCTGGGTCCACACGCCCGCATCGACCGCGCCCGGGACACGCGGGTCGCGGAACCCTGGCTGCACGCTCCAGAGGACGAGCGGCCGGGGGAGGGACAGCGCCTGACACCAGGCGCCCCTCACAACGGTGGAAGGCACCCCCCCCCGGGGACGCCCTTCCGCCACCCCCACAGCGAGCAACGCCGGCCCGCAAGGGCGCACGCTACGCTGTGGGGCCGGTGCTGGGTCCACACGCCCGCATCGACCGCACCCGGGACACACGGGTCGCGGAACCCTGGCTGCACGCTCCGGAGGACGAGCGGCCGGGGGAGGGACAGCGCCTGACACCAGGCGCCCCTCACAACGGTGGAAGGCACCCCCCCCCGGGGACGCCCTTCCGCCACCCCCACAGCGAGCAACGCCGGCCCGCAGGGGCACACGCTGTGGGGCCGGTGCTGGGTCCACACGCCCGCATCGACCGCACCCGGGACACACGGGTCGCGGAACCCTTGCTGCACGCTCCGGAGGACGAGCGGCCGGGGAAGTGACAGCGCCTGACACCAGGCGCCCCTCACAACGGTGGAAGGCAACCCCCCCGGGGACGCCCTTCCGCCACCCCCACAGCGAGCAACGCCGGCCTGCCAGGGCGCACGCTGCGGGGCCGGTGCTGGGTCCACACGCCCGCATCGACCGCACCCGGGACACACGGGTCGCAGAACCCTGGCTGCACGCTCCGAAGGACGAGCGGCCGGGGGAGGGACAGCGCCTGACACCAGGCGCCCCTCACAACGGTGGTAGGCACCCCCCCCGGGGACGCCCTTCTGCCACCCCCACAGCGAGCAACGCCGGCCCGCAAGGGCGCACGCTGTGGGGCCGGTGCTGGGTCCACACGCCCGCATCGACCGCGCCCGGGACACGCGGGTCGCGGAACCCTGGCTGCACGCTCCGGAGGACGAGCGGCCCGGGGAGGGACAGCGCCTGACACCAGGCGCCCCTCACAACGGTGGAAGGCACCCCCCCCGGGGACGCCCTTCCGCCACCGCCACAGCGAGCAACGCCGGCCCGCAAGGGCGCACGCTGTGAGGCCGGTGCTGGGTCCACACGCCCGCATCGACCGCGCCCGGGACACGCGGGTCGCGGAACCCTGGCTGCACGCTCCGGAGGACGAGCGGCCGGGGGAGAGACAGCGCCTGACACCAGGCGCCCCTCACAACGGTGGAAGGCACCCCCCCCGGGGACGCCCTTCCGCCACCCCCACAGCGAGCAACGCCGGCCCGCAAGGGCGCACGCTGTGGGGCCGGTGCTGGGTCCACACGCCCGCATCGACCGCACCCGGAACACACGGGTCGCAGAACCCTGGCTGCACGCTCCGGAGGACGAGCGGCCGGGGGAGGGACAGGGCCTGACACCAGGCGCCCCTCACAACGGTGGAAGGCAATCCCCCCGGGGACGCCCTTCCGCCACCCCCACAGCGAGCAACGCCGGCCCGCAAGGGCGCACGCTGTGGGGCCGGTCCTGGGTCCACACGCCCGCATCGACCGCACCCGGGACACACGGGTCGCAGAACCCTGGCTGCACGCTCCGGAGGACGAGCGGCCGGGGAGGGGACAGCGCCTGACACCAGGCGCCCCTCACAACGGTGGAAGGCACCCCCCCCGGGGACGCCCTTCTGCCACCCCCACAGCGAGCAGCATCGGCCCGCAAGGGCGCACGCTGTGGGGCCGCTGCTGGGTCCACACGCCCGCATCGACCGCGCCCGGGACACGCGGGTCGCGGAACCCTGGCTGCACGCTCCGGAGGACGAGCGGCCGGGGAAGGGACAGCGCCTGACACCAGGTGTTTCTCACAACGGTGGAAGGCACCCCCCCCGGGGACGCCCTTCCGCCGCCCCCACAGGGAGCAACGCCGGCCCACAAGGGCACACGCTGTGGGGCCGGTGCTGGGTCCACACGCCCGCATCGCCCGCACCCGGGACACGCGGGTCGCGGAACCCTAGCTGCACGCTCCGGAGGACGAGCGGCCGGGGAGGGGACAGCGCCTGACACCAGGCGCCCCTCACAACGGTGGAAGGCACCCCCCCCGGGGACGCCCTTCTGCCACCCCCACAGCGAGCAACGCCGGCCCGCAAGGGCGCACGCTGTGGGGCCGGTGCTGGGTCCACACGCCCGCATCGACCGCGCCCGGGACACGCGGGTCGCGGAACCCTGGCTGCACGCTCCGGAGGACGAGCGGCCGGGGGAGGGACAGCGCCTGACACCAGGCGCCCCTCACAACGGTGGAAGGCACCCCCCCCGGGGACGCCCTTCCGCCACCTCCACAGCGAGCAACGCCGGCCTGCAAGGGCGCACGCTGTGAGGCCGGTGCTGGGTCCACACGCCCGCATCGGCCGCGCCCGGCACACGCGGGTCGCGGAACCCTTGCTGCACGCTCCGGCGGACGAGCGGCCGGGGGAGAGACAGCGCCTGACACCAGGCGCCCCTCACAACGGTGGAAGGCACCCCCCCCTGGGACGCCCTTCCGCCACCCCCACAGCGAGCAACGCCGGCCCGCAAGGGCGCACGCTGTGGGGCCGGTCCTGGGTCCACACGCCCGCATCGACCGCACCCGGGACACACGGGTCGCGGAACCCTGGCTGCACGCTCCGGAGGACGAGCGGCCGGGGGAGAGACAGCGCCTGACACCAGGCGCCCCTCACAACGGTGGAAGGCACCCCCCCCGGGGACGCCCTTCCGCCACCCCCACAGCGAGCAACGCCGGCCCGCAAGGGCGCACGCTGTGGGGCCGGTGCTGGGTCCACACGCCCGCATCGACCGCACCCGGAACACACGGGTCGCAGAACCCTGGCTGCACGCTCCGGAGGACGAGCGGCCGGGGGAGGGACAGGGCCTGACACCAGGCGCCCCTCACAACGGTGGAAGGCAATCCCCCCGGGGACGCCCTTCCGCCACCCCCACAGCGAGCAACGCCGGCCCGCAAGGGCGCACGCTGTGGGGCCGGTCCTGGGTCCACACGCCCGCATCGACCGCACCCGGGACACACGGGTCGCAGAACCCTGGCTGCACGCTCCGGAGGACGAGCGGCCGGGGAGGGGACAGCGCCTGACACCAGGCGCCCCTCACAACGGTGGAAGGCACCCCCCCCGGGGACGCCCTTCTGCCACCCCCACAGCGAGCAGCATCGGCCCGCAAGGGCGCACGCTGTGGGGCCGCTGCTGGGTCCACACGCCCGCATCGACCGCGCCCGGGACACGCGGGTCGCGGAACCCTGGCTGCACGCTCCGGAGGACGAGCGGCCGGGGAAGGGACAGCGCCTGACACCAGGTGTTTCTCACAACGGTGGAAGGCACCCCCCCCGGGGACGCCCTTCCGCCGCCCCCACAGGGAGCAACGCCGGCCCACAAGGGCACACGCTGTGGGGCCGGTGCTGGGTCCACACGCCCGCATCGCCCGCACCCGGGACACGCGGGTCGCGGAACCCTAGCTGCACGCTCCGGAGGACGAGCGGCCGGGGAGGGGACAGCGCCTGACACCAGGCGCCCCTCACAACGGTGGAAGGCACCCCCCCCGGGGACGCCCTTCTGCCACCCCCACAGCGAGCAACGCCGGCCCGCAAGGGCGCACGCTGTGGGGCCGGTGCTGGGTCCACACGCCCGCATCGACCGCGCCCGGGACACGCGGGTCGCGGAACCCTGGCTGCACGCTCCGGAGGACGAGCGGCCGGGGGAGGGACAGCGCCTGACACCAGGCGCCCCTCACAACGGTGGAAGGCACCCCCCCCGGGGACGCCCTTCCGCCACCTCCACAGCGAGCAACGCCGGCCTGCAAGGGCGCACGCTGTGAGGCCGGTGCTGGGTCCACACGCCCGCATCGGCCGCGCCCGGCACACGCGGGTCGCGGAACCCTTGCTGCACGCTCCGGCGGACGAGCGGCCGGGGGAGAGACAGCGCCTGACACCAGGCGCCCCTCACAACGGTGGAAGGCACCCCCCCCTGGGACGCCCTTCCGCCACCCCCACAGCGAGCAACGCCGGCCCGCAAGGGCGCACGCTGTGGGGCCGGTCCTGGGTCCACACGCCCGCATCGACCGCACCCGGGACACACGGGTCGCGGAACCCTGGCTGCACGCTCCGGAGGACAAGCGGCCGGGGAAGGGACAGCACCTGTCACCAGGCGCCCCTCACAACGGTGGAAGGCACCCCCCCTGGGGACGCCATTCCGCCACCCCCACAGCGAGCAGTGTCGGCCCGCAAGGGCGCACGCTGTGGGACCGGTGCTGGGTCCACACGCCCGCATCGACCGCGCCCGGGACACTCGGGTCGCGGAACCCTGGCTGCACGCTACGAAGGACGAGCGCGGCCGGGGGAGGGACAGCGCCTGACACCAGGCGCCCCTCACAACGGTGGAAGGCACTCCCCCCGGGGACGCCCTTCCGCCACCCCCACAGCGAGCAACGCCGGCCCGCAAGGGCGCACGCTGTGGGGCCGGTGCTGGGTCCACATGCCCGCATCGACCGCACCCGGGACACACGGGTCGCGGAACCCTTGCTGCACGCTCCGGAGGACGAGCGGCCGGGGAAGGGACAGCGCCTGACACCAGGCGCCCCTCACAACGGTGGAAGGCACCCCCCCCCGGGGACGCCCTTCTGCCACCCCCACAGCGAGCAACGCCGGCCCGCAGGGGCGCACGCTGTGGGGCCGGTGCTGGGTCCACACGCCCGCATCGACCGCGCCCGGGACACGCGGGTCGCGGAACCCTGGCTGCACGCTCCGGAGGACGAGCGGCCGGGGGAGGGACAGCGCCTGACACCAGGCGCCCCTCACAACGGTGGAAGGCACCCCCCCCGGGGACGCCCTTCCGCCACCTCCACAGCGAGCAACGCCGGCCCGCAAGGGCGCACGCTGTGAGGCCGGTGCTGGGTCCACACGCCCGCATCGCCCGCACCCGGGACACGCGGGTCGCGGAACCCTGGCTGCACGCTCCGGAGGACGAGCGGCCGGGGGAGGGACAGGGCCTGACACCAGGCGCCCCTCACAACGGTGGAAGGCACTCCCCCCGGGGACGCCCTTCCGCCACCCCCACAGCGAGCAACGCCGGCCCGCAAGGGCGCACGCTGTGGGGCCGGTCCTGGGTCCACACGCCCGCATCGACCGCACCCGGGACACACGGGTCGCAGAACCCTGGCTGCACGCTCCGGAGGACGAGCGGCCGGGGAGGGGACAGCGCCTGACACCAGGCGCCCCTCACATCGGTGGAAGGCACCCCCCCCGGGGACGCCCTTCCGCCACCCCCACAGCGAGCAGCATCGGCCCGCAAGGGCGCACGCTGTGGGGCCGGTGCTGGGTCCACACGCCCGCATCGACCGCGCCCGGGACACGCGGGTCGCGGAACCCTGGCTCCACGCTCCAGAGGACGAGCGGCCGGGGAAGGGACAGCGCCTGACACCAGGCGCCCCTCACAACGGTGGAAGGCACCCCCCCCGGGGACGCCCTTCCGCCGCCCCCACAGCGAGCAACGCCGGCCCGCAAGGGCACACGCTGTGGGGCCGGTGCTGGGTCCACACGCCCGCATCGACCGCACCCGGGGGACGCGGGTCGCGGAACCCTAGCTGCACGCTCCGGAGGACGAGCGGCCGAGGGAGGGACAGCGCCTGACACCAGGCGCCCCTCACAACGGTGGAAGGCAGCCCCCCCCGGGGACGCCCTTCCGCCACCCCCACAGCGAACAACGCCGGCCCGCAAGGGCGCACGCTGTGGGGCCGGTACTGGGTCCACACGCCCGCATCGACCGCACCCGGGACACACGGGTCGCGGAACCCTGGCTGCACGCTCCGGAGGACGAGCGGCCGGGGAAGGGACAGCGCCTGACACCAGGCGCCCCTCACAACGGTGGAAGGCACCCCCCCTGGGGACGCCATTCCGCCACCCCCACAGCGAGCAGTGTCGGCCCGCAAGGGCGCACGCTGTGGGACCGGTGCTGGGTCCACACGCCCGCATCGACCGCGCCCGGGACACTCGGGTCGCGGAACCCTGGCTGCACGCTACGAAGGACGAGCGCAGCCGGGGGAGGGACAGCGTCTGACACCAGGCGCCTCTCACAACGGTGGAAGGCACCCCCCCCGGGGACGCCCTTCCGCCACCCCCACAGCGAGCAACGCCGGCCCGCAAGGGCGCACGCTGTGGGGCCGGTGCTGGGTCCACATGCCCGCACCGACCGCACCTGGGACACACGGGTCGCGGAACCCTGGCTGCACGCTCCGGAGGACGAGCGGCCGGGGAAGGGACAGCGCCTGACACCAGGCGCCCCTCACAACGGTGGAAGGCACCCCCCCCGGGGACGCCCTTCCGCCACCCCCACAGCGAGCAACGCCGGCCCGCAAGGGCGCACGCTGTGAGGCCGGTGCTGGGTCCACACGCCCGCATCGACCGCACCCGGGACACACGGGTCGCGGAACCCTGGCTGCCCGCTCCGGAGGACGAGCGGCCGGGGGAGGGACAGCGCCTGACACCAGGCGCCCCCCACAACGGTGGAAGGCACCCCCCCCGGGGACGCCCTTTCGCCACCCCCACAGCGAGCAACGCTGGCCCGCAAGGGCGCACGCTGTGGGGCCGGTGCTGGGCCCGCACGTCCGCATCGACCGCACCCGGGACACACCGGTTGCGGAACCCTGGCTGCCCGCTCCGGAGGACGGGCGACCGGGAGAGGGACAGCGCCTAACACCGGACGCCCCTCGCAACACTGGAAGGCGCCCCCCCGGGGATGCCCATCCACCACCCCCACACCGAGCAACCCACCAACGCACCAACGCACCAGCCACGGGACATCCGCACCCCGCCCCCTGCTCTTAGACACAGCGACATAGCAATGGCGGAACCCGCGGCACCACTCAAGACACGCCCCCCATCTCCGATGCTGGACGAAGCACACGAGGTCATCAGGGCGCTGGGACTCAGAGACGGCGAAGGAGACCCCCCACAAGGGGACGCGGGGACAGACTCCGACCTGGAGGCATTGCCGGAGCCCCCCACGGGAGACGCGCTCGCGGAACCTGCGCCGCCGGCGGGCAGCGTACCCGCGATCTGCCCCGCGTGGAAACGGGGCCATTGCACCGGCGAAGGCTGGTGCCCCAAACAGCACCCCCAGCCCGATGCCGATGACGGAGCGTTGCCTGAGGTGAAACCCGCGGCCGCACGCGCCGCCCTACGCTACGGGGTGACGCAGGGCTGGATCCTGGATGAGACCGCGCGCGGCAGCGTGAACATCCAGGAGGCCTTCGACCGAGTCACCCACGCGGGACAGGCGGCAGTGGCCTTGCACACCCGGGGCCGCCACGGTGGACCCGCAGAGGGGCTCATTGTGGATCCCTCGGGAATGGTGCTGGTCCTGGCGGCGGACATGGTCCGAGGGGTGCTCCACGCGTCCCGCGTGCGGCGGGCGTGCCCACAGTTGACCATCCAGGTGTACATCCCCCCGCGGGCGTGGCCCTTTTCCACATGGGCGGTGCTCGCCGTCATGTGGCACCTGGCACCAGAGGATGCCCCCACAGGGACCGCGGAGGACATCGCCCGGGACCTCCACACCTGGCCGGCCGACCAGGAATACCCCTGGCGCATGCCCCGGGGCGGCCTTCCGGTGGCACCGGCGGCAGAGGGGCTCAGCCTCGCGGCAACCCTCCAACGGCATCCCGACAAGCAGGCGCGCCACTTCCTGCAGACGGGCACGGTCCCGGCCACCCCGCCAGACTCCGAGTGGCGATGGGACGCAGGGGTGGTGCAACCGCTGCCGGGCCCCTGGACCCTCCCGTTGTGGTACTTGCCCATGGGCACCTTGGCCCACGCCACCCAGGCCGTCAAGGGGGCTTTCCCGCAGCCGCTCCTCCCCGGCGTGGCCCTGCTCCGCAGCCTGCAGGCGGGGGCCGCCTGGGTACGGTGGAAGGAAGGGAAGGGGCGCTCGAGCCCCTATTTCCCCATGGTCCAAGGCCAGGCGCTGATCCATGCCGAGGGCATGGGGACCGTGGAATGGGGGGCGATCGTGCCCGGCACGGCGTGCAGGTGGATCACGGCGGCCGCCCCACAGCCCATGCGATCGCCGCCGGCGTGCCACCGCCTCCTACGGATGGTCCCCTCTTTGGCCCCCCAGCACGCCTTTACAAGGGACGTGTGGAAGGCCGTACTGAGCCACACCAGGGAGTGGCTAACGAACCCGGGTACGCGGTACCCGCCGGGACCGGTGCTCGAACAGCTCACGGCCCCCACACCCGGGGTCCTCCACGCCCTACACAGGGCGTCGGCCCTCACGAAGCAGCTCAACGACGAAGTGCTGGACCTGGCGCTGGAGCCGCTGCGGGTGCTCTACCCGCAAGCACACATCCCACCCGCGGGCACGTCCAACCGCCTAGGCCGCCTGGGGTTGCAGCGCCGCGTCGAGGCCGCGCACCCAGGAGGCGTGGTGGAACAGTGGCTAACGCTCCGCAATCCGTCCACCGCGGAGGGCCACTGGTACCTCCACCAACTCCTCTTCCAGCCACGGGCAGCCCCGGAACACCGCCGGCAAAACCCGTACCACACGCACCCGGAGCGCCGAGGCGCGCAAAACTACCCGCAGCCAATCCCGCCCGCCCTCCCGCCGGGGCAGGGCCCGGAGGCGCTACAGCGGGGCCCCCCGCTCGACACCGCCACCACGGTACAGCAAAGGGGAGGCGACGATGCGAGTGGTGCCAAACTGGACTGCACGAACTGCGGAGCGGTGGCCTGGATGGCAGCCTGCAGGCACCTCACCCGAGAACCCACGGGACTCCGGCAGTACAGACCTACGGACCGCACGGCGCTGGCGTCCGCGGTCGCGGCCGTCACCATGGGTCCAGTGGCGGCGTGGCCGGCGCAACTGCTGCCCCACGTCCCCTGCCGCGACACGCGGCCCCGACGGCCGGCCGCGACGCACGAGCCGACGGCACCCCTCACGGCGGAGCAACTATACGTCGTCGCGGCGGCGTTGCTAGCAGACGGCGGGGAGAGCTTCGTCCACCACCACGGCCCGGCGCAAATTGCGGGATGCATACAAGGGCCCCAGCGCGATGCACCAGACCCGTGGCATGCCACAATCCGCGGGCGCACCCGCGTCTGGGGTGCGGGCGATGGCGCACCCCCGCCCGGGCCTACGCAGGGGGAGGCACTGGTACTGCAGACGGCAGGCTACCAAGCCATCATACACGGCCACGCCGGAGGGTACCGGTCGCACGTCCTGGCCGGAGGCCGATGGACGGTCTGGCACAGCACCGCCAGGCAGGGGGCTTTCCCGCCCCTGCCCCACGTCGACTGGCGACAGGGGCCCACCCAGGCCTACTATATGTCGGCGGACCCCTGGCCGCTGGCGGTCCTGCTACACACTGTCAGCGCCCCCAACAAGAGGCAGGAACCGGGGTGGGTCAACCCCCCCACACTGGTGTGGAGCCCCGACCAGGAGGAGCATCTCCGGGCCGCGTGGCAGGGAGACGCCATCAGGGCCACGGACGTCCCGGACCTCCACGCGGGGCCCATCACGCACGCCCGCCCAGCGGCTACCCTGGCGGTGGCCCAACGGGGACAGCAGAACCCACAGTGGGTGGTCTGCATGTTCAGCCCGGCGGACGCGCACATCGTCGTCTGCGACCCCGAACGCCTGCCGGGGCCCGAAGCCGTGATCCGCGTGGCAGACTGCACCCGCATGATCATCAAGGCGCTGCGGGAGGGCGAACACCACGCCCTCCTGCTCCAGGTCAGGCTGAAGGACAACGCCCGGGCGGCGAGGCCGGGAGTGTGGCCGGCAGCGGCGCACCCCGCCGACCTGGAGCTCCAGCTGGCGGTCCCGACCACGGTGCACCACTGGCTACAGTCCTTCCACGACCTGCAATGGAGGGGCAAACCCGACCGCCAAATCGGCTCCACGCACTGGCAAACGTGGCTGCAAGCAGACGCGCAGCGCGATGCCGCCCGAGGCCTCGGGCCCGCGCCCGCGACGCGAGCCCTCGATGCGGCGGCCCCGGGCCGCACGCTGGCACCACACACGGTGCCGCTGGCCAACCTGCCCTTCGAACCAGCGGCGGAGGGCGCCATTCGGAAGTCAGTGCAGCTCCACCCGGCGCGAGGGGCCACGGAGCCGACGAAATGCCCCCTGTGTGCGGACAAGTACTACACCAGCGGGGCAATGCTGGAACACCTGGCGTGGCACGCGGTGCACGCTGCGGCCCCGGCGGACAACAAGGAGGCGGCCGCCAACATCCTACAGGGGAGAGCACGGAGGTCCATGTGGCACGCCCCGTACACCCGGCGCCCCCCGCCCCAGGCAGCCGACCACGCAGATGGAGATGAGGAGGCACCCAGAGCGGCCCCGGGGGCCGGCGGTGCGGCCCCACCAGGGTCCATGTCCATCCCCGCGGGGCTGGCCCCCCTGGCCCCCCTGGCTCCCCCGGTCCCCCGGGCCCCCCTGTGGGCCCCGCTGGGAACGGGCTCAGCGGATGCGGCGCACCCAGATGCCCTGGCGGCGCCAGCGAACCCGGCGGCGATGCCGATGCGGGATAGCCGACTCCAGGAGGACACGACGGGCGACGCCCTGTGGCTCCTCTCGTGGAACCTGCGCAACGGCCTCGTGCCGCCAGACCGGTCCCTCCGGGACACACTCCGGCGGCGCCGGGGGCCGGCAGCCGGCACCGACAAGGAGCACCTCATCACCGGCATGCTGCCCCAGGAGGGGGGCTTTGCCATCATGCTCCAGGAAACAGGGATCGCCACCAGGGCGCAGGAGATGCACGTGGCCGCGGCGCTCCGGGACAAGGGGTACACCGCCTACTTCAGCAGCCGGCTGGCGGAGACGGGGGCCACCTCCACCTCGAGAGGGGGGGGCCTCCTCACCGCGGTCAGCAGCAAGTACTTGGCGGAGCACGAGGTGCTCAGCTTCACGGAAATTGTCCCCAGGAAGGCCGCGGCCCTGGAGATCCGCACGGACGGGGGAGGCCTCACCCTCATCAACGTCCACGGGCCGCAAGCAGGTTGCTCCCCGTGGGCGGGACGGGCGGCGTTCTGGGCCGACATACAAATGTATGCCACGGCACGCAGCCTCGGCGGAAGGCACCCGGTGGTCATCGCCGGCGACACCAACATCTACATGGATGTCCCCGCCAACCCGGCCACGGAGCATTTCCGAGCGGGCTGGGAAGCCTGCGGCTTCCGAAGAGCCGCGGCAGGCGGCGAGGAGGACATGACCCCCACGCTCCACCCGTCCCAGCACAGGGTGGACACCTTCCTGGTCAACGAGCCCCTCCTGCCGTGGTCCCTGCGGGAGAGCGTCTGGGCTCGCGGCATGGCACACCCCCAGGTGGTCGGCTCGGACCACCTCCCGGTCCGCCTGGCCCTGCCGGGTCTCCTCAGCGCAGCGGGACGCGCGGCGATGCCCACCCCCTACAGCCACACGGAGGGCCACCTCCTCCCGTACGACGCCGAGGCCGCGCCCGTCCAACACTGCCTGTGGGCGGCGGTCACCGCCGCGCAGGATGAACCCTCCCTGGCGCCCTGGCTGGGTCCCGCAGAGCAGCACGACTACGGGTCCATGCCCGCGGCCGCGGTGGACAAGGTGTTCGAACACCTCCACACGACGCATGACGCCCTGGCGCGCGTGGTGGGACGCCGGCAGCCGTCTCCGGCGGGAACGGACCCGGCGGAGGGGGACCTCCCGGAGAGCGGAAAGCAGCTCCAGGCAGCGGTCCTCCGCTATGACACCCTGGCAGCGCGCGCCCCGGCAGCGTACCAGGCGGACGCGGCCAGGCATGGCATCCGGTCCGAGGCGGCGCTCCGGGGCACGGAGGAACTGCAGGGTGTGTCGCCCGGGTTCCGCCCGACCACGCAGGGCCAGCTGCAGGAGGAGCTGGAGAGGCAAGCAGCCGCCCTCGAGGAGGACATTCGCCAGCTCCGCGCCCTCCTGGCGGCAGACCGCAAGCGCGCCATCAAGGACTTCTGGCGCCGCCACGCCCCCGACATCGCCCAGCGATGGAAAGCCGTGCGGGGAGCCATAGAGGTAGAGGCCCCAGGCCCGTCAGGCCTCTGGAACGTGCGGGTTCCCAACACCCAAACGCTCCTCACGGAGGCCCACGACGTGATGTTCGCAGTTCGCGCCTTCTGGCGAGAACTGTATGACAAACGCCCGGTGGACCTCCAGGGTTTCCAGGCGGTCCTCGGCCGCCACGTCCCCCGGGTCCCTGAGGGAGGCTGGACACAGGTCCAGCAGTACTCCATGCAGGACCTGAAGTCCGCCCTGGACAAGGCCGATGGCAAGGCCCCAGGTCCTAACCACGTGGAGGCCCGCTTCATCAAGGCCCTCCCGGCACCCGTCCAGTGGCTCCTGGTCCACTCCTACCGGGCCATCCTCCGCGGCGCCCCGCCACCGATGCACTGGAGGGACGCGCACATCTGGCTCAGCCCCAAGGTACCGGGCTCTGCCAGACTGGACGACTACAGGCCCATAGCCCTGGGCCAGCTGGACATGAAGCTGCTCACGGGCCCCCTCACCCAGCGCATCACGGAGGTGCTCACACGGCACGGAGTGGTCAGCGACTGGCAGCAGGGGGCCCTCCCTGGCTCCAACACAGGCCCCCCGCTGTTCATGGCGCAGCGGCAGCTCCAGCGGGGAAGGCCCAACTACGTCTTCTCCTTCGACGCCCGCAAGGCCTTCGACACCGCCCCACACGGCGCCCTCCACCTCATCCTGCGCCATCTCTCCGTGCCGCCGGACGTCATTGACCTCCTGCTCTTCCTCCACACGTGCGCCAGGCTGCGCATCGTCACAGCACACGGGCTAACGCAGCCCGTCTACATGCTACGCGGCGTCCGGCAGGGCAACCCCGAGAGCCCCCTGCTGTACGCGCTCCTCCTGGAGCCCCTGCTCAGGGCACAGGGGCACCGCCTGCGCCCGCCGGGAGGGGCCGAGCACGGCCTCATCCAGGCCTATATCGACGACCTGCTGGTGGTGGCCCACACGCTGCAGCACTTCGTCGAGGGCGTGGAGGCGGTGGCCGCGTACCTGGGGATGATGGGCATGGAGCTCCAACCCCGCAAGTGCGCCATGGCCACCAGGGAGGGGGTCCCGGGCCTGCAGCTGCGCCTCTGCCCCCACCTGGAAAACCCGTGGTACTGGGTACCAGCGGCGGACTCCGTCCCCTACCTGGGACTCCAGCTGCAGCCGGACGGGGAGTTCTCCCTGCAGCGCAAGCACCGGCTACGCCTGGCGGCAGTGCACCACTGGTGCCTTAACACCCTCGCGCCACCGAAAGTGGTGCAGGACGTCTTCCTGGCGATCCTCGGAGGGGTGACGCAGTACGTCGCCCCTTTCATCGCCGACGACTCCGACACTGCACGCCACCTGGACCACATCACGGTCCAGGTCGCGAAGGACAGGGCGCGGTACGCCTTCGACGCCTCGCGGGACAGCCTGCAGGATGACCGGACCCTGGGGCTCGCACGGGTGCCCACACGGTGCCAGCAGGCAGCGGTGGCCCTCGTGGGTACACTCGTCCACCACCGCACAACCTCCGTGCGCGCCGAGGTCACCAAGATGTTCTGGGAGATAGCCGGCGCGCACAGAATATGCCCCGAGGTGCACTACCCCGTCCCGGAGTTCGCAACTCTGGCTGGATGCGACTGGGTCCAAGGCATACCCCGGGCCCTGGCAAGGCAACCCCATCGCGTGCCCCAGGGCGGCCCATGTCCAACTACAGTCCCCGCCGGGCAAAATCGTCACGCTGCGCACCGCCAAGCTGCGACACCGCAACACGTGCCGCCTGACGGTGCCACACGCAACGCCGTGGCATGGGCACCACGGGCCACGCCACCCCTTCCCCGACAACGACGATCCGTGGCCGACGGCGGTGCGGGAGTGCCTCAACCAATGCGCCGATGAACACCTCCATTATTGCCGCCGTGAGCAAGAGCCCACCACCACCCCGGGTGGCGCGACGCCCTGGCCCACCTCTTCCACACCACCGGCACACGGGACCCCCGCCTGAGACTCGTCCACCCGACGAGGGCTAAGCAGGACGCCCACACCGGCCCACGGGTGACCCCGGACGGCCTGCACCTCCACGTCGGGGGCTACCGCCGCCGGGACGGCCTGTCCCCCCCCACGCGGGGGGCGGCGTACCACCCGCCAGCGGCCCTCATGTACATCCTCCGCGACGTACTCACGGATAGCGAGCACCAAGAGCCTAACGCGGACGTGGCGTGGCCAGAGCCCTTACGCCCCCGGCCCCACGCGCCGACGCCGTTGTGGCTGGTGACCACGGACGACCAATGCACCCAAGCGACGGGACAAGCGCAGCTCCGGGCCGAGTGGGTAATAGTGCAAGTGGGGGCAGGCGGGCCCGAACCCCGTGGGCTCCCCCGTGGCACCGCCCTACTGGTGGCTACGGGGGTGCCGCACGACCCACACATGGCGGTGCACGCGCTGGAGGACCGTCCGGAGGACACAGGACACCTGGTGGTACACCAGCGCGGGGGCCCGGCGTGGCTCAAGGAACATGTGACGGCGCTACGGTCCTGGGCAAGCACGGTCGCCGGGGCGGAAATCCGGCTGCACGACCACCCGGCGATCAGCCCAGGCGACACCAGGGCACTGAGCGTGGACCAACTGACCCACAGCCACCCCGACGTCCGGTGGCACTCCACCGACCTCAACACGGGGTGGCTCAGCCCCACCGGATACTACTGGATCCCGGAGGCCTGGGGACACACCTCCTCTGACGCGTCCGGGGGCGGACCCTGCAAACACGCCACCAGCGTCGCTCTCGCCGCCGACCTCACCCGCACGAGGGCGGTGGCCATCTCGGGCACGGTGCCCGACGGGGAGGGGGTGGCCGCCTCCCTCCCCCTACATTACGGTGCACACAGACCATGGGTCCACACGGTGGACGCCAAAGTCATCCTCCACCTCCTGCGGCACGCAGATCGCGAGCGAACCAGGGGGGTCCCCGCGGGCGCAGCGAAGGTGGTCAACCAGATGCCCCTGCGGTGGCTCCGGGACGGCCTGTGCGCGCGGGGGCAGCACGCCGGGCACCCGTTCTGGTACGTCCGAGCCACCTCGCACCACAGTGACGCCCTACTGCACAAGGCGGACTGGGCGGCGTCCCAGGACACCGTCTTGCAGAACACGCCCCCGGACCCTGGCCACGCCCAACTCATTGTCGCCGGCCGTGACGGCCATCTCGATCTACGCCCCCCCACGATGCGGGTGCCCGGCGAGGTCGCGCAACGGGCGCAGACGGACCATGCGCTGACGCACCGGGGACACACACCTTTGGGCGCGGCCCACGCCACGGCCTACGTCCACGCCCGGGACCTCACCGCGGCGGCCACCAACCGCCGGGCGCTGCGGGCCCGAGACGGCCACACGCCGGTGCAGCGCAGGCTCCGCGTCCGGAAGGAGCGGCTCTCCGGCGTCGCCATCGTCCCGCAACCGTGCCTTTTCTGCGGCGGCCCGGAAGAGACCCCGGTGCACATGCACGTGGGTTGCACCCACTCGCGGCTCCTCTGGCCCCACTACCGCCAGGCGGTACACGAGGCGGCCCGCCACCTCCCACCTGGGGACAAGGCCCTGTGGGTGGCCTCGTGGCGCTCCGCAGGCGCCACGTGGACGGAGGTGTTCTGCTCCGGACTGGTGCCCGAGGACGCGGAGGCGCAGCTCCGCGCCATAACCCGATACGACCCGCCGGGAGGGACCTCAGTGGACGATTTCCTCCACCACATGCTCCGGCTGGGGGACTTCGCGTGGGAGCTTCGCAACCACCGGCTGGAGCAACTCCTCCACGAGCCCCTAAGCGCGGCGGCCCGGGCGCACCGGTGGCTCACTGCGGCGGAGGGCGACCACCCTCCCCCTCCCCCGCGCCCTGACAAGGACTTCGTAGCCTCCCTCCGTGTTGTGAATGGCACTCTGGAGTGCCCACTCCAAGAGAGCCCCCACCTGTATCAGGACCTGCCGGGGGGGTTCTCGAGGCACCTACAAGACGCCCTCTTCCCACCGTGGATCATCGGGCGCGGCTCCATGACCGCATGGGAGGCGCGCATCGTGGGGGAGGAGTGGGCGCGGGAGTGGGGCCGGTGGTGCGCTGCCACGTGCGCCCCGGAGACCCCTGCGCAACGATACGCCGCCATCCCGCTCCAGGGGTGGGGGCCGGACACCCGGCCGAGACCCACCATGATCCGCGGGGCGGGGCCTGACCACCCGTGGGACGCGGCGACGGGGGAATGGCTGCAGGCGGCCCCGGGGCCGCAAACGGGATGGACTGGGGACGTAACTCCACTCGTCAGGACGCCCGTCCCGCCCCGCATCGTCCTTCACACCGCCAACGTGCTCCGGGCCACGGAGATACGCACGTGGGGACACGCTGCGGCCACCGTCCGGTGGCACCCCCCAGAGGACGGGGCCACCCAACTCACCGTGGCGCACTTCAAAGCTGGGGGGCCGGTATACGACGACGCCCTGTCCTGGCTGGGCGACACCCAGGGGCCCTGCCTCCTCATGCTCCCCAGCGGTATCGCAGCCGCGCTGCGCCAGGAGCTAGACGGCTGCGAAGGGCTGCGAGTGGGGTGGGAGGCAGTCGCGGACGGCACCCTGCTGGCCCTCCTCCACAGGGACACCGCGAACGGGTGCCAATGGGACGCGCTGACACTCCACCTCACCGGGCGCCACGTGTACATGGCGAGCCCCCCCCAGGGGCACCCCCGCCCGACGTGGGACGACCTCATCGCCGCCTTCCGCGACCACGGAATCCTCCCCGGCGACACGTGGCAGGAGGTCCAGCGGAAGACGCTTGGCAAGGACTACCGGCGCCGCGTCCACGCCCGCTTGCTGGAGATCCGGGACCCCCTCCGACAGAGGTGGGACGACCTCTGGCTCCGCCATCTCGACCCTTGGTCGCCGCCCTCCCACCTCCCACACACCTGCCGACTCTGCGGAGAATGTGACACGGTGTCCTCCGCAGCATCGACAGGCGCCAACAGGTGCGCGCGGTGCACCCAGGTAGCCGCGTGCCCCTGGCCCGAACCTCCCGCAGGCCCGCGCAGGCGCACAGAGGAGGAGGCCTTGCGCCGGCGCATCGAGGGGGCACACACCCCCTCGCACGAACAAGCGGGCCCCGCGGGCGCTGCCCTTCTGTGGATCCACGTGCACCTGCGGGACCCCACATCCGTTGCGCACCTGTCGCACGTGTTCGCCCCCTAACCCCCACCCGCCGCCGCTCTTTGCAGAGCCCACAGCACCATGCCACGCCGACGGGGGGATGGGCCGGGGCCCACCAGGGCCCGCCGCAGAGCGCAGGAGGCGGCCGTCCGGGGCCTGGTGGTGGACGCGGTGGGGGAGGCAAAAGAAGCGCACGCTGCCGCACGGTGCGACCTGGAGGGCAGTGCGAGGGCCTTCCTCAACGAGACCGCCCTCCCGGCCGTCCGCGCCCTGAACGGAGCGGGGGCCCCTACGCTGCTCCCGGCAATGCACCGGATCGTGAACGCTGTCCGGCCGGGGCTCATCAGCCCGGAAGCGGCCCTCTACGGGCACTGGATGGAGTGGCGCGAGTCCAATCGGTCGGGCCGGCCCCTGTCCATGGGGGACACCCTCCGGCTGACGGGAGCGGGGTCTGCCATGTCCCTCCGCAGTAGCGCCCCAGCCCTGCTGCACGCCCTCAGGACGCGCTACCCCGGGGACGCGGCCCCGTACCTGAACCAGGCGCGGGCCACGTACCCGGGGGGAGTGTCCGAGCTGGATGCGGCGCTCCACCTTCTACACCCGCCGGACGAGGACCTGGAGGTGGGCGAGGTCACGGTGTTCGTGGAAGGCGCAGACGAGGCGTCCGCCCGCCCCCGGCCGACCAACCTGGTGTATGACGGCACGGGGCCTACCCCCCCGTACGCCGTCGTCTACGAGGCGTTCCCCAGGGAGCCCACTTGGTGCCCCGCCCTCCCACCCGCGACGCACGCGCCCCGCGGCTGGGCTAACCCAGACCTGTCCCCCCCCCTCTCCAGGACCAGGGGTGCCCACCACAGGGGGCAGGTCCTCTGGCAAGAGTGCCCTGGCACCCCCCTCCTCCTCCTCGTCGTCGCGACCCGCGGGGGCCCGGGGTGGATCCTGGGGATCACCCCCACCCACCTCTATGGGGCCACACCCGTACCCCGCCCCCCCCTCTCGGCGCCCGCGGCGCGGGACGGAGTACACACCTTCCTGCGCACACAGGAGGTCACCGCCGTTACGGGGGTCCACCTGGTGCGGCTGCCCCCGACACCGCTCGACGACCCCCGGGGGCCCAGGGCCCTGAGCCCCGCCCCAGACTGGGAGCTGTGGCGCGACGCGTGGGCCGCGTGGCTCCCCCGCCTCCCCTCCCAATGCCGGTGGATGGCCGCGGACCCCCGGCCGTGCGGGGCTGACGCCACAGCCGGCCCCCCACCCCCTCCCCCCCTCCCCCCCGCAGAGCACCACACGGCACTGCCCACGGCACGGCACTGATGCACCAGGAGGTAGTGGGAAGGGCGCGCCTGCCACCACGCATGCCTACCAGAGTAACAGTGATGGCAGACTCCGATGGGTCCCTCGGGCGGGACGACCGCCACCACCGCCGGTCCCGCTCCCGCTCCCCCGTCTCCTCCCCAGAGTGGACGGGGGAGACCCTCGCGGAGCGCGAGGAGCGGAGGCTGGCGGAGGCGGCGGTGGTCGGGCCGCCGCCGCCGGCCCGGGAACCTGGGCCAGCCGAGATGGCCGCCCCCGCCGCCCAAGCGGCCAGCCCCGCCGCCCCGCCCCGCCCAGACGCGCAGGAGGCGGAGACCGCGGCGAGCCACGCCGCGGCCCCGGCCGCGGCCCCCGGCAGGCCGCCGACAAGGGGGGCAGCCCCGGCGCAGGAGCCGGACGCATCGCCGAGGGCTGCCGCAGCCGCGCAGGAGTGCAAGAAGGGCGCGCGAGGGGTTGCGACGGACCCCGCACGGGCCGTGGGCCCCTCGCCGGCGGCCGCCGCGGCAGCAGAGGGGAACGAGGAGGGCGTGCGAGGGTTTGCGACCGCGGCCACAGGCGCCTCGTCGGCGGCCGCCACGGCAGCGAAGGAGAGTGAGGAGGGCGCGCGAGGGGCTGCGTCTCCCGGCACGCCGCGCAAGCGGGGGAAGAACCCCGCACGGGCCGCGGACGCCTCGCCGGCGGCCGCCGCAGCAGCAGCAGTGGGCAGGGAGAGCGCGAAGTACCGCGCCCACGCCAACCCCGCCCTTACCCACACCAGCCCCCCAAAGCCGTACCCCCCCACGCCCTTCCCCCTGGGGCGGGAGCGGCACGTCCGCCCCCCGACGCGCGAGTGCTCGCCGCCGGGCGTCACGCTGCCGCAACTGCAAAGGCAGCGGGACGCCCGGCGAGTGGTCCAGGAAGGGCGCAGCGGCGGGGGGGAGGGGAGCAGCGGACGGCGCGACAGGCAGGGGGCAGGGGAGGTGTCAGGGCACGGGAAGGGCGCGCAGGGGCGCGGGCAGGGAGCCCAGGTGCAGGGGGCGGGGCGAGGGGAGGTGGGAGAGCGAGCGGGCCGGGGCGTGGTGGACGAGAGGCGGGACCCGCGACACGGGCAGGGGGCCGGGGAGGGGCCAGGGCACGGGAAGGGTGCTCAGGGGCGCGGGAAGGGTACCCAGGTGCAGGGGGCAGGACAAGGGGGGATGGGAGAGCGAGCGCGCCAGGGCGTGGGGGACGAGAGGCGGGACCCGCGACACGGGCGTGGGACTGGAAAGGGGCCCAAGGGCAAGGGCAAGGGCAAGGGCAAGGGCCCCAAGGGACAGGAGGGACGGGACATGGGAGCCCAGAGAGGAGGGCGGGGCAAAGGGAGGGGGGCAGAGGGCGGAGCGCCCCCGCGGCCGGACGTGCAGCCGGTGAGGTGCATCCCCCCCGGCATCCAACAGATGCCGGCACACCACACCCACCACCACCACCACCACCACCACCACCACCTCTACAACATCGACCCTGACGCCGGCGAGCTCGTCCCCCCCCAACCCCCACGACACCAGCACCAGCAAGCCCCCCCCGCGCCGAGGGCGGAGCCGGCGCGGATGGCCTCGGCGGAGGGGGGACGGGGCGCGGCATCGGCGCCGCAGGCGCAGGGGCAGCGAGGGGGGCCGGCACGGGGGGCGGAGGAGAGCCGGCCATGGGACTGGGACTGGGGCGCAGTCCCGGACCCGCTGGGGGGGGAGACCCTCCCCCTGGTGGGGGAAGTGTACGGGTGGTTGTGCTGGGCCAACCAGGGGTCCTCCAGGAGGTCGCGGAACCGGCCCTTCGATGCCGTGCTCCTCCGGAGGGACGGAGGAAACCGAGAGGCACCCCCGGGGGGGTGGGCGGCCCCAGAGGACCACGAGAGGGTCCTCAGGTCAGTGATCCGGGCGGCGTGGCCCAACAGGGAGCCGACGTGGCCGGCCTTCCTGGAAGGGGGAGCGGTGCTCCGCATCACCGATGCGGACGCCAACAACTGGCTCCCCCGGGCTTTGCGTAGCGCCCTCGCCCACTGGCGCTACTGCCGGCACAACCCGCCGCCGCCGCAGCCCCAGCCCCCACACAAGCGGCGGCGCAAGTGAAGGCCCAGACGGCGGGTACGGGAGGGTTGGGGGGGGGGGATGGGCCCCCTGACCCACGCCCCCCCCACGGTATGGCACGACGTGCGAGGGCGCGCCACCTCCCGCGGGAGGGAGTGCGGAGACAACGAGCGCGGGGAGGAACCTGGTGCCCCGCAACCCGCTAACCGCTGGCCGCTAACCCTCACGGCCACCCCCGGCCGGCCGGCGCCGCGCGACAACGGCCGGGGGATGAAGGGCCCCGGCGAGGGCCTGCGCGAGCATCCGGCTCTCGATAGGGGGGGCGGGTGAAGGGCGCGACCCCCTGGACGATGGCTGGCCCCCAGGACCAGGACCGCCATGCCGCCCCCGCCCCTCCCCCCCGGCCGACGAGAGGCATCGCCAGGGGGCCAAAGGCCCCCCCCCAACCCACCCCCCCCCCCCCGCACAGACCCGAGGGCGGGGGGGGAGGCGGCCCCCCCATCCCCCCCCCCCCGCACCCACAGGCGTGGAGCCACAGGCGCGGCCCTCCGCCCCCCCAGGGCCGGGGGGGCGCCCCCCCCTCAGGGGGAACGGCGGCGCGATACGGGCAACGGCGGCTGGGCCTGCTCCCGCGAACCCACACCGGCGTGCCGGAGCAACGCGCACAACGGAGCAGGAAGGAGGCCGCGCCCCACATGACCCTCCCGTAACCACAGCCCACTCCGAGGTGACAGAAGGAGGGTTTCAAGTCAGATGGGGCCCCCAGGGGGGCGGTCCACGGGCCTTTCCTCACCCCCCCCACCCCGGGGCGGCACTTCAGCCCCGACCGCACGCGCGCGCCGGAAGGGAGCGCGCCGGCGACACGGAGAGAGCCAGGAAGGAGTACCACAGGCCGCCGCCTGGAACGAGAGCAGGGAGGCCGCGGCGCGACACCCCCCCCCCCCGCCCCCCCACCGGCCCCCCAGCCACGGGGGCCCCGGCCCCCACCCCCCGAGGCAGAAGGGATGGACCCCCCCCGCCCGAGAGGGGAGCCGGAGTGTGACCCGCCCCCACGCCCCAGCCGCCGGCTCAAATGGGGGCCGCGAAGAACAAGTGGGCCCACGCCTGTGCACCGGGACGCCGCGCAGATCGTGCCCAGAGAAGCCGGGTGGGCGCGAACCGGAATGGTATGGGTGGCCACGCCCCCCATGGACAGCACGACACCAGTGACGCCCGCTTTGTTGCCTACCCAGGGAAAGCGCCGCGCCACCTCCCGCGGGAGGGAGTGCGGAGACAACAAGCGCGGGGGGAAACCTGCTGCCCCGCAACCCGCTAACCACTGACCGCTGACCCTCACGGCCACCCCCGGCCGGCCAGCGCCGCGCGACAACGGCCGGGGGATGAGGGGCCCCAGAGAGGGACTGCGTGAGAATCCGGCTTTCGTTAGAGGGGGGCGGGGGAAGGGCGCGACCCCCCTGGCCGATGGCTGGCCCCCGGGGCCGGGACCGCCAAGCCGCCCCCCCCCCCCCCTTTGGCCGACAGGAGGCATCGCCAGGGGACCAAAGGCCCCCCCCCACTCCCCCCCCCCCCTCCCACACAGGCCCGAGAGCGGGCGGGGGGGCGCCCCCCCCCCCCCCCCCCCCGCACCCACCCCAGCTGGGGAGCCACAGGCGCGGCCCTCCGCCCCCCCAGGGCCGGGGGGGCGCCCCCACCCACAGGAGGAACGGCGACACGGTAAGGGCAACGGCGGCTGGACCTGCTCCCGCGAACCCACACCGGCGTGCCGGAGCAACGCGCACAACGGAACACGAAGGAGGCCGCGCGCCGCATGACCCTCCCGTAACCACAGCCCACTCCGAGGGGACAGGTGGGGGGTTTGCAGGTCAGTTGGGGCCCCCAGGGGAGCTGTCCACGGGCCGCCCCTCACCCCCCCCCACCCCGGGGCGGCACTTCAGCCCCGACCGCACGCGCGCGCCGGATAGGAGCGCGCCAGCGACACGAAGAGAGCCAGAAAGGGGTACCGCAGGCCGCCGCCCGGAACGAGAGCGGGGAGGCAGCGGCGCGACACCCCCCCCGAGGCAAGGGGGATGGCCCCCCCCCACCCGAGAGGGGAGCCGGAGTGTGACCCGCCCCCCCGCTCCAGCCGCCGGCCCACATGGGGGCCGCGAAGAACAAGCGGGCCCACGCCTGCGCACCGGGACGCCGCACAGATCGTACCCAGAGAAGCCGGGTGAACACAAACCGGAGTGGTATGGGGGGCCACGCCCCCCATGGACAGCACAACGCCAGTGACGCCCGCTTTGTTGCCTGCCCAGGGAAGGCAGAGGGACGGAAAGAGGCAGAGCGACCCCCCGCCCTACAGTCAGTCGGCGATCCGGCGGTGCTACTGTCCGCCTCTTACCCCTGTGCACGTCAGTCGGCGATCCAACGCACCCCACCCAGCCCCCTCCCCCCCTGTCCCGACCCCGTGCACGTGGACTGGGGCCTCCCGGCACGCGCAACACGCTTCACCACGCACAGCCCCACCCTCAGGACTGGATTCATAGCCGACGACACCCCTAAGTGGCGTAAGAGACTCCCGCGGCCCAGTAGTGAGAGCGTCGGTCTTCAATCGTCCAGTGCGGGGGTTCGATCCCGGGCGTTGGTGCTCCTGGGATCCCTGCACGTAGAGCTCTCTAGTTGGCGACGTGGGAACCAACCCCCCCTCCAGCAACTCGCGCCACCACCGATACCGGTCAATCGGGTGGAGGTCTCGTTCGTTTTACCCCCCACCCCAGAAAAACAAAACACATGGGAGCCACCCATCCCTGCAGCAGTGCGCACCGTCACCTGTACTCGAACAGGTCGATGGGAGGCCTCGTCCGGTATTCGAAGGGATCGGTGGGAGACCACCGATCCCGGGGCTCGAACCAGCTCCTTCGCGGCGCGCGCCTGGTGCGCTACCTCCGGGGCGGCTGCCTTCTGAGATACACTGGCACCCGGGTCACAGAACAAACGCGCCCGCAACCCCCTCCCCCTGTGCTAAGAGTAAGCCCGCGGTAGGGGTGCTCTGCTGGGCCATAAACCGGAACATTGGTGCACCACCCCAGCCACCGTCACCCCAACCCCCCCACGCATCCAGCAGGGCGAAGCTCCGTGCGCATCAGGCTCGTCATGGGAATCCGGCGGGCCGGCGCCTGGACACCAAGTCGACACCTCTCTCCCCCCCCGCAAGAACAGAGCGGGGCCCCCACAACCGCACGCCCACAACGCAGACCCCGACAGCCCACCTAGTGGACGGGCAGTCGGGGGAAGAGGAGCGCAAGACCCAAAACGCCCCACGCAACGGTCGAAGGCACCCCCCCGGGGACGCCCTGCCGCCGCCCCCACAACCCCAAGCCAAGTAGGGGGGAACCGGGACCGGACCACCCCCCCCCAAGCACGCCAGACGGAGCACGGGACCGGGGCAGGACACGCGTAGCTGCACGGACCACATGGAACGGCCCTACCAGCGCCCAGTGCCGCGACCACGCGAGATGCGCGCGCCACACCACCCAGCGGGGAGCGGACACCGCGAGAGCGCGAGCGCACACACACGAAAAGGACACGCGGGGACCACCAGAAGGGCAAACGGACCGAGCGCGCGGAACGCACAGACCGCATGGAATGGCGTACCAGCGAGCGAGGATAAGGGACACCCGGACGGGACGGCCCGCCACACGCAGCGCGGAACACGCGGGGCGGGAAGGGGGAAGAAGGGGAGACACAACACCAGGTACCGGCCCGAACCCCCCCGAACCGGCCGCGAGCGCCGCGCACACACAGACGGGACACTGCACCCGCCAAGGCAGTAGTGGCGCACAGCGCCACGCCCCAACCCCTAGGCTAGGCAGCCTCCGCGCCAGCCCAAGGGGGTCCCACTGGCGACAAGCCAGTAGCACGGGCCCGGCGGCGCCGGTGCCCCGGGCGACCACGCATTAGGGGGGCGACGCAGTGGGTAAGCGCCCGCGGCCACGGCTGCGAATTGATGCACTGACCGGGGAGTGGCGAAACGGGGACGCCGGGGAAGGACGGGGCTCCGAGCTCTGTGAACCTGGGGGACTCCGCCACCAGGCAGGAGGTGCGTCTTGGAGGGCCCCCCACTAGGGCCCGGTGGGGAGGATATCACCTGGCCCGACCAGGTGGCCCCCCGGGGCCGAAAGGCGTCTAGTACCCGCAAAATCAAACCTCAAACCTCAAACCTCAAACCTCCGGATGAGCCGTAGGAGCAAATACGAAACTCAATGGTGTTCAACCCTTGGTCATATGCTACAATATTCGCCGTTCTTTTCGGCTAGATCCTGTGCCCCATGGAGATATGGCAGGTCCAATATGGCATAAAATGGCAAAAACAGCGAAATTTGGCCAAAATGCCCCACACTCATGATTCCATACCTCCATGGCCACGGCGAAGATTCTTCCAACCAAAGGTGCTGTAGACACATGGGACCTAGGTCCCAATATATGCCGCTTGCCAACCCTCATGGTTACCTCTAGCTATTTTCCCCATAGGAGGGAAAATGACAGACAAATGGGGCAGAATGGCAACATATCCCAAATTAGGTGACTCACAACTCTCCCTTCGAGAGGAGAGGCCACATGCGGAAACACCCCATTCGATACGGGTTTATGTGCCCTCACCGAATTGCCCTTACCCTTGGTCAAGTGGCGCACGCAACCTCGGGGGTAAAATCAGGGGGAGAAGGGGTTTGTGGCCATTCTGGGCAAAACGGCCGAAATTCACCCAAAAGTGGTCACTCGAAAAATGGTATCTCCGTATCACAAGAGAAAGGAGCCTCGGGCTTTTGTATGGATGCAAACCGAAGCTTTGCCTCCCTTTTGCAACAAGGGTTGAGGTTCAAAGCATAATGGAAACATTTTTAACAGCTCAATCCTTGAAGCACACTATTTATGGGAAAAAGTGCATATATCGGCGATATTGGCATGAACATATCTTTGGGACCTTGAGGAGCAAAAATATGAGTAAACATTCTTGGAGTAGGCCCATAGTAGGTGCCTTCAAATATGCCCACTATGGTTAGATTGTCTCCAGCCACTCGTGTCATTAGTGCTTGCATATGAGCGCGTGTGCAAAGAGGCAGTATGGCACGCGTGCTCACAAGGCAACATTATATAAAATAGAAGACAAGGATCAACCAAGCCATCCGTGATGTCCTTCGTGGTCTTTACTTTACATATTGTCTTGGTTCAAGGTTCAACTCTCCATAGGCTTCGAACACGAGCCTCGGGTGTTTGGCCATTCTGGCCTAATTTTTGACCAAAACTGGCCCTTTTTCGAAAATAGAGTTTTGGTACGCATTGAATTGCGTGGAGCCATTGTTGACTTGGCTCGCAAATCAAAAAGGGCCTAGGGCTCTTCGTCTTGTGGGCATTGTGTTCGGTTATTAACGTTCATGCTCACAAGGCCACAAAGTTAGCGCTTGCGCATGCAAACGACTTGGGTTTGCGAAACCCATAAGCTGCCTAAAACATCCCTATTGCCCGCTTCCCTATACAAAGTGATATGCCCACGTGAAAGGGGCATTGATGAAAGCCACAGGGGGGGAATGTAGGGTTCCGTCCAAACTCATGGTCCTTGAGAACCATGAATTAGAGCGATCGACGGAAAAGCTTGCGCGCTGATTTTCTCTAACACGCAAAGGCGAAAAATTCTGGTGAACACACCAGACGAAAGTACAAGAAAAACCCTCTAGATCCAGCTCTTAAGTTCTCTTGTCTTAACAACTCTCCAGTCTTGATACAACACATGCACGGGAGGTACGTGTACCTCGTGTACCAAATTCAGCGACCGTTCGACCACCAAGTCTGAAACATAACTTGCCATTCCGGCCGTATCCCAACTCAAATCACGCAAACAATTGCCCATCTGCTGTTTTGTCACTTGGGGCCAAAGGTCATAAGACAAGGGACGGATGGAGAAATCCTCATATACCTCATTTGTTAATGTAGAAAATTTGCTAGTACCTGATCCATCCGGCAACACATACTGTGGGTTAAAATCTATGGGGCTTTGTGCTTGGGCCTGTTCATAACAGGTGCGCAAGGTGAACACTTGCTGATCGTAATCCCCTAAAGAGATAACGCTATTCTGTTCCTTTCTTAGCTTGGCTGTACAGGAACCAAATGCCTCAGGGTATCTCTCTCGTAGAATCTGCCCTTGGGCCACCTTTCGTTTTTGCTCAACCCCCGTCCACCCCATATAGTCCCCACCTGACCCATGAGAATTTGTATCCTGTGCTGCACCTGCGGGATACGCCGATCCAGACAATGTGTCCCCGTCATAATTCTCATCCCCAGGGAGATATTCATTGATTAGGGGTAAGCGGCTAAGGAATTCATGCCACGGGCCATGGCGCCCTAAAGGCCCCGATATGGTGCACAGGTCCTCCTTATGCCGCTGTACAATGCTGCTATGATCAGTCTTGACCACAACTTCATTGAACCCATTCTAAGATTGAAATTTCAGGAGGCAACATACCAAGGCATATGTCTCCTTTTCACGGACGGTCCAGCCCATTTGCCCCAACGCCTTGCCATTTTGGCAGCTACCCTGCAGCTTTTGCGAAAAATATGCCACAGGCATCCACCTGCCATCTGGCTGCTCTTGTTTCAAAATACCACCCACGGTGTAATCAGCGGTGTGGGACTCTGTCCGCCGAATCCCAGAAAGATTTGGCAGAAAGAGCTCAGCGTTCGCAACTATCCCTTGTTTTAGGGCTTCAAAGGCTACCTTCCAAGACCATGTACGGAGTAGCCAAGTGATACTATGCATGTCACCGATCACGCCGAAAAAGGTTGACTCCGAGAGTAACTGCTAGGGTACGGGCCCAAATCCTGCTACATACAAAAGACAAAACAACCACAATGGACAGGGAAAATGAGGACTCAGGGTAACTACCAGTGCGGGCTAAGCGGCAAACCTGCAGTGGGTATGACTCCTTTTGAAGCGGTACCCAGAACCTATGGCCCATGGCCCGGAGGCCTGTGAGCCGTCACACCTGTGTGGAAGCCGTTGACACCGGCTGTCAGCGGGATATCCCTGTTCTCTAATCCGCGAAATCTGGAATCCGATTTCTAACCATTGAATCGATGTAGAATTACCATAATTTTATTGTCTTGGTCGATTTTCGGTCAGAAATCAGTGAAATACCCGATTTCTACCGCAATTTCCAATTGTCGTGAAATTGCCGCCTGTTGTCGCCTGTTCGCGCACTTTTGTCGCTTTTCCGTGGCGAGTTTTGTGAGGGATTTTTCTCGAGTACCTTTGAGGTTCTAATAGAACTTAAGGGCTGGATCTAGAGGGTTTTTCTTGTACTTTCATCTGGTGTGTTCACCAGAATTTTTTGCCTGTGCGTCTTAGAGAAAATCAGCGCGCAAGCTTTTCCGTCGATCGCTCTAACTCATGGTTCTCAAGGACCATGAGTTTGGACGGAACGCTACATTCCCCCCCTATGCCTTTCATCCATGCCCCTTTCACGTGGGCATATCACTTTGTATAGGGAAGCGGGCAATAGGGATGTTTTGGGCAGCTTATGGGTTTCGCAAACCCAAGTCGTTTGCATGCGCAAACCCTAACTTTGTGGCCTTGTGAGCATGAACGTTAATAACCGAACACAATGCTCACAAGACCAAGAGCCCTAAACCCTTTTTGATTTGCGAGCCAAGTCAACAATGGCTCCACGCAAACTAATGCGTACCAAAACTCTATTTTCGAAAAAGGGCCAGTTTTGGTCAAAAATTAGGCCAGAATGGCCAAACACTCGAGGCTCGTGTTCGAAGCCTATGGAGGGTTGAACCTTGAACCAAGACAATATGTAAAGTGGAGACCACGAAGAACATCCTGGATGGCTTCCTTGATTTTTACAACCTTGTCTTCTATTTTATATAATGTCGCCTTGTGAGCACGCGTGCCATACTGCCTCTTTGCACAAGCGCTCATATGCAAGCACTAATGACACGAGTGGCCGGGGACAATCTAACCATAGTGGGCATATTTGAAGGCACCTACTATGGGCCTACTCCAAGAATGTTTACTCATATTTTTGCTCCTCAAGGTCCCAAAGATATGTTCATGCCAATATCGCCGATATATGCACTTTTTCCCATAAATAGTGTGCTTCAAAGATTGAGGTGTTAAAAATGTTTCCATTATGCTTTGAACCTCAACCCTTGTTGCAAAAGAGAAGCAAAGCTTCGGTTTGCATCCATACAAAAGCCCAAGGCTCCTTTCTCTTGTGATACGGATATACCATTTTTCGAGTGACCACTTTTGGGTGAATTTCGGCTGTTTTGCCCAGAATGGCCACAAACCCCATTCTCCCCCTGATTTTACCCCCAAGGTTGCGTGCGCCACTTGACCAAGGGTAAGGGCAATTCGGAGAGGGCACATACACCCGTATCGAATGGGGTGTTTCCCCATGTGGCCTCTCCTCTCGAAGGGAGAGTTGTGAGTCACCTCATTTGGGGTATGTTGCCATTCTGCCCCGTTTGTCTGTCATTTTCCCTCCAATGGGGAAAATAGCTAGAGGTGACCATGAGGGTTGGCAAGCGGCATATATTGGGACCTAAGTCCCATGTGTCTACAGCACCTTTGGTTGGAAGAATCTTCGCCATGGCCATGGAGATATGGAATCATGAGTGTGGGCCATTTTGGCCAAATTTCGCTGTTTTTGCCATTATATGCCATATTGGAACTGCCATATCTCCATGGGGCACGAGATCTAGCCGAGAAGAACGGCGAATATTGTAGCATATGACCAAGGGTTGAACACCATTGAGTTTCGTATTTGCTCCTCTGGCTCATCCGGGGTTATTCAACTTTTGGTGCAATCCATGATCCCCCCCGTTGCACGGCATGCTGCTTTCTGCCCCATGCGCGTGTTCATCCCCTCGATGAACAGCAAGCAGCCAGTGTGACAGCAAGCCATAACCCAGGGCATGGGACCAAAGGGGACATCAAGGGTTGTGAATCAAGGCTTGGCGCGTCAATATCGCCAAAGTTTCCTACTCTGGACGGTCGACCGAGACGACCGATTTTGCCATTTTGGCATTTGTGGACCCAGTTCGAATCATCAGCACGCCAAGGGCCATGGAGATCTTTGAGAGCCAAGTACATGTGAGTCTCAGTTGGATTCCCAGTGGATCGCATTGGCGGATCTGATCGCCAAGCCGGCGTGGAGATATACCATTGGAGAAACCCCGGATTTTGGCTCATTTTGAGCAGCCAAAATGACCCCCTTTTGGGACCCCAATTTCAGCCCCCCGTGTGGTCAATTGGCGGCCCCACATCTCTCTGCCCATGTGAAGTCCTGACACAGTTTCAAGTCGTGCACTCAGATAGAGGTCCTAGGTCCCGCCTCTTCCCCTGTGAGCCATTGGCCTTCCCCTGGCCGGGCAAGTCACGCGTGGGAATGATGCCAGTTCTGGTGGTTTTGGCATCATGACCCCACTTGACGAACCCGTGGTGCCCTGATGCCGGAGCCTCAGAGGGAACCAGGTTGGGTGGAGGCTCCAGAAAGTTGGTACTCGAAGGACATAGGGTCAGTTGCCTCGTCCCTACCTCTGGATGGTCCGGACGAGGGGTCTACTTTGGAGTTTTCGGAGCTAATATCAGTTTGGGCTGAAACAGCCCATTTTCAGTTACCAACTCCTAGGGGATAATAGCGGGGCCCTATCTCCAACTCAGAGCCGAGTTCAGACCAGCCGTTCAAGGAGCATGGGGAGCTACTGTTGGTCAGTAATGGATCCTCTGGGCTTCGAGGAACTCGCCTGTGGCTGGGCGGGACACCCTCCCCTATTGGCAGGGTTTCAGGGTCCGGACTGGGCAGGGCATGGGTTGTGTTTGAGCCCCCGCCCCCAGCAGCCACTGAGAGAGTCGGACTTGGGACCGGGATATGAGTTGGGACTGAGTGTCTTTTGCCCTGTGATGCCCTTACCCTAGTCCAGTCTTAACCCCATGTGTACATATTCTGATGTGTTTCTGTACATACTTTTGTTCCCTTGTTTCAGAGTGGCAAGGATCCTGAAACGCTTTGTCACTTGACACGAGCATGAGGATGCCCCTGTGAGCGCAGTGCTTTGCCTGCCTGCTTGCTTGCGCGTGTCTGCCGCAGCGTCCCGTGGCCAGGGCCCCAACGGGAACGCGTCAAAAGTGTTTCACCGCCGCGGGGTTACCCATCCCTCGCGTGCCACTCGGGGCCACCTGAACCCCGAGCACCACGGGCTTCGCAGCGCCGCCCGGCAACAGCGCCGAGTCCGTGAAGGAGGTGTAGCGACCGGAACTCCGACATCAGCGAGTTTCTTCAGCCGACCAGCACCGGCCGCACTCCCAGCTACATCACCCACCTCCATAACCACCATCGGGCGTCTTGGTCCCAGCGCTGTAGATAGAGTGGACCACAGCAACCGCTTCAACAGCCACCTCCAGGACTAGTCCATCGAGAGGAGCGAGCGCCCATGGTGAACTGGCAGGAGGGGGGCAAGACGTGGCCGCTGCCCCACCCCCATGCGGTGCGCCTACTGCGTGGGTTTGTGTGGGGGCAGCACTACCGCCACAGCAATCCCCAGTGCGAAGGCGGCATGCCCGGGAGCTTCGAGCTCCGCGAGGATATGGGCGCCGACCGCCTGCAGACAGTGGAAGACTGGCTGCGGGTGGAAGGATACGCCTATCGCTTCCGCCACAAGCGCTGGAGGGTCTGGACTCGCCGAGACAGGCCCGGCAAAGGGCTGCGCCCCGACAGGATTGATGAGGACAAGAACCCCAAGGAGTACCCATCGGGCGCTACGATCAACGTCCCCATGCGGGACATGATCGAAAAGAATATCCCGGAGCCGAGGTACGAGCGCACGCTGCAGGGCAGCAGCAGCAGCGCGTCCCCTGGGAAGGAGAAGCGATCCGCCGGGGACAAGAAGCGGGACAAGAAATGGCGGGACTACCAGGAATCCCTGGCCACCGAAGCCGCCAAGGCCGCCAAGGGCGGAACCTCAGCCCCCAGCCCCCAACGGGCCAGTGGCGGTCACCACCCCGGCCACACCACCCTTGGCAACTTCCTCGAAGTCGCCAAGAAGGCCAAGGCCAAACCACGTCAGCTACACCTGAGGAAGTCAGGCCCAAGCAAGGACGTGGAGTCGGCTAAACGGGGGGGGATGCCGGCCGACAAGGCAGGCTCCAGCAACGGCGTCGCTCCCGACCAAAAGGACGTGGCCGGCGCCTGCGAGCGCCCCTGTGGGGTGCCCCGCAACCTTCGGGTTGCCCGGCAACGGGCCACGCAGCAGAACGCTGCCGTGGAGGGCGCCGTCGGCATCGCTCACGAGGAGGCCACAGATTGGGGCAGAGGCATGGCCTTTCACGCCTCGACCGTGGCGGCCATTGTGGCCGGACTCACGGCTGCAGCCGCCTAGGAGGCAGCGACTGCCCGGGTCAGGGGTGAGGTGGCGGCAGCCGCCCAGGAAGCCCGCCTGGCCCAGGAGGCCATTGTCCGTAAGGAGCGCTGGAAGAGGCGCTTGCCCAAGAGAGGGCAGAGAACGAGGAGGAGGAGAGGGCCCACGCCGAGGCAACGGCCAAGGCCCAAGCGGACGCCGCCAGGAAGGACGCCATCGAGGCCGCGCGACGGAAAGTCGCTGAGGAGAGGACCAAGACGGAGGCGGAGCTGGCAGCGTCGGAAGCGGAGAAGTTTCGGCTGCAGCGGGCTCGGGAAGCCGAGGCTGCCCGTGCTCGGGAGGAGGCCGAAAGGCGGACTGCCGCAGCCACGGCCGCCGCAAAGGAGGAGGCGGAGGCCAAGCTCGAGCGCGAGACTCCCCCGGGAGGATCCCGAGTGGAGACCCTTTCAAAGCTCTTCGAAGGGGACGCCTCCTCCAAGATGACGCTGGATCTGGAGGAGGTCGACACGGGCAGCAGTGGTGAAAGTGGCCCGACCGCCTACCGACGAAGGAGGGGCAAGGGGAAGACCCCCGAGAGTTCACGGAGGCCAGCGGGCGGACACCCCCAGGACTCCGACCCCTTCTTCACCTCCAGCGACGGGGATGGACGAGAGTGCCGACATCGCCGAGGAGTGGCTGGCAGAGGAGGCGGAGACGTCCCCATGGAGCAGGAGGGTGATGGTGAGGATCTCCCTGCTCCCTACCGGAGCTCGGCGTCTTCCGCGTGCAAGACCGAGACGACCAGGTGAGGCGACATGGACGTGGATGAAGACATGGACTTCGGCTACACAGAGAGGCCCCCATCCTCGGACCCACCGAGGCGACCCGGCAGAGACCCACTGGGACCCCCTGGCGGAGGCCCGTCAGGACCCCCTGGAGGACGCCCACCAAGTGGACCCCCTGGAGGCGGACCTCCGGGAGGGGGAGGACCCCCTGGACCGGGCGGACCCGGCGGAGGCCCTCCTGGAGGACCCCCTGGGGGCCCTGACGACCCACCAGGGAACGGTGACCCGGATGCCACCTGGCGGTGGATTGTCCACCTCCGCAGGAGGGTCCAGTCCCTCGAGCCCGAGGTAGACACGGGCAAGGGAGAGATGATCCGCATCGCCAGGGTCACCGCGGGCGCACAGAAGGAGCTGGACATCGCCAAGGCGGAGATGGTCAAGATCGCCAAAGTCGCCACCGCCGCCCAGAGGGAGCTGGACATCGCCAGGGGCGAGACCAGGCTGCTGAACAAGGTCATCAACGGCCTGCAGCAGAGGTTGGACGAGCTGGAAGGCCGTGGGAGCGTGGGCAGCGACCACCAACCCCTGGAGTCTGGCTCGTCGGACGACAGCTGGGGACCTGGACCAGGTCCAGGCAGACCCCACGCCCCCGGCAGAGCCCCCAGGAGTCGCCCCAGCGCCAGTGCCCCCTCTCTCAGCGCCCCCTCTCATCACAGCGAGGGCCGCCGTAACAAGCGCGTTGCGCCCGGCAGTGGCAGTGAGGAGTGGCGTGACGAGTGGCTCAGTGCGGAGTACCACAACCGCCGTGCTCTGCCGCGAACACCGGTACGCCCCCGACGCCCCGCACCAGTCCCAGAGCCAATCCCAATGGCTGGTGGGCGATATGGTGGACTCAGAGATGAGGTCCCCGGAGGAGACGTGGAGTGGGATGTCGGCGGAGGCGAGGAAGACCTCGAGGAGTTCGGCATTACCCCGCCGCGTGGTGTACGAGGGGAGGCCGCTGAACGCGGCCGTGATGAGGAGGCATACATGGAAGGAGTACGGCGTGAACATCTAGGTTCAGCGTACATGGAGGAACCACAGCGTAGCCACATGGATACCGTTGAGGAGATGGAGTTGGCGGCCGTGGGAGTCCGTGGGGGACGCCGATGGGAACCTCGGTCGACCTCGCGGCCGGCGTTCATGGTCTCTAAGGCCGCGGATGCCGCCGTGTGGGAAGACCTGAAGGACATCAAGCCCCCCACGTACGATGGCAACCCCCTCAACCTCGACCGCTTCGTGGAGAAGCTGAACGATTGGGGGATGACCGTCACTGAAGACATGGATCCCGCAGATGCGGAGAAATATGTCTTCAAACGGTTCAGGTACCGCCTGCCGGAGGTGCTCCAAGAGCTATACTTCGTGGCGACGAAGGAGGGGACAATCAAGACCCTCAAGGAAGCCAAGAAGTGGCTCAACGAGCAGGAGCGGGTGGACGCTCCGCAGGTGGCTGTCAAGCGGTGGAGGGCCATCAAGCTTCAGCATGATGGTCGGAAGATCCGCCTAGGAGATTGGCGGGACTTCCAGGGGCAATACACCCTCTTCCGCCGCAACGTGGAGGACTGGAATGAGGGTGACGAGCAGGCCTGCCTGCTCTCCATGCTGCCGGAGGCATGCATCAAGAGAGTCACCAAGGAGGAAGCCAAGAGGGCCAAGTCCTACCGCACGGTCAAGATGATGCTCCCCAAGGAGTATCATACGAACCTGGTGGCTTGGACAAAGAAGAACGTGACCCGGGATGTCAAACGGCACTCCCTGCAGAACGCCCTCCTCATCACCGTCACGGGTGATCGCGAGAAGACCGCGATGTGGCGCCTTGATGAGTGTGACGTGGGCGGCCAGACCATCCGTCTGCAGGCCATCCGCGACGAGATCCTGGAGGGGGTTGGAGAGGAGGTACTCAAGGAGTACCGGAACCTCCACCACACCCGCGGGTTGAGGCCCGGCGACCGTGACGTCAACTACGTTGGCGAGGGGTGTGGCGGGGAAGCTGCCATGGACCCAGCGGGAGCCGATGGCGATGAGGCTCTCGACGACGATGACGACGACAATGAGCCCGCCGAGGTGGCCGTTTGTGCCTTCGTTGCCAACAACCTGAACACGGGGAGCAACCGGGAAAGCTGGAAGCCCCTGCAGAAGGGTTGGAAGAAAAAGGAGGAGAAGGACCCCTGCCGCATTGGCGACCCTCCGCTGTCCTTTGGGGAGTTCATACGAGCCCACCCTCAGGGCTGTTTCGTGTGTTATGGAAGGAACAAAGGGTTCAACCATGACCACCGAACATGCCCAAGAAGGTGCACAGGTCGAAGAAGCGTGCACCCGAGGGTATCCGGGAAACCAAGGTGGAGGTCACCAATGACGAGCTCTCCAAGCTGATGTCTGTGGGGACCGAGTTGGCCAAGGGGATCCAGGAGATCAAGAGGTCCTGGGTTCCCAAGTCGGACGACAAGAACAAGGAGAACAAAGAGAACGACAAGAACAAGGACAAGGACAAGAAGGGTAAGAAAGGAGGAAAGAAGAAGAGTGTCAACGAGGTTGATGCGGACGAGAGTACCCTTGCTACCACAACCGACGCCCCTTAGTGGAGCCCCTGCAGCCAAGGGCCCCAGCTAGGGCGGTCGCAGGATGGTGTCGTGGGAAGCGCCACACCATCCGGGTCGGGAGACAATGAGCACAGAAGGCCCGGTCCGGCACCCAAAACGAAAGACAGTCGCAGTGGCAGGGTGAGGGCAAGTGAAGGCACGAACCCTTGCACCCGTCCATCCTTCGCGACCAAGAATGTATTTGATGTGCTTCAAGATCTATCCGAGAGTATCAGAGGATCACCCGGACCGCAGCTGGATGCTGCAGATGGGCAGCCTGAGCCCATTGTCGGCGACCTGCACCAGTCGCTTATTGAGCTTCTGGAACGGCCGGAGATCCTGAGTTTGCACGCCGTGCGCCGTGTGGGGCATGAGGGGCAGTTGCACCTTAAGGTCCGTGCCTTATGCGGGGAAGTGGAGAAGGTCTTCGACGTGTTGGTCGACACTGGAGCTCAGGTCAGCTTGGTCAAGGCAAAGGCCAGAGTGCTTGACCGACAGTCGGAAGCCTGTCAGGCTGAAGGTGGCGAACGGCCAGTACATGGTGGGAGGCACGAAGGAAGCGGCCATTGGGCTGCAGTTCGTGAACCACTGTGAGCTGAGCCGCCCAGACCTCGGCAAGGAAATCCTCCTGCAAGGTCGCTTCTACGAGGCCGAGATGGACTCGGACATGATCGTTGGGTACGACTTCATGATGGAGACGGACTCCGGCGTTCTCCCGGCCCAGGCCTCCATGACCCTGTACCAGGATGACCAGCTCTCGTGGCTTTCGTCACCTGTGCCAATGGATCCACCCGGAACGCAATCAGCTCGAAGTAGCCGCGCTGGGCACTGAGCCAACTGGGCCAGCAAACCAGGAGTACGGCGTAATGCTGGAAGTGGCGAGCCGAGTGATTGCGGACCTGTGAGCTTCGGATCTGGCCCCGGATGCGTCCTCTTCAGGAACCTCCGCCCATCTTCGGGTTTGTGAGAAGTACTGGAGCGGCCAGGACTCCGCGTGAGAGAAGCACTGGGGTCCGCATCAGGGTTTGATGTGGATCCATTGCCCCCGATGGGACATTCCAAGCGCGGTAGCGAAGATTCGCAAGGACCGCTCCAAGGCAGTGCTGGTTGTTTCTATGGGATGCACCGAGGAGGAAAGCACCCAAGATTGGGTGGTCTCATTGACCAACATGACCTTAAACAAGGTCGTCCTACCGGCTGGAGAGAGTGTCTATCAGGACGCTAAGGGACAGCCCATGCCACCCCAGAGATGGCCAACGGAATTCCACTATGTGGATGGGAGCCTTGAACAGGCCGACACCACGGACTTCGTGTGTGTCAACCGCATCATAGCGGAGCCATGGCGGCAATGCTTTGCGGTTTCCCCTGTTGACATCGGGGAATCGGAGGACCTCCTCACTGAAGAGGAGTTGGATCTGGTTCAGGGGTATATGGATCAGCCCTTTCACGACTGGGGAAAACAGCGTGAGGGGAAGGGCCAGGGCAAAGCCTGGTGGGAAGTGGATTCCATCGTCTCCGGTTCCTATGATGGGAATACCTTCGTAAAAAGGGTGCTGGACCACATGTCCAGCCAGGACGAGCCAATCGGCGGCAACCCACCCACCTACGGCGACCTGTTCCGAGGCAAGACCAGAGATGGCCCTTTGGGCCACCTGGGAAGACCGCCAGAGCGATCTTGCGGAGGTACCCCGCAAGTAAGATCAGTGGTTGAGGTGCCCGGAAAGGCCAAGGCGGAGTCTGATGATTGCCCCATGATCCAGGCATTGAGGGCCAGGCTGAAGCAGAAGTATGGGGATACCTTCTTCAGCGGAAAAAACCTGTGTTTCCCCCACCGGTGCGTGGACCGTATGGTGAGGCCAAGATACGACTAAAGCCGGATCCCCGAGTGTACAGGCACCGGGAGTTTGCCTTGAGGGGCGAGAGGAAGGAGGCCATGGAGAAGATCCTCCGTGAATTCATCGAGAGAGGCTGGCTTTAGCCGTGCCACTGCGAGTGGGCCTCCCTGTGCTTCGTCGTCCTCAGGAAGTTGGCCGGAGAGTGGCGGATCGTGGTCGACTACCGCGGCCTAAACGCCCAAACGCAGCATGACAGCTATACGCTGCCCCTCATTGAGGACATGCTGCAAAAACAACACCAGCGGAGGATCTTCACGGTGATTGACCCGAAACACGGTTATCATCAGATGCCTCTCGCCGAGGAGTACCGTGCCTGCACGGCCATGAGCACCCCACTTGGACCTCTCCAGTGGAAGGTGATGCCCATGGGCGTTACCAACCGCAATGCGGCTTTTCAGCGGATGCTGGAGAACCTGCTTGAGCCGGTGCGTGACTGTGCGGACCCCTTTGTGGACGACGTGATCATAGCGTCCGGGGACCCCAGTATGAGCTATGAGGAGCTCCTGGAGGCACACAAGAGGGACGTCATCAGAGTGCTGGACCTTCTGGCTCGGCACAAACTCACGGGCAGCAGTGACAAGGCCACCATTGCGGTAAGCGAGGTGGTCTTCGCTGGCCACGTAGCTGAGAACGGGCAGCGGAAGCCCATACCTGGCAAGGTGGCTGCAATTGAGCACTGGGAAAAGCCCAAAACGGTCTCTGAGCTACGGGCGTACTTGGGGTTCTGCAACTACTACTCGGGGTATATCAAGATGTATGCCGAGTATGCAGCCCCCATGACGACCATGCTTCAGGGCAACCGAGAGGAGACCAAGAAGGGGTCCAAGAAGGCTCTGGTCTGGAATGCTGAGTCCGACCGTGCCTTTGAGGGGATGAAGCAGGCGCTGCTATCCGCAGTGGGTCTGCACCTCGTGGATCCTGACTGAGGGTTCGTCCTGCGCACTGACGCTTCCGACTACGCCGTTGGCGCTGTGTTGGAACAAGTGCTTGACGATGGGAGGCACGTGCCAGTGGCCTTCTGGAGCCGAGTCCTGGCGGAAGGCCAGAGACATACGTGGACGCCCCGAGAAGAGGAGGCGTATGCCATCGTCATGCCTCCCAGGAGATGGGCTGGGTACATACCCCTCCATCCCGTCACCGTCTGCACGGACCATCAGAGTCTGCAGTCGTGGCACAAAGAGCACGTGGACACCCCCTCTGGTCCCGCCTCCCGACGGGCAAGATGGCATGAGACCTTGGCCAAGTTCGACCTCACGGTTGTGTATGTTCCTGGCAAGGACAACACCGTGGCGGACTGTCTCAGTAGGTGGGCCTATCCCGCCAGCAAGGGCATGACGGATGTCTCCGCCCATGGCGATGAGGCTGAGACCACTGAGGCCAAGAGGATTATAGAAATGGAGCTCCTGATGGAGGAGGAGGGTGTTAAATGCTTCGTCGTCATGGCTGCGGATGCCCCCCTCGGAACGAGGATGGGCAGAGCGGTCAGAGTACTCGCCCCTGAGGGAGCTGAGTCCGACAAGCACCTCTTCCCTGAATCTTGCCTCCAGGACGACTGGACCGACGACTACGCCAAGTCTGAGGCCTTTGAGGCCGAATATAGGGCTGTGACCGACCCTGATGACGGGCAGAAGTGGCCAAAGGGGCTGACTGAGGAGGATGGCAAGCTCTACCGGAATGGTAAGCTGCTGGTCCGAGAGTCCCCAGTGCTCGAGCTGTGTGAGGCTTGGCACCACCACATGATGCACCCAAGGGTCAAGAAGCAAGCCCTGGACATGCAGCGCCGGTTTGAGATCAACCAAATCGGTCTCTACAACGCCATCAAGAAGGTCAGGAAGGGTTGCTCGGTCTGTCAGGCTTGCAATCCCGATAACCAGAACGTCAAAGAGGAAGCCAAATGGACTCCGGTGCCTGACCAGCCCATGGAGAGTGTGGCCATGGACGTCTCCTCCCTGCCCGAAGTTCACATAGGCAAGGAGACCTTTGACTGTGTGGTCCTTTGTGTGGACCGCCACAGCAGCTACGTAGTAGCCGCTCCGGCACGCAAAAGGGGGTTGCTTGCCAAGGAGGTGGCAGTCATGGTGATTCGTCATTGGTTGACCGTCTTTGACATCCCCCGCACCATTTGCAGTGACCGAGGGCCCCAGTTTACTGGTGGCTGATTCAAGGTCATGTGTTCCCTCATGGGAATACGTCATACCAAGAGCGTCGCCTATCTCAGCCGGTCCAATGGCCGGGCTGAAGTGGCTGGAAGGCAGCTGTTCGAGAAGCTACGCAAGATTCACATCACCAATCCACGTTGGAATTGGTTTGAGGAGGTGTGGTCCGCTCTGAAGGCCCATCATGACACCCCCATTCCGGGTTGTTTGTGCCCTCACCAGATTCTGTTCGGCAGGGACCCCCTTGGTCGGGGACTTCCCTGGTCTGGTGATAGTATGGCCATGGACGCCAAGGAATTCTTCGCGCGGCAAGAGGCAACGGCGCGGGACCTCCGCCAGCAGCTCGAGAAGGAGCATGCTGAGCGTCAGAAGTCCGCTTCCAGGTGGACAGCGCAAAAGTTCAGGGTGGGAGACCCGTTGTCGGTGATCAGACCCCGCCCTATGGGCACCCACGGCACCAAAACGTGGTTCACACCCGGAGAGTGAGGATGTGACACCCCCTCCCCCTTCAGCGGATGGTCTCGGGTACCCGCTGCCATGCCTGGGTGTTATCGAGCCCCCCCCAGGGTTTGCTCTAAGGAGGGGGGTGAAGCGGTACCGGGAACCTGTGGCCCATGGCCCGGAGGCGTGTGAGCCGTCACACCCGTGTGGAAGCCGTTGACACCGGCTGTCAGCGGGATATCCCTGTTGTCTAATCCGCGAAATCTGGAATCAGATTTCTAACCATTAAATCGATGTGGAATTACCATAATTTTATTGTCTTGGTCGATTCTCGGTCAGAAATCAGTGAAATACCCGATTTCTACCGCAATTTCTAATTGTCGTGAAATTGCCGCATGTTGTCGCCTGTTCGCGTGCTTTTGTCGCTTTTCCGTGGCGAGTTTTGTGAAGGATTTTTCTTGAGTACCTTCCAGGTTCTAAGAGAACCTAAGGGCTGAGTCTAGAGGGTTTTTCTTGTACTTTCATCTGGTGTGTTCACCAGAATCTTTCGCCCTTGCATCAGAGAGAGAAAATCAGCGCGCAAGCTTTTCCGTCGATCGCTCGAACTCATGGTTCTAAAGGACCATGATTTCGGACGCAACCCTACATTCCCCCCCTATGCCTTTCATTCATGCCCCTTTCAAGTGGGCATATCACTTTGTATAGGGAAGTGGGCAATAGGGATGTTTTAGGCAGCTTATGGGTTTCGCAATCCCAAGTCGTTTGCATGCGCAAACGCTAACTTTGTGGCCTGGTGAGCATGAACATCAAAAACCGAACACAATGCTCACAAGACCCGAAACCCTACTCCATTCTTGATTTTCGAGCCAACTCAACGATGGCTCCACGCAATTCAATGCGTACCAAAACTCTTTTTTCGAAAAAGGGCAAGTTTTGGTCGAAAATTAGGCCAAAATGGCCAAATCCCCGAGGCTCGTGTTCAGAGCCTATGGGGAGTTGAGCCTTGAGATAATGCAATACGTAAAGTAGAGACCACCAAGAACATCGTGGATGGCTTGATTTATTTTTCCAACCTTGTCTTCCATTTTATATAATGTCGCCTTGTGAGCACGTGTGCCATACTGCCTCTTTGCACACGCACTCATATGCAAGCACTAATGACACGAGTGGCCGGAGACAATCTAACCATAGTGGGCATACTTGAGGGCACCTACTATGGGCCTACTCCAAGAATGTTTACTCATATTTTTGCTCCTTAAGGTCCCAAAGATATGTTCATGCCAATATCGCCGATATATGCACTTTTCCCCATAAATAGTGTGCTTCAAGGATTGAGCTGTTAAAAATGTTTGCATTATGCTTTGAACCTCAACTCTTTTTGCAAAAGGGAAGCAAAGCTTTGGTTTGCATCCCTGCCAAAGCCGGAGGCTCCTTTGTTATGTGATACGGAGATACAATTTTTCGAGTGACCACTTTTGGGTGAATTTTGGCCGTTTTGCCCAGAATGGCCACAAACCCCTTCTCCCCCTGATTTTACCCCCGAGGTTGCGTGCGCCACGTGACCAAGGGTGAGGGCAATTCGGAGAGGGCACATAAACCCGTATCGAATGGGGTGTTTCCCCATGTGGCCTCTCCTCTCGAAGGGAGAGTTGTGAGTCACCTAATTTGGGATATGTTGCCATTCTGCCCCATTTGTCTGTCATTTTCCCTCCAATGGGGAAAATAGCTAGAGGCGACCATGAAGGTTGGCAAGCAGCATATATTGGGACCTAAGTCCCATGTGTCTACAGCACCTTTGGTTGGAAAGATCTTCGCCGTGGCTATGGAGATATGGAATCATGACTGTGGGCCATTTTGGCCAAATTTCGCTGTTTTTGCCATTGTATGCCATATTGGAACTGCCATATCCCCATGGGGCACGAAATCTAACCAAAAAGAACGGCGAATATTGTAGCATATGACCAAAGGTTGAACACCATTGAGTTTCGTATTTGCTCCTCTGGCTCCTCCGGAGTTATTCAACTTTTGGTGCAATCCATGCTCCCCCCCCGGTGCACGGCATGCTGCTTTCTGCCCCATCCGCGTGTTCATCCCCTCGATGAACAGCAAGCAGCCAGTGTGACAGCAAGCCATAACCCAGGGCATGGGACCAAAGGGGATCCCAAAAGTTGTGAATCAAGGCTTGGCGCGTCAATATCGCCAAAGTTTCTTACCCTGGACGGTCGACCGAGAAGACCGATTTTGCCATTTTGGCATTTGTGGACCCAGTTTGAATCATCACCACGCCACGGGCCATGGAGATCTTTGAGAGCCAAGTACATGTGAGTCTTAGTTGGACTCCCAGTGGATTGCATATGGAATGGCAGACCTGTTCTCCAAGCCGGCGTGGAGATATACCATTGGGGATACCCCGGATTTTGGCTGATTTTGAGCAGCCAAAATGACCCCCCTTTGGGACCCCAATTTCAGCCCCCTGTGTGGTCATTTGGCGGCCACACATCTCTATGCCCATGTGAAGTCTGGACACAATTTCAAGTCGTGCACTCAGATATCGGTCCTGGGCCCTGTCTCCTATTCTGTGGATCATTGGCCTTGCCCTGGCCGGGCGAGTCAAGCGTGGGAATGATGCCAATTTTGGTGATTTTGGCATCATGAGTCCATTTGACGAACCCGTGGTGCCCTGATGCCGGACCCTCAGAGGAAGCCAGGTTGGGTGAGGGCTCCAGTAAGTTGGCACTCGAAGGGCATAGGGTCAGTTGCCTCGTCCCTACCTCGGGATGGTTCGAGCGAGGGGTCAATTTTGGAGTTTTCGGAGCTAATATCAGTTTGGGCTGAAATAGCCCATTTTCAATTACGAACTCCTAGGGGATAATGGCGGGGCCCTATCTCCGGCTCAGAGCGGAGTTCGGACCTGCTGTTAAGGGAGCATGGGGAGCTACTGTCCATTAACCATGGATCCCAGGAACTGTCCTGTGGCTGGGCGGGACACCCTGTTCTATTTGCAGGGTTACAGGGTCCGGACTGGGCAGGGCATGGGTTGTGTTTGAGCCCCCGCCCACGCCAGCCACTGAGAGGGTCGGACCTGGGATCGGGATATGAGTTGGGACTGAGTGTCTATTGCCCTGTGATGCCCTTATCCCAGTCCAGTCTTAACCCAATGTGTACATATCCTGATGTGTTTCTGTACATACTTTTGTTCCCTTGTTTCAGAGTGGCAAGGATTCTGAAACGCTTTGTCACATGACACGAGCATGAGGATGCCCCTGTGAGCGCAGTGCTTTGCCTGCCTGCTTGCTTGCGCGTGTTCGCCGCAGCGTCCCATGGCCCGACCCCCCACGGGAACGCGTCACTTCCCGCTACCCTGAAGTTGTTCTGCGATGACTTCCAGTTTCGGAAGTTAAGCCTAATTTGAAGGTTTCGGTACTAAGGTGGGAGACCACTTGACGATGTACCGAGTTGCCAAGTGACACTATGCATTTCATGCGGTCCGTCCATTCAATCCTCAGGAGGCGCAATATATCTTCTTCACTGGTTTGCCATTCTCATCCAACATTCCCTTATCTTCAGGGGGGAGGGGTTCATACTGATAGTTCCCTTGCAGCGCCTCCACGAGGGGTGCAGCAAAGTCAGCATACTTGTTTATACAGATGGAATACCGATTCACCAACGCTGGAAGCCCTTTCAAGGCCTTTGGCGAAGTGATATCCCGCCAATTCCATTCCGCAATAGCTTGTGTTTTAGAAGGGTCCTGAAACCTCTTGCCACTGTGTAGGATGTGACCTACATACTTGATCTGGCGCAAAAACCAAATGGCACTTGCTTGGCTTGACAGTTAAGCCCACCTCAGCAAATGCGCAAAACATTTGACGACATACTTCAAAATGATACTCAAAACATTTCTTCCGGTCCCTTTCGTTTTTTGGAAGCTCACAATTCGGATCAGCATATGCTTGGCTATCCACCAACGTCCCCTTTCCTGCCTGCTCCGGGGGGGGTGTACCTGAATCTGACAACACATCGTCAATGTTCAGGGAAGGTCTAAAGGGAGGATGAGGAAACAAGAGGACCGCAAACACGCCGCCCAGGAGTAAGAGGAGGAGAAATAACGGCGTGCGGAGGAGCAGGAGGAGGCAAAGCGACAAAGGGAGGCACAACGTGCCCTCCCACCCCAACATGGGTCCAAGCGCAATGCCTGGGGTCCAGAGCGTTGTGCAATGGCACCACATGCCCGTGTGGAAACGCTGTTGGCACGGGAGAAACAGAAAATTGGGGGCTCTGTGACACGTGCTAACAGTGGTTCCACGACGGATGCTACGGCCTTTTGTGGAGCCGTGATGTTGCCTATGTGGAACAGGTAGACTCTCATCGGCAATGCACCATGTGTAGGCCGAGCTCCAATGCCGCGGCGGCCTCCCATAAAGAGTACTCCCAGAATCGTGTGTCTGGGAGTGACTCCGCATAATGGCGCCTGTGTGGAAGGGAAGGGGGAAGGGAAAAAGGGGGGTTGGGGTGTCAAAGGGGAGCCTTGGACAACATTGGGGTCGGGGAGCAGGCTTGTGGTTGCACGAGCAATGCACAACACGTTGAAGGTATTTGCTTTGTGCTTGGTGCGTGTTAGCTGTAGCAGACCCCAATTTTGGTCTGGTCGCAAATTTACATTTGCAAACAAGCCTTGTAGGTTGGGGTAGACATGTCCTTTCGTCATAAGCCTTGTATATATGAGTAGCTTGGATCAAACCAAACTCGAAGATCACTTTGATTTTGGCGGATGTCACTATCTACCTCCCCCCCTTTCTGAAGCACGACCGTGACGCAAGCAGATAAGGAATGCACCAATTTTTCTGTTCTCATCCCCAGGTTGTCTACAACAATTCTTCCCAACATGGAGCCTAGTGCCTCAAAATCAGAGTTTTTTTGCATATATGAGTAATGTTGATCAAGCCCTGATATCTTCGGATTTAGCCAACTCTGCGATCGCGTCACTTGGTATGAACGACCGTGAGCCAGGCAGTGGCTGCCGAGTCAGTTGACCAGCCCTGAATCTTTGACCAGTCACCCTACATGTGCGCAGGGTGCACCCCAAACATGGTGAGACCTCCAAGGGCTGTGCTTCTGGGGCTACAGGGCTTGAGGCGGTCTCGACAAACCTCGAGTGCGAGACAGTCCATCTGTGTACTGCCCCCTTGGTGTGCTGCCCCCTGATATTGGCGTTCAGAAGGCTGAACATCACTGCGCCTCCGGCGGTTACCACGCGCGATCTCCTAGGCATTCCACAACGGGAGGACTCCAGAATTGGAAAGCCAGTGGGGAGGCTTTGCAGGGCAAATCGGACATTCGGGATGACAAAGTAGCTTTGGGGCCGCATCTAGGGAATTTAGGTGTCTGGGCCGATGATGAGGAACTCCCAAATCCCTTCTCATCGGGCTGCATGTTTTGGGTTCAAATCCCCCATACAACCCTGCATTCGCCTCATTCTCAAAAACATCTTGCAATGCCGCAGGACATGTGATACCATTCGTTAGAAGACCGGTGGAACGACAATGACACCCATAGGCAACACCTAGGATTTTATGGGGTCCAAACACGGTCCACATATAGGTGCCAAACAGAGTGATGAAGGCTTTTAGGGGTCTTGACTCCTTGTCAAGCCTCATCTGATGGAAACCATCCTCAAGATCCACCAAGCTGAAAATACAATTGCCCCTTTGTTTTGCCAATTGATCTTCAATCACTGGCAGAGGAAAACTAAAACCGGTTAGTTGGCTATTAAGTCACCGATAGTCGATGACCAATCGCCACTTCCCGTTGGGCTTAAGAACTAGAAAAGCTCGGCTCACCCACTCCATTTCCCTGCTACAAAGGATCACGAAGCCCTTGGCTTCAAATTCCTGCACTGATTCTTGTACAATTTTTTGGCGTATTCCTACTGCCCGGACGGCTTTGCAGGATTTTGGTTGAGGGCCTTTTTCAGGGTTAGCTGAACTGTCCCATAATCACCCCTTTTTTCTAGCATCTGGCGTGTAACATCTCCGCATTTCTTTGAGCGAAATACAGATGGTCAAAACTCCTTGAGGATGGCTTCCGGAAAATGTTCAGAGTCTTCATATTGTTCATCCCCTTGTATAACTGACCGTACCGACCTAGTATGCAAGGGAATGCGAACTTGGTCACCCCGTTCAGGTCTTCCTTGGTGTTCCATTTCTATTATGTTCTTCATGGGCAAGCGCCGTGGATATTGTTGCGGGGGGTACCAATCACGATGTTCCCTGCCTACAAAGTCTTGGTCAGGATTACCCGGTGGATCTGTGAGATCGAGGTACACTATATGGCTTAATGCCCCAGAGGGATCCTCCTCTTCGGCCCCCTCTTCGTCCATGTCTATTTCTGTTTGTTGCTGCCCTAAGGCATCAAAGTAGACAAGACGATAATGCACAACCGGGGGGGTGCGGAGAGGTCTCCCCTCCATGGTCTCAAATATGGTTGAGTCCGGGGGGATATCTACCCAATTGACCGTGATTTCACTCATCATCCACCACTAGTTGGACTGCTTTCATGTACAAATCAACATGAAACCCTTGCAGCCCTCCTCAAAATTTTTTTAACCGTCCTGTTATACAAATGGGGGGCCGATGATACAAAAAGAGTGCATCCTAACCAATCGTTAAATTAGGGTCCCAGGGAGGCCTGAACATACTTTTTTGGGGGCAAGGGCCCGTGATGGATATTTACAAAAAACAGCAACATCAATACGGAGGGATTCTGTTTGCTTTTTGCACTGAACGGCGCCTCTTGTGGCTGGCCAGGCCGAGGGATTCTGTTTGCTTACTATCACTCTCATACCACCGGTGTAATGAGTCAGTAACTTAAGGTTTAAGACATAACTCACCTCGTTGGGCTGTGGCGGCGAAGGTATTCCAACGCATACCAGGACGTACTCGACTTTGCAACCTGGATACACGAGACACCCGAGACTCCACTTGAGTTTGTCGACCAAAACATGTCCGAGGTTCAGACTTCAGCATAGGAGATTCAATGGACGCCAAAGTACGAGGATCAACTGAAGACACTGATGGGGCCGACGCACATTGCTCTTGCTCCGACCTGGAGTATCCCCAGCCACCCATAAACCGGTCTGGTGCGCAGAAGAGATTATGGTGGCGATGAGACCCACTAGCAGACTCGTCATCTGTCACCGCTTCTGAGGACATTCTTTCAGACTCCGCCTCGGAACTGGTATCCCACCGGGCCATATCGCTTGAATCCGCTCCTTTACTCCGACGGTTGGGGGGGCGAATCTCCTCTACTACACAAGACTGTTCTGGCAGCCTGAAGCCTAAAGCCCTTAAAGTGGCGTCAAGCACCTCAACTGACACTGACTCCTGTGGGGGCCCCAACCCCAAAGCTACATCTAGACAATTGTCTACCATATCTCCCAAACTTACGGGCAATTGCTGTTGAATTCCCGCTACCTGTGGCCTTTGTACCAGGCTGGGCTCAGAAGCATAAGGTACCCGTGGGTACCCTGTGCTGGAGTTCACTTGGCTTGGAACGCCTGCGGCCAAGGGAAGACTAACAAAATCCATAACGAGGAAAATGCCGTGATCCTCATTACTACTGATGACCTTATAACAAGGACTAAAGCAAGGCTATAGGGCCCAAGTCCTGAAGGCAACTCGAGTAACCTGAGTGCCTCTGCTTGGCACTTAACCATTGCATATAGATTGCCACGTTGACAATGACCGTCACAAGTAGTAACATCTGTCGAATACTTTGAGTGCAATAACGGAAACTGACAGACTACTGGACTGCTCAATATGAAAAAATCAGAAAAATTGGTATTGAAAGAGTTCAACATGTCTTGCCAAACCCGCTCCTCTTGTAGACAGATGCGATGGCCGGCTTCGATTCCGAGAACCCGTAGGTTCTCAATTGCTTCCTTGTCGGTTGGGGGGGGTGTAGACTTCTCGGAAGCGGGATCCAATGCTCGGGATCCCATGCTACCAAAACCAGCCTCTTCACATGCCGTCTATTCTAAGGTTTCAACTTGCTCCACGGCTCCATTGCAGTAAGGGTGCAAAATAAGCTGAGCAATCTTGTCCCATTGTGTGACCTGGTAACTGCTGGGAGTATTACTTTTCAACACTACGCGAACATGGCCGCGGTAGTCATTATCTATCACTCCGGCTCGAGTCCAGTTTACCGTACCAACCTTCCGGAATGGCCAGTGCCAAATCAGTCGGAATTAAGACCCTACCGTGGGGTGGTATGACGACATCATTGGCAGCGAAAATATCATATCCTGCGGAGCCAGCAGTGCCCCTAAAGGGCATTTTGGCCTTAGGTGACAGCAATTTGAATTCAACGCCAGGAGGGGTAGGTCTGGCGAGGTCTTTGATAAGACCCAAAAATGACCTTGGGATGGAATACTCTCCGGATTGCAAGTCCACATGTATTCCATTGCCAAAATCATACAGACTATGTTACATCAGTTGCACTTGTTCCAGAACACGAGGACAGGTATCCTCACCTGAGGTGGGGGGACCTTGAACAGGAGTCTCTGGCGGAGCCACATAAAGAAATTGTATACGTAAAACCGTATTTTGGCTTCGGATATCCTGACTTTCAAGACCCGAAACAAGCTTATACTCCCCAAATGTTGAATCGGGAGGGTACTCCACAACCGAGTTGTTCAAGTTGACTCAGTTTTTGTTGTGTGCTTTACAATCAACATGTGCTCGACAATTCTGTCGTTCCCCAAGGAGAATACCTGTGAGGCTCAACAATAACGTGCAATGACCGTCGAAAGCAAATATGCAGACTCCCGTTCGGTCACCATGAACAGGGCATACATGAAGCATGTTGCACGCCATTTATCCAATGCGGCATTGCTGATCGGGACAGCACGCAGGGCAATGTGCCTACATGCGCATAGATACGCCCGACCAAGGACGCACCCTCATTGTTTCAATGGGCACGCGGTATGGTAGTCCAGGAACAAGGACTAGCTTAAATCTCATCAATAACGGGGTGTTTCTGTTACCCGTATTCGATACGGCAGGATACGGCAAGATACGGCAGGATACGGCAGGATACGGCAGGATACGGCAGGATACGGCAGGATACGGCAGGATACGGCAGGATACCGCAGGATACGGCAGGATACGGCAGGATACGGCAGGATACGGCAGAATACGCAGGATACGGCAGGAGACGGCAGGATACGGCACGATACGGCAGATACGGCAGGATACAGCAGGATACGGCAGGATACGGCAGGATACGACAGGGTCCAAAATATCTGCTTGTTTGCACTACGAAAACAACCATTTTGCGTTCATTCAGCGCTCGGTGGTATTTCACACTGTTCTTGCATGCCTATTGTGACTTTCTCGGCTGACAACCCGCTTCATGTACACCATTTAATTCGTTTCAAAAAAGAAGAAGATTGCTACCTGCTTCCTGAGCTTGGTGGTATTTCATCCTGTTCCTGCGTGCCCATTGTGCCGTTTCTGTTTAGGTTGACAACCCGCCTTGCTGCACACCTATTCTCAGTTTTTAAAGAGAAAATGATTGCTACGTGATTGCGTACGAAACACTTCCTGTGCCCAAAACACAATACGCAGGAGCATTAAAAAAGACCATCACATCATTGCAGCCTGTACTATTATGGTTATAGACTTTCGGTGTACCTCTGCTCGGTATTATGTAGGTTACAGCAGAAAATGAACAGGCCGGCAAGGAAGTCGTAGTTATACGGGCGCCCGGGAGCCTCATCACAGCCGTTCCAGAATCGCCACTTGTTAACATTGCTGAAAACATTCTCCACTACATGACGTCCTCCATTGATCATCTGGTTGTAATGCACCATGAACCAGGTCAATCGGCCATCCCACCCGGCCACACGGCAGAACATGTTGTCCGCAGTGCTGTAGTGACAGTCACCGAGGCGGAAGTCAGGCCGAGGACCATTAAAGTTCCAGGGAATGGATGCATCCATGTCCGCCGTCATGTCAGCATCGGTGGCACGGGTCGGATACCACCACGAGCAGGCAATGATCTCGCGCCCCCAGTTGATCATGGCAATAAACACGAGCGCATGCCCGCGGTAAGTGGGTTTGTCGAACCAAAACAGCTCCCGGTCTACCGGGTGCGAAGGTGACTGGATGGCCACATGCGTGCTATTGACAATAGCAGACACATGGCGGTGAATTGGATGACTGTGTTGGTGGAATTCCCATCGGCGTTCAAAAGCATCCGTGAACGTATCCCACAGGTGAGCCCGTTGTGACATGTCACGTAGTACTTGGATACAGTAGTCCCGACCAATTCCCAATGTCCTCGCACATGCAATCTGGGTGTACCCCAATCGCAGGAAAGAGATTGTAATTGCAAACTCCTCTGATGTGAAAATGGAATTTGCCACCAGGAACAGCAGAAATCCCATTCTGTACCCGGTGGCATTCATGAGCGGCATTGCTGCAAGTGGAGCGCAGTGCGGGGAGGCGCCGCTATCAGAACGATCCACAGAGATCCATGTAAACTTCAAGAGTTAAGGACGGAAGCACTGAAATGATTGAGCAGTGCAGAAACGATATAACAACAGCGGAGAAAAAAGTTCTAATAGTGCTGATATAACTAATGAGTAATATTCTTCTTTCATTGTCTCAGATATGTGCTGTCTATGAAATCAACAGTGAGGGCAACGAAGCAGTCCATGGCTCTTGGCGGGAACGGTGTTCGATGGTCCTCCACTCTTAAGGAGTGTCAGTGAAGCGCTGCCATCCATGATTTTTGCAAGCCGGGCCAAGTGACGTGAAAGGTGCCTGATGGTCCTCCACTCTTGGTGAGTCTCAGTGCGGCTGATGACAGCACCGCCAACAATGCGACAAGGTTCACGATATGGTACACGCTTCAACCCCTGTGTGCAGGGCGTGCATCATATGAGGCGACGCCGCGACAAGGGTTCACGCTACCGTTCACGCTTCCAACTCTGTGTCCAGGGCGTCCAACGTGAGGCGGCCCAGCTACAAGAGTTCACGCTGTGGTACACGCTTCCACCCCTCTGTGCAGGGCGTCCATCATATGTGGCAACGCCGCGACAAGGGTTCACGCTGTGGTTCACGGTTTCATCCCTGTGTGCAGGGCGTCCAACGTGAGGCGACGCCGCTACAAGAGTTCACGCTGTGGTACACGCTTCCACCCCTCTGTGCAGGGCATCCAACATGAGGCGTGTGCCCCGGCAGAGAACTACGGATTCCTTCAACAGATTGTTGCTTTGCATCTTCAGCCGCACTGGCAGAAACTTCACGCGCATTTGCGAGGTGCTGCCCAACGAGTACACGCCTGGATGGATAGCGGCGCGCATTGGGCTGCATGGACATGGCAGCTTGCTCGGTGATGATGTTTGGTACGCCGTGTATTGGGACTATAGTGATCTGCCGTCAGACACCTGGAAACAAACTGCCAGATCACTGTGGCTGGCCATCCTGTCTGAGAGAGGGGTGACGCCCGCATCTGCAGAACAAATGAAGTTTGATGTGTTTGTCACCAGTTTGCAGGATGCGCCTGCGTGGTGAGAACAAAAGAAATTGGAAAAGGCTGAGCGTGCAAGCCAGAAAGAGGCGTCTGCCGATGCGCACGCTCTTGGTCTTGGCCCCAGCTCGTTGGGGAGGCCGAAGCACACACTGGCCAGCTACCTCATGGGTCCGAATGCAGTGGGCCGGCAGCCAAGCACAGGGACATGGCGCCCCACCAGTGGTCCTGCACCTCAGCGGCGCTGCAAGGCACTGGGTGGCACATGCTACGCGCCAGTGCCAAAGAACTGCAGCAAGGGAATGTGCACGGCGCACTGCCTGAGCCTCCAAATTGCCTATGCACAGCGGTTTGCAACTTGTACGCCATGCAAATACAAAAAGTCTGGAGTTCGACACAGGCACACACCACGTGCCACTGATGCAACGGAGCTCACGCCTTGGATTGGAGACTGGAAGGGTCATTTGAGACCGTCGAGGCCTACCTAGAGAGGCTGTTGGGTTCAGCTCCGTGGCGCAATTCCTTGCCCAGACGCCCGGGTGACACGCCATCTGAAGATGCTGATTTTGCAGAAGCGCAGACCGCAAATTTGCTTGATGACTTACAGCAACCGCCGCCAGCAGAGCGCAGGCCCTCGGCAGATAGCGGCCGGTACATTGTGGAAGCCCCGAAGAAGAACTATCACTGCATTGTGTGCTATTGCTTTCTGTTGAACACTGCAGTTCTGCCTTGTGGACACACGATCTGCACAGACTGTGCAGGGAGGATCAGCTGGTGCCCACTGGATCGTACTGTTTTCGTTGCTGCCAACACCCCCAGGAACCACGCTGTTCAGGATGCTGTGCAAGAATTTCTGCTGTCGGAAGGGGCTTGTACTGCAGGCGCGATACTGGCAGCAGCAGGAGCTGCAATATTCTCTCTGGGATTCACAACAAGACCACTGACAAATACGGATGCCATGCGACAGGGCAGATTGCGAGCCTTCATGCACCTGTTGCCACCAGATCCTCTTCGTGAACTAGCAGCAGATCCTCCTGGTGAACCAGCAGCGTGTCCTGATTCAACATGCTCCCAGATACCAGCGCCAGCAGTGATTTCCAGAACGGTGGCTTCGTTGGACTCTGAGCAGTTGCGACAGCGGGAATGGAAGTGCACAACAGTGCACCGTCGTGTGGAGCGGTCTGAGCAGCCACGTGCAGCAGCTGGAACATTTGTGCACGTCATGTTCAACGACGGCTGGTACGAGGGCCTGGCCGGTGGCGGTACTGTTGAATTCGGCGATGGAACAAGATTTCCCTGGAGCCGCATCGGCACCTGGCATGCAGCCAGCGACCACTAAAGTCAGCTAAGTACACTATTTTGGTAATATATTTAATTATTTCTTTTGTTTGTCTTCAGCCTGCACAGTGGCATGCACCATAGTGCAGCAGTATAACTATATATTTTTGTATGTCTATAACTTCTTTTATTGTTGCTTATTTATATTATTGCACAGTGGAATACACCACAGTGCAGCTTCTTCAGACACACGCATCGAATGGCCATTCGTCTCTCTGCTCAGTGTAATGTCGCTGTGCCTTCCCAGCTTTTTGAGTGCGCCAGTCAATGACGGAGGAAAGTAGTCGGTAGTTGAGGTTATGTGTCAAGTCATATTTTTACCTTTCAGCACAGCAGGGAAGAACAAGAAAGCATGCAGAGGTTCAAAAATCAGACAGTTGAACAGTGTTGAAAAAATGAACACCATATTTTGAAAAAGTATTTATGTTTGTTAGGATACAAGCTGCAGTGGGTTCTAAAAAGCGCTCCAGAAAGAAAACAATTGGAAATGGATTTTTGTTTGTTAGGATAAAAGCTGCAGTGGGTTTGAAAACGGTTTCGGAAAAAAAACAATTGAAAATGCATTTTTGTTTGTTAGGATAAAGGCCGCAGTGGGTTTGAAGACGCTTTCGAAAAGAAACCAAGTGACATCACATCACATCACACCACATCACGGCAATTCAAATATGGTCACACACTTCACATCACATTAAAACACATGACATCACATCACACCACATCACACCACATCACATCAAGTCAAATCAAATATCATTGCACCAAGTCACATCACATGAAATCGCATGGCATTACATGACATCCCATCACATCACACCACATCACTCGGATTTACCCGAATAGGTGAGGAGGAAAGAAGAGATGGCGAAGCAATAGCACTACACAAGACACATATATGGGCCAACTCCTTAAAACCGGTTTGTTTTCTCTGTTTTCTGCTCTTTTGGTGCCCTTTGTTACCTGTCATTGAAACGGGCACCCTCAAAATATACACAAAAATGGTATTATACATGAAAAATGAATTTTTGACCTCAAATACCCCCTCATGGGGTTTGAACCCACACTCTACAAACCTTAGAGTTGCGTTTTACCTCTAAGCTACGACCTGTCGTCCACGATCTCAGAGAAAACCGTAGTATAATAAAAAAAATTGGAAAATCAGTACTCCTTACATGCTCCAACCACTATTAACCTCCCATGCTCTTAAAACCGTGGCAACCGACGACCCAAGTGTCAACTGCTTTTCACGGTGAGCGAAGAACTTAAGGGAGGGACAGGGTGGGCATATATGTGTCTTGTGTAGTGCTATTGCTTCGCCATCTCTTCTTTCCTCCTCACCTATTCGGGTAAATCCGAGCTGGCTCAGCTAGCACTACACAATCCCCATATATGGGCAACAGAACGGAAGAACTGAGCTCCCGTGAACTGAACCCTTCATAAGGATTAATTAATCGCCAGGCGTGAAGCGCGCGCCGCTTCTCCAGTCGCCAGATCAGGAGGGACCAGAATTTGCGCGATGCGCAACAGAGCTCTGGTCCTGTCGTAAAACTTTCTGAATGTATCGTAACAGGACCAATCACCCAATGCTGCTACCACATGCGGATCCACGCCAAGATAGATTAGTGCAGTTGCTGCTGCTCCTCGTGTAGAATGCGCGGAAAACGAATCCGCCTCCAGTTCCCCCAATTCCAGTAGGTGTTTCCTTAACCAGCGAGTAGTGAGACCGTTGATGGTATCAGATGATAAAGGCTTCCGTGGCTTTCGTAGGGACACAAAAATCTCAGAACCCTCGTAATCACCAGTAGCCTCCAAATAACGCGCTAAGCAGCGCTGCGGATCAATTGACGGTGGCGTAACATTGTGAATAGGATAACGTGCATAGTATCTTCTCCCTTTGCGCTTAGCAGAAATGAACCAAGGCTGAGCAGCACGTTGGATATCCCTACGTGATCGCGCCAGATCAACGCCTCGGAACAAGGCAAAGAATCTCAAGGACAAAATGGCTTGCAAGCGCAGCTGAGCTTCCGTCTCCACAGGTTGCTGATGCATGACTTGTATAAGACGCCGTACATCATAGAAACGATGATAATGAGGAACACTGACGAACCAGTCACGTTTCAAGTTGCGTAGCATACCCTCGAAACGTAGTTGCGAAAAGCACGGGAATAAACACACTGCTGAATACGCCATACGCCCAGCACTTAAAGAATGCGTGCGTGAAAACTTTAAAAGTTGCACCGCCACCGTCATCAGTGGGATTTGACCAAAGCGCTCCACCTTCAACAGTGGAGCAAGTGCCGCGTCTTGTAACAAGAACGTACCAAACATGTGCCACGCAGAATTGTAACGTTTCAAGGTGTCCTTCCCGATTTCATTGATGATAAGCGTCGCCTCTTCGTTGGTAGCTCCTCGCAATTGATAGTATTCACGCAAACATACGCCAAGGTCAACACGAAACGTGGTTGTGTCTCCGTGCCGTCTGGCATTTGCAAACGGAACTCCGACGTGTTCACTGCGAACCTCACGTGTTTCATCAATAGGTTCCACCAAACCTCGCGCGGCCTGTACGGTAGAGCCATGAGAACCTTCACCCCTGGTGACTCCAACACTTTGTTGACCAACTGAGGTATGTGCTTGAACGGTGGGAAGACCCACCCCGGTGAAAGTAAAGTTAGATTCTGGGAGAAGACATCGATGGCGTAAGCCCCCGGCTGAGGACACGGACTGACGAACTTGCTGCACACCGCATTGGAACTCCTTGACATCCAATCGATTTCCGGCTGAATCCAACTTTTGAACTCCTCCAGGATCCAAGTCAACACGTCCGACGGGAAGGTAGCCTCCGACGGTGTCCAACGAAGCCGAGACCAAATGTCCGCCGGATTCACCGAGGTGTGCACGTAAAACGGTTGAATCTCGATGCGATTGGCTTGTGTAAAATCCCACAGTTGGAGAATCAATGCGTTGAACCGCGGCTTGCGACCTCCCCACTTGCGGAGATACCAGTAAAGGACCATTGAGTCGGTGAAAAATCGCAGCGTGGTGTCCCTCAGCGCATACGCTTGAATAGTCAGTAGGGCTCCCCTGAACTCTTTGACGTTTATGTGTTCCTCCCGATTCAGGAACCAACCGAACGCTGCTTGGGCATTCCCTTGAAGGACTCCGCCCCACGCCAGATCCGACGCGTCCGAGTACATGTCCCTGACGTGACCCATGGAAACTACGAAGGTGCGTCCCTTCCACTGGTGTAACTCGTCCGCCAGATCCATCAACTGACGTGACACGCGCTCCGGGAGCGCCACGTCTGCTTCCCAGCCAGTTTGGGCTGCCACCGCCACGTGCACCGCCAGGGCGTCGCTGAGGAGTCGGATATGGGGCATGGCGAACAACAAGGAACGGATTCTTCCAAGAACGGAGGCGCATCGCCTCACTGATGGTGTGTGACTGTGTGCCAGTCTGTTCACGTCCCGAAAAGTTGCTTGTAGGCGCTTTGGAGGTACCGCGACGAATCCTTCCCTGAAGTTTAGCATAAAACCAAGCATTATAATTTCTTGAGACGGCTCCAAACATGATTTTGGGACATTGACCAATATACCCAACCGATGCAAAAGTTGTACCAAAAAACGTGTGTGTTCCAGACATTCACGGTAAGTATTGCCAATGATGAGCCAATCGTCCAAGTAGACCCAAACGAGTGCCCCGCGTTCGCGCACGGCATTTAAAATTGGTTGCATGAGGCGTTGCCATTCCCGTGGTGCAACGTTTAATCCAAACGGCAAAACGCACCACCTGTAAAATTCACCGTCGACGTAGACCCCCAAATAAGGTCGATCCCGCGGATGGATACCCATGTGAAAATAAGCGCTTTTCAGGTCAATTTTGCAAGCATACTGACCGGGTCTCAAGAACGGTAAAATGCCCCACAGAGTGACCAAACGAAAATAGGTGGTCTGTACAAATTGGTTCACGTTCTTCAAATTGGTGATAGGTCGACGGCCTCCCTCAGGATGTGCCTCGTCTGACGCTTTGTCCACTGCGAACATACTTGCACAACACTTAATGTCTTTTCGCTCGACGCGTTCCATGCAACCCTGTTGCACTGCATCCAACACGTGTTTTACCAATTCAGGGTCGGTTACCTCTGCGTGGGAAGAACGAGGACGGAAGTCGTCGGTTGGCCGATCCGGATCAAAACCGCCAACCCAATCCAGCTGCAGCCCATTGCGAATCACCGACGCCGCGTATGTGTCCTTCAACGTTCCCCATTCATGCAATTGTGCACGACAGCGCAAATAGAGTGGCATGTGGGGATGGATCGGCGGTGGCACGCACACGGCTGGTGCCAATAAATCCTCTACAGTCAAGCTACTGCTGTGGTCGTTCATCTAACTTGTCGTTACGTGGCACAAATCTTTGGGTGAAACCCTTACCTTTGCCTTTGCCTCCTTTGCCAGATCTCCGTGGATCAAAACGACCTCGTGTTGAAAACGAACGGAAAGAACTACGATGCGAGTAAGGGGAGAAACGCGTGCCTCTCAGGTCTTTTTGTAATTTGTTGCGCGACTGAAGTAGTGACATGTCATCCTTCGAGAGTAACTCTGGTGCAATCGCAGGTTGTTCAAACCGTTTATCTACTGCCACTCGCCGGGAGCTTTGGATGCTGTAGTCCAACGCACCCAACATTGCAAACAAATGTTCACATAGTACCAATGAAACAGGTGCTTCCGGAGCTACCGTTGTGTCTTCTTCGCGTGCTAAGACTACTCCCAGGACTCGCATGGCGTCTTTTACCTGTTGTTCCCAACGACGCTTCTCCGCGTCCGCTGGATGTTTGTGCGTTGGCGCGTTATTAACAGCTGCCCTATGGAACTCGTCGAACACTGGAAGGTGCTTCAACATCTTTTTTCTGCGAAACTCGTCTTGCAAAACCTTTCGTTCTTCCAGGAGTGCAGACAAGCGTGAAGGAAGCGACAGAACCTCATCGCGCCACACGAACGTGGACTCCTTGTCCGACGCGGGGCCAGCGTGGTCCTTGGGACCGCTCAAAGTTTCGCATGCCAAGAAGACGTCTTCTCGATGCGACGACGTTCCTGTTCTGCCAATGTCGTCGCCCTTTAAAGTGAGTAAGGCATCACGAACCAAGGCCATCGTGTCTTTGACAGTGGCCAGTGTTTTCTTTCCTGTAAGTTTGGAATACAGTGACGCTGCCTGCCAAGGACTGAGACCACTCATTGCGCCTTCCTTTGCCAACTGTGCTACATGTTCCAACGACTCAGAACTCAGGTTCCACGCCGAATCCGGCAATTTCAGCACGAACTCGTGAAAATCCAGTGTCTCACTTCCTTCTGTCATTTTGTTAAAATTTTATATCCTTAAAACAATTTGGATTGCATCAGAAATCAAAGCTCTGGGTACAGCAAATCACTAGTTGAACAACTCAGTGAGCGCGTGACCGGTTTTAAGAGCATGGGAGGTTAATAGTGGTTGGAGCATGTAAGGAGTACTGATTTTCCAATTTTTTTTATTATACTACGGTTTTCTCTGAGATCGTGGACGACAGGTCGTAGCTTAGAGGTAAAACGCAACTCTAAGGTTTGTAGAGTGTGGGTTCAAACCCCATGAGGGGGTATTTGAGGTCAAAAATTCATTTTTCATGTATAATACCATTTTTGTGTATATTTTGAGGGTGCCCGTTTCAATGACAGGTAACAAAGGGCACCAAAAGAGCAGAAAACAGAGAAAACAAACCGGTTTTAAGGAGTTGGCCCATATATGGGGATTGTGTAGTGCTAGCTGAGCCAGCATCACATGACATCACGTCACGACATGTCACGTCACGTCACGTCACGTCACGTCACGTCACGTCACGTCACGTCACGTCACGTCATGTTGCATCACATCGCATCTCATCACGTCACATCACATCACATCGCAATACGCCACACCAAACCACACCACACGAGATCACACTACATCACATCGAATCAAGTCATGTCGCATTGCATCACATCACATCACATCACGTTGCGAACACCACATCCTATCAACTTATAACGCATCACATCATATGGTATCAAGGAAGGTCAATTTGCATTGGTTCATACAAGGTCAGATCACATAAGGTCCGCACACCTGCAAGGCACCGCCTGTTTATGAGACCTTTACCAATAACTAAAACTCCAGGTTAGGATTACGGTTAGGGTTAGGGTTAGGGTTACAGTTAGGGTTTCAGTTACTGGCATACCACAGGATACGACAGGGAAAGCAGGATACGGCAGTATACGGCAGATACGGCAGGATACGGCAGGATACGGCAGTATACGGCAAGATACGGCAGGATACGGCAGGACACGGCAGGATACGGCAGGATACGGCAGGATAAGACAGGATACGGCAGGATACGCGTATTACAGGAATACAGTCGTATTAGGGAAACCCCAATGGGAATCCCAAAATACATTTAGTCCGAATATTCAGGATGTAGACAAACACTTCCTTACACCTAAATACTGCAGGCCCCTTCGTACCTTTGACTGGAAGGTGGACACTGACCCATACCCCCTGATGGCCACCTGAAATGACGGACTTATCTGCGCCAGTCACTTTGCAAAGGCTGAGGGGCATCCACAATCAAAATCGCCGGAAAACAATCCCCGCCCGCTACCGCTCCGATAGCACTGCAAGTATCAACCAGGGAATCCACATCCACATCTGGCGGCCCTGTATGCCCGACCGCTACTGGAAACTCAAGTCTTGCTTGGTTGACCAGCTCACGATGCGCAGTCTTACGCCTTTCGATTGGGCTGGGGGTGCGCTCTTTTCGTTGGGCAGTACTCAAATAGAAGGAAGGTACACTGCGCGGAATCCGTCTCCAACTCAAAGGTCATGGATTACCAACCATTGCATTTGACACGGCCGTTAGTGCCTTCCAGAATGTTGGGGGTTTGTGACGACGGTTCCCCTGTTGGGAATCACAGTCAAGTCCCTTGGCAGCTACCTACTGGGATTTCTTTCGTTCCCTACTACGGTGGGCTGAGGGTGCACGACCCTTGTCGCCCCTGTTCCTGGAACCCGAGCGAGAATGCTCCGAGTTCCTACCTCCTCGATCACAGGATTCAAAGTGTCGGTCACTATCCCGAGAACTCGACCGCCCCTCTTTGTCTCGGACCTGCCAATTATCAGGCCGAGCCTTATAGCCTGGGCGACCCAAGTCGCACAATTTTGCTTCAGTATGACCTTGTTTGCCACAATGATAACAACACAGCTTACCAGCATCCTTGGATGCACTGGCACTGCGGCCAGTACTTTGTCCTCAGAGACGGGACAAACTACCACTACATGGAGCCACCTCCCGGGTTTTTCCACATTCACGGCCAGGTGTAGACCCTGAGCACCCGGGCTCAGGAATATTACTTGTACGTTTCTCCCCACTCGGGGGGTAGCGGTCCCTGCTACGAGAACAGTCACGGTTACCTCGTCCATACGCTTTGCGATCATTGGACTGGCTTTGCTTCCATTATGCCCCTCTGTCTCTGGATCAATCCTGGTGCTTGTCTCGATACTCCCCTCGAGACTTGTCACGGGAACGCTTTCGAATTCCCTTGCCTGATCGCAATGAAGACCTATCACGGGACTTGACCCATGGGCGTATTTCCGGACCTCCTCCCTTCACGGTCATCACTGAAGGCTGAGGAGCTTTGGCGGTAAGGGAAGGAGGACCGGTTGCCATCAAACGCCCGCACCTCACCTGCATGCTCATTCAACCCGTATTCATGCTCAGCAAGTTCGGCTGTCTCTTCGCTCCTCATATATGGCATTACAAAAAAGAACAACTCCTGGTACATAAACCGCAGACCACTTGTGTCAATGACATGCCGGATGAAGGGTGTCCTACCACTATTACAATGCTTGTACAAAGCCCGCATGAAGTAATTGAGGGCCATAGCACTTGTAACACCACCATTTACCCTACTGCCGTTCTTGCACCAACTGCGCATCGAGTCAACCATGCCTTGGGGGGTGAGGCGCTTGTCCGGGACTAGGCAATTCTGGAAGTCCCTCAATCCTTCGCCGGTGTTAATGGCCACGTATTTGAAAAGGCCGAGAAAATCCAGCCGAAGCTCATTTTTGGTGTCAATCCACTTTTCTTCCTTGTCTTCTGGCTGTGAGGAAATGGAGCATCCATTTGAACCCTGGTTTGTAGGTATTTTCCCATGGAATGAAACCAATTGAACAGGCCTTTCTCAAAGACCCGCCAAGACGAGCCTTCGATGTATTTGGGGACGTTGTTCATGGCTTGCATCCTTTGTTCTGTGTCCCTATCGCAGGAATCGTGCCCATCTTTACACATTCATCCTTAAGCTGACCCTGCATCACAAAACTGATTCCACTGATCGCGCTGTCGCTGATTGCGCTGATTTTGCTTCTGCCTGCCGCTCCCGCAGCTTCCGTACATTTTACGTCAGCTTTTTTCCAAATTTTCCTGTGATGCTAATAGTGTTAGATCACTAATATCTAAAGCCGTCCATATGGGGAATAATAAGGTGCCACAGCTGCCGTCTAGAGGTTTGGGTATTAGTGCTGCCCGAAAGGTTGAAACCGCATTGAGAATGGTATGGGTAAACGTTTTTGTAAGTAAAATTAGCTTTCTTCTAGACTTTTGGGTACTAGGGTGCTTCCCCAAATGTCAAAAACGCATTGAGAATGGTATGGGTAAATAATGATTCGAATTGAACTTTGTTTCCTTGCTTAGATGTGCCTTGGTGTCGTGCATTCAACCAAACTACGTGACTTTTGCGCAAAAAACACTTATGCTTGGTTTTGGTAACTGAAATCAGCTTCCGGCCAGAGGTTTGGGTACTAGAGTGCTCCCCGAAAGGTTAAAAACGCATTGAGAATGGTATGGGTAAATAATGATTGCAAGTTAGAAGGATAAAGGCATTAAGTAAAAACAGTGAAAAAAGTTCTGAAAAAAGAGTGGGTTCAGTGCAAGCAGTAAAAAAAAATGGGGTGCCAAGAGGTGCCATCCCGGTTGTACTAATGCGCAATTTGGCTGTGAGGTACACTTATACGATGATCATTTATGTCGGAGGTGGCAAGTTAGAAGGAAGTGAAATCAGTGAAAAAAGTTCTGAAAAAGAAGTGGAATTACTGCAAGCAGTGAAAAAAGATGGGGTGACAAGGGGTGCCATCCCGGTTTTGCTAACATGCAATTGGGCTGTGGGGAACACTTATACGATAAGAATTTATGATAAGCAAAGCAACAGGCAAATCACGGAAGAGAACTCATCAGGTACGATTCTGAAACACGTGAGATCAGTAGAAAGCGTGCTCTGTGACAAACACAAATTCTCCAGCTATGTAAGCAACTGAAATCGTATGCAACAGATAACGAATTTCGTTCTCTCATTCCACCTGTTAATCAATGTAACCAATACTCAAAATCGACACAACCAAAAAATCAAGACTCAAGATGACAGCGTGTACATGCGCGCGCATGCCCCACCGCGTAAGGCAGGCGGTTCAATGAGCGAAATAAAATGGAGACTGAGAATGCAAATTGAGGCAAATCACAGCCACTGTCATTGACCCACCCACCCCCCGACAGTGGCCTATGCGTGTCAAAATATAAGAGCCAGAAAAAGTTATCCCCACCTTAAGAAGTTACCATATTCGTACATCACCATCAAATCAGAAGGGCCAACCGGGATCTGATTTTCCTTGCAGAAGTTCAGGACTCGGGTTCGCCAGTGTCTCCGAGGGACATCCTTATAACCTAACTCAGCCACGATCAGGACAACGTTTTCATAAATATCACCATGGGACCACGACCAATATCCACATTTCACACATAGGCCTGGCACCAGGGAACGCCAAACAGTCGTGTTGGTCGACCAACGGTCAGGCCATCGGACCACTCCTGACACCGCACCAGTGTGGACGTCCAGCGCTCTAGAATTCAGTCGCAGGCCCCTGGATTGACTGTCAAAGTCCACAATCACCTCAAGAACCTGGACCTTCGTTCCAAACTGTTCGACTGTCATGGGCATTGCATAAGTAGATTCCAGTTGGACTTTCATGGTCTGCTGGAGGTCAAATAGCACAGATTTCGGGCCAAATATGTAAAAATTGTCACGGTACCTCCCATGGATGAATTTGTGAACAGACAACGCCGATCTTGTAGCACGCATTTCTGCGCTCATAAGATACAGCACAGCAAGTTGGGCACTGATGGGTCCACCCATTGGTAAACCAATAAGCTGACTGAGCACATAACCACCTGCAGTGAAGTCGGCATTAGCCCACAGTTCGAAATTAACAAACGAGGTAATCATTTCAATACTGAGGTTCATGAAATCTCTGGAGGTTCCTGTGCCCAACCGGTCGAGGGATTTACAGATAGTAGAAATGGCAAACCAGGTGATGGGATTCCTACTCTTACGGTTATCTCTAAGCACAGACACACAGTACATCACACTGTCGAGCCCACGATCCTTCGGGATCTCTGAATACATATCAACCATATCAAGCTCGGAGCCAGCCCATGGGACAGAATCCTTATCAGCGGCTGACAAAGCAGAAACAAATAAACCTTTTGCGTCATACATAGAGAAAATTTCAAAATTGGTGTCCATGTCACCCACGAGTCAACACAGAAGGGAGAGTGCCCGTGATGCAAGTTTGCCAATTTTTGAAGCCGGATGACTGAAATGGGAAATGACAATTCTAATCTTCAGGATGCCGTCGGCTTCCTGAGATTTAGACTTGATCAGGATTTTTGCACTGGGTGCCTTTGAATGTTTACTGGGGGGTTTCCATCGGGCACCGAGAATCGGGCGCCACGTTTGGATAAGTCCAGAAGAATACATCCGCTCAATGATAGTATTACGCAGGAGGTTTCGTGCTAAAAAGACAGCGCCAAAAGCATGCAAGACTTGGTACTTCACATTTTGTAATATGTGTGCCTGGAACAACTGGGCCCAGTGGACAGTGCATACAACAAACAGCAACCCCGGATTTTTATCAGCAACTAAAAAACGGAAGTTATGGTCCTGCTGACGTAGTGTCTGCAGGTGCTCAGGATTCACTCGAGGGTCAACCGATGTTATCTCATCATCATAGGCATGAAAAGCTGCCTCAGCCATTGAGCGCGATGCAGACATAGCCTCGTGTTCAGGAACTCCTGGCAATTGTCGCATAGTGGAATACACGGAGGAAGACAAACCATGGACGCATGACAACAAGGGGGCAACTGTAGAATTTTGGGCATTCTGCTGTAACAATCCAGCTGAATCACCCAGAATCAGTTGTAAGTGCTCACATGTGGATCGGGATACAATATGGCTGATGGGAGGAGGGCAACACTAAGGTGACTCCACACAGGCGCAACCCTGTTCCAGGCAACGCTGCAGTAATCCAGGAGTGAAACGGAACTGCGAGTTCAGAACCCAGTCAGCCACCTTTTTCGTTTTACACCGAACCACCTTGATACGATCCGCATAGAAGGATTTCAGGGGGGTAAAACACTTTGAATCGAGCAAATGCTGGCGCATCCGTTGCTGAACAAAATCAGCAAATGCTGCTGAAGTATTGTTGATTTTTAACAGCAGGAAGCGTCTCAGCACGATGCCACACTCGCGCCGTGTCCGGGCCTTCACCTTTCTGAAAAGATGTTCCCATAGACGGTGTTCAACCGTACCCTGCGATTCGTGGAGGATTGAAAATTGTTGCTCCAAGGATAAGGAGGATCGTAAACACGACACCTCCTTCTCCACTGTAGTGGAATCAGTCATACTCAACACAGTGGGCGGGTATAATTTGCCTCGGCCCAACTTGGCCCAGTCTTTGGAAGAAAACTGGGGTAGGCGGCTATTTAGTAATTTTATAGCATGGCGTTTCCACCACTGTTCACGGGAGAATACCCATAAAATAGAGCATAGTTCCAGTGGACATATACCCCAGCGGTGTGCTGCAATCCGGGACATATATCTATACATTGCATGGGCGTTGGACTTACCTGAGGCACACTTCAGCATAGCCAGGATATGCTCCCTACCACGATCACTAATGGGTCGCCCGATGGAGGCGGACCCATTACTGTTCCACCGAACACCAAACAAACGGACTGCAGTTTGACCCACCATACCAATGTACACTTCGGCCGTTTCCATGGAAAAAACCATATAACAACCAATGGCAGGTTCAAAGACAGATACCCTGGCACAGCAACCACGGGGGTTACAAAACCGTAAAATGTGTCGGATCCACTTCGCATTACACAGGGGCAATAATTGGTTAATTCGGTCAAAGGACTCAAAAATTGCACCCCAATCGCGGGGGGACAGATCAAGGGCACGTTTTCGGGTAATACACTCATCCTCCCAAGCGGATTTCCAAATTGTCGACAGGACCTTTTTTGACGAAGGTTGGAGGTGAAGGGGGGTATGACAGAATTGGGTCTTGTACTTGAGCTTAAGTGTCTGACCAAGCATCCTCACAACGTCATGGTTGTCAACAGGGTCTGTATCGAACGCACAACGACTCTGTAAGAGGAAGCCGTGAATATGTGAACACAATTTGGTGGTCATAGCATCTGCATTGTACGTAGGCACACGGGCGTCCGTGATATGCAACAACGGTGCAATGACGGATGGATGTTTTTGGTGGCCACAGAGAAGTAAATCCATGCATCTCCTAGTGGCGTCGGTAACTAAAACAACAAAACGGAGAGGGCGCGCATTGCTCAACACCGCGTCCATGATTCGTTGACATGCCTTAAACATCCAAGCGTAATGGGTGTCAACCCACAACACCCCACCTTGTACAGGGCCACACAGGGGTGAACCATCAAAAGAACACCAAACCTCATCACCATAGTAAGGGGAAGAGAAGTTGTAGAAAGGGGAGAAGGCAGCGGAGGTGGCGATCCCAAAAGGGATACGGAATGTGTCAGCGACCGCAATGGCTAGTGCCGACGGAGGCCCACTTTGTATGGATGCCCCATGCAGGTGTCGTCCATAGGACTCGAACAACATCAAAAAATTGTTGCAAAACACCTCGGTCATAAGGCGGGAATCATGGATCTTCTTCGCACGGCAGTACAAAGAAAAAGGCCGTCTACAATGGAGATTAGCGCAACATTTTGCCACCACACTAGCGTATGAAGGCGGGGTCTTGTCAGAGGCGGGGACAAACAATTGGGGAGGAAATAGGTTCCGAGCAGTGAGGTAGGTACTCTCATGCAAAGGACACGGGTCAACAAACACAGGATTTTGTATCTGTTTGGAGTGTTCTTTCAATTTCTTCATGCTAGCACCCAAACGTTCAGAAAACTCTTGGCAATGTCCGGAAAATGCGGAAAGATGTGAAGAGAGCGACTCGTGAACAACAATTGACAAATTCATATCTCACTAGCAAACTTAGATGCCCCAAGGTGGTCACCGGGGAGCAACAAAACGATAATGACCGACAAGGTCAATCTCTCTTGTAAGGTTGGGCACGAAGACGGGCAGTTTGGGATCGACCACGGGTATTTTGCACCTTGCCGCCGGCAGGGCTCTCTTCGATTGTGATCGCATCCACCCCGGCCGGGCCATCGTTTACGGGTTTTGCACCCTTACCTTTTCCACGGCTATGGAGAATGCGATCAACAATATCATCTCCAAACTCCTTCAATTGCGTCGGTTGGTGCGCAACAAATCCATGGAAATCAGTGCTCAATTTTGCAACATGTGTCTTTACTTCCGCAACATCCGTCTCAAGTGCATGGATTTTTGTTTCGTGTTCTTTGAAACGTGAATTAGTGGCATTCCTTGCCTCTTGCGCCACACGTTCCGCACACTTTTGGCTAGCCGTAATTGCCCTTGGCACACGTTGAGCAGGAGCGTTGGTATCGGTCTTTTCCGGCGAAGACAACATGTCAATATCTTCGACATCATGATGCGTGTCATCATTCTTTGTATTAGCATTGTCTTTCTTGCGCACTTTTGGCATTTTGACTTCACCATCGGACTCGGACGTAGATGTCTCATTGCCGGCATCATCCACGTGGGTACCATCCACGCTTCGATCTTTTCCACGCCTCTTCATACCCGTTTTTTCTTTCTTCTTCTCTTTCACGTCCGTAGTCTTCTTGGTTTTCACCTTTGCCTAATCCTCCGGGGAAGTAGTGCAAGTGGAGCTTTCACATGAACCTTCTGTTTGAAGTGCCCAATCGGAAAGGGAAAGAGATGATCCACCTTCAACACCACATTTAAACTCCTCAATGGTCACCTTGGATGCCATGTACGCAATACATGGGCCATCCTTAGGAATATCGCCACCGGAGTTGATAGCCTTCACGAGACGTGAACATGGACTCTTAGATGCAAAGATAAAAAGGCATGAGACCAAGCAAAATGACTTGTTCCGTGAAGTGAATGGGAAAATACCCTCAAATTTGTTCGAGAATTTAGAGCCAAATGCATGAATTTCGTCAAAGGTAGCACGCGGGTCCCATCCAGCCGTCACAACCGTCAAGCCAATAGGCATCTTCCCTTTCCAAATAAGAGCATTGTTATCCTTCTTCACCGAAGCACCAAATAATCTCTCATGAAACAATGAATTGTCACGCTCTTTTTCAAGAATCCTCTTCGCCTCAAAGCACAAATCTTTGATTGTTTGGAACACTTCTTTCACATATGGGGCTTTGCAATCCGATGACTTGTGAGATGGATCACCGCATCTCCAACAAAGATTAAACGTCGCATAGGAAGTAAATCGGGAACCACGATCATCCTTTCGAGAATAACGGTAGGAGCGTGGAGGAGTTCGGAAGCGTTCATCATATCCATAATCTCTATCACGGTTAGGTCCATGGCGGCGGTCATGGTCTCTGTCACGATCATAATCTCGATCATGCTCACGCCAGCGGTAGGAATCATCTCCATAGGAGCGGTAATCACGTGAATCTCTGGAACCACGATAAGACATAGCGTTCAAGACTTAGAATAATCCAAACCAACCAAAATTATCAAAGTTGTCGCAAAGTAATCGCAAAGTAATTGTCAAGTAGGTGCAATCAATGAGGTACACTCGGCCTTTCCTTGTGAGGGCGAGTTTGACCTAGATAAGCAAAGCAACAGGCAAATCACGGAAGAGAACTCATCAGGTACGATTCTGAAACACGTGAAATCAGTAGAAAGCGTGCTCTATGACAAACACAAATTCTCCAGCTATGTAAGCAACTGAAATCGTATGCAACAGATAAAGAATTTCGTTCTCTCATTCCACCTGTTAATCAATGTAACCAATACTCAAAATCGACACAACCAAAAAATCAAGACTCAAGATGACAGCGTGTACATGCGCGCGCATGCCCCACCGCGTAAGGCAGGCGGTTCAATGAGCGAAATAAAATGGAGACTGAGAATGCAAATTGAGGCAAATCACAGCCACTGTCATTGATTTGATGTCCAAGGTGGCACGGTAGAAGGAAGTGAAATCAGTGAAGAAAGTTCTGAAGAAGAAGTGAAATCAGTTTTGTGACGGAGGGCCGGCTTGAGGATGACGGTGTATAGAGCCCAAATCTGGCCTCTGGGCTTCCTCCAGAATGAGCACGAGCCTCTCCCATGATTCATCGAATCACATCATCATCCGGACGGACTTCCACGAATGCCTAACCACATGTCAAACGGGTGGGTCGGATACCGGGCAGGTTTTCAGGGGGGTACAAAGCCAATCTAGGCCCCAAACATCCCTCCTCATCATAACACCACCACACCTGTTGCCAGGCTTCGGCGCCATTTTTGTCGGCACCCCATTCCGGACTCCACTCATTCTCCTCCTCACCCACCCATGATGTGTACGAAAGCCTTATCCTGGCATCATGCGATGTACCCCGCACATCATATATGCGTACCTCCTCCGCATAGGAAGTAGGTGATGCACCAACTCCCCACGAGTTTCGGCTCGGCAAATTCCAATACCTAGGCCTCTCTGCGCCGTTTCAAAATTTTCGTGCCGCCTGGGGCGGCTCCATACTCCAAGAATTGGCACAAGGTGGGAGGATTCCCTTGCCTTTGCCTTTTCCCTTCCCTTTACCGACAACCCGCATATACGGATACAGTGTACCCTTCCAAGGCACATGGGCGGACAGAGGAGGAGGAGGAGTTGGGGAAGACGCGGATGGGGAGGGGGCTGATCTCTCGTAATGTACAGCGTACGAGGAGGCGTGCTTATTTCTGTCCCGGGGGGGATGCGCATACGAGGGTGGAGCACATGTTGCCGCAGTTTCAGCGGGTCAGGGAGGCTCTTGGGATTCCCTTGTTACACTAACACCACCATGCATGTCACAAGGCGGCCTGGATCCGGAGGGGTATGCTGTAGAACGAATGCAAGGTTTGTTATTGACCTCGCCCCGCTGAAGCATTTCTTCAACCTGCGTAACGGCTCTTCGAGCCTTCTCCACACAAGCTTCTACTTCTGAAACACGCCCCACCACCTTGGACAAACTCCCCGCTACCGCTGAGCAGTCTCGTCAAACCCCCACCTCCATTTCCTGTATGCGGTTGAGAGTTTCCTGGCGTGATTGTTTGTCACTTACCACTGCCTCATTCAGCTTCTGCTCCCACTTTGCAATTTGTTCTCTGACGAAAATTCTCTGTGTCTGGGAAGCAGAGGCTGATTGCACCTCCAATCCGTGAAGAGCTTCCTCGAGCGAAGCATTGAGTCGATGTTCGGAGGTCTATGTGGCCTGTTGGACTAAAATTTGGGGCTTCATCTCAACATTGTTTTGTAGGGCGGGAACATCTACTACATGTCTTGCCACTTTCTCAAGACGTTCGCCCGTATCTCCTACGCGGGACTCAACTAAAGTGCCCTGCATGCCCAACTTATCTATAGCGTCCTTTGCGTCATCTGAGTCTAGGATGAATTTTGCAAGGGACTCATGGTCTGTGGCTACACTACCCTCTAGTTACTTCATGCACTCATGCTCACTACCCAATCTTCTAGTCATGTCTGCAATTCGGGTTGTATGGGTCTCCTGGATGGCCTTACTGGCACACCTATGCTGTTGATGGGTTTCCACACGTTTTACCCATTCCTCGGTTACGTCGACCCGGTCAACGTACTTTTGGAATTCTATGTTGGTTTGGGTTTCCCAGGCCTCCGATTCTGAGACACGCGCAAGCAAGGAAGAGAGGGAGGTATTGACCTTCTGATGGTTGGTGCGTAGCGCTTGTGTTTGTTTGTGGATGGTGTCCACTTTAGCCTTTACTTTGGGGGTAACCTCCACCGGGTGAGGCTGGTGAGTAGAGCTAGCACCAACCGAGGGGGGGGCACCCATGAGACCAGAAGAAAAACAAACGCCCTTGGGTTGCACATCAGCTATTTCACCTCGCATTTGAGAAATAGAGGCATTCAGCTCAGCAATTTGGTGTTTCATTTTTTGATTTTGACCATGCTGAGCTTCAATTTGGTGTTGTATGTTTTGTTCGATCTTTGTTACTTGGGCTTGTATGGTCTCTTGGGCTTGTCGCTTTATCCGCTCCTCCATATCTTATATTTGAGCCTTGACATGGGAAGGTTAAAGCAACGAGGAATGGGAGGAGGAGAGGTGGGTAACCGTAGTGTTGAGGTCTTGGATCCCTAATTGGAATGACGCATGGTTTTTCTGAATTTCAAGCTTCAACTGCCTTTGCATTTCCTCTATTTTGGAATTTTTTGTTGTGACCACCTTTTGAACCTCGATGGTGTTTGTTTTACACTTGTCGATTGGCTCCACCACAGCTTGAAATATCAACTCCAAGGGAGAAGAGGGCGTCAAGAGAGGGGAAGATGGCATTATCAAATCTTTAGATAATTTCTTCAATTCATCATTAACCAAATCTTCAACCCATATTTTCAACTTCTCCTCATTCCCCCGCTTGATGTCCAATTCATCCTGGACCCCATGATCACGATTTGATAAGTCCTTCATGTGCTTCATACCATGTTAAAGATCAAGGCGTCGTTGCATTTCTTGTTCGTGTTGACTGACCCGTTTCCCGATCTTCTCCATCAATTAATGGTGGTGTCCATCGGACTCTCCTTGGCGAGTAAGTAAGTCGACGAAACGTCTATGTTCATCTCAGTATGTGACTGCTTGTGACCTACGGACGCGGCGTCTTCAAAGACCCTAAGTTTCGGGGCCTTGGCCGATCCATCGGAGAGGCGGACCGGAAAAGTCGGACTTTGTTGCCCATCGGGTTCGAGTGCGAGGTTCCCGAGGGCTTTTGGTGTCTGACTTGACGAGGTCGATGATTCGGCATCACCCACAACGGGCGACCGGGCTTTTTTGACATGGCCCCGCTAAATAGACTCCTGGCTCTCCTGCTTAGAGCCGGGCAAGAGTTCGGTTGATGGCGGGTTGTCTTGGAGAGGTTCTTGTTGTTCTAAAGTGCCCACTATGGTCTCCGAAAGCATGTTATCCTCGTGAGACGCCATTCTCACTTGCATTTCTTCAGGTGCGTTCGATAGTAGTTTTACAACCCTACTATGAGGCCTCCTTTGAATGCGCGAGCAAGCACTGAGAAGACCAATATATCAACTTGATGAAGGGCACGCAGAACGAATGTAACCTCGTTGAAAGCTGAAAGTACCCTCAAATAAAAAGTAAAGACATCCCTTCAACAATGTTTGCACAAACATATATAACCATATCAAGTTGTCCCAAACTCCACCTCTTAACCTTCGATTTGACCTCATAACCTTTGTCATGGGAAGGGGGAAGAGAGAAGGGGGGAGGGAGCAATTTGGTTCTTCGGTTCAACTCGTTGTGCAAACATGTTGAGAGGACAAACCAGCTTAGGGATTGCCGGTCACAGAATTTCATGCACACAATTCGGATTGTGAATATCAATCTCGACATTCTTGTTGATGCTCTATATTTTGCTTCTCCTTGGAAGTTCAAATTGGAAACCACGTAAATTCGAAGACATGAAAGATCGCACATGTGACTTTCCTATCTGCACGCGTGTCATCCCTAATTTACTTGGGGCTATCGCACTGAACTGAAAAGCAGCTTGAGCTCCTTGAACGCTAACCGAACTCACTAGCCAGCACCAATCTTAGGCGGCTCAAGTTGCATGGTAAAAAAACACCGAAAGGGTGGGAAAAGGACAGGTTTCAAAGGACATCAGAAAAAAATTATTTCAATGGATATGTGTAGCAGGTCGTAAACCATGGTGATGAAAGAAATATTTTCGTTGGAGTGACACAATCAATGGTCCTCTACAGGAAATTATTATTTTGTGTCCATTCTTTGCACGAGGCCTCGCGCAAAGGCGAATATTTGTGTCAGATTAATGTACTACAGCGCAATCCATTAGGCAGGTTGTGGGAAAAGAGAAACTTGACGTCTGTAAACACGTAACTTTGTATCATTATCGGGATCGAGTGATAGGAATGTATATATTGATACAAAAAGTTTCATTTTACTGCACCTGGTGATCTTTAAATGTATAAATGTTACTGAAGAAACTGTAGTTGCATGTGCGAGGCCTCGCGCATGGAATAGCGCATGAAGAACAATGAATTTTCATTGATGTCTGCGCCAGACCTCGCGCAAATTGAGGTCATGAACGCGCATGGAAACAGAAAATGAGCAGATCCACCAACTACACCGCATGTACATTCCCTTTGATGCGGCATTACTGCATGGCCGGCCCCAAAGGTCCCGCCGGCATCTCTGCATTTCATGTTGTGGTCACCGCTGACTTCACTGCCCAACAGCGATGGTACAGCGCCGCAGCTGGCTACCACAGGTAACATATACAGTGAAATGTGGGACTATCAGACAGTTACAGTAAAACGAGACTGGTGCATGCGACATGAATAATTTCTCGCGCAAAGACTGTGTGACAGGATGATGATTCATATGTAGGAAGATACTTTGACGCAAATTTTTTTGTGAGTGACAATGCCCCTGCGCAACGTGTCTGACCTCGAGAAGACAGTGGCAGCTACAACTGGAGTATTCTGCGATGTCTGCTCAGAGGAACCGGCGTAACACGGTAAGAAGAATTGTTGGAAAGGCTAAAACGTGGGGACGCGGGTGCGCGATTGCTCTTTGTTCCTTTTCTCCGTCTGCGCAAAAATGAAAGGACACATTGCAGCGTTGAAAAGGCAATCGCGGCAGAGCGCAAGAGATGGGTTGGTGATTTGATAGAGGAGGCCTGGCGCCTTTTTTTGTTGATGCGCCACCGCGCAGTTCCGTATCAGGGAAAACGAAAGTCTGTTGTTGCGATAGAGGGGAGCAGGGCGCAACGACGCATTTTAGCAAGGTCAGGTCTAGCGCGATTCACCGCACCTTCAGTGAAGGAGACGGCAGAAGGCAAGTTACAAATTACATGGGACAAAATACACCAAAAGCTGGTTTTGTTGCCGATGGACAACTGGTATAACAGACAAATTACCACAAGCCCTGACAAGAACGACAAGAGCTTTAACACAACAGCAATGGCCGTCTTGCTCCTAAGTAATGCACCACGCTACTGGCATGGTCATCCTAGCCTCGAAGAAGTGGAACGGCCGATACCCATTGTTCCGCGCATGCTGGGGAACACTAGGGGTACCTTTGCCCGTATCTTCCGTGACCTAGGATTTGTAGGCACGCGGCCTTTTATGCGAAACATGACGGCACCACTTGATATCATTCGTGACGTGCCTTCCAAGAGTCCGCATTCGCGGCCTCTTTGCCTAAGCAAAGAAAAGGTGAGCAGCAACGTTTCGCTGCCTAACCTACTGCAGTTCACGCCACCTATGATTTTCGCAGCCGTTTTTTTCTCAAAATTCAAAGTCATGCATTTTCAGAAGGGCGATATCAAACTGTACACAGTAGTACTGTTGTTTTTGTGTTTTCTCAAATTTTTAACAAAATTATGCTGTCACTGGAGCTGGAGCCGCAGATCAAATGTCAACAACTGCCGCGTACGCGAGTTTCAAATTCCCGACCGCCGTGCGCAATAGAAAAATGGCAAAAAGTCCACTTTTTCTTGCAGTTGGAAGCAAACTAAAGGCATGAGCGTGTCCTCGAAATCAATACCTTGCTGCTGACGTAAAAAGGTCCAGATTGGCAGGCACAGATTTTGAGAAATTCACACTTTTCTAGCCAAAAGCGACTCTTTTTCATGGTTTTAGGGTCTATGGAGGCCATGTAGAGGGCGTTACAGGGCTGGAAGAGGTGGTAGAGAGGTGATATATGAACAAATTGTCATCACCATTGGTAGAAAACCTACAGGACAAGCGATGTTTTGCCTCACACAATTTGGAACATCCGTTTGCACCAGAATCTGCCGTTTTTCCATGAAAAAACGGCCAAAAATGGCCGTTTTTCTGTCAAAAATTGAGTTTATTGGCCTCAGACAAGCAGTTCAAGACCTCCCCTCCTATTTCGAGGGTGCTGGATATGAAAAAAGCAGGTTGTAGTCACACACAGGTGACGAAAAGACAATTTACTTAGCCCACGCGAACAAGAGCGGCATTTGTGTGCAAAAAAAAGACGCGCAGTTTCCATGTGTTTCCACCTGAAAACTGAGAATTAAAAAACGGAGGAATCTCAAATATATTTTTTTACGCTATCAGCGCAATGCAAGTAGTCAGAGGTAGGTAGGTAGGTGCACTCGGTCGTGGAGAGGCGTGGAGTGACGAACAGGAAGAGGCTCCGCGCGTGAAGAGGGGAGGCGGCTTACATCCCGCTAGACCTGACTTTTGGCCCCCAACAAAGCGGCCCCGGGCTACACCGGGAGGGCTGATCGCCGCCAGCGTGACGTGCTTGTCTCGCCGGGAGGGTGGGCCCCCGTGCTTGCGCACGTCCCCTCCTTTGGGCGGAACCCTAGGGGTTCACCGGACTTCCTGGCGTATCCCGTTCCCAAGGCATGCATGCATGTTCTTGGTACTAGGGTTCCGAGGCGCTTGGGTGTCGCACGCTCCGCCTCGAGTCCCAAAGCAGCGCTGGCCTTAGGATGCAGCCTTACCCCCGGGCTCCGGATCTCGTTTGGCCGGGTCACCTGCATGGCACGGGCTGCCTCAGTGCCCGGGCTGTGGGCACTGGGTTTCCTACTGTTGGCTTGCGTTTGTGGTTGGGTCCGGGTTGCGTCTGGTGGTGGGTTTTGTTTACCCCTGCCCGTTGTGGCTGGGGTCTTGGGTGGGTGTGTTTGGGCTCGGTTTGTGGTGTTGTCCCTCTTTTGCCGGCTGTTTGTGGTGTTCGTGGTTGGGCTTTGGTGTCGGCCTGCTTTCGGGACCTGTGTGGTTTCGTGCGCGTTTCCCTTGCCCCCCGCCGTTTCCGGTTTCGGTGTGCGGTGTGGGCGTGCGTGCTGGGCCGGGGTCTCGGCTGTGCTCCGCCCTTCTTGGCTGGGTTGTCGGGTTGTGTTTTTTGCGCTTTTTTTTTTTACCGGTTGCTGGGTGTCCCCGTCCCGGGCCTTCTGGTCTCTCCCCCCGTCTCCTTTCTTTCGGGCTGGGCTGCTGGCTTTTGTTTTTTTTTTTTTTCTTCTGCTTGTTTTGGTGCTCCTTTTCCCGCTGGGCCGCTGTTCCTGGCTTGGTGTTGCCGGTTTTGGCTGGGTGGTCCCCCTGTACCTGTTTGGGGGTCTTGTCTTCGGTGCCCTCGGGGTGGGGGGTTTGGCCCCCTTCTGTGTTGTTGGCGGCGGTTTGGTGGCTGTGGGCTGTTTTCGCGCGCCCACCCCCCCCCCCTTTTTTTTTGGGGGGGGGGGGGGCGCCTTGCTGTTCCTCCCTTTGCCTTTCCTCGGCTGGCGCTTGCTCTGTGGCTGGTGTGTGGTGTGGTTGGTCCCTCGCCACTCCTGGCGGAGGTTCCTGTGTGCTACTGTGTGCTACTGTGTGCGACACATTGCAGCGTTGAAAAGGCAATCGCGGCAGAGCGCAAGAGATGGGTTGGTGATTTGATAGAGGAGGCCTGGCGCCTTTTTTTGTTGATGCGCCACCGCGCAGTTCCGTATCAGGGAAAACGAAAGTCTGTTGTTGCGATAGAGGGGAGCAGGGCGCAACGACGCATTTTAGCAAGGTCAGGTCTAGCGCGATTCACCGCACCTTCAGTGAAGGAGACGGCAGAAGGCAAGTTACAAATTACATGGGACAAAATACACCAAAAGCTGGTTTTGTTGCCGATGGACAACTGGTATAACAGACAAATTACCACAAGCCCTGACAAGAACGACAAGAGCTTTAACACAACAGCAATGGCCGTCTTGCTCCTAAGTAATGCACCACGCTACTGGCATGGTCATCCTAGCCTCGAAGAAGTGGAACGGCCGATACCCATTGTTCCGCGCATGCTGGGGAACACTAGGGGTACCTTTGCCCGTATCTTCCGTGACCTAGGATTTGTAAGCACGCGGCCTTTTATGCGAAACATGACGGCACCACTTGATATCATTCGTGAGGTGCCTTCCAAGAGTCCGCATTCGCGGCCTCTTTGCCTAAGCAAAGAAAAGGTGAGCAGCAACGTTTCGCTGCCTAACCTACTGCAGTTCACGCCACCTATGATTTTCGCAGCCGTTTTTTTCTCAAAATTCAAAGTCATGCATTTTCAGAAGGGCGATATCAAACTGTACACAGTAGTACTGTTGTTTTTGTGTTTTCTCAAATTTTTAACAAAATTATGCTGTCACTGGAGCTGGAGCCGCAGATCAAATGTCAACAACTGCCGCGTACGCGAGTTTCAAATTCCCGACCGCTGTGCGCAATAGAAAAATGGCAAAAAGTCCACTTTTTCTTGCAGTTGGAAGCAAACTAAAGGCATGAGCGTGTCCTCGAAATCAATACCTTGCTGCTGACGTAAAAAGGTCCAGATTGGCAGGCACAGATTTTGAGAAATTCACACTTTTCTAGCCAAAAGCGACTCTTTTTCATGGTTTTAGGGTCTATGGAGGCCATGTAGAGGGCGTTACAGGGCTGGAAGAGGTGGTAGAGAGGTGATATATGAACAAATTGTCATCACCATTGGTAAAAACCTACAGGACAAGCGATCTTTTGCCTCACACAATTTGGAACATCCGTTTGCACCAGAATCTGCCGTTTTTCCATGAAAAAACGGCCAAAAATGGCCGTTTTTCTGTCAAAAATTGAGTTTATTGGCCTCAGACAAGCAGTTCAAGACCTCCCCTTCCTATTTCGAGGGTGCTGGATATGAAAAAAGCAGGTTGTAGTCACACACAGGTGACGAAAAGACAATTTACTTAGCCCACGCGAACAAGAGCGGCATTTGTGTGCAAAAAAAAGACGCGCAGTTTCCGTGTGTTTCCACCTGAAAACTGAGAATTAAAAAACGGAGGAATCTCAAATATATTTTTTTACGCTATCAGCGCAATGCAAGTAGTCAGAGGTATGAAGAAAAATTTTATTTGGCATGTTGAGTGCGCGAGGCCTCGCACACACAATTATGCAGAATGTGTATTTCCCACTGGTCCTGAATAAACAGTATTCCATGCCAAATGAGGCTCTGATGTCATCATGGGTGCCTCATGGTGTACCGTTCGGGTCATGTCAGCAGCATGAGTGGTCAATCAATGGACGTTTTGTACCCGCCATGCACTATGTAAGGTGTAATAGATCTAAAAAGGCGGGTTGCCGTCAGTCCTTGCTAAACACACGATTTTCAGTTAGTTTACATACAAATGAGGTGCCCAGCCTCCCATCTTTTGGGGCTGTACAACAGTTTGTCAGAAGCGCTAGGTCACAGCACCTATGAAGCAAGTGCTCTAGAGGAGGATAGTCTAATCGCTACTCTTGAGCTCCCTGTTTTCACAGGATTCCAAAAGGGAGGAATCTCAAAAAGCCTTTTGGAGTCTATCAGCAGAATGCAAGTAGTTAGGGGTATTCAAAAACCCATGCTTCCAGCATGTTGAGTGCCCGAGCCCTGGCGCACTGAGTGTTCCGCTGTGCAAGTCTTTAACCCATATTGAATCTTGCAGTTTTGCTTTTGCTCCATCCTTGCTTCATCCCACTTCCGATGTCAAAAAGTGATCTCAAAAAAGCCTGAAAATCTCACTCCAGCTGGCTGAGTGCGCGGAGCCTCGAGCACTCAGCCTCCCATAATAAGTATTTTTTCATGTGGACATGTACCGGATCCGTGAACAGCGCCCATGTTTAATAGTTATCCTGACGATCCAAAAATTGGTATTCTTCAAATTAGCTAACAAAATTCGTTTCGGGGAGAATGACCGGTAAAGTCTCTGATTTTGGACTATAGAATGGTTATTAGACCTAAAAACAGCAAAAAATGGGCAAAACTGATGAAAAATGCATTTTTTGGGAGGGTTTGAAAAACAGTATTTTCAAGATGACAAAAAAAACTATTTTTTTTGGTGACAAAATCTAGGTGCTTAGGTGAAAAAAAGGGGGTGCAGTTTGCGTGGGCTAAGATTTACAGCACCCGTATGCACCAACATTTGCCATTCCTCATGAAAAAAACGGCCAACAATGGCCATTTTTTGGTCAAAAGTTACGATTTTTGGGCCCTTGCCTATTTCCAGGGCGCGGGATGCGAAAAAGCAGATTGTAGGGACACACAGATCACGCAAACACAATTAACAGCATCTGTACGCACCAAAATATGCCATTTTTCATGGAAATTTGCCAAAAATGGCGCCTTTCTTGTCAAATATTGATTTTTTGGCCTTGTACAAGCAGTTCAAGGACCCCCCCCCCCCTATTTTGAGGGTGCTGGATGCAAAGAAGCAAGTTGTGGTCACACAAAGATCACAAAAACACATTTTGTAGCATCCGTATGAACGACAATTTGCCGTTTCTCGTGGAAAAAACGGCTAAAAATGGCCATTTCTCGGTCAAAAAAAGGTTCTTTTTGGCCTCAGACAAGCGGTTGAAGACTGCCCCCCTATTCTGCGGGTGCTGGATGCGAACAAGGAGATTGTAGGGACACAAAGATCACGCAAACACAATTTACAGCATCCGTATGCACCAAAATGTGCCATTTTTCATGAAAAAACGGCCAACAGTGGCACTTTTTTGGTCAAAAGTTGGGATTTTTGGGCTCTCCCCTATTTCGAGGGCGCTGGATGCAAAGGAGCAGATTGTAGGGACACACAGATCACGCAAACACAATTTACAGCATCTGTACGCACCAAAATATGCCATTTTTCCTGAAAACCGGCCAAACATGGCGCCTTTTTTGTCAAATATTGTTTTTATGGCTTTGTACAAGCAGTTGAAGGACCCCGCCCTATTTTGAGGGTGCTGGATGCAAAAGAGTAAGTTGTGGTCACACAAAGATCACGAAAACACATTTTGTAGCATCCGTATGCACCACAATTTGCCGTTTCTCATGGAAAAACGGCTAAAAATGGCCGATTCTTTGTCAAAAAATGATTTTCTTTGGCCTCAGACGCGCCGTTGAAGACTGCTCCACGATTTTGAGGGTGCTGGATGCAAAGAGGCAGATTGTAGGGACACACAGATCATGCAAACACAGATTACAGCATCCGTACACACGAAAATATGCGATTTTTCATGAAAGCCGGCCAAAAATGGCGCCTTCTTTGTCAAATATTGGTTTTTTGGCTTTGTACAAGCATTTGAAGGACCCCGACCCTATTTTGAGGGTGCTGGATGCAGAGAAGCAAGTTGTGGTCACACAAAGATCACAAAAACACATTTTGTAGCATCCGTATGCACCACAGTTTGCCGTTTCTCATGGAAAAAACGGCTAAAAATGGCCATTTCTTGGTCAAAAAACATTTTCTTTGGCCTCAGACAAGCGGTTGAAGACTGCTCCCCGATCTTGAGGGTGCTGGATGCAAATAGGCAGATTGTAGGGACACACAGATCACGCAAACACAATTCAAAGCATCCGTGTGCACCAAAATCTGCCATTTTTCATGAAAAAACGGCCAACAATGGACGTCTTTTGGTCAAAAGTTGGGATTTTCGGGATCTCCCCTATTTTGAGGTCGCTGGATGCGAAAGAGCAGATTGTAGGGACACACAGATCACGCAAACACAATTTACAGCATCCGTACGCACCAAAATATGCCATTTTTCATGAAAACCGGCCAAAGATGGCCGTTTTTTGTCAAATATTCATGTTTTGGCTTTGTACAAGCAGTTGAAGGACCCCCTCCCCATTTTGAGAAGGTTTTATAGTGATTTCATCACTGTGTTTGTGCCTCTGCTGCTGCTTGCTGCTGGTGTAGGGTTTCCTGCTGCTTGTTTTTGAAGAGGAAAATGTTTTAGTTGCTGAAATACAATCAATCCAGGATGGCCCAAGCCAGAGATAAGCAAGTAGAAGAGAATCAGGATCAAAGCATGAAGGTCTGCAGTGTAAACAGTGAAAGATGAAAGGATATTCACAGAAACTGCAACTCAGGGCACATCGGATTGCATATTCACAAAGATAGCTGAAATGTTTTGGAAAAAGAGTTGGAAAACTGCCCCATGGTCACTCAATCTCCATAGTGCCATCTCAGGAGATGGGCACTCTTTGTCTTGGGTTCCATATGTGCTGAGGTGGCAGGGCATGTGGCGATGAGGTCACTGCCATGTCACATGGGATCTTCCTACTTAGCTAGGCTGACCGGAAATTGAACCGAGGACCTCTCAAAAAGAGGTGCCCAGCCCCCTAGGGTGCATACCACTAGGATAGCTAAGAATTCATGAGAAAACATAGATAAATTCATAGGCTCTGCCCTGGATATGTCAGTTCTCAGTCGACTCAGGAAAAGATGAATTGCCTCACATTGGTAGGGGATTAAGGGGTCCACTCCATATCCTGATTTGGTGTTTGGTTCCATAGGTCAAAATGTGTTATCACCACTTTTGGTTGGGCCAATACTAAGATAGAAATGCCTGTGTGCTTGCAGCACCTCTAATACCACTAGAGTATACTCTAAAGCATTGAAAAAGCACTTTTTCTTACTCCCCCCTTGTGCTGTGGTGGCCACCACTGTCGCACGTTCAGGAAAAAGGGATTTTTCCTTGGCCTTTCCTTGGTTTCCACATCTACTTTAAAATCCCTATAGTTCCCCTCACACAGAAAAATGGGCGCTCACCATGGCTGGCGCCTTTTTGCTGCTTTGTTCGTAACATTTCCTACAGAAAGCTCAGCGCTCATGGCGCTGCCAGGGTTCCTGTGGCTTGGTTGTGTTAGTTTGGGAGCATGCCAAAAACATATGCATGTGCATCCCTCTCTCCAAGACGCAGCGCAACACTAACCCAACGCCAGACTCTGTGTGGACATCCGCTCTGGTTGTGAAAACCTGCTGGCGACCTGCTGTCCTGACCTTAGGGCATAGGGAGTCGTCAGGAAATCAAATTGCCCCTTGGTGGGGTCTTGGGTTCTGCTCAGTCTCCTGGCTGCTGCTTTTCGGCCCAGAAAGCGGCCTACTCAGCGACGCTTTCGCGAGGATATCTGCAAGGGCAGGAATGGGAGAATTGTGGACAAATCCACGCCAGCGCGAAGCGACAACACCTAAATCCGTCAAATGACGGCCTAGAATTTTTCTAAGACAACAGACCTGAGCAGAATCGAATTTGTGCATCAGAAGCACATTTTCATAAAAATTGGAGTCATCTCTCGATTTTCTAAATCAAGAAATTCCAACGTATACAAAGGCAGCGCGCAGGAGCGTCTCCTAGCGAAGTGCCGGAAAATACAGAAATAATGAGATTATAAATGTATGTCTCACGTAGACTGGAAAATGACGAGACACACATTAATAAATAAACACACAGATTCCACCCACACTGACAGTTAGAATCAAAAATCCAAGAATTCCAAAATCAACGAAAAGACTTCAATGAATCAGGTATAAACCACAGGTGTGCTCGTCACGTATGCAGCATGCACATTGCTCGTCTCGTGTCTCCGTGAACGAGTCTTGTAGCAGCGCTAACAAACGATAGAGGGCTAGATTAGAAAGATTGCAGATGATTAGAGGTGAGATTAGGGAAAAAACCGATGGCCTTCGGCCAGGGAGTGGTTGTCACGGGGGGCTACCGGTCCTGTCCTGCGGTGCAATGCGGGGCAACCGTGACACCTGCTCCTACACACGAACCTCCCTTTTGTGTTGCAAAGATTAGAACATACACACCGATGCATAGCGACGATTTCGCTTGTGCTTCGTTTTTCTCCTCACCTTGCTTCACTCTCCAGCGGTAGGTAAGGTAGGTAAGCCCAGGTGGGGCCACCCCCTGGTGGAGTTCGTGATTGTGGGTCAGATTGGCAGGTTTGCCAAAGCCAGCTCATCCACTCGTGCATGCTCGCGCATTCACACACGTATTAAAGGGTAGGCCAGGCGAAATGCGCACGGTAAACCTTGTTTAGGTTACCCAGGGGCTCCTCGGTATGTTCTGTAAGAGAACCTGAGGAGTCTCTTAACGCTTGCTTGCTTGACAGGGCGTGTTTGAGGACAGCGTATTATAGGTCACATTGAGAAGCATATAATACGCGGAGTGTGGCTTGGTTCCTCAGCCGCAAACACCCCTTCATTGGCCTTTGCTTTACAGGTGGGCAGGTAGGGTGATTGGTACAGCAGCGTCCCATTTTTTTCTTGCCCTGCTAAACAAGGGCGGTGATCATAAGAACAATTGACTGCACCTCAGCCAGGAGTGGCGAGGGCAGTTCGACTCCATCGACATCCACGCTGTGCACGCAACAAGAACACCCCTTCCCTCCAAGCCCTAGCAGGGAAACGCGTTGTGGCGCCCCTGTTAGGCCACAGTTGCTCAGCAGCGCTGTGTTCTGTTGTCTTCTTCACAGGAGGGTCATTAGGGCCCACTACTTGATCTTCAACCACACCCAGTAGAGTTTGCGTGTAGGAGTGGTAGTCCTGAGTTGGAACTTGAGCCAGTTGCAGAAGTGCTCGCCCACCAGGATGGTGCCACTGTAGGTAGGGTGTGTAGTGTAGTGGTGTCTCCTGTCCCGCGTGCTTTTCCTCGTGGGCAGGGGAGTGCGTTAGCTTTTGGCCTCCAGCAAAAATGGGCGTTTTGTATGCCCTTAGCACACTTCGCCACCCCTCCCTTCTAGTAGGTAGAGCTTTTGCCGTCTTCCCCAAAGGATAGGCGCCAGCACAGAAATTGGGCGCCATAGGTGTGGTACCAGTACCTGACTGGGACCTGCGGTCCGACATCAGCGAAGCCCAGTCTCCGCGAGCCACGCCCGGGACAGCAGTGAGACACACACAGACATACGTAGCACACATAGGGGTAAGGTTCAGTCCCTAGCTTTAGTCTTGGAGGCAAGTGTCTCAACGACTCACCAAGGTTGTTCTGGGACAAGTAGTCAACCAGAACTGAGTTTAGGCGTCACTCAGGTAGTACAAACGGAGATAAGGGTTCCCAGGTGGCCTCTCCGACTCCAAACCCTTCCCAGAGGGTGAGGAAGCGCCAACCCTGCCAATAGCGGTGGCGTAGGACAGACTTCACCAGGTAGAAGCCCTCCTTAGCCATCTCCTCGACGTTCATGTCGGGGAGTTCCCCTTCAACTTCCATAAGGCTGGCAGCCCCTTGTAGGTCATGGGCGGCAATCTCCTCGTCGTTAGGCTCCCATTCTTCCTCACAGAGGTCTTCAGGATCATAGTAGCACTTCAGATGTTGAGCAGCGCACACCAGGGTCCCCCCTAGACGGGGTGAACACCGCACGGTGATACCGTGTCCATCCACTGATAGAATCTTGTACGGCCCGAAGTATGGGTCATCGCTGGTAGAGCGTGGCCAGGCGGGTAGTCGACTGTGGTGCACCAGCACCCAGTCCCCCTCTTGGTAGGTGGCCGGTACTCGGTGCTTGTTCTTCTTGTTCCACTGACGCTCCCTCACTCTCTGGAGCATAGCCTTGGCCTTGTCCACTTTCGCTTGTTGCTCTTGGACCCATTCACCCACAGAACAATGGGTGTCCTCTGGATAGGGGGCATGTAGGAACCATGCCGGGCGCCCTAGGAATAGCTCATGGGGCGAGTAGCCAGTAGCTGAACTCTCTTCGGAGTTCATCATCAAGGATATGACGGGGAGTAGTCTCACCCAGTCCCTGGTGCGTTCAGTTTTGCACCATATCCTTACATTCTCCTTGAGGACACGGATCTGTCGCTCACATAGGGGGTTGCTCGTGTGCGAGTAGGGGATCCCCGTAGACACCTGGACGTTGAGGGACCTCAGGACCCTCTTGTACCAGCCAGTATCTGAGCGCACTCGTACGTTCTCATCGGAGTTGATCTCCTTGGGCGCCCCATAGAAACAAAACCACTCCTCCAGGAGTATCTTGATAGTCTCCTCCCCGGTAATGTGCTTGGTACATGGGAACACGCGGGTAAACCTGGTCAACCCACAGGTTACCACGAGGGCGAAGTCATAGCCCCCGAACTTCGGCATCTCCGTGTAGTCCACGTAGAGAACACTGTTAGCACAGTGAGGGATGGGCAGGGTCGAGTAGAGACCTCTGTCCCTGATATCTCCTCGTTTGCAGGACCTGCACGGGCACTTGTCCACGATTTGCTGGAGGGCTTTCCGCAGTTGGTCGTCAGTGCACGTAGTGTGGAACCACTGCTTGAACAGCCTCAGGGTACAGTCAGCACCCACATGACCGCCGGACTCATGGGTCCACTTCAGCAGCGCTGGGACTCGGTCACTAGGCACCACGATGCGGTCCTCGTGCCAGAGGTAGCTCTTGTCCCTCTTCCACTGATCTTGGTTGACCAGGAGGGGTTCAAGTTTTTTCCAGGCGCTTGTAGATATCTCCAAACTCCTTCAGGTACTCAGATTGTTGGAGTCCATCCAGGGGGCGTATCATCGTCATGATGAGGTGCAAGTGGACGTCCATACGGCTGAACGCCTCCTTAGCCAGCGCTTCAGACCGGGCACCAATCAGGGCGTCTAAGTTGTTGCGGCTGATGTAGTCTGCACACTCGTTCTTCACTCCCTGGATATGGTGTACCGTCAGCCGTAGTTGACTGAGGTAGGTCCACTAGCGCCGTAGCTTGGCCTTCTCAGGTGGGGGGCCCTTCTGGAAACTGCGGACCGGTAATTGGTCGCACAGCCAGACCACAGGGTTACTCCCCAACAGTCGTGCTTGTGAGGATAGCACTAGCATACCCGCGAGCAATTCCTGCTCATAAGTGGAGTAGTTTCCCCTGGCCTGGTTCCATTTCCAGTTCCAGTGGCCCAGAGGTACTAGGACCCACTTGTCGTCAGGGTAGCTGTGCTGGAAGGTTCCATCTCGGCTGAGACCTTCCGTCCCCCATTGGGAAATGGCCGAGTCGATTTCCTCCTTCTCTGGTGCTTGCTATTGGAACAACGTTCCACCACTGCAAACATTGCTGGTGTCAGTCACCAGGATAATCACCCCTTGTGCCCTAGGCACGCCCAAGCACTTAGCGTTGGCCACCTTGTCTTTGAGCTCGTCAAACGCTTGTTGCTCTTGTGGGCCCCAGCGCCAAGTAGTACTCTTTTCGATCAAGTCCGTCAGAATGGCGCTGGTATAGGTGAAGTTTTTGATATGGCGGCGATAGAAGTTGCACGCCCCAATGAAACTGCGTACATCAGGAAGTCCTTTCTTGGGGTCTTCGTGTCGTACCTTAGCATCCATCAGGGGTTTGGCCTTAGAGGCCGCTGGGGTCCACCACCCATAGCCAACATCAAACCCCAGGTACTGCATGGTCTCCTGCATGAACTGACACTTCTCCAGCTTGAGTCGTGTGTGGTTCTCCTGGCAGACCGCAAAGAACTCACCCAAGAGGATTTGGTGGTCCTCCTGGGTATTGGTCCCGAGGCATACATTATCGATGTGAGCTCCTATCTGGGCCCCACGGGATATGAGCTCCTGCACCTTGGGTCTCCTTCGTAGGATGGACAGGATCTTGTTCATCAGCTCTTGGAATAGAGCGGGTGCGTTGGCCACGCCAAATGGCATGATCTTCCACTTGAACACCATCCCCTGAGGGGTGATGACGGCCAGTAGCTCCTGAGCGTTGGGCGTCAGGTCCACTTGCCAGAATCCGCTCCTCTTGTCCATATTGGTCTTGTAGCGACAGGAGGCTATCTTCTCAAGGGTGGACTCCATTTTAGGAATGGACCCTGAGTGGTTCAGCGTTTTCTTGTACAGCTCTCCGTAGTCCACTACCAGCCGTTTGGCTGTAGACCCAGGTTTAGCCACCAGGAAACAGGGGCTGCAGTGTAGTGGGTAGTCCCCGTCCTTGTACTCCAGGACTAGGCCAGCGTCGATACATTCTTGTATCTGGCGCTCAATCTCGTCGGCCTGCTCTTTAGGAGCTGGATAGGGTCTCCTCCAGATCTTGTGACCCACGAAATCGGGTTTCAGCTTGAGGTCCATCTGTACCAGCTTGTCACATGAAGCTGGAGGGGGCAGTTCTCCGAACACCTCCAGATAGGTCCTTAAAAGCTTCTGCACCCGCGGATTCAATGGCTTGATTTTGTCCTCCATGTCCTCGTCAGAGTGTAGCTTGCTTGCCCCCTGAGTAAGAGACGTCGGGAGGTGATCCTCTGCCGACTCTTCGCCCTTGGTAGTGTCCTTCAACCCTTGGTAGGCATATAGGAGGTCTTGTTCAACCATCTCCGATCGACGATGGCAACATAGGCACGCTCCAGGGGGTTCAAATACACATTCCTCCGAGAGGTCGTCCTCCTCTGGGGTCCTCACATGGGCGCCCCACACGCTCTTCATGAGCTTAAGATCTACCTCCCTTTGCGAGGTGGTGATCTTCTGTTCGAGGTCCTCCTTCAAATGGGATATCTCCCATACGTCCTTGCTTCAGTGGCCATGAGCTGCGGGTAGGCTTAGCGTAGCATAGCTCCTTTGCCACCAACTTCCTCTTGGAGTCCACATACTCACTTAGCCTGAATCGAGGGTCCAGTTCTTCGTACACGGGGTCTTCCACCATCATGGAGAGTAGGGGTTTCAGTGGGGCGACGTACTCGGCGTTCTGCACTTCTTCCACACAGGTCTGCACGAAGAAGGCGTCGTGCTCAGTTTCGTCATCTGAGTGGATAGGGCTAGGTAGCTCGGATAGTCCACACTCAGAGACTCCATCAGGAACAGGTACATGGCAGGGAGAGTTGGGGGCGTTGGTGTCAGTCACGACGTACTCATCTCCTCCGGGTATAGTCTCAATAGCATCTTGTGGTCGTAGTCAATCCTTCAAGTCACCCAAGGCGAGTCCATCGCTTTCTTGTTGTATAGCCTGGACCAGAGTCGGGTCCAGATCCTCCCAGGGGATGGAGGTAAGACCTCCGTCCACCACGCTGAGCATACTCCCCCATCCGGGTTTCCCAATAGGCGTCTTATGCCCCAGAGGCACGTAGATGGCCTCATCAGGTAAAGAAGGTCCCTACCAGGACCGGCCCCCGCTATGCCCCTTCCGCCTGTTACCCCTGCTGATTTACTCCGGATCAGTGATTGCATTCCTCAAATTCCAAAGGGTCCAAAGTCCAAAAATATAGAAAATAAAATCCTCCTTCAACCCTGAAACAGCAACCAGATCCCACAAATACAGCAATAACCCAATCCACAATCCAATCCAAATGGCGGGCTTTCGTTCAGCACATCGATGGTCTCACGATGGCGGGCAGGTACAAGAATTGCACCAAGGAAGAAAGCCCTGAAATTGGCATATGAACACAAATAAAGCAAAGTTTGGGAAAGAGGTAAACATACACATTCACACCATATTGGCCATATATCACATATATGCTCAAAATTGAAGTTACCACTTATCCGAAGGCTCAAGGCATGCATGGAATCGAAGTCTAATATTCATGGAGGATATAGACCAAAGGTCCATGCCCATGTACATCCCCACCTTACCCTCGAAACCCCTTCGGATATGGGCGCCACGCACTGCCCAAGTCAGCCCATGATCTTGAGACCAATTCTTGTAATCCTTCGTGCGCCAAGCCAAATGGAGTACGCGATCCGGCATATGGTGGTAATCAACTCCAAAGCATATGCCAACATATGAACAACATACCATGGTTCGACTCTCCCTAGGCTTCTTGCTGTTTGCCGACCAGGTAAGTACACAAAACGCAAAAATGAGCATGAAATGAGGTCAAAAGCATGAAAATATGACCAAATACAAGGTTGTCATGATAATATATCTCTATGCTCACCCATGATATCCACTCATGGTTCAATACACAAATGATTGGAACCATTTGCAAACAATTCCCCCACTTGGATCCCCAATCGGTCGCATGGAGATACCTTCGCCACTCGTATCTACATGCCTCATGAAAATGGGAGTGCACTCATGGATCTCTTTGCCAAACATACCATGAGCAATACATATGCGGTAGACTTAGTCTAGCGCTTTGAATCTCACAATTCTGACATGGGCAAAACCCTTGTCACGTATGGCTCCCCATCTCTTCGGCCACACGAAGATATATAACATGGGCGTGAGCATATCAAGACATATACCATGCATATAAAACATACCCTCAAAAGTGGCTCCCACCATGATATGCCATGTCCCTCCATGGACATAACTTCACGTTAAAAGTGCGTAGGAACCCAAAGAAAAGTATCTATGCAACCCCATCACTCATGCGGTACACTCGAAAGTCGCATTAAAATATTCGGTTGCACGGTCGAAGAGTTATATATCGCTTTATACCCTCTTGACCATTATCCCTTGCTACAGCGGGCATGTGTGCACACCAAAGGCGTTTGATGCTTCCTAAATTACGTTGAGAGTAGGGCGCTTGCAACCCAACCTTCCTTATTCTCTTTCCTCACACTCGCGCGTAGATATGGCCCTTTAAAGTGGTCCCACGATTCACTTTTGTTTCCCTTATATCTCCAAGTCAAATGGGTGGCAAGTATAAGGGAAACCTGATTCAGGCATGGGAAAAAGAGTATGACCACTCGAAGACGACCAAATCAAGTGCGGCGATGTCGAAGTCGAAAATCCGATTTCGACATCGCGAAAAATTCAGATTAAAATTTCGAGTGCTTATTTAGAAAATTGCGGAAGCAACGAACCCTTTACTGATGAAATCTGACCCTGCATCGGCGTTTCCGCCAAAATATCTGGAAATAACAGTTAACCAATCGGTTAACGCAAAATCGCGAGCCAACTGACGGTCGCCGGTACATTGACCATCAGAACGAAAGGCTGAAAAATTACGGAAACATTATGATAATAAAACCCTGTTGATTCCTGATATTCCGATATATAAATCTCCGCTGGCGGTGCCTCAGTTCTGAATATGGCCGCTCATAGCCGGAATGGCCAAACCTATCACACTATCACATCAGGTTAGGTCAGGTGGATGGGAGAGTATGATATCAGCCAATGGCGGCTTGCCGGCACATAGATACACACCCCAAGTGACCCCAAGATGGCCACGGGGGTCCGAACCGGCTTCACCCCCCTTCTCAGAGCGTTGTTACCGCTCGGAAGTCATTGAAGAGAGGACGGGAGGACCCCAATGGGCTCCAACCGCCCCCCCCCATGTCCCAAGGACACATGGAGGCCCCACACACGTGGTAGGCGTCCCCCTTGCCGCAAGGGAGGGGTGAGGACACTGATGATCAGTACCCTACGCCATATCCGGTCTCCTCTTGATCTACAACATGGACCAAGGGGATCAAAGATAGAAAAACGTCATCGGTCGACCTAAATAAGTATACCACAGTGAAATATATATGTGGAGATCGAGTGAAGGGGGTATATGGCCAATCAAGGCCGAAAAATCCCCGGATGAACGCCCTCACTTGTCTCCCCAATCACAGAAACAAACAAAATGCCAAGGGGGATCCATTATGGTGCTACAGCAGCTACCAAGTGGACCAACACGTCCTTGACATCCAAAGAAATGTTCTTTTTCTTCAGGTAGTCCATCCAGACCGTGGTGTACCTCGGCACGAAACTGCTCGGAGGTTCCCACGAATCCCTGGATGCGGCGAATCCCTTCCAACATACTTTATAAAGCCTCCCCCCAGGCGTCCCCGGGTCCGGCTTGTCCGCCAGGATCCTCTCAGCGGTGAAGTCGTCGTCCTCACCCTCGTCGTCCTAGTCCACATCGCCGGCCGTGAACTCGAAGGTGACGGGACGTCCGCTGGGGTCTGGTGCTCGGGGACGAAGCTGGGTATGGTCGCGGTCCAGGATCTTGTTATCCCCCACACGAACCGCATACACATCCTGCCCGACCTTCCGCACGATTACCCCCGGCACATACCAAGATGCCTGCCGATGCCTGGACAGGACATCCTTGTGGTGCCGCTCCACCCACACGGTGTCTTGGAGAGCATACTTCTGGACTTTTCCCTGCTTGAAGTACTTGGCCCTCTTGTCATGCTCGTCCTGAAGTGCCTTGCACACCTTGGCCGCCGTGTCGTCCGCCTCAGCCATCAGAGCGTTCGCATCCCGGGCCACTTTGCCATGGTTCAACCACGGGAGAGTGCGTGACACTCGATCCCGCAGGAACAAGATGTGATGGGGCGACAGTCCAGTGGGCCCCAGAAGGTCGTGATACACTTGGAGTACCCTCCACAGCGAATTGTACCAATTCCGGCCCGGTTCGTCGATGTGCAGCTGGCGGAACTTCTCGAACATCTGCCGCCCGGCCACCTCAGCCCGGCCGTTTGACCGGCTGTGGTATGCCACGGTCTTGGCATGCCGAATCCCCATGTGCTTGCACATCGTCTTGAACCACATCCCCACGAATTGACTGCCCCGATCGCTGCAGATGCCAGCTGGGACATCGAAAATCGTCAGCCAATGCCTGATCATGGCATTAGCGACGGTCTTGGCCTGCAGCCCCACTCCATGCTTGTCTTTCTTGTCCTTCTTCTTGGACTTCTTGCCAGGGACCGCCACGATATACCCACTGTGCCTATCCACCGCCAGGATGACACAGTCGTAGGTCTCTCCTTCCACGGTGACCTCAGGCATGGCGAATACATCCATGGCCACGGACCGCATAGGGGCCTCCGGTATAGCCGTATACACCGGGTTGCCCGCTGTGGAGTGGTTGGGGCTCTTCGTGGCCCGACACACGGCACAGTCGCTGCAGTACCTGTCCAGGATGGCGTAGTACCCCGGAGGGAACTTGAAACGCCACTCCATGTCCTGCTGCATCTTGTCTCGGCCAGGGTGCATGAGCTGGGCGTTGTGCCAATGGTCAATGAGCTCCTCCATTCGATTTTCGGGCACCAGCAGCTTGTCCTTGAGGAACAACTTGTCGCCAGCCTCGGTCAAGCCCTCGGGCCACTCGTCGTCCGACGGGGCGCTCACGGCATTCCAATACTTGCTCCAGTGCTCGGATGCCGCGTAGTCATCCGACCAGTCCTCTGTGAGCACCGACCTGACTAGCTCTACAGGGGCCACCATCCATTGCTCGAGGGTTTCCTCCCGAATAGCTTGGACGCAGGCGCCCCGGAACTTGGCCAGGTCCGTACGGTTTGCCATCACCACAAAGCACTTGACCCCCTCTTGCTCCATGGCCTTCTCCATCTCGATGATGCGCTTGGCCTCCTCGGTCTCCTCGGCGTCTCCATGGCTGGATATGTCCATCCAAGCCTTGCCTGCGGGGTAGGCCCAGCAACTGAGGCAATCTGCCACAGTGTTGTCCTTCCCCGGGACGTACACGACGCTGAGGTCGAACTTGGCGAACGTCTCGTGCCATCAGGCTCTCCTAGCCGCTGGTCCTGAGGGGGTGTCGACATGCTCCTTGTGCCAGCTCTGTAGGGACTGGTGGTCCGTGCATACCACCACCGGCTGCAGTCCGATGTGGCCAGACCACTTCCTGAGCGCACACACAATGGCGTATGTCTCCTTCTCCCTCGCGGTCCATGTTCGGCGTTGGCCCTCGGCCAGGATCCTGCTCCAAAACGCCACGGGAACATGAGTCCCGTCGTCCCGGACTTGCTCGAGGACTGGCCCCACGGCATAGTCTGAGGCGTCTGTCCGTAGCACGAATCCCTTGTCCGGGTCCACCAGGAACAGCCCCAACTGCCCCAGGAGTCGCTCCTTCAGGCGGTTGAACGCATCCTCAGCCTCAGGGGTCCAGACAAGCTTCTTCTTGCTCCCCTTCCGGCCATCGAACTTACCCACCTGCAGCATCTTATGCAGTGGCCCCGAGAGTTCTGCATACATCCGGACATAGCCCGAATAGTAATTGCAGAACCCCATGAAGGACCGGAGTTCGCTGATGGTCTGGGGCTTCTCCCAGTAGTGCAGGGACGCCAGCTTCCCAGGCATGGGACGGCGTTGCCCGTGACCAACCACGTGACCCGCGAACTCCACTTCCTTCACGAATAGTGAGGCTTTGGTGGGCTTGCACACCATGTTGTGCTTGTCCAACTCGCTGACCACTCGGCGCAGATCCTTCTCATGCGCGTCGATCAGCTCATCCTCAGTCATGTTCTCCGTGCCGGACCCGATGATGATGTCATCCACGAGGGGGTCGGCACAGTCCCGGACAGGACCGAGTAGGTCCTCCATCATGCGCTGGAAAGCGGCGTTGCCATTCTTGGCACCCATAGGCACCACTTTCCACTGCATGGGCCCCAGCGGCGTTGACATCGCTGTACAGGGCCTGGAGTCCGGGTGTAGCGGCATCTGGTGGTAACCGTGTTTCAGGTCCAACACCGTGAAAATCTGCTTTTTCTGTTGCTTTTGGAGGATGGAGTCGATCAGGGGAAGCGAGTACGAGTCGTGCTCGGTCTGCTCGTTCAAACCTCTGTAATCAACCACCAACCTCCACTCGCCCTTCTCCTTCTTGGGCACGATGAGGGCTGGGCTGGCCCACTCACTGTCGGAGGGTTCGATCCATGCCCGCTCAATGAACTCGGCCAACAGCTTCTTCATGGCCTCGGCCCGATCGCCCTGAAGTTGGTACTCTCGATGACGATAGATCTTCGGGTTCGGCTTCAGCTTGATCTTCGCTGTACCAAATCTTCCACGATCTGGAGGGTTCTTGTTGGCGACGCCACTGAATAGCCGCGGATAGGCCTTGATCAGCCTCTCCTTCAGCTCGGCGACCTTCGGGTTCTCCTGGGCCTCTTCAGCCGCTTGCTTCGGTATAGATACAACCGACCGCACTGCGGTATAGTCCTCTTCTGGGTCCGATTCCGACTTCTCCTCGTCCGATATGCCGTCTTCATCGTCGTGGGGAGCTCTTCCCACCGATAATCTTCGGAAATTTGCGGCATCGGACTGGTGAATGTCGCTATCGGCACCCATTCTTGGAAAGTCCCATGTTGGTGGGTCCGACCCAACCGGACTATCGTATTGGTCCGCGATGTGATCCATGACCCTCGCCACGAACTCGTCCTTCTGGTACTTGCCGGTGACCAACATCTTGTCATCCCACCAATGCAGAGATGTGACCATGGCCCGCCTCTTCTTGGCTGCCACACGGTCGTGCATCCCCATTCGCATGTAGTTGACGACGTCGTCGATCTCGGCGTGGGACAGGACGTCAATGCCATCAATCGGCTGATCCGTCCCCTCCTTGGGCTCAAACATGACCTTCATGGGCACCGCCTCCACCCTACGGATGCATGCTTCATCACCCGTGGGCTGGGCTTGCGCCCCATCCACCAGGAAAGCCTTGGTACCCCACGCTTGGCCCGGGGAGGGCATTGATACACCCTTGGCGTCGATGAACAGCTCCTCCTCTGGCGCAAATGACATCTCGTTCAGGGTGATGGAGTCCAGCGTCGACTTGAGACCCTCCAGCGGACATGGGGTGGATCCTATGCCGGTTATGACCAGGATCCCCTTCGCCCTATCCGCGATGATCTTCTCCACCGTACGTCTGGTATTGTCCAGGGAGCCATGCCAATACATGGGTCCCCACTCCTTCAAACCCCAATGCCTATGCCAGGTTGAGTCTCCCCGATGCCAATGCCTCCTACACTTCCGCAGAAGTGGGGCATCCCGGGAAGCGAAGACGTCCGTCTCGGGCGCTTCGGCTCCCAGCGTCTGGATCATCCTGTCGTACACCTGCGGCGCCATTCCATATTCCGTGAGCTGAACTCCGCGGTCTCCTCTGGACTTGGCACCCACAGCTTGCACCGCTCGGACGATCCGATCCTCTTCCTCAGCATTCCATTGGGATGATCCGCATGTATAGTCCGTGGACAGCCATGTGAGGCATTCATCATCCTCCCGGACCAGCGTTGCACGATGGGGAAGGGCTCCAATGGCGTTTGCCACCGTGAAGTCATACCCCATGATCATATTCCAATCGGTAATGTCGGCCACATAGAAGTTCCCGGATAGAGTGCTTCTCTTCGCCTGATCAGGGCGGTTCAAGCGCTCATGCTCCCAGAATTCCATACTGATGGTGGCCTCATGGGTGCTGCCACCCATAATCTCTCCGTTGGCGACCTTCAGGCGGACCGGTCTCCGGCTGGGCTGCAGGAGTTCCACCTTGAACAACCCTCTCCGGACCAGGCTCATCTGGGCACCCGTATCCACTAACACATCCACCACCTTCTCCTCTCGTCCGCACCGTACTCGCACTTTCAAGTGCATTTGCCGCTCGTCGCCATGAGGTGTATGGACGACTCTCACGGCATGCAACTCTAGCACGCCCGGGTGCATCAGGACTTCAAGGGTATGGTCACGGATGGTGTAGATCTTGCGTTGGTCCTGCCCGTCCACGGGGCTCTCCGTGGTCGCTCCTTCCTTGTTGCCATGTCCCGTACCCACATGTACTTCCCTTGGCAGGGCGCTTCAGGGGTTGGGAGTGGCGAAACTCAGTGGTTTTGGCTCTTCCGGAGCCTTCTTCGGCACCCGATGTGCCTTCGCTTTCTCTGGGATTCCACTGATTTTCGGAGGAGAGACCTCCGAGGTCCCACTCCTGTGGGGGCTCCTCTAGACTTGGCTTCCCGCAGCCCCTTCCGGCTGCGATCTGCCGGGACTTTGTCCACCACGTTGCTGGGCTTTGAGTTCCTCCAACGTCCTCAACATGTCCTCAGCAACCTCCTCGATCGACCTCACTCGTCGGTCTTGGCCAGGTCCACCACCATAGCCTCTTCCTCCGCCTTTTCCTTGGCCTTTGCCTTGGCCTTTTCCCCCGTCTCCGCCCTTCGCCTTCCAATCAGAAATCCGCTGCTCCTTGGGCTTCTTCTCGGGGTGGGTGGCGAAGTAGGCCTTCTTGTCCGCCTCATACACCTTGCACTGACGGTGGTCGTGTGCATGGTTGTTTCCCTTGCCATAACAGACCCAGCACCCGTCGTGCTGAGACCTGTACTCTCGGAACGAGAGCGGTGGGTTCCCGATCCTCCTTGGCGCTCTGCTTTTATTGGGTCCCACCTGGCTCCATCTGGACCGATCCTGCCCATGGTTCCTCACGTTGTGCGCCACAAACGCGAAGAAGTGGGCCTCCTCATGATCCTCCCGGGACCCGGTCCAGTGGTCTTGGCCACTTCCACTACCATCCTCCGGGGAGTTGGCCGTGTCCTCCTGGATCTCCCGATGATGGCGGTCTTCTCGGTGGCCTCGTTGTCCATGACCATTTCGATCCTGCCCGTGGGCCTCGTTCTTCGCATTGAGCTTCAACTCCGACGTGATGTACTTCACGATCTCGTCCAGGCTCATGCGGGCGAAGATGACCTGCATCCTCAGTGGCTCCCCGCGCCTCCACTCCACGTTGTTGAGGCGCAGCAACCTTTGCCCCATGGAGTCTCCAAATACCTCCACGTACACGGCGTTCTTCAGTCCCAACATCCGGTTGGGCTCGCCCAGGTTCCTCCTGAAGAACTCCATGATACCCACATGGGTATCCTCCGCTGCCATAATCCTCACCGCCACCCGCTTCTTGGCGCGCTTCTTCTCCTCGTCCTCCACTCTCCTCTTCCAGTTGCCGGGGAGGACGTCCTTCAGCAAGTGGCGGATCTCACTGGCCTCGTTCCAGTCTTCCACCAGCTTGAGGCATCAGCGGTACTTCCGCAGATACCGATTCCACTCCCAGACCCGCAACTCACCGCGGTCCAGCGGCAGTAGAATGGACCACAGGTCCTCCAGCTTCTGGTTCGGAGCGTCCACCCGCTCCTCATCCTCCAACCACTGGAGGCAGGCCTGCTCCGTCCTGATCAGTCCTTCCCGGATCTGATCCCGCAGCTCCTCCTTCAGGTCCTGCGCCAGGCGGTGTGGGAATGTCCGGCATACCCACTTATCCCGCGGCGCTCCCCGCATCTCGCCGACGACCTCCTCGGCAAAGTCCTCCCAATCCAGGATGAAGTCATCCAGGTTGGAGGGGTTGCCATCGTAGTAGGGGATTTTGATTCCCCTGAGGTCGTCAATCCTGATGGCGTCTCCGACGTCTCCAGCCACCACTCCACCGAGACGGATACCACCCGTGGCCGGGGGGTGTGAGTACACTCCCCGTACATCCCTCTCCTCCATGGAGTGCGGTCCAGTTGGGCCTGAACCCATGGGGTTTGGAATGCGGGAAGGATTTGCTCCATCGGCCGTCCATATCCCTGTATTGGGGTCCTTCGCCCACAGGTTTCCGCCTGGATGACCCCGACCATGTCCGTCGGCGCTTCCCATGGTTCGCCCCTGCATGGTCTGGTTCTCGATCTTCTCTTCCGCATAAACTACCACGTTCGTCGTGATCGGTACCTCCTGGGCGGCATGGGACATCTGTACCGTCAGGCTCCTCGGGTCCGTGGTTACGTGCCCTTCCCGCATGGACCCAGCCGGTGCCGTGTGTTCCCCGAGCATTGTGGATTCGCTGAACATGGGAACAAACGGCAGCGCACCCGGGTCAACACGCGGAGGCGCGTATGGTGCCTCTGCAGGGCAGCCCATGGGTTTCTCCATGGCGCTCCTGAGGGTCTTAACCCGCTCCACCAGCTCTACCGCGGCCGGCTTTGCCGGGAGCTCCGGACCCGAGGCGAGGGGCTGTAGCTCCTCCAGCCTTTTAAGGCGTCCCGACATGTCCTCCACCAGGTGGAGGAGGCTGTCCACCACTCGCTGCTGCTTCTCTAGGGCCAGCTCCAGATTCTCCCGGTACCGGTCCCGTTCCACTCGCAGCTCCTCCATGTCTTTCTCCGCGGCCGACTGGTCATCCAGGATCCCCGCGACGTCCTTCTCTAGACCATCCTTGGCGTTGTCCAGGCGGTCAAGACGATGCACGATGGCGTCCATCCCCATCTTCGGGTACTTGCCCATGAGGAAGGACACGTGCTCGCAGTGGCACGCAGCGTGCTTCCCGCCGGATTCAGCACATCCCGCGGTTCCTGGCACCTCAGACTCATCGCCCATGGGCGTATCGCCTATGGCGTCCGTCTCTGGTCCCGTGTGCCGGGGCACAGGTGCCGTCCGGGCCCTGGCTGGCCTGTCCAAGCCCTCGGCGTCGTGCTGCAGGGCGGGCTCGGGGGCCGTATGCGCCCTGGCGATCGGCGCGGGCGTCTCCGACTCCAAAGGTGGCTCGTAGGCTGTCCGATAGCCCTCGGAGTGCCCCTCGGATTCCCACAGCCTGACCGGGCTGGGGTCGGTGTCCATAGCCCCGGCGTCCCTTGCCGCGGACTTGGGTGACCCGCGCTTCCGGTAGCGCCGGGCCCGTCCTCCACTGCTACCTGAATGGCAGGCCTCATCAGAGTCCTCCGCGGCGGAGCGGAGGTTGCATGCCTTTCGGCAGCGACGCTCACACATGGAGACCAGGTCCTCCATGTCACGTCCTCCTCTTCCCGACTGTCGTACTTCTCTTCGGGCTTCAACTTCCGGAGTTCGCCATGCTCTTGAACGTCTCGGTTCTTCTATGGCTCCAATCTCCGGCGTGGTCTCCACCGAGTCCACAATACGCACCCGGGGCGTACTTGGGCAGGGCTCATAAGGGCCCAAGTCCCCGGGTCGGCGGTTGGTAGGGGCAGCAGGTAAGCCTCTGCTACCATAAAGAAGGTCCCTACCAGGACCGGCCCCCGCTATGCCCCTTCCGCCTGTTACCCCTGCTGATTTACTCCGGATCAGTGATTGCATTCCTCGAATTCCAAAGGGTCCAAAGTCCAAAAATATAGAAAATAAAATCCTCCTTCAACCCTGAAACAGCAACCAGATCCCACAAATACAGCAATAACCCAATCCACAATCCAATCCAAATGGCGGGCTTTCGTTCAGCACATCGATGGTCTCACGATGGCGGGCATGTACAAGAATTGCACCAAGGAAGAAAGCCCTGAAATTGGCATATGAACACAAATAAAGCAAAGTTGGGGCAAGAGGTAAACATACACATTCACACCATATTGGCCATATATCACATATATGCTCAAAATTGAAGTTACCACTTATCCGAAGGCTCAAGGCCTGCATGGAATCGAAGTCTAATATTCATGGAGGATATAGACCAAAGGTCCATGCCCATGTACACACCACCTTACCCTCGAAACCCCTTCAGATATGGGCGCCACGCACTGCCCAAGTCAGCCCATGATCTTGAGACCAATTCTTGTAATCCTTCGTGCGCCAAGCCAAATGGAGTACGCGATCCGGCATATGGTGGTAATCAATTCCAAAGCATATGCCAACATATGAACAACATACCATGGTTCAACTCTCCTTAGGCTTCTTGCTGTTTGCCGACCAGGTAAGTACACAAAACGCAAAACTGAGCATAAAATGAGGTCAAAAGCATGAAAATATGACCAAATACAAGGTTGTCATGATAATATATCTCTATGCTCACCCATGATATCCACTCATGGTTCAATACACAAATGATTGGAACCATTTGCGAACAATTCCCCCACTTGGATCCCCAATCGGACGCATGGAGATACCTTCGCCACTCGTATCTACATGCCTCATGAAAATGGGAGTGCACTCATGGATCTCTTTGCCAAACATACCATGAGCAATACATATGCGGTAGACTTAGTCTAGCGCTTTGAATCTCACAATTCTGACATGGGCAAAACCCTTGTCACGTATGGCTCCCCATCTCTTCGGCCACAGGAAGATATATAACATGGGCGTGAGCATATCAAGACATATACCATGCATATAAAACATACCCTCAAAAGTGGCTCCCACCATGATATGCCATGTCCCTCCATGGACATAACTTCACGTTAAAAGTGCGTAGGAACCCAAGGAAAGTATCTATGCAACCCCATCACTCATGCGGTACCCTCGAAAGTCGCATTAAAATATTCGGTTGCACGGTCCAAGAGTTATATATCGCTTTATACCGTCTTGACCATTATCCCTTGCTACAGCGGGCATGTGTGCACACAAAAGGCGTTTGATGCTTTCTCAATTAAGTTGAGAGTAGGGCGCTTGCAACCCAACCTTCCTTATTCTCTTTCCTCACACTCGCGCGTAGATATGGCCCTTTAAAGTGGTCCCACGATTCACTTTTGTTTCCCTTATATCTCCAAGTCAAATGGGTGGCAAGTATAAGGGAAACCTGATTCAGGCATAGGAAAAAGAGTATGACCACTCGAAGACGACCAAATCAAGTGCGGCGATGTCGAAGTCGAAAATCCGATTTCGACATCGCGAAAAATTCAGATTAAAATTTCGAGTGCTTATTTAGAAAATTGCGGAAGCAACGAACCCTTTACTGATGAAATCTGACCCTTCATCGGGGTTTCCGCCAAAATATCCGGAAATAACAGTTAACCAATCGGTTAACGCAAAATCGCGAGCCAACTGACGGTCGCCGATACATTGACCATCAGAACGAAAGGCTGAAAAATTACGGAAACATTATGATAATAAAACCCTGTTGATTCCTGATATTCTGATATATAAATCTCCGCTGGCGGTGCCTCAGTTCTGAATATGGCCGCTCATAGCCGGAATGGCCAAACCTATCCCACTATCACATCAGGTTAGGTCAGGTGGATGGGAGAGTATGATATCAGCCAATGGCGGCTTGCCGGCACATAGATACACACCCCAAGTGACCCCAAGATGGCCACGGGGGTCCGAACCGGCTTCACAGGTAACCAAACAGAGCTGATGGTCAGCCTGTCCAGGAGGTTTCGCCAGTACTCGTTGCCCCCATGGGCTCCCCAATCGGGGGAATACAGGACCATACGGGAACGTTCCAAGGGCACCTTGGTCAGGACCTTCCCTAGTTCACTGAACCTGGGGTTCTCGTAGGCCATCCCGAAAGAGGGTCAGTAAAATTTGTAGCTGCAGTTCTTCCCCTTGCTGCAGTAAAGGTCCAGTACATGCTGCTTGTCGCTGGCGAACAACTCCACATTCAGGTCTTCTCTAGAGTAAGCAAACTCCTTCAGACCTTGGTCTAGGACTTCCCCCAATAGTTGATAGTCCTCAGTTTTGGAGGCCGCCATCATGTTCGGAGGCTCCTCCTTCGATAGCCTCAGGTAGCTCGAGGTATGTTTCGACTGCTCCAGGGGCACAGACTCTCTGCCACTGCCGTGGTCCACGTAGAGGAGGTAGGGCGCTTGCAGCGTCAGGGATTGTATCTGGGGGTTCTGCACGAAGAAGTCAGTCCCCACTACAAAGTCGCAGGCCTCAGTGTCCATCACATAGAACCGATGGGCGATAGTCCGGGAGCCCATAGGTACCTCCACTTCACAGTCCCCGCAGCTGTGCACCATATGTCCATCCCCCATTCGTATAGCCGCAGTGGTCATGGTGTTCTTCAGGCTCCCTCAAGGTAAACTTTTCTTGGCCGCTATAGATATGGTGGCGCCAGTATCCAATACCCCCAGGTATTCGCGTCCCCCTAGTCGGATACGTACCCAAAACACCAGGTCCCGGGTGCCACCGGAGCGTCCCCGTCAGAACTCCGCGGGACAGGTCAGCTCGAACCCCTTGTTCCGCAGCTTGCGGGCCATCCTCATGAAACGGCTTCTCTTCTTAGCGTTGCCGTCATCACCACCTTCGTGCTCCCGCTTGGCCCCTTGTTCTTTCTGAGCCTGCGTCTGTGAGCGTGTGGTAGGACCAGACTGCTCTCCAGAGGGCTCGGAGTTCCCCCCTGGATTAGGGTTGGGGTTGCCTCCGTTCTTGTCGGTGTTCTTGTTGTCCTTGTCTGGCTGGCAGTTAGCGTCTCCTCCTTGTCCACCTTGACTCTTGTCTTGCCCTTGTCCACGTCCTTTCGACTTGCCCTTGCCGGAGTCGTTGCCTTTGCCTTTGCCTCCACCTTTGCCCGAGCCTTTGCCAGGATCTTCACCCTTAAGCTTCGCCGATAGGCGCTGCTTGTGGTAGCACTCATCCTCGTAGTGCTTCCTCTTCCCACAGAAGGCACACGTGATGGTGCACCTGTAATGATCCGGCAGCTTCGCTATGGCGCCGGTGTTCTTCTCCTGCTGCTTCCCCTGGACTACGAAGCAGTCTCGCTGCTCGCAGTCAGGGGCGTGCTGCAGGTGGCCCTGCTCGTCTCCGGCATCACACCAGAAGAGCTCCTTGACGTTTTCCATGATACGGGCGTGGGCGTGATTGGGGTTAGTCCCCTGCCCAGGTCTGGATCCTTGGTACCCTTTGCCATAGCTTCCAGAGCCTCCCCCTCCAGGACGGTAGTTGTTCAGGTGCTGGTCGCTCTCTTTCTTCAGCGCCAGCTCCAGGAGTAGCACACATAGATCCTCGTAGCGGAGGGATCTAGCCTTGCGCTCTGCCGTTGAACGGCACTCGTCCCACAGCTCTCGAGGGAGCTTAGCCACCAACCAGAAAAGCAGGTCGTCGCTGCTGTAGGAACCGGGCGTCAATCGGCCAGCCCAGTGGTCCAGGTCAGCCAACAGCTCAGAGACGCTGCCAGGTTTGGGGTTGTTGGGGAGCACGGCCAGGTTCTGGATCTCGGCGCTAATTGAGAGGTCGGTTTCTTAGGTCAGGTACTGCCTCTCCAAGGCAACCAACACATCGGCAAAGGTGGCGGAATTAGTCACGATCTGTCTGACCTGCTTCTCCAGGTACTTGGTCTTGCAGCACTGCAGGAGCAGATCGCACTTGACCTGTCCACTAGCGTGGGTATGGCCGGTCAATCGGAGAAACCAGCCAAAATTCTCAGCAAACTCGCTGAGGTCCTTGCCTGTGAACTCAGGCAGGTTCACCACGATCTTGGAGGTGGCAATAGCCTTAGCCTCCTGAGACCTGCGTCCCTCAGGGCGTCGGGTCTTCCTCTTCTTCTTCTTCCTCTTGCGACTTGTGTTCTCGGGGTCCTGCGGGTCGTCTTCCTCCAGGGGCGAAGTAGAAGTCATCGACAGCGGCTCATCATCGGAGGGGTCTCCGCCCAGATCACTAGAGCCATAGGGCTCCACGTCAACCACTGCCCTCAAGGCTGTCAGCCCCAGCTGGTCCAGCTCGGCTCTCGTGGAATTCGTCACGCGGCTGTAGGGCGGCTTGGCCGTTCTCCGTACGAATGGGCTTCTCGGTATCGCTGCAGGGGTCGGCATCGGTCAGCTCCTCAGGCTCCCCAGGGTGTTTGTCAGCCCAGCCACCAGGTGATTGGCCTGTACTTGATGGGGTGACACTCCCACAGTGGTAGGTGACGCTTGGGGCGGTATCATCAGGGGCTGCAGTTTATCTCGAATCTTTTGAGTGAGGTCGCCCGCAATTTTAGAGGTGGCTCCTCGGAGCACCTCGTTGATCTCCAACCGCGTCAGGGACCTGTTGGAGGATCTCCCTGATCCTCTACTTCTTCCTCCAAGAGACTCAGGTCCTCTCCTCAGCCCACTCAAGGTTGCATACCCAGGAACATCCACATAGGTTCCCGTAGCGGGTAGAGGATGGTGATAGTCAGCCGCATACCATCGCGACGCAGAACTGGAGATCACAGGCTCACTGGCAGTAGTTGCCTCAGGGAACGCAGTGGTAGGTGGGCCCATATCATAGGCAGGGTAGGTAGGCATACCAGTAAAGGCTGTGCCCTCAGCCATAGGCGGGTTGGTTATGGGTGTGGGTGTTGCAGTGGCTGGGTCTGGAATTAGGAGTGTGGTGGTTATAGGAGAGGGTGATGCGTGGAGGCCAGAAGCGCTTGGTGCGCCCTCAAAGGTAGGATTATTCGTCGGGTCTTGCCCTTGGTCTGCTCCTTTGTCTGCTTTGTCTCCAGCATCCTTCTCTCTCTCTCTCTTTCTCTTCACAGGCTGAGTGTCCACCTCCTTGACTGAGAGGCCCTGGAAGGCTCTCCAGAGGGCTCGGAGTTCCCCCATGGATTAGGGTTGGGGTTGCCTCCGTTCTTGTCGGTGTTCTTGTTGTCCTTGTCTGGCTGGCAGTTAGCGTCTCCTCCTTGTCCACCTTGACTCTTGTCTTGCCCTTGTCCACGTCCTTTCGACTTGCCCTTGCCGGAGTCGTTGCCTTTGCCTTTGCCTCCACCTTTGCCCGAGCCTTTGCCAGGATCTTCACCCTTAAGCTTCGCCGATAGGTCCTGCTTGTGGTAGCACTCATCCTCGTAGTGCTTCCTCTTCCCACAGAAGGCACACGTGATGGTGCACCTGTAATGATCTGGCAGCTTTGCTATGGCGCCGGTGTTCCTCTCCTGCTGCTTCCCCTGGACTACGAAGCAGTCTCGCTGCTCGCAGTCAGGGGCGCGCTGCAGGTGGCCCTGCTCGTCTCCGGCATCACACCAGAAGAGCTCCTTGACGTTTTCCATGATACGGGCGTGGGCGTGTTTGGGGGTAGTCCCCTGCCCAGGTCTGGATCCTTGGTACCCTTTGCCATAGCTTCCAGAGCCTCCCCCTCCAGGACGGTAGTTGTTCAGGTGCTGGTCGCTCTCTTTCTCCAGCGCCAGCTCCAGGAGTAGCACACATGAATCCTCGTAGCGGAGGGATCTAGCCTTGCGCTCTGCCGTTGAACGGCACTCGTCCCACAGCTCTCGAGGGAGCTTAGCCACCAACCAGAAAAGCAGGTCGTCGCTGCTGTAGGAACCGGGCGTCAATCGGCCAGCCCAGTGGTCCAGGTCAGCCAACAGCTCAGAGACCCTGCCAGGTTTGGGGTTGTTGGGGAGCACGGCCAGGTTCTGGATCTCGGCGCTGATTCATCTAGGATTTTATGAGGTCCAATTATCCCAGAAATGGTTGAACCACGAGATGAACTACAATTTGACTTTCAATGTCCCCCAAGATGTGCTTCAACGTGCGTTTCAACTGTTTCTTACCGTTTCATTGCTTGCTGAGACCATTTGGTGGCCAGTAGGGATGGGAGATGATAAGGATTGCTTTCAAGAGACAGAATGGTTCCTTCATGTGCTTCAAATACCCAGTAAATCCGAAATGGTAGTTCAAATTTGTAAACAGCGTAACCGCCGGTAACTTCGCGATCGCGATCTTCACGCTGCCTGCAGAAGATTTGAAAAGCAATATGCCCATTTTGCGATGTATTGGATGAAGAAAACTTTGAAAGTCTGATGAAATATTGTTATAATTTCATTGTCATTTATTATTTCGCTTCAAATGTGTCATTTGCACTTCTTTGCGTCTCAGCGGAGACACAGTACAGCGGTCGCCATCGCGATCTTCACGCTGCTTGGAAAGATTTGAAAGGCAATATGCCGATTTTGCGATGTATCGGACGAAGAAAAATATGAAAGTCTGATGAAATATTGTTATAATTTCATTGTCATTTATTATTTCGCTTCAAATGTGTCATTTGCGCTTCTTTGCGTCTCAGCGGAGACACAGTACAGCAGCACCGGCGGCAGCGGAGTCGCAGCAGTCTAAGAAGCAATGTGTCCAGAAAGACCAGAAGGACGACTCGGAGGTACAGTCTAAGAAGCAATGTGTCCAAAACGACGACTCTGAGGTACGTGTAACTCTTTCACCATTACTATTATTACTGTTACTTTTCGTCTGCTACGGATGATATGTTATGTATCACAGGAGTCACAGGATTCACACGACGACGGCAACGATTCCTCAACAAGCGTTAGCCACTCTAGTGAATCCGGCGCCGATGAAAAGCCCAAGGCTGCAGAGTGTGCGGGTTGTAACAACTTCTGAGTGCAGTTCTAGTTTTTTTTGTTTGTCCGGTTGAACTGCGCTTTGAGACGCAAACATGACTTTCAGATTCTGTCGCTACTTTTCTCGCAGATCCAACGTTTGCAGACAGCGATGAGGAAGTTGAGCCGCCAGAGGATGATGAATATGATTCATCAGAGGCTGCTGGACGCTACTGGGCAACACAATCCTCGGTGCAGAAGAAGGTGGAAGTTTTGTGTAAGGTTTTAGCAAAGCAAAAGTCCCACGCATGAGATACTGATTGAAACGCTATGTTGAGGTTCAATTCACGAATAACGTTTTTGTGGCCTGCTCACTGCTTTTTCGCACTGCTTCCACAACTGTGTTAGGGCAAGTTACTGTTACATGAGTCCGGAAGCCTGCAGCTCCAGCCTACCACCCTCAATCTACGTTTGCTTAAATAGTTACTTGAGATACATTTTGAAACGCCAAGTTGCGCTTCAATTAATTGAAACGCACGTTGAAACGCCAAGTAGCAGTTCATTTCAAAAGTGACTATTTTCATGACTGAAGGCCAGGTTTTCTCAAGAAACTACACCTGCTGGTTAGGACAGGGTGACATGAGAAAAAAGTGATGAAGATTCAAAGCATCAGTAACAGAACAATACCTTCGGTGTGCAAAACAAAGGTTGAGCCGCACATTGAAAGTTGAATTGTAGTTCATCTCGCGGTTCAACCAGTTCGGGGATAATTGGACCTCATAAAATCCTAGGTGTGAGAGGTCGGTTTCTTAGGTCGGGTACTGCCTCTCCAAGGCAACCAACACATCGGCAAAGGTGGCGGAATTAGTCACGATCTGTCTGACCTGCTTCTCCAGGTACTTGGTCTTGCAGCACTGCAGGAGCAGATCGCACTTGACCCGTCCACTAGCGTGGGTATGGCCGGTCAATCGGAGAAACCAGTCAAAATTCTCAGCAAACTCGCTGAGGTCCTTGCCTGTGAACTCAGGCAGGTTCACCACGATCTTGGAGGTGGCAATAGCCTTAGCCTCCTGAGACCTGCGTCCCTCAGGGCGTCGGGTCTTCCCCTTCTTCTTCTTCCTCTTGCCACTTGGGTTCTCGGGGTCCTGCGGGTCGTCTTCCTCCAAGGGCGAAGCAGAAGTCATCGACAGCGGCTCATCATCGGAGGGGTCTCCGCCCAGATCACTAGAGCCATAGGGCTCCACGTCAACCATTGCCCTCAAGGCTGTCAGCCCGAGCCGGTCCAGCTCGGCTCTCGTGGAATTCGTCACGTGGCTGTAGGGCGGCTGGGCCGTTCTCCGTACGAATGGGCTTCTCGGTATCGCTGCAGGGGTCGGCATCGGTCGGCTCCTCAGACTCCCCAGGGTGTTTGTCAGCCCTGCCACCAGTTGATTGGCCATTCCTTGATGGGGTGGCACTCCCACAGTGGTAGGTGACGCTTGGGGCGGTATCATCAGGGGCTGCAGTTTATCTCGAATCTTTTGAGTGAGGTCGCCCGCAATTTTAGAGGTGGCTCCTCGGAGCACCTCGTTGATCTCCGACCGCGTCAGGGACCTGTTGGAGGATCTCCCTGATCCTCTACTTCTTCCTCCAAGAGACTCAGGTCCTCTCCTCAGCCCACTCAAGGTTGCATACCCAGGAACATCCACATAGGTTCCCGTAGCGGGTAGAGGATGGTGATAGTCAGCCGCATACCATCGCGACGCAGAACTGGAGATCACCGGCTCACTGGCAGTAGTTGCCTCAGGGAACGCAGTGGTAGGTGGGCCCATATCATAGGCAGGGTAGGTAGGCATACCAGTAAAGCCTGTGCCCTCAGCCATAGGCGGGTTGGTTATGGGTGTGGGTGTTGCAGTGGCTGGGTCTGGAATTGGGAGTGTGGTGGTTATAGGAGAGGGTGATGCGTGGAGGCCAGAAGCGCTTGGTGCGCCCTCAAAGGTAGGATTATTCGTCGGGTCTTGCCCTTTGTCTGCTCCTTTGTCTGCTTTGTCTCCAGCATCCTTCTCTCTCTCTCTCTTTCTCTTCACAGGTTGAGTGTCCACCTCCTTGACTGAGAGGTCCTTGACTGAGAGGTCCTGGAAGGCCGACGGGAGTCCTTCCAGCGAATCCTCTGCCACGTCCACTGGCCCATGTAAGGGCTCCGAAGCTACAGCGCTAGGTCCAGGTCCAGGTTCACCAGGTGCTCGCATTGCTGGTGCCTCAGACGCTGTCTTCACCTCAGTGCCTTCTTTCTTTGTGTCCATCTTCGTTCGCCCTTCTGCTTATATAAGACTGATCTCGGTGCACTGGATGTACGGCACTGGGTTGCTGCCGGTACGCTGAGACAGTCTGCCTCTTGCTACCAGAAGGTTTTATAGTGATTTCACCACTGTGTTTGTGCCTCTCCTTCTGCTTGCTGCTGGTGTAGGGTTTCCTGCTGCTTGTTTTTGAAGAGGAAAATGTTTTAGTTGCTGAAATACAATCAATCCAGGATGGCCCAAGCCAGAGATAAGCAAGTAGAAGAGAATCAGGATCAAAGCATGAAGGGCTGCAGTGTAAACAGTAAAAGATGAAAGGATATTCACAGAAACTGCAACTCAGGGCACATCGGATTGCATATTCACAAGGATAGCTGAAATGTTTTGGAAAAAGAGTTGAAAAACTGCCCCATGGTCACTCAATCTCCATAGTGCCATCTCAGGAGATGTGCACTCTTTGTTTTGGGTCCCATATGTGCTGAGGTGGCAAGGCATGTGGCGATGAGGTCACTGCCATGAGACATGGGATCATCCCACTTAGCTAGGCTGACCGGGAATTGAACCCAGGACCTCTCAAAAAGAGGTACCCAGCCCCCTAGGGTGCATAGCACTAGGATAGCTAAGAATTCATCAGAAACCGTAGATAAATTCACATTGGTAGGGGATTAAGGGGTCCACTCCATATCCTGATTTAGTGTTTGGTTCCATAGGTCAAAATGTGTTATCACCACTTTTGGTTGGGTCAATACTAAGATAGAAATGCCTGTGTGCTTGGAGCACCTCTAATACAACTAGAGTATACCCTAAAGCATTGGAAAAGCACTTTTTCTTACTTCTTGAGGGTGCTGGATGCAAAAGAGCAAGTTGTGGTCACACAAAGATCACGAAAACACATTTTGTAGCATCCGTATGCACCACCAATTGCCGTTTCTCATGGAAAAAAAGGCTAAAAATGGCAATTTATTGGTCAAAAAATGATTTCTTTTGGCCTGGGGCAAGCGGTTGAAGACTGCCCCCCGATTTTGAGGGTGCTGCATGCGAAGAGAAAGATTGTAGGGACACACAGATCACGCAAACACAATTTACAGCATCCGTATGCACCAAAATCTGCCATTTTTCATGAAAAAACGGCCAACAATGGCCGTCTTTCGTTCAAAAGTTGGGATTTTTGGGCTCTCCCCTATTTTGAGGGCGCTGAATGCGAAAAAGCAGATTGTAGGGAAACACAGATCACGCAAACACAATTTACAGCATCCGTACGCACCACAATATGCCATTTTTCATGAAGACCGGCCAAAAATGGCCTTTTTTTGTCAAATATTGATTTTTTGGCTTTGTACAAGCAGTTGAAGGACCCCTACCCCTATTTTGAGGGTGCTGGATGCAAAGAAGCAAGCTGTGGTCACACAAAGATCTTGAAAACACATTTTGTAGCATCCGTATGCACCACAATTTCCCATTTCTCATGGAAAAAACGGCTAAAAATGGCCATTTCTTTGGTCAAAAAATGATTTCTTTTGGCCTCAGACAAGCGGTAGAAGACTGCCCCCCTATTTTGAGGGTGCTGGATGCAAACAAGCAGATTTGAGGGACACACAGATCACGCAAACACAATTTACACCATCCGTACGCACCAAACCTTGCCGTTTTTCACGAAAAAAACGCCCACAAATGGCCCTTTTCTGGTCACATATTGATTTTTTTTTGCTTCGTACAAGCAGTTGAAGGACCCCCCCCCCTATTTTGAGGGTGCTGGATGAAAAGAAGCAAGTTGTATGCACGTACGAACTACGAAAGCACAATCTACAGCATCTGTATGCACCAAAATTTGCTATTTTTCATGGAAAAACTGCCAAAAATGGCCGTTTCTTGGTCAAAAACTGAGTATTTTGGCCTCAGACAGGCAGTTGCAGAGCCCCCCCCCCCAATTTTGAGGGTGCTGGAGGCAGAAAAGCATGCTGTGTGGACACACCGATTGCCCAAACACAATTTACAGCATTCTTATGCCCCAGAATCTGCCATTTTTTTAAAAAAAATCGGCGAAAAATAGCCATTTTTTTATCAAAAATTGTTTGTTTTTTTTAGCCTGAAACAAGGAGTTGAACCACCCCTCCTCCTGATTGGAGGGTGCTCGTTGCAAAAACGCGAAATACGCCAAGAAACTACTGATAGTACGTACATAGGAATGGGATGAGCGATTAAAATTTGAGGTGTTTTTTGGCCCTATTTTGCACCGTTTGTGGTCCATTTCCATATGGTTAATAGGTAGGCTTTTGCGTGCCTATCACCGTACACACACATGTTTGGGGCTTAGGTTGTTTTTTTTGGGGAACAATAGGGTAGGAGGAAAACCCCCCCCCCTGCCATTTGGGGGGTGTATGACTAAAACAAAAGATTACCTTTGGTTTTTTTGGGTACAAAACTTTTTTTCATGGTTTTTTCGTGCCTATACTATACTATACAGGTACACTGGTGTGCAGCACTGTTCTGCTGCACCACCCCAGAGCAGACAAAATACTCGGAAATAGGCCGAATTCCAGGGTTTTTGATGGTTTGGGAGAAGGCTCGGGTGGGAGGACCCCCCCCCCCTATTTTGGGGCCGTAGGAATCACAAAAATAGGTCTTTCCAAGCAAAAAACCCTTTTTCGCTGACTTTTTGAATTTTGAGAAAAAACAGCTGCTAAAATCATAGGTAAGGGACTTGGCCCAACACACCCGACCAGTTGTGCCTTTTTTTTGTGACTAGAACATCAATTACCGCATTTGTAAGCTGATGTATGCTGAAAAAACAACAAGTTGGAATGTCCGCCTTTTTTTGCAGTCCCACCCTATATTATACGGCTTCTGGCACGCTTACAAAATTTGTGTTACACAAACATTTCCTCATTTTGGCCAATTGTGACTTTTTTCCGCAAAGATTTGTTACGCGGTGGTGAAACTGTCCCCTGTTTTCCCAAGCGAATCACCATGGAGATAACCGCTCGTGCACTACTGTTGGGCATGGGACCCCACATACGGCGTCTCAACAGAAATTGTCACTCCCTGGGTGTGGCGCGTCCGGCGAATCACCGAAATCGTCTTCGGTACGCTGTCTGCCAAGCTATGCAGGTTCTGTTGACAGAATACGGTCCTATGTTACTATACCTAGACCACCTTGTGAGGCAGTGCAATTGGGCTGGCGAAAACGGTAGCACGGGTGTTTTCGCTTTTGTGGGACTGCAGAATGTCATGTGTCTTTTGGACCGTTTGAACATGGGGGACACACTTTTAAAGTATGAACGCACCGTTGCAACTGCCTTATTATGCTACATTGCATGGCACTCAGCTATTGCTGGACAGTCTTTTGCTGAGGAGCTCTGTAAAAGTCTGCTTTCCAGCCTTGTAACAAAGAAAGGGCAGAACAGGGTTGCAGTGGCCATTGACGATGTTGACGATCCTTACAATTTAATCTCTATCCGAAGAAGAGGTCACGGGGTTAATGTGTGCAAAATCTCCAATTACTTTGTCAATTCCGTGCATCAGCGCCTAACCGCTTACTTGAATGCAGAGTGTGTGTACGTGCCCTTGGTTAGGTGGTGCCCAGACCCTACTTGTGCAATCCAATCACATTGGCCACGCAGGGGTGTACCCAGCTTTCCACCATCCCTTCAAATTGCAAAGGGGTCTAACCATTATAAACAACTCCTTCCGTCCGTATTGTTAGTGCTGACTCAGCAGGGGCCACTTAAGGCCGGTTTTGAGAGAAAATTGTCAAAGCTGGTTCCGCAGCACACTGTGTGCGAGGAGCAGAGAGACGCTGACACGATCCGAAACGTTCGGTGAAGATTGGAGACGATGCAGTGATGCACGAGGTTAGGGTTACTACACCCCCTCTCTTGCACGACACCTCCTGCAAGGTTGTTAGTAAAAAATAGTTGCGGTAGCTCGCAATTTTGCATCCTGAACCATATCGAACCCGGTTTCACGAAAACGGAGTCATATAATGATTCTTCTGTTCGCTTTTCACCTATTTTACTGCTTCGTCTTTTGCGAAACAGGCCTTCTTGTCATCGCAAAATGGCGAACCCGGCGGGAAAAAAAGCTGAGGAACAGGAGGATACCAACTATGACCCTGAAGAAGAGGAATGGGAGGCTGGAACACCGAAGAAGGGTCGGAAGAAGGAGTGACAACCGGATCCTGGCCTGACAATGGGTACAAACATCGAGGATTTCCTTCAGCCAGATGGGAAGCAAGTGGGGATTGAGCTGAACAAGGTGAGGATGCACCAGGAGAAAATGAAAGGACACATTAGACTGGAAGATCCAAAGTTGCTGGTGAAGCGTATAGGGGCAATCAAAGAAGCACCACCAACACGCCCCATAAACGTCGTTCTCTGGGAAGACAACAGTATGTTTCCAGCGAACTGTTCGTTGTTTTCGTTGCGCAAGCCCTCGTGCATGGACCTGTACTCCATTCGCGGATTGTGATTGTTGCGGTGTATCTTGACAGCACAGCGTTAAAGCGGTTGTGAAATTTCGGGAGACGCGACGGGCAGCATGTGCGGATTTGCAGAAGTGGCATACCACATGCACGGCCGATATTCTGATATACCGTGGGCCTTCTGTGCGAGACTGGCAGGACAAGCCCAAGGAAGCGCACAGGATGTTGAGCCGATACCAGTCTGGGAGGTGGCAGATAACCTCATTCGACGTAGGTAGGTAGGTGGGTGCTCTCGGTCGTGGAGAGGCGACCCATGGCGTTGCCCCTGTGACGGACAGGAAGAGGCTCCGCACGTGAAGAGGGGAGGCGGCTTATATCCCGCCAGACCTGACTGGTGGCTCCCGACAAAGCGGCCCCGGGGAACACCAGGAGAGCTATCGCCGCCAGCGTGACCTACTTGTCACGCCGGGAGGGTGTGCCCCCTCGCTTGCGCACGTCCCCTCCTTTGGACAGAACTCTAGGTGTTCACCGCACTTCCTGGCGTATCCCTTTCCGAAGGCATGCCAGCGGCGTGGTCCTGGTTCTGGGGTTCCGAGGTGCTTGGGTGTCGCACGCTCCGCCTCGAGTCCGGAAGCAGCGCAGGCCTTAGGATGCAGCCTTACCCCCGGGCTCCGGGTCACATTTGGCCAGGTCACCTGCATGGCACAGGCTGCCTCAGTGCCCAGGCTACGGACACGGGGTTTCCTACCGTTGTGTGGCGCGCAGGCTTGGTTTTGGGGCTCGCCCTCCCCTGGTTTCTCCTGGTTTGGGTTTCGTGTTCGGTACGTGCACGGGTTTGGGTTTCCGCCCGTCCGCTTCCGGCCCCGGCCGGAGCTTGCGGTGTGTGCGGGTGGATACAGGCTGCTCCCGCGTCACACCTGCTCGGTTGGGGCTCCCTGTGCGTGTGTTTGGGCGCGCTTTCGGGGGTTGGTGGCGGGTGTGAGGGTAGGGGCATCGCTCCCTTCCCTCCCTTTCTCAACTGGGGGTTGTGGTTTCTTCCCGGATGTGGGTTCCGACATTGCCCCCCCCCTCCTTGGACGGGTTTGCGCGTGGTGCGTGTTTGTTGGTGTTTCGTTTGTACCTCGCCGGTTTTGCTCTGGCCGTGTGGCGCGTCGTCCTTTTTGAGTTTTCCTTGACGGCGGCCTGTGGGTCTTGGTTTCCCTGGCCGGGGTGTGTAGCTGTCTTGTATGGGGCAAGCGGTCCCTCACCGGTCCTGGGGGCCCCTCCCACCCCATGTCGCGGTCCCTTTTTGACCTGGGTGGTTGTCCGTTCTTGCCTCTCCCGGGGGGCGGTGCCCTCTGTGGTGGGGGGTTGTGTGGGGGTCGCCGTGGGCGGCCGTTTCCCCCCCCCCTCTTTTTTTTCGGCTTGTCTGGTGAAGAACCCTTAGTCGGCTGTTGGGGGGGGTGTCGCTTGGTGGCCTTGTGGTTGATGTCGCCTGTCCCTGGCCGTGCCCCCCCCTTTCGTTTGCCCTATTTTTTTCTGCGTCCCCGTGGCCGGTTGCCTGCCCAGGACTGCGTATGAACACACCAGTTTCGAGAAAAGGTGAAAATGAAACACCAACCGTGGTCGTGTTTGTTGATGATTTGCGTTCGTGGCGTTCGTGTTCGTTGGTGCGTCGTTTTTTCCGAAATCATGAAAATTTTATCACCGAAATCCGGGCTGAAAAAGCTCTCTTGTCCTCTCAAAGAGTTCTTAATGTGGCAATGACAAGACAAATGGATCTGGGGAGATCTCTTGTGCTTGTGACATCCCCTCCTGTACTGTTGCAGCATACTCCAAAGTTTTGAACATCTTTTAGAAAGCTTTAAGGCACGAAATGCCGAAAATTGTTTGTTCAAAAGAAAAATATCCTTGCTTTCTGACATAATGATGGTTTAAGGGAATAGCTAGCTGTGAGGAAGCAGAGGCGTACTCCCGAACCACATCCGCAATCTCGATATGATGAATGGTTTACAGGTATGCAATTTACAACTGTTCAGTTTCATTTTGTGTTTGTTCCGTTTGATTAAGATTAGTGGGTGAATTTTTCTGTCTTTTCTGCGTGTGCAGGGCAACACAAGAAGCAAGTGAAGATTAAGGAGAAGAAGAACAGGAAGGAAAGAATATGAAGAGAGAAAGAAGGTGACGAAGAAGACGAAGAAGAGGCACAAGAAGAAGAAAGCGAGAAGAGAAGGAAGAAAAGAAAAAGAAAAGAAGACGGAGCCGAAATCCAAGGTCTGCTTGCTGCTGCTGCTGTTGAAGCTGCCGCTGCCACCGTGCTGCTGGATCTGCTGCTGCTTGCTGCTAGGGCGGCTGCTGCTTGCTGGTGGTGGTGGCTTGCTGCTCCAGCTGGTGCTGCTGCTGCATGCTCCCAGTGCTGCTGCTGCTTGCTGGTGGTGGTGCTACAGCTTGTTGCTGCTTCTGCTGCTGCTTGCTCTGAATGTTATTTGAGTGTTCGCGCGTGCTGTGAGTGTCATTTGCGTGTCGGCGCGTGCTGTCAGTGTCATTTGAGCGTCGGCGCGTGCTGTGAGTGTCATTTGAGTGTAGGTGCGTGCTGTGAGTGTCATGTGAGTATCGGCGCGTGCTCTGAGTGTCGTGTGAGTGTCCTTTGAGGTGCAGCAATGGTTTCTGATGCACAGGGTGTCAAAGCCGAGATCGCAACGAGTGTGAAAGAGAAAATGAGCGAAGTGAGCAACCAATATCATCGAATCGTTGACACTTCGATGCTGGAGGGCAGTACTCCCTTGCTATTCTCTCCCGAGTTGCCATCTCACCGCACCAGCCCGTTTGACTTGAGTCTGAGGTGGGGACCGGTCGACAGTCCCTTGCTCTCGAGCTGTGGTTTGGCGCAGCACTTGAACATGACTTTGCGGCTGATTTCCAGTCCATTTCCACCGACCACGATCCTGTGCTGCTCCTCACTGGGCTGCTCACGGAGTTCAAGACTGGTGTCGCATTCAGCGTTTTACTGGGCTAGCCGAGTGCATCTCTCATCACTTGCAGTTGTTCATATTCGTCCTCCCCGACCCTCTGTTCACCGTGCATACACGTATTGGGGAACTCTGTAACACCCGTGAACCCCTGTTGTACAGTACAGATGCGCTGCTGTATTCTGCCAACTGCTCTTTCAGGTCAGCTCCAGTTGTTGTTTCACTTCATCCATTTTGTGCGTGCAAGTGGTGTTGAAAACAATACCAACCTGCTAGATAGAGTGTCCACTAGTGGTCCTGCCTAGAGTCTTGGCTCCAACTAGCAGGGGCTAGAAAGAGGTGATAACCAAAACAATGTGGGAATGGGAGGTTTTTAAAGTCCAGCTAGAAGTGTTCGACCGTATCAAATGGGATTTGACTTCATCTGTGTGGTTTTTTTTGTCCTGTGCGAAAGAAAAATGGTCCCAAAGTGCTTTCCAACAATTGGAACCGCAAGAAAGATTGTTGAGCGATGGTTTTTTCAAGCTTTTTCGAAAAAAAAACTGCCCATTTTCCGGGTTGCTGATGTGCGCGGTGAGGGACTTCCGGCAACCATGTGTTCTTTGCTGTGCACCATGCAGATGATTCACGAGTCTTGCAAAAAAACCATAAGTCGACTCGGCATGGCTTTTAAATTGAAGCTAGTTTTGCATCGTCGAAAGCATGAGCTGTAAAAAACAACATGTTCAAAAGGGTTCAAAAATAGAATTGGCATTGAAGGTTTGATTGGAAATTTTTCACATTCGCAAGAGTACGGGTAGCATAGGTTTTTGAAACATTTTGGAGTGGTAAATTGCGGAGTGGCAAATACAAACATACATAGACTAGGCGTACAATGCAAGTTGAAACCTATTTTGCACTGGCAAAAGCATCGGCTGCATAAACAACATGTTTGAGAGCGAAATGGGTATGGAGGGTATGATTGGACTTTTTTTGGCTGGGCAGGAGAAGGATGACGTCAGGATGACCTCAGGAAAACATTAGAGTGGCGTCAGAATGGCGTCAGGGAACGTCAGGATGGTCCAATCGCGTCGGGATGGCATCAGGATGGCGTCAGGAAGGCGTCAGGGAGGCGTCACAGGTTTGTCAGGGTAGTGGTGTGGGCAGTCAGAGCGCGTCAGGATACGTCAGGAATGCGTCAGGGTGGCGTTAGTAGGGCGTCAGGATAATAAAGCGTCAGGATGGCGTCAGGATGACGTCAAACGACACGGGGCCCGAATCAAATAACAATCACTTTGTCATGAGAATGTGTGCCTTGTTGAGATGTACACAGCATTTACTACGAAAAGTAAATTGTAATGTCAAAAATGAAACCGTATGAAACTCTATGAAATGAGATTTCAAACGTGTTCCTGTTCGTTCAACAAGTTTGTTCGCTCAAATGATGAAAATGAAACTCAAATTGCGTTCGTGTTTGTTGCCTTTTAAATCGTTGGTTCGCATTCCTGGGTCTGCTTCTTCCCCGGCGGGGGGGTGTGCCGGCGTCACCGGGGTGTCTTTTCCTCTAGGCTTTCGGCGGCTGTGTGGTTGTGGTGGGCCGCTTTGTCAGGCTGGGCGTCATCAGGCTGCGCAGGGTGGTCCTTTTGTGTCCTATTGGTGGGTCCCGGGGGTGTCGCCCTTGGTATCGCCTGGCTTGGGGGGGGTTGTCCGCCTCGGCGTTGGGGTCGCGTGGCTTCGCGGTTGTGTCCCTGTCCCTCCCGCTCTCCTCCGTTCCTGTGGCGGGTGTGCTTTGGTGGGGTGGGGAGGGCCGCTTCCCATTCGTAGGTGGGTGGGGTTTCCTCCTTCCCTGTCGTTTTTTTTAGGGGGCGGGGTTTGCCTTTTCCTCCCTCTGCCATACCTTAGCCGGTGCATGCACTGGTCCCTGAGCGGCATGGTTAACTAGCTTGCTGTTCGTGTTGCGGTTGGCCGCGGGCTGTGCCTCCGCTCCGTGTGCCTTGTGGCTTAGGTACACGCATGACCTAACCTAACCTGGTATGGCACGAAGGGGGAGGAGGGTACGCACACACAAAGACACAGGTGCGAAGGCAGGTATGTTATACGCCGGGACGCTGCAATGAACGTGGTGCCAGCAATGCACAACAAAGGCCCACATACCCCAACCCTTCCTTTTGTCCCACAGGGCGCAACGAGAGAGAAAGCCGCCGAAGAGAAAGACAGAGACACACACCAGGGCGGGGGCAGGGAAAAAGTACATGCCAGGGAGAAGTGCGAGCAGAGGAAAGGGAAAAGAGCGACGAAGCCACGAAAGAAATCAGGGGTAGCCAGCTTCCGAGCAAGGGACGTGCGCAGTGAAGGGGGCACGGCAGACACACGGCAGACGGCGGGCACCACACTGCACCGAAGCACCGGAGAGGGGAGCACCAGAGGGATAAGAGAAAAGCGGCACCACGCACCACGACATGCACCGCACAGACACCACACACACCGCACACACCCACAGCCGCGCCCACAGCACGTGGCCAGCGAGCCCCGGCAGCCCGCCCAGAGGGCGGGCAGCTGGGAAGAGGGGGCGCCTGAGCCCAGACGCCCCCTGCCACCCCCGTGGCGCGCAGCCCCGAACAGGGCGCGCGGGCCACGGGGCCGGTGCAAGGCCCCCACGCCCGCACACCTGCGCCCACAGCACGTGGGTAGCGGACCCCGACAGCCCGTTCAGAGGGCGGGCAGCTGGGGGAGGGGGAGCGCCTGACCCCAGACGCCCCTCACAACGGCGGACGGCACCCCCCCCGGGGACGCCCTTTCGCCACCCCCACGGCGCGCAACGCCGGCCCGCAAGGGCGCGCGCCGTGGGGCTGGTGCTGGGTCCCCACGGCCGGAACAACCGCACCCGGGACACACGGGTCCCGGAACCCTGGCTGCCCGCTCCAGAGGACGGGCGGCCGGGGGAGGGACAGCGCCTGACACCAGACGCCCCTCACAACGGTGGCAGGCCACCTCCCCCGGAGACGGCCCCCCACCACCCCCACGGCACGCAGCCCCCAGAGGGCATGCAGGCCAAGGGGACAGTGTTGGGCCTCCACACCCTCACACCAGCGCCCACAGCACGTGGGTGGCGGACCCCAACGGCCCGCCCAGTGGGCAGGCAGTCGGGGGAGGGGGAGCGCCTGAGCTCAGACGCCCCTCACAACGGTGGAAGGCACCCCCCCCGGGGACGCCCTTCCGCCAGCCCCACAGCGAGCAACGCCGGCCCGCAAGGGCGCACGCTGTGGAACCGGTGCTGGGTCCCCACGCCCGCACCGACCGCGCCCGGAACGCACGGGTCGCGGTACCCCGGCTGCCCGCTCCAGAGGACGGGCGACCGGGGGAGGGACAGCGCCTGACACCAGACGCCCCTCACAACAGTGGCAGGCCACCCCCCCCGGGGATGGCCCCCAACCACCCCCGCGGCACGCAGCCCGCACAGGGCGTGCAGGCCAACGGGACAGTGTTGGGCCCCCACAGCCACACGCCCGCGCCCACAGCACGTCGGTAGCGGACCGCAACAGCCCGCCCAGTAGGCGGGCAGTCCTGGGAGGGGGGGCGCCTGACCTCAGACGCCCCTCGCAACAGTGGAAGGCACCCCCCCCGGGGACTCCCTTCCGCCACCCCCACAGCGAGCAACGCCGGCCCGCAAGGGCGCACGCTGTGAGGCCGGTGCTCGGTCCCCACGTCCGCACCGACCGCACCCGGGAAACACGGGTCGCGGGACCCCGACCGCCCGCCCCAGAGGACGGGCGGCAGGGCGAGGGGCAGCGCCTGACACCAGACGCCCCTCACAGCGGCGGCAAGACACCCCCCCCGGGGATGGCCCCTCGCCACCCCCGCGGCACGCAGCCCCCACAGGGCATGCAGGCCAAGGGGACAGCGTTGGACCCCGACACCTACACGCCCGCGCCCACAGGACGTGGGTAGTGGACCCCAACAGCCCGCCCAGTGGGCGGGCAGTCGGGGGAGGGGGAGCGCCTGACATCAGACACCGCTCACAACAGTGGAAGGTACCCCCCCCCCCGGGACGCCCCTCCGCCACCCCCACGGCGAGCAACGCCGGCCCGCAAGGGCGCACCCTGTGGGGCCGGTGCTGGGTCATCACGCCCGCACTGACCGCACCTGGGACACACGGGTCGCGGAACCCCGGCTACCCGCCCCAGAGGGCGGGCGGCTAGGGGAGGGAAAGCGTCTGACACCAGACGCTCCTCACAACGGTGGCAGGCCACCCCCCCCGCATCTCCCACAGGGCATGCAGGTCCAGGGGACAGTGCCGGGCCCCCACACCCGCACACTCGCGCCCACAGCCAGAGTTGATGACGGACCCCGACAGCCCGTCCAGAGGGCGGACAGTTGGGGGAGGGGCAGCGCCTGACCTCAGACGCCCCTCACAACAGACACGGGGGCCGCGAAACCCCGGCTGCCCGCCCCTGAGGAACACAGGGAATACGGGCCACGGGGACAGCGCTGGACCCTGTACTCACACCCGTGCCCACAGCACGTGGACAGCAGGCCCCGACAGCCCCCAGGAGGAGGGCATCCGGAGGGGGGAGAGCGCCCGGCCTCGGACGCCCCTCGCAACGGGGCCGCCACGGACCGCGGGGGGGGAGCACCTAATGTCCACACGCACACACGAATGCCGGCCCGCGGAACCGGCGTACGAGCTCCCCCATCCGCGCCCCGCCGTGCCCACAGCACGTGCAGCAGCCAGGGAAATCCGCACCCAACCCCCTGCTCTTAGGCACAGCGACACAACAATGGCGGAACCCGCGGCCCCACGCAAAACACGCCCCCGATCTCCGACGCTGGACGCAGCACACGATGTCATCAGCGCGCTGGGACTCAGAAGCAGCGAAGGAGACCCCCAACATAAGGACGCGGGCACGGACTCGGACCTGGAGGCAATACCGCAGCCCTCCACGGGCAGCACGCCCGCGGAACCTGCGCCGCCGGCGGGCAGCGTGCCCGCCCTCTGCCCCGCGTGGAAACGGGGCCACTGCACCGGCGGAGGCCGGTGCCTCAAACAGCACACTCAGCCCGGCCCAGATGACGGAGCGCTGCCCGAGGTGGGATGCGCGGCTGCACGCGCCGCCCTACGCTACGGAGTGGCGCAGGGCTGGATCCTGGATGAGACCGCACGCAGCAGCGTGAACATCCAGGTGGCCGTCGACCGAGTCGCCCACGCAGGACAAGCGGCAGTGACCTTGCACACCTGGGGCCGCCACATGGGACCCGCAGAGGGGATCCTTGTGGAGCCCTCGGGAATGGTGCTGGTCCTGGCGGCGGACATGGTCCGAGGGGTGCTCCACGCATCCCGCGTGCGGCGGGCGCGCCCACAGTCGACCATCCAGGTGTACACCCCCCCACGGGCGTGGCCCTTCTCCACATGGGCGGTGCTCGCCGTCATGTGGCACCTGGCACCGGACGACGCCCCCACAGGAACCGCGGAGGAAATCGCCCGGGACCTCCACAACTGGCCGGCGGGCCAGGATTACCCCTGGTGCAGGCCCCCTGGCGGCCTCCCAGTGGCGGCCGCGGCAGAGGGGCTCAGCCTCACGGCAATTCTCCAACGGCAGCCCGACAAGAGGGCACGCCACTTCCTGCGGACGGGCACGGTTCCGGCTGCCCCGCCAGACTCCGAGTGGCGATGGGACGCAGGGGAGGCGCAACCGCTGTCGGGCTCCTGGGTCCTCCCGTTGTGGTATTTGCCCATGGGCACCCTGGCCCATGCCACTCAAGCCGTCGAGGGGGCTTTCCCGCAGCCGCTCCTCCCCGGCGTGGCCCTGCTCTGCAGCCTGCAGGCGGGGGCGGCCTGGGTACGGTGGAGAGAAGAGTGCGGGCGACCGAGCCCCTATTTCCCCCTGGTCCAGGGCCAGGCGCTACTGCACACCGAGGGCATGGGTACCGTGGAATGGGGGGCGATCGTGCCTGCCACGGTTTGCAGGTGGATCACTGCGCGCGCCCCACAGCCCATGCGATCACCGCCGGCGTGCCACCGCCTCCTACGGGCGGTCCCCTCCTGGCCCCGAAACACGCCCTTACGAGGAACGTATGGAGGGCCATGCTGAGCCACACCATGCAGTGGCTAACGAACCCGGGTGCACGGTACCCGCCGGGGCCGGTGCTCAAACAGCTCACGGCCCCCACACCCGGGGTCCGCCATGCCCTGCACAGGGCGTCGGCCCTCACGGAGCAGCTCAACGACGAGGTGCTAGACCTGGCGCTGGAGCCGCTGCGGGTGCTTTACTCGCAGACCCAATTCCCCCACCGTGCTTCACTCTAAGATTAAGAGGAGTAGGACCCCAAGATTAGGAGGAAAAAGCAAGATTGATCAAAGTTTGTCTCCCTCGCAAGTATGTTGCATGCCACGCCGCACACGCGGGACGGACAACGACCAAAGGTGGCCAAAGAGGTGTGTGGAGCCGTGTCGAGTGCAAGTAGGATATAAACCTACGCCAAACAACGCACGCTAAAATACGCCGTAACAAGCACAACACGGTAAGAAAAAGGAGAGGGGAGAACATGTACGAGGCATAAGTAGGTAACATACCACACCACCGCAAGAGTAAGGGACCAACCGAGGATGGCAATGACAAGGTGCCATGGCACGACAAAACCCCTGCCACCGCACGCCCGTTCGCATCCTTTCTCTTCACAGGTCCAAAGAAGAAGGCCCAACGAAAGAGAACGATGAGCCGGCAAGGAAAAAGACCAAGACACGCACCAGAGCAGAGGCAGGGAAAAGGTGCATGCCAGGGAGAAGGGTAGAGGAATAGGTAAAGACCAACGAAGCCACGAAAGAAACAGGGGGTAGCCAGCAGCCGAGCAAGGGACGCGCGCAGGAAAGGGGGCACGGCAGGCACACGGCGAGAACAACACCGCACCGAAGCACCGGAGAGGGGAGCACCAGAGGGACAAAAGAAAAGCGGCACCGCGAGCCACGACACGCACCGCACAGACACCACACACACCGCACCTCCCACACCAGCGCCCACAGCACGTGGTCAGCGAGCCCTGGCAGCCCGCCCAGAGGGCGGGCAGCAGGGAAGGGGGAGCGTCTGACCCCATAGGCCCCTCACAACGGCGGACGGCAACCCCCCCGGGGATGCCCTACCGCCACCCACACGGCGCGCAACACCGGCCCGCAAGGGCGCGCGCCGTGGGGCCGGTGCAGGGTCCCCACGCCCGCACCGACTGCACCCGGGAGACACGGGTCGCGGTACCCTGGCTGCCCGCTCCAGAGGACAGGCGTCCGGGGGGGGGACAGCGCCTGACAACAGCCGCCCCTCACAGCAGTGGCAGGCCACCCCCCCGGGGACGGCCCCCAACCACCCCCGCGGCATGCAGGCCAAGGGGACAGTGTTGGGCCCCCACACCCATACACCCGCACCCACAGCACGTGGGTGGCGGACCCCAACAGCCCGCCCAGTGGGCGGGCAGTCGAGGGAGGGGCCGCGCCTGACCTCAGACGCCCCTCACAATGGTGGAAGGCACCCACCCCGGGGACGCCCTTCCGCCACCCCCACAGCGAGCAACGCCGGCCCGCAATGGCGCACGCTGTGGGGCCGGTGCTGGGTCCCCACGCCCGCACCGACCGCACCCGGGACACACGGGTCGCGGAACCCTGGCTGCCCGCTCTAGAGGACGGGCGGTCGGGGGAGGGACAGCGCCTGACACCAGGCGCTCCTCACAACGGTGGCAGCCCCCCCCCCCCCCGGGGACGGCCCGCCACCACCCCCGCGGCACGCAGCCCCCACAGGGCATGCAGGCCAAGGGGACAGTGTTGGGCCCCCACACCCACACACCCAAGCCCACAGCACGTGGGTGGCGGACCCCAACAGCCCGCCCAGTGGGCGGGCAGTCGGGGGAGGGACAGCGCCTGACCTCAGACGCCCCTCACAATGGTGGAAGGCACCCCCCCGGGGACGCCCTTCCGCCACCCCCACAGCGAGCAACGCCGGCCCGCAAGGGCGCACGCTGTGGGGCCGGTGCTGGGTCCCCACGCCCGCACCGGCCGCAGCCGGAACACACGGGTCGCGGAACTCTGGCTGCCCGCTCCAGAGGACGGGCGGGCGGGGGAGGGACAGCGCCTGACACCAGACGCCCCTCACAACGGTGGCAGGCCACCCCCCCCGGGGACGGCCCCCCACCACCCCCGCGGCACGCAGCCCCCACAGGGCATGCAGGCCAAGGGGACAGTGCTGGGCCCCCACATCCACACACCCGCGCCCACAGCACATGGGTGGCGGACCCCAAAAGCTCGCGCAGTGGGCGGGCAGTCGGGGGAGGGACAGCGGCTCACCTCAGACGCCCCTCACAATGGTGGAAGGCGCCCCCCCCGGGGACGCCCTTCCGCCACCCCCACAGCGAGCAACGCCGGCCCGCAATGGCGCACGCTGTGGGGCCGGGGCTGGGTCCCCACGCCCGCACCAACCGCAGCCGGGAAACACGGGTCGCGGAACCCTGGCTGCCCGCTCCAGAGGACGGGCGGCTGGGGGAGGGACAGCGCCTGACACCAGGCGCCCCTCACAACGGTGGCAGGCCCCCTCCCCCGGGGACGGCCCCCCACCACCCCCGCGGCACGCAGCCCCCACAGGGCATGCAGGCCAAGGGGACAGTGCTGGGCCCCCACACCCACACACCCGCGCCCACAGCACGTGGGTAGCGGACCCCAACAGCCCGCCCAGTGGGCGGGCAGTTGGGGGAGGGACAGCGCCTGACCTCAGATGCCCCTCACAACGGTGGAAGGCACCCCCCCCGGGGACGCCTTTCCGCCACCCCAACAGCGAGCAACGCCGGCCCGCAAGGGCGCACGCTGTTCGACCAGTGCTGGGTCCCCACACCCGCACCGACCGCACCCGGGACACACGGGTCGCAGAACCCTGGCTGCCCGCTCCAGAGGACTGGCGCCAGGGGGAGGGACAGCGCCTGACACCAGGCGCCCCCCACAACAGTGGCAGGCTACCGCCCCCGGGGACGGCCCCCCACCACCCCCGCGGCACGCAGCCCCCACAGGGCATGCAGGCCAAGGGGACAGTGCTGGGCCCCCACATCCACACACCCAAGCCCACAGCACATGGGTGGCGGACCCGAAAAGCTCGCGCAGTGGGCGGGCAGTTGGAGGAGGGACAGTGGCAGACCTCAGACGCCCCTCACAATGGTGGAAGGCGCCCCCCCCGGGGACGTCCTTCCGCCACCCCCACAGCGAGCAACGCCGGCCCGCAATGGCGCACGCTGTGGGGCCGGGGCTGGGTCCCCACGCCCGCACCGACCGCACCCGGGAAACACGGGTCGCGGAACCCTGGCTGCCCGCTCCAGAGGACGGGCGGCCGGGGGAGGGACAGCGCCTGACACCAGGCGCCCCTCACAACGGTGGCAGGCCCCCTCCCCTGGGGACGGCCCCCCACCACCCCCGCGGCACGCAGCCCCCACAGGGCATGCAGGCCAAGGGGACAGTGTTGGGCCCCCACACCCACACACCGGCGCCCACAGCACGTGGGTGGCGGACCCCAACAGCCCGCCCAGTGGGCGGGCAGTTGGGGGAGGGACAGCGCCTGACCCCAGACGCCCCTCACAATGGTGGAAGGCACCCCTCCCGGGGACGCCTTTCCGCCAACCCCACAGCGAGCAACGCCGGCCTGCAAAGGCGCACGCTGTGGGGCCGGTGCTGGGTCCCCACGCCCGCACCGGCCGCACCCGGAACAAACGGGTCGCGGAACCCTGGCTGCCCGCTCCAGAGGACGGGCGCCCGGGGGAGGGACAGCGCCTGACACCAGACACCCCTTCACAACGGTGGCAGGCCACCCCCCCCGGGGACGGCCCCCCACCACCCCCGCTGCACGCAGCCCCCACAGGGCATGCAGGCCAAGGGGACAGTGCTGGCCCCCCACACCCACACACCCGCGCCCACAGCACGTGGGTGGCGGACCCCAACAGGCCGCCCAGTTGGCGGGCAGTCGGGGGAGGGACAGCGGCTGACCTCAGACGCCCCTCACAACGGTGGAAGGCATCCCCCCGGGGACGCCCTTCCGCCACCCCCACAGCGAGCAACGCCGGCCCGCCAGGGCGCACGCTGTGGGACCAGTGCTGGGTCCCCACACCCGCACCGACCGCACCCGGGACACATGGGTCGCAGAACCCTGGCTGCCCGCTCCAGAGGACTCGCGCCAGGGGGAGGGACAGCGCCTGACACCAGGCGCCCCGCACAACAGTGGCAGGCTACCGCCCCTGAGGACGGCCCCCCACCACACCCGCGGCACGCAGCCCCCACAAGGGCATGCAGGCCAAGGGGACAGTGTTGGGCACCCACACCCACACACCCGCGCCCACAGCACGTGGGCGGCAGACCCCAACAGCCCGCCCAGTGGGCAGGCAGTCGGGGGAGGGACAGCGCCTGACCTCAGACGCCCCTCACAATGGTGGAAGGCAGCCCCCCCGGGGACGCCCTTCCGCTGCCCCCACAGCAAGCAACGCCGGCCCGCAAGGGCGCACGCTGTGGGGCCACTGCTGGGTCCCCAAGCCCGCACCGACCGCACCCGGGACACACGGGTCGCGGAACCCTGGCTGCCCGCTCCAGAGGACGGGCGGCCCGGGGAGGGACAGCGCCTGACACCAGACGCCCCTCACAACGGTGGCAGGCAACCCCCCCGGGGACGCCCTTCCGCCACCCCCACAGCCAACAACGCCGGCCCGCAAAGGCGCACGCCGTGGGGCCGGTGCTGGGTCCCCACGCCCGCACCGGCGGCAACCGGGACACACGGGGAGCGGAACCCCGGCTGCCCGCTCCAGAGGACGGGCGGCCGGGGGAGGGACAGCGCCTGACATCAGGCGCCCCTCACAACGGTGGCAGGCCATCCCCGCGGGGACAGCCCCCCACCACCCCCGCGGCACGCAGCCCCCACAGGGCATGCAGGCCAAGGGGACAGTGTTGGGCCCCCACACCCACACACCCTCGCCCACAGCACGTGGGTGGCGGACCCCAACAGCGCGCCCAGTGGGCGGGCTGTAGGGGGAGGGACGGCGCCTGACCTCAGACGCCCCTCACAATGGTGGAAGGCACCCCTCCCAGGGACGCCCTCCCGCCACCCCCACAGCGAGCAACGCCGGCCTGCAAGGGCGCACGCTGTGGGGCCGGTGCTGGGTCCCCACGCTCGCACCGGCCGCACCCGGAACAAACGGGTCGCAGAACCCTGGCTGCCCGCTCCAGAGGACTGGCGGCCGGGGGAGGGACAGCGCCTGATACCACGCTCCCCCCACAACAGTGGCAGGCTACCGCCCCCGGGGAAGGCCCCCCACCACCCCCGCGGCACGCAGCCCCCACAGGGCATGCAGGCCAAGGGGACAGTGTTGGGCACCCACACCCACACACCCGCAGCCACAGCGGACCCCAACAGCCCGCCCAGTGGGCGGGCAGTGGGGGGAGGGACAGCGCCTCACCTCGCACGCCCCTCACAATGGTGGAAGGCACCCCCCCCGGGGACTCCCTTCCGCTGCCCCCACAGCAAGCCACGCCGGCCCGCAAGGGCGCACGCTGTGGGGCCAGTGCTGGGTCCCCAAGCCCGCACCGACCGCACCCGGGACACACGGGTCGCGGAACCCTGGCTGCCCGCTCCAGAGGACGGGCGGCCCGGGCAGGGACAGCGCCTGACACCAGACGCCCCTCACAACGGTGGCAGGCACCCCCCCCGGGGACGCCCTTCCGCCACCCCCACAGCGAGCAACGCCGGCCCGCAAGGGCGCACGCTGTGGGGCCGGTGCTGGGGCCCCACGCCCGCACCGGCCGCAACCGGGACCCACGGGTAGCGAAACCCCGGCTGCCCGCTCCAGAGGACGGGCGGCCGGGGGAGGGACAGCGCCTGACATCAGGCGCCCCTCACAACGGTGGCAGCTGACCCCCGCGGGGACAGCCCCCCACCACCCCCAGGGCGGGCAGCCCCCACAGGGCATGCAGGCCAAGGGGACAGTGCTGGGCCCCCACACCCACACACCCGCGCCCACAGCACGTGGGTGGCGGACGCCAACAGCCCGCCCAGTTGGCGGGCAGTCGGGGGAGGGACAGCGCCTGACCTCAGACGCCCCTCACAACGGTAGAAGGCACCCCCCCCGGGGACGCCCTTCCGCCAACCCCACAGCGAGCAACGCCGGCCCGCAAGGGCGCACGCTGTGGGACCAGTGCTGGGTCCCCACACCCGCACCGACCGCACCTGGGACACACGGGTCGCAGAACCCCGGCTGCCCGCTCCAGAGGACTGGCGGCCGGGGGAGGGACAGCGCCTGACACCAGGCGCCCCCCACAACAGTGGCAGGCTACCGCCCCTGGGGACGCCCCCCACCACCCCCGCGGCACGCAGCCCCCACAGGGCATGCAGGCCAAGGGGACAGTGTTGGGCCCCCACACCCACACACCCGCGCGCACAGCATGTTGGCGGCGGACCCCAACAGCCCGCCCAGTGGGCGGGCAGTCGGGGGACGGACAGCGCCTGACCTGAGACGCCCCTCACAATGGTGGAAGGCAGCCCCCCCGGGGACGCCCTTCCGCTGCCCCCACAGCAAGCAACGCCGGCCCGCAAGGGCGCACGCTGTGGGGCCAGTGCTGGGTCCCCAAGCCCGCACCCACCGCACCCGGGACACACGGGTCGCGGAACCCTGGCTGCCCGCTCCAGAGGACGGGCGGCCCGGGGAGGGACAGCGCCTGACACCAGACGCCCCTCACAACGGTGGCAGGCACCCCCCCCGGGGACGCCCTTCTGCCACCCCCACAGCGAGCAACGCCGGCCCGCAAGGGCGCACGCTGTGGGGCCGGTGCTGGGTCCCCACGCCCGCACCGGCCGCACCCGGGAGACACGGGTAGCGGAACCCCGGCTGCCCGCTCCAGAGGAAGGGCGGCCGGGGGAGGGACAGCTCCTGACATCAGGCGCCCCTCAGAACGGTGGCAGGCCACCCCCGCGGGGACAGCCCCCCACCACCCCCGCGGCATGCAGCCCCCACAGGGCATGCAGGCCAAGGGGACAGTGCTGAGCCCCCACACCCACACACCCGCGCCCACAGCACGCGGGTGGCGGGCCCCAACAGCCCGCCCAGTCGGCGGGCAGTCGGGGGAGGAACAGCGCCTGACCTCAGACGGCCCTCACAACGGTGGAAGGCACCCCCCCCGGGGACGCCCTTCCGCCGCCCCCACAGCGAGCAACGCCAGCCCGCAGGGGCGCACGCTGTGGGGCTGGTGCTTGGTCCCGACGCCCGCACCGACCGCACCCAGGACACACGGGTCGCAGAACGCTCGCTGCCCGCTAAAGAGGACGGGCGGCCGGGGGAGGGACAGCGCCTGACACCAGACGCCCCTCACAGCGGTGGCAGGCCACCCCCCGGGGACGGCCCCCCACCACCCCCGCGGCACGCAGCCCCCACAGGGCATGCAGGCCAAGGGGACAGTGTTGGGCACCCACACCCACACACCCGCACGTGCGCAGCGGACCCCAACAGCCCGCCCAGTGGGCGGGCAGTCGGGGGAGGGACAGGACCTGACCTCAGACGCCCCTCACAATGGTGGGAGGCAACCCCCCCGGGGACGCCCTTCCGCCCCCCCCACAGCGAGCAACGCCGGCCCGCAATGGCGCACGCTGTGGGGCCGGTGCTGGGGCCCCACGCCTGCACCGGCCGCACCCGGGACACACAGGTCGCGGAACCCTGGCTGCCCGCTCCAGAGGACGGGCGGCCCGGGGAAGGACAGCGCCTGACACCAGACGCCCCTCACAACGGTGGCAGGCCAGCCCCCCGGGAACGGCCCCCCACCACCCCCGCGGCATGCAGCCCCCACAGGGCATGCAGGCCAAGGGGACAGTGCTGAGCCCCCACACCCACACACCCGCGCCCACAGCACGCGGGTGGCGGGCCCCAACAGCCCGCCCAGTCGGCGGGCAGTCGGGGGAGGAACAGCGCCTGACCTCAGACGGCCCTCACAACGGTGGAAGGCACCCCCCCCGGGGACGCCCTTCCGCCGCCCCCACAGCGAGCAACGCCAGCCCGCAGGGGCGCACGCTGTGGGGCTGGTGCTTGGTCCCGACGCCCGCACCGACCGCACCCAGGACACACGGGTCGCAGAACGCTCGCTGCCCGCTAAAGAGGACGGGCGGCCGGGGGAGGGACAGCGCCTGACACCAGACGCCCCTCACAGCGGTGGCAGGCCACCCCCCGGGGACGGCCCCCCACCACCCCCGCGGCACGCAGCCCCCACAGGGCATGCAGGCCAAGGGGACAGTGTTGGGCACCCACACCCACACACCCGCACGTGCGCAGCGGACCCCAACAGCCCGCCCAATGGGCGGGCAGTCGGGAGAGGGACAGCGCCTGACCTCAGACGCCCCTCACACATTGCTGGAAGGCACCCCCCCCGGGGACGCCTTTCCGCCATCCCCACAGCGAGCAACACCGGCCCGCAAGGGCGCACACTGTGGGGCCGGTGCTGGGTTCCCACGCCCGCACCGACCGCACCCGGGACACACGGGTCGCGGAACCCCGGCTACCCGCTCCAGAGGACGGGCGGCCGGGGGAGGGACAGCGCCTGACACCAGACGCCCTTCGCAATGGTGGAAGGCACCCCCCCCGGGGACGCCCTTCCGCCACCCCCACAATGAGCAACGCACCAACGCACCAACTCACCAGCCACGGGACATCCGCAACCAACTCCCTGCTCTTAGGCACAGCGACACAACAATGGCGGAACCCGCGGCCCCACGTAAGACACGCCCCCGATCTCCGACGCTGGACGCAGCACACGAGGTCATGAGAGCACTGGGACTCAGAGACGGCGAAAGAGACCCCCAAAAAGGGGACGCGGGCACGGACTCCGACCTGGAGGCAATACCAGAGCCCTCCACGGGAAGCGCGCCCGCGGTACCTGCGCCGCCGGCGGGCAGCGTGCCCACCCTCTGCCCCGCGTGGAAACGGGGCCACTGCACCGGCGAAGGCTGGTGCCCCAAACAGCACCCTCAGCCCGGCCCCGATGACGGAGCGCTGCCCGAGGTGGGACCCGCGGCCGCATTCGCCGCCCTACGCTACGGGGTGGCGCAGGGCTGGATCCTGGATGAGACCGCACGCGGCAGCGTGAACATCCAGGAGGCCGTCGACCAAGTCGCCCACGCAGGACAAGCGGCAGTGGCCTTGCACACCTGGGGCCGCCACATGGGACCCGCAGAGGGGATCATTGTGGAGCCCTCGGGAATGGTGCTGGTCCTGGCGGCGGACATGGTCCGAGGGGTGCTCCACGCATCCCGCGTGCGGCGGGCGCGCCCACAGTGGACCATCCAGGTGTACACCCCCCCACGGGCTCGGCCCTTCTCCACGTGGGCGGTGCTCGCCGTCATGTGGCACCTAGCACCGGAGGACGCCCCCACAGGGACCGCGGAGGAAATCGCCCGGGACCTCCACACCTGGCCGGCCGACCAAGATTACCCCTGGCGCAGGCCCCGGGGCGGCCTCCCAGTGGCACCCGCGGCAGAGCGGCTCAGCCTCGCGGCAACCCTCCAACGGCACCCCGACAAGAGGGCACGCCACTTCCTGCAGACGGGCACGTCCCGGCCGCCCCGGCAGACTCCGAGTGGCGATGGGACGCAGGGGAGGCGCAACCGCTGCCGGGCCCTTGGGTTCTCCTGTTGTGGTATTTGCCCATGGGCACCCTGGCCCACGCCACTCAAGCCGTCAAGGGGGCTTTCCCGCAGCCGCTCATCCCCGGCGTGGCCCTGCTCCGCAGCCTGCAGGTGGGGGCGGCCTGGGTACGGTGGAGGGAAGGAGGCGGGCGCTCAAGCCTCTATTTCCCTCTGGTCCAGGGCCAGGCGCTACTCCACGCCAAGGGGATGGGGACCGTGGAATGGAGGGCGATCGGGCCTGGCACGGCGTGCAGGTGGATCACCAAGGCTGCCCCACAGCCCATGCGATCGCCGCCGGCGTGCCACCGCCTCCCAGGGATGGTCCCCTCTTTGGCCCCCCAACACGCCTTTACAAGGGTGGTATGGAGGGCCATGTACTGAGCCACACCAGGGAGTGGGCAACGAACCCGGGTGTACGGTACCCGCCGGGGCCGGTGCTCGAACAGCTGACGGCCCCCACACCCGGGGTCCGCCACGCCCTGCACACGGCATCGGCTGTCACGGAGCAGCTCAACGACGAGGTGCTAGACCTGGTGCTGGAGCCGCCGCGGGTGCTTTACCCGCAGACCCACATCCCACCCGCGGGCACGTCCAACCGCCTGGGCCGCCTGGGTTTGCAGCGCCGCGTCGAGGGCACGCACCCGGGAGGCGTGGTGGAACAGTGGCTAGCGTTCTGCAACCCGTCCGCCGCGCAAGGCCACTGGTACCTACACCAACTCCTCTTCGTACCACGGGCGGCCCCAGAGCACCGCCGGCAAAACCCGTACCACACGCACCCGGAGCGCCGTGGCGCGCAGAGATTCCCGCAGCCAGTCCCGCCCGCCCTCTCGCCGGGGCAGGGCCTGGAGGCGCTGCACCACGGCCCCCCGTTCGACACCGCCACGAGGGTACAACAAAGGGGAAGCAACAGCGCAGATGGTGCTGAACCGGACGTCACAAACTGCGGAGCGGTGGCCTGGACGGCGGCCTGCAGGCACCTCGCCCGAGATACCACGGGGCTCAGGCAGTACAGACCAACGAACCGCACGGTGCTGGCGTCCACGGTCGCGGCCGTCACCATGGGTCCCGTGGCGGCGTGGCCGGCGCAACTGCTGCCCCACGTCCCCTGCCGCGACACGCAGCCCCGCCAGCCGGCCGCAACGCACGCGCCGATGGCACCCCTCACGGCGGAGCAGCTATACGTCGTCGCGGCGGCGCTGCTGGCGGACGGCGGGGAGAGCTTCGTCCACCACCACGGCCCGGCGCAGATTGCGGGAAGCATACAAGGGCCGCAGCGCGATGCACCCCACCCGTCGCACGCCACACTCCGCGGGCGCACCCGCGTCTGGGATGCGGGCGACGGCACACCCCCTCCTCGGCCTCAGCAGGGGGAGGCACTGGTGCTGCAGACGGCAGGCTACCAGGCCATCCTGCACGGCCACGCCGGGGGGTACCGGTCGCACCCCCTGGCCGGGGGCCGCTAGACTGTCTGGCACAGCACTGCCAGGCAAGGGGCATTCCCGCCCCTGTTCCATGTCGACTGGCAGCAGGGGCCCACCCAGGCCTACTATATGTTGGCGGACCCCTGGCCGCTGGCAGTCCTGCTACACACCGTCAGCGCCCCCAACAAGAGGCAGGAACCGGGCAAGTGTCAAAACGTTTTTGATCATTCTTGAGGACCATATTCAGCGGAACAAGGTTTTTCGAGATTTTTTGGTCAACCATAAACTTCCTTGCTTTGGCATAGGCTTGAGAGTAATTCCAAATCCCGGTCGTGGCTTCACACACTCTCGGGTCCGACACCAAAAGAATTAGCGTACCCCTTACATGTATTTTAGCACGCGCAAGCGCCGCTAAAGCATTGAGCAACATGGACACGTGAGCGGATGTGTTGTGTGTGGCGTCCTTGTGGAAGTCGTAATTTGTGGTGGGAGTGAAGATGAAGGTTCTTGTTTGGGACTCATAGAGGTTGGCCATGATGTTGAGGGTCGTGATATTTTGGGGAGTGACCAATTTTGCGTTTTTGATGGCTCGTGCATGGTCTTCTGTTGGATACCGGGCGGAATACTCGTACTTCCCGTTGAAATAGTTTTGGTAGTCGGTGCCCCCAAAATGTATTTCATGAGGTTGTTTGTGAAATTGGGCGACGATGTCCTCGGTTGGTAACATGGTGATGTAGTGGTGATGTAGGTGGTGTAAACTTTTTGACACTTGCTCCGCCCCACACCCGGAGGGATATATTATGATTACTTTGGATAACCTTTCCAAGTTCCAATACACACCGCCCAAATTCTCTCCTATTTCGCCGGGCCATGACCTTGCACAAGCCGAGGCTTTTTTCTCTCCGCAACAAGAAGCCCATCACACACCACCAATCACCGATTATGTCAGAATAGATCCGGGAGACCGTGAAGTCCTCACGGAGGAAGATGCTTTCCAATTTTTCAACAAATTAATCAAACCTGACCTCCAAGATGCCTCATCCATTACCTCCACCAATTGCGCACACTACCGCGGTGAGATAAAAAAAAGGGGCTCGCCCATTGGAAGCACCCATGCTCGTTTCGACAACGAAACCAACTCAGCCCTCTCCTCCCAAATTGCCAAAACCGTTCAATCCCATTACCCACTAGACATGAATTGATTCATTATGGCCTTCCCCTACAACCTCTCCGCCCATGAAAATACTTTCATGATCTCCGCCTCAAAAAGCTCCGCTAAAAACGGAGCCAAGCTCGAACCCACGGAATTTCTAAATCTAGTGGCCTCTCTTGAAAAGATGAATTCTATCCTGCAATTCGCAATTCTACGCACCAAATACTCAGTATTGGTGCATCTGGATGTCCACTCCATTCCAAGTAACACCGAAACACGAGTTTCAAAACTCAAATGGATGAACGAACAATGCAAGAAAGCCGGCCTCACTTTTTTCAATCACGATAACACATATGCGGTTTTGTCCGACGCCCCACTAAGCTACCGGGCTCAACCCTCCTACACGCCAACCGACGCCAAATTGTTGGTCATTTGTGCTCCACGCTCCATAAGTTTTAGAGACATCAACAAAGCAACGTGAATCCTGGAATCCAACCCAAGTGCCAAATCACACCAATATTTTGAAGCGCTCTTTCAAAAGCATGGATCCTGTATCCTTGCACACCAAGAAAACGTTCAAGGCATCACTTTTACATCCGGCTCGCCCAACCTCTTGAAAAAACAAAACATCATTGATTCAATTGTGAAAGACCATGCCACTTCTAAATGGGAAGCCACACTCTTGGCCGCCAAAGAATTTGGCTCCGAGAAACAACTGCGCTCCATCAATGAGCGATTGATCGTGGCCCGGCCCCAATGACTCCCCACCCACCCACACTCCTTCTCTCATCCAGTTCTCAATGTCTTCACCATGTCACTACTCAGAGATACGGATTCCCTTCGTCCTCACTCCTTCCAATACCAACGGTATGATCTGTTTATCAAGCTGCTAGTTCTCGAAGCGATTTCATCTAACCATTCGCGAAGCATCACCTCGCAAGGTATTGTGCCACGCATCGAAAAAATGCGAACACACTGGAACGTACACTCTCCTCACAATGCTTCCCGCATGCCGTGTGGATTTTGCTCACTCATCTCCGGTGTGTCAAGGTTTTGATTCATCCAAGCCACGATCGGGTACTCAGTTGCACGCCCAGTGTCACTCTGCCCTCTAAGTCGCAATCACGTGGCCTGTCTGATTTCTGTCATGACCGCATGAAGGGTTTATCTTTTTGCAAGTGCTTCCTTCTTGACCATTTCAGTGGCCGCCTCCACTCGGGCCCCAACCGCCAAAACGGCTTCACGTTAGACTCGGAGGCTCGTCAAGATCAAGGAATGTCTCGGAAGTGGTCAGTATTAGACACGTGGTCCCATCTCTCTCATCATCATGACGTCGTCAATTGATATCCCCCTCCCACCGGGAGTCCCCCAACCACCAAGATACGCTACTAACATTCACAAAGCACCTAAACCTACCACACCAACAGACAACTTAATCCACTCTAAAACACGTTTAACACTCACTACTCATAACACTGCAAAAAACATTGACAACCTAGACGCCATTATACTACGACACCAACAACAAGGAACCGACATACTTTGTTTACAGGAAATACCTACCGCCCCCTCCTTACATTCACTTCTAAACCTACACACTTTCACAAATATTTCTTCTGACAAATCCAACGGCACAGCGATCATCATTCACTCTTTCCTATCTCCCTCCGTCACGCAAATCAAACACGACAAGGTCAATGGATGCCTTATTGCCATCGACCTTACTATACCAGGCTACCACACGCTCCGTATCATTAACGTGTACAAATCACATCACGCTCATCTCCGACACAGGCTAGAGAAAACAATCTCCGCCCTCCAACAAGACCAGCCGTTCCACATCATGCTCGGCGACTTCAACACATATCTCCAACCTTCCCTAGACACGGCTAATATCAAACACAATAAATACTGGCCTTGGCTCAACAACCAGGTACACCCCAACATTCCCACCACCACACCAACCCTCATTGACCTGTATCGTAAGGACCACCCACAGACAAAACAATGGACGCGCCCTGCAAACAAAAGGCTCCCGTCTCACACACGCATCGACCTGATACTCTCCTCTCCTTTTTCCAACACCATTTTCAAACCTTTCAACACCTTCATTGACATTCACACTACATCTCCGACCACCGACCTGTATCCACCTCCATAGCCATCCCCACCAACCAGATTAACATATACAACATTTCACACAATTCCGTTCAATACTGCCCCCTAAGCAAACAGGAAAAGTCACACTTTACGTCCCTCAGTAAACCTCTTAACGACTGGCTCTCCAAGCACCACGACACTCTCTTCCAACAGCCCATTGAACAACTTATCACCCTGACTGACTTCCTTTTCACCCAACTAGTCACCGCTTACAAAAAAGTCACTCATCAAGCACACGAACACAAACCAACCAGCGTGGAGAAACAGTTCCTTGACGCTGTAAATAACTTACCTTCCACTGCCTCCAGTGCACACAAAACTAAAACACTTCAAACACTACTCAATGACTGGACCTCAAAGGAACAAGCGCAAGCGCACAAGAAACTCCACCACTCCCTCATTTCTCACAAACGCATAAAAAAGACAATCAACAACATTCTCAACCCCAGAAACACCACCCCCATCTCTCTCTATGACCAAACTGGTCAGCTCACCACTGACCCTTACGGAATGTGCAAATCTATGGGACACGCCCTCTCTTCCCCGGGAGGCCCCCCTGACTTCGACACAGACCCGGCCTTCATCGACACACTCATGACTAACTCCCCAAAAATACCCAACGACGCTCCACAACCGCACTTTACCAGAGACTTCTTCAACCTTCTTTGGTGGAACGCTAAACCACACACCGCACCTGGTTTCGATGACACCTCTCTTTACCTTTTCTCCATCTGCCCCCCCGACATCCAAACCTACATTTACAGCCTGTGTTCCCTCCTTATCGCCGACCACATTCCTTTTCACTGGCTTAAAGCAAAAACGTTTCCACTCTCATAATCCTACAAAATACAGACCAATAGCACTCCTTAACACACTTTACAAAAGCATAGCTTCTTACGGTGCACACACCCTCACATACTACGCCACAAAGTACCACCTCACCAACAACACACAATACGGTGAAATCCCTAACCACAGAACCACAGACCACATATACACTATGATTGCCAGCCTATCACTACACCCCGACATGTATCACTTGTATCTAGACTTAAATAAAGCATTTAACTCTGTTCCTCACCAAGCCTTATGGCGATTACTCTGCAACTACAACATACCTCACTCCATCATCAACCTCATCCAAAACCTGTACGCCTGCCCCCTCGACTTCCCCGTCGTCAACGGCTTCGCCCTCTTTGCAGTCCACTGCATAAGGGGACTTAGGCAAGGATGCCCCATGTCCACCATACTATTTAACCTCTTTGTCGACCCCATCATTAACCACATACAATCTCTCTTACCTAAACACGAATTCAACAACCTTTTCTCCTTCATCGACGACATCGCCCTCCAGACAACCTCTCATGCCACTCTACACAAAGTGCTTCACTTCCTCTTTGTCCAAGGGCCTTGATACGGCCTTTCTTTTAACACTACAAAGTCCGAACTCCACGCCCTCAACAACGCCACCCACATCACCATTTGTATTAGTCCTACCCAACATTTCAGTACTTTTACCGATGACGGCAACCCCAGGGTTTTTTATAAATACCTGGGCACCTACTGTTTCAACAAACAACAAAACCCCAGCATGCTCCAACTTCTACTCAACACCATCGACGACTTTTTCGCCAACATATCCACCCTCCCTCTCACGCACAACGAAATCATAAAACTATCCAACATACAACTGACACCTACCCTCACTTACAGATTAATCTACAACTCACTGCCGCAACATGACCTTGACAAGCTGGACCCCACAATTTGGAGTCATATCTCCAAATTAGGCAAGGTATCTTTTCGCACCACCAATAAAACCAAATACTGCCCCCCCACACACCAGGTCTAAACAGAACGAAAATTTCTATCGTAACCCACATCCGAGCCATCAACCATAGACTCCGCTACACACACGACGACGGACCTTCCCACACCAACGAAAGAGTCACGTACACCCTGCGCCACAAGTCCACCAACCCGAACACCATGCAACTCATGACTGCTCACTCTGCTAGTTTTTTAGGTTTCCACACTCACAACATACCCCCAGTCAACCCATGTCTCCCTTCTCAAATCCCTACACACACAACAATCTAAGTCGCCTTTATTTACTACCAATCCAACAGCGACCCACCAACATATTCTACTACGAAAAACACCACCCACACCACAAAAACGACCCTATGGTTCGAAGGCACAGTCGACCACCCCATGCCACAAAAAACCACAGTTACGTTCCCTGACATGTCTACCATCCTCACCCCCAACCATCAGTTTCGCTTCCTTACTCTCCGCACATCCCAAGATATTTCCAAGTCTACCAAGCCTCTCTCACTACCCGACACGACCAACTTCCCTTTTTCTTTCACTGGCACCACCACCACTCAAAATCTCATTCAATTTACCCTGAAAAACAATCTCTCTCCCCCAAACCCTCAAAACCTGCACTACTGGGGCTGCCACGATCCTTTAGACGCACTCGACGCCTACCCCAACGCTACGATCGCCTACACCGACGGGTCGGATGACCCCACAGTGGACACGCCATCGGGTGCCGCCATCACCTTCAACACAACACGGCCAACAACCCTCTGCAACACATCACCGATAAAAGGATCTTACCCAGCAGAAATTTATGCCATTATACTGTTTACCTACCTCCAACACATCGACACTCTCTCCCAACCAATCATTTTTGCCATTGACAACCTGTCGGTTTGCTCCACACTCCACCAAATACAACAATTAAAAACTAAACCCTTCGCTTCTAACGCTAATTGCTTCGCTCTTTGGTACAACTATATTTGGGAATTTCTTCACAACACCCACCTTCACATAATTTTCACCTGGATCAAAGGACACGCTGACTTCGATGGCAATGAGCACTCTGACAAAATTTCTAAATGGATATCACTCAACCTCCACCAACACCCAGAACACCACAACCCTGACACTTCTCACTTCATATACCACAATCATACACCACTGCCAGGACGCATCACACGCAACACTGTCAAACACCTACTTCCAAACCATAAACACAACAACATACACCACCTACCTTCTAGCACCGACTTCTACACCCACACATCGTGGTTTTCCAGACTACCTTTTAAATGGACAAACGGACTGTACTCTTGCACTGGTTTTTTTCCCCATTACAAACTTAACACATATCAATGCCCCAAGTGCCACACTCATCACCCCCTCGACCCCATAACTACGGTGACCGAATGCGGCACAGCGAAACCTATTCGTGACCTCTTTTTTGAGGTCTGGCAACAACCCTTCAAACAAACAGTCATCGACTGGTGGCAACATGCAACAAAAGGAGAAAGAAGAAACTACATCCGCACGCTCATTCCCAACTCACTCAGTAATGCACTAAGAGAGATCCCACCCGACACTCCCTACTTCCAACACCTACATAACCTAAAAACAGCCTTTAAGTACAGAAGAAAACGACTCAAAACAGCACTATAGGAGACACAAACCTGGCTCAGACAAAACCCAATTAACGATCTGCACTTACTCCAACCAGATTCCTCAGACAACCCATGGAACAACCAATACTCCATTTACAGCACTTCATCTCACAACCCCACTTTGTTGACCTACCCAAAAAGGACAAACACAACAGTCGCCAATAAACACCCTCACAAACACAGACACGTACACAGCAACAACAAAAAAACCAAATCCCAACTACTTAACTTACCGTAACTACCCACAAAGAAACACATAGGATTTTATGACGTCCAAAAATCCCAAAACCTGCAACGGAAAAAAAAACACCCATTCAAGTAGTTAGCATGCTGTAAATTATGTTTGGGCGATCTGTGTCCCCATACAACATGCTTTTTTGCATCTAGCACCCCCAAAATAGGGGTGGGGAGGTCTTCAACTACTTGGCTCAGGCCAAAAAACACAATTTTTCACCAAAAAGCGGCCATTTTTTGCCGTTTTTTTCCATGAAAAATGGCAAATTTTGGTGCATACGCATGCTGTAAATTGCGTTTTTGTGATCTGTGGGCCCCTACAACCTGCTTGTTAGCATCCAGCACCCTCAAAATAGGGGGAGGGGGTCTTCAACTGCTTATCTGAAGCTAAAGAAACTCAATTTTTGGCCAAAAAACAACCATTTTTGGCCGTTTTTTTCATGAAAAATGGAAATTTTTGGTGCATACGCATGCTGTAAATTGTGTTTTCGTGATATATATGCCTCTACAACCTGCTTTTTCGTATCCAGCACCCTCCAAACGGAGAGGGGGGTCTTCAACTGCTTGTCTGAGGCCAAAAGAACTCAATTTTTGACCGGAAAACGGTCATTTTTTTTGCGATTTTTCATGAAAAACGGCAAATTTTGGTACATACGGATGCTGTAAATTGTGTTTTCTTGCTCTGTGTCTGCCTACATCCTGCTTTTTCGCATCCAGCACCCTCAAAATAGGGGGGTAGGGGTCTTCAACTGCTTGTCTGGGGCCAAAAACCTTCAATTTTTGACCAGAAGACGGCCATTTTTGGCCGATTTTTCATGAAAAATGGGAAGTTTTGGTACATACAGATGCTGCAAATTGTGTTTTCGTCGTCTGTGTGCCCTTACAACCTGCTTTTTCGCATCCAGCACCCTCAAAATGGGGGGGAGTCTTCGAATGCTTGTCTGGTGCCGAAAAACTCAATCTTTGACCAAAAAACGGCCATTCTTGGCCGTTTTTTTTCATGAAAAATGACAAATGTTGGTGCATATGCATGCTGTAAATTGTGTTTTCGTGATCTGTGTCTGCCTAGAACCTGCTTTTTCGCATCCAGCACCCTCGAAATAGGGGGGGGGGATCTTCAAATGCTTGTCTGAGGCCGAAAAACTCAATTTTTGACCAAAAACGGCCATTCTTGGCCGTTTTTTCATGAAAAATGTATGCTGTAAATTGTGTTTTCGTGATCTGTCTCTCTCTAGAACCTGCTTTTTTGCATCCAGCACCCTCAAAATAGGGGGCGGGGTTTTCAATTGCCTGTCTGAAGCCGAAAAACTCAATTTTTGACCATAAAGCGGCCATTTTTTGCCGTTTTTTTCATGAAAAATGGGAAATTTTGGTGCATATGGATGCTGTAAATTGTGTTTTCCTGATCTGTGTGTGCCTACAACCTGCTTTTTCGCATCAAGCACCCTCAAAATAGGGGGGGGGGGGTCTTCAACTGCTTGGCTGAAGGCAAAAAAATTCAATTTTTGACCAAAAAACTGCCTTTTTTGGCCGATTTTGGAAGGAAAATGGTCTTCAACCGCTTGTCTGAGGCCAAAAAACTCAACTTTTGACCAAAAAACGGCCATTTTTTGGACGTTTTTTCATCGTTGGGCAAGATGCGAGAAAAGTGCACGTAGGCGCCGGCATGGGTTCGATGAAACATTCGGTCCGACCTGTGCAGACCACACTGCCATGCAGAGGCAACGGAGATGTGGGATGGACACCTGGGTTGTTGCGTTAAGAAAAGACAAAATAAGTTGCTGGCAAAATGCAGTTTGGGCATCTGCTCAATACACCTGTGTGTATGCAGGAGTGGGCAGCGGACCACTGTACGTTGGGTAGGCAACAGGCGCATCATATGTGTAAACAGGTGGGGATCCCAAGGACCCACCCGCAAAGGAAAAGAAACCAAAAGCCGAGAAGACCGAAGCGGACTGTCTTTGACAAACCACTCCGCTTGTAGATCTGAACATAGAGGAGCAGGACACCGAACACACATGGAACCATGATCAGCAGCCACAAGACGCAGTGTGTAACATCTCGGTAATCAATGTAACAGAACCCATCGTACTTGACATAAGAGGCCACCCCAATGAGGGGGAGCATTGAAATCAGACCAGAGAGCACAAAGATGGCCAATCCCACAAGCGCGACGTATTCCCACTTTGGCACCGTAGAAAACATGATCCGATACGTCAGGTATGCAATGAGCAGCGTGGCCATTTGGCTGGAGTATGTGGCGAAGGCAGAATAGAAACCCATGACGTCACAGCCAGTGGAATCGCCCCAAAATGAGCCCTGGATGGCCGTACCAATACATTGCACCAGGCAGGGAACGCACCTGATTATAGAACACGGTGCGTGCAGTTTGAGATTATGTTCCCCATCATTGAGAGCTTGAATGTTTTGCTCTATCGGGTGAGGATCCATTAAAGTACCCTCCCCCATCCCCCAGAATGAAACCCATATATTTGGAGAGCAGCCACACGGAGCAGGAATATAGGTTCAGGGGGGATCTGAAGCACGTACGCTGGGCCCAAGCTTGGGAAATAATGCAGCAAGTGTGAAGGCAAGAGCACCACAACTATATGTCTTGTTGGCATCTATGATGTCAGCAGGTAGTGCGTGCACTGTGCACAATGCGTGCGTGCAGCGTGCACAATGCGTGCGTGCAGCGTGTACAGTGCGTGCGTGCAGCGTGCACAGTGGGTGCGTGCAGCGTGCACAGTGCGTGCGTGCAGTGTGCACAGTGCGTGCGTGCAGTGTGCACAGTGCGTGCGTGCAGCGTGCACAGTGGGTGCGTGCGTGCAGTGTGCACAGTGGGTGCGTGCAGTGTGCACAGTGGGTGCGTGCGTGCAGCGTGCACGATGTGTGCGTGCAGCGTGCACAATGCGTGCGTGCAGCGTGCACAGTGCGTGCGTGCAGTGTGCACAGTGCGTGCGTGCAGTGTGCACAGTGCGTCCGGGTTTTATGCATGACGTCACCAACCAACTACTGCTGAGCATGAACCTCATTATTGACCTGTTGACTAGGCAAGGTGAGCTACTGATTGAATGCAATGGCTCCTCCCTGGCTTGGTAGTAGGCCAATATCTAGGCTGGACGGGCCCACTGATGGCTACACGCACAATAGGAAAAGAATCATGGAGACACATATTATCAAAATATTGGGAGGGGCATTGGCCAAAGATGTCCATGTCGATACCCATGTGCACAGGTAAACGACGCGAGTGGACCGTGATTGAGGAAGTGGGCCGAAGGCTCCCCTTCCCAAATATTGTCCTTTAAAGTCCACAACATGCTGACAGTGTCTGCAATTAGGGGCAGACAAAGTCTACAGACTACAGACCGCCCTGCCCGTGTGTCAAACCCCCTGGTGCCACCCCCCCCCCCCCCTCGTGCTCCTCTCGTCTGTGCCCCCGCCTGCCAAACAACCTGTCCCACAACCAAGCACAACACACACCATGCACCACCACAATCTTCCAAATCCATACAGCCTCACAATTGAAATGGGCAATGGGCCATGATGCCCACAGAACAGTTGCCTTTGGCCTGTGCAGATTTGAACTACTAAGCGACAACACACAATGCGTGCAGCGTGCACAATGCGTGCGTGCAGCGTGCACAGTGGGTGCGTGCAGTGTGCACAGTGGGTGCGTGCAGCGTGCACAATGCGTGCGTGCAGTTTGCACAGTGCGTGCGTGCAGCGTGCACAGTGGGTGCGTGCGTGCAGCGTGCACGATGCGTGCGTGCAGCGTGCACAATGCCTGCGTGCGGCGTGCACAGTGGGTGCGTGCGTGCAGCGTGCACAATGCGTGCGTGCAGCGTGCACAATGCCTGCGTGCGGCGTGCACAGTGGGTGCGTGCGTGCAGCGTGCACAATGCGTGCGTGCAGCGTGCACAATGCGTGCGTGCAGCGTGCACAGTCCGTGCGTGCAGTGTGGTAGGCGGTCCGCGGATCACTGATCCGCGGGGGTCCAAAAACCCCCCCCTCCCCCCCCACCGAATGATCCGCGGATCACGGATCACCCACCCCATAAACCCCCCCCCCCCCCCCCACTGCCTAGCAAAATGATCCGCAATTTTCCGGATCACTAATTCGGACACGTGGACAGTCCTAGGGGCTCAAGAACCCGTGGTCGTGATGCGTACACATATGGAGTCATGTCAACACAAAGAAGGCGGGCACATGCAAAGCAAAGCAATGGAAATGTTGGATAACCTGGATAAAAACCCCGCCACCGGCATGGGAAAAAAGGTCTCCACTGTACATACACTGTACATTTTAGTTTTGAGTTTTTGTAGGGGAGTGGGAAGTGGGTATAGGGTTAGACCGGCGGCTTGAACCCACCAAGCCTCATCGGCAACGAGCAACCATTGCCAACGCAATTGCAAATGGGATGGCTCCGACATTACACAAACTAGGCCACTAGTAGAAAAAGTAGAGAACACAAGGGCAAATGATCCACCGAATCATAAGCAACAAAAATGATCCAAAGACGGAGCACGCACAAAACAAGATAGTGATTGACCAATTTGTGTTGCAAAAAATGATCCGAAAATGCAACCCCCAATTGTAAGCATCACGTAGAGCACGCACAAAGCAACATATTGATTGACCAATTTGTGTTGCAAAAAATGATCCAAAAATGTAACTTCCAAATGTAAGTATCACGTAGAGCACGCACAAAACAACATATTGATTGACCAATTTGTGTTGCAAAAAATGATCCAAAAATGTATCTTCCAAATGTAAGTATCACACAGCAACATAAAAAAAAAGGAACCAAAAATGGAAGTTCACTTGTTCCATCAATTTAACTTGCAAAAAATGATCCACAAGTCCACACGACCATTGACACAAAGTTCAAAGTGCAATAAGCAAAATGGTCCGGAATGGTCCAAGAATGATCCAAAGTGATCCACGGATCACCACCCCCGAAAACCCCCCCCCCCTCCCCACTGCCTAGTGTTTGGATCAAAAATGATCCGGATCACCCACCCCGAAAACCCCCCCCCCCCCCCCCTGCCTGCCGCACGCAATGTTCACAGTGGGTGCGTGCAGTGTGCACAGTGGGTGCGTGCAGTGTGCACAGTGCGTGCGTGCAGGACGTGAATTGATGCAACAAACTCACGGACCCAGGACTGTCTCTCTCTCTCTCGTCTCTCTCTCTCTCTCACGCTCTCACTCTCTCTCTCTCTCTCTCTCTCTCTCTCTCTCTCTCTCTCTCTCTCCCCGTAATGTGCATGTGCTGTTGTGAATGTTTACATTTGCTGAATACGTTCAGTGGTGTTAGGCGGCACCCCCCCGAGTCTTCCCACCCCCGCAGCCCCATTCTTGATGTTACTGATTCCCATGAAACAGTCCCCTTGTAGCCAGGTCCCAAAAAAATGCGGTACATACACATGTTGTATCTTGGACACGCGGCACCTTGAACACGAGGGGGAGGAAGGCCGCCAAGGCCTCTTGCACACGGTGCATACCATCAAGAGCCGAGGCGTGATACGTTGCTACTTCTTGTTTTCTCTTGATGCGTTGCTCGCAAGCTCCAACATCTCATTGCTCAGGAACTCCAACACAGCAGCCACATGCACAAGTGCTCCCTTGCCAACACTGGAAGAGTACCGCCAATTTGCGGGATAGACGACATTGCTTTGAGAAGAGAAGTGGAGCATCATGCATCATGCATCATGGATTGCAACCGCAGCAGAATCATCAACCACCACAACGGCAAGCCAAACCACCACTTGAATGGAGAGATGGGACAGGCGGGCAAAAAATGACCGACACAACTGTGATATTTCCTCTGTGATATTTCAACTATGTGCATAGTGTGTACACTTAGCTATTTGGTTGGGGACGTATGAAGACAGCATGTCACGGGATTTCGGGCTGAAGGTTGAGTTGGAAGTAACAAAGACCATAGCTTCAAGAAAAGGCCGGCGTGGTGTTACAGCTTCCAGATAGTTTCAGTAAGTCGGCGCAATACCTGTGCAATACACTCGTTCACGGATGTGTGTTGCAGAAAACTCTGGAGAACCAAGACCAGGAAATTATCCCGATATCTAACAATGGGGGGTAGGGAAGAAGAGTTCAAGTCAATTTCTTTTTCAGCTACGACCATGGAAGCGTATTGGGCGGAGGTGGACCCACCAATAGCAGTTCCCAGGGCTTGTGCGAAAATTGACGAGCACATCACAAAAGTGTCGTTGAACATGAGATCCCAGAAAACGAAATGCAAGACGTGGTGGAACGAAAATTTGTAGAAGCCAGGACGGGATTGGTCGCTAGCTATACAGTCCAGGCCCTTGACACCACCCTTGTGTACGAAAAACTTTACCCGATCCTCGCAGATACTGTGGGAGTTGTCTTGTTGGGTTCCACAAACCATTCAGGTTGGTAATCACGACGAAATCACAACGAAATCACTCTAATCCACATTTGTGGCTTCAAAAGTGCAAATATGGCTATTCAAGGGCACTTTTTGCACCCTCCGGACGATTATCTTGAGTAAAAGGCATGTAGGGTCACAATTTGTTGCTTGGCAAGCCTAACCGAGCTCTAGGGAAAAATTTCATTAACGCCAAATCACACGAAAGCACAACGACATCAATGAAATCAACCATTGCGGGTTCAAAAGTGCAAATACAGCTGTTTGGGAGATTGTTGCCACCAAGTGTTTCTAGCACATTGCCTAAGCCGGCTCTTTGGGTTGCCATCCAACGCGCGTTGCAATGCACGGTTTTTGCTTTGCAAGTTCTGATGTGTGTTGTGTGTTGTGTGTGTGATATTTCATCTGCCCATAACGAGACACATGACATGGGCAACAATCCAATTTGAAACCGGATGAAAATTTCCCCATACCTCGTTAGGTCACAAACATGATATGAGTGCAATGTGGGCAATGAAGCAATGGCAGCGCAAACACAAAGCCAGGCAATGTTCTCAAACTGCCTCAATTACGTCAATTATTACGGGTTGGAAATGTGGCAGGTTTGAGGGGGCTTTAGCACCCTCCAATCATTTATCTTGAGCAAAGAGCATTTGGGGTCATAATTTGTGGTTTACCAGGCCCGAACCAACCTTAGGGACGAGGTTGAACAACTTGAAATCTCATGACATCTCCCCTAAATCTACCAATACTAGAATTACTCGTTAAAAAGGGCAAATATGGCTGTTTGGAGGCAATTTTGGCACCCACCGTTCATTAATCATGAGCCAAGAGCATTTAGGGTCACATATGGTGGTTTGCCAAGGCCGAACTAACCTTAGGAACAAGGTTGAGCAATTTGAAATCTCATGATACCTCCCCTAAAGCTACTTACACGAGAATTACATGTTAAATAGGGCAAATATGGCTGTTTTGAGGCAATTTTGGCTCCCGCCGTTCATTCATCTTGAGCCAAGAGCATTTAGGGTCACAAATGGTGGTTTGCCAAGGCCCAACTAACCTAGGGAACAAGGTTGAGCAATTTCAAATCTCATGACACTTCCCCTAAATCTACTTATACTAGAATTAGACGTCAAACAGGGCAAATAAGGCTGTTTTGAGGCAATTTTGGCACCCACCGTTGATATATCTTGATGCAAGAGCATGCAGGGTCACATATGGTGTTTTGCCAAGGCCAAGCTAACCTTAGGAACAAGGTGGAGCAATTTGAAATCTCATGATACCTCCCCTAAATCTACTAAAATGAGCTTTGTTCCACGTCAAGGAGCACAATCAACGGATGGCACGCACTGATCAAAATTCCATTAGGCTGCAAACGCAAGTGTAGCATTTGTTCTCGGGATCACCGGAGTCTGAGTGTCTATGTGCCTATTCATGGCTTCTTGCTATTAGTGGAACCGTGAGCTTTGTGTGTTATATGCATTCATCATACACATGTCCGTCCATCAAGGGGGGTGGTCCCCGTGTACATCATGATGGTCTCGTCCCCACCCCCCTTCTTGGTCATCTCCCTGAGTTCAAACATCAGAAATCTGTGGCCGTCCGCCAGAATTTGCTGTGGTGCGTGTCTCTAATCAGTGCTGCGGGTGCCCCATGCTTTCGCAACGTCTTATTGAAGGCCGGCTTCCACCAACGCCCAGGGTACCCTTTACACTGGAGTTCTCGCAGCGTCTGTTGTATATTTTCTGACATGAGCTCAGGACCAGACGCATAGTACAGGCACTTCTGCACCAGGCCTGGGATGAGGGAGCGGAGGACGGCCTTGGCATTGGGCGCGTACCAATCGGGGTACCTGATTAAAGCCCTACGCTGGTCCCCTTGGTACTGAGCCAGTTTGTTCTTCAGGGTCACAGATACCTGACCTGTGGATGGGTTTATTGCCAGGTGCGATTCCAGGGTGGTGAGCTCTGGACCCCAGCCCTCCTGTTGCAAAGTCAAATCGTACAGCCTGGTATACAAGGCTTGCAGTGCCTCGATAGGGACGTAGCCAACGGCTGCCCCGACGAGGTTATCCCGGAAACGGAAAGGAAAGGCCGGCACAGCCATGGGTCTTATGAACTGTGTGATGTCTTTGCGGACATCATGCCACGGCCTGTCAAAAAACTGATGCTCTTTATATATAGCGTACAGGCATGAGAGTTGGGCACTCAATGTGCCACCGATTGCCAACCCACGGATTTGTCTCATGACCCGGTCACCAATAACAAAGAGGTCATTCCGCAGTACCTCGTACCTCGCATATGCCAATACCTCAGAAAACGTAAATGTGTCAAAATTCTCAGCGTAGCCGACACCAAAGTGATCCAATTTTTTATCATCCTTGCAGATGGCAAACCTCAGTTCATTGTTGCACTTTCGTTTTCCTCGGGCCGTGCCCACCAGGCGGTGGACATTTTCAAGTGCCACCAGCACTTTATCCCGATCAAGGGAGGGGAAAAAATCCTGAATGTCCAGTTCCCAAAGCCAGGCCCCCCCCCCCTTCGGATGGATGCCACGTGGGTATCGAGCGTGTAGGGTATCGGAAAGCTGGGTGGCATACGTTTTCACGTCATGTATCTTCACCATTTCAACACTTTTCAAGACTCTCGCAGCCTCACTTACCAATAGTGAGAGGCAACGTCCAATTTTCTTCGAATATTGTTTCAGTGGGTGACTGTAGTGGCTGAAAACGACGCGAAATTTCAAGCGTTTTTCTGGGGGCAGGGACTCATCTTCTTCTGTCATTTTGTTCTTAGGTAGGAGGAAGGAGATCGGTGGGCCTTTCTCCGGGCCCGGGTCCCAGAACCTTTGTAGGCCCGCAGCGCGTGCATCCTCCAGTAGGATGTCGCCAGCTTTGGACAGGGCCTCAGCATGTGATTCGCATGTATGTACAGTCCTGAATTGGTGCTGGTCTTCATAGAGGGCTAACAAGCGTGTGTAGTACAGTCGTCGGCACATGCAAACCAGCTTCCCTCCATTCTTGTCTAGGGGCAGGAAAACGTACTGGGCCTGGTACCTGTCTCTCATGGCTTCCAGGGTTTCGGAACGTAGGCACCAGGGCAGTTTGGTGTTCGTGGTATGGTACAGTTGCCGCAATTCTGCAGTCAGGCCATGGAAGGCCCACCATTTTCCATCCTCGGCCCCCCCCAACCGTGTGAGTGTGCGGCGTGCCTGTGCCAGTGCCCTTTCTAATTTTTGCCACGGTGCAATGGTACAATTTGTGGCATTTTGGTCCAGCACAGGGGCGTATTTTCCAAGCACAGCATTTAATCCTGCCCTGTCTCTGACAATACAGCAGCCCTCCACTTTAGTCACAGTGTGGGGTAGGAGGTGACAATCGCATGGGGATTGGGAGATTTTCTTCATATCAGACCATTTTTCTCGTGGTTCCTTTTGCCGAAGCAGGTCCGACACGGTGGGTCCCCGTTTCCCTACAAACCGAACCACAGTCTCAAGGTATGATACAACACACGGAGGCAGCTTCAGCGCAGTTAGGATATGGGCAGCCATGGAACGCAGGCTGGTCAGGTCAACTTGGTTGCTGACTGGGTACGGGATAGGGATATGTGAGGGCAGCTGGATGCCTACTTCCTTGCGTACGTGTGTGCGTACACGGTGGAGGAGGCGTGAATACACATCAGGTTTCAGGCAGTCCTTTCCATGGCGTATCAGCCACATCTCGTGTTTAAGTCGAAAAACCCTCCTACGGGACTGAATCACTCTGTTCGCATCCGCGATCAGTGCAGAGCGTTCCCCTTTATTCATACCACGTAGTGGGCCCCGAAGGCACCTCCATCGTGCTGATCGCCATCTGCCTGAGTGCTTGTTCCAGATCCCCCCCACCCGGCGCATCCAGAATCTTTCTCGACGTCGGGCGATGGAGCAGGGTACCCTCTCGAGTGGGATCATGATCCAATGCTCAAGGCCTTCGGCCGCCATGGTCATATACACAGGATGTGACGCTGTAGGGTACCGTCCGTGTTTTGCAAAAAATCTTGAGAGCATGCGTCCTGCCTGAAGGTGTTCCGTGAACCGTTTGTGTAGGGCGCGCAACTTCCCATCTCCCCCCACCTGGCCAATGTAGATACGGCCATTCTTTGCACTCACCAGGGCATATACCCACGCACCAGGTTCTTCCAACCCCAGGTGAAACGCCGTAGACAGAGTGGCGACCTTACGTACCCATGTCCATGGTGCCCACCGTAGTAGGTTCAGTGTGTCCGCCCAGTTTTTTGCCAGCGATGCGTGATCCCACTGTCGCTTCTCAGCATACAGGTGTTTGCGTTGGTCCCGCAGTGTAGCCCACATGGCGTGGAATGTATTTGTCTTGACACATTTCCTCATGGGGGGGGTTGGGGGGAAATTCCATCGCCCGCCCCATTCCTCGGTCCATGCTTTAAGGGTGGTGGCATACTCGTCAATGGGGATGTGTGGCTGTAGGGAGGCGGAGCCAAAATGCAGTATGTACCAGTGCATGCGCAGTGCGCTGCGCAAGTTACATTTTCGGCGGCCTCCTCGGTCGGGAGGTCGGTGGACCCATCGTGAGAGGGGCAGCATCTGATTTTCTTTCAGGTAACACATTTTCCACCCGTGTCCTCGTGAAACATGTTGTGAAGCGAGTGTTTTCCAATCGTCACACGTGTCAGGAATAGCCAATATGACTCGAATCGGCCCCGCACACGCTCGCACGATGTCGTGTAGCATGTCTCCTGACATGTGTGGCTGTACTAGCACCAGGTGTGTGTGGTGTGTGTGTTGTGCACGTTGAGGGGGTGCCTGATATGGAGCGTCAGCACTCAACAAGCTGGTGAAATTTGCGTTTGTGCGCTCGATGGCACACGTACCCCAGACGTGGTCAATCTTGAATAGGGTATCCAGGCTTGTGAACATACCATGTGGTAAAGACCACAGTGTATTCCCCACGTGAGTGATCAATGTGTGTAACTCTTGTTGCATGCTGTTCACATATGAGACAAAACGAGTCGATATTTCCGGTGTCATTTCAATCCAGCGATACAAGTGCTCGTGTTCAGCGAAAAGCCTCCAAAGCCGGCGCAGTCCGTGACCGCGGGCAATTTTTTCTTTCAACCGAAGGCAGTTGTAATACACTGGGCACGACGGATCGTTAAAGTCAAAAGCACTGACTTCATCAACATAATCGGGAGTAACATTGCGGTTTGATAGTATATGTCCAAGCTCGTTGATGCGTAGCAAACGTTGTCGCATACATTCAACTTGCATCGTGTGTGGGTCCACATCCCGTCCCACAGGGTGGTTTGGGTTGTACACATACTGTCGGCTCGAAAAAAATAGCGAGTGTAATGGCAGCGTGGGTGTGTCCGACGAAGCGGAGGAATTGGACGTTACGTCAGATTCGGGAGGTGGCGGATGATCATGCTCCTGGGGGACTACAGGCAAGAAACGTTTTTGGCGTTCATGTGCGCGGCGTGCACGTCGTTTATTTTGACCTTCGGTTTTCTTTTTTCCTGCATTTTCGCGTGGTGGCTGTGAGGAGCGCGCCTTTCGGCGCGGGTTGCGGCGGGATCGTGGCCACCGTGCCTTCGGCACTTGTAGTACCTCATCATGAGCATGCGTATCCTCCACCGGTGCACACACACGTTGAATACGGTATGTGAACGGTTCATCCAAAAAACGGCGTGGCGTCCTTTTCTCTCGTTGGGGCTTTGTCAGCGCAAGGGGCAACGTAGTCATGGACATGACTACGCCTCACCGGCTCCGGGTTGTGTGGATTCCTGGGGAGTGGAGTGGCGAGAGCGAGTGGCCAAGCTCTTTTTGGCCTCGTCTTCCGAGTCGAATAAATCCGCCATGGGGAGCCATTGTTCAAAACCGCTTGCGGCATCTCGTACTCGAAATCCTTCGTCATTGTCCGGTCCGGGGTGCGCACGTAGGACTTCCACTTTTTTGACGGCGTATTTCAAAGGCGTGATCTTCACGAGGCCCCATTTTTCCGGATTTTCCTCATCTCTTCGGCGCTTTCCTGATGCTCCAGCCATGTGTGTGTCATTATCTCCGACGGGTGCGTCCTGCGTGGACGGCTTCTTGTCCGCGCTCGATGTAGCCGTGTCGGGGAGTGGGTTCTGCATTGCTTCGTGCTGGAATTGTGATTGCCGCCGGCGCACTTCTTCCGGCGTGAGGTTCAATGTGCTCGCCGCCATCATTTGGAGTAATCCACTCATACCACCGAGATCACCTTGGATAGTGTGGACCTTCTTCTCAATACGATCGCTTGTCTTCTCCAAAGTAGTCACACGTCCTGTCAAAGCCATGAATTCGGGGTGTTCTGTGAGAGATGAAGACATAGGCGGGGCAGCAGATTTACTCGAGGCATTGTTCCTTGGGGCCGGTTTTGCAAAGAGGTTCTTAGCGCATGCGGACGCCGTGTGATTTTTCCCCTTGTCACCGGGTCCTGAGATTTTTTGGCTTTTTGCCGCGGGTTTTTCTGGTGTATCATCATGAGGTTGTTTGTGGTCACCACTTTCCACGTCCTCTTCGGTGTAGCGCACCGCGGTAATTCCATCCCCGTCGGAAGTGATGATGCCGTCAAGGTTCTCCATTGCCTCCGCGGCCATTCCCTCGCTGGGAAATGTCAACACAAGACCTTTGTCCGTGATCTCCATGTCCGGTGAACCGGCAACCAATGCAAGAATTTCTTGTGCCACTGGCTCGTCCCAACGTGGTCCGGTGCATAGGATAGCGTGCGCGTATTCCTCATCGTCACTTGAGACATGCAGCGGTGGAGGTCGTGCGCCTAGGCGCTCATGCGGTTTGATCATAACCTCTTCGAAATTCGTTCCATCCTCAACGCACTTCCAGAATTTGTTTTTGTTGGCTTTTGAGCGCCGATAGTTGAGTGGATGTGGGCAATCTTTCACAACGTGGCCTTGCTCGGTACAGTTGAAACAAACAAACTCATAGACAAGATCACCGTTTTCATCGGTATCTTCGGCCTTCTTTTTGCGGTGGCACTCCCAAGGGAAATGTTTTGTGCTTCCGCAAAGCCAACATTCATATTGAGGATTGTGGTTGTCCCGGCCACGACCGCGTCCTTTGCCTTTGCCACCACCTCGGCCATAGGATTTTTTGCTCGGAGATCCTCCGGGGCGGGAGCGTTTTGAGCCTTGCTTCTTCTTCAAATCGGGGCAATTGCTTGTAGTGTGGGATCCCCAACCGCAATTCTTACAGTGCTTGTTGCCGGGCATAGTGCGTGTCGCCGAGCTTGATGTTTTGTCGTAGTTGTGAGCGATGCGGGCAGTCCGCTATTTCAACGTATTCCCTATTTCAACGTATTCCGCTACTTATACTAGAATTAGACGTCAAACAAGGCAAATATGGCTGTTTTGAGGCAATTTTGGCACCCGCCTTTGATACATCTTGATTCAAGAGCATGTAGGGTCACATATGGTGTTTTGCCAAGGCCAAACTAACCTTAGCAACAAGGGTGAGACCTCCCCGAAATCCACTTATGCCACTTTCTTCGTGAAAAAGTGCCAAAAAAGGCCCGAAAAGGCGGTATTTTGGAAATATCTCCCTAAAGGTTGATGGGATGACCGTCATTTGATCACAGGAGCAGACTATGATTGCGATTGGCAGATTGCGCTTCTTAAATCTGCTTAACTGCGCACAGAATTGGCACAAATCTCGCAAAATGAGCCAAAAATGCTTGCGGCGGCGGGAAAATCGCGACCGCGGCGGTTTCAGCCATAGTCCGGCAACTGAATTTTGGGATCTGGCGACATCGTAAAATCCTATGTGACACGTTACCCTAAAAAAGCCATCGCGAAAAGAAACTAAGCTCCGCAAGCGACTGGGGAGTTTCTGCCCCGCTTTGGTCTCCGGCTGACGAGTTTCTGACCCCCTCTTTTTCTTTTTTCTCTATGTCTTTCTCCGTTTTCACTGTCCTCCTCATCTTCACCACCTGCGATCTGCACCCCCCCCCTAACTTCTTGATACCATTTGACAGATCGACGAGATGGGACCACGTTCGTGTCAACGAATTTTTGATGCTTTTCGTACACCATTCAGGACTTTGGAGTACGGAATCCTATATAGCGTGGGGACTACATGTTGATTTTGGAAGGGTGAAGACATTTCCTTGATTCTCAGATTCTTTCCGGACATTCCCCAGACGTATGGAGAAGTCAGTGGTTTCCACTTAACTGGAGGTCTTTTATGGTACCACAGAAGATCATTGGCCGGAGTTACTTGTTTGTTTCTGATTTCTATATATAGATATAAATATGTATATAGTCCATTTTATGTTCGATTCATCTCGCGTCATAACACCAACCACAGGGCCAATGGCGAAGCCACAGCCCACAGTAACCAGGCCTTTGGTACATTTTGGAGCAGGGTCACACCCCCTGAGTTACTGTACATATGGCTGCTGTCCTTCGATGAACTTTGGCTCGCCATGAACGCTCACTTGCCCGTGGTTAGGCCGCTTTTGTGTTATGCTCGCCGGGGAGCAACCCCCATGCACCAAAAAAAAGAGGCAGGAACCGGGATGGGTCAACCCCCCCGCACTGGTGTGGAGCCCCGACGAGGAGGAGCATCTACGAGCCGCGTGGCAGGGAGACGCCATCAGGGCCACGGACGTCCCAGACCTCCACGCAGGGCCAATCACGCACGCCCGCCCGGCGGCTACCCTGGCGGTGGCCCAACGGGGACAGCAGAACCCACCGTGGGTGGTCTGCATGTTCAGCCCGGCGGACGCGCACATCGTCGTCTGCGACCCCGAGCGCCTGCAGGGGCCCGAAGCCGTGGTCCGCGTGGCAGACTGTACCCGCATGATCGTCAAGGCGCTACGGGAGGGCAAACACCACGCCCTCCTGCTCCAGGTCAGGCCGAAGGACAACGCCCGGGCGGCGAGGCCGGGGGTGTGGCCGGCAGCGGCGCACCCCGCCCACCTAGAGCTCCAGTTGGCGGTCCTGACCACAGTGTACCACTGGCCACAAGCCTTCCACGACCTGCGATGGAGGGGCAAGCCCGACGGCCAATTCGGCTCCACGCACTGGCAACCGTGGCTGCAAGCAGACGCGCAGCGCGATGCCATCCAGAGTCTCGGGCTCGCGCCCGCGACAGGAGCCCTCGATGCGGCGGCCCCGGGCCGCGCGCTGGCGCCACACACGGTTCCACTGGCCAACCTGCCCTTCGAACCAGCATCCGGAAGTGGGTGCCGCTCCCCCTGGCGCGAGGGGCCACGGAACCAACGAAATGCCCCCTGTGTGCAGACAAGTACTACACAAGCGGGGCAATGCTGGAACACCTGGCGTGGCACGCGGTGCACGCTGCAGCCCCGGTGGACGACAAGGAGGCGGCCTCCAACATCCTGCAAGGGAGGGCACTGAGGTCCCCATGGCACGCCCCGTACGCCCGGCGCCCCCCGCCCCAGGCGGCCGACCACGCAGACGGCGATGAGGAGGCACCCGTAGCGGCCCCGGGGACCGGCGGTGCGGCCCAACAAGGGTCCATCTCCGCAGGGCAGGCCCCCCTGGCCCCCCTTCGGGCCCCGCTGGGAACGGGCTCGCACCCCATGACCCCGGCGCACCCGGATGCCCTGGCTGCACCGGCGGACCCAGCGGCGATGCCGATGCGGGATAGCTGACTCCAGGAGGACACGGCGGACGACGCCCTATGGCTCTCCTCTTGGAACCTGCGCAACGGCCTCGTACCGCCAGACCGGTCCCTCCGGGACACGCTCCGGCGGCGCCAGGGGCCGGCGGCCTGTACCGAAAAGGAGCACCTGATCACCGGCATGCTACCCCAGGAGGGGGGTTTTTCTATCATGCTCCAGGAAACAGGGATTGCCACCCGGGCGCAGGAGATGCACGTGGCCGCGGCGCTCCGGGACAAGGGGTACACCCCCTCCTTCAGCAGCCGGATGGCGGAGACGGGAGCCACTTCCACCCCGAGAGGGGGGGGCCTCCTCACCGCGGTCAGCAGCAAGAACGCGGCGGAGCACGAGGTGCTCGGTTTCACGGAAATCGTCCCCGGGAAGGCCGCCGCCCTTGAGATCCACAGGGACGGGGGAGGCCTCACCCTCATCAACGTCCACGGGCCGCAAGCAGGCTGCCCCCCGTGGGCGGGACGGGCGGCGTTCTGGGCCGACATACAAATGTATGTCACGGCACGCAGCCTCGGTGGGAGACACCCGGTGGTCATCGCCGGCGACACCAACATCTACATGGATGCCACCGGCAACCCGGCAACGGAGCACTTCCGCGCGGGCTGGGAGGCCGGCGGTTTCCGGAGGGCCACGGCAGGCGGCGAGGAGGACATGACCCCCACGCTCCACCCGTCCCAGCACAGGATGGACACCTTCCTCGTCAATGAGCCCCTCCTGCCGTGGTCCCTGCAGGAAAGCGTCTGGGCTCGCGGCATGGCACACCCCCAGGTGATCGGCTCGGACCACCTCCCGGTCCGCCGGGCCTTGCCGGGCCTCCTTAGCGCGGCCGGGCGCGCGGCGGTGCACACCCCTTAAAGCCACACGGAGGGCCGCCTCCTCCCGTACGACGCCGAGGCCGCGCCCGTCCAACACTGCCTGTGGGCGGCGGTCACCGCCGCGCAGGATGAACCCTCCCTGGCGCCCTGGCTGGGTTCCGCAGAGCAGCACGCCTACAGGTCCATGCCCGCGGACGCGGTGGACAAGGTGTTCGAACACCTCCACGCGGCGCACGACGCCCTAGCGCGTGTCGTGGGACGCCGGCAGCCGTCCCTGGCGGGGGGTGACCCCCCGGAGAGCGGAGAGCGGCACCAGGCGGCGGTCCTCCGCTATGACACCCTGGCAGCTTGCGTGCCGGCGGCGTACCAGGCAGACGCGGCACGGCATGGCATCCGGTCCGAGGCGGCGCTCCGGCTCGCGGAGGAGCTGCGGGGTGCGTCACCCGGGTTCCGCCCGACCACACAGGGCCAGCTACAGGAGGAGCTGGAGAGGCAAGCAGCCGCCCTCGAGGAGGACATTCGCCAACTCTGCGCACTCCTGGCAGCAGACCGCAAGCGCGCCATCAAGGACTTCTGGCACCGGCAGGCCCCCGACATCGCCCAGCGATGGAAAGCCGTGCAGGGAGCCATGGAGGTAGAGGCCCCGGGCCCGTCAGGCCTCTGGAACGTGCGGGTCCCCAACACCCAAACGCTTCTCACGGAGGCCCACGACGTGATGTTTGCAGTTCGCGCCTTCTGGCGGGAACTGTATGACAAATGCCCGGTGGACCTCCCAGGCCTCCAGGCGGTCCTCGGCCGCCATGTCCCCTGGGTCCCTGACGGGGCCTTGACACAGGTCCAGCAGTACTCCATGCAGGACCTGCAGTCCGCCCTGGACAAGGCCGATGGCAAGGCCCCGGGTCCCAAACACGTGGAGGCCCGTTTCATCAAGGCCCTCCCGGCACCCTTCCAGTGGCTCCTGGTCCATTCCTACATGGCCATCCTCCGCGGCGCCCCGCCGCCGATGCACTGGAGGGACGCGCACATCTGGCTGAGCCCCAAGGTACCGGGCTCCGCCAGACTGGACGACTACAGGCCCATAGCCTTGGGCCAGCTGGACATGAAGCTGCTCACAGGCCCCCTCACCCAGCACATCACGGAAGTGCTCACACGGCACGGAGTGGTCAGCGACTGGCAGCAAGGGGCCCTCCCTGGCTCCAACACAGCCCCCCCACCGTTCATGGCGCAGCGTCAGCTCCAGCGGGGAAGGTCCAACTATGTTTTCTCCTTCCACCCCCGCAAGGCCTTCGACAACGCCTCGCACGGCGCCCTTCACCTCATCTTGCGCCACCTCTCCGTGCCGCCGGAGGTCATCGACCTCCTGCTCTTCCTCCACACGTGCGCCAGGCTGCGCATCGTCACCGCACACGGGCTAACGCAGCCCGTCCACATGCTGCGCGGCGTCCGGCAGGGCAACCCCGAGAGCCCCCTGCCGTACGCGATCCTCCTGGAGCCCCTGCTCAGGGCGCAGGGGCACCGCCTGCGCCCGCCGGGAGGGGCCGAGCAAGGCCTCATCGAGGCCTCCATCGACGACCTGCCCGTAGTGGCCCACACGCTGCAGCACTTCGTCGAGGGCGTGGAGGCGGTGGCCGCGTACCTGGGGATGATGGGCATGGAGCTCAACCCCCGCAAGTGCGCCATGGCCACCACAGAGGGGGTCCCGGGCCTGCAGCTGCGCCTCTGTCCCCACCTGGAAAACCCATGGCACTGGGTACCAGCGGCGGACTCCGTCCCCTACCTGGGACTCCAGCTGCAGCCGGACGGGGAGTTCTCTCCACTGGTGCCTCAACACCCTCGCGCCACCAAACGTGGTGCAGGACGTCATCCTGGCGATCCTCGGGGGGGTCACACAGTACATCGCCCCTTTCATTGCCGACGACTCCGACACCGCGCGCCACCTGGACCACATCACGGTCCAGGTCGCGAAAGACAGGGCGCGGTACGCCTTTGACGCCTCGCGGGACAGCCTGCAGGATGACCGGACCCTGGGGCTCACACGGATGCCAACGCGGTGCCAGCAGGCAGCGGTGGCCCTCGTTGGTACACTCGTCCATCACCACTCAACCTCCGTGCGCGCCGAGGTCACCAAGATGTTCTGGGAAATAGCCGGCGCGCACGGAATATGTCCCGAGGTGCACTACCCCGTCCCGAGTTCGCAACTCTAGCGGGAGGTGATTGGGTCCACCGCATACCCCGGGCCCTGGCCGCCCTGAGTGTGGGGCTGTACAACCCCATCGCGTGCCCCAGGGCGGCCCACGTCCAACTACAGTCCCCACCGGGCAACATGGTCACGCTGCGCACCGTCAAGCTACGACACCGCGACACGTGCCGCCTGACGGTGCCGCACACAACGCCGTGGCGTGAACACCACGGGCCACGCCACCCAATCCCCGACAACGACGACCCGTGGCCGACGGCGGTGAGGGAATGCCTCAACGAATGCGCCGATTAAGACCTCCACTATTGCCGCCGCGAGCGGGAGCCCACCAATCACTCCGGGTGGCGCGACGCCTTTGTCCACCTCTTCCACACAACCGGCACACGGGATCCCCGCCTGAGACTCGTCCGGGCCACGAGGGCTAAGCAGGACGCCCGGACCGGCCCACGGGTGACCCCGGACGGCCTGTACCTCCACGTCGGGGGCTACCGCCGCCGGGGCGGCCTATCCCCCCCCACGCGGGGGGCCGCGTACCACCCGCCAGCAGCCCTCATGTACATCCTGCACGACGTACTCGTGGAAAGCGAGCGGCGAGAGCCTAACGCGGATGTGGCGTGGCCCGAGCCCCTGCGCCTCCGGCCCACGCGCCGACGCCGCTGTGGTTGGTGACCACGGACGACCAATGCACCTGAGCGGCGGGACAAGCGCAGCTCCAGGCCGAGTGGGTAATAGTGCAGGTGGGGGCAGGTCAGCCCAAGCCCTGTGGACTCCCCCGTGGCACCGCCCTGCTGGTAGCTACGGGGGTGCCGCACGACCCACACATGGGAGTGCACGCGCTGGAGGACCAGCCGGAGGACACGGGACATTTGGTGGTGCACCAGCGCGGAGGCCCGGCGTGGCTCAAGGAACATGTGTCGGTCCTGGGCAAGCACGATCGCCGGAGCGGAAATCCGGCTGCACGACCACCCGGCAATCAGCCCCGGCGACACCAGGGCGCTGAGCGCGGACCAACTGACCCCCAGCAACCCCGACCTCCGGTGGCACTCCGCCGACCTCAACGCGGGGTGGCTCAGCCCCACCGGGTACTACTGGATCCTGGAGGCCTGGGGCCACACCTCTTCCGACGCCTCAGGGGGCGGACCCTGCAAACACGCCACCAGAGTTGCTCTCGCCGCCGACCTCACCTGCAGGTGGGCGGTGGCCATCTCGGGCACGGTGCCAGACAGGGAGGGGCTGGCCGCCTCCCTCCCCCTACAATACGGCATCCACCGACCATGGGTCCACACGGTGGACGCCGAAGTCATCCTCCACCTGCTGCGACACGCAGATCGCGAGCGGACCACGGGGGTCCCCGCGGGCGCGGCGAAGGTGGTCAACCAGATGCCCCTACGGTGGCTCCGGGACGGCCTGTGCGCGCGAGGGCGACACGCCGAGCACCCGTTCTGGTACGTCCGAGCCACCTCGCACCACAGTGACGCCCTACTGCACAAGGCGGACTGGGCGGCGTCCAAGGACACCGTCCTGCAGAACACGACCCCGGACCCTGGCCACGCCCAACTCATTGTCGCCGGCCGTGACGGCCACCTCGATCTACGGCCCCCCACGATGCGGGCGCTCGGCGAGGTCGCGCAGCGGGCGCAGACGGACCATGCGCTGATGCACCGAGGACACACACCTTTGGGCGCAGCCCACGCCACAGCCTATGTCCACGCCCGGGACCTGACCGCGACGGCCACCAACCGCCGGGCGCTGCGGGCCAGAGACGGCCATCCGCCGGTGCAGCGCAGACTCTGCTTCCGTAAGGAGCGGCTCTCCGGCGTCGCCGTCCTCCCACAACCGTGCCTCCTATGCGGCGGCTAGGAGGAGACCCCGGTGCACATGCAAGTGGGGTGCGCCCACTCACGGCCCCTCTGGCCCCACTACCGCCAGGCGGTACACGAGGCGGCCCGCCACCTCCCACCCGGGGACGAGGCCCTGTGGGTGGCCTCGTGGCGCTCCGCAGGCGCCACATGGACGGAAGTCTTCTCCTCCGGACTGGTGCGCGAGGACGCGGATGCGCAGCTCCGCGCCATAGCCCCCTACGACCCGCTGGGAGGGACCTCTGTGGACGACTTCCTCCACCACATGCTCCAGCTGGGGGACTTCGCATGGGAGCTTTGCAACCACCGGCTGGAGCAACTTCTCCGCGAGCCCCTAAGCGTGGCGGCCCGGGCGCACCGATGGCTCACCGCGGCGGAGGGCGACCAGCCCCCCCCTCCCCTGCGCCCTGACAAGGACTTCATAGCCTCCCTCCGTGTCGTGAATGGCACTCTGGAGTGCCCGCCACAAGAGGGCCCCCACCCGTACCAGGACTTGCCGGGGGGGTTCTCGAAGCACCTGCAAGACGCTCTCTTCCCACCGTGGATCATCGGGCGCGGCTCCATGACCGCGAGGGAGGCACGCATAGTGGGTGAGGAGTGGGCGCGCGAGTGGAGCCGGTGGTGCGCCGCCACGCGCGCCCCGGAGACCCCTACGCAACGATACGCCGCCATCCCGCTCGAGGGATGGGGGCCGGACACCCGGCCGAGACCCACCCTGATCCGCGGGGCGGGACCTGACTGAAGCATTTGGGGGGAGGGCAACCTCGAAGCTTCTCTTCACGGCATGCACGACCTCAAACCCCCAAACCCATGAAATCCAAGTCTTCCACTTGCATTCACGATTGTCCAAAGGATTCTGTGATCCTTGCCTCGGCCATGACACAATCTGGCGTTCTGGGCAAGGAGATGAAGGTATATGTAGACAAAGAAAACATGTAGACAAGTAATATGTACAAGTAACAATTCTATACTATAAAATAGCATAAAAAAGAAGACGAAATGAAGGCGACGGCGTCGCCGCCATCAGAAAATCTGACGGCTACGAGGCGTCGCCATCAGGATCTCCACTGAGATCCTGCCCAAACTGGGCGAAACAGTGGTTTTTGGGCGAAAAATAATGAAATAAAGTGATTTTTGAGTCAAAAACACTCATTTTGCGCGTCTCCCCCCAACGCGTCGCGTAGCCGACACGACGCGTTTCTGTACCAATTCAACGTACATATGCAAAGGCCCACTGTTGGGCTACGCCATGGGCGTCTGGGCGATTCCTGGAATCGCCTCAGCATTTTTTGAAAAATGCGTGAACGTGCCACTTTTCGCAAAAATGGACCTTCGCGGAACGCCGCGAAAAGGGTCACGCTATAATCTTTTAGTTCTAAAAACGATAAAACAATAATAAAATTGCCTAAAATCTTTAGAAATGGAGGAATAAATCCTCGTTCTGGAGCTGCGTCGCGCAGGCGACGACTGTCGTCGCCAGCCCAAAAAGGACGTAAAATGACAATTTCTGGGGTATTTTACAGAAATCCCACAGAAATCAGGATGCCGAAGCATCAACAGGAAAAATCCTGATCTGGCCTGGCGAAGAGCGCCACAGGCTGGGCAGCGGGTATGGGTGAAGCACCCCATACCGCTTCATGACCATCTGTCCCCGCCCGCATCGTCCTTCACGCCGCCAACGTACTCCGGGCTACGGAGATACGCAAATGGGGACACGCCACGGCCATCGTCCGATGGCACTTCCCAGAGGACGGGGCTGCCCAGCTCGCCGTGGCGCACTTCAAAGCCCGGAGGCCGGTATACGACGACGCCCTGTCCCGGCTGGGCGACACCCAGGGGCCCTTGCTCCTCATGCTCCCCACCGACATTGCAGCCGCGCTGCGCCAGGAGCTGGACGGCTGCGAAGGGCTGCAAGTGGGATGGGAGGCAGTCGCGGACGGCAGCCTACTGACCCTCCTCCACCGGGACGCCGCAAACGGGTGCCAATGGGATACGCTGGCGCCCCACCTCACCGGGCACCACGTGTACATGGCAACCCCCCCCCAGGGGCACCCCCGCCCGGCAGGGGACGACCTCATCGCCGCCTTCCACGACCACGGGATTCTCTCCGACGACACGTGGCGGGAGGTCCAGCGGAAGACGCTCGGCAGGGACTACCGCCGCGGCGTGCGCGCCCACCTGCTGGAGGTCCGGGACCCCCTCCTGCAGAGGTTGGACGACCTCTGGCTCCGCCATCTCGACCCTTGGTCGCCGCCCTCCCTCCTGGCACACACCTGCCGGCTCTGCAGCGAATGTGACACGGTGTCCTCAGCAGCGTCGACGGGCGCCAACAGGTGCGCGCGGTGCGCCCAGGTGGCCGCTTGCCCCTGGCCCGAACCTCCCGCAGGCCCGCGCAGGCGCACGGAGGAGGAGGTTCTGCACCGGCGCATTGAGGGGGCACACGCCCCCTCACACGAACGCGCGAGCCCCGCAGGCGCTGCCCTTCTGTGGATCCACGTGCACTTGCGGGACCCCACATCCGTTGCGCACCTGTCGCACGTGCTCGCGCCCTGACCCCCACCCGCCGCAGCCCTTTGCAGAGCCCGCAGTACCATGCCACGCTGACGGGGGGATGGGCCAGGACACGCCAGGGCCCGCCGCAAAGCGCGAGACGCGACCGTCCGGGGCCTAGTGGCGGACGCGGTGGCGGAGGCGCACGAGGCGCACGCTGCCGCACGGCGTGACCTGACTGGCAGTGCGAGGGCTTTCCTCAACGAGACCGCCCTCACGGCCGTCCGCGCCCTGAACGGAGCAGGGGCCCCTACGCTGCTCCCAGCGATGCACCGGATTGTGAACGCCATCCAGCCGGGGCTCATTAGCCTGGAGGGTAGGTAGGTAGGTAGGTATCTTCGGGAGCTCGGGATGCCTCCTTTGACTATGCAGGAAGAAGGTCCTACCAAGGGGACGTCCTGTCGCTCCCACTGCCCTATGTCAGGTGCCTCTTGAGCCGCTCCCGCATGTGCTTGGGAAGGCATTGTCGCGGCCACCCGGTCCATGTGTCCCAGGTGGGAGGGTGTCCCCACATGTGTCCATGAGTAGGGCCACCTGCCCCCTCCTTTGGGCGGCAGCTCTGGGGGCTGCCCAGCCGTGTGGAGTATCTCTCACCACAAGGGGTATTGCTCCCGCTTGTCTACGGTACGACCGCCTCACTTTTGTGGCTTGAGTTGCGGGGCCGCTCCGCTTGGCAGGCCACCCCCTCCTGGACTGTGTACCGGCTCGCCTGTCACCGGTTGCTTCCATGGCTCCGGGTGACGTTTGCCATGGTCCCCGATGCAGCCTGGCCGGGCTCGGAGCAGTGGCTGTGGAGTACCGCTCCTGCCACTGGCCCGGTAAGTCGGCTGGGTCGCCCCATTGTGTCCGACCCATGGGGTGTTGGTTCTTTCCTGTCCCTCGGCCGCCCTACGTGTGTGCAGTGTCCTGGACCACTTGGCTCCTGTTCACCGGTGTGCCCCCTCGGTGTGTTGTGTTGCGTGTGCGGTGTCCTGGGCCACTTGGCTCCTGTTCACCGGTGTGTCCGCTCGGTGATTTGTGTCGTGTGTGCGGTGTCCTGGGCTACTTGGCTCCTGTTCACCGGTGCGCCCGCTCGGTGTGTTGCTTTGCGTGTGCGGTGTCCTGGGCCACTTGGCTCCTGTTCACCTGTGTGCCCGCTCGGTGTGTTGTTTTGCGTGTGCGGTGTCCTGGGCCACCTGGCTCCTGTTCACCGGTGTGCCCGCTCGGTGTGTTGTGTTGCGTGTGCGGTGTCCTGGGCCACTTGGCTCCTGTTAACCGGTGTGCCCCCTCGGTGTGTTGTTTTGCGTGTGCGGTGTCCTGGGCCTCCTGGCTCCTGTTCACCGGTGTGCCCGCTCGCTGTGTTGTGTTGTGTGTGCGGTGTCCTGGGCCACTTGGCTCCTGTTCACCGGTGTGCCCGCTCGGTGTGTTGTTTTGCGTGTGCGGTGTCCTGGGCCTCCTGGCTCCTGTTCACCAGTGTGCCCGCTCTGTGTGTTGTGTTGTGCATGCGGTGTCCTGGGCCACTTGGCTTCTGTTCACCGGTGTGCCCGCTCGGTGTGTTGTTTTGCGTGTGCGGTGTCCTGGGCCTCCTGGCTCCTGTTCACCGGTGTGCCCGCTCTGTGTGTTGTGTTGCGTGTGCGGTGTCCTGGGCCCCTTGGCTCCTGTTCACCGGTGTGCCCGCGCGGTGTGTTGTGTTGCGATTGCGGTGTCCTGGGCCACTTGGCTCCTGTTCACCGGTGTGCCCGCTCGTCGTGTTGTTTCGCGTGTGCGGTGTCCTGGGCCAGCTGGCTCCTGTTCGCCGGTGTGCCAGCTCGGTGTGTTTTGTTGCGTGTGCGGTGTCCTGGGCCACCTGGCTCCTGTTCACCGGTGCGCCCGCTCGGTGCGTTGCTCTGCGTGTGCCGTGTCCTGGGCCACGTGGCTCCTGTTCACCCCTGTGCCCGCTCGGTGTGTTGTGTTGCGTGTGCGGTGTCCTGGGCCACTTGGCTCCTGTTCACCGGTGTGCCCGCTCGGTGTGTTGTGTTGCGTGTGCGGTGTCCTGGGCCACTTGGCTCCTGTTCACCGGTGTGCCCGCTCGGTGTGTTGTTTTGCGTGTGCGGTGTCCTGGGCCACTTGGCTCCTGTTCACCGGTGTGCCCGCTCGGTGTGTTGTGTTGCGTGTGCGGTGTCCTGGGCCACTTGGCTCCTGTTCACCGGTGTGCCCGCTCGGTGTGTTGTTTTGCGTGTGCGGTGTCCTGGGCCTCCTGGCTCCTGTTCACCGGTGTGCCCGCTCGGTGTGTTGTGTTGCGTGTGCGGTGTCCTGGGCCACTTGGCTCCTGTTCACCGGTGTGCCCGCTCGGTGTCTTGTTTTGCGTGTACGGTGTCCTGGGCCTCCTGGCTCCTGTTCACCGGTGTGCCCGCTCGCTGTGTTGTGTTGTGTGTGCGGTGTCCTGGGCCACTTGGCTCCTGTTTACCGGTGTGCCCCCTCGGTGTGTTGTGTTGCGTGTGCGGTGTCCTGGGCCACTTGGCTCCTGTTCACCGTTGTGCCCGCGCGGTGTGTTGTGTTGCGCGTGCGGTGTCCTGGGCCACTTGGCTCCTGTTCACCAGTGTGCCCGCTCGGTGTGTTGTGTTGCGTGTGCGGTGTCCTGGCCCACCTGGCTTCTGTTCACCGGTGTGCCCGCTCGGTGTGTTGTGTTGCGTGTGCGGTGTCCTTGGCGTCGCTGCGGGGCGCTCACTCGTCCATCCGGACGGCGGCTGTTCGTAGCCGGCAGTGGCTGGGTACCCTCCGGGCGCGCACTCGTCCATCTACGGGCACTGGATGAAGTGGCACGAGTCCAACCAGTCGGGCCGGCCCCTGTCCATGGAAGACATCCTGCGGTTGACGGGAGCGGGGTCTGCCATGTCCCTCCGCAGCAGCGCCCCAGCCCTGCTGCACGCCATCAGGACGCGCTACCCCGGGGACACAGCCCCATACCTGAACCAGGCGCGGGCCACATACCCGGGGGGAGTGTCCGAGCTGGATGCAGCGCTCCACACTCTACACCCACCGGACGAGGACCTGGAGGTGGGCGAAATCACCGTGTTCGTGGAACGCGCGGACGAGGCGCCCGCCCGCCCCCGGCCGACCGACCCGGTGTACGATGGCACCAGGCCGACCCCCCCGTACGCCATGTTATGCGAGGCGTTCCCCAGGGAGCCCACCTGGTGCCCCGCCCTCCCGCCGGCGAAGCACGCGCCCTGTGGCTGGGCCAACCCAGACCTGTCCCCCCCCCCTCCAGATCCAGGGGTGCCCACCACAGGGGGCAGGTCCTCTGGCAAGAGTGCCCTGGCACCCCCCTGCTCCTCCTCGTCGTCGTGGCCTGTGGGGACCCGGAACGGGTCCTGGGGATGATTCCCACCCACCTCTATGGGGCAGCACCCGTACCCCGCCCCCCCCTCCCGGCCCCCCGGCGCGGGACGGGGTACACGGCTTCCTGCGAACACAGGAGGTCACCGCCGTTACGGGGGTCCACCTAGTGCGGCTCCCCCCGGCACCACCTGCCGACCCCCGGGGGCCCAGGGCCCTGAGCCCCGCCCAAGACTGAGAGCGGTGGCGCGATGCGTGGGCCGCGTGGCTCCCCCGCCGCCCCTCCCAATGCCGATGGATGGCCGCCGGCCCCCGCCCCTACGGGGCTGACGCCACAGCCGGCCCCCCACCCCCTCCCCCCCTCCCCCCCGCAGAGCACCGCACGGCACTGCCCACGGCACGACACTGATGCACCGGGAGGTAGTGGGAAGGGCGCACCTGCCACCACGCATGCCCACCAGGATAACATTGATGGCAGACTCTGATGGCTTCCCCCAGCGGGAGGACCGCCACCACCGCCGGTCCCGCTCCCGCTCCCCCGTCTCCCCGGAGTGGACGGGGGAGACCCCCGCGGAGCGCGAGGAGCAGAGGCGGGCGGAGGCGGCGGTGCTGGTCGGGCCGCCGGCTGGGCAGCCCGGGGCGGCCTCCGCCGACACTGGGCTGTCGACCCAGGAGCCTGGGCCAGCCAAGGTGACCGCCCGCGCCGCCCAAACAGCAAGCCCTGCCGCCCCGCCCCAGGAGGGGGCCCCAGACGCACGGGAAGCGGAGACCGCAGCGCCAGCGAGCCACGCCGCGGCCCCGACCGCGGCCCCCGGCACGCCGCCGACACGGGGGGTAGCCCCGGCGCAGGAACCGGGCGCATCGCCGAGGGCTGCCGCAGCCGCAGAGGGGAGCGGGGAGGGCGCGCGAGGGGTTGCGACCGCGGCCCCAGCGAGCCGCGCCACCGCCTCGGCCGGCCACACCGCGGCCCCCAGCACGCGACGAAAGCGGCTGAAGGACCCCGCACGGGCCACGGGCGCCTCGCCGGCGGCCGCCGCAGCAGCAGCAGTGGGCAGCGAGGGCACGAAGTACCGCGCCCACGCCAACCCCACCCACACCCACACCAGCCCCCCCAAGGCCGTTCCCCCCCAAGCCCTTCCCCCTGGGGCGGAAACGGCACGTCCGCCCCCCGGCGCCCGAGCGCTCGCCGCTGGGCGTCACGCTGCCGCAGCTGCAAAGGCAGCTAGACGTCCGGCGTGTGATTCAGGATGACGGGGACGGCGCGCAGGCAGAGCTGCGTGCCGGCCACGGGAGCGCGGAGCGGGGGACAGGAGGCGACAGGGGAAGTTTCCAGGGGCACGCGCAAGGAGCGGGCCAGGGCGCGCGCGGCAGGGAACAAGGGCGCAGCAGCGGAAGGGGCCAGGGCACGGGAAGGGTGCGCAGGGGCGCGGGCAGGGCGCCCAGGTGCAGAGAGCAGAGTGAGGGATGGAGGGCGAGCGGGCAGGCCAGGGCGTGGGTGACAGGGGGCGGGACCCACGGCACGGGCAGGGGGCAGAAATGCACCGGGTCCGGAATGTTATGGGCATGGTGGTCTACAGCGGGGCGATTGGGGGGACCAAGGGACACACTGTACTAGTGGTGTCCCCGCAGGCGAGTGCCACAGGGGCTGCGGGCCAGGGGGTCACCGACCTGGTACAGGATGGGCACACATTGTGGGTTGTGGAACCCAGGGGTGACAGACGCAGGGCGGTCATGTATACTGCGGCCCCGTCGGAAAGAGTGGAACACCCACTCATGCGGTGGGTCGGAGAGGCGGAGGAGGTACGGGTTGAAAGAGCGGAAGAGATACATACGAGGGCCATCCTAAGGGCGTTGGAGTCGCAGATGGGCAGGTGCGCAGAAGACGAGGAAGCGGACGACATCAAGGAACAGATCCAGTTGGCGCTCAACTGGGTGGACAGCAGCAGCGAAGAGAACGAGCCGAGGTGGATACTACTTCCGGGTGCGGAGGAGGTGACCAGAAGGGAGGCACTGGCGAGGGCGAGGCGGCTCGTGGAGGAAATGCGGAAGCAGTGCCTGGAGGTGGAGGACGACCCTGAGGGAGAGAGGCTACGTAAGTGGAGGGGATTGCGGAGGGGAAGGAGAGGACAAATGAGGTTCATCGTGGGGGACGGGGATGACGGAGAACAGGGAGGCGGAGAGGAAGGACCGGCACAGGAGGAGGAAGGTCGGGAACCGGGGCAGGAGGCGGACCGGCAGGTGGAACAAGAGGGGGAAAGAGAAGGGGTAGAACACCTATGCTTTTAGGGGGGAAAGAATTCCCAGAATACTCCTCAAATGCTCTTCTTGAACCCAATGGGGCAGATCGTATTGGACTTCGGCCCTAAACACTTGATCCGTAGACTTCACGACTATTGCTGATAGTTTCTTCCCGCTTGATGCCGCAAACGTCACTTTTTCTGACACAAATGATGTTGACATGCAAGTTAACCTGCATTTTGCTGGTCAATCTGTTGGCCGCATGCTTTGATGTCTCCGATCCGCATACTTCGTTATGTATGGAAGTCCCTGCGTTCATTCATACAGCAAAGGTACTTTTCTCCTTTTTCATGCAGCAGAGACCATCAGATCCTGCTTCTAGGTACCCAGGACACAATGAGATGCAACTTATCATGCATATTGCCTGACAATTAACATCTCATTGCCATGCTTTCATTGCTGTCGCATGAAGCACTGCCAGAGTCTCTGGATTGAATGGGGAGGCCTGGCTGGCCACCTGTGTCATCAGAATGGCACATTCCTAGGATAACCTACATGAGTAGCATGTGTATTGACTTGAGGAACAAGTTAACGCGCATCAATCGCGATAACGCGTCCGCCAGCGCCTGGAGGGGTGTTGCAGTTGATCTGTGAATGAAAGAGCTAACAGGTATTTCCCACATTTCTAACAGAAGAAAAAGTGTCTGCAAATAACAACATCTCTCGTAGTGTATACTTGTTGCTTTTTTTTCTGATCCGCTGTGTATCGTGCATTGTGCAGGTTAAGTCGTGTGTCGGTGCAAATGGCCTGTTTCACTCAGAAACCGCGCCTAAAGGGGGCAAGAAAGAGCGATCGGTCGAGCATGACACTTCCTCTGGGGTATGCAATAACTGACGGCGACAAGCATTGCATTTGCGTTGTGTGTCCACCTTTCATGAGTTCTACTTGCCATTTATCATTTGCTGTGCGGCTCAAGATGCGTGTCAACAGCCGGAGTCATGAGCGGTTGATGCAGAGAAGTCCAAGCGGCAGGACAGTCCAAGCAGTGCTGCAGACGACTTTGCTGGGGTTTTCTCTGCTTTTATATTGTAGCAAAGCACTGTGTGGTGCGTTCGCTGTTTTGAGGTGCCAGTTATCGCATTTTTTGCGTGTTACGATGCGTCTCATGTTCGAACTCATTACTCATGCGCGGTTGGACAGCTGTCTTCTTGCCAGCACAGTGCAAGCAGTGCTGCAGACAACGTTGCTGAGGTCTTGTGTGCGTTTATATCGCAGTAAAGCACTCTGTGTTGTGTTCGCTGTTCGTGAGGTGCCAGTTATTGCGTTTTTGGCGTGTCACAATGCGTCACATGTTCGAACTCATTACTCATGCGCGGTTGGTGCTATCCAGCAGTCTTCTTGCCTGCTGTCTCACGGAGCGGCCGTGAAAGCACCATCAGAGCCTTCGGAACCCTCGCAACATAATGCAGATCTGGACGATGGAGATGTGGATTCAGAAAGTGAAGACCAGGCAGAAAAAGAGGAGTCTGATTCTGATGAGTTGCAGTAAGAAGAACTGAGGTCAGCAGATGTGCACCTTGCAGATGCCGCAAAAGCTGCTATTACTCTTCAAGAGAGTGCAGTGATGGGGAGTCTTCGCAAACCAAAAAGAGAGAAGTGGATACAAGAGGCGGGTGATGCTTTTGCAGTACTTGATGGCCAGCCATTCTCCTCTCTTCGCAGTCATCTGGACTCTGGACTGAAGTACTTAAAACAGGTCAGGGGTGCAGTTGATGATAGTATTATTGCGCGCCTTGATTATGGTGGCACACAGCCAATTGTTGTTCAGTGCCAGGGCGAGTCTGCAGGAGTGAGCTGGGTTGTTGGCTTGGAACGGCGAGCTGGGGTTTTAGATCATGACAATGGGCTGACGCTGTCAAAGTCCCTGACGTGTACAATGCTAGCTCTGCCCCATAAGGATATTCTACATGTGAAGCGCAACACAACCCGCTGCTTTGGTTATGCAATTTTTTTCCCATGTAAAAAAGGTGTTAGACAGACTGTGGAAACACCTTGTGTTGAGCAAGGTGGCATGCCGGCACACTCCTCCGCATCATCACGTGCAATGAACAAGCGAATTGACAACCGCAGTGCACAGTTTGAAGTGAAAAGTGGAAAAATTGCAGGATGATACTGACGACGCGCATCAGACTGTCAAATCACTTGCAGAACAGCTAAAGTCACTCTGTGAATGCGCAAAGAATTTTTCACAGAATCCACCCTCGCACTTGCAAGCACAAGCAGTGTCACAGGGTCCCATGCAACAGGCACCGTTCTTTTTTGGTGCATGGGGGTTGCCCCCCGGTGAGCATAACACAAAAGCGGCCTAACCACGGGCAAGTGAGCGTTCATGGCGAGCCGAAGTTCATCGAAGGACAGCAGCCATATGTACAGTAACTCAGGGGGTGTGACCCTGCTCCAGAATGCACCAAGGGCCTGGTTACTGTGGGCTGTGGCTTCGCCATTGGCCCTGTCAGGCACTGTTCTTTTATATGCCTACTCCATGGCAGCAGTGAGGCTCTGACTGGATACACTGCTCATACAGCGAATCACTGCATTATACACAGTGAATTGTGCTGCATACGTTTATTGTGCAGTTTGTTGTGCAGGATGCTTGTTAACTTGCATTTCAATTCGTGTGGTACACATTTCTGATGCAAAACCAGTTTTCAAAAAATTTCCAGTCGGTATTCCAAACGTATTGGTAAAAATGATCCAACAAAATGCTCAAACCGCAGTCATTGGGCAGACCAACAGGGGTATGCAGTTGGCATGCAGGTTGATGTGCAGAACGCAAGATAGCTCGCATGTCAACATCATTGGTGTCGGAAAAAGTGACATTTGCGGCATTAAGCGGGAAGAAACAAACAGCAATAGTCGTGAAATCTACGGATCAAGTGTTTAGGGCGAAAGTCCAATACGATCTACACCATGGGGGAAAGAAAGAGCATTTGAGGAGTATTCTGGGAATTTCCCCCCCCCTAAAAGCCTAGGTTAAGAGGGGGATGGAGAGGGATGGTGTTACGAGGGAGGGTGAGGGACGACGGGACAGCGGAGGGGTGCAGAAGACAACAAGGAAGGCTACGGAAGCAAGCGGAGATGAGAGGAGGAGGAGCAGAAGCGACAAGAAAAGCTGCAGCTAGGGGAGGACTATGGGAGGCCAAAGATGAAGCAACCGAGGGGTGTCAGATATGGGGAGCTGCTCATAGGCCATGGCGAGGAGCCAGGAACATTGAGGGAAGGGCTGACAGTGTATGGTTGACACAAAGTGCGTGGGAAGTGGAGGATGTATTTGGGGACGGTGGAGGAGATGATCGAACAGCAAGATCGCGCGGGGCATGTGAAGAAGGCCGCCATCGTGTGATTGGAGGATCAGGGGGGTGAGGACAAGGAGGGACTGCCGTACCTGTTGAGGAGATTACAGGTGTGCCCGCGAGGAAGAGAGATTGAGATACAAGGGCAGCTGGTTCCGGATCAGGAGGCACGGGAGCTGGAAGGCGAGGAGGTGTCGGCTTGGGAGAAGAACAGGAAGAGGGAGTGACAATTAACGTTCGACGTGCATACACGCATTCGGGAACTCTGTAACACCCGTGAACCCCTGTTGTACAATACAGATGCGCTGCTGTTTTCTGCCAACTGCTCTTTCAGGTCAGCTCCAGTTGTTGTTTCACTTTATCGATTTTGTGCGTGCAAGTAGTGTTGAAAACCATTTCAACCTGTTAGATAGAGTGTTCACTAGTGGTCCTGCCTGGGGTCTTGGCTCCAACTAGGAGGGGCCAGAACGAGGTGATCACCAATGTGGGAATGGGAGGTTGTTAAAGCCCACCTAGAAGTGTTGGACCGTATCAAATCGGAAGTTGACTTCATCTGTGTGGTTATTTTTTTGTTGTGCGAAAGAAAAATGGTCTCAAAGTGCTTTCCAACAATTGGAACGGCAAGAAAGATTGTTGAGCGATGGTTTTTTCAAGCTTACTCGAAAACAAGATTGCCCATTTTCCGGGGTGCTGATGTGCACGGTGAGGAACTTCCGGCAACCATGTGTTCTTTGCTGTGCACCATCCAGATGATTTAGGAGTCTTGCAAAAAAACCACAAGTAGACGCGGCATTGATTTTAAATTGAAGCTAGTTGTGCATCGTCGAAAGCATGAGCTGTAAAAAACAACATGTTTAAAAGGGTTCAAAAATAGAATTGGCATTGAATGTTTGATTGCAAATTCTTCACATTCGCAAGAGTAGGGGTAGCATGGGCTTTTGAAACATTTTGGAGTAGTAAATCGCGGAGTGGCAAATACCAACATACATAGACTAGGCGTAGAATGCAAGTTGATACCTATTTTGCACTGGCGAAAGCATGGGCTGCATAAACAACATGTTTATAAACGGAATGGGTATGGAAGGTATGATTGGACTTTGATTGGCTGGGCATCAGCAGGATGACGCCAGGGTGACCTCCGAAGAACGTTAGAGTGGCGTCGGGATGGTCCAATCGCGTCAGGATGGCGTCAGGCTGGCGTCAGGATGGCGTCAGGACGGCATCAGGAAGGCGTCACAGGTTTGTCAAGGTAGTAGTGTAGGCGACTCGAGCGCGTCACGATGCGTCAGGAGGGCGTCAGGGTAGCGTTAGTAGGGCGTCAGGATAATAAAGCGTCAGGATGGCGTCAGGATGACGTCAAACGACGCGGGGCCGGAATCAAATAACAATCACTTTGTCATGAGAATGTGTGCCTTGTTAAAATGTACACCGCATTTACTACGAAAAGCGGATTGTAATGTCAAAAATGAAACCGCATGAAACTCCATGAAATGAGATTTCAAACGTGTTCGTGTTCGTTCAACAAATTTGTTCGCTCAAATGATGAAAATGAAACTCAAATTGCGTTCGTGTTTGTTGCCTCTTAAATCGTTGGTTCGCATCACTGGGTCTGCTTCTTTCCCGGCCAAGGGGTGTGCCGGCGTCCCCGGGGTCTCCTCTAGGCTTTCGGCGGCTGTGTGGTTGTGGTGGGCCGCTTTGTCTGGCCGGGCGTCGTCAGGCTGCGCAGGGTGGTCCTTTGGTGTCCTATTGGTAGGTCCCGTGGGCGTCGCCCTTCGTATTGCCTGGCTGGGGGGGGGGTTGTCCGCCTCGGCGTTGGGGTTGCGTGGCTTCGCGGTTGTGTGGCTGTCCCTTAAACTTTCCTCCGTTTCTGTGGCTGGTGTGCTTTCGTGGGGTGGGGAGGGCCGCTCGGCTGTTTCCAATTCGTAGGTGGGTTGGGTTTCCCTGCTTCCCTGTCGTGTTGTTTTTTTTTAGGGGGCGGGGTTCGCCTTTTCCTCCCTCTGCCATCCCTGAGCTGGTGCATGCACTGGTCCGTGTGAGGCGTGGTTAAGTGGCTTGCTGTTTGTGCTGCCGTTGGCTGCAGGCCGTGCCTCGGCTCCGTGCGCCTTGTGGCTTATGTACAGGCATGGGTTTGCTGGACCGTTTCGTTGGGCCCGGCTCGGGTTCTGCCGGTCGGGCGGTTGCGCCGGCCGGTTTCGTGGCGTCTTGGGTCAGGGTGGGCTGGGGGTTGTTGGGGCGCTTCTTTGGGGTGGGGTTGCCCAGTGTGTGCAATCCCCTGTGTCGTCAGCTTGTTGCTGGTGGGTTTAACTTTCCGCTGGTGGTTTGTGGTGGTGGGCCGCTGCGGGCAGGGGGGCTGGGGTTGCGTTAGGTTTTTCCTGGCGGTTTCCACTCTCGGGCGAGACAGGGTGTTGCTGCACTGAGGAGCTTACATAACAGAGCTTCTGCAGTACTCCAGACGTCAGTGTTGGGGGGTTTGTACCGCTGGGCGTGTGGTGGGTTTTTAGTCTGTACGTGGCGGGCCGCTGTGGTGGTATCCCGCTGCCGCGGGCATGTTTCTTTCCTCCCTGGGGTGTGAGGGGGGGGGGTCGGTCGCATTAGGCTGATGGTCCGCATTCCTTGCCTTGGTGCTGTGGTGTGTCTTGCCGTGCCGTGTCATGCTGTGCTGTGTTCTGCTGTGCTGCACCGCGCTATTGCGCGCTCTGCTGTACTGTGCCCTGCTCCGCTGTGCCGTACCGTGTCCTGTTGTGCCTTGCTGTGCTGTGGCGTGCTGCGTTTTGCCGTGCTTCGCCGCGCCGCGTCGTGCTGTGCTGTGTCGCGCTTCACTATGGTGTGCTGTGCTGCGGTGTTGCAGGCGGTGCTCTGGATGCAGCTACAGCGGGATGCGCAAGTGGTGGCGTGTGTGGACAGCACAAGCAGAACGGTCGAGGTGTGGTGGCCGACAAGGCAGGTGTTGGCGCTCGCGCTGTATGTTGGGGAGTCGGTGCGCAGTAGCAGAGGAATGGCTGCAGACTGGGACCAGGACACAGAAATGCACCGGGTCCGGAATGTTATGGGCATGGTGGACTACGGCGTGGCAATTAGGGGGACCAGGGGACACACTGTACAAGCGGTGTCCCCGCAGGCGAGTGCCACAGGGGCTGCGGGCCAGGGGGTCACCGACCTGGTACAGGATGGGCACACATCGTGGGTTGTGGAACCCAGGGGGGACAATCGCACGGCGGTCATGTATACTGTGGCCCCGTTGAGGAGAGTGGATCACCCACTCATGCGGTGGGTCGCAGAGGCGGAGGAGGTACAGGTTGAAAGAGCAGAGGAGATACATACGAGGGCCATCCTAAGGGCGTTGGGGTCGCAGATGGGCAGGTGCGCCAAAGCCGAGGAAGCGGACGACATCAAGGAACAAATCTGGTTGGCGCTCGAGTGGCTGGACAGCAGCAGGGAAGAGAACGAGCCGAGGTGGATATAACCTCCAGGTGCGGAGGAGGTGACCAGGAGGGAGGCACTGGCAAGGGCGAGGCGGCTCGTGGGGGAAGTGCGGAAGCGGTGCCTGGAGGTGGAGGAAGACCCTGAGGGAGGGAGGCTACGTAAGTGGAGGGGATTGCGGAGGGGAAGGGGAGGACAAATGAGGTTCATCGTGGGGGACGGGGATGACGGAGAACAGGGAGGCGGACAGGAAGTACCGGCACTGGAGGAGGAAGGTCGGGAGCCGGGGCAGGAGGCGGACCAGCAGGTGGAACAAGAGGGGGAAAGGGAGGGGGTAGAAGAGGGGGATGGAGAGGCGGAGCGCGGAGGGCGGGAGAGTGTTACGAGGGAAGGTGAGGGACGACGGGACAGCGGAGGGGTGCAGAAGACAACAGGGAAGGGGACGGAAGCAAGCGGAGATGAGAGGAGGAGGAGCAGAAGCGACCAGAGAAGCTGCAGCGAGGGGAGGACGATAAGAGGCCAAAGAGGAAGCAACTGAAGGCTGTCAGATACGGGGAGGCGCCCATAGGTCATGGCGAGGAGCCGGGAACAGTCAGGGAGGGGGTGACAGTGTATGGTTGGCACAAAGTGCGTGGGAAGTGGAGGATGTATGCGGGGACGGCGGAGGAGAAGGTCGAACAGCAGGATCGCGCGGGGCATGTGAGGAAGGCCGCCATCGTGCGATCGGAGGATCAGGGGGAGGAGGACGAGGAGGGACTGCCGTACCCGTCGGGGAGATTACGGGTGTGCCCGCGAGGAAGGGAGATTGAGATACAAGGGCAGCTGGTACTGGAGCAGGAGGCACGGGAGCTGGAGGGCAACGAGGTGTTGGCTGGGGGGAAGAACAAGAAGAGGAAGTGACAATTAACGAAGCGGCGGGCGTCGGCGGTGACGAGGATACGCCCCGGGCGAAGGCACGACGGAAAGGGCCGCGGGGAAGGGCAACGCCAGATGGAACGCGAAGAGGTGCAAAAAGATGGGGAGCGAAGGTGGCAACGGATGAAGTTGTACACCCATAACGACCCGGCGGCACTGTATCGGGCGGACAAGACGGCGGGGCAGCAGATGAGGCTACACGAAGGCAACCCAGACGTGGTGGCGTACCAGGAGATACGGCTGCAGGAGAGGGACAACGTCGTGTGCACGCAGATGTACGACAAAGAGGGGCGAGATTATCAGCGGGAGTGGACACAGAGGGTGCCGCTGTTGGTGCGCAGAGGCCGTGCAGGACAAGAAGGTGGGAGCGAGGGGGACAAGGGTGGTGTATGATGTGGCGATGGAGCATGGGCAGGTGGTCCTCATCAACTGCAACGTCTCACATGGGAGGAGGGTCAAGGAGTATGTGGCGCAGCTGAGAATGAAGTATGTCAGAGCGCTGGAGAGGTGACCGGTCATCATGGTTGGGGACTTCAACTACCATCCCCTGGAGGAGAGGCGCGGAGACGGAGGTGGACCGGGAAGTGCGGCTGTTTGTGGAGGAAATGTGGCTACAGGATGTGTCATACAATGGGGCGCCGAGCCCCTCACACTACCGGGCGCCGGAAAGCAGCACGTCGTCAAGGGTAGACGCGGTGTATGCGGACCCATGGTGGGTCAAGGGGGTGACGGCGGGCCATATGGTGGGACGTGGCAAAATGCAGGACAGGAAAGGGCATTGCCCCATGATGGTGACGGTAGACGTCAAGGTTGGGGAACCGGGAGACGAAGAAGAAGAAGAGCACGGGTCGGACGAGGAGGGGGTCAATCTGCTGCCGCCGGTGAGGCGGCTGGACGAGGTGGACGACATGTGGCAGCAGTGGGTGCAGCAAGTGCACGTGGAAATGAGGCACCGGGGCCATGTGCATCACGCCATGAGGAGAGCAGCGAATGTGTGCGGGTTTAGCAGACACGTCGGGGAGTCGCAGGCACAGCCCAAGCTGCAACGACGGGTGGCCACAGTGAGGAAGCACCAGCAAGAGGAAGTCGAGGTGAGGGCGCATACAGAGGGTGCAGTGTCCCAAAAAGAGGTGGCATGGGCAAAGAAGAGGGTGCAGGCGGCAAGGAGGGCAGTGGAGGATGAGCATGAGAGGATTTACCAGAAGGTGGTGACAGAGCATGAACGGTATATGGAGAGAGCAGTACCGTACAAGTCGCTGCCGTACGTCTGGGAGATCGCGGAGACTGGACGGCCGCAGGAGATCAGGGCAGTGAGGCTGCAGGATGGCAGAGTAAGGTTCGGAATTGGTTTCATGCAAAAATAACCGATTGTCTTCAATTATTTCTATAAAAATAACCAATTATTCCGATTATATGACATAAAAATAATCGCTCATTTTCGATTGTTGTCGCCATAAAATGCAATAATTGCCGAAAATCCGTGAACCTTTACCTAAGGGATAGTAAACAGGAAAATGAAGGTGAAAAATATGCTAAACCTTTTACTTTTATCCCAAATTGCCTGTGATTTTGCAAAGTCCTCTGGTTTTTAATAAGAAACATTTCATGGTGTATCAAGGAAATATTTCTTTCTCATACATAACTCTTCCAATTAATTGGTTTGTACGGGTTTCAAAATAATCAGTTTTACCGATTATTTGTCACATTAGACCCAATTATTCCAATTAAACCCATTATCCGATTAATTGGTAAAACCGATTCCGAAACTTATGGCAGAGTCACGTGCAACGAACGAGAGGTGCTGGAAGAGGAGGCGCGGATCTTCCGGGAACAGCACAACCAGGGGTGGCAGGGGCTCAGCGAAACCACGCAGAGAATAGTCCGAGCGTTGCCGAGGGTGTGCACGGAACAGCAGAGCGAGGCCATACAGCGCAGCAGGGTGACGCTGGTGGAAAGGACGGAGGCGGTACGGGCTCTTAAGAGCAAAAAAAGCCCGGGAGTGGACCAGCTGGTGGCGGAGGCATACCAGAACCTCGTCGCGCCTGAACTGGATGGTCTGGCGGGGAGGGTCACGGAGGTGTTGCGCACAGGCAAGCACCCAGTGGAGTGGAGGGGAAAGGTGCGGCCCCTGTATAAGAAAGGGGATCACCTCAGGCCGGGGAACTGGAGGCCCATATGCTGTGCCGTCACGGAGGCCAAGCTGGTGTGGATGGTGGTCTTGGGGAGGAAACAGAGGAAGCTGTATGCAGCAGGGGTCATACCGGACAACATGTGGGGGTCCGTGCCGGGCAGGTCCACACAGGAAGCAGGCTTCCTGTAGGACATGTACCTGGGTGATGAGGACCTAGAGGCATTCATGGCGTCCATGGACGTGAAGGGGGCGTTCCCCAAAACGCCGCACAGGCTCATAGCGTAGGTATGGCGGGAATTCGGGCTCCCGTACGGTGATTTCTTTGGAAAATACCTATGCACAAGAGGGTACACAGTCGCCAGTGGGAAGGGCTGTACGAAGTGCGTGAACCCAGGTAGCCGTGTGCCGCAGGGCGGGTTGGAGGGCCCATTCCTGTACATGCTGGCGATGCTTCCACTGATGAGTTGGATAGCACGGCAGTATCCGCAGCTGGCGAGGGCGCAACACACGTCACCGGCGCAGGCGTACGTGGATGATGCGTTACCCAGGGCCTGGGACGAAACGGCCCAGCAGGTGTTGCAGGACCTGATGCAGAGGTACGGGAGGGAAAACCACCTGGTCCTATGCGCGGAGAAGTCGGCAGTCCTGAGGAGGGGTGGAAATGGTGGTATGGCGCTGGATGTAGGAGACGCTGTGGCGTGGCTAGAGAGGGCAGAGGAGGCAGTGGTGCTTGGTCATGCGCAGGCCATGGGGGCGGAAGGCATCAGCCTACCAGAGAAGCTGCTCAGGGTGTTCAGGGCAATGATGGTAGTCCTCCGGAATCACCCCCCGTCGGTGCAGACAACCCTGTACTACCTCCGAGCAGTACTCAATGCGGCGATAGGATACCAGGGGATACTCCTCCCGCACTGGGGGGGGGCAGCTTGAGGAGGTGGAGGGGGAAGTGCAGAGGCTCATTAGGGGGTATGAGGGGATACCCACGGAGGTACCATGGTGTGTGTTGCGATCGCTGACGGCATATTATGGGGAGGAGATGCCCACAGCGGGGGGGGCGTACAGGGGGCATTCGGCAAGAACGCTGAACAGGATATGCCACAATCAGGGGGGGCTGGTGCGCCGAGTGTGGTACCATGCAGTCACGGAGGTGCAGAAGGAGGAGAACCTCTGCCCACGCTTTATGTGGCACAGACAATGGCGGTTGGCGACAGGAAGGAGGGAGCGCATGTGGCCCGTCCTACAGGCGGTGTTGCCGGCAGAGGAGCACATGTTGGCGACCAACAGGACGTGCAGCAGGCGTGCAATGGTCCCTGTGCTGGACTTGGACTTCGGAGGGGCAGCGCATGGAACACTACGGTGGGTAATGAAGGAAGGAGTGAGTTCAAAAGGGATGCAGGTGCGCAGGAATGATATGAAGGAGTACCAGAAGGCAGGGCTGCATCAGGCGGAGTTCAATAGAGACCAAGGGGTTTTTGATTGGAGTGTATACAAGTGGGTGATGAGGCAAGCGAGAGGACAAGAAACCCGCGCCAGGTGGGACAGGCGGATGCAAAAGATGTGGAAGAAATGGCTGGCGCAATGGGGGATCACGAGGAAGAAACCAAGACGCTGGAGACGGGCAGAGCAGTACACGAGAAGGTGCTTGACAGGGGAGAAAGAGACAAGGCCAGGCCGGGCATACTGTTGTGTGCACCGCTGGGACTGAAGGGCCCGAGGAAGAAGGTACAAAGTGAGAGCGGGCAGTGGTACGATGTCCATGCGCAAATATTCTGGAGACACTCCATCTCGGTGAGGGCAGGACAGGGGTACCAGTGCTGGAGATGCACGAAGGAGGCCGGGCAGGTACCGTCGCCGGTCCTGCGAATGACGGCATGGGCTTTCATGACCGCGACCATGCGCAGTACGGACGCCAGGAGACATTGGTGGGGACCGGTGCTGAGGCTGCCCAGGGAGGTGCAGGAGGACGAGGAGGCCCAGGGGGGTATGGAGGTTTCGTGGGAGGGGGAGCAGGAGGGGAAAAGGACAGGGGTCCAACTAGGATCGGACACGGCGAGGGGGCTGCGGGAAGAGGATGATGGGGTGGCGGTGAGATTCCGGATGACGGACACGGGATGGCCCGATGAGGAGGCGCCCATAGTGCCCCTGGGCCAGAAGTGTAGGAACTGTGCGAGGAGGATCAGGCTGACGGTCCACGGGTTGCCGGCGGACAGGGTATGGTACCTGGTACTGGTACAGCCGTACCTCGAACAGGGCAGGGCGCACGGGGACAGGGCATGGTGTCGCGGGGTAGTGGTGACGAAGGGCTGGAAGGCAAGGACAGACAAGAAGTGGGCACTGTACCGTGGTACGAAAGAACTGAGCGTCGATGAGGGAGTGCGAGAGTATGACATCGGCCGGCACACGCTGTACTGCCACTACCCGAGGGAGGTGAGGGAGGTTGTGCACATACTGGAGCCCACGGAGGGTAGGATGGTGGTCTTTCTGGACAGGTCCGGGCTGGAAGGGCAGCTGCCCAAGGCGGCGGCGGCGGCTCTACAGGTCCATGGGGTAGGACAAGAGACAGAAAGCATCTTAGACAAGGTGGTGTACGGGGCGGCGTCCCATGGAGAGGTACAAACGGTGGCAGATGTGGTTGGGAAGATAGAGGACGTGCATAAAGTGTGGATGGTGGTGGACGCGGAGGCAGACATGGTGTCCCCCAGGAGACTAGCCAACAGGCCGCTACATGAAGCCCTGGTCACGGGGCTGGCGTTGCAGGTATACACAGGCTGGAGATGAGGAAAGTGCCCCTGGTCATACACCTGGTGAAGCAGGAGTCGCATCGAGCGGGAGTAGGGAATCATGAGGCGGATGGAGCGGCACAAGCAGTGGACAAGGAGCAGGAACAAGATTGGAGAGTGCTGGAGAGCAGGGATCACCTCCAATTGATACACATACCGCCAAGGGTGGGGGACGGGGAGAGAGCCAGATGGGTGGTGGAGGGAGGACAGGAGCAGACTGGAGCTACGAGTGTACCCGCAGCCAGTGCACATGCTGGCTCAGGTGAGATGGAGGCCGGAAGTGGTAGAGCTGAGCGGGTACTTTGAGGGCAAGGTGGGACAGCAGGTCCCATTCCCCAACGTGCTGAGGCCGGGAACGCGGCCCAAGAGACTGCAAACCAGGCGGCTACAGGCAGTCACGGGTGAGGTGCCAGTGTGAGAGCCGTTCATGAGGTGGTACAGGCATAGGGGTATGGATCTCACGGCGGAGCAGATGGGATGCCACTTGCGGCCGGGAGCGGGAAACGCACCAGCACTTCATGGGTTGTGTGCGGTATTGGGGGAGGGAAGGGCCGTTGGTAAGGATTGAGGACATCCCACTGCTCAAGAAGGGTGAGAAAGGAAGCAGAGAGATGGAGAGGGAGCCGGGGAAAGAAGGGCATCGCAAGGGGGTGTGGCACATGGTGATCGTGAAATCGCTTTGGAGGGGGCTCAAGGAGCATACAGTGGCCCCGGGGGGAGCGAGGGCGAAGGGTCACCCAATGCTGGAAGATCCGGGTCAGGGGATGGTCCGAGCCACTTTGCGAGAGCGGCCTGGGGCGGAAGGCAGAAACACACAGGGGCCCCCCCGGACTCGAACATCCGGGGCAAGCGGTGAAGACGGGCACCTGTGGTGGTGGGACCCAAGCACATGGGGAAGGCGCGCGCCGGCCTGGTTCCGCTAGACAGGGGCTACGCGCTAAAGAGGCCGCAGGGGAGGGCTGCATCGGTAGACGCGGGAGCGAGCACCCTGGGGAGAATGGAGGCGAAAGAGATGGCGAGTGAGCAGGAGTGTTGGGGACGAAACAGGGGGCGCGCAGGCGGCCGTCATTTGGGGGACCGTTCAGAAGGCCAGGGATGCGGTGGTGTATCGGGCAGAAGAAAAAGGCCGGGGACAGCGGGAGGACGCACCGGGAATGGAGCATCCAGTGCAGGGGAAGCAGGGAGAACAGGAGGAACAGGTGGCACACGCCTCAGGCGTCGCAAGGCAGGGCGGGAGGGGAACGAGGCTCCAGGACAGAGGGCACGCAGTTGCAGACGTCTCGCAAGCGGAGGGAGGCAGAGCGGCACGTTGTTGCCCCGGCAGACGCAGTGACGGCGGGCTCAAGAGCCGGGGTCGGCTGGCGCAAGGCAAGACGAAGGAGCAGTTAAGAGGGCCCCGGGGGCGCAAGCCGACAAGTTGGAGCATACAACGGAGCACGAAGACAAGAGACAGGACAAGAGCTTCAAGTAAGTGCCCAGAGGGCAGGTGGCAGACTGGGACGGGGCAGCAGTACGCTGAGATGTGGACGAAGTCGGGGACCGCAGGCCTAGAGCACAGCACACGTAGGGCGCGAGAAGTATGGCACAGCGAGGATCACCACCTGCGGGGCACGGGTAGAGGAGGGAAGTGATGGCAAGGCGAGGTACGCGATGCCATGTGCTGCAGAAAGATGTCCCACACACAAGAGCCGAAGTCCAGCCCGTCGGCGGCGGCAGCCGCCACGCCACCGCCGCCGACGGGGAGAGGGTACAGTGGGCCGGGGTTGGTTGGGGTTGAGGGTGACGTGGCCTGAATGCAGGCGGTGCTGGAAGAGGTGGTGCAGAGCTTCCGGGAACAGCACAACCAGGGGCGGCAGAGGCCCAGCAAAACCACGCGGAGAACAGTCCGAGCGTTGCCGAGGGTGTTCACGGAAAAGCAAAGCGAGGCCATACAGCGCAGCAGGGTGACGCTGGTGGAAAGGACGGAGGCGGTACGGGCTCTTAAGAGCAAAAAGAGCCCAGGGGTGGACCAGCTGGTGGCGGAGGCAAACCAGAACCTCAGCGCGCCTGAACTGGATGGTCTGGCAGGGAGGGTCACCGAGGTGTTACGCACGGGCAAGCCCGCAGCCGAGTAGAGGCGAAAGGTGCGGCCCCTGTATAAGAAAGGGGATGCCCTCAGGCCGGGGACCTGGAGGCCCATATGCTGCCCCGTCACGGAAGTCCAAACTGGTGTGGAAGGTGGTCTTCGGGAGGAAACAGCGGAAGCTGTATGCAGCAGGGGTCATACCAGACAACATGTGCGGGTCTTCCCCGGGCAGGTCCACACAGGAAGCAAGCTTCCTGTATGACATGTACCTGGATGATGAGGACCTAGAGGCATTCATGGCGTCCATCGACGTGAAGGGGGCATTCCCCAAAAGGCCGCACAGGCTCCTAGCGTAGGTATGGCGACCATTTGGGCTCCCGTACGGTGACTTCGTTGGGAAGTACCTATGCACAAGAAGGTACACAGTCGCCAGTGGGAAGGGCTGTACGGAATGGGTGAACCGAGGTAGCGGTGTGCCACAGGGCGGGTCGGAGGGCCCATTCCTGTACATGCTGGTGATGGTCCCACTGATGAGTTGGATAGCAGGGGTGTATCCGCAGCTGGCGAGGGCGCAACACACGTCACCGGCGCAGGCGGACGTGGATGATGCGGTCCCCAGGGCCTGGGACGACAAAGCCCAGCAGGTGGTGCAGGACCTGATGCAGAGGTACGGGAGGGAAAACCACCTGGTCCTATGCGCGGAGAAGTCGGCAGTCCTGAGGAGGGGTGGAGAGGGTGGTATGGCGCTGGATGTAGGAGACGCTGTGGCGTGGCTGGAGAGGGCGGAGGCGGCGGTGGTGCTTGGTCATGTGCAGGCAATTGGGGCGGAAGGCATCAGCCTACCAGAGAAGCTGCTCAGGGTGTTCAGGGCAATGATGGTAGTCCTCCGGAATCACCCCCCGACGGTGCAGACAACCCTGTACTACCTCAGAGCAGTACCCAATGCGGCGATAGGATACCAGGGGATACTCCTCCCGCACTGGGGGGGGCAGCTGGAGGAGGTGGAGGGGGAAGTGCGGAGGCTCATTAGGGGGTATGAGGGGATACCCACGGAGGTACCATGGTGTGTGTTGCGATTGCCGACGGCATATTATGGGGAGGACATGCCCACAGCGGGGGAGGCGTACAGGGGTCATACGGCAAGAACGCTGAACAGGATATGCCACAATCAGGGGGGGCTGGTGCGCCGAGTGTGCTACCATGCAGTCGCGGAGGTGCAGAAGGAGGAGAACCTCCGCCCACGCTTTATGCGGCACAGACGATGGCGGTTGGCGACAGGAAAGAGCATGTGGTGCGTCCTGCAGGCGGTGTAGCCGGCAGAGGAGCAAATGTTGGCGATCAACAGGACGTGCAGCAGGCGTGGACCGGTCCTTGTGCTTGACATGGACTTCGGATGGGCAGCGCATGGGACCGTACGGTGGGTAATGAAGAAAGGAGTGATTTTTAAGAGGGATGCAGGTGCGCAGGAAGGATATGAAGGAGTACCAGAAAGCAGGGCTGCATCAGGCGGAGTTCTATAGAGACCAAGGGGTCGTGGAGTGGGGTGTATACAAGTGGGTGATGAGGCGAGCGAGAGGAGAAGAAACCCGCGCCAGGTGGGACAGGCGGATGCGAAAGATGTTGAAAGAATGGATGGCGCAATGGGAGATCAGGATGAAGAAACCAAGACGCTGGAGAGGGGCAGAGCAGTACACGAGAAGGTGCTGGACAGGGGAGAAAGAGACAAGGTCAGGCCGGGCATACTGTTGTGTGCACCGCTGGGGCTCAGGGGCCCGAGGGGGAAGGTACAAAGTACGAGCGGGCAGTGGTACGATGTCCACTCAAATATTCTGGAGAGACCCCATCCAGTCGAGGGTGGGACAGGGGTACCAGTGCTCGAGATGCACAAAGGAGGCGGGGCAGGTACCGTGGCCGGTCCTGAGAATGACGGCATGGGCTTTCATGACCGCGACCATGCGCACTACGGACGCCAGGGGCCATTGGTGGGGACCGGTGCTGAGGCTGCCCAGGGACGTGCAGGGAGAAGAGGAGGCCCAGGGGGGTATGGAGGTTTCGTGGGAGGAGGAGCAGGAGGGGAAAAGGAGAGGGGTCCAGATAGGATGGGACACGGTGAGGGGGCTGCGGGAAGAGGATGATGGGGTGGCGGTGAGTTTCCGAAAGACGGACACGGGATAGCCCGAGGAGGAGGCGCCCATAGTGTCCGTGGGCCAGAAGTGTGGAAAATGTGCGAGGAGGATCAGGCTGACGGTCCACGGGTTGCCGGCGGACAGGGTATGGTACCTGGTACTGGCACAGGCCTACCTCGAACAGGGCAGGGCGCAAGGGGACAGGGCATGGTGTCGCGGGGTAGTGGTGACGAAGGGCTGGAAGGCAAGGACAGACAAGAAACGGGCAGTGTACCGGGATGTGAAAGAACTGAGCGTCGAGGAGGGAGTGCGAGAGTATGACATCGGCCGGCACAGCCTGTACTGCCACTACCCGAGGGAGGTGAGGGAGGTGGTGCACATACTGGAGCCCACGGAGGGTAGGATGGGGGTCTTTCTGGACAGGCCCGGGTTGGAAGGGCAGCTGCCCAAGGCGGCGGCGGCGGCTATACAGGTCCATGGGGTAGGAGAAGAAACAGAAAGCATCATAGACAAGGTAGTGTACGGGGCGGCTTCCCACTAACAGTGGCGGATGTGGTTGGGAAGATAGAGGACGTGCAAGAAGTGTGGATGGCGGTGGATGCGGAGGCGGACATGGCGTCCCTCAGGAGACTGGCCAACAGGCCGCTACATGAAGCCCTGGTCACGGGGCTGGCGTTGCAGGTATACACGATATTGCACGGGCTGGAGATGAAGAAAGTGCCCCTGGTCATACACCTGGTGAAGCAGGAGTCGCATCAAGCGAGGGTAGGGAATCATGAGGCGGATGGAGCGGCTCAAGCAGTGGACAAGGAGCAGGAACCGGAGTAGAGAGTGCCGGAGGGAAGGGATCACCTCCACTTGATACATATACCGCCAAGGGTGGGGGACGGGGAGAGAGCAAGATGGGTGCTGGAGGAGGACAGGGGCAGACAGGAGCTACGAGTGTACCCGCAGCCAGTGCACATGCTGGCTCATGTGAGATGGAGGCCGGAAGTGGTAGAGCTGAGCGGGTACTTGGAGGGCAAGGTGGGGCAGCAGGTCCAATTCCCCAACGTGCTCAGGCCGGGAACGCGGCCCAAGAGACTGCAAACCAGGCGGCTGCAGGCAGTCACGGGTGAGGTGCCAGTGTGAGAGACGATCATGAGGTGGTACAGGCATAGGGGTATGGATCTCACAGAGGAGTACATGTGATGCCACTGCGGCCGGGAGCTAGAAACGCACCAGCACTTCATGCGATGTGTGCGGTATTGGGGGATGGAAGGGCCGTTGGTAAGGATTGAGGGCATCCCACTGCTCAAGAAGGGTGAGAAAGGGAGAAGAGAGATGGAGAGGGAGCCGGAGAAAGAAGGGCATCGCAAGGGGGTGTGGCACATGGTGATCGTGAAATCGCTTTGGAGGGGGCTCCAGGAGCATACAGTGGCCCCGGGGGGAGCAAGGGCGAAAGGTCATCCAATGCTGGAACATCCGGGACGGGGGATGGTCCGAGCCACTGCGCAAGAACGGCCGGGGCGGAAGGCGGAAACGCAGAGGTGGCCCCCCGTACTGGAACATCCGGGGCAAGCGGTGAAGACAGGCACCCGGGCTCCTGGGACCCAAGAACACGGGGAAGGGGCGCCCCAGCCTCGTCCCGCTGGAGAGGGGCTTCGCGCTAAAGAGGCCGCAGACGAGGGCTGCATCGGTAGACGCGGGAGCGAGCACCGTGGATAGAATGGAGGCGAAAGAGAAGGCGAGTGAGCAGGAGTGTTGGGGATGGAACAGGGGGCGCGCAGGCGGCCGTCATTTGAGGGACCGTCCAGGAGACCAGGGATGCGGTGGTGTATCCGGCACAAGAAGAAGGCCGGGGACAGCAGGAGGGCGCCCAAGGAATGGAGCATCCAGCGTGGGGGAGCAAGAAGGACAGGAGGAACAGGTGGCACACGCCTCAGGCGTCGCAATGCAGGGCGGGAGGGGAACGAGGCTCCAGGACAGAGGGCACGCAGTTGCAGACCTCTGGCAAGCGGCAGGAAGCGGAGCGGCACGTTGGTGCCCCGGCAGACGCAGTGAGGGCAGGCTCAAGAGCTGGGGTCGGCTGGCGCATAGCAAAACGAAGGAGCAGCCAAGAGGGCCCCGGGGGCGAAGACAAGAGACAGGACAAGAGCTTCAAGTAAGTGCCCAGAGGGCGGGTGGCAGACTGGGACGGGGTACGCTGAGATGTCGACGAAGTCGTTGACCGCAGGCCAAGATGCACAACACACGTAGGGCGCGCGAACCATGGCACAGCGAGGACCACCACCTGCGGGGCGCGGGTAGAGGAGGGAAGTGACGGCAAGGCGAGGGACGCGATGCCATGTACTGCAGAAATATGTCCCACACACAGGAGCCGAAGTCCAGCCTGTCGGCGGCGGCAGCCGCTGCGCCACCGCCGCCGACGGGGAGAGGGAACGGGGGGTCGGGGATTGTTGGGGTGGGGAGTGACGTGGTTTGAATGCAGGCGGCCCCACCCCCGCAGCCTACCTCACCGACGCACTCGGCGTCATCCGCTGTGGTGTCGTGGCCCCCGTCTCCGGAGAGGCCGGAGACAGTGTAGAGGGAGGGACGGCGAACCACAGGGCAGGGGCGGAAGGGCGCGGCCGCAGCAGAGACAGGGGGGAAAGGAGACAAGGGAGGACAAACGGCGGCAAGTGGCGAGGGGGCGGAAGTGGCAGTGGCGGGAGCTCCGGGGAAGGCGGCGGGGCGGGGGGAGCCCGCCGCAGCGCAGCCGCACGCGGGCCCGTTCAACCCGGCGGAGAGCGACAGCCTGGGCGGATCAGTTGTCGCCGACACTCTCGTGGTGTTGGAGGATTAGGGGGAGGAGGCAGGGGGGGATGGCGGTGGAGGGGGGCCAGAGGCAGCCGACGGCACCTAATGTGCCGGCAGCTACCATGAAGTCGATCCTCCCGGAGGTGCGGCGGAAGGAGGAGGGCAAAGGCAGGCGAGGGCGGACAGAGGCGGGAGCGGCAGAAGGTGGGGACAGCGGGGTGCGCACAGGAGGACAGGGGCAGACAGGTAAAGGAGGGAAGGGGCCAGGAGGGGGCGTCAGGGCCCAGGCAGGCGGCAGGGCACAAGGAAGGGAAAGGGGGAAAGGTGGGAGGACAGGGGCATCAATGGCCACAGCCCCGACACTCGTTTAGGCAGCTGCCGCCAGGGTCACCCCCACAGGTCAGCGCACCGGTGGGCGCAGAGGAGGAGAGGGAGGCGCGCCGCCAGCATAAGACGCGGTACGAGGCGCTGGCGCGCATGGAGCACCACCACTGTCACCGCCAGGCCCCAAAGCTGGGGCCCAAACCCATCTACCGGCTCGAGATGGGGTAAGGGAGGGGAAGGTCGGAGCACCAGGGTGAGCAGGAGGGGACAGAAGTAGGGCACAGCAGCCAACCAAGTGGCGGACCGCAGGGAGGGGAAGGACAGGCTGGGCGGAGTGGCGAAGCAGCGGTGGGGCACCACGGCCAGCGGGAGGGAGGACAAGAGAGTGGGAGGCAGCGACGCGGGCAGGCAGGAGCGAGGGGTACAGGCCGCTTGGAAGATAGCGGTAAGAAAAGGCACAGTGAACAAGGTGCGCGAGGGAGAAGCGCGCGGAGGGCTGCAGGGACGGGGACAAGGGAAGGCCGGACAACAGGGAGCAGGCAGCAAGGGGCAAGGGAAAGCCGGGCAAGCTGGCAAAGGGCAGGGTGAGGTAGGTGGCGTTAGGTGTATGTGGTCGCCTTTCTTCCGAGGGAAGGGAAAGGGTGGATGAAGGGGGGGTGCCGTCCCATCTACCATCCGGCCGTTTCCGCCACCACCGTCCCCTGCGGTAGGGACGATGTGCCCGCCCCCACTGGCGTACCCGGGTGTGCTGCCGCCAGGGCCCTTTGGGCAGCACGCGCAGGCCGGCGGAGTGACGTCGAGAGCACAAGGGGGGGAAGGGAGAGGAGCACAGGAGGGCATGGGAGAGGATAGGGGAGGAGGAGAGGAGGCTGTGGGAGAGGGAAGCAGGGATGATGGGACAAGCAGCCAGGGTGGTGAAGGGAGGGACAACGGAGCAGGGCACGCCAGGGGGAGGGAAGGCGCAGGCCGTCGAGGAGCTGCAGAGAGCGTGGGCGCTTTTTCGGGGAAGGCTGGAGAGGGTGCAGGGGGCAGAGCGGGAAGGTGAGCGGCCCAGCGAGCAGGCACGAGAGAGCTGGGGGTCGGAGGGCCGCCCCCGCTGCAGCCATTCAGGCAACGGGCTATCCCGCCAGAAGTGGAGAGGGAGATGGGGGAGAAGGCCTGGAGGAAGATCAGGGGTGAGGCAGCGAGGCTGGCGGAGAGGGACAGGGAGGTGGCGGAGCGGGAACACAGGGTGAGAGAGGAGGAGGCGGTGGCCCTCGGGCCGCAGCAGATCATCCCAGACCAGGAGGGAAACACCCCCCCCACGGATGTGAAGGGACGGTCGCCGTCCAGTAAGAGGGAGGAGAGGCTGGGCAGGCGCATAGCAAAACGAAGGAGCAGCCAAGAGGGCCCCGGGGGCGCAAGCCGACAAGTTGGAGCATACAACTGAGCGCGAAGACAAGAGACAGGACAAGAGCGTCAAGTAAGTGCCCAGAGGGCGGGTGGCAGACTGAGACGGGGTACGCTGAGATGTCGACGAAGTCGTGGACCGCAGACCAAGATGCACAGCACACGTAGGGCGCGCAAACCATGGCACAGCGAGGACCACCACCTGCGGGGCGCGGGTAGAGGAGGGAGGTGACGGCAAGGCGAGGGACGCGATGCCATGTACTGCAGAAAGATGTCCCACAAACAAGAGCCGAAGTCCAGCCTGTCGGCGGCGGCAGCTGCCGCGCCACCGCCGCCGACGGGGAGAGGGTACGGGGGGCCGGGGATGGTTGAGGTGGGGAGTGACGTGGACCGAATGCAGGCGGCCCCACCCCCGCAGCCTACCTCACCGACGCACCCGGCGTCATCCGCTGTGGTGTCGTGGCCCCCGTCTCCGGAGAGTCCGGAGACAGTGCAGAGGGAGGGACGGTGAACCACAGGGCAGTGGCGGAAGGGCGCGGCCGCAGCAGAGACAGGGGGGAAAGGAGACAAGGGAGGACAAGCGGCGGCAAGTGGCGAGGGGGCGGAAGTGGCAGTGGCGGGAGGTGCGGGGAAGGCGGCGGGGCGGGGGGAGCCCGCCGCAGCGCAGCCGCACGCCGGCCCGTTCAACCCGGCGGAGAGCGACAGCCTGGGCGGGTCAGTTGTCGCCGACACTCTCGTGGTGTTGGAGGATTAGGGGGAGGATGCGGGGAGGATGGCGGTGGAGGGGGCCCAGAGGCAGCTGACGGCACCTAATGTGCCGGCAGCTACCATGAAGTCGATCCTCCCGGAGGTGCGGCGGAAGGAGGAGGGCAAAGGCAGGCGAGGGCGGACAGAGGCGGGAGCGGCAGAAGGTGGGGACAGCGGGGTGCGCACAGGAGGACAGGGGCAGACAGGTAAAGGAGGGAAGGGGCCAGGAGGGGGCGTCAGGCACCAGGCAGGCGGCAGGGCACAAGGAAGGGAAAGGGGGAAAGGTGGGAGGACAGGGGCATCAATGGCCACAGCCCCAACGCTCTTTTAGGCAGCTGCCGCCAGGGTCACCCCCACAGGTCAGCGCACCGGTGGGCGCAGAGGAGGAGAGGGAGGCGCGCCGCCAGCATAAGACGCGGTACGAGGCGCTGGCGCGCATGGAGCACCACCACTGTCGCCGCCAGGCCCCAAAGCTGGGGCCCAAACCCATCTACCGGCTCGAGATGGGGTAAGGGAGGGGAAGGTCGGAGCACCAGGGTGAGCAGGAGGGGACAGAAGTAGGGCACAGCATCCAACCCAGTGGCGGACCGCAGGGAGGGGAAGGACAGGCTGGGCGGAGCGGCGAAGCAGCGGTGGGGCACCACGGCCAGCGGGAGGGAGGACAAGAGAGTGGGAGGCAGCGACGCGGGCAGGCAGCAGCGAGGGGTACAGGCCGCTTGGAAGATAGCGGTAAGAAAAGGCACAGTGAACAAGGTGCGCGAGGGAGAAGCGCGCGGAGGGCTGCAGGGACGGGGACAAGGGAAGGCCGGACAACAGGGAGCAGGGAGCAAGGGGCAAGGGAAAGCCGGGCAAGCTGGCAAAGGGCAGGGTGAGGTAGGTGGCGTTGGGTGTATGTGGTCACCTTTCTTCCGAGGGAAGGGAAAGGGTGGATGAAGGGGGGGTGCCGTCCCATCTACCATCCGGCTGTTTCCGCCACCACCGTCCCCTGCGGTAGGGACGATGTGCCCGCCCCCACCGGCGTACCCGGGTGTGCTGCCGCCAGGGCCCTTCGGGCAGCACGCGCAGGACGGCGGAGTGACGTCGAGAGCACAGGGGGGGAAGGGAGAGGAGCACAGGAGGGCATGGGAGAGGAGAGGGGAGGAGGAGAGCAGGCTTCGGGAGAGGGAAGCACGGATGATGGGACAATCGGCCAGGGTGGTGAAGGGAGCGACAACGGAGCAGGACACGCCAGGGGGAGGGTAGGCGCAGGCAGTCGAGGAGCTGCAGAGAGCGTGGGCGCTTTTTCGGGGAAGGCTGGAGAGGGTGCAGGGGGCAGAGCGGGAAGGTGAGCGGCCCAGCGAGCAGGCAGAGGAGAGCTGGGGGTCGGAGGGTCGCCCCCGCTGCAGCCATTCAGGCAACGGGCTATCCCGCCAGAAGTGGAGAGGGAGATGGGGGAGAAGGCCTGGAGGAAGATCAGGGGTGAGGCAGCGAGGCTGGCGGAGAGGGACAGGGAGGTGGCGGAGCGGGAACGCAGGGTGAGAGAGGAGGAGGCGGTGGCCCTCGGGGCGCACCAGGTCATCTCAGACCAGGAGGGAAACACCCCCCCCACAGATGTGAAGGGACGGTCGCCGTCCAGTAAGAAGGAGGAGAGGCTGGGCAGGCGCGGGGAAAGCGGCGCCTGGTGGAGGAGCGGGGAGGAGGGGAAGAGGCGGGGACACCACAGCCCACCAGCCCAAGCCAAGAACCAACGCGGACGGACTGGGGATCGGATTAGCCACCGCCGCGGCGGTATGCGCGGCCTCCAGCGCGGAGGGAGCCGGCGACAGTCAGGGGGTGCAGGGCGGGGGACGTGGCGGAGCTGGTCTGCTACGTGAAGTGGGCAGGGAGGATGAGAGGGGGACAGGAGAAGCGAGGAACCCGCCCTTTCTGCAACCTGGTCAGCAGGGCGGGGAGGCCACAGGAAAAGGGGCCGCAGATGGAAGAGGGTAGGTTGAGGAGGATGCTGGGAGAGGCGCTCCCGGGGGTGCACCTGGACTGTTCCAAAGCGCGGGGGAAAAACCCTAGGGATCGGATGCCGAGGGAGCTGTTGCAGAGGGAGGGGTGGTACTGAGGGGGACATGGGCGGGACGATGGCGAGTCGTAGGGCGGGGCAGGAGAAGGTTCACATGGGGCACGGGATGCAGAGTCAGGGCACACGGAGGGTGCAGGGCTGACAGAAGGGCGTGGGCTACAGGCTGCAGGCGGGTTGGGCTCGAGATGTCGACACAGGAAGGAGGAGGTCGTGGACAGGCGGAGGTGAAGCATGGGGAAGGGGACGAGAACGGTAATAAGTAGCGTCATGAGGTGGCAAGGGTGATGCCAGAAGGGAAGGTTGGCCAGCATGGCAGAGGCGGACGAGGGGATGAACGTTGGGAGCATGGACCCCCAGAAGGAGGGCCGGGCACCGGATTAGCAGCAGGAGAGGCTGGGACGTTGGGGTACGGGAACGCTGGCAGATGCGGGGGTCGCGGCCGGGCAGCAAGGCGAAGACCAGTGGTGCCAGCCAGTGCGAGTGCCAGACACCAGATGGGTGGAGCGACAGTGGAGAAGTCAGGATCTGTGTCGGGGAGCGGAGCGAAAGAAGCGTACAATGACACAAGATGGGAAAGACAGCGGGTACAACACCGAATGGAGCGCCGGGGCAGCCATCTCAGCTCTTTGAACTTACCAAAATGTATTGCAGAGGAAGGAAGAGGGGGCGAGGCGAAAGCACAGCACAAGACACATACTGAGCACCACTCAAAACTACGGGTTTGCTTCACAAGTGTACTCTACATTCCCCTTTTTGGTACACTTGTCCCCTGATTTTGTTTTGCCTGTATCTCTACACTGGGGCCACCAGCAGGAGAACGGCCTTCACCAATGGATCCGGCATCCACAAATTATGGGGGTATAGCCCCTTATAAAACTAATTGCAAATTCATCAATTTTGGGGTTTGAACCCGTGTCCCCCATTTGCAATGCCATGCCTCTAACCACTAAGGCCTGCTTAACTGCCTGTCACCAGTGTATATAAAACAAATCAAAATCAGTTCTCACTCACTTACCAACCGCCAATAACTGTCTCCCTATGCCCAAAACAAACGGTTGGCTTCAAGTAGCACATATGTTTCAAAACCAATAGCACTTTATATCCCTCCTTCTTTTACCCCACACATAGGGCGTGGAGGGCGGGCAGTATGTGTCTTGTGCTGTGCTTTTGCCCCGCCCCCTCTTCCTTCCTCTGCAATACATTTTGGTAAGTTCAAGGAGGCTCGGCTTCAGCACAGCACAATCCCCATACTGAGCACAGACAGCAGAAGCCGTAAAAGAATGCAATAAATAAAATTATAGAAATTAATAAAACTTCCCGTTATTCCATCAACAGAAGCTCAGAATCGTCAGAGTCCTTGGGCACCAGCGACTGCGCGATATTAGTCATCGCCCGCACTCTGTTATAAAAACGCTGGAACTTGTCGTAATTTCTCCAATAACCCAGTTCGCAAACGATATGAGGATCAACCCCCAACAGAATCGGAGCAGTTGCCGCAGAACCCCTCGTACTGTGCGCAGTAAACTCATGCAGTCCCACGCTCCGCAGAAATGTCGTAGTCAACGAATTGATCGTCCCTGCAACAATGGGCTTCCTGGGAGCCTTGAGCGACACGAATAGTTCGTTCCATTCGTAAGAGCTGGTCATCTCCAGGTATACCCCCAACCAATAAAGAGGACAGTATGCTCTGTTCGACATTTCGTGGATTGGACTTGGTTCGTAAACAGGGCGTCCTCTACGCCTGGCCTGGACAAATCAAACTTTGCCCCGCTTAATGATACCTGTGCGTTTCGTTGGTTCCAGATCGATGCGACGAAAAAGCGCGAAAAAGCGCAATACCAGAATAAGACGCAAACGAACCTGAGATTCAGTCCTTGCCTCCAAGTATGGTAGCTGCTGCAAAAGCTTGGGAACGTCGTAATACACCACGTAACACGGCACTGAATAGTTCCATCGTTTCTTGATACCTTTCAAAATAGGCTCGTATCGTAAAGCTTGCGCCCCAGAGAATGGGAGTGAAGCAGCGTATGCGCAACGCGCCTCCGCTAACAACTCCTTCTCAGAACATTGGATCAGCCAGTAAGCCAACGAAGAAATTGAAATGGTGTCCAGATCCCTTATGGAAGGAAAAGATCATTTGGAACTGGCCAACGCCTGCAACTTGAGCCAAGCCCTGTTGTATCTTTTGAAGGTTTGTTCTCCAAGCGCCTTCGTGTGTGTTCCGATTTCCTCCGCTGATATTCCTCCAAGTCTGAGATAGTCTTGAAGAACCACCCGCAGATCATAGGCTGACGCTCCCTGACCGTTACCCTGTCTGGAAGATGATAGGTCGCTCGATAGATTGTGATCCTGCGTTGCGCCAAAGACTGGAACTTGTGCCACCATGGTTTCAGCGGATGGTATGGAACCACGAGAAGAAACTCGTATTTTGTTGCCTCCCACAGATAAGCTAGAACTTTGGGGATCATATGCCAAGGAGGGTTGCAAAAACCGAGTGATATCCTGTGCGCTCGTTGAACAAAAATGTCCATTCCTGACGCCCCCGGTTGAGGGTACTCTGAAATAAACTTTTGACATTGCTTGTTCACCGCACTCGCCATCCAATCGATTGCCGTATCTATCCACGAAAATGTCTTCCAAATTCTTGCCATGCTGCCCGGATCCAGTGATGCTTCCATCAATGTCACTTGTTGACGGCTCCAGACATCTGCTGGGTTGAGCTCGCCGGGCACATAATGTGGTACGATGAACACGTTCATCTGACGGCAGTAATCCCATAATTCTTGCATGAGACTGTTTAACCTTCGGATGCGACCTCCCCATTTCTTCAGGTAGTAGAATAACACCATGTTGTCTACGTGGAGATGAAGCTCTGTGTCCCGCAGTAAGTATGCTCTGATGGCATTGACGCCTGCCCTGAATTTCTTCAGGTCTATGTGACCCTCTGATGTGCTGAACCAACTGTATGTTGCCACGTGATTGTGCATGGTTGCTCCCCAACCGTGATCAGATGCATCCGTCCACATGTGCGTCTTCTCGGTTTCGACAGTGAACTGACGCCCTTTCCATTGAAGTAGCTCCTCCAGAACCAGTTCCAACTGAATAGTTACTTGGTCCGGTAGGTCTGCTCGTGCCTCCCATCCGCGCTTGCTCAGTACCGCCACGTGTTGCGCTAGTGCATCCGTGAACAACCGCATTTGTCGAGCCGCGAATAGGAGTGCCCGAAGGCGACCCAGAACTGACGAGCATCGTCTGCAAGTTGGTGTGTCTGCTTCCAGTAACCGTCTCACATCGTGAAGAAGTGACCTGAGCTTGTGTGGTCATATGCAAACCGTTGCCTCGCGTAGATCCAGCAAGAAGCCCAGAAAGACCAGCGCGTGGGTTAGGTTCAATACGGACTTGGCAACGTGGATCCGTATCCCGAACCTACACAGAAGATCGGCCAGTCATTGGGTATGCTTTGCAGTGAGCTCCCTGATCGGTGCAATAATCAGGAAATGGCCTTCGGATGCGACCTCCCCATTTCTTCAGGTAGTAGAATAACACCATGTTGTCTACGTGGAGATGAAGCTCTGTGTCCCGCAGTAGGTATGCTTTGATGGCATTGACGCCTGCCCTAAATTTCTTCAGGTCTATGTGACCCTCTGATGTGCTGAACCAACCGTAAGTTGCCACGTGATTGTGCATGGTTGCTCCCCAACCGTGATCGGATGCATTCGTCCACATGTGCGTCTTCTCGATTTCGAGAGTGAATTGACGCCCTTTCCATTGAAGTAGCTCCTCCAGAACCAGTTCCAACTGAATAGTTACTTGGTCTGGTAGGTCTGCTGGTGCCTCCCATCCGCGCTTGCTCAGTACCGCCACGTGTTGCGCTAGTGCATCCGTGAACAACCGCATTTGTGGAGTCGCGAATAGGAGTGCCCGAAGGCGACCCAGAACTGACGAGCATCGTCTCCAAGTTGGTGTGTCCGCTTCCAGTAACCGTCTCACATTGTGAAGAAGTGACCTGAGCTTGTGTGGTCGTATGCAAACCGTTGCCTCGCGTAGATCCAGCAAGAAGCCAAGAGAGACCAGCGCGTGGGTTAGGTTCAATATGGACTTGGCGACGTGGATCTGTATCCCGAACCTACACAGAAGATCGGCCAGTCATTGGGTATGCTTCGCAGTGAGCCCCCTCATCGGTGCAATAATCAGGAAATGGTCTAAATACACCCAAAGTAAAACCCCCTTTTTCCGTAAGTGATTCACCACTGGTAGCATCAACCGCTGCCATTCCCTGGGGGCGATATTAAGACCAAAAGGCAAACAATTCCAACGAAACACGCGTCCTCTGTGTCGGAAACACAACCATGATGCATCTCTCCTCCCAATCGGCATGTGAAAATAAGCTGATTTCAAATCCAGTTTGCATGCGTAGTATCCCTTCTTCAGGTACGGCAAAATTTCCCGTAGCGACGGTAACGTAAAATAGGTCACGTGTATGAAACGATTCACCCGCCTCAAATTTGTGCACGGACTGGATGATCCTTCTGGATTCTCTGGGTCAGGTTGTCTGTCGACTAAGAATATGGAAGTAACACATTTCGCCTCTTCAGGATCAATTTCGCTGACATGACCTGCAAGAACCAACTTGTCTACCTCCTGCCGCAAGACGACGTCTTCGTCCGAAATGTCTCGAGCGTGTGGAGCCAGAGAAAAAGGTCTGTAATTGTCTTCAGGGTGTAACGGATCGAAACCAGGGACCCAATCGAATAATAGTCCGTTCTGCACTACGCGAGAAACATACGCATCTCCAAGTGCATCCCATTCGCGCCAAGCGGCCTGTAGCCGCTTGTAAGGAGGAATCCAAGTGTCCACTCCCCGCACGATGATTTCCGACATCAGAAGATCCTTGACGGACGTCATTTCTCTGCAACACGCTCCGTGTGGAAGGGTTTATCGTAGCCTTTGCCCTTCCCTTTACCTTTGCCTTTTCCTTTCTCAGAACGAAACGAGTATCCCTTGCCATAACGACCACGTGAATGTTGGAAGCTGGAATGTTGGAAGTTGGAATACGTTGACCTGCCACGCAGTTTATGGTTCAAGGTATCTTTGTGCTTCAATAGCTTTAGTTCTACCCCAGCAAACAGTGGTGTGGAACCTGGTTTTTCCACCTCGAGTCGCTTATCCACTGGAACTCGTGGCGACTGTGTGATGGAAAGAGACAGCGCCCCTAACGACGCAATTGTGTGATGCAACATATTCACCGGATCAATGTCTGGCATCGACTCTGGTTCTCCTGACACGAGTTGCAACGTGGTGAGCATACGCAAACATTCACGCACGTGTGTGTCCCAGCGCACTTTCTCTGCATCGTATTCTGTACGCACTGGCGCCTTTTACACTGGGGTTCGCCCTTTTTCTTCATAGTGCGGTACCTCGTGCATGAACTTGCGTCTTTTCGCAGGCTCCACCAACGCAGGCGCCTCTGCGAGCAACCGCTTGACAATCGACGGAGTCGAGTGCGTTTTGTCCTGCCACACGAAGGTCTGATCAGAGGTCCTGGGGTACTTCAGCGCGTCCTCCAGCGCCGACGACATCAAGAAGACTTCCTCTTTAATTGCCCTGGACATTGTCCTTTTGGGTTTCCCAGTGTGCACCATATGTAAGGGGTTGAGCAATAAAGGCAAGAAATCTTTCGCGACACAGACTGTCTTATGCCCAGTCAATTTGGAATACGTCTTGGTTGCTTGCCACTCTGTCAGTGCATTGGCATTCATGTCTTCCATTGCATCCAATAAGGCCTGCAAATCTGAAAATTGCTGCATCGCTTCTGGCATTTTCGTGATAAAATCCACAATGTTGTGTACATCCATTTTGGCCAAATTGTATTCTGTGATTTTAAATTTTAATAAAGAAACTCAAAAAACAAGTAGCTCACAATTATATCAATTCATGAAGCAAACCGGTTTTTTTGAGCATAGGGAGACACTTATTGGCGGTTGGTAAGTGAGTGAGAACTGATTTTGATTTGTTTTATATACACTGGTGACAGGCAGTTAAGCAGGCAGGCTGGTTGCCTTAGTGGTTATAGGCATGGCATTGCAAATGGGGGACCCAGGTTCAAACCCCAAAATTGATGAATTTGCAATTAGTTTTATAAGGGGCTATACCCCCATAATTTGTGGATGCCGGATTCATTGGTGAAGGCCGTTTCCCCGCTGGTGGCCTCAGTGTAGAGATATAGGCAAAACAAAATCAGGGGACAAGTGTACCAAAAAGGGGAATGTAGAGTTTTGAGTAGTGCTCAGTATGGGGATTGTGCTGTACTGAAGCCCAGCCTCCGGCCACAGCGCCCCCATGGAGGGCGGGCACACGGCGGGGGTCCGTCGGCTGACAGGAGGGGCAACGGGCGATGTGTGCGGTGTTCCAGGGAATCCAGCTACCAGAAGTAGAGGCGCTGCACCCGTTGTGTGGAGATCGGAGCCAGCACCCCGCCCTGCAGGTGTTTCGACACACTGACACGGGGATCCGGGCTGGCTACACGGCGCGCGGCAGTGTCAGTACTCCCGAACGGTGTCGAGAGACTGCATAATGGCGCCAGTGCAGGGCAGACCTCCCTGGGAGGCGGAATGCCCACTACCGGGAGACCAGAGAGATGGTGCAGCGGAGGTGCCGTAAGTCGGACTGGTAGCCAGCGCTCCGAGGGCGCAGCCAGGGCTGGCCGGGGATGCGCTAAGCCGGAGGCTCCATGGGCCATACTGCGAAGTTGTGCCACACGACGCACACCCACATTGGTGAGCCAGAGAGAGAGGCCATCGGGTACGACCTGACTCCGGGAAGAACGCTAGGGACATCAACGTAGGGCATAGGTGGTACCCGCGAGTGGACTAATAGCAAGGATGTACAGCAAGCGCAATGATAGCGGACAGTAATGTTGGGCAAGCAACGCCACTCCGTGTGACGAAGGGTTGGGACGCGGTGAGGTAGTGGGTAGAGGAGAGAACACGTGGCAGGGAGAGAGGCATAAGGGCGGAGGAGTGAGGGTAGAGAAGAGGTGAGCAGGGGACACACGCAGGGCGCACGTGAGCGGCAACGAGCGCGACACAAGAGGCGAAAAGGGGAAGAAGCAGGCGCGAACGAGGGGCACGGCCGCGAGATGAGGGAGGGATGCAGGGGACAAACAGTAACAAACAGGTGCACCATATGGCACACTGAGCGACGCCATGACAATGATCCGCATTGAGCCGTACCAGGCGCCCCGCTCCACCGTCCGGGAACAGATGGAGGGGAGGCCGCCAGGGGCGGATGACGGCGGAATCCCCCCGAAGGGGTACCTCAGGGGGCCGCCCAAGTCGGCCTACAGGACGGAGGACAGGGAGCAGGCGGAGAGACACGTGAGGGCGCGCGAGATACACCTCTGGCGCAGAGAGGAGCAGCGGAGCGCACGCGGTGCAGGAGAGCAGCAGTAAGGGGACGGGCCAGAGACAGGTGCCTGGGGCAGGGCGGGGAGGAGAGGGGAGAGACGGTGGATTGGAGTGGAGGGTGTTGCGAGGGAGAGCGCCCACCTGGCTTGGCCGGGGACAGCCAAGGGGAACGCCCCGCGGGGGCGAGAGGACCAAAGACGAGAACAGAGGGGAGCGGTAACCCAATGAACTGTGCAGTGGTGACGTGCGTGCATGCAGGGAGGAGGGGAAAAAGAACACAGAAGCGACAGGAACAGGATGGGCATGGACACAGAGAGGGAACGAGGGGATGTGAGACGGCCCACGGGGTGCTCGCAAAAAAAAAAGGATAAACAACCAAAAAAAATTACAGGCACCGCCAGAGGAGACACAGCACCGAGAAAACAGGCAGCGGGAGAACAGATAGGAGCCATCGGCGCATGAGGCAGAAAACAGACCCCGGGCAAGCACCAAAAGGTAGCATGCGGCCAGGTGGGGTAGACACATGGGATGCAGGCAGCCGGATCGGATATAGGCGCGGGTAAAAGGATGGGAAACGGGGACAGGGCCAGGAAGCAGGGTGACAAGGACCGCCCAAAGTCCCAAAGGGTCCAACAAGAAGCAAGCAACCGAAACACAAGCGGGCGGGATAGGAGCGACCCGTGCAGGACGCCCAAAACGGTCCCCGGATGGATGAGGATCTAGCTGGCCCGCGCCATGGGGTTGCTGGCGGCCTGGTGGGGTATAAATTTGGGATCAGGGGAGAGGTATGGGGACTGGGCGAGTGGCAGGATGTGGCGAAGGGGAAAGGGACATCGGGGGCTAGTGAACGCATCGGGACAGGGGAAATAGGGCTGAGAGCACCAGGCAACAGGCCGGTCGGATTAGGATACTAGTCGCCATGGACTGGGTAACCGTGGGCCAACCACGGTGAACCAGGCCATGGGGAGTCCGGAAAATGCCCTGAACCCCGGGACAGCCGCGAGGTGTCTGCAGGAGTGAGGGCTGACCCTGAGGCCCCTGGTTCAAGGACCGGAGTACACGTAGGTTCACACGTGAGCGGGACCTGGGGGAACATGGAAACGGTCGCAGATGGACGACAACCAAGTGCTTCCGGGAGGCGAGTGGGTACTCCAGCCCATGAGGGAGGAGGGCTTGTGGTGAAATGTGGCTGAGAGCAATGCTGCCCTGTCGGCGACGGCTACCCACAAGAAACCTGCCTGCAGGCGCTCTAAAGGCTGCGCCGGGGGGGGGAAGACCAGAGGATTATTCGAAGGGGGACCGGGAGGCACACCCGGTGAGGCCAGCGGCTGAAGAAAGCCTACCACTGGTCATGCCCCAAGGGAACCTGCTTCAAGTTCTCGGCCCTGAGGTGAGACGCCAGGGGAACTGATGGTGGAGAGCTCCCCTTCCCGCCACAGGCAGAAAAGTTTATAGTGTTTTCAGCACTGTGTTTTTGCTTCTCCTGCTGCTTGTTGTTGCTGTAGGGTGTCCTGCTGCTGGTTTTGGATGATGAAAAGCTTTTATTTGTTGAAATACAGTAAAGCCAACTCAATCCAGGATAGCCCAAGCCAACAGTATGCAAAGAGAAGGTAATTCAGGATCAAAGCATGAAGGGCTGCAGTGCAAACAGTGAAAGATGATTAGGTATTCACAGAAACTGCAACTCAGGATACAAATGAATGCATATTCACAGAGATAGCTGAAATGTTTTGGGAAAAGAGTTAGAAAACTGCCTCAGGGTCACTCTCTCTCCATAGTGCCATCTTAGGAGATGTGCACTCTTTGTTTTGGCTCCCATATGTGCTGAGGTGGCATGGTATGTGGCGATGAGGTCACTGCCATGTCACATGGGATCTTCCTACTCAGTTGGGATCTTCCTACTTAGTTAGGCTGACCAGGAATTGAACCCAGGACCTCTCAAAAAGAGGTGCCTAACCCCCTATGGTGCATACCACTAGGGCAGATAAGTATTCATGGAAAAACATAGATAAATTCATAGGCTCTACCTTAGGTATGTCAGTGCTCAGTCAATTCAGGAAAAGATGTTTTACTTCTGATTGAAAGGGGATTAAAGGGTCCACTCCATATCCTGATTGGGTGTTTGGTTCCATAGGTCAAAATGTGTTCTCACCACTTTTGGCTGGACCAATACTAAGATAAAAATGCATGGATGCTCAGTGCATCTCTAATACAACTAGAGTATGTCCCAAAGCAATGGAAAAGCACTTTTTCTTACTCCCCCCTTGTGCTGTGGTGGCCACCACTGTCGCATTTTAGGAAAAAGGGAATTTTTCTTGGCCTTTCCTTGGTTTCCACATCTACTTTAAAATACCTACAGTCTCCCTCACACTGAAAAATGGGCGCTCACCATGGCTGGCGTCCTTTTGCTGCTCTGATTGTACAGTTTCCTACAGAAGACTCAGCACTCTTGGCGCTGCCGGGGCTCCTGTGGCTTGGTTGGGTTAGATTGGGAGCATGCCAAACATGTGCATATGCATCCCTTCCTCCAAGACGCAGCGTCGACACAACCCAAACGCAAGACACATTATACACACTCGCATGGGTTCTCGTAAACCTGCTGGCGACCTGTGACCTGTCTTAGGGCGTAGGGAGTCGAAAAGAAATTAATTTGCCCCTTGGTGGGGTCTTGGTTCTGCTCAGTCTCTCCAGGCACCTGCGTTTCGGCCCGAACACGGCCTACTCAGCGAGGCTGCGCGTGGGTATCTGCAGAGGCAGGAATGGGAGAATTATGGACGAATCCACGCAAAAACGAAGCGACGACACCCAAAATCCGTCAAATGACGGCGCAGAATTTTTCTGAAACGACACACCTGAGCAGAATCCAATTGTGCATCTTCAGCACATTTTTATAGAAATTATAGTCATCTCTGGATTTTTTAAGTCCAGAAATTCATACGCATAAAATGGCGGCGCGCGGGAGCGGCTCCTAGCGAAGCGCCGGAAAATGGAAAAATAATGGAATTATAAACGTATGTATCACGTAGTCTTGAAAATGACGAGACACATATTAATAAACAAACATACAAATTCCACCCACACTAATAGAAGCTTCAAAAATTCAAGAATTCGAAAATCAATTGAAAAGACTTCAATGAATCAGGTATAAACTACAGGTATGCTCGTCTTGCATGCCGCATACACATTGCTCGTCTCGAGTCTCCGTGACCGAGTCGTGTAGCAGCGTTAACAACGATAACCACGATAGAACGCGGTAGAGGGATTGATTAGAAAGATTGCAGATGATTAGCGGTCAGATCAGGGTGATTAGTCATACACACAAGTGCATAGCAACGTTCTTCGCGTGCGCCCCTTTTGTTTCCTCTCCTTGCTTCACTTCCCAGCGGTAGGTAAGGTAGGTACGCCCAGGCGGGGCCACCCCCTGGTGGAGTCAAGATTGTTGTGGAGATGGGCAGGTTTGCCCACGTGATTGTGCATAGTCGTGCATGCACACACGCATTAAAGGGTAGGCCACGCGAAGTGCGCACGGTAAACCTTGTTTAGGCTACCCAGGGGCTCCTCGGTACATTCTTTAAGAGAACCTGAGGAGTCCCTTAACGCTTGCTTGCTTGATAAGGGTAGCTGCTCCATGCAGCGTGTTTGCGGACAGCGTATTATAGGGCACACTGAGAAGGGTATAATACCTGGAGTGTGCCTTGGTTCCTCCGCCGCAAACGCCCTTTCATTTGCCTTTGTTTTACAGGTGGGCAGGTAGGGTGAGTGGTGCAGCAGCATTTTTTTATGCCCTGCTAAACAGGGGCGCAGATCACACAAACAAGTAACTCCGCTCCGCCTGTGGCAGAGCAGGGAGTCCGACTTCATCGACATCTGCGCCTTGCACACGAGAGCACTCCTTCCCTCCAAGCCCTCGCAGGGGAAACGCGTTGTGGCGTCCCCTGTGAGGCCACAGTTGCTTAGCAGCGCTGTGTTTCCTTGTCATTTCACAGGTGGGTCGCTAGGACCCTCGAGAACTTTCTCTTCGCAACGCCAAGTAGAGTGTGCGTGTAGGAGTGGTAGTCCTGCGTGGGGGCTAGAGCCAGTTGCCCAGCGCTCGCCCACCAGGATGGTGCCACTGTAGGGTGTGTAGGACCTGTAGGGGGCGTGTCACTGTCCCACCCTTTTCCTGCAATTTTAGCTGGGTTGGTGGGCTGTGACAGTGGGTTAGGTTAGTGTTTTTGGCCACATAGCAAACAGGCGTTTTGCATGCCTTCATAGCTTTTGGCCACCCCTCCCTGTAGTAGACAGGTAGGTAGGGAAAAACAATACCTGGATTAACACTCTGGGTATTCCCCCAAGATTTTTGCGCCAGCACAGAAATTGGGCGCATAGGGGAGGGGAGACCCGGGGCGTACCCCGTGGCATCAATAAGCCAACCCTCCAGGTTCAGCAAGGGCGCAGACTTGGGTATAATTAGGACACCACTTCTGCGGCTTGCTTCTCAGGACCTTAGGACTAGCACACTCACACATACGCTTTGGCGGGTAAGGGTAAGGTTCAGTCCCTAGCTTTATTCTTGGAGGCAAGCATCTCAGCGAGCCTCAACAACTCACCAAGGTTGTTCTGGGACAAGTAGTCAACCAGAACTGAGTTTAGGCGTCCCTCAGGTAGAACAAATGCACAGAAGGGCTCCCAGGTGGCCTCTTCGACTCCAAACCCTTCCCAGAGGGTGAGGAAGCGCCAACCCTGGCGATAGCGGTGGCGTAGGACAGACTTCACCAGGTAGAAGCCCTCCTTAGCCATCTCCTCGGCGTTCATGTCGGGGAGTTCACCTTCAACTTCCATAGGGCTGGCAGCCCCTTGTAGGTCCAGAGCGGCGATTTCCTCGTCGTTCAGCTCCCACTCCTCCCCACAGAGGTCTTCAGGATCATGGTAGCGCTTCAGGTGTTGAGCGGCGCACACCAGGGTCCCCCCTAGACGGGGAGAACACCGCACGGTGATACGGTGCCCATCCACAGATAGGATCTTGTACGGCCCGAAGTATGGGTCATCGCTGGTAGAGCGTGGCCAGGCGGGTAGTCGACTGTGGTGCACCAGCACCCAGTCCCCTTCTTGGTAGGTGGCCGGTACACGGTGCTTGTTCTTCTTGTTCCACTGACGCTCCCTCACTCTCTGGAGCATAGCCTTGGCCTTGTCCACCTTCGCTTGTTGCTCTTGGACCCATTCACCCACAGAAGAATGGGTGTCCTCTGGATAGGGGGCATGTAGGAACCATGCCGGGCGCCCCATGAATAGCTCATGTGGCGAGTAGCCAGTAGCTGAACTCTCTTGGGAGTTCATCATCAAGGATATGACGGGGAGTAGTCTCACCCAGTCTCTGGTGCGTTCAGTTTTGCACCATATCCTGACGTTCTTCTTCAGGACACGAATCTGTCGCTCACATAGGGGGTTGCTCGTGTGAGAGTAGGGAATCCCCGTAGACACCTGGACATTGAGGGACCTCAGGACCCTCTTGTACCAGCCAGTATCTGAGCGTACTCGTACGTCCTCATCGGAGTTGATCTCCTTGGGCGCCCCATAGACACAAAACCACTCCTCCAGGAGTATCTTGATAGTCTCCTCTCCGGTAATGTGCTTGGTACATGGGAACACCCTGGTAAACCTGGTCAACCCACAGGTTACCACGAGGGCGAAGTCATAGCCCCCGAACTTCGGCATCTCCGTGTAGTCCACGTATAGAACACTGTTAGCACAGTGAGGGATGGGCAGGGTCGAGTAGAGACCTCTGTCCCTGATATCCCCTGGTTTACAGGACCTGCACGGGCACTTGTCCACGATAGGCAGGAGCGTCTTCCGCAGCTGGTCGTCAGTCCACGTAGTGTGGAACCACTGCTTGAACAGCCGCAGGGTACGGTCAGCACCCACATGACCACTGGACTCATGGGTCCACTTCAGCAGCGCTGGGACTCGGTCACTAGGCACCACGATGCGGTCCTCGTGCCAGAGGTAGCTCTTGTCCCGCTTCCACTGGTCTTGGTTGACCAGGAGGGGTTCAAGGCGTTTCTCCAGGCGCCGGTAGATATCCCCAAACTCCTGTAGGTACTCCGATTGTTGGAGTCCATCCAGGGGGCGTATCATGGTCATGTTCAGGTCCAGGTGTACGTCCATACGGCTGAACGCTTCCTTAGCCAGCGCTTCAGACCGGGCACCAATCAGGGCGTCGAAGTTGTTGCGGCTGAAGTAGTCGGCACACTCGTTCTTCACTCCCTGGATATGGTGTACCGTCAGCCGTAGTTGACTGAGGTAGGTCCACCAGCGTCGTAGCTTGGCCTTCTCAGGTGGGGGGCCCTTCTGGAAACTGCGGACCGGTTCTTGGTCGCATAGCCAGACCACAGGGTTACTCCCCAACAGTCGTGCTTGTGAGGATAGCACCAGCATACCCGCGAGCAGTTCCTGCTCATAGGTGGAGTAGTTCCCCCTGGCCTGGTTCCACTTCCAGTTCCAGTGGCCCAGAGGTACTAGGACCCACTTGTCGTCAGGGTAGCTGTGCTTGAGGGTTCCATCTCGGTTGAGACCTTCCGTCCCCCATTGGGAAATGGCCGAGTCGAACTCCTCCTTCTCTAGTGCTTGCCACTGGAACAACGTTCCACCACCGCCCACATTACTGGCGTCGGTCACCAGGATAATCTCCCCTTGTGCCCTAGGCACGCCCAAGCACTTAGCGTTGGCTACCTTGTCTTTGAGCTCGTCAAACGCTTGTTGCTCTTGTGGGCCCCAGCGCCAAGTAGTACTCTTCTTGATCAAGTCAGTCAGTACCGCGCTGGTGTAGGTGAAGTTTTTGATGTGGCGGCGATAGAAGTTGCACGCCCCAATGAAACTGCGTACATCATGAAGTCCTTTCTTGGGGTCTTCGTGTCGTACCTTGGCATCCATCAGGGGTTTGGCCTTAGAGGCCGCTGGGGTCCACCACCCATAGCCAACGTCAAACCCCAGGTACTGCATGGTCTCCTGCATGAACTCACACTTCTCCAGCTTGAGTCGTGTGTGGTTCTCCTGGCAGACCGCAAAGAACTCACCCAAGAGGATTAGGTGATCCTCCTGGGTATTGGTCCCGAGGCATACATCGTCGATGTGAGCCTCCATCTGGGCCCCACGGGATATGAGCTCCTGCACCTTAGGTCTTCTTCGTAGGATGGACAAGATCTTGTTCATCAGCTCTTGGAACAGAGCGGGGGCGTTAGCCACGCCAAATGGCATGACTTTCCACTTGAAAACCCTCCCCTGAGGGGTGATGAAGGCCAGTAGTTCCTGCGCGTTGGGCGTCAGGTCCACTTGCCAGAATCCACTTCGCTTGTCCATCTTGGTCTTGTAGCGGCAGGAGGCTATCTTCTCCAGGGTAGACTCCATATTGGGAATGGACCCTGAGTGGTTCAGCGTCTTCTTGTTCAGCTCTCCATAGTCCACTACCAGCCGTTTGGCTGTAGACCCAGGTTTAGCCACCAGGAAACAGGGGCTGCAGTGTAGGGGGTAGTCCCCATCTCTGTACTCCAGGACTAGGCCAGCGTCGATACATTCTTGTATCTGTCGCTCAATCTCGTCGGCCTGCTCTTTAGGAGCTGGATAGGGTCTCCTCCGGATCTTGTGACCCACGAACTCGGGTTTCAGCTTGAGGTCCATCTGTACCAGCTTGTCGCATGAAGCTGGAGGGGGTAGTTCTCCGAACACCTCCAGATAGGTCCTTATCAGCTTTTGTACCCGCGGGTCCAGTACCTTGATCTTGTCCTCCATGTCCTCGTCGGAGTGTAAGTTGCTTGCCCCTTGAATAGACGTCGGGAGGTGGTCCTCCACCGACTCTTCGCCCGCGGTAGCATCCTTCAGCCCTTGGTAGGCATACAGAAGGTCTTGCTCAACCATCTCCGGTGGACGATGGCAACATAGGCACGCTTTAGGGGGTTCACATACACATTCCTCCGAGAGGTCGTCCTCATCTGGGGTCCTCACATGGGCACCCCATACGCTCTTCATGAGCTTGAGATCCACCTCCCTTTGCCAGGTGGTGATCTTCTGTTCGAGGTCCTCCTTCAGTTGGGATAGGTCTCCCATACGTCCTTGCTTCAGTGGCCACGAGCTGCGGGTAGGCTTCGCGTAGCATAGCTTTTTCGCCACCAACTTCCTCTTGGAATCCACGTACTCCCTGAGCCTGGATCGAGGGTCCAGCTCTTCATCCACGGGGTCTTCCACCCTCATGGAGAGTAGGGGTTTTAGTGGGGCGACGTACTCGGCGTTCTCCACTTCTTCCACCGCAGTCTGCACGAAGAAGGCGTCGTGCTCAGTTTCGTCGTCTGAGTGGATAGAGCTAGGTAGCTCAGATAGTCCACACTCAGAGACTCCATCAGGAACAGGTACATGACAGGGAGAGTTGGGGGCGTTAGTGTCAGTCACGACGTACTCATCTCCTCCGGGTGTAGTTTCAACAGCATCTTGAGGTCGTAGGCGATCCTTCAAGTCACCCAAGGCGAGTCCATCGCTTTCTCGTTGTATAGCCTGGACCAGAGTAGGGTCCAGGTCTTCCCAGGGGATGGTGGTAAGACTTCCGTCCACCACGCTGAGCATACTCCCCCATCCGGGCTTCCCAATGGGCGTCTTGCGTCCCAGAGGCACGTAGATGGCCTCATCAGGTAACCGCACAGAGCTGATAGTCAGCTTGTCAAGGAGGGTTCGCCAGTACTCGTTGCCCCCATGGGCTCCCCAATCGGGGGAACACAGGACCATACGGGAACGTTCCAAGGCCACCTTGGTCAGCACCTTCCCCAGTTCACTGAATCTGGGGTTCCCGTAGGCCATCCCGAAAGAGGGCCAGTAAAATTTGTAGCTGCAGTTCTTCCCCTTGCTGCAGTATAGGTCCAGTACATGCTGCTTGTCGCTGGCGAACAATTCCACACTTAGGTCTTCTCGAGAGTAACCCAACTCCTTCAGACCTTGGTCTAGGACTTCCCCCAATAGTTGATAGTCCTCAGTTTTGGAGGCCGCCATCATGTTCGAGGGCTCCTCCTTCGATAGTCTCAGGTAACTCGAGGTATGTTCCGACTGCTCCAGTGGCACAGACTCTCTGCCACTGCCGTGGTCCACGTACAGGAGGTAGGGCGCTTGCAGCGTCAGGGATTGTATCTGGGAGTGCTGCACGAAGAAGTCAGTACCCAGTACAAAGTCGAAGGCATCAGTGTCCATCACATAGAACCGATGGGCGATAGTCTTGGAGCCCATAGGTACCTCCACTTCGCAGTCCCCGCAGCTGTGCACCACATGTCCATCCCCCATCCGTATAGCGGCGGTGGTCATGGTGTTCTTCAGGCTCCCACAAGGTAAAATTTTCTTGGCCACTATCGATATTGTGGCTCCAGTATCCAGTACCCCCAGGTATTCACGTCCCCCTAGTCGGATACGTACCCAAAACACCAGGTCTTGGGTGCCACCAGAGCGTCCCCGTCAGAACTCCGCGGGACAGGTCACCTCGAACCCCTTGTTCCGCAATTTGCGGGCCATCCTCATGAAACGGCTTCTCTTCTTGGCGTTGCCGTCGTCACCACCTTCATGCTCACGCTTGGCTCCTTGTTCTTGCTGGGCCTGCGTCTGTGAGCGTGTGGTAGGTCCAGACTGCCCTCCAGAGGGCTCGGAGTTCCCCCCTGGATTAGGGTTGGGGTTACCTCCGTTCTTGTCCTTGTTCTTGTTGTCGTTCTGGCGATTAGCGCCTCCTCCTCGTCCGCCTTGACCCTTGTCTTGACCACCTTGACCACGTCCTTTCGACTTGCCCTTGCCGGAGTCGTTGCCTTTGGCCTTGCCTCCACCTTTACCTGAGCTTTTGCCAGGATCTTCCCCCTTAAGCTTCGCCGATAGGCGTTGCTTATGGTAGCACTCGTCCTCATAGTGCTTCCGCTTACCGCAGAATGCACACGTGATGGTGCAGCGGTAATGATCCGGCATCTTCACCTTGGCGCCGGTGATCTTTTCCTGCTGCTTCCCCTGGACAACAAAGCAGTCTCGCTGCTCGCAGTCGGAGGCATGCTGCAGGTGGCCCTGTTCATCTCTGGCATCACACCAGAATAGCTCCTTCACGTTCTCCATTAGGCGGGCGTGGGCGTGTTTGGGGGTAGTCCCCTGCCCAGGTCGGGACCCTTGGTACCCTTTGCCTCCAGAACCTCCACCACCAGGACGGTAGTGGTTCAGGTGTTGGTCGCTCTCCTTCTCCAGCGCCATCTCCAGGAGCAGCACGCATAGATCCTCGTAGCGGAGGGATCTAGCCTTGCGCTCAGCCGTCAGACGGCACTCGTCCCATAGCTCACGGGGGAGCTTGGAGCACAACCAAAACAGCAGGTCGTCGCTGCTGTAGGAACCGGGCGTCAGTCGCCCAGCCCAGTGGTCCAGGTCCGCCAACAGCTCGGAGACCCTGCCGGGTTTGGGGTTGTTCGGCAGCACGGGCAGGTTCTGGATCTCGGCCCTGATGGAGAGGTCGGTCTCGTAGGTTGGGTACTGCCTCTCCAGGGCAACCAACACGTCGGCAAAGGTGGCGGAGTTGGTGACGATCTGCCTGACCTGCTTCTCCAGGTACTTCGTCTTGCAGCACTGCAGGAGCAGGTCGCACTTCACTCGCCCACTCGCGTGGGTTTGGCCGGTCAGTCGTAGGAACCGGCCAAAGTTCTCAGCGAACTCGCTGAGGTCCTTGCCTGTGAATTCAGGCAAGTTCACCACTATCTTGGAGGTGGCAATAGCCTTCGCCTCCTGAGCTCGGCGTCCTTCAGGGCGTCGGGTCTTCTTCTTCTTCTTCTTCTTCTTCTTACCCTTGGAGTCCTCGGGGTCCTCAGGGTCTTCGTCATCCGATGGCGAAGAAGAAGTCATCGAAGGCGGCCCATCATCGGAGGGGTCTCCGCCTAGATCACTGGAGCCATAAGGCTCCACGTCCACCATAGCCCTTAGGGCTGTCAGCCCCAGCTGGTCCAGCTCGGCCCTCGTCGAGTTCGTCACGTGACTGTAGGGCGGCTGGGCTCTCCTCGGGACGAATGGGCTTCTTGGTACTGCTGCAGGAGTCGGCATCGGTCGGCTCCTCAGGCTCCCCAGGGTATTCGTCAACCCTGCCGCCAGGTGGTTAGCCTGTACTCGGTGGGGTGACATCCCCACTGTCGTAGGTGACGCATGGGACGGGATCATCAGGGGCTGCAGTTTCTCCCTGATCTCTTGCGTGAGGTCGCTCACGATTTTCGAAGTGGCTCCTTGGAGCACCTCGTTGATCTCCGACCGCGTCAGGGACCTGTTGGAGGATCTTCCCGATCCTCTACTCCTGCCTCCCAGAGACTCTGGTCCTCTCCTCAACCCACTCAGGGGTGCATACCCAGGTGCACACCCAGGAGCATACCCAGGAACTTCCATGTAGGTTCCAGTGGAGTGGAGTGGATGGGGATGGTCAGCCGCATACCAACGCGGCGCAGAGCTGGAAGCCACCGGCTCACTGGCAGTAGTTGCCTCAAGGAGCGCAGTGGTAGGTGGGCCCATGCCATAGGCGGGGTAGTGAGGCATGCCAGTAAAGCCTGTGCCCTCTGCCATAGGCTGGTTGGTTGTGGAAGTGGATGTAGCGGCGGCTGGGTGTGTGGTGGTTATGGGAGAGGGTGATGCTTGGAGGCCAGAAGCGCTTGGTGCGCCTTCGAAGATAGGGATATCCGTCGGGTCTTGCCCTTGCTCCTCTCCTTCGTCTGCTCCTTCTCCAGCATCCTTCTCGCTCTCGTTTCCTCTCTTCCTCTTCACAGGCTGAGGCTGAGACACCATTTCCTTCACCGACAGGGCCCCAAAGGCCGTCTGGAGGCCATCCAAGGAGTCCTCCGCCGTATCCATTGGCCCATGTAAGGGCTCCACCGAAGGTACAGCGTCAGGCGCCGGCCTTGCCGGTGTCTCTGGCGCTGGCGCTGTGTTCACCTCGGCGTCCACTCTTCCTGGATCCATTTTAATCCACCCTTCTGCTTTTGTTTGCCTGCTCGGAGCACTGGTTGTACGGCGCGGGGTCGCTGCCGGTGCACAGAGACAGGCTGCCTCTTGCTACCAGAAAAGTTTATAGTGTTTTCAGCACTGTGTTTTTGCTTCTCCTGCTGCTTGTTGTTGCTGTAGGGTGTCCTGCTGCTGGTTTTGGATGATGAAAAGCTTTTATTTGTTGAAATACAGTAAAGCCAACTCAATCCAGGATAGCCCAAGCCAACAGTATGCAAAGAGAAGGTAATTCAGGATCAAAGCATGAAGGGCTGCAGTGCAAACAGTGAAAGATGATTAGGTATTCACAGAAACTGCAACTCAGGATACAAATGAATGCATATTCACAGAGATAGCTGAAATGTTTTGGGAAAAGAGTTAGAAAACTGCCTCAGGGTCACTCTCTCTCCATAGTGCCATCTTAGGAGATGTGCACTCTTTGTTTTGGCTCCCATATGTGCTGAGGTGGCATGGTATGTGGCGATGAGGTCACTGCCATGTCACATGGGATCTTCCTACTCAGTTGGGATCTTCCTACTTAGTTAGGCTGACCAGGAATTGAACCCAGGACCTCTCAAAAAGAGGTGCCTAACCCCCTATGGTGCATACCACTAGGGCAGATAAGTATTCATGGAAAAACATAGATAAATTCATAGGCTCTACCTTAGGTATGTCAGTGCTCAGTCAACTCAGGAAAAGATGTTTTACTTCTGATTGAAAGGGGATTAAAGGGTCCACTCCATATCCTGATTGGGTGTTTGGTTCCATAGGTCAAAATGTGTTCTCACCACTTTTGGCTGGACCAATACTAAGATAAAAATGCATGGATGCTCAGTGCATCTCTAATACAACTAGAGTATGTCCCAAAGCAATGGAAAAGCACTTTTTCTTACTCAGGCTACCACCATATAAAACAAACAAGGCGGTGTCAGAAGAGGCCGCAGACGCAGCCGCCCTTACTTACTTACTTACTTGACGCCCGCTCGTGGGTTTTCGTCTCCTCGGCTGGGGTGTGTAGCTGCCTTGTGTGGGGCGAGCAGTCCCTCACCGGTACCTGGGGCCTGTCCGATCAGGTGTGGCGGTCCTTCTTCGACCTCGGTGGTTGTCCGTGACTGCCTCTCCCGGGGGGCGGTGCCGTCTGTGGTGGGGGGTTGTGTGGGGGTCGCCGTGGGCGGCGGTTCCCCAGCCCTCCCTTTTTTTTCCGGCTTGTCCGATGGGAAACCCTTCGTCAGTTGTGGGGGGGGGCTGTCCCTTGATTGTCGCATGTCCCCGGCCATGCCCCCCCCCTTCGTTCGCTGTTTTTTTTCCGCGTCCCCGTGGTCGGTGGTCTGCCTGTTCCCTGGCAGGGTTGTGGGCCGGTGTGCCCGGGGTGTCTTTTCCTCTGCGCTTTCGGCGGCTATGTGGTCGTGGTGGGCTGATTTGTCTGGCTGGGCGTCGTCAGGCTGGACACTGTGGTCTATCTGTGTCCTATTGGTTGGTTCCGTTGGAGTTCCCCTATGGTGTCACCTGGCTGGGGGGGGCTTTCCCCCTCGGCGTTGGGGTTGCCTTGCCCGCGGTTGTGTGGCTGTCCCTCCCGCTTTCCTCCGTTCCTGTGGCGGTTGTGCTTACCTCGGGTGGGGAGGGCCGCTCGGTTGTTTCCCATTCGTAGGTGGTTAGGGTTCCCCCACTTTCCTGCTGTGTTGTTTTGCTGTTTTTAGGGGGGGGGGGTTGCCTGTTCCTCCCTCTGCCCTCCCTGAGCCGGTGCATGCACTGGTTGGTGAGCGGCGTGGTTCACTGGCTTGCTGTTTGTGTTGCGGGTGGCCGCGGGCCGTGCCTCGGCTCCGTGCGCCTTGTGGCTTATGTATACTCATGGGTTGGTGGCCCATTTTGTTTGGCCGGGCTCGAGTTCTGCTGGTCAGGCATTTGCGCCAGCCGGCTTTGTGCGGTCTTGGGTCAGGGGGGGGCGGGGGGTGGGTGGGACGCAGTGATGCGCATGGACACACCAATTTCGAAAAGACGTGAAAACGAGACTCCAACTGTGTTCGTGTTAGTTGAGGTTTTGCGTTCGTCGCATTTGTGTTCGTTGGTGCGTCATTTTTTCCGAAATCATGAAACTTTCATCACCGACATCCAGGGTGAAAATACTCTCTTGTCCCCTCAAACAGCTCTTAATGTGGCAATTACAAAACAAATGGATCTTGGGAGATCTCTTGTGCTTGTAACATCCCCTCCCGTATTGTTGCAGCATAATCCAAAGTTTTGAACATCTTTTAGAAAACTTTAAGGCACGAAATGCCGCAAATGTTTTTGCAACAGAAAGATATCTTTGCTTTCTGGCATAATAATGGTTTAGGGGAATAGCCAGCAACGAGGAAGCCGAGGCGTACTCCCGAACCCAATCCGCAATCCTGATATGATGACAATGGTTTACAGGTATGCAATTTACAACTGTTCAGTTTCATTTTGTGTTCGTTCAGTTTGATTAAGATTAGTGGTTGAATTTTTCCTTCTGTTCTGCGTGTGCACGGCGACACGAGAGGCAAGTGAAGAATAAGGAGAAGAAGAACAGGAGGGAAGAATATGAAGAGAGAAAGAAGGTGACGAAGAAGACAAAGAAGGAGCACAAGAAGAAAAAGAGAGAAGAGAAAAAAGAGAAGAAAAAGAAAAGAAGACGGAGCCCAAATCCAAGGTCTGCTTGCCGCTGCTGCTGCTGAAGCTGCCACTGGCGCCGTGCTGCTTGATCTGCTGCTGCTTGCTGCTAGCGCTGCTGCTGCTTGCTGGTGGTGGTGGCTTGCTGCTGGGGCTGGTGCTGCTGCTGCATACTCCTGGTGCTGGTGCTGCTTACTGGTGGTCTTACTACAGCTTGCTGCTGCTGCTGCTGTTTGCCTGCTCTGAATGCCTTTTCAGTGTTCCCGCGTGCTGTGAGTGTCATTGGTGTGTTCCCGCGTGCTGTGAGTGTCATTTGCGTGTCGGGGCGTGCTGTCAGTGTCATTTGAGTGTCGGCGTGTGCTGTGAGTGTCATTTGAGTGTAGGCGCGTGCTGTGGGTGTCATGTTAGTGTCGACGCCTGCTGTGACTGTCACTCGAGTGTTCACGCGTGCTGTGGGTGGCATTTGAGTGTGGGCTTGTACTAACAGTGTCGTTTGAGTGTCGTTTGAGGTGCAACAATGGTTTCTGATGCACAGGGTGTCAAAGCCGAGATCGCAACGAGAGTGAATGAGACAATGAGCGAAGTGAGCAACCAATATCATCGACTCGTCGGCATTTTAATGCTGGAGGGCAGTACTCCGTTGCTATTCTCTCCCGAGTTGCCATCCCACTGCACCAGTCCATTAGACTTGAGCCGAAGCTGAGGAACTGTCGACAGTCCCTTGCTCTCCAGCTGTGGCTTGGCGCACCACTGGAACATGATTTTGCGGCTGATTTTGAATCCATTTCCACCGATCGCCCTCCTGTGTCGTTCCTCACTGGGCTGCTCACGGGGTTCAAGACTGGTGTCGCATTCAGCGTTTTACTGGGCTAGCCGAGTGCATCTCCAATCACTTGCAGTTGTTCATATTGGTCCTCCTTGACCCTCTGTTCGACGGGCATATACGCATTGGGGAACTCTGTAACACCCGTGAACCCCTGTTGTACAGTACAGACACCTATGATTTTAGCAGCTGTTTTTTCCCAAAATTCAAAGTCATGCATTTCCAGATCGGTGATATCAAACTGCACACAGTAGTACTGTTGTTTTTGCGTTTTGTCAAGATTTTAACAAAATTAATCTGTCGCTGGAGCTGGAGCCGCAGATCAACTGTCAACAACTGCCGCGTACGCGAGTTTCAGATTCCCGACCGCCGTGCGCAATAGAAAATCGCCAAAAAGTCCACTTTTTTTCGCAGTTGGAAGCAAGGTAAAGGCATGAGCGTGTCCCAGAGATCAATACCTTGCTGCTGACCTAAAAAAATCCAGATTGGCAGGCACAGATTTTGAGAAATTCGCACTTTTCTAGCCAAAAACCACTCTTTTTCATGGTTTTAGGGTCTATGGAGGCCATGTAGAGGGCCTTACAGGGCTGGAAGAGGTGGTATAGAGGTGATATATGAACAAATTGTCATCACCATTGGTAGAAGCCTACATGACAAGCCATGTTTTGCCTTTATTCTAGGCTATTCATCCCTTTCTCATGCACCATGGGGCCCAATATCCATATGGTTCATAGGTAGGGTTTTGATCACCTATCACCGTCCACACACATGTTTGGGGCTTGGGTTGGTATTGTATGCATTTGAATGATAAGAACTACATAAAATATGATAGTACGGGCATAAGAATGGGATGAACAATGAACATTTGAGGTGTTTTTGGCCCTATTTTGCACCGTTTGTGGTCCATTTCCATATGGTTCATAGGTAGGCTTTTGCGTGCCTATCACCGTACACACACATGTTTGGGGCTTAGGTTGTTATTGTAAGCATTCGTATGATAGGTGCTACATATAATATGATAGTATGTGCATAAGAATGGGATGAACGATGAACATTTGAGGTGTTTTTGGCCCTATTTTGCACCGTTTGTGGTCCAATATCCATATGGTTCATAGGTAGGGTTTTGATCACCTATCACCGTCCACACACATGTTTGGGGCTTGGGTTGGTATTGTATGCATTTGAATGATAATAACTACATAAACTATGATAGTATGTGCATAAGAATGGGATGAACGATGAACATTTCAGGTGTTTTTGGCCCTATTTTGCACCGTTTTGTAGTCCATTTCCATATGGTTCATAGGTGGGTTTTTGCGTGCCTATCACCGTACACACACATGTTTGGGGCTTAGGTTGTTATTGTAAGCATTTGTATGATAGGTGCTACATATAATATGATAGTATGTGCATAAGAATGGGATGAACGATGAAGATTTGAGGTGTTTTTGGCCCTATTTTGCACCGTTTGTGGTCCAATATCCATATGGTTCATAGGTAGGGTTTTGATCACCTATCACCGTCCACACACATGTTTGGGGCTTGGGTTGGTATTGTATGCATTTGAATGATAAGAACTACATAAACTATGATACTACGGGCATAAGAATGGGAACAACGATGTAGATTTGAGGTGTTTTTGGCCCGTTTTTGCACCTTTTGCGCTCCATATCCATATGGTTCATAGGTAGGGTTTTGATCACCTATCACCGTCCACACACATGTTTGGGGCATAGGATGGTATTGTAAGCATTTGAATGCTGGGTAAGAAATAAAATATGATACTACGGGCACAAGCATGGGATGAACAATGTAGTTTTGAGGTGTTTTTGGCCCTATTTTGCACCATTTGTGCTCCATATCCATATGGTTCATAGGTAGGGTTTTGATCACCTATCACCGTCCACACACATGTTTGGGGCATAAGATGGTATTATAAGTATTTGAATGCTAGGTAATAAATGAAATACGATACTATGTGCACAGGAGTGGGTTGAACAATGTAGATTTGAGGTGTTTTCGGCCCATTTTTGCACCTTTTGTGGTCCATATCCACGGTGGACAAGTATTGCAAATTTCTTGTCATACCTGACGTTGTTCCCCACCACATATAATCATATACAAAGATTGTCTCACTGCCTTCATGCCATTGTTGCGTGCTTTGTGTGCCAAGAGGAGGTATTTCCTGTGTATTACGCCTTCCGAGGTAGGGTGAGCGAAGGGTGAAAAGACGGTGATCGAACATGACATTGCTCCACACCACATATTCTAATATACAAAGATTGTCTCACTGCCTTCATGCCCTTGTTGCGTGCTTTTTGTGCCAAGAGGAGGCTTGTCCTGTGTATTACGCCTTCCTAGGTAGGGTGAGCAAAGGGTGAAAAGACAGTGAACTAAGGGTGAACGAATGGTCAAAAGACAGTGAGGGAATAGTGAATTGCGAGCATGCATGGCAACCAAATGTGATTTCCCTTTGGTACAACCCACAGGGCTAAGCAATGGCTCCTATGCTGACGTAGATGAGGCAGTTTGAGAACATTGCCTGGCTTTGTGTTTGCGCTGCCATTGCTTCATTGCCCACATCGCACTCATATCATGTTTGTGACCTAACGAGGTATGGGGGAAATTTCATCCGGTTTCAAATTGGATGGTTGCCCATGTCATGTGTCTCGTTATGGGCAGATGAAATATCACACACACAACACACACCACACGCACTCAGTGGAATGTACCAATGTGCATTGCAACGCGTGTTGCATGGCAACCCAAAGAGCCGGCTTAGGCAATGTCCTAGAAACACTTGGTGGCAACAATCTCCCAAACAACTGTATTTGCACTTTTGAACCCACAATGGTTGATTTCATTGCTGTCGCTGTGCTTTCGTGTGATTTGGCATTGATGAAATTTTTCCCTAGAGCTCGGTTAGGCTTGCCAAGCAACAAATTGTGACCCTACATGCCTTTTACTCAAGATAATCTTCCGGAGGGTGCAAAAAGTGCCCCTGAATAGCCATATTTGCACTTTTGAAGCCACAAATGTTGATTAGAGTGATTTCGTTGTGATTTCGTCGTGATTACCAACCTGAGTGATTTGTGGAACCCAACAAGATAACTCCATGCATGCACACACATTTGCATTTGCATATTGATGGTATGTTGGGTGAATTGTATGGGAATGCTTAAATTCGATCCAGTGGTGGAGGACAGAAGCAACCGTTAGGGAGCTTGTGGGTCCATGCTTGAAATATCATAGTTGAAATATCGCAGAGGAAATATCACAGTTGTGTCGGTCATTTGTTGCCCGCCTGTCCCATCTCTCCATTCAAGTGGTGGTTTGGCTTGCCGTTGTGGTGGTTGATAATTCTGCTGCGGTTGCAATCCATGATGCATGATGCATGATGCTCCACTTCTCTTCTCAAAGCAATGTTGTCTATCCCGCAAATTGGCGGTACTCTTCCAGTGATGGCAAGGGAGCAACTGTGCATGTGGCTGCTGTGTTGGAGTTCCTGAGCAATGAGATGTTGGAGCTTGCGGCCAACGCATCAAGAGAAAACAAGAAGTAGCAACGTATCACGCCTCGGCTCTTGATGGTATGCACTGTGTGCCCCGTGCACATCCCATGTTGCACGCACGCACCAACTGTGCACACTGCGCGCACGCATTGTGCACACTGCATGCACGCACGCATGCACAATATCAGTGTGTCACAATATTAGTGCCTTCTGTCTGCTAAGAGTTTCAGCGAAAATCTCAGTGTGTCACAATATTAGTGCCTTCTGTCTGCTAAGAGTTTCAGCGAAAATCTCTGGGTCTGGGTGACAGAACACCTTCGCTGTTTGTCCGTTCCCGACTCAGATTATGTCTTTTTGACACTGTGGAGCTTTTGCTCGTGCCTTTGGCATTGCGTTTTGCACTGTGCACACTGCACGCACACATTGTGCACGCTGCACGCACGCGGCAGAGGTGGGGCATGCATGCGTTGTGCGTGCCCTGTGCATGCTTTGTGCATGTTGGGGGGGCTTCGGGGCACAGGGCGGGTGTGTATCCAAGCATTCCGAAATGATGCCATGAACGACGCCAGCCAAGTGGCCCTGCACGACCTTGAAATGGAGAGAGATGGGAAAGGGTTTTAGGGATGGGTTAAGGAAGCCAAAACTTTCCTCGAGTACACGAAGTATGCACGCACGCACGGCGCACACCGCACGCACGCATTGTGCACACCGCGCGCATCTTATTCTCTTGGCCATCGCCTCTTAACCCATTTTTTTTTGTGGGGTGGACTCGATGCAAGGCATGCTGGAACGGCGCGTTCCGGACTGCAGATGCAGCAAATTCTGCTCTCGCTTTGCGATAAATAGGGTGCCACGTGGGGGCGAAGACACTCGTTCAAGTCATCCTCCAAAAACTGACCCACTGTGAGCACTCCTGCCCGAATGAGCGCTGGCGCAAAAGGAAAGTTGAAGTCTGTTCATTGCGAAAGGCGGCATTGTGACAGACACGCTGATGAGCTTTGCATCCCCTTCTGTGCATCACACAGGGCCAGTCGCCGATACATGTTGCCGTCGGTTCATATGCCGCCGTTGAGGCGTTGAGGCCGGATGACGCCTTGGTATTGAGGATGCAAGAGGCCTTGGCGGCGTTCCTCCCCCTCCTGTTCAAGGTGCCGCGTGTCCAAGATACAACATGTGCATGTACCGCATTATTTTGGGACCTGGCTACAAGGGTACTGTTTCATGGGAATCAGTAACATCAAGAATGTGCTGAAGCTGCATTTGACGCTCTCTGGATTGCAATCCTTGGATTCATGACACTGGTGCTGCTGGCAGACACAGAGAGGGAGCCCCTGCTGGAGCACGTTGAGTGGGGCACCCTCTTGTTCTTTGCAGCACTCTTTGTGCTCATGCACGGTCTCGAAAAGCTTGGGCTCATTGAGTGGATTGGAAATGTTGTGGTTACGATCATTGAAGCGGTACATTGTTGCATTGTGCATTGGTTATCAAGGCAGTAGGAATACGTAATGCCACCGCATGCAGGGATTCCATTTCATGCGAAAAAGTTGCATGGCCGCAACACATGACAGAATACAGTGATCAGTCTGTGGGTCTCACTGTTTTTTGAATTTTGTTTTGTGCAAGCAGGAATCCAGTTTCTGCCACCCTCGGTACCTACCCCCTGTGATGCGCGGTCGCTGGCATGGCGGTAAGTGAGTCCCTCACCGCCTCTCACAACACATTCCAACTTTTCATCCCTAGGAAAAGCGATGGCGGCAGTGGTTGCTATCATGGCAACCATTATGACAGCTTTTTTGATATTTGGGCAAATGGTTACGGCAGCGTCGATTGCAGGGTGGCGTTAACGCAACCAAATGGGGGATGGGGGCTTGATGAAAATGTTTGTAGTGTGCACGCACGCACTGTGCACGCTGCACGCCCGCATTGTGCAAACTGCACGCACGCACTGTGCACGCTGCACGCCCGCATTGTGCAAACTGGACGCACGCACTGTGTACACTGCACGCACGCACGCACGCAATTCTGGTGTTTCAGATCATCTTGTTTGGCAAGCCGTCGAGCAAACCTCTGCTAGCCAGTGCATACAGTCCAATGCAGTATGAGTATTGGCCTTGGGTGCAGGAATGCTGTGCTCCTTGGAGGAGGGAGGGACCCCATGGGGCAAATGCATTACTCAGTGCAGGCACTGCTCAGTGCACAATTTGGCCCAGAATTTCATGCTCAAGTTGTTGCTCTTTCCAAATGTCCTCAAATGATCAGTCAACATGTGCGGACCATGGTGCACACAGGGATGGATGCAGGTTCTGTATTTCTCAAGGTGGTCCCCTTCTCCACAAGGAAGACGTCTTGGGCATCATTTGTTGCGTTTGAAAAAAAGATTATCCCAAGCCCCCCCCCCCCCCCATATTTCAGGCTGTACCATGGGTCCAAAATGTTGCCTTTGCCCCCTGAACAACAGGTCAGGGACCCCCCTCCCCTATTTTGAGGGTGCTGGATGCGAAAAAAGAGATTGTAGGGACACACAGATCGTGACTCACACAATTTGCAACATCCGTATGCACCAAAATCTGCCGTTTTTCCATGAAAAAACGGCCAAAAATGGCCGTTTTTCGGTCAAAAATTGAGTTTGTTGGCCTCAGACAAGCAGTTGAAGACCCCCCCCCTATTTTGAGGGTGCTGGATGTGAAAAAGCAAGTTGTAGTCACACACAGGTCACGCAAACACAATTTACAGCATCCGTATGCACCAAAATTTGCCATTTTTCATGAAAAAAACGGCCAACAATGGCCATTTTTTTGTTCAAAAGTTGGGATTTTTGGGCTCTCCCCTATTTTGAGGGCGCTGGATGCGAAAAAGCAGATTGTAGGGACACACAGATCACGCAAACACAATTTGCAGCATCCGTACGCACCAAAATATGCCATTTTTCATGAAAACCGGCCAAAAATGGCGCTTTTTTTGTCAAATATTGATTTTTTGGCTTTGTACAAGCAGTTGAAGGACCCCCCCCCCTATTTTTGAGGGTGCTGGATGCAAAAAAGCAAGTTGTGGTCACACAAAGATCACGAAAACACATTTTGTAGCATCCGTATGCACCACAATTTGCCATTTCTCACTGGAAAAAACGGCTAAAAATGGCCATTTCTTGGTCAAAAAATGTTTTTTTTGGCCTCAGACAAGCGGTTGAAGACCCCCCCCCTATTTTGAGGGTGCTGGATGTGAAAAAGCAAGTTGTAGTCACACACAGGTCACGCAAACACAATTTACAGCATCCGTATGCACCAAAATTTGCCATTTTTCATGAAAAAAACGGCCAACAATGGCCATTTTTTGGTCAAAAGTTGAGATTTTTGGGCTCTCCCCTATTTTGAGGGCGCTGGATGCGAAAAAGCAGATTGTAGGGACACACAGATCACGCAAACACAATTTACAGCATCCGTACGCACCAAAATATGCCATTTTTCATGAAAACCGGCCAAAAATGGCCGTTTTTTGTCAAATATTGATTTTTTGGCTTTGTACAAGCAGTTGAAGGACCCCCCCCCCCTATTTTGAGGGTGCTGGATGCAAAAAAGCAAGTTGTGGTCACACAAACATCATGACAACACATTTTGTAGCATCCGTATGCACCACAATTTGCCATTTCTCATGGAAAAAACGGCTAAAAATGGCCATTTTTTGGTCAAAAAATGATTTTTTTGGCCTCAGACAAGCGGTTGAAGACTGCCCCCCTATTTTGAGGGTGCTGGATACGAAAAAGCAGATCGTAGGGACACACAGATCACGCAAACACAATTTACACCATCCGTACGCACCAAAATATGCCGTTTTTCACAAAAAAAACGGCCACAAATGGCCCTTTTCTGGTCACATATTGATTTTTTTTGGCTTCGTACAAGCAGTTGAAGGACCCCCCCCCCCCTATTTTGAGGGTGCTGGATGCAAAAAAGCAAGTTGTATGCACGCACGGACTACGAAAGCACAATCTACAGCATCTGTATGCACCAAAATTTGCTATTTTTCATCGGAAAACTGCCAAAAATGGCCGTTTCTTGGTCAAAAATTGAGTATTTTGGCCTCAGACAAGCAGTTGCAGAGCCCCCCCCCCCATTTTGAGGGTGCTGGATGCAAAAAAGCATGCTGTGTGGACACACTGATTGCCCAAGCACAATTTACAGCATTCTTATGCCCCAAAATCTGCCATTTTTCAACAAAATCGGCGAAAAATACCCATTTTTTTTATCAAAAAATGTTTGTTTTTTTTTAGCCTGAAACAAGCAGCTGAACCACCCCCCCTCCCGATAGGAGGGTGCTCGTTGCAAAAAAGCGAAATACGCCAAAGAACTACATAAAATATGATAGTATGTGCATAGGAATGGGATGAGCGATGAATATTTGAGGTGTTTTTGGCCCTATTTTGCACCGTTTGTGGTCCATTTCCATATGGTTCATAGGTAGGCTTTTGCGTGCCTATCACCGTACACACACATGTTTGAGGCTTAGGTTGTCATTTTTGGGGAACAATGGGGTAGGAGGAACCCCCCCCCCTGCTATTTGGGGGGTGTATAATTAAAACAAAAGGTTACTTTTGGTCTTTTTGGGTACAAAACCTATTTTCATGGTTTTTTCGTGCCTATACTATACTATACAGGTACACTGTTGTGCAGCACTGTTCTGCTGCACCACCCCAGAGCAGACAAAAATACTCCAAAATAGGCCGAATTCCAGGGTTTTTGATGGTTTGGGAGAAAGCTCGGGTGGGAGGAACCCCCCCATCCCTATTTTGGGGCCAGAGAATCCAACGAAAATTGGAATTTCTGTCGAAAATCCTCTATAGGCAGGTACACTGGTGTGCAGCACTGTTTTGCAGGACCAGCCCAAAGCAGGCAAAAATACCCCAAAATAGGCCAAATTTCAGGGTTTTTGATATTTTTGGACAAAATTCGGGTAGGAGGACCCCCCCCCCCTATTTTTTGGGCCGTAGAAACCAAAAAAATAGGTCATTTTTCGCGAAAAACCCCTTTTTGTCGACTTTTTGAATTTTGGGAAAAAACAGCTGCTAAAATCATAGGTGATGCGCTGCTGTTTTCTGCCAACTGCTCTCTCAGGTCCCTCCGGTTGTTGTTTCACTTCATCGATTTTGTGCGTTCAAGTGGTGTTGAAAACCATTTCATCCGGCTAGATAGAGTGTTCACTAGTGGTCCTGCCTAGGGTCTTGGCTCCAACTAGGAGGGGCTAGAAAGAGGTGTTCACCAAAACAATGTGAAATGGGCGCTTTTTAAAGCCCACCTACAAGTGTTCGACGTATCAAATGGGGTTTTGACTTCATCTGTGTGGCTTTTTTTGTCTTGTGCGAAATAATAGTGGTCGAAAACAATTTCCAACAATTGGAACGGACAGAAAGATTGGTGAGCGATGGTTTTCTCAAGCTTTTTACAAAGCAAGATCGCCCAGTTTTGGGCCTGCTAATGTGCGCGGTGAGGGACTTCAGGCAACCATGTGTTCTTTGCTGTGCACTATCCAGATGATTCACGAGTCTTGAAAAAAATCATAAGCAGACGTGGCATGGAAGGTATGTTGGAACTAGTTGTGCATCATCGACAGCATGGGCTGTAAAAAACAACATATTTAAAACGGTTCAAAAATAGAATTGGCATTGAACGCTTGCTTGGATATTTTTTACATCCGCAAGAGTAGGGGTAGAATGGGTTTTTGAAACATTTTGCAGTGGTAAATGGCGGGATGGCAAACACAAACATACATAGACTAAGCGTAGAATGCAAGTTGAAACCTATTTTGCACTGGCGAAAGCATGGGCTGCATAAACAACGTGTTTGAAAGCGGAATGGGTATGGAACGTATGATTGGACTTTTATTTGCTGGGCAGGAGCAGGATGACGGCAGGATGACCTCAGGGAAACCTCAGGGTTGCGTCAGAATGGCGTCAGGGAACGTCACGATGGTCCAATCGCGTCACGATAGCGTGAGGATGGCGTCAGGAAGGCGTCAGGGAGGCGTCACAGGTTTGTCAGGGTAGTGGTGTACGCAACAGGAGCGTGTCAGGATGCGTCAGGAAGGCGTCAGGGTAGCGTTGGTGAGGCGTCAGGATAGTATAGCGTCAGGATGGTGTCAGGATGACGTCAAACGATGCGGGGCCCGAATCAAATAACAATCACTTTGTCCTGAGAATGTTTGCCTTGTTGACACGTACACAGCATTTACTCCAAAAAGCAAATTGTAATGTCAAAAATGAAACCGTATCAAACTCTATCAAGTGAAATTCCAAACGTGTTCCTGTTCGTTCAACAAATTTGTTTGCTCAAACGATGAAAATGAAACTCAAATTGCGTTCCTGTTCGTTGCCTCTTAAATCGCCCGTTCTCATCCCTGGTAAGGCGCTGTGGGGTGTGGTTGCCCAGTGTTCCCCCTCCCCTGTGGCGTCGGCTTCGTGCCTGTGGGTTTAACTCTCCGGTAGTGGTTTGTGGTGGCTGGCCGCTGCAGGCGGGGGGCAGGGGTTGCGTTAGGTTTTTCCTGGCTTTGCTGTGCTGTGCTGTGCCGTGTTGCGGGGTGCTGTGCCGTGTCGCGCTGCACTGCGGTGTGCTGTGCTGTGTTGTGGGGTGCTGTCTCGCGTTCTGTTGTGCTGTGCCGTGTTTTTCTGTGCCGTGCTGTGTGGTGGATCAGCCGTACCCTTGGTTTTGCCTGAGTGGTGTCGGTGCTGGTCAGACTGGTGGCTTTGCTGTGTGGGTCCCGGCCTCGCTCATGTGGCCGGTTGGTGGCTGGTGGGTGTGGTGTGGCGCGGAGTGGCCCGCTGGGTTGGTGCTGCGGGGGGTCTGGGCGTGCCGTCCTGTCCGCTGGGTCAGGTGGGTGTCCGTGGGGTTGCCATTCCTTGGGGCCTGCGTCTTAGTCCCTTGCACTCTGTGGGTCCCAGTCCCTACAGGTGTACCTGGGTCCGCGGGGTGGGGTAGGTGAGCCTCCTCAGCTTTGCTGGTTCCCCCCCCTTCTAGTCTCCTTGCCTCCGTGTTGTCCCCCGTCCTTGGTGCCGCAGCCGCGTCCCCTTTCCCTCCTGTATCCGTGTCCTCGTGTCCGAGTGGTGGCCCTTGCGGTGGAAAGTGGCCGGGGTCCTCTCCTGGCGGTTAGGGTGCGGTGGCGGGTTGTAGGTGGTCCCTTGTGTGGGCGTGACCCGGTGTGGTTCGCGCGCTGTCGGGTCTGGGCTGCGGTGGGGCATTGTGGTAGGCGTGTGCCTCAGGGGCGGTCTGTCGTGTGTCCCGATTTGGCAGTGTCCCCGGAGGACTCGCGGTGTCGACTTGGTGCGGGTGGCTGGGGCGGTGTCGGTCATTTCGGTGTCGTGTTTCCTTTCTCCACCCGTCTTCGCATCCTCCCCCTTCCCTGTTGGTGTGGTACCTCCCCTGTCCTGCTCCGAGTGTTGGTGGCCCACTGGCGGTTCCTTGCCCCCGTGTTGTGTCGCCCGCAGTGCCCTGTTCCCATGGGTGTGTGCCCGTCACCTGGTATCCCTCCCCGTTCCCTTGCCGCGGGCCTTCCCTTTGCCCTTTACCTTCATGGTGCCCTGGTGATGGGGTGGTTGCGCGGTCTGTGGGACGCCGATGGCCCATGCGCGCGGGTGGGCTGGGTGGAGCCATCGGCGGAGGGTTTGGGGGGTGTTGGGGGGGCGGAGGCCCTGAACCGCGTCAGGGAGGAGGGTTCCCCATGCCCTTGGTGGCATGGCGGCCTCGGGGGCGGTCTCGTTCGGGTTGGCGCGGGTGCGGCTGAGGATTCCTTCGAAGGTGTGGGTCATGTGGCGCCCCTCACGCCCTCCCGCTCTCCCAGCCAACTTCACGCAGCGGCAGGGCTCCCGCAGAGCGGGGGCTGACCACCAGGCGAGGTCAGCGAGGGTCAGGGGGGGGGGCTCCGAGCGTGAAGTCCTGGAGCGGCGGTGTCAGGGGCTGGGGGTGGAGAATGGGTAGCGCTGCGCTGTTAGTTGGCGGAGGGGGATGCAGACATGGGACGGCGGTGGCCGACCTGGTTGCGCTCGGGGGAGCGGGAGCGGCGGTGGCGGGGGTCCCGGGTGGGGGACGCGTACCGGTGGCGCGGAGAATGGGAAGCGTGGCGCCCTTCGGGGGGGGGGGGGGGTGGGGACAAGGGAGGGCGGTGGTGCACGTGGTGGCGCTCGGAAGTGGGGGAGCGGCGGGTGCGGGGCCCTGGGGAGTTCTTGCGGCATCTCAGGGAGCGGGAGCGGTGCAAGTGGGGCCTGTTGTCGGGTGAGGCGCGGTGTTGTCATGGGGAACGCAGGGGCCGTGGACGCAAGTGTCGTGCAGGGGAAGAACGGAAGCGCTGCCGTTTGTGGGAGCGGGCCCCTCCGTCGCGCTAGTCGGGCCAGTCGGGAGGCGTCCGTGGCGCCTGGCAGGCCTCCCTTGGTTCTGACGGGCAGTAGGGGGGGGGTCATCCGCTCTCCACGGACCTGCCGCGTAGGGGTGTTGTGCCGGGTGAGGAGTGTGTGGCAGTGGCGGCACCTGTTAGTGTAGGGGGGGTTGTTACGGGGGGGCGTGGGGCTGGGGGGTTTGGGCTCCTCCGGTGTGGACTTGGTGGCCGGGAGGATACCGCCCTTGGTAGAGGGGGGGGGTCCCTGGTGGTGGGTCATGTATTGGGGTTGAGCGCCCGATGGATGGTTTGGCCATCCCAGGCGGTGGTGGTGCTCGTGTACGTGGGGGTGTGGGCCAGTGGGGTCGGTTGGTGGGCAGTGGTGGTGGTGGGGGGGGGTAGTGTTGGGGATGGTGGTGGGGTGGTGGTGGTGGTGGGGGTAGTGCTGGGGGTGGTGGTGGTGGGGGTTGGGGAGGGGGCGTTGCTGGTTGTGGTGGTGGTGGTGGAGTAGGTGGTGGTGGTGGTGCTGTGGGCACGCCCCCAGGATCCCCTGGCGTTCCGGTGGGACGTGGGGGTCGGCTATTGCTTGCAGCACTTGAAGCCGCATGGCTTGGTTGATAGCGGGGCGGGTTTGGGCCTGGGCTTGGCAGAGACCGCGGTGGAGGGGTCGTCTCCGGTTCGGACTGGCCGGCTGTGGTGGCGGTTCGTGGGGTATGGATGGTGGGGCAATCGGAGACCAAATGTGGCTGCGGGTTTGAACGGGGTCGTGCTGTGTGGCCGCCTGCGTGGCAGAGGTCCACGCTCGGGGCAGGGGGGCGCGGGATGCGGTTGACGCAGGATCTTGGTGGCGGGGGCGCTTCTGGCGCTATCGCCCCTTTTTGGGGCTGCTCGAGTTGCGTGTGGTGGTGCTGGTGGTGTTGGTGGTGCTGGTGGTGTTGTTGTGGGCGGTGCTGTTGTGGGCGCTAGGGTTCCGGCTCTGGTTCCGGTTCGGGCTTGGGCTTGGGAACCGGCTCCAGGTGGAGGGAGGACCTTGTCCTGCAGATGTGTGGAGGCGGTGCCGGGCGGGGGGGCTGTCCTGTCTGGTGCCGGGACGCTGGGAACACCCACAGGGTGGTCGGGGGCCCTCCGGCAGGCGAGTTCGCGGCTGCGGCTTTGGCTTTGGCCGTGGCCCTGTGGATGAGGGTGGCAGAGAGGGGCGAGGAGGAGGCGGAGGACGATGAAGAGGATGAGGACTAGGAGGAGGTGGTGGCTTTTGGGGATGCAGTTTGCGCCGCCATGCGGGCAGGAGCAGCTTTGCAGGCTGTGGTAGCTTCTGCTGCCGCTACCGCTGGGAGGAGGGAGGGCATCACTTCGGGCTGTGGGTTGGGGGCGGGTGGCTGGAGGCGCCAAAAAGCAACCTTGCGGCCCAGTGGGCCAATCTGATCAGCAGTGGTGAGTGGGTGAGGCGTGGGGTTGCGTTCTCTGCCTTCTGGGTTCAGCCAGGCTGGGCTCCTGCAAAGTGGGAGGGCGTGCACGTCAGCGTCTGCGGGGAGGACCAGTTCGCGTGAGCTGCATTCGGGCGTCGGCAAGCTTGGGTCGGAGGTTGCGGGGCTGTGTGCGGAGGGCGTGTGTGGGTCACTTGGCGGGTTGGGCGTGCCTTCGGGCGTGGGGCTTCTCGCGGCGGGTGTCGGTGGGTTGCCGGGTGTGCAGGGCGGCGAGGCTCGCTTGACGAGGGGGTCTGTGCCGGGCGTGTGTGGGCGTTCTGGCGGGGGGGGAAGGCCCGTGTTGCGGGGCCCGTTGCTGTCCACGTCGGGGGCCGCGTGTGGGCCACTGGGTCGGGAGCGGGGGGGGAGGGGCGGGGGGTGTGGGGCTGGGTTCGTGTGCGGTGTGTCAGTGTAAGTCTTCGCCTGCAGCGGTGCGTTTGTGTGGTGTCGTGTAGGTTGGGAAATTTTGAGGAGGAGCTTGCCGTGTTTCGCGTCGGCGGCGAGGATTTGGCAGATGCATGCGCGTATTTGGTGCATCTCTCTGTCAGTCGTGGGAAGAGGGTACTTCAGGGGGGGGCTAAGGCCCATGCGCCGGAGGATCCTGTGGACAGCGTGGTACTCGCAGGTGAGGGGGTTTGTGTCAGATTGTTGTACTACAGCGCACTGCATCAAGCAGGTTGTGGGAAAAGAGAAAACTTAATCTCTGTATACACGTAAAGTTGAATAGTTATCCGGATGGAGGGATAGGAATGGATATATTAATACATAGAGTTTCATTTCGCTACACTTGGTGATCTTTAAATGTATAAATGTTACTGGAGAAACTGTAGTTGCATGTGTGAGGCCTCCCACATGGAATGGCGCGTGAGGAACAATAAATCTTCATTGATGTTTGCGCGAGGCCTCACGCAATAGAGGTCATGAACGCGCATAGAAACAAAAAATGAGCAGAGCCACGAACTACACAGCATGTACGTTCCCTTTGATGCGGCGCTGCTGCATGGCCCGCCCTACAGATCCCGCCGGCATCTCTAGTTTTCATGTTGTGGTAACCGCTGACTTCACTGCCCAACAGCGATGGTAGCGCGCCGCAACTGGCTACCACAGGTAACATATACAGTGAAATGTGGGACTAACAGACAGTTACAATAAACCGAAAAACATGCATGGGACCAGGAGATCATTGAATAATTTGTCCCGCAACAACTGTGTGACGGGTTGATGCTTCATATGTAGGAAGATAGTTTGACACAAATTTCTTTCGCACTGACAATGCCCCTGCGCAGAGTGTCGGACCTCCGGAAGACAGTGGCAGCTACATTTGGAGTATTCTGCAATGTCTGCTCAGAGGAACCGCCGTATCACACGGCAGAACAATTGTGGGAAAGGCCAAAACATGGGGACGCGGGCGCGCGATTTCTTTTTTTTTTCCCTGCATCTGCGCAAACATGAAAGGACGCGTTGCAGCGTTGAGAAGGCGATCGCGGCAAAGGGCAAGAGATGGGTTGGTTTTCTGATAGAGGAGGCCTAGCGCCTATATTTGTTGAAGAGCCACTGCACAGTTCCGTATCAGAGTAAATCAAAGTTTGTTGTTGCAATAGAGGGGAGCAGGGCGCAACGGTGCATTTTAGCAAGGTCAGGTCTAGCGCGATACACCGCACCTTCAGTGAAGGGGAGGGCAGCAGTCAAGTTACAAACTACATGGGACAAAATACACCAGCAGTGGGTTGTGTCGTGGATGGAGAACTGGTATAGCAGACTATTCCCCACAAACCCTGACAAGAACGACAAAAGCCTTAGCGCAACAGCGTTGGCCGTCTTGCTCCTACGAGATGCACCACGCTACTGGCATGGTCATTAAAGCCTCGAAGAGCTGGAACAGCCGGTTCCCATTGTTGCGCGCATGCTGGCAAACACTGAGGGTATCTTAGCCCGTATCTTCCTTGACCTAGGATTTGCAAGCACGCGACCTGTTGTGCGAAACATCAGGGCACCACTTGATATCATTCGCGAGGTGCCTGCCAAGAGACCGCATTCGCGGCCTGGTTGCCTAAGCAAGGAAAGGGTAAGCAGCAAGGTTTCGCTGCTTAACCTACTGCAGTTCACAAAGGATTTGGCCCAACACAACCGGCCAGTTGTGCCTGTTTTATGTGACGAGAACATGAATTACCGGAATTGTAAAATGATGTATGCTGAAAAAAGAACAGTTTGGAATGTGCGCCTATTTTTGCGATCCCACCCGATATTATACGGATTCCGGCACGCTTATCAAATTTGTGTTACACAGACGTTTCGCTCATTTTGGCCATTTATGACTTTTTTCCGTAAAGGTTTGCTACTCAGCGGTGAAACTGTCCCCTGTTTTCCCAAGCTGATCACCATTGAGATAACCATTGGTGCACTACCGCTGGGCATGGGACCCCACATACGGCGTCTCAGCAGGAAGCGTCACTTTCTGGGGGTGGCGCGTCTGGCGAATCGCCGAAATTGTCTTCGGTACGCTGTCTGCAAAGCTATGCAGGTTTTGTTGACACAATACTGTCCTGTGTTACTATACCTAGGCCACCTTGTGAGGCAGTGCAATTGGGCTGGCGAAAACGGTAGCAGGGGTGTTTTCGCTTCTGAGGGACTGCAGATTGTCATGTGTCTTTTGGCCCGTTTGAACATGGGGGACACACTCTTGAAATATGAACGCACCGTTGCAACTGCCTTATTATTGGCTGTGCTATGCCTGGACAGTTTTTTGCTGAGGAGCTTTGTGAAAGTCTGCTTTCTGGCCTTTGTAACGAAGAAAGGGCAGAACGGGGGTGCAGTGGCCATTGGCGATTTTGACGACCTTTACCATTTAATCTCTATCCGGAGAGGAGGTCACGGGGTTATTGTGTGCAGAAATCCCCAATTACTTTGTCAAATCCGTGCGTCAGCACCTAACAGCTTACTTGAATGCAGAGCGTGTGTACGTGCCCTGGGTTAGGTGGTGCCCAGAGCCTACTTGTTCAATCCAGCCACATTGGCCACTCAGGGGTGTACCCGGCTTTCCAGCATCCGTTCTAATTCCGAAGGGGTCCAACCATTATAAACAAGTCCTTGCGTCCGTATTGTTAGTGCTGACTCAGCAGGGGCCACTTAAGGCCGGGTTTAAGAGATAATTGTCGGAGCTTGGTACCCAGCATACTGTGTTGGAGGAGCAGAGAGGGGGTGCCACGACCCAAAGCGTTCGGAGGAGATTGGAGACAATGTAGTGATGCGCGAGGCCTTGCGCAAACAGCGTGCAACGACAGGTTATTACACCCCCTCTGTTGCGCGAGGCCTCGCGCAAGGTTGGTAGTAAAAAACAGTTGCCGTAATTGCAATTCTGCATTCTGAGCCATACCGAACCCGTTTTCCCTAAAAACAAAATCATATTTTGATTCTTCCTTTCGTTTTTCACCTATTTTACTGCTTCGTTTCTTGCGGAACAGGCCTTCTTGTCATCGCAGAAGGGCAAGCCCGGTTGAAAAAATCAGCTGGGGAACGGGAGGATACCAACTATGACCCTGAAAAAGAGGTATCGAAGGCTGAAACACCAAAGAAGGGGCGGAAGAAGAAGGAACAACCAGATCCCGTCCTGACGATTGGTACAAACATCGAGGAGTTCCTTCAGCCAGATGGGAAGCAAGTGAAAGTTGAGCTTAACAAGGTGAGGATCCACCAGGAGAAGGCGAAAGGACAGATTAGACGAAAAGATCCAAAGTTACTGGTGAAGTGTATGGAGTCACCCAAACCAGCACCACCAACACGCCCCATACACGTCGTTCTCTGGGAAGACAACAGTATGTTTCCAGCGAACTGTTCGTTGTTTTCGTTGCGCAAGCCCTCCTGCATGGACGTGTCTTCCATTCAAAGATGGCGATTATTGGTGTGTATCTGGACAGCACAGTGTTAAAGCGGTTGTGAAGATTCAGGACAAGCAACGGGCAGCATGTCTGGATTTGCAGAAGTGGCATACCACATGCATGGCCGATATTCTGAGGCCGGATACACCGTGGGCCTTCCGTGCGAAACTGGCAGGACAAGCCCGAGGAAGCGCACAGGACGCTGAGCCGATACCAGTGGAGGAGGTGGCAGATAACCTCATTCGATGTGTTGAAGATCAGCAGCAGCATCAGATACCCGTTACATATAACAATCTCAAGATCGCCATTGTTGATGCTGTGCAGACGAGTGCACTTGTTGCAACCGCTGAACTGAAGAAGCCGTCCAAATTTGTATGTGCACTGCCTTTTGCGCGAGGCCTCGAGCATGACCTTGTTGTTTCCAGCACAAAAAGTATAAATTGTGGAAACATTTCATGACATTTTCGTATTATGCTGGTCCTGATGCTGTGAAGGGTGTGCAACAGTTGCATGAGAAAGGGGAAAGAGTGTCAAAGAACGCGCTAAAGAAACTGGAGGATATGATCTTTCCGGAGTTCTACAAGAAAGTGGCAGTCGAGATGCAGGACGAACGAAGGACCCTCCGGTCGTTGCAGAAATCGATTGACACCATCATCATCGAACACTGGGTCATGATGCACCTGGTAAGAAAGCGTCACTGCCATATCTTTCTTGGAGGGCTTGTTCCAGGCCAAGCCCCCCTTAAAACCCTTTTTGTTGATGCTAAGACTTACTTAAGTATTTTAATCTCTCTTGTGAAGCTTAAAGTACATTTTCTCAAAGTAACTAGGGCCATAACCCTAGCCCCCCATGAAGTACACCCGGGCCACTCAACCGAGCAGAGGTATCCTCCTTTATGGAGTTTATACCGAAAAAAAACTGGCATTTCATGCCTAAGGCCTTGGAGGTGAAGCCCAGTGGTCCCCCACCCCAATACCCCTACACTCAACTGTTTCTACCACTTATTGTGGTTCTACCTTTTAACTGTTTCTGAATGCAATTGCTTGGCCCAGTCATATTCTGTGTCTGGCCTAACTCCTTTGCCCCATATTCCTAACCACCTCCATTTCATCCAAAAGAGTGCACATGAAGTGCTTGATGCTAACCTGGAGGCTAGGGTCAGGCCAATTTCCACTTAAAATCTTTTTCTTATCCATTTGTCATTGATTCTTTGTATTTAAGCCTGCCTTGTCTATCTGAAGCCCTTCTGTGATACACTGGATTTCAAAACTATTCATTGACTCGATCCATATCCTGTTCTTGCTCTACTTAATACTTTGGTTTGGGTTTTCAACATCTAAACCTGCAGGATTTCATCACAATCATTAGCGCACTAACCAAGGACATCTTTCCGGTAGCAGAGGCAACCCTTGAGAACCTTTCAAACCGACTCTGAGAACTACACAAGCCAAAACCAGAAACAAAATGTCCACACCATCAGTACAGATGCCTGCCAGGACCTGGCCAATCCGGAGCGTACAAGTTCTACTGGGCAACAGTGGGCCCATCTCAGTGAGTGAGCCCAAGCTCAGAGCTGCATCTGGCTCTCAAGAAGATCCAGTTCACAGAAGAGCGGAACAAGAAGCGCCCAGATTAACCACAGAGGCCTTAGCGGCTTGTGGTGACAGCCTGCAGCATCTCCGCCGAAGAGTTGCTGCGTCTACCTCCCGATCTGTTTGCCCTGCTTCTTCTTCAACGGCTACTCCAGCTGGAGGACCTGAGGAACATGGCGAATTTAGAAGGAGAATCATTGAGTATATTCTCCACCAGGAGTACTACAAGTCCGTCACAGGCGAAGATGGAGAGGAACCACTAGACGCCTTGGGATCCCGGCCGTACACGGATATTGGTTCCTACCCTTACTGCGGCCGACCTACGGACCTGGCCGACACAGTGTCTCTACCCAGGCAACCGAGAAGGCCAGTATCGCGTCCGGATCTGACAATCACTAGCAGGAGCCCTGTGAAAGATCCCCATCTCCCGGAGCCAACTTATGGGGCCCTGGATCGTATGGCCGAACTACTGGCCAAATTACTGTCTGGGTCCGAGGACCCTGATGTGACAGCCCTTTTTGAGGCTGTCAAAGTTAAATTGGGTATCACTGAACCCTTACCCCAGCCAGCCCTACCCTCCTCATTTTCTGAGTGTGTATTTTTTTTCGATTGACCCTCAGCATTTTGTTGATGGATCCACCAGTAGTCCAGGCTATTCGGTGATTGGTGAAAATCCTGGGCTGTTCAAGTTCCGGAGCCTTTACCGTAGTTTTACGATCACCTCAATTTCTGAGGCCAAATTCACGCTTGCCACCTTTCAATTAACACCACGCCGCCGTTTCGTTCATCCTGGGAGCGTCATGAATTTGACCCCATTGGGGAGCTCCAAAGCCGCCGATGACGGCCTTTCAACGCTATTTAACTATACTCCGTCGCACCTCTCTCAAAAACATCAAGCCTCGAATTCGCCGCTACAAGCACGCTTTCCATCACGCCAATTTGAAGCTGCTGAAGGCAAAATATTTGACACACGCCGATGCATTTTCGTTCCTGAAGTCTACCGCCGTCTTCAAGACTACTCCGAGTTTTTTCTGGATGTGGAAGGCACCGATATTAAGTCCGCCTTTGTTCGGGGCAACTCCACGGATATTCTAGACCGAGGCAGGGTCTCTTCGGTCGCACACAAAAACTGCAACGAGCTTGAAAAGCTATTATTCAAACACAAGCGCTTTTACCTAAAGCCATATGAGCTGGACTACTCTCAAACCACCTTCTCCACCTACTGCCATTCGTGGGCTAAACAATTAAGAACCGTGCCTGATAAAGCCAAAAAGGGGAGCAAGGACCTCGAAGGATGGTTCGTTATTCCGGCTCGGAACGCTCAAGTGGTGGCCGCCACCTTTCGCATGCTAGGCTCAACTTCCGCCCTTTTTCCACTCCTTCCTTACGTTTCTAGCGTAATATGTATGCACGGAGTACAACTTCGGGACGCCTACAAGGTCAAAAAGGACGGCAAAGACTCCTACCAGTTCCGCACAACCGGCCATCAAACGATGCCGTACGTTGCCTTGCTCCACAACACCTCTTCTTTTGACGGCTGCCGATACGAAGACATCAATCTTAAGTTTGAGCCATTCCGCTTCGCCGCCAGGCACGCCCATCCAACGGTGCGTGACCTTCGGTTGCACAAAACACTACGTTTTGAGGTGAGCATAGAGTTCCTTGATCACATGAAGCCTACGCCGCCGGAGGAGGAAGACAAATCACAACCAAAACAACGCAAAATTGGGGAAGCCCGTGCATTCATGAAGCTAATGAACAAAATGTTTGTCCCCGCCCTAGCAAACGTGTCGGTGAACACCAACAATGCGTACTACCCGTTTGGCCACACAGTTCATTCCGAGGGCCCACATTGGGCCTACTACCGATTTGATTGGGAACTCCCGTCCCGCTCTGCCGACTAGCTCATGTTTGAAGTTCGCGAGTGCGCCCAATCCCTCAACGGAGAACTCATTGCAATGGACATGCACGCTTTGCCGTCTACCGAAGTGTATCGTGCCGTGATCGCTAGGGGCCCGAAAGAACGAAACAAAGACCTGCAAGCCTGTGAAATGATCACCATGATGAACGCCAACCTTTCCGGAGGACAGGGAGCACAACCGCCCTTAGGGGCGATGTTCCGGTCTAAAGATATCCCTTGTCGTGGCAATCGACACCACTCACGCGCCGTGCGACGTCATGAAAACCGGGGTCCAAACTCTAGCCATCTGCTTGTTCCACTCGTGCGGCATCGTTCTCTTTCATGGCATAGATGGGCAATTGGTGCGGTTTTTGTCAAGATCCGAGAGCAAAACAAGGTCCGCGGCTCCAGGCGCCCCCGAGCGAGCCTACACAATGCCGGCCCCGCCCTCGTACGACTCGTATAAAGCCCTGAAGACCACCGTGCTCCTAGTGGCCCCGAGATTGGCGCACGTCCTCGACTTGCGCGTCCAAGCAAGGTTCCTTGGCCCCTACGTGTCCTTCGAGCCCACGCAGCCTTTCTACGAACACCAACAAGCCCACCTCGTGGTCTACGAAAAGGAGGAATCCGCGCTGCTAGCGCACGATTTCAAATATGGAGACGCTGCTTTCGCCCCACTGCACCGCAACCTCCTCGCCCTCGAGAAAATCCTCCCCGCCCAGGACCCGGATGTGGCCGAGCAAGAGCAACCCATCGTGCAGCGCCTCCAAGCGGGCACCGCCTTGGGGTCCACGGCCTTCGTGTCCCAGCCCGTCTCCGCCCTCTGCGATCGGCCCGCAACGGGGCAGACTGAGCGTATCAGCGAATGGAACGAGGTACCGGACGACACCGACGCCGCCACGCTGATGCAGGGTCCGAGCTGCATCGAAGAGATGTTCGAGACCAGCGTCCCGCTGCTTGCTCACTGCGGGGCGAAGCAACCACCCTCCTACCCCCTGACCACGATGCCCCCGCCCCGACTCAGGAGATACAAATTGACCCCCGCCTCCCCACTGGTTTATACTACGTCCGCCACGTATTCTCCGAGAGCAAAGAGGAAACAGTAAAAAAGGTTCTCAACGACAACACATGGGATAAGTACCACGGACGCTCCGTCCAACACTTCGGTCATGCATACCTGGGCCCAAGCAAAGTCACCGCCACGCCCCCCATCCCGGAAGACTTTACCTCCATCCTCCAAACCTACAACGCCGCGTTGGAGCTGCTGGGCCTCTAGTACCCTCCCCCCGACCAAATCGCCGGCACAATGTACCTCCCAGGAGAAGGCATCGGCTACCACAGGGACGATCCCTTACAAGGCGACCCCACAATGTTGTTTAAAAACCCCTCCAACGGAGACTCGTTTCGCATCCGCCTCTTAACTCGCTCTCCCCTTGTCCTCACGGGAGCCGCACGCCACGAGTGGCAGCACGGGATACCTCGACGCAGGGAGGACGAAGTGTTCCGGTTAACTGTCCCTTGTACCATCCCTCGGCTTGCTCCAATCCTCCGCCACATCCCGCAGGCAAGCTAACCGCCGAAACTTCCTGCACTCTCCAACCCTACCTGCCCAAAAACGCAAGCGCGGAGGTTCGGTGAAACACTGGCCAAATCACAGCTTCCCCCGTCGCCGGCAAGGGCTAGACGAAGCGCTCGCCTCGGCCGGGGTACCGGCCAACCAATTCCAGCATTTTCGCAGCCTTAGTATGCCCAACCAGCCGGACCTTCCCGCACCTCCCCAGCCCCCCCCTGTCCCGCCTCCCTCGAGGTCCTGTAAATGCCTACGGAAGGGATACCAAAGGCCTCACCGCCCCCCAATACCCCTCCCTCCGAACTGTGTTTGCTGTCCCACAACTTGCAGAAGAAGCTTATAGTGAGCAGCCGAATTCTCTGACTCCTCAAAAACGACTTTGACATCCTCTTCCTCCAACAAATCAATCGCACCCCCATCCTCCCCCACGTATACGCCTACGGCTCGGGCACTAAAGCCACCATTGTTTCGAGCATCAGCCAAGACAAAAGCTCCAGGGGCGAACACGGGTCCGTTTTAGGTTTGCGCCCCTCGGGTTTCTTGTTTCATTACCCCCGTCCCAAGATTCGACACAGAAGGGCTACTGGCAGCAGCCATTCTCACCCTCCCAGGGGCTCCGCCCAGCTTACTGGTCTCGGTATACGCCCGAAGCACAGACGCCCACCGCTGAAAAATTGAAAACATCCCCCGCCCGTTGATGCACCAATATCCCAACCATGTCTTGGGAGGGGGCACCAACTGCATAATGTGCCCTGAGCTGGACGGAGCAAAGCTCCAAACTGAGGACAAGTGGCCATGCCTCCAGAGGCAGGTCACAAGCGACCGGCCACGCCTCATCGATACCTTCCGGCACTTTCGGCCGGCCGCGCGGTCCTTCTCCCGATACCCCATCCCGTACAGGGCAAGCAGCAGCCGCCTCGACCATATTTTACTCTCCCCAGCGGCCTCAGAAGTTTCCGCCCCCACTTCCGCAACCATCCAAACCGACCACAAAACGTGGGACCACCACCCAGTCACATACATCTCTCAAGTCCCCCCCCGCCCCTTCACCGAGACCCCTACCACTAAGAGGAAAGTTTTCCGCAAACTGACGGAGCGGGAGCGCTCCACGCACCATGACCCCCTTTTCCCCCTGGCGCAGTGGTGTGAGTCCACCCTCCCCCAGTTCGGGTCTCTATCCTCAACAGACATAGAGATCTTCACAGACGCGGTGCTGGAGGAAGTAGCAACCAGCTACCACACTATCACCGCACTGTCGCATCCCATCTCCTCAGCCCTGGTTAGGAAAATCAAAGCGTTCTTGAACTCCCTGCCCCCGACACACTCAACGAACACGTCACAGAGTGGGAAACCAAAGTGAACATGGCGGCGACCACCAAGATCCATCGGTGCTGGGTGCGGAAAACTAAAATCAAACGCACCATCATCAAGGCACTCAACCCACTTGGAACGCGGAGAAATAACGCCGAAGCACCCGGGCACCACACAGCTCGTCTCCACCCCAAAAGAAGTGGGCTCCATTTTCCCTTCCACGCTCCTCACCCTTGGGGGCAGCCTCGAATACACGCCGGCGAGCGCTCTGGTTGATCGCCAGCTCACACACTCCCCCACCTGCCCTGAACCCACAAAACACAGCCCCCTCCCCAACATTACCTGGAAATCATTCCGGAAGACACTCAAGAGATCAAAGCCTAATCAGGCGGGGGGGCGGGACTTCACAAACAACTACAGTTTGCACTTCCCCCCCACCCCCTATCGAACAATTCATTTGCAGGGTATGCAACCACTACCTCCACCAGCCACTGCCCGAGAAATGGCTTAAAGCCAATGTTATCGCGCTTTTTAAGAAAGGGGATGTGATGAACCCCGTAAATTACCAGCCTATAGCCTTGCTGAACAGAGTTTACAAAATAATTGCAACACACACCAACCGAGAACTGCTGGCAGCGGCCATTGAACATTCCATCATACACCCTACCCAGTTTGGCAGGCTTCCCAACCGCAGATGCCAAGACCATATCTTCAACCTTTTATCCACGTTTCGGAAGTCAGCCGGTAGCTACAGCCTTTATATCGATTTCAACAAGGCTTTCAACTCCGTCCCCCACACCATCCTTTTCACGGTGCTGACACGCCTGAACTTCCCAACACCCCTTGTAAGCCTCATTCAGTCCTTGTACCGTACCCCCCGCGACTTCCCGGTGGTGTCAGGGCCTCCCCACTCCTCCCACCTACAAACCAGGGGAGTTCGCCAAGGGTGCCCCATGTCATCCATCCTTTTCTGCCTTTACCTGAACGTGCTCCTGTTCGCATTGCCGTCTCATGTCACTGCACCCCCCTCCCCACACGAATCGGGCCACGCCTTTGTTGACGACCTCCTCTATTGATCAGAAGATGGGGACCGCATACAGCAAATTTTGAATTTCTGCGACACGGTCGCCAGGCAGTGGGGTCTAGACCTCAACTTCAGCAAAACTGAGATCCACGCCATCGGAACAGCCCCCCCTAGGACCTTCACCTCTCCCTCGGGCACCCGCCTATCTACAACCAACCAGAAGACGGGGCTACCACACGACTGCTACAAATACCTAGGGGTGTACAACTTCACCACGAACTACGCGGCACAAACGGTGGCATTGGCTAAGTTGGCGATACGCTCATTTTTCACAACCCTCCAACCCCTCCGGCTCACCATTTCGGAATACGTTCTCTTAGAAAACGTCCAACCCATCCCTATTCTCTCCTACCGCCTCATGGCACACCTCCTGGCCCTGAACGAGTTCGGAATTCTCCAGGCCATGATCTGGCAAAATATTGCGCACGACCCCTCCCGGGAGAGAGCCAACAAGATTTGCCTATTCGTCTCTCCTAAGGCCCGCTACACCCCCCGCCACCAGAGGGGCCTGGGACTCTGCCATTTCACTTTCTCCCTTTGCATGGCCCTGGTGAACACAGCAGACAGGGACCTCAACGGGGACGGTCCGGCCTTAGCAAACGAGGCTTCTGCCGAGGCAATGCTTTCCAATGCACGCAATCCAATCCAAGACACCGTCATGGACGCGTGCCACACCATAGGTCTCCGGTACCACAGCACCGGCCTCTGGGCCTCCTGCCCCCCCTCCCGCTTCCACCTGAAGGAAAAAGTCCAGGTCCGGCTCGTGGCCACCAGACCGACCACATAGGATTTTATGACGTCCACTTTTCCCAGAACTGGTTGAACCGCGAGATGAACTACAATTTGACTTTCAATGTCCCACAAGGTGTGCTTTAACGTGCGTTTCAACTGTTTCTTTAACGTGCGTTTCTTACCGTTTGATTGCTTGCTGAGACCATTTGGTGGCCAGTAGGGATGGGAGATGATAAGGATTGCTTTCAAGAGACAGAATGGTTCCTTCATGTGCTTCAAATACCCAGTAAATCAGAAATGGTAGTTCAAATTTGTAAACAGCGTAACCGCCGGTAACTCCGCGATCGCGATCTTCACGCTGCCTGCAGAAGATTTGAAAAGCAATATGCCCATTTTGCGATGTATTGTCTGAAGAAAACTATGAAAGTATGTTGAAATATTGTCCCAATTTCATTGACATTTATCATTTCCCTTCAACTGTGCCATTTGCGCTTCTTTGCGTCTCAGCGGAGACACAGTACAGCGGTCGCCATCGCGATCTTCACGCTGCTTGGAAAGATTTGAAAAGCAATATGCCGATTTTGCGATGTATTGGATGAAGAAAACTATAAAAGTCTGATGAAATATTGTTATAATTTCATTGTCATTTATTATTTCGCTTCAAATGTGTCATTTGCGCTTCTTTGCGTCTCAGCGGAGACACAGTACAGCGGCACCGGCGGCAACAGGATCGCAGCAGTCTAAGAAAGACCTGAAGGACGACTCTGAGGTACAGTCTAAGAAGCAATGTGTCCAAAAAGACGACTCTGAGGTACGTGTAACTCTTTCACCATTACTATTATTACTGTTACTTTTCGTCAGCTACGGATGATATGTTATGTATCACAGGAGTCACAGGATTCACACGACGACGGCAACGATTCCTCAACAAGCGTTAGCGACACCAGTGAATCCGGCGCCGATGAAAAGCCCAAGGCTGCAGAGTTTGCAGGTTGTAACAACTTCTGAGTGCAGTTCTAGTTTTTTTGTTTGTCCGGTTGAACTGCGCTTTGAGACGCAAACATGACTTTCAAATTACGTCCTCACTTTCCACAAGCAGCAGTAGTGTCAAGGTACAATACAGACCAAAGTCGGATAAATCCAGCGACAATGAACATCTCGGGGATGCAGAGAATGCAGGGTGTAACAACTTGCGACTGCATTTGTACTTATTTTGTTTGTCCGATTGAACTGCGCTTTGAGACGCAAACATGACTTTCAGATTCGGTCGCTACTTTTCTCGCAGATCCAACGTTTGCAGACAGCGATGAGGAAGTTGAGCCGCCAGAGGATGATGAATATGATTCATCAGAGCCTGCTGTACGCTTCTGGGCAACACAATCCTCGGTGCAGAAGAAGGTGGAAGTTTTGTGTAAGGTTTTAGCAAAGCAAAAGTCCCACGCATGGACGACACAAGACGATAGTGGACTGCATGCACTGTTGAAACCGGACAGCAAGAACATCAAAGGACTGCTGGATGGACTGTCTTCGCTCATTCGATTCCATGGCCTGAAAGCAGACCCAGAGGTCACGCATGTATTCCGTGTCAACGAAGGAAAGGACAATGTCATCATGGATTTTGATGGTGACACTGAGAAGTTGATAGTTCTGATGGTTGTGGGCGCTAAGAAAATTGTTGAGATTCACAGTGTTGATGGACAAAAACGCCAGGCAAAACAGGCCACAGGCTGCATCTTCCACGTGCTCAAACTGTGTGACACTCTGATTCTGCCAAAAAACAGTCGCGGTTTCATTTATCTGCTATTTGTGGAATACGAAGGGAACCTTGTGGTCCAACCAAGGGCAAAGGAGGTGACTAAACAAGCGGGAAGCCGGTACCTGCAACGAATTGAACGGAAATTGGACTTGCTGCTGTACCACTTCAACATTGATCATTGATTATTGACAGTGTTAAGCAATGATATGTTATGCCCAGAGAGTTGAGATACTGATTGAAACGCTATGTTGAGGTTCAATTCACGAATAACGTTTTTGTGGCCTGCCCACTGCTTTTTCGCACTGCTTCCACAACTGTGTTAGGGCAAGTTACTGTTACATGAGTCCGGAAGCCTGCAGCTCCAGCCTACCACCCTCAATCTACGTTTGCTTAAATAGTTACTTGAGATACATTTTGAAACGCCAAGTTGCGCTTCAATTAGTTGAAACGCACGTTGAAACGCCAAGTAGCAGTTCATTTCAAAAGTAACTATTTTCATGACTGAAGGCCAGCTTTTCTCAAGAAACTACACCCGCTGGTTAGGACAGGGTGACATGAGAAAAAATTGATGAAAATTCAAAGCATCAGTAACAGAACAATACCTCCGGTATGCAAAACAAAGGTTGAGCCGCACATTGAAAGTCGAATTGTAGTTCATCTCGCGGTTCAACCAGTTCTGGGAAAAGTGGACGTCATAAAATCCTATGTGCACCACAATACAGCAAATTCGGCAACCGGCTAAAACGAACACCCCAAGACCTGGGATTCCACCTAGGAACAGTCACGGGGGTTCACGCAGGATCAGCCACTCTCCAGTTCTCGGACGGCACCACCCACAACATCAAAGACCCTGGCCTCTACCGCAACGAAAAAGAGTACACCTTTCAAATCCCAGCCATTTCTGTTCGCCCCCAGGTAAGAGGACGCCATGAAGTGCTTATGCCCCCCCTTGTCCACCCCCAAGAGTGCATCCCGAACCCTCCCCCCGGACCACACGGCGGATTCCTAATTGGTTCGTCGCTACATGGCGAGCTATACCGGATCCCGGATGAACCTCACTCCCTTGACCCCAGAGACCTCAAGGAGTGGGGCTTTTTTTGAATTGTACAGCCACTTTAATGTCCGGACAGGGACACAGCCCTCAATCAGAGTGATGTGTAAATACAAATGTGCTTGGCTCTCCGTAGCCCTACTTGAGGGGTGTAGCCATGGAGGAACCTCGGAACTCGCCCTGTCATGGATGGGTAGGGTTGAAGAGAGCAAAGTTGCCTTCACACACGCCCGTTTTGGTGCCTGGTTGGTGGCATAGAGAAGTGGAGGCGTGACATGAGAGAATCAGGATCAAGGGGAGGAACGGAGGCGCTGTGGAATGACGTGATGGTCCGGATAAAATCAGCCAAGGCTCATTCAATTGTTTGAACAAAACAGTAACTTCTGTGAAGTGTGCAGGCAGACATAGAGAAGGATATCGGGGGGGCCAGTGTAAAATGCAAATTCGTCCATGTGACATATTTTTTTCGAACGACAACAGTCGAGTCAGCATTCTGGGGAGGGGAGGGGGTCTGGATCAAGTTCTGAGAACACTGATAACGCTTGCGGTGGCCTTACCGTAGTTATGGCGGTCGTCGTCTCCAAACTCGGCCAGTGAGAGATGTGTGTGCGTCGCGGAAGGAAGGAGTTCGCAGAGATGGCCAAGTGTTTGGTAGTCGGAACCGCTGTGTGCACTGGGTCAGCGCCTCACCAACTGACTTCAGTGTTCGAAGGGATTAGAAAGGGTCTCCCAGGGGGCATTAGCAGGCTGTCCGCATGCAGCGCCATGCCGATTGCGGGTGGGCTCGGTGCACTCGAGTGCTGCAGGCATTTGGTCCAGGTACCACAGGATTTCAGGGGACGGCTCGCGGGGTTCAGGTACCCAGAGCTAGCAATAGTAGTATCCAAGACATTCAGCTTCATACCAACAGTGGATGCCGAGGTACCACATGATAGCAATGGATAGGCAAAAGGCTGAGAAGTGGACAGAGTGACCGAAGGGGTAGGGGCCTCGTTAGTTCGGCTAGGGTTCACTGTGCCATTGGCCGAGATGAAACCGCTTGCTGGTGGGGGGGTAGGGCAAGCGATGGGGGGGAGCGATAAAGATTCCGGCGTTGATCTCGCTGACGGGAGCGGCTCGGCTGGGGGTAGAGGGGGGGCTGGAGCTCGGAAGAAATGTGTAATCCGTCGGTTGGAGCTGTCAGCGCCGGAGGGTTGGGGGGGTGCCACTGGTTTAGGGGCGTAAGTGTCACCCGGATTTTGCGAGGTGGGGGATCTTCAGTGTCCCGGTCGCCTTTCGTGGGTGGTCGTTTGGGATGCATGGGCTTTTTGTGTTTGTGGGTGGGTGGCTTTTTTGAGGGGGAGGGTTCGACTGAGTCTGGCAGGTGGTCTGGGGGCAAGGGATAGTGGTCTTCGCTGTGCGCCCGTGGGGTTTGTGACGTGCTGTAGATGCTGTGTGGTTTGCCCCAGGTGTTGGGAACTTTGGGGGGGGGGGGGGGGCGGGAGGGGAGGGGGATCTTCGGCTGGCCAACTGAGTGCTTTGGACAGAGCGTCTTTCAACTTTTGCTGGCGCTGGGGGAGTGCATTTTTAAAAGACAGGACCCGCTGGGGTTCGGTTTCGCCTGTTATGGGTGTAATAATGGCTTTGTACAGGGTGGAGGGCACCAGGAGCTTGACTAAGTTTCTTTTCTCTCCTCGGTGGGAGCACTGGGCCCACCAGATGCTTGCTACTTGGCTGAAAGGCGGAGGCCGCGCATGTATGAAGCTTTGCACAATGTGGTCAGCGCTAGGGCAGTGGGTTAGGAAGGAGGCTGCATCGAGGGGGTGTGGATGTGAGCATATGTGACATATTCGGGGAGTTAGGTCGTTGTGGAATGCATAAGTAAGAAAATTTATGTTGCCAGACGACCATTTGAAGTGGAGCCCAGAGAACCGCGATGAGTGGATGTTAAAGAAAAAACTGGACGGCACGTGAATGTTGTCGTGGTGATGGTGGGGGATGAGGGCCCTCCACACAGAGGTGGCTAGGCGGTGGCAGACAGGCAAGCTACCGGAAGATACAGTTCCCAAGGGGCGTGGGGGTTGCAACTCAGGGGAGGATGATGAACTGTATGCAATCCACTTGGAGAATAGATCAGAACATTCATTTCCCTGAAATACCGCATGCCCTTTGATTCATGTGAATTGCGTTGACACGAATCTAGGCATCTGAGCTTGGAGGGAGGAGTAGGCGTTAACCCATGTGCCATGTGATGAGCGCGATGCCATCACGTTTGATTGAGTGTTTGCAGTGCGGATTACTTGTTCGTTGTCGCCTAGAATTATGCATTGCATAGGTTGGTTTAAGGAGGACACCCACCGAAGAAGCATAATGCCAGCCCAGTATTCGGATCCTTCAGAGGTATAGTAGGGGGATGGGAGACAAAGAACCAGAACCGTACCGTTGGGGTTGTAGATGGTGGCAGCAGAGCCGAAACCCCCTTGCCCCGCCGAACCATCCAGGTATACCCAGGTTGTTTCTGAGGGGGCCTCTTTCAGGAGTTGGGCTGCTCTGTTGCAGTTCGACGCTTTGAGGTCATCAGCTCGGACAGAGTGCGGAGGTAGGCCGTGGATTTGGTACAAATATCCCATTGGTGAGGTTTGGAGCAGGACCCCGTTCAAGGGGGGGGGGGGTTGTCACGTAGGGGGGGCAGGCGTTGTAGGAAGGGATTAAGAGATGGTGGTTCCCTAGGATGTTGGTGGGTGCGGCTATGACTGCAGGGTGGATGGTGTAGACTTTCTCTGACCCCCGGAGGTTGAAGGTTGTGTCATCCCCCGGGAAGTAGATGGCTGCTTGGTCGCAGGAGGTGTCAGTCACGATGCCTCTGTGGATGTTCAGGTCTGTGTTTTGGTGGCGTTGTTTGTTGCCCCACTTGGTAACTGGGTTGCTGCAGTAAGTGGTGAAGCGAACATAAGCCTGGTCATTTTTTCTGAAGCAAGTGGGGTGGAGTGATCATTTCAGAGCTTGTGGTGTTGAATCTTAGGTGGAGGCTGTGACAGGCATTGCTGACCAGCTTGAGGACCATTGAGGTTTCCGCGCCAAGTGCTGCCTGACGAAACCTTTGGTTGGTTTCGTCCGGGCCCTCATTGTTCAAGTAGCGGATGGCAGAATTGACAGTAGAGATATTGAGGCAGTGTTGGAAGTGGCGCAAGTCGAGTCCACCACGGGGCCTGGAAGTGTATTTGTCTTTCTTAGACACGAACCTGGAGATTCGGTTGCGGTTTGAGGTTTCAGGTTTGATTTTGCGGGTACTAGACGCCTTTCGGCCACCGGGGGCCACCTGGTCGGGCCAGGTGATATCCTCCCCACCGGGTCCTAGTGGGGGGCCCTCAAAGACGCACCTCCTGCCTGGTGGCGGAGTCCCCCGGGTTCACAGGGCTCGGAGCCCCGTCCCTGCCCGGCTTCCCCGTTTCGCCACTCCCCGGTCAGTGCATCAATTCGCAGCCGTGGCTGCGGGCGCTTACCCACCGCGTCGCCCCCCTAATGCGTGGTCGCCCTGGGCGCCGGCGCCCCCAGGCCCGTGCTACTGGCTTGTCACCAGTGGGACCCCATTGGGCTGGCGCGGAGGCTGCCTAGCCTGGGGGTTGGGGCGTGGCGCAGTGCGCCACTACTGCCTTGGCGGGTGCAGTGCCCCATCCGTGTGTGCGCGGCGCTCGCGGCCGGTTCGGGGGGTTCGGGCCGGTACCTGGTGTTGTGTCTCTCCCGTTTCCCCCTTCCTGCCCCGCTTGTCCCGCGCTGCGTGTGGCGGGCCGTCCCGTCCGGGTGTCCCTTACCCTCGCTCGCTGATACGCCATTCAACGCGGTCTGTGCATTCCGCGACCTCGGTCGGGTTGCCCTGCTGGTAGTCCCCGCGTGCCCTTTGCGTGTGTGTGCGCTCGCGCTCCCGCGGCGTCTGCCCCCCCCCCCCCCCCTGCGTGGCGTGGCGTGCGCATCTCGCGCGGTCCCGGCACTGGGCGCTGGTAGGGCCGTTCCACGTGGTCGGTGCCCCTCTACGTGTCCTGCCCCGGTCCCTTGCTCCGTCTGGCGTTCTTGGGGGGGGGGGCGGTCCGGTCCCGGTTCCCCCCTAAATGGCTTGGGGTTGTGGGGGTGGCAGAAGGGCGTCCCCGGGGGGGGTACCTTCCACTGTTATGAGGGGCGTCTGGGGTCAGGCGCTCCGCCTCCCCCGACTGCCCGCCCACTGGGCGGGCTGTTGGGGTCCGCTACCCATGTGCTGTTGGCACGGGTGTGTGGGTGTGGGGGCCCTACACTGTCCCCTTGGCCTGCTCGCCCTGTGGGGGCTGCATGCCGCGATGGTGGTGGGGGGCCGTCTCCCTACCTGCCTTGGGGCTGTGCGCCCCCCGTGGGGCGGGTCCGTGGCGTTCGTGTGCCGGCGGGCGGGCTGGGGGGGGGGGGCGGCCCGTGCACCGTGCCCCCTGTTTGTGCGGCCGGGGGGGGGGCTGTAGGGCCGGGGGTCGCTCTGCCTCGTTTCGTCCCTCTGCCTTCCCTCGGCAGGCAACAAAGCGGCCGTCACTGGCGTCGTTCTGTCCATTGGGGGCGTGGCCCCCGATACCACTCCGGTTCGTGCTCGCCCGTCTTCACTGGGTGCGATCTGTGCGGCGTCCTGGCGCGTTGGCATGGACTCGCTTGTCCCCCGCGGTTCCTGTGGGAGCCGGCGGCTGGGGCGGGGGGGCGGGCCGCGCTCCGGCTCCTCTCTCGGGCGGGGGAAGGGGGGACCATCCCCCTTGCCTCGGGGGGTCAGGCCCGGGGCCACCGCGGCTTGCGGGTTAGTCAGTGGGGTGGGGGGGGGGGGTCGCGCCGCGGCTTCCTTCTCTGGGTCGCGGCCCGCGGTTCCTCACCCTGGCCCCCCTCTTGTCGGCGGCGCATTCCCCCCCGGCGTGCGCGTGCGGTCGGGGTCACGGGGCTGCCCGGGGATGGGGGGGGATGAGGGACGGCCCGTGGACCGCTCTCCTGGGGGCCCCTGCAGACCTGAACCCCCCCTCTGCCCTCCCTGAGTGGGCTGTGGTCATGGGAGGGTCATGGGGGGCGCGGCCTCCATACTGTTCTGGTGCGCCGCCGTGCGCCGCCCCCAGGCTTGGTCAGCGCGCTGCTCCCGCGCGCTGGTGTGCTCTCGCCTGTCGGCCGCGACCCCTGTGGGAGCAGGCAGCTTTGGGCGCTGGGGCGCGCGGTGTGCAGGTCCAGCCGCATCCCCCCCCCCCCCCCGCGTCGCTGTCCTTTCTTGGGGAGGGGGGGCGTCCCCTCAGCTCCGGGGGGGCGGAAGGTCGCTCCTGTGGCGCTCAAGCTGGGGGGAGGGAGCGGGGGGGGGGTGGGGGGGCCGTCCCCTGCCCCCCCGCCTTGTCGGGCGTCGGCCTGCCATCCGTTGTCTCCGGCGTGCCCCCCGGGGGTATACTCGTGCCGTGGGGGCTGCCAGGCAGCTGCGGGGGTCAGGCGCGGTCCGGTCGGCCGCCAATGGGTCAGTGCGGCAGGGGGGGGGGGGGGGAGGGGGCAGGAACCCCCCCGCCCTGGTTAGCGCCCCCGTCTTCCCCGGGCTGGCCTCTGAAGGGGCCGCTCTGTTTGCGCCGTCCTGGGCGCCGCCGGTCCGCCGTCAGCCAGCAGCAGGCAGGGCGTGCGGGCGCTTGCCTCCGCTGTTGTGCCCCCTCACCCCGGGTGCAGCGGCCTCTTTGGGAGGGGTGCGGGGCCGCTGTTTCTTCAGTCTGCCTCCGTCCGCTCTTGGGCCTGAGGAGGAGGGGGGGGGGGACTGGGGGGGCCCTCTGGTCCCCTGGCGCCGCCCCAGGACGGCCGAGGGGGGGCGGCCTGGTGGTCCCGGCCCCGGGGGCCAGCCCCATGCTGGGGGGTCGCACTCTTCCTCCGCCCCCCTCTACCTAGAGTCGGACCCTCGTGCAGGCCCTCGCTGGGGTCCTACGTCCCCCCCGCTGTCGTCGCGCGGCGCTGGCCGGCCGGGGGCGGCCGTGAGGGTTCCTGGTCAGCGGTTAGCGGGCTGCGGGGCAGTAGGTTCCCCCCCGCGCTCGTTGTCTCCGCACTCCCTCCCGCGGGAGGTGGCACGCGCTCCTCCTTCACGCCGTATCGTGGGGGGGGCGTGGGTCAGGGGGCCCAGTTCCCCCCCCCACTTTCTCGCGTCCGCCGTCTGGGCTGTCACCTACGCCGCCGCTTGTGTGGGGGCTTGGGCTGTGGCAGCGGTCAGTTGCGCCGGCGGTAGCACCAGTGGGCTAGGGCGCTGCGCAAGGCCCGGGGGAGCCAGTTGTTGGCCTCTGCATCCGTGATGCGGAGTACCGCTCCCCCTTCCAGGAAGGCCGGCCACGTCGGCCCCCTGTCGGGCCACGCCGCCCGGACCACTGACCTGAGGACCCTCTCGTGGTCCTCTGGGGCTGCCCACCCCTCCGGGGGTACCTCTCGGTTTCCTCCGTCCCTCCGGAGGAGCAGGGCATCGAAGGGCCGGTTCCTCAACCCCCTGGTGGTCCCCTGGTTGGCCCAGCTCAACCACCCGTACACCTCCCCGACCAGGGGGAGGGCCTCATCCCCCAGAGGGTCCGCGACCGTGCCCCAGTCCTGGTACCAGGGCCGGGCCCCCTCTGCTCCTCGCGCCAGCTCCCTCTGCTGCCCCTGTGCCTGCGGCGCCGGTGCCGCGCCCCGCCCCACCCCCCGCCGAGGCAATCCGCGCCGGCTCCGCTCTCGGCGCGGGGGGGGCTGGCTGGTGCTGGGGTCGTGGGGGTTGGGGGGGGATGAGCTCGCCAGCATCGGGGTCGATGTTGTAGAGGTGGTGGTGGTGGTAGCGGTGGTGGTGGGTGTGGTGCGCCGGCATCTGTTGGATGCGGAGGGGGATGAACCTCACCGGCTGCACGTCCGGCTGCGGGGGCGCCCCGCCCCCCGCCCCCCTATTTTCGACCTGCCCTCCCCCCCGGGCTCCCATGCCCCATTCCGCCTGTCCCTTGGGGACCGTGGCGGCCTTGCCCTTGCCCTTGGGCCCCCTTCCGGCCCCCTGCCCTCGCTGTGCGTCCCGCCCCCTGTCACCCATGCCCTGGCCTGCACTGCTGGTGCCCCCGTCCTGTGCCTGCTCCCCCACCGTCCCTCGCTCCGCTCCCTGCACCTGGGCGCCCTGCCCGCGCCCCTGCGCGCCCTTCCCGTGCCCTGGCCCCTTCCCGGCCCCCTGCCTTGAGTCGCACCGTCCGCTGCCCGTGCTCTGTCACCCTCCGCCGCTGCGCCCTTGCTCCCTGCCGCGCTTGCCCTGGCCCGCTCCTTGCGCGTGCTCCCCGGCACTTCCCCTGTCGCCTCCTGTCCCCCGCTCCGCACTCCCGTGGCTGGCACGCAGCTCTGTCTGCGCGCCGTCCCCTCTTTCCTGGATCACGCGCCGGGCGTCCCGCTGCCTTCGCAGCTGCATCAGCGTGACGCCCGGCGGCGAGCGCTCGGGCGCGGGGGGGCGGACGTGCCGCGTCTGCCCCGGGGGAAAGGCCTGGCGGGGAACGGCTTGGGGGGGCTGGTGTGGGTGTGGGTGGGGTTGGCGTGGGCGTTGTACTTCGCGCCCTGCCTGCCCACTGCTGCTGCTGAGGCGGCCGCCGGCGAGGCGCCCGTGGCCAGTGCGGGCTCCTTCCCCCGCTTTCGTGGCGTGCTCGGGGCCGCAGCGTTGCCGGCCGAGGCGGTGGTGCAGCTCGCTGGGGCCGCGGTCGCAACCCCTCCCCGCTCCCCTCTGCGGCTGCAGCAGCCCTTTGCGATGCGCCCGCTTCCTGCGCCGGGGGTACCCCCCGTGTTGGCGGCGTGCCGGGGGCCGCAGCCGGGGCCGCGGCGTGGCTCGCTGGGGCTGCGGTCTCTGCTTGCTGCGCGTCTGGGGCCCCCTCCCGGGGCGGGGCGGCAGGGCTTGCTGTTTGGGTGGCGGGGGCGGTCACCTCGGCCGGCTCAGGCTCCTGGGTTGACGGCCCAGTGTCGGCGGAGGCCGCCCGGGGCTGCCGGGCGGGCGGCCCGACAAGCACCACCGCCTCCGCCAGCCTCCACTCCTCGCGCTCCGCGGGGGTCTCCCCCGTCCACTCCGGGGAGACAGGGGAGCGGGAGCGGGACCGGCGGTGGTGGCGGTCGTCCCGCTGGGGGGAGCAATCAGAGTCTGCCATTACCCTTATCCTGGTAGGCATGCGTGGTGGCAGGTGCGACTTTCCCACTACCTCCCGGTGCATCAGTTTCGTGCCGTGGGCAGTGCCGTGCGGTGCTCTGCGGGGGGGAGGGGGGGAGGGGGTGGGGGGCCGGCTGTGGCGTCAGCCCCGTACAGGCGGGGGCCGGCGGCCATCCATCGGCATTGGGAGAGGAGGCGGGGAGCCACGCGTCGCGCCACAGCTCCCAGTCTGGGGCAGGGCTCAGGGCCTCGGGTCCCAGGGGGTCGTCGGATGGTGCCGGGGGGGGGCGCACTAGGTGGACTGCCGTAACGGCGGTGACCTCCTGTGTTCGCAGGAAGGTGTGTACCCCGTCCTGCGCCGCGGGCGCCGGGAGGGGGGGGCGGGGTACGGGTGCTGCCCCATAGAGGTGGGTGGGGGTGATCCCCAGGACCCGTTCTGGGTCCCCGCGGTCGCGGAGACGAGGAGGAGCAGGGGGGTGCCAGGGCACTCTTGCCAGAGGACCTTCCCCCCCTTGGTGGGCACCCCTGGTTCTGGAGAGGGGGGGGGACAGGTCTGGGTTGGGCCAGCCGCGGGGCGCGTGCGTCGCCGGCGGGAGGGCGGGGCACCAGGTGGGCTCCCTGGGGAAGGCATACGATGGTGTACAGGGGGGTCGGCCTGGTGCCGTCGTACACCGGGTTGGTCGGCCAGGTGCGGGCGGGCGCCTCGTCCGCGCCTTCCACGAACACCGTGATTTCGCCCACCTCCAGGTCCTCGTCCGGTGGGTGTAGAAGGTGGAGCGCCGCATCCAGCTCGGACACTCCCCCCGGGTATGTGGCCCCCGCCTGGTTCAGGTACGGGGCCGTGTCCCCGGGGTCGCTCGTCCTGAGGGCGTGCATCAGGGCCGGGGCGCTGCTGCGGAGGGACATGGCAGACCCCGCTCCCGTCAGCCGCAGGGTTTCCCCCATGAACAGGTGCCGGCCCAACCGGTTGGACTCATGCCACTCCATCCAGTGCCCGTAGAGGGCCACTTCCGGGCTGCTGAGCCCCGGCTGGATGGCGTGCACAATCAGGTGCATCGCCAGGAGCGGCGTAGGGGCCCCTGCACCGTTCAGGGCGCGGACGGCCGGGAGGGCGGTCTCGTTGAGGAAAGCCCTCGCACTGCCCGTCAGGTCACACCATGCGGCAGCGTGCGCCTCGTGCGCCTCCGCCTGGGCATCCGCCACTAGGCCCCGGACGGTCGCCTCCTGCACTTTTCGGCAGGCCCTGGCGTGTCCCAGCCCAACCCCCTGTCGGCGTGGCATGGTACTGCGGGCTCTGCAAAGGGCGGCCGCGGGTGGGGGTCAGGGCGCGAACATGTGCGACAGGTGCGCAGCGGATGTGGGGGCGTGGGGGTTGCAACTCAGGGGAGGATGATGAACTGTATGCAATCCACTTGGAGAATAGATCAGAACATTCATTTCTCTGAAATCGCGCATGCCCTCTGATCCATGTGAATTGTGTTGACACGAATCTAGGCATCTGAGCTTGGAGGGTTGAGTAGGCCTTAACCCATGGGCCATGTGATGAGCGCGATGCCATCACGTATGATTGGGTGTTTGCAGTGCGGATTACTTGTTCGTTGTCGCCTAGAATTATGCATTGCATAGGTTGGTTTAAGGAGGACACCCACCGAAGAAGCATAATGCCAGCCAAGTACTCGGATCCTTCAGAGGAATACTAGGGGGATGGGAGGCAAAGAACCAGAACCGTACCGTTGGGGTTGTAGATGGTGGCAGCAGAGCCAAAACCCCCTTGCCCCGCCGAACCATCCAGGTATACCCAGGTTGTTTCGGAGGAGGCCTCTTTCAGGAGTTGGGCTGCTCTGTTGCAGTTCCACGCTTTGGAGTCATCAGCTCGGAGAGAGTCCGGAGGTAGGCCGTGGATTTGGTACAAATATCCCATTGGTGAGGTTTGGAGCAGGACCCCGTTCAAGGGGGGGGGGGGTTGTCACGTAGGGGGGGGCAGGTGTTGTAGGAAGGGATTGAGAGATGGTTGTTCCCTAGGATGTTGGTGGATGCGGCTATGACCGGGGGGTGGATGGTGTAGACTTTTTCTGACCCCCAGAGGTTGAAGGTTGTGTCATCCCCCGGGAAGTAGATGGCTGCTTGGTCGCGGGAGATGTCAGTCACGATGCCTCTGTGGATGCCCAGGTCTATGTTTTGGTGGCGTTGTTTGTTGCCCCACTTGGTGCCTCGGTTTCTGCAGTAAGTGGTGAAACGGACATAAGCCTGGTCATGTTTTTGGAGCAGGTGGGGTGGAGTGTTAATTTCAGAGCTTGTGATGTTGAATCTTAGGTGGAGGCTGTGACAGGCAACGCTCACCAGCTTGAGGACCATTGAGCTTTCCAAGCCAAGTGCTGCCTGCCGAAAGTTTTGGTTGGTTTCGTCCGGGCCCTCATTGTTCAAGTAGCGGATGGCAGAATCGACAGTAGAGATATTGAGGCAGTGTTGGAAGTGGCGCAAGTCGAGTCCACCATGGGGCCTGGAAGTGTATTTGTCTTTGTTAGACACCAACCTGGAGATGCGGTTGCGTTTTTCTGGATCATGGTCAATTGCAATGTTTTTCCAAATGATGTGTTGCAGGCATTTTAGCTGTGATTGATCAAGTTGGTGAGCCATGAGGCGATATTGGAGAGTTGGGATAAGCTGGAGGTTCACCTCAAGGAGTGGGGCTGTGATGCGGCCCTTGCCCTCCTCCACACATTGTCCCCCGACACAACCTGGGTGTACCTGGATGGCGCAGCGGGCACCTTGGGCTACGGGTCTGCAGCCACCCTGTTTTTCCTGAGCAGCTCCCGATAGGTCCTGTGCCAAACGTCCCGATACCAGTCCTCAGAGGGGTCGGAGTTCTGGGCGGCTATTATGTTCCTACGATGGGCCCTTGCATCTCACCCACACCTCACCCATTGCCGTGCTTGGGGACAGCCTCCGGGTTATCACTGTTCTCTCTCCGAGCACCCCCCCAGGCCTCCGATCACGCTCACCAGCTGGCACTTGGGAATCCTCTCTTCAGTCCATCCAGGCCTCCCTACGCCCAGGGATGATCCAGGGTAGGGGTTGGATCAAGGGTCATGCCGGATTTATGGGAAACAAAATTTCGGATGCTTACTCGAAGTGAGCCGCCCACGTGATGGTCCGGGACCCCTCCTCCCTTCCCCCCCCCCACCGACAGGGTGCATATCCGAAGCCCCTCTCCCTGTCATTCACAAACTGACCACCACCTCAATTAAGCGCATTCTCCCTCGCCACAAACACGAAAACGTCCACGTGCAATCTAGCTTCCATTTTTACAACCACACTTCGTGGTTCTCCGGAAACTTCAACATGATGCCATTTGCTTTTCACGACAACTTATGCCCTCGCCATTGCCACACTTGCCCCGACCCACACCCAATGGATTTTATCTCTTTCGTCTCGCACTGCCCGACATGCGACCACCTGGTGCAGACCTCACACCAGCTCCCCCCTCCCCCGCGAGCACTAACTCACAATCGTCCTCACACTCGTCCAACGTGTCATCTCTTCGAAAAAACCACGCTTACACGCCTCTCTCACACCAGCCACCGACAGCCAGCACAGCGCAAGCGATCAACACTACCACACTGGCACTCACTAGTCACCTCTGCAAATGAGTCCTGATCTCCGCAATGCCACCCCCCGTGCTCAAGCCGTCATGCTCTAACCCCCAAGCCGCGACCATACCGCCTCCAGAGATCAGGCAGAGACCCCGGCTCTGTGGTTGTCTATAACGGGGCTGCCAAGTCTCATTGAGATTAGGCAGAGGAGTACAGCCACGCGCAGCGGTACTCAGCCCGCGATTGAACTTTGTTCCGGGCTCCCGCCCCTCCCCGAAACAGCTTTGCGCGCAAGAGCCTTTCTTCTCGGCGTGGCCAGCCACAAAAGTCGCCGTTAAGTGCAAAAAGGCCAGCACTAGCCCCACCCTCACCCGGATTGAGCAAGCTGCCTGAGGATCCGAAAAGATCAAGGGTGTCCAGGTTGCTACCCAAGGTCACTTGCCCCAGCTCTTTTCATCCTCGCGTTAGGACAGTCCCTATTGCTGAACTGCACGACATGCCTGGGACAGAAACTGAGAAAAGAGGGCTGTCAGCCCTGGCAATCCTCGCCGGCGTACCTCCCCCTCCTTCAGGCCTAACCCCAGGGGGTGGGAAGAGTGGCAGACCTATTGCCCAGGCGATCATCCAGCTGGAATTGCCGGAGTTCGACCCAGAAGAAAGGCCCGAATGGGCAGAAGAATTTGCTGAGTTTCTCACCGTTGTCCTTAAGCTGACCCTTCGTCACAAAACTGATTCTACTGATCGCACTGCCGCTTTCGCAGCTTCTGCCTCTTCTGCCCGCAGCTTCTGCAGCTTCCGCAGATTTTACGTCAGCTTTTTAATAAGTTTAATAAGTTGCTTAGTTTAATAGCTAATACTGGGAGATCACTAATTACTAAAGCCGTCCAAATGCAAAATAATAAGGTGCAATCAGCAGTGAAATCGGCTTCCGTCTAGAGGTTTGGGTACTAGTGCAAAACCGCATTGAGAATGCTATGCGTAAACAATTGAACTTCGTTTCCTTGCATACATGTGCCTTGGTGTCGTGCATTCAACCAAACTACGTGATTTTTGCGCAATGATCACTTATGCTTGCTTTTCGTAAGTGGAATCAGCTTCCGTCTAGAGGTTTGGGTACTAGAGTGCTCCCTGAAAGGTCAAAAACGCATTGACAATGGTATGGGTAAATAATGATTGCAATTCAACTTCGTTTCCTTGCTTAGATGTGCCTTGGTGTCGTGCATTCAACCAGACTACGTGATTTATGCGCAAAAATCACTTGTGTCTGGTTTTTGTAAGTGAAATCAGCTTCCGTCTAGAGGTTTGGGTACTAGAGTGCTCCCCGAAAGGTCAAAAAAGCATTGAGAATGGTATGGGTAAATGATGATTGCAATTCAACTTCGTTTCCTTGCTTCGATGTGCCTTGGTGTTGTGCATTCAACCAAACTACGTGGATTTTGCGCAAAAATCACTTGTGTCTGGTTTTTGTAAGTGAAATCAGCTTCGGTCTAGAGGTTTGGGTACTAGAGTGCTCCCTGAAAGGTCAAAGACGCATTGGGAATGGTATGGGTAAGAAATGATTGCAATTCAACTTCGCTTCCTTGCTTGGATGTGCCTTGGTGTCGTGCATTCAACCGAACTACGTGGATTTTTGCGCAAAAATCACTTATGCTTGGTTTTTGTAAGTGAAATCAGCTTCTGTCTAGAGGTTTGGGTACTAGAGTGCACTCTGAAAGGTCAAAAACGCATTGAGAATGGTATGGCTAAATAATGATTGCAATTCAACTTCGTTTCCCTGCTTAGATGTGCCTTGGTGTCGTGCATTCAACCAAACTACGTGATTTTTGAGCAAAAATCACTTGTGTTTGGTTTTTGTAAGTGAAATCAGCTTTCGTCTAGAGGTTTGGGTACTAGAGTGCTCCCTGAAAGGTCAAAAACGCATTGAGAATAATATGGGTAAATAATGATTGCAATTCAACTTCGGTTCCATGCTTGGATGTGCCTTGGTGTCGTGCATTCAACCGAACTACGTGGATTTTTGCGCAAAAATCACTTATGCTTGGTTTTTGTACGTGAAATCAGCTTCCGTCTAGAGGTTTGGGTACTAGAGTGCTCCTCGAAACGTCAAAAACGCTTTGAGAATGGTATGGCTAAATAATGATCGCAATTCAACTTCGTTTCCTTGCTTGGATGTGCCTTGGTGTCGTGCATTCAACCGAACTACGTGGATTTTTGCGCAAAAATCACTTATGCTTGGTTTTTGTAAGTGAAATCTGCTTCCGTCTAGAGGTTTGAGTACTAGAGTGCTCCCCGAAAGGTCAAAGACGCATTGAGAATGGTATGGCTAAATAATGATTGCAATTCAACTTCGTTTTCTTGCTTAGATGTGCCTTGGTGTCGTGCATTCAACTAAACTACGTGGATTTTTGCGCAAAAATCACTTGTGTTTGGTTTTTGTAAGTGAAATCAGCTTCCTTCTAGAGGTTTCGGTACTAGAGTGCTCCCCGAAAGGTCAAAAACGCATTGAGAATGGTATGGATAAAAAGAGATTGCATTTTAACTTTTTTTCGTTGCTTAGATGTGCCTTGGTGTTGTGCATTCAACCAAACTACGTGGACTTTGCGCAACAATCACTTATGCTTGGTTTTTGTAAGTGAAATCAGCCTCCGTCTAGAGGTCTGGGTACTAGAGTGCTCCCCGAAAGGTCAAAGACGCATTGAGAATGGTATGGGTAAATAATGATTGCATTTCAACTTCGTTTTCTTGCTTAGATGTGCCTTGGTGTCGTGCATTCAACCAAGCTACGTGGAGTTCTGCGCAAAAATCACTTATGCTTGGTTTTTTTTAAGTGAAATCAGCTTCCGTCTAGAGGTTTGGGTACTAGGGTGCTCCTCGAAAGGTCAAAAACGCATTGAGAATGGTATGGGTAAATATTGATTGCAATTCAACTTCATTATCTTGCTTAGATGTGCCTTGTTGTCGTGCATTCAACCAAACTACGTGATTTTTGCGCAAAGATCACTTATGCTTGGTTCTGGTAAGTGAAATCAGCTTCCGTCTAGAGGTTTGGGTACTAGAGTGCTCCCCGAAAGGTGAAAAACGCATTGAGAACGGTATGGGTAAATATTGATTGCAATTCAACTTCGTTTCCTTGCTTAGATGTGCCTTGATGTTGTGCAATCAACCAAACTACGTGATTTTTGAGCAAAAATCACTTGTGTTTGGTTTTTGTAAGTGAAATCAGCTTCTGTCTAGAGGTTTGGGTACTAGAGTGCTACCCGAAAGGTCATAAACGCATTGAGAATGGTATGGGTAAATAATGATTGCATTTCAACCTCGTTTCCTTGCTTAGATGTGCCTTGGTGTTGTGCATTCAACCAAACTACGTGGATTTTGCACAACAATCACTTATGCTTGGTTTTTGTAAGTGAAATCAGCTTCCGTCTAGAGGTTTGGGTACTAGAGTGCTCCCCGAAAGGTCAAAGACGCATTGAGAATGGTATGGGTAAATAATGATTGCAATTCAACTTCGTTTTCTTGCTTAGATGTGCCTTGGTATCGTGCATTCAACCAAGCTACGTGGAGTTTTGCGCAAAAATCACTTATGCTTGGTTTTTGTAAGTGAAATCAGCTTCTGTCTAGACGTTTGGGTACTAGAGTGCTCCCCGAAAGGTCGAAAACGCAATGAGAATGGTATGGGTAAATAATGATTGCAATTCAACTTTGTTTCCTTGCTTAGATGTGCCTTTTTGTCGTGCATTCAACCAAACTACGTGATTTTTGCGCAAAGATGTCTTATGCTTGGTTCTGGTAAGTGAAATCAGCTTCCGTCTAGAGGTTTGGGTACTAGAGTGCTCACCGAAAGGTCAAAAACGCATTGAGAATGGTATGGGTAAATAATGGATGCAATTCAACTTCGTTTCCTTGCTTAGATGTGCCTTGGTGTTGTGCAATCAACCAAACTACGTGATTTTTGAGCAAAAATCACTTGTGTTTAGTTTTGGTAAGTGAAATCAGCTTCCGTCTAGAGGTGTGGATACTAGAGTGCTCCCTGAAAGGTCAAAAACGCATTGAGAATGGTATGCGTAAATAATGATTGCATTTCAACTTCGTTCCCTTGCTTAGATGTGCCTTGGTGTTGTGCATTCAACCAAACTACGTGGATTTTGCGCAACAAGCACTTATGCTTGGTTTTTGTAAGTGAAATCAGCTTCCGTCTAGAAGTTTGGGTACTAGCGTGCTCCCCGAAAGGTCAAAGACGCATTGAGAATGGTATGGGTAAATATTGATTGCAATTCAACTTCGTTTTCTTGCTTAGATGTGCCTTGGTGTCGTGCATTCAACGTAGCTACGTGGAGTTTTGCGCAAAAATCACTTATGCCTGGTTTTTGTAAGTGAAATCAGCTTCTGTCTAGAGGTTTGGGTACTAGAGTGCTCCCCGAAAGGTCGAAAACGCGATGCGAATGGAATGGGTAAATAATGATTGCAATTCAACTTTGTTTCCTTGCTTAGATGTGCCTTTTTGTCGTGCATTCAACCAAACTACGTGATTTTTGCGCAAAGATCACTTAGGCTTGGTTCTGGTGAGTGAAATCAGCTTCAGTCTAGAGGTTTGGGTACCAGAGTGCTCCCTGAAAGGTCAAAAATGCATTGAGAATGGTATGGGTAAGTTCTGATTGCAATTCAACTTTGTTTCCTTGCTTAGATGTGCCTTGGTGTTGTGCATTCAACCAAACTACGTGGATTTTGAGCAAAAATCACTTATGCTTGGTTTTTGTAAGTGAAATCAGCTTTCGTCTACAGTTTTGGGTACTAGAGTGCTCCCCGAAAGGTCAAAAACGCATTCAGAATGGTATGGGTAAATAATGATTGCAATTCAACTTCGTTTCCCTGCTTAGATGTGCCTTGGTGTCGTGCATTCAACCAAACTACGTGATTTTTGCGCAACAATCACTTATGCTTGGTTTTTGTAAGTGAAATCAGCTTTCGTCTAGAGGTTTGGGTACTAGAGTGCTCCCCGAAAGGTCAAAGACGAATTGAGAATGGTATGGGTAAATAATGATTGCAATTCAACTTCGTTTGTTTGCTTAGATGTGCCTTGGTGTCGTGCATTCAACCAAACACAAGTGATTTTTGCGCAAAAATCACTTGTGTTTGGTTTTCATAAGTGAAATCAGCTTCCGTCTAGAGGTTTGCGTACTAGAGTGCCCCGCGAAAGGTTAAAAACACATTGGGAATCGTATCGATAAATAATGATTGCAATTGAACTTTCCTTCCTTGGTTAGATGTGGCTTGGTGTCGTGCATTCAAGCAAAAATAAAGGTCAGGGGTCCGTAGTGCCTTTCCGTGTTGCATATGTCGAGCAGCCCCTAACCAGGGTTAACCAGCTGTTGCGTGCCGCTCCACTGCCCGATGGTTTGGCCCTCGAGTATGTCAGGACCCATGCCACTCCCTACTTCCTCTTGGGTTGAGAAGTGAGTAAACGAAAACTAGGAATAAACATCATATGGTTGGAGGCGTAGAAACTCTGCCCGCCTAAAACCCCACACCCCATCCGCCCGGAATCGCCTACTAGAGCGGTGTTTATGGGTAAATGATGATGGCATAGTATGATGCATGTTGGATTTCTCTTTGCATGTATACAGGTGTCCCCATGCCATGTACCAACCCGATGCTGCCTGGTCTGGGGCACGGCAACTTTCAACTACAGACCTTGAAATCTCCCAAATAATCATCAGTGACGTGGTCAAAAACGCGACACCAGACACTGCAACTCTAGCAAAATGCACATCCCCTTACCAAAAAAGACAAGGGGTTGGCGTTGTGCGGGGAGAAACAAACCTAGAAGGTCAGCTCGTACCATGTGCTTATTACGGCACACTAAAGAGCTGCAACCGAAACGGTGCGATAGTCATATTTTCCGCTGGGTTTGGCCATGATGAACATCAGGGTTGGTATCCAAAGACGTCGGTATTGCCAGCCCTGTGGGGCGGCGTGGTGCTTTTGGGATATGATGCGCCCATTAGATCCGATGAAGAAAAGGACAACGAGAAAGACAAGGAAAAGGTGAAAGCAAAAGGTAAATATTTTCTCTGGTCTGTGCCGTCTGGTCTGTGCCGTGCCGTTATATTTTTGATTTTTGGGAGGTTTGGTGTGGTACCATGTAGTGCATGTGCATAGTGTTAGTGCAGAATGTTTTGATTACATGCAAGGTGCGTAAACCTGAGTGAAAGCGATAGGTAGATGCACAATATGTTGCTGTTTGGACGCCCATTCGCTTGCACCTTGTACTGCCGCTATGATCCATTGATCAGCTCTTGTTTTGCTCTGTTTGCCGCGCGCCTTCTTTAACAATTTAAAATCATAGGTGTCTGTGCTATGCCGCAGGGGGGGGGGGCACGCACAGCTCGGCATGTCTGTGAGACGGGGCGACGGTGTGTAGATTGGCGGATGCTGAAGTTTCAGTGACCAGTCCGTGACTCATTATAGGTGCCCCCCGAATTCCTTCATGGCCATCCAAAAAGCTGGAGTCATGGCTGATTCGCTACTCACAAGAAGCCGAACAGCCGGGTGCAGACGTGAGAAAATTCTCCGAGGAGCTGGAGTCCGCAAACTCCACGACACTACTCGACATCAAGAATTGACTTTGCATCTCCTTCTCATATAAAGGTCGAGAGCAACTTCTTGACCTATTGAAGAGGAAACTGCAACTGTGGGCAACTGTGTACACCGAGATTTGAACCCCCGACGTTCCTTTACACCAAGGTTTGATGTGTTGAACTTGGAACCAAGTTAGGTAACTCAAAGGCATGTCCGAAGAAGTAATCCGTACGACCTGCTACAATACTGAAGGCGAGCTTGCACACATCTCCGCTTGCCACACGCACCGTCAACTATTTGGAGGTAGTCTGTACTGCTGTGTGTTGTTGCAGGATGTCAACAAGAACGGATCCACACATGATCGGGGAATATGGACAATGTCCAAGAGTCAGCAGGTTTGTCATGCCAACTTCGTGTGAAGGATCGTCTCCACCGCTAATGTTAGTTGGTTTTGTGCACGAGCCCAAGCCGAGGTTTCTGAGAGGGCGATGTATGACTTGAACCAGTTTGCAGACGAAGCATCATCCCAATATGTGCTTGTAGGCACAAGAAAAGGCCCAAGCACACAGCAAAGCGGAAGGGTTCGGCGAGCAGAAGAGAGCCTCCGAGAAGGCCGAAACAGCCAACGCCGAGAAGCAAGTTTGTTTGTCTGTTTGGAAACTTGTTGTGCATCGACAGAACAAGCAGTGATAGAATGGTGGCACCATTCTATTGTGGCCTAGATAAAGTGATTTTCTTGCATGTGCTACATCTGAACATGTATTTGCAGGGGGAGGAACAGACGGAAGCAGAGAAGAAAGCGGAAGAGGTGGATGAGCCGAAGGAGCCACCGCTAGGAAGCAGGTTCTATTGTTCGTATGGTCAATTCTTGTGCAGCGATGTAATCAACGATGATGGAATGATGGCACCATTGTACTTTGGCATCGTGAAAGTCATTCTCCTGCATGTGATTCATCCCAACATCTGTTTGCAGGCAGAGGAAAAAGCCCAAGCACAGAGGAAAGAGCAGTTGAGAGCGGCTGAGGAAGCCGAAACAGCCAACGCTGGGAAGCAGGTTCTTTTGTCTATTTGAAAGCTTGTTGTGCATCGATGGAACCAGCAATGATAGAATGGTGGCCCCTGGCCGTGATAAAGTCATTGTCCTGCATGTGCCTCATCCCAACATGTGCTTGCAGGCAGAGGAACAAGCCCAAGCACAGAGGAAAGTGGATGAGCTCGACGAGAAAAACAGAGCGGCCGAGGAAGCAGCCAGCGCCAGGAGGCAAGATCCTTTTTGCGTATGAAAAGTTCTTGTGCATCAATGGAACCTGCAATGATTGCTCAGCGAGGCACCATTGCATTGGTGTCCTGAAAATCATTTTCTAGCATGTTTTTCATCCCATCATCTATTTGCAGACGGATGAAACGGCCCTAGGACAAAGCAAAGAGCAGAAGAGACCGCCTGAGGAAGCCAAAACAGTCAACGCCGAGAAGCAGGTTCGTTTGTCTGTTTAGATCATTCTTGTGCATGGATGGAACCACCATGATGGAATGATAGAATGATGGCACCACTGTCGTTAAAGTCATTTCCCTGCAATTACTTCATCCAAACATCTGCTTACAGGCAGATGAAAAGGCCCAAGCACAGAGAAGAGCAGATGATCCTAAGGATGTGGATCCTAAGGATACGGAGTCGGAAGCACACGGCCCGGAGAAGGAAGCTCTCAGCAAGAACGCCGAAGCAGCCAAGAAAGTCAAAGCCGCCAAGAAGGCCGACCCAGCCGAGAAAGCTGAAGCAGCCAATGGTAGGAAGGGAAAATTCTTGTGTATCGATGGAACCAACGATAATAAAATGATGACACCATTGTATTTTGGTGCCTTGAAAGTCATTTTCTTGCATGTGCTTCATCCCAACATCTGTTTGCAGGCAGAGGAAAACTCCCAAACAACGAAAGGAAGAAAGTCGATGAGCGCGAGGAGCAGAAGAGAGCGGCCAAGGAAGCCGAAGGAGCCAATATGAGGATGCAGGTTTGTTTGTCTGTTCGGAACATTCTTGTGCATTGATGGAACCATCATGATGCATTGATAGAATGATGGCACCACTGTCGTTAGATTCATTTTCCTGCATGTGATTCATCCCAACAACTGCTTACAGGCAGAGGAAAAGGTCCAAGCACAGAGGAAAGAGCAGACAAGAGCGGCTGAGGAAGCCAAAACAGGCAACGCTGGGAAGCAGGTTCTTTTGTCTATTTGACAACGTGTTGTGCATCGATGGAACCGGCGATGATAGAATGGTGGCACCAGGCCTCGATAAAGTCATTCTCTTGCATGTGCCTCATCCCAACATGTGCTTGTAGGCAGAGGAACAAGCCCAAGCACAGAGGAAAGCGGATGAGCTCGACGAGCAAAACAGAGCGGCCGAGGAAGCAGCCAGCGCCAGGAGGCAAGATCCTTTTTGCGTATGAAAAATGCTTGCGCATCAATGGAACCTACAATGATTGTGCAGCGAGGCACCATTGCATTGGTGTCCTGAAAATCATTTTCTAGCATGTTCTTCATCCCAACATCTATTTGCAGACAGATGAAACGGCCCTAGCACAAAGGAAAGAGCAGAAGAGACTGGCTGAGGAAGCCGAAACAGCCAACGCCGAGAAGCAGGTTCGTTTGTCTGTTTGGATCATTCTTGTGCATTGATGGAACCACCATGATGCAATGATAGAATGATAGCACCACTGTCTTTAGAGTCATTTTCCTGCATTTACTTCATCCAAACATCTGCTTACAGGCAGATGAAAAGGTCCAAGCACAGAGAAGAGCAGATGATCCTAAAGATGTGGATCCTAAGGATGTGGAGTCGGAAGCACACGGCCCGCAGAAGGAAAGTCTCAGCGGTTCCGCCTTAATGGAAGCAAGAACTGGTCAGTGGGTGGGACCGTTCGAACAGGTGTGCGCTGAGTGTCGGGATGCGCTCTTGTGCACCGATTGAACCAGCGATCATGGAATGATGGCCCCATTGTCTTCTGGCGTGGTGAAAGTGGTTTTCTTGCATGTGCTTCAGCCCAAAATTTGCTTGCGGAGAGAGGAACAGGTCCCTGCACAGAGGAGAGCAGAGGAGCTCGACAAGCAGAAGAGTGCGACTGAGGAAGCCGATACAACCAATGCCGAGAAGCAGGTTCGTTAGTCTGTTTGGATCATTCCTGTGCATTGATGGAAGCACCATGATGCAATGATAGAATGATGGCACCACTGTCGTCAAAGTCATTTTCCTGCATTTACTACATCCGAACATCTGCTTACAGGCAGATGAAAAGGTCCAAGCACAGAGAAGAGCAGATGATCCTAAAGATGTGGATCCTAAGGATGTGGAGTCGGAAGCACACGGCCCAGAGAAGGAAAGTCTCAGCGGTTCCGCCTTAATGGAAGCGAGAACTGGTCAGTGGGTGAGACCGTTGGAACAGGTGTGCGCTGGGCGTCGGGATACGCTCTTGTGCACCGATTGAACGAGCGATGATGGAATGATGGCCCCATTGTCTTCTTGCGTGGTGAAAGTGGTTTTTGTTGCATGTGCTTCAGCCCAAAATGTGCTTGCAGAGAGAGGAACAGGTCCGAGCACAGAGGAGAGCAGAAGAGCTCGACAAGCAGAAGAGAGCGGCTAAGGAAGCCGAAGCAACCAATGCGGAGAAGCAGGTTCGTTTGTCTGTTTGCATCATTGTTGTGCATTGATGGAACCACCATGATGAGAGGATAGAATGATGGCACCACTGTCGTTAAAGTCAGTTTCCTGTATTTACTTCATCCGAACATCTGCTTACAGGCAGATGAAAAGGCCCAAGCACAGAGAAGAGCACATGATCCTAAGGACGTGGAGCCTAAGGATGTGGAGTCGGAGGCACACGGCCGTGGGAAGAAAAGTCTCAGCGAGAACGCCAAAGCAGCAGAGGACAGTCAATGGGAGAGACCTTTGGAAGAGGTGTGTGTTGAGTGCTGCGATGCGAAGTTATGCTGCTTTGCTTCACTCATCTAGGGGTTAGCCAACCATCCAAGCACGCTCTTGACGTCTCTGGTTTTTGAGGCCTCGCCACTGTTTCTGCTTCCTCGATGAGGGAGAATAGACTGCCTCTCCACCCCATGGCCAGGGGTTGTCAGCAGTGAAGGAAAAATCTGCTCGTACCCGTCCACATTAATTCCCGCACATGGAATTCATGTACCCATGCTTTCTCATAGGGGAGGCATCCATTGCAGCGTCTTTACGAAATGTGTCTGAAAGATTTCCAAACTGAGCATGGTCTCTGTACACTTTGCGATGGGATTATAGTCATGAAATCCAACATACCAGGAGCGGGCTTTGGGCTGTTTTCAACCTTTGATTATCCTGAGAAGCATCTTTTGACCCTTATGTATGGAACGCTGAAGAGTTTTGTGGAGGCATCGAAGGAGTCTGATGCTACGTTCCACTATACCCTTGTCCCGCGGGCTCTTGTCCTGGAAGGAATTCGTAAGCCTATTCCAGGCTATGGAGGGGCCAGCTTTGCAAACCATGGTGGAAAATTTGCAAACGCTAGTCTCCAGCGCATCCAGTTGCTCGGGGGTCTTGTGCACCTTTCTGGTTTGGTAACTACAAAGGCAATCATAAATAGGGTCGGAGCTCCTGGTAAATTATGGACCAGGGTACCAACGTAAACATCCATATGTACCGGACCCCTCAGATGATCTGAACGCTCATGGGTCCGTTTGGGATGAGACAACCATGCACTTGGCACAGGTAATTTGTGCCTCTTGCTTTGGGGTGCAGTTGGGATACTTAGGTCGAGATTGCCCCAGCTTACGCACGCAGAGCTGTCTGTTCACGGGGGGCTCGCCGGCAGGGGACAATTTATGCCGACTCCCCCCCCCCCCCCTGGAAATTGGCTGGAAAGTGCCGGACAATGGGCGCCGAAGGCGCCCGAAGCAAATTTTTCTTGAATAAGTAGAGGGTGAAAGAATGAGTTTTCACCCCATGTGTCTAAACTCAAAATACTCAGTTTTTTGAGAAGAACTGAATAATGGATGCTGGGGTGATGTAGTATCGTCGCCCACTTTTGGGCCCCTGATAAGGCAAGGTTGAGGCAGCCAATTCTGATTTTGACCCCGGCCGGGAATTGACCTACCATGCCTCCCCCCCCTGTTGCAATTTTCTTTTGCCAACATACATACTGCAAAAATGTCTACCGCGATGAGGGGTTCATTTTAAGCCGTATATGTTTGGGTCCGGGTGCCCCCCTCCCCTTCAGCCGGCCCCAGACCCCCCCCCGACCCACCCCCCCCCCCCTCCTCCCCCCACTCTGAAATTGGCTGAAAAGTGGGAGGGAGTCGGCGTATGGCCCGTTGCTACGCCCCCCCCCCCCGTGTGTCTGTTGTCTGTTATGCTCAAGTGTACTAGTACCCATCATCTGTGTGCAGATTGCTGCCTCAGACGGTGAACAAGTCCCAAGTCCCAAGGAACTTCGATCCTTTCATACGTCCTCGCGAGGGGGCTTCAAAAAGTGTACTGGTGCTACCCCTCCGGAGCTTGGCAACATGTTACGGCAAACTTTCACCACCCTTCCAGGCGATTCCCCATGGCACGCAGCAGCACACAACGAGGTGAGATCTTTGGTGTTCATCGCCAAGGAGTGGAGTGACCCAGAGACATTTCAGGTTTGTGCATTCTTATGGCATTGTTGCCGGCACATTTAGATTTTCGACACCCCCCCCCAACAACCCGCCATCCACATCCTCAAAGCGGACACCCAATGGTGGGTCCTCCACTGGGCACACGGAGTCCTCATGGCGGCCCAGGCCTATACCCCGGAAATGGACCCGGAAGACCCCCCACGGGGCCAGCAGCGACTCCTCCAAGCCACCACCCTCACAGGCCGCGAAGGCGCCCCCTGGGAAGCCCTCCACACAGCACTCTACTGGGCTCAAGGCTCCCCCAACGGCCCGGACACACCGGAACCCACAGAGGCCTGGGTCAGGCAGGCCAAGGCCATGAGGAACTACCACCTACACCACCCCTTCGACGACAGCCCCGCCGCACTGCCATGGCCAACAGATCCCCCGGAGACCGTACGCAAGCTCGCCGACATCGTACGCAGCCACGCGAAAGCGAAAATGCAAACACCGGCAGAACCCCCACTGAGGGATCCAGACCAGCAAGCAACGCACCCCTTCTTCCAACCCCATGCCCCCCCAGCCCCGCCACCTCCAGTCCCACCCAAGCGAACGAGACGACAAAAGGGCGCACCCGCCCCCAGCCAAGCCGGAAAAAAAGCAACCTCCCGACCCACCGCATCCCACCCGACCCACCCGACGAACCCAGACCAAGCATCCTCGTCATCCTCCCTCCCACCACCACCACCGCCCCACCCGGACCAGGCATCCTCATCATCCTCCCTCCCGCCACCAGCACAGGCCCCGCCCAAAGCGTACCCAGGGTTCGAAAAAGGTGCGAAGGTCCAACAGCCCTTCCGCAACGACCACACAGGCGACTGGATCTGGTGTGAGGGCACGATCCAGTACCGCCTCAAGGGACCGGGGGACAACGGGGGGCCACAGATCCAGGTGATCTGGCACCGCGAAAAGGAGCTAGACCAAGGCAACAGCGCCCCGGACAAACCACTCGGCGACACCCTGGAACTCACCAGCGCCCACCCCATCCGGCTCCGCACCGAAGAGAACAAGGCCCACACAGGCACCAAATACACTGGGGAGCTCCCCCCGGAAGGGAGCCAAGGCCTCCCCCCGCCGCGCCTACCCAAACGCCCACAAACCGGCAAAAAGTCCCCAACCCCCAGTCCCCCTCCCTGACGGGGCAAGGGCCGAGGGCACAAGCCTCCACAGCCCCGGCCCGCCCCCACCGAGGCCACCGTCAACCTCCTCGACCTCAACCACACGGCCGTCACATACTCCAAGGACGCCACAACCGCCCTCCAAGAGCTCCCGATGGCACAGGGGCCGGGGTGGGTCCTCCACCTCCTCACCTTCCAGGAACAAGGCCTACAGCGCGACGACCCCCCGGAAACCACCCCCATATATACCCCGGACCAGAAAGCGTACAAATGCTACTGGCACAAGGGGGCCCCCCTATACGCCCAAACCGGCATCCACGTCCACCTCGTCCACCACCTCAGCGTCCCAGGGAGGCTAGGTGTCTATGAGGTCGTCGGGGACGGATGGCAACTCAACGTCATCAACACCCACGTCCCCTTCGGCGAAGCCACGGAACCCTTCCTCCAGGCCCTGGCCGAGGCGTACCGCCAAATGGCCATGCTCGCCCCCACAGTCATCATCGGCGACATGAACGCCGCCCCCACCCCAGCGGACCGAGGAGGACAGGCCACACCCCAGGACCAAGCAGTCCGCGACACCATCGAAATGCTGGGGCTCGTGGACCTAACAGCCAGCCTCGAAGGCCAACCATCCCACTTCCCCCACCAAACGGATGCCGCCCCATCCCGCATCGACGTATGCTATGGCGACCCCACCACCATCATCCGAGCGGAGGCCCGATATGGACCCCTCCCGCTGGGACCCACAGGCCATAGCCCCCTGCACATCCGCCTCACCATCCCCAACCTTCCCCCCAGCCCCCCAGAAGATGCGAACCAAGGCCTACCACCCCCCCTGAAGATGCCCCCGCTGCATGACAAGCATGCCTGGTCCCAATATCACAGGGCCATAGACCGCGCCCGGCGCATCCAACCAGACCCCACCGACCTACTCACAGCCATGCGCACGGCCGCCGTCGCCTGCGGCTTCCAGCAACACCCCCACACAGACGACGACCAACCACCCACGGCCCTGGGGGACATGCTCCATGACCTCTGGCATGCGAAGCAACAACTGGCGACCCTCCTCCACACCGACACCCCTCAAACCCGCCGCCAGATACACCACTGCAGGACACAGATAGCCCAAATCAGGGCGGACCTGCAGCGGTGGCACATCCACAGGCAACAGCGCATCGCCCAGGAACACGAACGGTATGCGCAACACGAACTCCCCTACAAGGCCATCCGCCACCTCAACGACGCCATGACCGATACCGGCCACCGCACCATCACCACGGTCCGGCAGGAGGACGGCTCCCTCACCAACGACCCAGCCACAGTGCTCCAAGCCACCCAAGACAGCTTCCTCCGGCAACACACCCCCACCCAAGACACACTGGACCCGGACACCCAGGCCAAAATCGACCGCCTCCCTTGGGTCTTCAACCACGCCCAGAGGAGGCACCTGGAAAAACGCCCCTTCACCATCCACGAAGTCCGGAAGGCCATCCACAGTCTCCGGCAACACAAAACCCCAGGCTACGACGGCCTCCCTGCAGAGGCATACTACCACCTCCCCGCCCACCTCCTCCGCGTCCTCGCCCACCGCCTCTGGGACATCGTCACGGGGCGGACCCCCCTGCCACCAGACTGGGCAAACGTTGTCCGCCCCCTCTACAAAAAAGGGGACTGGGCGAACCCGGACAACTGGCGCCCCATAGTCTGTGCGGTCACGGAGGTCAAAATCGTCTGGACCATCCTCCTGCGCCGCATCCGCCCCCACCTGGACCCCCACATACCAGCGAGCCTCTGGGGGGCCATCCCAGGCCGCTCCCCACACGAGGCCATCTTCCTCCAGGACACCATCGCGGACATCGACCAGGTGGACCTCATCATCGCCTCCCTCGACGTCAAGGGAGCCTTCCCGAACACCCCCTGGCTCTTTCTAGAAGCGGTGTGGAAACGCCTAGGCCTCCCCTTCTACAACTTCACCTCCGACTACATCCGCACCCGCAAATACACCGTCCGCACAGGAGCAGGCCTCACCCCCTTCCTGGAGCCAGGCAGCGGGGTCCCCCAAGGGGGAGCAGAGGGCCCCTTCCTGTACCTTCTAGTGACGCTCCCCCTGGCCCTCGCAATCGAGCAGGAATACCCGGCCTACGCACCCTACCCCCTCCTCTCCCCCCTGGTCGGCTTCGCGGACGACACCAACCTCACCGTCGCGCACACCCCACACAACCCCCATGCCCTGGACCCCGGACCAACGGTCACCCAACAGGCCAACGACTTACTGGATGTGACCGTCTCCTACCTCTCCCACAACAACCTCATCGTCCACCCCACAAAGTCAGTGGCCATGATCAAGGGGTCTGCCACACCTCCCACCCTGGGGCCACAAGGGCCCCCCATGCAAGTCGTGACGACCACCACCCACCTGGGGGTAGTCCAGGCCGCCAACCCTGAGGACGCCACCCTCCCTCCCAAGTTGCAGTCACACCTCGCCCATCTCCCCAGACATGCGTCCCCGACCACCAAGGCCCTCTCCCTGTCCCACCAGAGCCTGGCGTACTACCTCACCGGGGTCTTGAACGCCTCCATAGGCTTCCAAGCACTCCACCTAACACACCCCACCACCGCCCTCCAGCCGGCCACACGCGCCGTGACCAAGGCATGGGCAGCACACGGGGGCTGGCCCACCTCCATACCCACCCGCGCCATCCGAGCGGCATGGCCCCACTATGGAGACGCCATAGGGGACGAGGTGAAAGCGGCCTATACCAGACACACCGCCCTCCTCCTTCACCGCATGACCCACAACCACTCACCGGAGGTCCGCGAGGTCACCGCCATCCGCCTCCAAGCCGCACAACGGGCCCGCAACACATGCCCGCGCTGGGTACTCCACCAGACGGGCATGCCCACCAACATGAACACCCGCCTGTGGAACCACCTGCAGCTTCTGCTCCCATCCCCACACCACGCCATACTCACCAACCACACGTGCCCAGAGAAAGGGCCACTAGCGGTCCTCTGCGGGGACCTCCACCACCACCCCAAGGGCACCATCCACACCATAGACCTTGTCGGGGCCTCCATCACCGTAGTATACGTCACCCTCGCCCAAATGCGGGTCCTGCACCACAGCGGGGCACACCACACCCCCTTTCTACAGCTTTCCGAATGGCCACAATACCGCCTCTTCCACCAGTACCTCACACAGACGGCACGAACAGCGGGACACACTCTACCGGGCAGCAAAGACATGCGCACAGCCTACCGAGAATTCACAAAGCAACACCCGCGACCCATCCCAGAGACACCGCCCTACGCACCCACCGGATCGAAACACGAACCCGTCCCCCCAGTAACGGGCCCAGTCCCACCACTAACCCTGCTACTGGCCCCGAATGAAGCCAAACCCACGCAGACCACCGTCATCCACCATGGGGCAAAATGGCGCATACCGAAACACCACATGACCGCCCGAGACCTACCAAAGGTCCCCCAAGATTCCCAGAGCATGCCACGCACATGTTGGGCCTGTGACCCCGAGGCACCAACCGCACCATGGCCCGTGCTACACCTCATAGCTCGCCACCACACCCACCCCACGACCCACCTACCACCACAGGCCTACACATGGATAGCCCCATGGTTCCACCGCACCGACACTAACCCCACGGTAGCATGGAACCCCGACCACGCCCCCAAATGGCTCTTCACCACTACACCCACATGCCCCCGCCCCGACCCGGCAGGGGTGGCCATCCGTTACAGCATGTACGAGCCAGGCAGAACGGGCAAGCACGAGCACCCCTACTATCCACTCCACCACTCCTGCCACACACCAGAGCACCAAACACAAAACCTCACATGCCACGACCTAAACCCCGACACAGCCTACATCCTCCACTACATCTACTCCTACCTCACACAAGGACAGCCGGAGCAGGGACTCATAGCCCTGTCCCCCCAAGCGAAGCACATCATCTCCAAAGGAATAGGGGTGTACGCCACCCCCATCCTACAGCCCACAACCCCAGTAGCCCACCTCGCCACGGGCCTTGCCATATACGCCTACCTGCCCATGAACCCATGCCGCCTCCCACAACCATCACCGGCGGACCAGCTCTTCTTCACCGACGCCTCAGGCGAATCCGCCCGCACGCCCATCACCGGGGGGGCCACCCTGCAGCTAACCCACACCGGGGGACACTACCACATGGACCACCACACGGGCCACACCACCTATGGGGCCTCTTCCCACGGGGAGCTAGGGGCCATGGCCGACGCCATCACCGAGGTCGCGGCCCACCTACCCGCCCACTCCCCGCACATCGTCCGGGTCTGGTTCGTGGTAGACGCCACTGTCGACACGCACCTGCTCCTCCGCATAGCAAGGCAACCACTTCACAAAGCAACCGCAACGAGCCTCGGCACCCAGGCACTGCTACTCTGGAAAGCCCTACGCAGCCTTCCCCCCTACGTCCAACTCCACATCGTGAAACAAGAGTCCCACAGGCACCAATACGGAAATGGTAAGGTCGACAACCAGGCAGTACACCAGCGCACAACACACCTACCAGCCCTCCAGATCCCTGACCTCGGCCGCAACCACACACACCTCCAACACGTGCCCCCTGTACCCGAGCCCCATCAGACCCCGGACTGGGTACCAGAGGACTCCCCCTATTCCTCCCACGACAGAGCGTACCACTACCCCAACCCTTGTCCAACATCTCGCCCGCGTGCTCGGCGACGCAGACAGCCGGGCGCACATCCAGGAGCTCCAGGACAGACTGCAAGTCCCCCTCTACCACTCAGCGCTCCGCCCAGCAAACGTCCCAGCCCACCTCCAGAAACGACGCATCCAGCTCCTCAGGGAGCAACTGCCTTTCCTCACCAGGGTCGCCAGATGGCTCGCCCGCAAGCACATCCACGTCCCCGACGAACACACCCGTTGCACATGCGACCACACCACCCCGGAGGACTGGGAACACTTCAAGAAATGCCCCCTCCATACAGACAGGGACACCCTAGTGGGCTGGTCCCCGGCGGAAACCCTGCGACAACACGAAGGATGGCCAGCCCACAGCCACGCACACCAGGCCACCGAACACCTCTTCCGGGACCCCCTGATCAAAGAAGCCACCATGAGAGGGGCAGTGACACAGGCCCTGCACCGACACCTCACCAAACACACGGAAAGCCCCATGGAGGCAGCAGCACACCTCCAGCTAGAAGCGGTCCGCAGAGCAGCGGCCCAAATGGTACACCGCAAACACCTCCTGCTAACACACGCGGAACAACTCACCGACCCCACCGCCAGGGAACACATGCAGCGTCTCATCCATTACCATGCCTTGCATGACCCAGACATCCACTAACCCGCTCCGCGCCCCGCACGCGCCCCCCGTCTCCATCCACAGGTCTCCAAGGCACCACCACAGCGCCCCGAGACCCGTCTCGCACCCAAGAAGCCACCCGGCACCGCCCAGTCCGACCGAACCCAGCCAGGGCCAACCATCCATCGACGTAGACGCGCAAGACCCCGGCAGCCCATCCAGCCCACCCCCCCCGGACCCGGGGCACCCCCCCCTCACACCGGCCACCATCCGCGACCCCGACCTCCTCCGAGCGACCCTCCAAGACAGGGCCCCGACCACCCCCCTGAGCTGGTACCGCCTAGAAGAGGACTGGACCAAGCTCACCGTCAAAGCCCTCCGGGACCTGACCACCCCAGGCAGCGGCCTCCACGAGACCATAGTAGACCTCGTGCTCTGGCGAGCCCGCAAACACACCCGGGGCCAGCCCATCTGGATCCCCCCCATCGAGTGGGGCCAGGCCCTGACGCACGACACCGGCAGCAACGTCACGCGTCGAGGGACCGTACGCCTACGGCGGGCCCAAGCGGAGACAGACCACCCAGCGGACCCGAACCACCCGGAGCAGTGGGAACAGGCCACCGCGCCCAACCGCGACACCGCCCTCCGCGCCGCCGGCCTCCGCACCCCGGACGACGACCTCCCCCCCCCACCTACAGACAGTGACCACCCCCCGCCGGAGGTCTGGGTTACAGTCCTCGAGCGCGGCCACTACTACGTGATAGCCGCTATGGCTACGTCCCACGGCCCGCAATGGATCATCCAGGGGACAGACACCATGTTCGCCCCGAAGACCGCCCCACCAGGGGCAGTGGGGGACCCCACCACCCAGCACAGGATCCTCAGGGGTCTCCTCCAGCCAGGGGACACGCCCCCACCCGCGCCCTGGCCCAAATCACCTCAGGGAAGGCGGGCTACCACCTGGGATTGTCCATGCTCTGCCTAACCCACTGGATCCAGCGCCACTGGCCACCCAAGGGGACCGTGCCCTGGGTTTGGGCCATCCCCACCGCCCACACACAAGTCGAAGCAGGCCCGGACACACGACCAAACCCCCCCCCCAGGCCGCAGCAGTCCCTCACCTGCGGGTACCACGCCATCCACAGGGTCCTCAACCGCGCGGGTCTTAGCCCAAAGCTAGCATGCCCCCTTCCCACCACTGACCACGAGGTCCACCAGATACGAACGCTCGTCTGGGAAATCCTTGCCGCGGCAGCAGAAGACGGCAAGCTTCTCCTCCAAACCGCCCGGCCTACAACTGCCCACGCAAGCGCGCAGCAAGCGGACACATACACCGCCACAGCACAACCCCCCGCACAATCCCCGCCCGTGCCCCCCCCTTCTCGCTGCTCAACCGGAGACCCACACACGCCCACGATCGCGCGCACCCCCGGGCCCCGCGACACGGGCCTCCCCCACCCGCCCGAACACCAGCACACGCCCGCCACACACCCACCCACCGGCCACCCTTCACCGCCCCCCACACTCGACAACCCACACACACCCGCCAAGGGGAGCCCCACGCCCCGCGGCACGCCCACCCCACCCAGTGGCCCGCCCACGCCCCCCACACACACCCCAGAGGACCCAGGCCCACCCCCCCCGGCCCCTGAATGCAGCCCACGCGAACCGTTCCCCCCCGCTGACACCAGCCCACACGACCTCGCACATTGCAGGACCCGGGCCCAGCCGAGCCCAGAAAGAGAAGGCCGCAGCCCCGCGCCCCCCTCCCCCGCCGCAGCCGACCAGATCGGCCCGCCGGGCCGCCAGGTCACGACCGGGCCCCCCCAGCCGCCCGCCCCCAACCTACAACCCGGGGACATGCCCTCCATCCTCCCCGCCGTGGCCGCAGCAGAAGCCGCCGCCCGCAAGCCCGCCCGCATCACAGCCCAACCCGCGTCCACCACCTCCTCCTCGTCCTCAGCCTCGTCCACCTCCTCCACCTCATCCTCCGACCCCCCCCTCCCCGCCAAACTCATCCTCAAGGCCACGGCGAAAGCCAAAGCCGCGGCCGCACGCACCAACCCCCCAACCCCCACACAGGCGACTCAGGCACCCCGGCAACCCACCGGGACGACCCCCGACCCGGCATCGACGCCCTCACACCTCCGGACAGAAGTACTCCTCAACCTGGAACCGGACCCCAACCCCAAACCCGACCCCAAACCCAAACCGGACCCAAACCCCAAACCCAACCCCAAACCCAAGCCGGCGCCCACGCGACCACACACAACACCGCAAACGCAACGACACAAAACCACCCGATACCACCCCCGCCCGGGCCCTCGCCCAAGCCAGGACCCCCCACCCACCACGACCCGCGCCCCCCTCCCGCCGGCACCCACCACCACCGCGGAGACGGCCACCCAGCACGACCCCGCCCAAACCCTCGTCAAAATCCCCGTCACCAAGCGCCCCGTCATCCATCCCCCACAAACCACCACCACCGCCGGCCAAACCGACCCAGGGACGTGGGACCCCTCAACCATCGTCACCGTCAAGCCCGGCCCCCAACCCTTCCCCCATGCGCACCACATAGTGCAGCCCCGGGGACTGCCCACGATGCCCAACCCCCCACCCCCGCAAGGGGGACCGGAAAACCCACAAGGACTCCATGGGCCATACCCGCAACACCAACCCCACCACTACACACACCATCACCACCAGCGGCCCCACCACCACCACTACCAACACCACCCCCACCACTACCACTGCCCACCGCCCTACCCCACCGGGCCACAACCCCCCGTACACCAACAGCACCAGCGGACGGGATGGCAGCCGCCGAACGCCCCGCCCGCATACCCACCCCCCCCGTACCAGCCACCACCCCCGTACCAGCCGTACCCCCGCGGCCACCATCCGATGGCCGAAGGGGCCCCATGGACGACGGGGGACCTCCCCCCCCAACCAGCACCGCGTGACGCCCCGTACCCCCCCGGCCACCATCCGATGGCCGAAGGGGCCCCAAGGACGACGGGGGACCTCCCCCCCCAAGCGGCGCCGCGCGAGGCCCCCCAGAGGCCGCCGACGCTTCCGGACTGGCCCGACTCGAGCGACGAGGGCCGGTCCCGCAAGCGGCGGCGCTCCCGCTCCCCCCCCGCACGGCACACTCGCCCACGGCGCCCACACTCCCACCGCGCCTCAACCACCCACTCGCGCCGCTCCCGCTCCCCCAGGTACCACCACGACCCCCAGGGACCCCGCCCCCGTCGCTCCGGCCCCCCCCGGGCACCACCACGAGCGCCACCGCCGCCCCATGTCCCCCTCCCCCTCCCCCCACCGGCCACCCAGCCCCCGCCACCACCACTCCCGCTCCCCCCGACGCAGCCAGGCACGCCACTGCCGCCCCACGTCCACCTCCCCCTCCCCCCACACGCCCCGCCGGGCTCCCCGTTCCCCCCGCCACCCGTACCCATCCACCACCCCCAGCCCCCGCCACCACCACTCCCGCTCCCCCGGACGCCACCGAGCGCGCCACCGCCGCCCCATGTCCACCTCCCCCTCCCGCTCCCCCCTCCGCCCGTACCCGTCCTCCACCCCCAGCCCCCGCCGCCGCCGCTCCCGCTCCCCCAGGCACCGCCACCCCCGCCACCACCGCAGGTCCACGTCTTCCCCCCGCCGCTCCAGGACCCCAGGCACGGACCCCTCCCCCCCCCGGGCCCCCGCCTACCTCGCCTGGTGGTCTCCCTCCGCTCTGCAGGAGCTCCGCCGCTGGGTGAAATGGGCCGGAGGAGCGGGAAGGCACGAAGGGGTGGACATGGTGCATACCTTCGAGGAGGTGCGCACCCGCACCCCCGCAAACCCCAACGAGGCCGCCCCGGAGGCCATCATGCCGCAAGCGGCATGGGAGGCCCTCCTCCGCGATGCGGTCCAGGGCCTCCGCCCCCCCTACACCCCCCAAGCCCTCCGCCAGTGGCTCCAGGCTACCCACCCCCAAGCCTGGGCCACCGGCGCCCCCTCCCCACCCCGCCCCTCCCACCACCACCACACCAGCAAGGGGCAGGGCAAGGGCAAGGGAAGGGCAAGGGGCACCAAGGACCACACAGGCAAGAGGGCACGGAAGGGCCCCAAGTGAGGGCAGGCACACGCAGGGACAGGGCGCCGGAAGCGACACCACATGGGGGCAGGACACCACCCAAGAACGAGGAAGGAGCGGGAACGGGGACCAAGACACGGAGGAAAAGGGCACCACGACAGGTACCACGACCCACACCGACGGGGAGACCAGCGCCGCCCCACCCCCACCAAACACCCCAACACACACCACCGAAGCAAACATCGGACACCATGCGGATCACACCAGCGCACGCCCACCGGCCACCGGAAACCACACGGAGAACGGAGGGCACACCTACACGGGGAGAACGGGCCACACCCACAGAGGAGGCCACAGGGAACACCGCCGCACGGCACACCACCATGCCCTCACCGCCAGCCGACGACCCCGACCACCACGAAGGCCAACTCACAGGCACCGGAAGAGGACGAAAGCACGGCCGCGGCACCGACGACTACGGACCGACACCCCCAGAGGACACGGGACCAAGGCACAGGCCCCCAGGGAGGGCAACCCCACGGACCGTCACGCGACCACACCATGGGCTATAAGGGCCGGGCTGCGCTACCGTCGCGGTTTGACGCAGAGTATTGCTACGGGGGCTTGATCTCGGCTGGTCTCACGTCCGTGAGGGCGTCCGTCACCAACCTGTTGCGTCCAGTGGAGGAATGGCACTGCGGCGGCACACCGATCCCGTCCATGATGAATATCGAGCACCGCAAGGGGAAGCGAAAGGCTGTGATCGATCGCGAAGGCTTTGGTGCTGCTGGACGGTGCCCCCTTCAAGGCCATCTCCGAGCGCCGTGAAGACTGGAAGTGCCAAGAATACTACCGATGCCCCGGACCCCAGCAGTTCGGCACCGGAGATATGAACATCCCCCTGACCCTACAGTATGAGCTCATCCCTGCCGGCGGCACCGACCCGGACCCTGCCAGCGCAACGGAGCTGCAGTGAAAGCCGTTCGCCACTCAAACAGCGTTCGGAAGCCACCTCCACCGTCCGACTCCTGATGTCTGTTTGTCTGCCTTGGAGAAGGAACGCCTTTCCTACACCCCGAGTACACCTGCCTGTCTGCGAGGCCCGGTGAAGATTGAGTCCATGGGTGAGAGTCGGTGTGCACGCCCCAAGGACACCGTGATCATTCAGCAGAATTTCCCGAAGACCTAACCGACCCACACAGGCCGGGCTGACCTCCACTGACCCACCGCAGCACCACGCGAGACCACGGCACACCGCACCACAGCGCGCCACAGAGCAACGCACCACAGCACGACGCGACGCGACGCGGCACAGAGCGGCACAACACGACACAACTGACCCTAACCTGAGGGACTAACCGAAGCCAGCCACCGCACACCCGGGAAGGCGCCGCGCCACCACGCCACACACCAGCACCACAGGCCACACACGGGGCCACAGCGCGCCAGGCGACAACGGTGACGGACCACCCAGAAGATTACAGCCGGCACCGCAGAGGGGTAAGGACACGAGCAACCCCAGCCCCCTAACCCAAAACCACAAGCAGCCGCCTGGCGCAGCCGCCCAGCCGGCAGAGCCAGGACCTAACCCAGCAAGAAGGGACGCCGAGCCCACCGTGTACAGAGCCCACCCGACCCATGGGGCCGGAACATGGCCACACAGAACGCAACTGAAGACAGCAGCCCGGAAGACAACACTGAATACAGGCCAGTGCGTGCGCCAGCCCAGGGAAGGCAGAGGGAGGAACAGGCAAGCCCCCCCCCCAAAAAAAAAAAGGAGAGGGGAAGGGGAAAAGGCACGAAAACAGCCCACAGCCGCCCAACCACCCGCCAACACCACCACAGGCGGCCAGGCCCCCCCCCCAGGAAAAAAAAAAAGAGGGACCCCCGCAGAGGCACAGGGGAACCACCCACCCGAAACCGGCAACACCAAGCCAGTAACAGCGGACCACGGAGAAAAGGGAGACGGAAAAAAAAAAAAAAAAAAGAGAGCCACCAGCCCAGCCCGAAAGAAAGGGGATGGAGGGACAGGGACCACAAAGCCCAGAAAAAAAAAAATAAGAAAAGAAAAAACCAAAGCGCAAAAAAAAAAAAACACACCCCGACAACCCAGCCAAGACGGACTGGGCACAGGCGAGACCCGGGCCCAGCACACACGCCCACACCGCGCGCCGGAACCGGAAACGGCGGGGGGCAAGCGGGGCGCCCACGAAACCGCACACGTCCCAAAAGCAGGCCGAAACCGAAGCCCAACCACGAACACCACAAATAGCCGACACTAGAGGGACAACACCACAAATCGAGCCCAAAAACACCCACCCAAGACCCCAGCCAGGACTGACGGGGTTAACAAAACCCGCACCCAACCGCCAACCGGACCCAAACACAAACACCACACAACAGTAGGAAACCCAGTGCCCACAGCCCGGGCACTGAGGCAGCCCGTGCCATGCAGGTGACCCGGCCAAACGAGATCCGGAGCCCGGGGGTAAGGCTGCATCCTAAGGCCTGCGCTGCTTTGGGACTCGAGGCGGAGCGTGCGACACCCAAGCGCCTCGGAACCCTAGTACCAGGAACGTGCATGCACGCCTTGGGAACGGGATACGCCAGGAAGTCCGGTGAACCCCTAGGGTTCCGCCCAAAGGAGGGGACGTGCGCAAGCACGGGGGCACACCCTCCCGGCGAGACAAGCATGTCACGCTGGCGGCGATCAGCCCTCCCGGCGTAGCCCGGGGCCGCTTCGTTGGGGGCCAACAGTCAGGTCTAGCCGGAAGTAAGCCGCCTCCCCTCTTCACGAGCGAAGCCTCTTCCTGTTCGTCACAGGGGCGACGCCAGGGGGAACCATGGGGCGCCTCTCCACCCGAGTGCACCTACCTACCTACCTACCTTTAGATTTTCGAAGTGCTGGGCGTTGCCTTGTGCCTTCTCTGCGTATCACAGGCTGTGGAAGCCTGAATTCCTGCCCAGTGTCCCGAACTGGGCAGGTTTCAGCACCGTATGCTTCTCCAACTGCAATTCTCACGTTGCCAGTGCAAAGACGTCAACATCCGTGAAGAAGAGAGTTTTAAGTTGACCGTTGATGTCATGCAGGATGAAAAAGTGATTGCTGTGATGCCAATCAGCTGCAGCTTCTGGTTCGCCGGCGAGGACCACGTGCAGACTTCATTTTCGGTTGGAGATATCCTCTTGAGTCAGGTGTCAGTGCCCTACATTCACCAATACTCTAAATCCACGGGTCTTTTTGCAGTCACAATGCTGTTCGGCCACACCTCGTGTGACCAGAGCGTCGAGGCATGTCGGCCTGTCAAAGTACCACCGCCATCTACCTTATCCATAAAATCCACGACCTCAGAACCCTCCAGGGCATCCACAACGTCAGCGCCATCCAGTGCGGTTCAAAAAGGGGCACCTACACCACAACCAAAGAAGGCCAAGCCACCAGCAAAGCTGGCAGGAAAACCAAAACCAAAGAAGATGCCACCACAGAGAGCACGGAAGCGAAGACAGCGTAGTCCAAGTGTCAGCAGCAGAACAAGCAGCGAGGAATGCCCAAGGTCACCATCTATCGAGAGTTGGTCTATGGGGAGCAGATCACTATCCCCTGCGGCAGCAGCACAAAGCGGCAGCCGTCAACCGGAACGTGATAGAAGGCCATCATCTCCTTCGGACAATGGTATGTTTGGTTGCAGGGCTCTGATATTTGTATGTTTTGTTCAGCTTCGCAGCTAGGCGAGCAACAACACAGGGTCTGCATGGTGAGGCTCTCTCAGGGTGGGGGGGGGGTATGCGATTCGCTTCTCTGTAATGGGATCGAAAGAACTGTCCAGAGCAGAGCTGTCTTTACCCGCAGATCGCGATCGCAGAGCGCGAGTGAATAGGATTTCACGTTACGTGGAGTAGCATGAAGAAATTGCACCGATCCACACCAATTTGTACGTTAGCAATTTTACTTATGCAGAAGCTTTTCAGCCTATCTTTTTGTGTGTAGGCTATGCAGAAGCATAAAATCTGAACTCTTCGAGTTCCATTACTCCGCCAGCCGAAATATCCAAAGTTCATCAACTTCTTCTTGTCCGCCTGTGGGATTTTGGTATTGGGTTGCAGGGTTTGCCTGTGGATCAGTATGAAAATCAACAGTGAAGAAAACACGGAGTTTTCAGGAAACAAAGGACAAGAACATTACAGTTCAGATTTTTCTATCTGTCGTGGAGTTTTGGGATGTACGTTGATTTCAGCGTATTCTGCGAACAAGATGCACAGTGAGTGCACCATGGCGCTGGACAGTAGTGAGGATTATTCCTTTTTAGTGTGTGGTTCGCTGCAGGGCCAAGTTGCCGACTTGTTACGAGAGGACTACAGAACGTCAAATGGCTCGGCTTTGGTGTCTTACCAGGAGCGAGGCCGTGAAGCCGTAACAGAACACGAGCTGCAGAGCAGGCAGCTCATGATGGCCGGCTTTACAAGGTACTTGCTCCACGTGTGGCATGCAGCAGACAGCAGAGATCAACTGCGCGGTATCAACTACAAGCTTGACCTGTTGTTAACGCGAGTGCCAAGCAAGCAGGGTGAATGCAAGAGTACAGGTCGTGCCGTAACCAGTGTCAACAGCGCCGCAAGCGAGTCCACGAGCGCTACAAGAGAGTCAGCAACGAATGCGAGCGCTGCGAAAGAGTCAGCGACGAATGCGAGCGCTACAAAGGAGTTAGCGACGAATGCGTGCGCCACAGAGGAGTCAACAACGCATGCGAGCGCTACATCAAAAACAGCGGCGAAGACAAGCGCTTCCACAGCGCTACCAAGTACGCCAACAACAGTCAATGGCGCCGGAGGCGCCAGTTGGGCCCAGAGCAGCGCCCACGCAATGAAGGGTGCTATCGCAAGTTCTGGAGCTGATACATCAAGCCCATCCTCACCAAGTAAGGGGCGCGGATGGCGTGCTGGTCGCCAAGTGCGCCAACAGAGGGCAGCGCGTGAGCTGCTAAGCTTATTAAGTTCGGTGGCGGGTGATATACCCCACAGGGATGGAGGTGCCCAGCGCTAAATATTGGGTGCAATCAAATTTACCTGGCATGTCAGATTGACTATGTCCGCCGGCTTTGGAAAGCCAGCAATGATGTTATATATTGACGTGCATAGCCGCACTGATGTGCAGGCTTATTTTCCTTTCGCGCAGGCCGTCAGTAAAACGCATCTATGTGGCAGGCCCAGATCTCTGGCCCTTGCCCTGAGATGGCACTTGTTGTGCCTCATATAAGTCTAGCTTTGGCTTGTTTAGCCTATAAAAGCTGATATATTGCCTAAGTGGCCTTTGGGGCCAGGCACAGCAGTGCCACAGGCATGTGAGTGGAGGCTATGGCGGCCTTTGGCGCCATGGGCAAGACAGAGTGGAACGTGTCTGTTCTATGGGAGACAAGAGTCTTACTGTCCTTGCTACTGGCTTCTTTTGCTCAGGGTGTTTTACAACTTCTGGCTGTGGAGGGTTTGTATTCTTTTACAAACAGGATACAGAAGGAACGTAGAACAACACCACACAGAGCAGAGTGGTTTTCTATTTACAAGTCCTGAGTTTTTTAGTGGGTATTTACCCTTGTGTAGGAGTCCCACATATTGTTTGTGCATTCCTGGCACAAACAAATGCGTAAAAGCATTTTGAGCTTAGGCCACCCCCAGAGGCACTCTACATATAGCGCGTGGTACGCCCTTTACCCCAGCTCAGGACAGGGCTATGGCAAACAATTACTACAACATTAGTTTTCTTTTTACGGATCTCAGGTACCACAGTGCTGGTTGCTGGTAGCGCCCACAGTGCCAGCCTCAGATGCCGTACGCTTGTACACTTCCTTGGAGCAGGGTATGCAGTCAGTGCTGCCGCTCCCATTGATATCTTTTTATCAAACACTTCACACACTGAGTGTACTGTCATAGGTCCACTCAGAGTATGAAGTATTTTAGGAAGGGGGTGTAATGGGATCGACACAACTGTCCAGAGCAGAGCTGTCTTTACCCGCAGATCGCGATCGCAGAGCGCGAGTGAATAGGATTTCACGTTACGTGGAGTAGCATGAAGAAATTGCACCGATCCACACCAATTTGTACGTTAGCAATTTTACTTATGCAGAAGCTTTTCAGACTATCCTTTTGTGTGTAGGCTATGCAGAAGCATAAAATCTGAACTCTTCGAGTTCCATTACTCCGCCAGCCGAAATATCCGAAGTTCATCAACTTCTTCTTGTCCGCCTGTGGTATTTAGGTATTGGGTTGCAGGGTCTGCCTGTGGATCAGTATGAAAATCAACAGTGAAGAAAACACGGAGTTTTCAGGAAACAAAGGACAAGAACATTACAATTTTCCCGCATTTTCCGCATTTTTCCTCGCATTTTTTGGGCAGGATCCTTAGTGTAATGTTCAAGGGGAAACATTCTAGCGGCATTGTCCTGTAGTCAGTTGTTGCCGGAGTTTTTTTCTTTAAGCAGATGGCAGGGGTAAATCTTTTTGTTTGACCCTATGTGTCTATGCTCAAAATATTCAGAATTTGTGGAGAATTCAAAAAAATGGATGAAAACCACAGAAAAGGACATTAACCCTGACCTGACCTCCGGGTCGGACCTTCGCTGATGGGAGCCTGAGTTGATGGGCAAATTTGTTTTGAAGGTTTTTTCCCCTAGTTGTGTATATTCAAAATGAACAGCGTGTCATGGGGATCATTTTCAGGTATGTATGTTGGGGTATCCCCCCCTCCCCTCCAGGGAGCCTGGCGGTTTGAGTCAATGGGGGAGCACCTGATGCGGCGTGGATATTCAGCGGTCTGGCCTGACCAAGCAGCTGCAGCTTCTGCCCCTAGCTGTTAGGAGCCTAGTCCGTGATATTCTTGAGTTGAACGACTGCACTAAGTTGTTCCATCAAACCATCCATGCTTTGAGCGCCCAATTGTGCAGGACGAGACGAAACATAGGGGTTCTGAGGGGCAAACACCATTCTAACCAAACCACATTTTCTATCGCCTTTTTTGCCGCATTTTCCGCATTTGTCCGCATTTTTCCGCATTTTTTGCCAATCCCGGCGACCGCATTCCCCCCCCCCCCCCGCTCTTTGGAGCAGAGAGGGACGAATTTATCTGCATCGTCGGAGAATGGACTCATTCATGTGCATGGATGTGCATCGTGGTAATCTGTGAGTAGCGGTCAAGTGCTTTGTCTATCACACAGGACGCGAGAGAACAGACTCATCAGAGACCAGAAGCAGGAAATCTCAACGCCTCTCCAGATCGCCCTCATGCAGCCACCAACCAGGCCATGGCAAAGGGATGAGGGTGCCCAGTATGTCTGCTGCCACGAGGCCAGAGCTTTCGTAGTGTGTGTCCTACCCTAGGTTGGGTCTGTGAGAATTCTAGGCAGGGTGGGCTTCTGGGTAGGGTAGGCCATTGTGGAGGATTTTTGGTCGGCGCCTGGATAAGGAGAAGCAACAAGTACCAAAGGGGGAACAATGTGACATCAGTCCGAACCTGAATGTCTCCGCAGTGGTCTGTGAGTAGTTGTTGAACGCTTTGTCCTCAGGCCTACGAAGTCTCCTTTGTCCTCAGAAGCACGAAGCAGTCGATCAAAACGATCAGCATCATGGCACTCTTTGTCGTGGTCAATGACAGACAGATACCCGTCAAGCAGCCGCCATGACAGAAGACCGGCCCTGCCTGGGGACGGTGGTATGTGTGCTGACATTGGTACACAGTAATGAGCTTCGGACTCGGACAACCTTGCCAATGCCCACCCATCTGGTCGCCGACACGGAAGAGGGGTGGCCAAGCCGTAGGCCTGAACCATCCAAAATTGTAGCTTGCTGATGCCTCTTCTCGCTGGACATGAGTATGCATCTCAAGAACTCTGCTGTAGTTTGTGAGTAGTTGTGAACTGCTTTGTCCTTAGGCCCTTTTTCTCGGAGCAGGAGGGACTCGTCAGAGGCACGAAGCAGTCGATCACAACGTTCACCATCACGGCACTCTTTGTCGCGGTCAATGACAGACAGATACTCATCAAGCAGCCGCCATGACAGAAGACCGACCCTGCCTGCGGATCGTGGTATGCGTGCCGACATTGGTACACATTAATGAGCTTTGGACTTGGACAACCTTGCCAATGCCCACCTGTCTGGTCGCCGACAGGGGAGAGGGGTGGCCAAGCCGTAGGCCTGAACCATCCAAAATTATAGCTTGCTGATGCCTCTTCTCGCCGGACATGAGTATGCATCTGAAGATCTCTGCAGTAGTCTGTGAGCAGTTGTTAACTGCTTTGTCCTTAGACCCTATCACTCGGCGGGGGAGGGATTTGTCGGAATCAAGGCAATCACAACGGTCGCCATCACGGCACTCTTCGTCACGCCGGAGGACAGAAATGTCAGAGACAAGAAGTAGGCATTCATCACGGTCGCCCTCACGACGCTCCTCTTCACAGTCAATCTATGGCAGAACGCCAAGCCTACCTGGGGACCGTGGTATCTTTGTTGCCCTGACATTTGGATAGATTTGTCCACTTTGCACATATATGGGCTTCTCAGGGTGGTGTGGTCTGGGGAGGAGGGCAAGGTGCCCCCCCCCCCCCCTCCAACACCCCCTTCTATGATTGCCTCTCTGCTAGGCTGGCAACCAGATGGTACGGAGCAGGGGGATCCATCTATCTGACGCAACTCTTCAAGGCCTGATAGACAAGGAGCGCCAGCTGGTGTGTTTCCCACGCTGGTGAATTAGCTCTGCTAGGGCTATGACATTTGTACACACTGCTCAGCTTCGCCGATGCATATCCCTCTCAACCAACAGCTTGCGTGCACTCTTGGCACCCCTTACTGGCCTCAGACGGCAGTTGTTCAAGAAGGATTCCACAGCCGTGCTGCTCAAGGAGCCAGACCCGCAATGGGGATGACAGGAGGCCACCGTTGCTTATGGACTATGATATGTTTGCTGCATGACTTGTTTCTGTGTTACGTGTCCATTGCATAGTAATCGAGGGGGCGAGGGAACCATCACTTGGTGGTGTGAGGGAACCATTGCGCAAAGGTGTATACTGAACAAGGGGGGGGGGCTACATGTTGGTCAGCTTTTTGGATGGATATCCCTTTCGACCAATAGCCTGCATGCACCATCAGCGCCTTTTACTGTCCTCAGCATGCAGCCGTTCAAGGGGGATTGCACAGTCGTGCTGCTCCAGGAGCCAAGCCTGCATCGGGGAGAGCAGAGAGCCACCATTACCTGTGGACTATGGTATGATCCTTGAGTCCAGGGTCCTGACACTTGTACATGTCGGTTAGCTTTACGGATGGATATTCCTTTCGACCAATAGCTTGCATGCACCATTAGCGCCCTTTACTGTCCTCGAACTGCAGCCGTTCAGGAGGGATTCCACAACCGTGCTGCTTCAGGAGCCAGGCGTGCAACGGGGATGGCATTAGGCCAACCTTACCTGTGGACTATGGTATGCTTCCTGAGTCGCTTGTGCAATATCTCAGCAATGGCCGTGACATTTTACCTCGTCTGTCAGCTTGGCGGATGGACCAGCAGCTCTGCTTGCATTTACCTTGGTACAGGCTCGCAAAACCATCCGAGATCCCACTTCAGCAATTCTTCACCAAGGGCTTTCACAACAAGCGAGTGGCATGACAGCCCGCCTTCAAAGAGGCAGCGGACAGCAGATCCCATGCTGAGCCCTATGATGTACTCCATGAAGTGCAACACGCTGCTTGCGATGACGAGTTCACTGAAACAGTAATGGTGTGTGGACCCCTCCCCCTCAAGCCACCCCTACCATCCTCACGACTTACGATTTTTTTGTAATCGCGTTTATTGCAAAAAAAAGACAATTTTTTTTCCACAAGCATTTACTGCAAGACAAAATTGCACAAACTTACAATTTCCTTGCACTCCTGTGCTCCCCAAGTTATACGATTTAGTATTCCAGGTGGGCACCTACTGAACCAATATATTGGTGTGCGCTCTGTAATTTATTTATCAGGCTGGTTTTAGTGAGGGTGAGTAATCACAATCATGCATGCATTCATCTCTTTGAGCAAGGTACAAATACATGTTCAGTGCCTGAAACGGGTTGATTGCTGCATCCCCGCAACGAGTTCATCCAATTGTGGATCTACATGCTCTACCAGTGCAATCTCCTCGGCTTTTGGTCGAATGACCGACAAGAGGGTGTCTGTTTGTGCTGATGACTCGCTGGTATTACACGCTTTCAATTTGCAACATGTTTATGCAAAATTGCTGTTACATTCCTTCTAGCTTTCATGAAGGCCCATATCAGAGGGTATTTCTCAATTGATCTTATTATTTTTTTTATGATGACAGCTCCCCGGCCCAAAAAGAGCTATGATGCATTAACACCCTCTGGCAAATGCATGCGGAAACTGCGTTTTGAGCAGGCACACAAACAATTAAAGCAAGGTCTTGCCGATAAATGTGGGTTTCCGCCTCCCGGGCCACCAACAAAGCAGCCTCCAATAATGGGATGCAGGTATCATCCTGTGCAAAATCAGAAGCATGCAAGACCGGCGATTCGGCAGCAGGTTATCAACACTCTCAAGTCACGCGTTCGCACAAAAGCCACAGAAAACGCACATATTGAGGCCCGGAAGCGCATGAATTGCTGGCGGAACAAAGTTAGTGACTTGGATAAAGAAATGCTGGAGGGCTTTGACATTACGACGACGCCATAGGGGGCAGCAATGAGCCCGTTTCAGGCACTGGACATGTATGTGTAACTTGCTGAAAGAGATGAATTCATGCATGAGGGTGATTACTCACCCTCACTATTACTTTTCGTGGATGCCTGCAATTTTTACGGAGACCGTGACTTGAAGTCCCCCGTCTTGGTCTTCAGTTTACCTGAGGCCAAAGGTCCGCATCAGACAATCATGCAACTTGCAATTGCACGCTATGTGGGGCCAGATGACGGGCATGAACTCAAGGGTCTTCTGAAGACGCACACAATGGTGCCTGCCATAGCGAAAGCCCTGACACGCGGTGTAAATGAGAAACCGCTTCGATGAAAGACATACCCAGATTTGGCCGAGTTGAACACATTTCTGGGGACTCACGGTCCACATTGCGATGACTGCTGCCCTTTTTGCCCAGCAACAAAGGAGGAATTTGTGCTACCAACCTTCACCGGCGGCGAATTGCGCACTTCAGCCGACTGGATTGCAATGAGCCCCGTCCCAGAAGTACTTTGTCTTTTCAAGCATGAAAATGACATAGGTTGGGATGCATGGCACCTATGGGCAAACGTTTTGACCACCCAATTGTACATGCCCTTTCTCTATACGCAAAGAAGAACCCCCCAAACCACTATGTGCAGAATCTGGTCTCTCTCTACCGTTCAGTCTTCAACGTGTTGGACAAGTCTCAAAAATATTATGAACCCGAGGCTGAGGCAATTCAACAACCCAAAGGAGGATGCCGTGGGGAATTCAAGTTCGACTGTAAAGAGGCAAAAGGGGTACTGTTCCTTAATAGCTGATGGGAAATACTGGCAAATATTGTCCCAAAGTCCCGTAAGGATCCTGACGGGATGTGCATTGCACACCCACTTTTCAACAATGGATGTCCTCTGCCTGATCCGATTCAGAGGTATATCAAACTGATGCACCTCCTCAGACACCAAGTTTTGTACTGGAAGCCCGAAGCAGTGTCAATGAGAGACCCCTATGCTCTAGAGGCTCATTGATTATATGGCTTGGTTGGTCTCAGCGCCCGTCGATATGGACCAGGACTGCACATTCATCTATTTCATCAAACCCCACGCATTCTGCACTCAGAAAATTAGGTTGGGGTGTCCACCGAGGGGGGGGAATGCATGCACCAGCCTCATAAAAGAATTACAGACGCACACCAACATATTGGTTCAGTAGGTCCCCACTTGGAATACTGGATTGTGTAACGTGGAGAGCACGGGTGCTGGGCCTGTGTTTCTTAGGTGAAGAGGTGCTGTACAAGCACGTTGATCCTCTTACTGTACCTTCATTTTGAAGAGAGTCTGCCTGTGTTGGCCCTTACCCTCTTTGTCCTCCCATGTAGGTTCGCTAGCCCGTACCCTCTTCCCCCTCCAACGTAGGTTCAATGCTCAGCTCGCCAAGTTGTCATCACCATCTACGCCCCTGATTGGAGAGGTGTCAGGCGGCCAGGTGCAGGGCAAGAGGAGCGCCAGGGAACGGCAGACCAGCCGGCCTTTGGAAGGGGGCCCTACTGCAGGCACATGTGTACTCCACGTTGACACTTGGTGTCTGGTTTATGACGCCGATGGACGCGAGGAGATGTCCTTTGAGGTGTCCATTGAGGAGGTGTCCTTTGCAACCAAAAGACATAAACTAGACCCTGCAGCACTTTGTGATTGCGCTTGAAATGGAATCTGCTAATCCTTTTCAACCCTCAGTCTTTTCTGTGCTCCATCAGCACACTGGGATGCCTACAGGCTAGGCAGTTCCCGCTGCATCTTATGGTCTCAGAATAAGCTTACCGTAACTAAGTTAGTTTTTCTCAATTTCAGCCATGAATGTCGATGATATTGACATGTACCCAGTTGGTGCTGTTGTCAATTTCCAACGTTAAAACGGCAGTGTTGTGTCTGCCAGTATTTTGGCTCCTCAAAGTGTGGTGCCAACTACCGGACCACCACATGCGATATCGTACTTTACTCGCGATGTTCTCGAGGCAAAGTGTCTGTGTTTTCTCTGCAGGGCTTTTTCTGCAGGGCTTGTTCTCCTCGAAACGTGCCCTGCCTGAAGGTCCCCTGCAGCCCACCTTTTGCCATTGCAACGTCATACTCAGCTCAGGCAACCATGAAGCCCCGTGCAGCCCTGGAGATAAATGTATCCCAAAAACTGAAATTTGTGTATCTGTAACTGCATCCCGACTTTCAACAGTGTGTATCACATGTGTGTCCCACCATTTTCTCATTCTGGCGTGGACTTTTTGCGCTCTTTTCTAGACATCATTTTAAGCTAAGAACGCTTTGCTGCACAGATTTACAAGCTGGTAGTTGTAGCTCAGTTGGTGAGGCACTGCTCTGCTGAGACGGTTGAGCGTTACTTCAATTCCTGGCATGCACACATGTCAATTGTGCTATGTTCCACATGCGTGTCCAACCCTTTTCTCATTTCGTTTCCTGTGGTGGATGGCCAAGATCTCGTTTCTCTCTTCATGGATTTCATGTATCACATGTGTATGCCAGGCATCTGAAGTGTGTATCGTGTGTGTATCCCCCAAAGAAAAAGTGTGTATCTCGCGCTAGCGGTGATACGCACTATCCCGTGGACTGGCCCCGTGCCGCCCAGACTTCTGGTGGGTGCCCTCCCCTGTGGAGAATATGAAACCCGGTCCCATCCCGGTGACTTTCAGTCAGAGCCCACGTGATTTGCAAGTTTTTGTGCGTGGCTAAGGGGGCGTAGCGTGCCCTGTGCGCGGGCTGGCTGTTCTCCACCACCGGGAGTTCGGTAAGTTCAGAAGATTGGGAGGATGTCATTGAATGGCTGCTGCAGTCGACGGGGCTATAGGGGGCAAAGTTTAGGTCCCTGGGACCCATGGCAAGCATCAGATGTTTGAGTTTTTGAGATCTGAATTGGTTGTGCATGATTGCGCCGGTAGGTGGTTTTCGGGGCTGTTACCCGGATAATCACCCTAAGAGTTGGCGCTGTGCCCGCACTGTGCGCGCGCTGTGCGAAAACGCCCCCTAATGCTTGTTGTGTTTGCATGCTGGGTTGTTCTTTTGAATTGCAGTTTTGTTGCACTTGTGGGGAGTCCATTTGGGAGTCCGAGGGAGCCCGTTTTGGGAACCGATACACACATCGGAAATGTCGATTGGTGATCACCTGCAGGTTCGTCAGAGAGGGTACCGGAAAGACGGCGCCATGTGTGATGTAATGAAGTTTCGTCAGGGCATAGGTGGGGAAGGCGCGGATCCTGCGCACGGGCTTCGTGTGATCCTCTGTGGCTAACTGAGACCCAGTATGACGGAATACGGGGACAACGTTCGCCAATATTTGTCAGATGTGGAGTTGGGGGCGCGTCAATGGGGGACCATCAATTTTTGTCAAGCGTAGCTGGAACACGAAGCAGAATGCGACCGAAAAATGCACTGCGCTGCGCTGCGCTGCACTGCACTGCTGCCTTGGTGGGTTGTGTGGGGGTAATGATTCCCAACTCATGTCATTGGTATTGCATAGCATGCATGAAATTGCAGGGACTCACCAGTTGTGCTTGACCCTGTGCACCCTGCTGACAACAATTGCAAATGGATGCAAACACGTTTGGCATTTACAGCGTAAATTCAACACTCCCCAAAACGAAAGCCATGGCAGAAATGCAGCAGGTGCACTGTAGATGCCGACACATCGAATAAATTTCGTGTCTGTTTTGAATCATCATGGAACAGGCACTCATGAGCCTGACTCGGGCTATACAAATCTTTCTTGTCCAGAAAAGAGATATCGCACTGGGAAGTACCAATGCCCGTTTTTTTTGGCATCCCTTTCTGAAGGAGACGGACCAGGAGCTGCATCTAAGGGCCGGGGGGAGTGTGTGGTGGCGCAGGTAACTGCAGAGAGCATGCAATGCACAGGGCGCAGCCTCCTGTCATCACCACATGACACGTTGTGATTTTGTCCCCCCCCCCGCCCTGTTTGGTTGGACTCTGGGAGGGGGAACATAACTCAGCCACAAAACCAATTAGCCCATTTCCTTGGTTCAATTGTTTTACCACATTCAGTCATTTTTGTCATACATTTTTGGCGGATTTGCGGCCATCTTCAGTTGAATGGCCATTATACCCGCCCCATGATCGGCCCAGCACAAAACTGCGCGCCATGTTCCAGGTACCTACAATGAGCAGGGGAAAAACAATTACATTGAAATGATATTGTTTTGGGTCAACGTTAGAACTATCAGTTTCGGCCCAGCAGTGAACCTTCCTAAAAGGATCTCAGAAATTGCCTCGAACCCTCAACGTTCACTTTCCGCGTCCGTTGAAAATGCGGAGTGGCAGAATTCGTTTTCATCTGAAATTTGGCTGTCCACTCTGTAGCATACGCGGATACCCCCCCCCCTCGCGCAAGCACTGCCTTGTCTAAGCACATGAGCCTGTGTTACCCTTGTTTTGATTCAATTTTCTGACCACGGTTTTTGTGGTCAGAAAGGTAACATTATGCGATTGTGGTTTGCTTGTAGAGGGAAGAGTGGGCTTGATCATGCTTGTGGTAGTTCCTCCTGCTCATCCTAAGCTTTACCTCACCAAAGATATTGTTGATGACAGTTTTGTCCCAAGAAATAGGAAGCCTAAACGCATTCCAAAACCCGAAGCCAAGCCAAACCCAAAGGCTGCCCCAAAAGGGGAAGCATGTGCAATTGTTCAAGATGACGCGCAAGGTGGGAAAGGGCTTCTATTCCACAGCTCCTGATGGTCCTGATGGGCAGTGAGGACCTCCAGAACCCACTGAAATTTGCCTGCACATTGTGTTGTAGTGCCCTGTTGCGACAATTGTGATTAGGGTGAGATATGGGCAGGTTTCCGATGACATACGTTCTTTTGGTACCGCTCGTCGCGCGCAAGCACTGCCTTGTCTAAGCACGTAAGCCCGTGTTACCGTCGTTTTGCTGACTTTCAGCATGCTTGCGCAAGGGGGGGGGGGGGCTATTTACACCAGGCGCTGATGCACAGGGCTGAGCAGCAGCTGCAGCCTCTTTGATTGTGGTGAGTTCGTTAAAGCCTCGGGCACCAAGTCTCCAGAGTTTGCACCACAAAGACTGCGCTTAATGGGCAGAACTGACGCCTTGGTCCGAGGAAGACAGACCCTTTGCAGCAGATAGTATGACCCCGTGGCGTCATTTCATCTGCCTAGTCTTTTTCGCCTGCGATGGATGATGCACTGCCGCCCCCTTCCAATCCTACGGCAGCCTTTGAGACTTCTGCCGGATCCTTCACGGTGGAGATCTTCCTGGACTGGATGCCCTTGACTGCCAGCAACTTCATCCAGTTGGCAAAGACGGGCTTTTAAGACGGTCTGCACTTCCACCGCGTCAGCTTCAATTTCGTGGCTCAATTTGGATTCCCCCTTTCCCGCAATGCCAAGAAACTGAAGAAGGCCGGTACTGGTGGCCCTGAGGGGGGCTCACAGTTCCCCAATCTGGCCACAAAGGAGATCATGCACCTACTGAACCAATATATTGGTGTGTGCTATGTAATTCTTTTATGAGGTTGGTGCATGTGTTCCCCCCCCCTCGGTCGACATAGGTTGCCGTGCATCCCAACCTATGTCATTTTCACGTCTTAAAAGACGAAGTACTTCTGGGAATATTACCACTGGTTGCACATGAGCCCCACAAGCAAGCCCCATGAGGTAGATGCGCTGCTGAGTTGCGGTGTGGAGAGAGTGTTCAACATCGATTCATCTATTCTGCCCCATCATATCATGCCCTTTGGGATGTTTCCGCTCTCGTCTTGGTGTTTGTCTGGTTAGAGGTTTCTATTTTCTCTCAATAATGGCAAGCCCGATCACTGCATTGTGTCCAGACTACAAATATCCTAAAAAAGACCCAAACTATCCCCACTGCTGCCTCTGCGACGTGGAGGTCTCCGAGAGCCCCACGTCGTGGAGGTGGCATGTCCAGGGGAACCAGCATAAACGAAAGAAAGAAAAGCTGAAGGTGGAGGAGGCGCCACCAAAGGGAGCAGGGAAGCGACGCCGCTCCAGATCGCCCTCATGCAGCACCAACCAGACCATGGTAAAAGGATGAGAGTGCCCAGTATGTGTGCTGCCACGGGGCCAGAGCTTTTTTAGTGTGTGTCCTACCCTAGCGTGGGTCTGTGAGAATTTTAGGCTGGGTGGCTTCCAGGTAGGGTAGGCCATTGTGAAGGATTCTGGGTCGGCGCCTGGTCAGGGCATTTTGCCTTTGGTGAGGCATTTTCCCTGTGGTAGTTGGGTGGGTGAGTGTCCAATAGCATTCGTGGGTTTGGGGTTTGCAAAAAATCTGGGTGGGTTGGCACACAGTAATGAGCTTTGGACTTTCACAACATTGCCAATGCCCACCCGTCTGGTTGCCGACAGGGGATAGGGGTGGCCGAGCCGTAGGCCTGAACCATCCAAAATGGTTGCTTGCTGGTGCCTCTTCTCGCCGGACATGAGTATGCATCTCAAGAACTCTGCTGTAGTCTGTGAGTAGTTGTTAACTGCTTTGTTCTTAGGTCCTATCCCTCGGAGCGGGAGGGACTCGTCAGAAGCACCAAGCAGTCGATGACAACGATCACCATCTTCGGACTGGGACAACCTTGGCAATGCCAACCACGACAGGAGTGACGGAAGAGTTCGTGGTGCCGCAGCTACGCCGGCAGGACGAGCTGGCTCCGCGATACCGAGTGCGCCATGTACCAGAGAGGGTAGGATACTTGAGCGTCCAGTGGGATGCCCGGGGGAAAGCAAGTTCGGAGGTCTTACGAGAACGCCATTGCGGGAAAGTAGCCTGGTAGACGGCGCGGTAGAGAATTGGAGCGCGGCGCAGGGACCGGGATCCACCGTGAAGGATATGGCCTGGATGTACCAAGAGCAAGTGGCCTCAAAGGTGGCAGTGCAAGCGCAAGCGGTTCCGTCATCATAGAGGGACGTGTACAGCATGGCGGCCGCGGCAGGCAGGATCTTCTCGCTGGACACGAGTATGCATCTCAAAATCTCTGCAGTCGTCTGTGAGTAGATGCAGATGCAGTCACAATGAAGTCCAGCGTCAGAAGTTCTGAATTTTGATTAATTTAATGATTTCATTGACCGGTGGTGTTGTTGTTAGATAGTCAGCTTCACTTTTGGAGAACCCGTGGGGGTCACATGTGAATTGTTGTTTGTGTGGCTCCCCCCACCCTCTGATCCCCCCCCGCCATGTGACTGCCCGGCAGTTCCCTGCGCTCTGCCAAGTTGCATTTTTTTTTTACCATGGAGGTAGGAGCACCCTGGGGAATGCCTCCTTTGTACCAGTCGGAGCCGCCCTGTGTGCTGCCCAGCCCGCTGTTTGGTTTTCTTTTTGTCCTCCCAAGAGGTCTATATGTGCTTGTCCAGGTGCAGTCTGTGGACGGCTATACCCACACTGTCCTGGATTTCGTTCGCCTTGGCAGATGGAAGGGGTAAATGGGAAAGGCTGCTGCGCCAAAAATTGCAGCCTCGGAACTGTGGGCCCCCTTGGTTGTAGAGTCGGATGTCAGCAGTTCAATGCTGCCTGGGAACTCTGACATTCCTCTCCAGGCAGGTGCCCCTCCACCTATGATTTTAGCAGCTGTTTTTTCCCAAAATTCAAAAAGTCAGCAAAAAGGGGTTTTTCGCGAGAAATGACCTATTTTTTTGGTTTCTACGGCCCCAAAATGGGGGGGAGGGGTCCACCTACCCGAATTTTGTCCAAAAAAATTGAAAACCCTGAAATTTGGCCTATTTTGGGGTATTTTTGCCTGCTCTGGGCTGGTCCTGCAGAACAGTGCTGCACACCAGTGTACCTGCCTATAGAGGATTTTCGACAGAAATTCCAATTTTCTTTGGATTCTCTGGCCCCAAAATAGGGATGGGGGGGTTCCTCCCACCCGAGCTTTCTCTCAAACCATCAAAAACCCTGGAATTCGGCCTATTTTGGAGTATTTTTGTCTGCTCTGGGGTGGTGCAGCAGAACAGTGCTGCACACCGGTGTACCTGTATAGTATAATATAGGCACGAAAAAACATGAAAATAGGTTTTGTACCCAAAAAGACCAAAAGTAACCTTTTGTTTTAATTATACCCCGAATAGCAGGGGGGGGGGGGTTCCTCCTACCCCATTGTTCCCCAAAAATAACAACCTAAGCCCCAAACATGTGTGTGTACGGTGATAGGCACGCAAAAGCCTACCTATGAACCATATGGAAACGGACCACAAACGGTGCAAAATAGGGCCAAAAACACCTCAAATGTTCATCGCTCATCCCATTCTTATGCACATACTATCATATTATATGTAGCACCTTTCATACAAATGCTTACAATAACAACCTAAGCCCCAAACATGTGTGTGTACGGTGATAGGCACGCAAAAACCCACCTATGAACCATATGGAAATGGACCACAAACGGTGCAAAATAGGGCCAAAAACACCTCAAATATACATCGTTCATCCCATTCTTATGCACATACTATCATATTTTATGTAGTTATTATCATTCAAATGCATACAATACCAACCCAAGCCCCAAACATGTGTGTGGACGGTGATAGGTGATCAAAACCCTACCTATGAACCATATGGATTTTGGACCACAAACGGTGCAAAATAGGGCCAAAAACACCTCAAATGTTCATCGTTCGTCCCATTCTTATGCACATACTATCATATTATATGTAGCACCTATCATACAAATGCTTACAATAACAACCTAAGCCCCAAACATGTGTGTGTACGGTGATAGGCACGCAAAAGCCTACCTATGAACCATATGGAAATGGACCACAAACGGTGCAAAATAGGGCCAAAAACACCTCAAATGTTCATCGTTCATCCCATTCTTATGCACATAGTATCATATTTTATGTAGTTCTTATCATTCAAATGCATACAATACCAACCCAAGCCCCAAACATGTGTGTGGACGGTGATAGGTGATCAAAACCCTACCTATGAACCATATGGATATTGGGCCCCATGGTGCATGAGAAAGGGATGAATAGCCTAGAATAAAGGCAAAACATCGCTTGTCATGTAGGCTTCTACCAATGGTGATGACAATTTGTTCATATATCACCTCTATACCACCTCTTCCAGCCCTGTAAGGCCCTCTACATGGCCTCCATATACCCTAAAACCATGAGAAAGAGTGGTTTTTGGCTAGAAAAGTGTGAATTTCTCAAAATCTGTGCCTGCCAATCTGGATTTTTTTAGGTCAGCAGCAAGGTATTCATCTCGGGGACACGCTCATGCCTTTACTTTGCTTCCAACTGCGAAAAAAAGTGGACTTTTTGGCGATTTTCTATTGCGCACGGCGGTTGGGAATCTGAAACTCGCGTACGCGGCAGTTGTCGACAGTTGATCTGCGGCTCCAGCTCCAGCGACAGCATAATTTTGTTAAAAATTTGAGAAAACACAAAAACAACAGTACTACTGTGTACCGATGATATCGCTCTCCTGAAAATGCATGACTTGGAATTTTCGGAAAAAACAGCTGCTAAAATCATAGGTGCTTATATTTTGCATGTATTTGCATGCACTGTATTTGCATGTTTTTTTTTTGCCTGTGTTTGATTTCTGGAAGTGCAGATGCCTGAGCTCTGTGTTCATTATGCACTTTGTGCGATGTTGAACTGATTGAGAGAACCAGATGCTGAGATGCTCAGAGTGGTGCTGCTTGTTGCGATTATCCTTTGTTTTCATTACCATTGGTGGTTCCTTGGACTGAAACGTGTTTGCAGTTGTATTGCACCAGTGGGGACCGATAAAAATAACCAAGGTCCGAATGAAAATCACTGAGTCACAAAACCAGGATCTGCGTTGGGAACCAATCGATACATTGTGCTTGCCTTTTTGTAAGTGAAATCAGCTTCCGTCTACCACCAGTGTGCCTGAGCGATCGCCAGTGTGCCTGAGCAATCACCAGTGTGCCTGGGCAATCACCAGTGTGCCTGAGCCACCAGCAGTGTGCCTGGACAATTGCCAGTGTGGACCGATGTAAATAACCAAGGTCCGAATGAAAATCACTGAATCACAAAGCCAGGATCCGCGTTAGGAACCAATCGATACATTGTGCTTGGGTTTTTGTAAGTGAAATCAGCTTCCGTCTACCACCAGTGTGCCTGCGCAATCGCCAGTGTGCCTGAGCAATCACCAGTGTGCCTGGGCAATCACCAGTGTGCCTGAGCAACCAGCAGTGTGCCTGAGCAATTGCCAGTGTGGACCGATGTAAATAACCAAGGTCCGAATGAAAATCACTGAGTCACAAAGCCAGGATCCGCGTTGGGAACCAATCGATACATTGTGCTTGCGAGCCTCATGTGGAAGTACCATGCAGCACTTCACCAGCATGAAAGTAGATGAAAACTCAATTCCAACAACCAAGAAGCTAGTTTGGAGCCTTTTGAAAGTGAGTTGCACCAACTACACCAGTTGGAACATTGTACGAAAAACGTTGCAACACCTTTTTGCGCAAAAATCACTTATGCTTGGTTTTCGTAAGTGAAATCAGCTTCCGTCTAGAGGTTTGGGTACTAGGGTGCTCCCCGAAAGGTCAAAAACACATTGGGAATGGTATGGGTAAATAATGATTGCAATTCAACTTCGTTTCCTTGCTTAGATGTGCCTTGGTGTCGTGCATTCAACCAAACTACGTGGTTTTTTGCGCAAAAATCACTTATGCTTGGTTTTGGTAAGTGAAATCAGCTTCCGTCTAGAGGTTTGGGTACTAGGGTGCTCCCCGAAAGGTCAAAAACGCATTGAGAATGGTATGGGTAAATAGTGATTGCAAGTTAGAAGGATAAAGGCATTAAGTGAAATCAATGGAAAAGTTGTGATAAAGAAGTTGAATCAGTGCAAGCAGTTAAAATGGGGTACCCAGAGGTGCCGTCCCGGTTGTGCTAATGCGCATTTTGGCTGTGGGGAACACTTATAAGATAATGACTTATGTCCAAGGTGGCAAATTCGAAGGAAGTGAAATCAGTCAAAAAATTCTGAAAAAGAAGTGAAATCAGTTTTGTGACGGAGGGTCAGCTTGAGGATGACGGTGTTTTTTCCTGACTGGATGTGGCCACTAAATGTCACTGTTGAAACGCTCATGCAAAAAGAAGTTTTTGCAAATACAGGTGAAGCAGATTGTGAAAACCTGTTCAATATGGGCCGAGGTGCTCCAAAGACTGTAGAAAACGTTCCCGGTCTATCAGACTGATCTCAGTGTGTGCACACAGATAGTGGAGCTACCTATGTTCCCTGAGTTTCCTTCCACTGCGGGAGTCTCTGAATACGTGTGCGACCTAGAGTATCTGTTTTCATGGATGAACGTGGGTTCCTATGGAGCCACAGGACCCCTGTCTGTGGCTCATGAGTAAGATTCCTGCCCGTACGTGGGAAAATTGCCGCACTAGCTCTGAGAGGAAGAGTGGGAGCCACACGTACGACGACCTGGTGGACCTGCTGCTCGAGCTAGCCCTTGAGAGGGAGAATGACTCCCACATGGAGAAATGTCTCAAGAAATACCTGGGTTGAGGTGGTACCCCTACCCCTGAACGTGGCAAAGAGAAGGACCTAAAAATCCCACCAACGCCAACCAGGGTGGTGGTAAAGGAAGGGGTAACCTGCGTGCTATGAATGAGGTTAAACCTGAAGCAGGTACACCCCTCTGTTCTAGTATAAGCCTGTCAATGACAAGGGGGGACCTTGTCATGCCCCTGACTGCGATCACTGCAGTAGTTGTATGCTGCAGATGAAACCACAGCAGCCCACCAAGGATGGGAAAACTGTGACCCATCAGGACCATTTCAGGTGTATCATCACCTGTGGTTACTGTGGCAAATGTCGTCACTATGAGGACGAATGTCACATTAAGAAACGAGAAAGTGACAAACACAAGCGGCAGGGGGGTGAACGCCAGAAGACCCAAACATCCACCAGGACTCCCCAGAATGGGGATAAGGGCGGTAAAGGAGGTTGCAAGGGGGGTGGCAAGGGAGGAACCCCAAACCCCCAGAGGCGCTCATCAGCGCCCGCTACTTCTCCCTCTTCTGCCGAGGGTGAACCCAAGAAGCCCCCACAGGGGGATAACGCCTCCCCTGAGGGGTATTACTCCAAGAAGAGGCAACTGGCCTGGATGGCCAAGGCCCTCATGGCTGCAGGGATGGATGTCAAATTCCCTGCTGAGGAGTAGGGGGGCGGCTCCGAAGAGGAGGACTTGGTTTTCTGGATCTTCGTGAAAATCGGGGATAAGGTTTTCCCAGCAGTGCTCGACGGCGGTGCAACACTTTCTATAGTGGCCTGGCGCCTGCTAAAGACTTTCAGTAAAACTAAGACAGTGGCCATAACAGCAGGGGATGGGCGTACCATCCATTCTTTGGGGGGGGTCGATGTTACTATATGTCTTGGCGACGAAACTGTGACCCAACACTGCAGAGTGTTGGACACTGACGCCTTTGACATCGTCAATGGTACTGACTTCCTACGAAGAAACGTCCAGGGAAAAATGCTGTCTCTCCAGCGCCCCTATTCTCTGCACTGCGACTTTGGCAGTGTGCTCTTCTCCGTACTTGGAGCTGTCAGGACGGAAAGAGTCTGGGCTGCGCTACGCAGCCAAGAATAACTATCGTACTGAAAATTACCAATTGGCCCGTCACGTTCTTGAAAATCGACTGGCGTCCCGACAGGTAACACTGGATGAGATCCAAGTGGAATTGTTCGCGAGCCAACAACAGCACATCATGCAGTTGTATTGCTCGAAACATTTGAACAACGCTTTCTGTTTCTTCTGGAAAGCAATGGGTCTAGCGTATGCTGACCCTCCCTTCTCCCTGCTCGCTAAGGTTCTAACCAAAATAGCTTATGAGGGAGGAAGGGTTATCATGTGCACCCCTGACTGGGGTTGCTCAGGTGAACACACTTATTGGCGCCATATGCTAGACTGAATGACTGAGGGAAGAGTGCAACTCCCCAACGGTCCCATTTACGTGCCTGAGGACTCAGACACAGCTATGTAGGCCCCTGAGTGGGCCAGTTTCTTATCCATTGTTGATGGATCCCTCAATCCCGTACCCCTGTGTGATCTGGATCAGGTGCTACTGAAGAAGGTGATGGCTGAAAATTGTGGCTTGACTCTTTCTGATCTCAAAAAACGATCTCCTGAGCACCTATCTGCCACACTTACAGGGTTTGAATCTCCGGAAGGCTATTTGGAACCTGCAACTGTAAAGGAGGATGCTGACGACCAACTGTCTGAGATCGCCAGCACCATCCCTCCTGTTGAAGCCAGCTGTGTTGAACTAAAACACATCGCCTTCCTGGCCCAGCTGTTGCTGGAGGAGGTAGATCTAGAATGAACCTCAGAACCAACTTCCCCTGTTGGAAAACCGGTGCTGCGCATGCAGCATATGCACTCAGGTGAACCCGTGCCCCAGAGTCCTGACGCTCTAGCGCGGCCTGCTTCTAAAAATATGCCACTGTCTGAGCATGACACGCAGGGACTCCGACGGCTGTTCTACCGGAAGGCTGAAGGTATCGAGCGCCAAGAGCGGCTACAATACCTCAAACAGACCTGGAAATCCTCCATCTGGTCTGAGGAGGACGATCATCCCTACACGCTGCCTGACCCTGAGATACCTCTAGTGTATTCTCTGCACTATGGGCAGCAATGTCCCCCTGAGTGGTATGACGGTTCAGTACCTGCCGAAACTGCTGATGGGCAGAAAAAGAAAGCGCATGGAAAGAGCAACCTCCATGCTGAGGAGGATTTGCTGCAGAAACCCCCGACTGAAGAAACTGCGCCTAACCTATGAGGAGGTGTTCGGCGTCCTGCCGCCTCCCCTTTCCTGTAAAAAACCGGTCCAGATGGACCTGAAACTGGAACCTGAATTTCAGAAGACGTGCCTGAGGCGTCCTCCCCACCCCGCTCCTCAGGAAGAGGTTGAAGAAATCGAGCGTCAGATCCAGGAATGTATTGATGCGGGCCTCGTGGAAGAATACAAGAAGGGGCACTACCACCATCACTGCAGTCCGTGCTTCCTGGTTGCTAAACCAGGATCGACTGCCCTACGATTGGTTGTTGTTTATGGTGAGGTCAACAAGAAACCCCAAAACCATTGAGGGAGTATTTCCAACATGGTAAATACCCTGGAGCGTAGTGCCAAATGCCGGTACAAGATCAAAATGGACAAACGCAGTGGTTTCTGGCAGCTGGACCTAACTGCCGCAGCTCAGGAACTGCTGGCTGTTATAACCCCTAAGGGTCGCGTGTTTAAGTCGAAGGTCATGCCTTTCGGGGTGGCTAATGCCCCAGCACTCTTCCAGGACCTAATGAACAAAATTTTGTACATACCGAGGCGCAGATCTCTAGTACAGGAGTTGATTTCTCGAGGTGCAGAAATGGAGGCCCACATCGATGACGTGAGTTTGGGTACCAATACCCAAGAGGACCATGTCCTTCTCCTCCGTGATTTTTTCACTGTTTGTCAAGAAAACCATCTCCGAATCTAACTCGAAAAATGCGAGTTCATGAGAGAGGAGATGGAGTATTTGGGTTCCGACGTAGGGTATGACTGGTGGAAACCGGCGGCCTCTAAGATGCAGCCCCCACAGGACAGGCAGATTCGCGATGACCCTCAGAAGGGTCTACACGACGTGAGGAGTTTTGTGGGCGCCTGTAACTTCTATAGGCGCCACATCGACAATTTCACCTACTCCTCTGCCCCTCTCACTGACCTAATCAAGAAAACTACTCCCTGGAGGTGGATCGCCGGAGAGGAGGATTGTTTCCAGGAGTTGAAGAGGAAAATTGCCTCCTCCAACTGCCTGGGGGTACCCCGCCCTAAGGGCGAGATAGTCCTGATCACTGATGCCAGTGATGTAGGGGGGGGTGGAACAACCTACCAATGGCAGGAGCTTAACCCAGCTGAACTTACCCACTGCCATTATCGTACTAGCCGACTGAATCGTGATGGCTCCTTGAGGCATGACTATCCTACCAGTGAGTAGCGGCTTGTGCCACTGGGACACTGCAACTGGAAATGGAACCAAGCGCTTTCCAATTACCGCACCTACGACCAGGAACCCCTGGCCGGTATGTTGGTCCTCTCATCGCAGTCCCAACTATTGGGATCTAATCCTATTTTCCGGCTCTGTAAGTAGGAACCGGTGAAGTCTTTTCAGAGGGTCCCACCACCGGAGAAAGCGAAACTAAAGCGGTGGTGGACTTACCTGAGCCAGTTCAGGCTGACAGTCCATCATATCCCTGGTATCAAAAGGGAACTGTCTGACTATATATTGCGCAATAACTTCGATGCGCTTAGTGGTGAGAGTTCTGAGGCACTCGCCAAAGAGGGTAGGTAGGTAGGTATCTTCGGGAGCTCGGGATGCCTCCTTTGACGGTGCAGGAAGAAGGTCTTACCAAGGGGACGTCCTGTCCCTCCCACTGCCCTATGTTAGGTGCCTCTTGAGCCGCTCCCGCATGTGCTTGGGAAGGCATTGTCGCGGCCACCCAGTCCATGTGTCCCAGGTGGGAGGGTGTCCCCACATGTGTCCATGAGTAGGGCCACATGCCCCCTCCTTCGGCCGGCAGCTCTGGGGGCTGCCCAGCCGTGTGGAGTATCTCTCACCACAAGGGGTATTGCTCCCGCTTGTCTACGGTACGTCCGCCTCACCCTTGTGGCTTGAGTTGTGGGGCCGCTCCGCTTGGCAGGCGACCCCCTCCTCGACTGTGTAACGGCTCGCCTGTCACCGGTTGCATCCATGGCTCCGGGTGACGTTTGCCATGGTCCCCGATGCAGCCTGACCGGGCTCGGACCAGCAGCCTTGGAGTACCGCTCCTGCCACTGGCCCGGTGGGTCGGCTGGGTCGCCCCAGTGTGTCCGACCCATGGGGTGTTGGTTCTTTCCTGTCCCCCGGCCGCCCTAGACGCCCCTCACAACGGCGGACGGCAGCCCCCCCGGGGACGCCCTTCCGCCACCCCCACGGCGCGCAACGCCAGCCCGCAAGGGCGCGCGCCGTGGGGCCGGTGCTGGGTCCCCACACCCGCACTGACCGCACCTGGGACACACGGGTCGCGGAACCCCGGCTGCCCGCCCCAGAGGACAGGCGGCTGGGGGAGGGACAGCGCCTGACACCAGATGCCCCTCACAACAGTGGCAGGCCACCCCCCCCCGGGTTGGACCCCCCACCATCCCCATGGCACGCAGCCCCCACATGGCATGCAGGCCAGGGGGACAGTGTTGGGCCCCGGCACCCACACACCCGTGCCGACAGCACGTGGGTTGCGGACCCAAACAGCCCGCCCAGTGGGCGGGCAGTTGGGGGAGGGGGGGCGCGTGACCTCAGACGCCCCTCACAACGGTGGAAGGCACCCCCCCCCGGGGACGCCCTTCCGCCATCGCCACAGCGAGCAACGCCGGCCCGCAAGGGCGCACGCCGTGGAACCGGTGCTCGGTCCCCACGCCCGCACCGACCGCACCCCGAACACACGGGTCACGGTACCCCGGCTGCCCGCCCCAGAGGACGGGCGGTCCGGGGAGGGACAGCGCCTGACACCATACGCCGCTCACAACAGTGGCAGGTCAGTCCCCCCGAGGGACGGCCCCCCACCACATCACCCCCACGGCACGCAGCCCCCACAGGCCATGCAGGCCAAGGGGACAGTGTTAGGTTCCCACACCCACACACCCCCGCCCACAGCACGTGGATAGCAGACCCAAACAGCCCGCCCAGTGGGCGGGCAGTCGGGGGAGGGGGAGCGCCTGACCTCAGACGCCCCTCGCAACAACAGCCCCAAGACAGGTAGGGGGGAGCCGGGACCAGACCGCCCCCCGCCAAGCACGACAGACGGAGCAAGGGACCGGGGCAGGACAAGCGGAGGGGCACGGACCACGTGGAACGGCCCTACCAGCGCCCGGTGCCGGGACCATGCGAGGTGCGCACACCGAATCACCCAGGGGGGGGGGGAGCGGACGCCGCGGGGGCGCGAGCACACACACACGCAAAGGGCACGCGGAGACAACCAGAAGGGCAACCGGACCAAGCACGCGGAACGCACAGACCGCGTGGAATGGCGTACCGGCAAGCGAGGGTAGGGGATACCCGGACGGGACGACCCGTGACACGCAGCGCGGGACACGCGGGGCGGGAGGGGGGAAACGGGGGAGACACAACACCAGGTACCGGTCCGAGCCCCCTGAACCAGCCGCGAGCGCCGCGCGCACACGGACGGGGCACTGCACCCGCCAAGGCAGTAGTGGCGCACTGCGCAACGCCTCAACCCCTAGGCTAGGCAGCCTCCGTGCCGGCCCAAGGGGGTCCCACTGGCGACAAGCCAGTAGCACAGGCCCGGCGGCGCCGGCGCCCCGGGCGACCACGCATTAGGGGGGCGATGGGGTGGGTAAGCGCCCGAAGCCACGGCTGCGAATTGATGCACTGACCGGGGAGTGGCGAAACGGGGAAGCCGGGGAGGAACGGGGCTCCGAGCTCTGTGAACCCGGGGGACTCCGCCACCAGGCAGGATGTGCGTCTTGGAGGGCCCCCCACTAGGACTCGGGGGGGAGGATATCACCTGGCCCGACCAGGTGGCCCCCCGGGGCCGAAAGGCGTCTAGTACCCGCAAAATCAAACTTCAAACCTCAAACCTCGTTGAGAATAACGAGGTACAGCTACTAACCTGTACTGAGACTCTGTCCCAGCGAAAAAAAAAAACTAATCTCACTGTGTCAGTCTATTGACTGTTTCCTAACCTCCGATGGGGCTGTGAGCACTCTTGTGCAGAACAGCTAGACCTACTCACTGTGTGCCAGGACAGGCTTCTGTAGAGCTCCAGTTACGGTGAATGTACTAACTCCCAGCCTCAATCGGGTTCGGCGCTCCAAACACCTACACATCCGCTGCTTGCGGAGCACTGTTCCTGCCCTTGCTGTGCCCTGCAGTCCCATGCCTATGGTTACCAGCGTGAGCCACATGGCCGCTTATCAGGTTTGCAGCCACCCAGCGAGTGTCTGCCTTGTTGACCATGTGTTGCATGGGAACTGCCCTGATGTAATGACCTTGGGGAGCCAGCGAAGAGCGGTCGCTTAGGAGTCCAGGGGGGAATGACAAGCAAGGTGTTATGAAGCAAGGTGTGTCCACCCTCCTATGGTCAAGCGTGCCCACAGTTAGGACCCCTGACTGGTCCAGACCCATGGGGTTCTACCCTTCCTTACACAGTTTACCATACCCCTAAGTGTGCTACGAATATCTGCATGTGTCTCACTTCTCTCCTCGTCTTGGCTCCCGGAGACCAGGCTTTGCTGACGCTGGACCGAAGGTACTAACCAGGTACTATTACCACTCGTATGGCGCCCATTTTCTGTGCTCGCGCCTAACCTTCGGGGAAGACGGCAAAAGCCCTACCTACTAGAGGGGAGGGGTGGTCATGTGTGCTAAGGGCATACAAAAAGCCCATTTTTCTAAGGGCCAAAAGCTAACGCACTCCACTGCCCACGTGGAAAAGCACGCAGGACAGGAGACACCACTACACTACACTCACTAACGCCAGCACCGGCCTTCGAAGGCAGGGTGAGCACTCAGCACTTCCACTCATCACCTGCCAGGCTTGCTGACCATAACACCTGCACACGCTACTGGGCGTTCATGTCAAAGAGGTGTCGGGCCCTATTGACCCTCCTGTGAAAGAACAAGAGAACACACCGCTACCAAGCAACTGTGGCCTAACAGGGACGCCACTACGTGTTTCCCTTTCAGGGCTTGGAGGGAAGGAGTGCTCAGTTTGCGTGCACAGCGTGTATGTCGAAGATGTCTGACTGCACTCGCCACTCCAGGCTGAGTTGCAGTTTGTTGATTGTGTGATCAGCGCCCGTTTTAGCTTGGGCAGAAAAATTCAAAGTCGCCGAAGGCAACTGCAGCTGCACCAATCACCCTCACCTGCCCACCGGTAAAGCAAAGGCGAATCGACGTGGCAAGTGGCGGAGGAACCAAGACAGCCCCGACGGCTGCCCTATAATACACTGTCCACTCACCAGGTTACAAGCAAGCGAGCTTAAGGAACTCCACCCATTCTCTGAAAGAACGTAGGGTGGAGTCCCTGGGTAACCTAAACAAGAGTTCTACCGTGCGCAACATGCGTGGCCTATCCATTAATGCGCAATATGCATGCACAGGTATGCACAGGTTTACCATTTCTCCTAATCTTACCCACAGCAACAAACCATAGCTTGACTCAACCAAGAGGTGAGCTCCTCCTGGGCTTACTTACCTTACTCACCACGCATCATGTGAATGTCGAAGGTAACATGAACGCAAAACGACCCTAAGCGTGTACACAAGCCTAGAGCGATTCCTAAACAACCCTAAGCGATGAATGCATTGTGTGCAAGCTCCTCTTACTTTTTTCCCAGAAAGAGGAGAGAGAATGGCGCGCTGCACAGCGCAAAACAGACCTACGCGTTTTAAGCAACCCTATTTTGGCACTACGGCAACACAAAAACGAGCAAGCACTTTCTTTTCTAGCCTGTGAAGAGAAGACAAGGGTGGATTAGGGCACAGGGAAAGGGACACAACGTGTGAATTCCTGAATGAGGCACATGCATCGCCAGCACAGCGCATACTCTAACCCTACGTGCGCGCCGCGTGCTCCATTCGCTTCGCATACCTTTCATCTCTGTTTTGACCTGTGCAGAGCAAAGGAGGTGAGCGCCCAAACCTGCAACGAGCACAGCGGTGACAACCCTAACGTTTTAACGAAGAAACCAACACAAACGCAATGCATGAGTGTGGAATGACACTGACAAACCTGAGAGGCGGGTTGTCCACCTGCTCTGTGGTGTGGGTTTCTTTTCAATACTATTTCCTACAGTTTAGAAAAATTTTGATGCGACTTTAAAAACTACGGCTCACACCTTCTTTTTCTAGAGCCGTTTACGCTTGTGCAACTCCTTCTCTGGGGTCTGCTTTCGTTGCGCTTGTCTGCGACTTTAGATTTCAGTCTAAAAATGACAATTTCTAACGTCCTTTCGTCAGTTTTTAGCGATTTGACTTCTCAAATCGCTACACCTTTCGCTAAACCACAGGATTCACTCCATGTTGGTTCCATGTTCTATTTTTTTCAGCTCCTGGAGATTTGTGTCCTCCATTGGGAGTATTGCTCCGCCCTGGCTCTTGGTCAGGACGTTTACTAGAACACTGTTTATGCAGCAATAGCCGTACGCATTAGAGTTTGAGGGATGCCCCATCGAAAGGACATTATTCACGGTACATTACACTGTTTTTCAAGGGTAGCTACAGTGTGATAGGCTTCCATGAACTGATCAGAATGTTTTTTTTTTGGTTTAATGCATTTTCTGAGGTAATTTCGGGATCTTTGAGCCTTTCTCCTTGGTCTTACTAGCTTGATCAACTAGTACTCCAGGGGGGAGTAAGAAAACGTCACTGCCTCTCTTTTTTGGAGGGCTTGATCCAGGCCAAGCCCCCCTTAAAACCATTTTTGTTGATGCTAAGACTTAGCTAAGTATTTCTATCTCTCTTTTGAAGCTTAAAGTACACTTTCTCAAAGTAACTAGGGTTATAACCTTGGCTTGCCGTGAAGTACACCCCTGCCACTCAACTGAGCAGAGGTATCTTCCTTAATGGAGGTTATACCAAAATAAAATGGGCCTTCCATGCCTAAGGCCTTGGAGGTTAAGCCTAGTGGCCCCCCACCCCAAGACCCCTATTTTCAACTGTTTCTACCACTTATTGTGGTTCTACGTTTTAACTGTTTCTGAATGCAGTTGCTTGGCCAAGTCATATTCTGTGTCTGGGCTAGCACCTTTGCCCCATATTCCCAACCAGCTCCATTTCATCCAGAAGAGTGCACATGAAGTGCTTGATGCTAGCTTGGAGGCTAGAGTCAGGCCAGTTTTCACTTAAAATCATTTGTCTCATTTATTTGCGATTGAATCTTTGTATCTAAGCTTGCTTTGTCTATCTGCAGCCCTTCTGTGATACATTGGATTTAAAAACTATTCATTGATTCGATCCATATCCTGTTCTTGCCATACTTACTGCTTTGGTTTGGGCTTTCAACATCAAAACCTACAGAATTTCATCAAAATCAATTTGGCAATAATCAAGGACATCTTTCTCACCTGGATCACCCACAAAACATCCAGAACGTTTGACCTGAGAAAGGTGTGTATAGCTAACAAGGCCTGGGTTGCGTTTCCACACGGCTGTGTATCTCCTTCTCCTTTTGTGTCTCGTAGCCAAAGGAGTACGCACCTGCGCAGAGGTTGCAGCACTCGGGAAGCCAGCCTTGAAGGTGACTCTTGGTACATGGGGTTATTGGCGGGTACCTGAAGGCAAGAGTTGTGGTCCATGGCCGGTGTGGAAGTCACTGTTGCGTGCACCGCTGTGGCACGGAGCAGAGAAAGGTAAGCCCGTCAGCCCGCAAATTGCAAATGTGCAAAGACTCTTGGGCACAGAGGTCGCCAAGAGCCGTGTGCTGCTTGCAGCTGCTGGCGTTACTGGTGACTTCAAGACAGTGGATCAGCAGGATCCAACGGCCACAAATCAGATTATCACATTGAAGTCGGCGCAAATTGCAGCTCTGGTGAAAGAACCCCTGAAGCGGTTCTTGGAGATCAACAAGACACTGATTATCATCACTGGCGACATATTTGAACACCTTGCCCGCGTGACGATGTTCCCCACCTGGCAGTATGAAGAAATGGCGCGTGCCGACCAACTCATCTGCGGATCTCAAACTGTCGTTGACAATATGTATGAAGTTCTGGACACGGAGACAGAGGGGCGCCTCAATGATGATTTCAACGCACCACGCGTAGGCAACATGTTGCGTATTGCCATCCTTAGTTGGCCAACGTAAGCCAAGCCAGCGGGGGATCCTACGTTGTTCAACGTGCGCTGGTTGCTGATGGCGTCGCCAGATAGGTGGAGCAGAAAGGTATGATTTCGTCCTCGCGTCGTCTCTTTGCGCGAGGCCTCACACAATACCTGTTCCCTCTTCACAGATTCCGGATGGTCTGACGCTTCGCCCTACCCAAGTACAGGAGAAGGCAGACACAGAATTTGGCGGGCCCTCTCCGATAACATATGTCATGTGGTATTTTGATGCTGCCCTCCATCACCTGAGGCGGACGCTGGGTTTCACGGCTGCTTTTGCGTTCATCGATCATGGACCAAACTTGGGGTGTAAGACTGCGTACATCGAGCCTGATTCTCGCATGTACAGTCTTGGTGTGTCCACTGACAGTGCCGCTGATTGGGTCAACAGAGTGCAGATTCAGCTGAACCACGTCTTGACACAAGGCACAAAGCTGGTAGAGTCAGGTGATTGGGATGGGCAGGCCAACTGGACAAACCGTGGAATTCCCCTTTGGGTTCGGGATGAGAAGTACGGTTCGGATGCGTGCGAACTGAAGGAAGAAGAGATCGCTCAGAACGGTCAAGCTCCAGCCGCACAGGCCCCTGCAGCAAAGCGGAAGGTAACTGGTGATGAACCTGCCCCAAAGAAGAAGAAGACTGCTTCTAAGCCCCAGGCAGCGGAATCTGTCACAGGTGAAGATACCGACGAGAGCGATGGACATGAAGAGGAGGAGACCGAAGAAGAAGAGCAGGAGAAACCGCAAGTCTCCCGAGGCAAGACAGCAAAGAAAGCGGCAGCAAGACCGGGGTTCCAGGAGACCCGGCAAGGAGCTGCATTCAAGCAGCTAGCTTGTCTGTCCGCACCAAGAGAACAACCCGCTAAGCCACCTCCAAGGAATGAGACGTCCGTGGCTAGATCTTTCGGTGCTAAGATGCAAAGTGTTCCGACGAAAAGGTATATTCTTCGTTTGCCGTGATATATTATGCGCGAGGGTTCGCGCTAGCCATTGTTCTTCAACGACTCTTTTGCCGTCACTTTGTGCGGCACGTTTCATCCTGTGATGCATTTTCCTGCGTTGTTGTGCTGCTTTTTGCGCGAGGCCTCGCGCAAAGATGGATGCCAAGGAAATGTTTCTTGTAGTGCTGTGTGCAACACGCATTCCAAAAACTGTCTTTGGAAACAATCAGGAATTGATGGCCGTTTTCATTCCAAAGCACTAATGTTAGAAGAACGTCAAAGTTGTGGTTTTCAGGATAAAGCACTGAACTTTCAGCGAGATAAATTATTTCTTGTTGGATTCGGTTTCGTCAAAAACAAACCAAAACAGTTCAAGTAATCAATTTTTGACTACATTCTGAGACTCCCAGTGTTCAAGCCACCCAAAAAACTATTTTTCCCGGCTGCCGCCTCAGGCACTTTCGGGCTCGATTCGACCATGCAACTTGAGCCGCCCAACCCAAGAGCCCCGCCCGAAGAACCACCGCTGCAAGCTACCAACAGTTCAACCTCCTTCGAGAATAAAAGCTCGCCCGGTCTGCAATGTCAGCGCCAGGTTAGCGCAACCGGATCTGAGTCTTCATCCGCCTGGTCCGAACATACTGAGTTCACTCCTCTGAGTTCCACTGCGAACAGGAACCAACGTACACTCGAGAGTGCTTCAACCACTTCGTCGAGTACTTCGGAACTTCGAGGTAAGTTCTGGGATGATGCGCTGTTGGAGCAGCCAGAGGACCGGCCAAGCTCTCTGATGAACAGACTGTCCACACAAACCCTGGATTCATTAGCGGCAATAGCTGCGATCCCACATGCCTCTGCCGAACGCCTGTTACATCCAGCCGCACTTCACTCTAAGCGATGCACAGTGTATAATTTGGCCGAGGCTTACCTCAGCCATTACCACTTCCTGTGTTTTCGCAGGGCCCTACGCCGCCTTCGGGCGGCTCGGGCGACGTCATTTGGGTGCTGGAACCAATTTAAAATACGGTGATATCTTTTCGTTGTGTATTTTCATTATGAACTTCTCGTCATCTTTCGCCACGTGAACAGCATCTTCCTTCCTTTGGCCTTCAGTGCTTAGCAATATTGATGAGCTCATGCTCTGTTGCTTTTCCCTTAGGGGTGAAACAATGGGGTTTTTGAAACATATCAAGGTTCCAACAGCACTACCAGTTTGGGCACCAGCTGTTGGGCCCGACCAAAGCAACCCTTTCTATGGGGACCAGGTCTTTTTCAGGCTCTGACGACACACAGTGAGACAGGTGATTCACACACCACACGTACAATGACACATACACACATCACGAACACACTCCTGCCAAATCACATAATCTTCAACTAAAAGGTTTATTTATGGGTCCCTGACCCTGTACACCTGGCCTTTGCCCACGCACTCCCCCGCAGGGCAATGGTTCCTAGCTCTGGCAGCCGTGCGTGCCGGCATGGGCTGTAAATTACGCTCTGTTTGTACATAGCCTCCCTGCACGGGTCTTTGCTTCGAGGACGCTAGCCTCTGACCAAGTTGGTGCGTAAAGATGATTTCAAAACAACCTTCTGAAGGTCTCAGGGGGCGGTAGTGTTATAGTTTTGAGAACATTAAAACAGGCTTTCACTGTTGATTGCTTTGATGATATTGTTTGGTTGAGGCCCCTGCCTGCTCCTGCTGCTTCCTGATGTAGTTCCAGCTTTCCAAACAAAAGGGTTTTGATGAAATCAACCGAAAAAGGTTCCCACACTTGTAAGGCAAATGACAACAAGATCAAATCCACAACAAGAAGGGCTGCAGTCAAAGGAGATAGTGATACAACAAAGGAAACTCACAATAACTACAGATTTAGGAAAAGATAGTTAGACAATATACTACAAACATGGAAAAACTACCCACATGGGCATCCTCTCTTTTATAGTGCCATCTAGAGATGTGCACTCTTTGTTTTGGGTCCTATAGGTGCTGAGGGGGCATGGCTTAGCTAGACTGACTGGAAATTGAACCCAGGACCTCTCAAAAAGAGGTGGCACAGCCCCCTAGGGTGCAGACCACTAGGATAGCTAAGCATTCATGAGAAAATATAGAAAAATGCATACGCTCTAGACCAATGTCGGCACCTCAGTCATTTCAGGAAATGGTGTATAAGTTCAATCAGTTGGGGGGTCAGGGGTCCACAAGACATCCATTGATGAATGCTTGGTTTTAGAGGTCAAAACGTCTTGTCACCTCTTTTTGGATAGGCCAATACAAAGATAAAAATGTGTTATGCCTTTAGTCCTCTCTCTAACAACTACAGCTATCCTTTTGGCAGGAAATACACTTTTTCCTGTTCCCTCCTTGTGCTGTGGTGGCCACCAGTGTCGCATTTTAAAGGAAAAAGAGAATTTTCATTGGCCTCCTCATGGTTTCAACATTTATGTGAAACCTCCTAAAACATCCCTAGCATTGGAGAGAAGGCGCTGCATCAGGGCAGTCGACAGGTTCTGGTAAGTCATAAAAGACATCTACAGCTCCCACTGCGCTCAGTGGCGTCGCTGGGACAGCTGTGGCTTGGTAGGGGGTTACAATGGGCATGCCTAGTCATGTGTGCACAACCCTCTCCCTTCAATTGGCAAAAAGCAGTGCAATAGATAAAGCCCAAAGCTGGATATGATGAAAGCACGCTGTCTGGGGTCTCAATGAACCTGCTGAAAGACCCGATCTGTCCTTAGTGCGTTGAAAATTTTTTTACCCTCATTGGGGTTCGAGATTCCGGACAGTGGTCCAGGAGTCAGTTTTTCGGCCTGAACACAGCCTACTCCACTGTTTGCGCTCCAGGATATCCGCAGAGAAAAAAGGAAGGGTTGAGGAACGGACAAACAGGCAATGATCGACGCAAACACCAGAGTCTGTCAAATGATGGCCTAGAGTTTTTCTGAAGGCACACACCTGTCCAGAATCTTCATGTGCATTAAATGCACATTTTTACGAAATTTACCTTCATCACAGGAATTTTGAAATTCCTGGATTTACACGCAGAGAAGAGCGGGGCTTGAGCGCATCCTAATTGGGCGCTGGAGAATACGAAAATAATAACATTATAACGATATGTCACGTAATAATAAGAAAATGACCAGACACACAATAAATAATAGACATAGGATGCAATACATCTAGGAGCAATAAAGAAGAATGAATCCAAGAAAGTCAAGAATGAATTCAAATAACAAGGTAAAAATATACAGTTCTTGTTTGCTTCATATGCAACATGCACATTGCTTGTCTCGTGTTATCGTGTTCGTGCAGTGTAGCAACGCACACATAGTGTAGAGGGGCAAGAGAAGCACGCCGAAAAGAGGAACGTAGCAAGGGGTGCGAGGACAGGGAAGAGAAGGCTCAGCACGAGGCCAGCGGCTGCCCTGGAAGAGTCCACAGTACGCAGAGGCGTGGAGGAGAGAGAGCCAGGAGCACAGCGTCAAGAGCACAGCACACGTAGGGCGCGCGAACAGTGGCACAGAGGGGGCCGCCAGGTGTAGGGCGCGGGAAGCGGGGGGAAGCGAAGGCAAGGCCCAAGGCTCCGACACGATGCCATGTGTGCCGAAAGATGTCCCACAAGCCTGAGCCGAAGTCAGACCAGTCGCCAGCAGCGGTGGCCGCGCCGCTGCCGCAGGCATTGAGGGGGTACGGGGGGCCGGGGCTGGTGGGAGTGAGGGTCCATGTGGCCCGCACGTAGGCGGACTAAGCCCCACAGCCCCGTTCACGGACGTCCTCGGCGACGTCCGCGGAGGTGTCGCCACCCTCGTCTCCGGAGAGTCCAGAGACGGTCCAGCAGGAAGGGCGGCGAACGGAGGAGCGGCAGAGGAAAGATGAGGCCGCGGCAGGGACAGGGGTGGGAGAAGACAAGGGAGGGCAAGCAGAGGCAAGTGGAGGGAGGACGGAGGTCGTAGCAGCGGGAGCTGAGGGCAGGGGGAGGAACAGGGGCAGCAAGCAGTAGTGAGGCGGCTGGCGGACCGGTTCAACCTGGCAGAGTTGATGGCTGGCAGAGATGTCGGGCAGGGCGGGTCCGTAGTGGACGACGTCCTCCTGGTGTCGGAGGACGAGGGGGAGGAGGCAAGGAGGATGGCAGTGGGGGGGGGGCCAGGGCAGCCGGCGGCGCTCAATGTGCCGGCGGCTGCCATGAAGTCCATCCCCCTGGAACTGTGGAGGAAAGAGGAGGGCAAGCGTAGGCGAGGACAACCGGTGGCGGGAGCAGCACAGAGCCCGGAGAGCAGTGTACGCACCGGAGGACAGGGACGGACAGGCAAGCGAGAGAAATGGCAGGCGGGGGCTTCGGGGGCTAGGCATGCGACGGGGCACCAGGAAGGCAAAGGGGGAAAAGGGGGCGGACAGCGGCGACAGTGGCCGTAGCCCCAATGCTCGTTCAAGCAGCCGCCGCCGGGGTTGCCCCCACAGGTCAGTGCGGCGGTGGGGGCGGAGGAGGAGAGGGAGGCGTGCCGCCAGCGGGCGACCCAGTACGAGGCGCTGGCGCACATGGATCGCCAGCGCCTTCGCCTCCAGCCCCCAGAGCCGGGACCAGACACCATCTACTGGCTCGAGATGGGGTCAGGAAGGGCAGGGTCAGGGCGCCAGGGTGGACAGGAGGGGTCGGGAGAGGTGCACAGCGGACAACCCAGTGGAGGGCTGCGGAGAGAGGAAGGGCAGGCAGGACAAAGCAGCGCAGCGGCGGCGGGGCACAGCGGCCAGCGGGAGGGAGGGCAAGAGAGTGGGAGCCAGCGACGTTGACAGGCGGGCAGCGCGGTGCAGGGCAGGGGTGCGGGACTAGACGAAGGCGGTAAGGGGAGGCATAGTGGGCACGGTGCGCAAGGGAAAGGAGCGGGAGACAAAGGGCTCCCGGGAAAAGGATACGGGAGGCAGGGACGCCACGGGGTAGGCAGCAAGGGGCACGGGGCAGCGGGGCGAAAAGGGCAAAGGGCAGGGGAAGAAGGGTGGCCATGGGTACATGGGCTCACCGGTGTTCGCAGGGAAGGGATTGGGATGGTGGGGAGGTGTAGTCCCGCCTGCCATCCCGCGAGTCATCCCGCCATTTCCACCACCACCTTACCCTGCGATGGGGATGATATACCCACCCCCACCAGCGTACCCAGGCTTGCTGTTGCAAGCACACGTACAGCAGCGGCCGCAGAACGGTTGGACGACGTGGGGGGAGCAGAAGGGGAAGGGAGAAGAGCACAGGAGGGCATTGGAGAGGATAGGGTAAGAAGAGAGGAGGCTGCGGGAGAGGGAGGCAAGGGTTGTGGGAGGGGCGGACAGGGTGGCGGAGGGGTGGAGGGAGGGGCCAGGCAGTCCGCAAGGAGTGGAGGCGCAGGCAGTGAAGGAGCTGCAGCGAGCGTGGGCGGACCTTCGGAGACCGCAGCAGAGGGTGGAGAGGGCGGAACGGGAAGGCGGGTGGCACGGGAAGGGAGGGGGGTCGGACAATCGCCCCCCACTGATGCCATTCAAGCAACCGGCTATCCCGCCAGAGCAGGTGGGTGAGATGCAGGAGAGGGTATGGAGGCGGATCAGGGTTGAGGCAGCGAGGCTGGCGGAGAAGCACAGGGATATGGCGGCGCGGGAGAGCAGGGTGCGGGAGGAGGAGGAGGCTGTGGCCCAAGGGGCGCACCGGGTCTTCCCGGAAGTGGAAGGGGACACCCTGTCAACGGATGTGGAGGGGTGGCCGCAGTCTGGGAAAAGGGATAGAGAGGAGGGAGAGGAGACTGGGCAGCAGAGGGGAAAGCGGCGCCAGGTGGAGGTACGGGGAGCAGGGCGAGCAGATGGGGCGCTGAGACCGGCCAGCCCCAGCCCGGAGCCGTCGCTGACGGACTTGGGCTCAGGGTCGCCAACGCCGCGGCGGTCTGCGCCGCCACCGGTACGGAGGGGGCCCGGGACGGTCGCGGGGTGCACGGCCGGGGATGTGGCGTGCTGGTCCGCTACGTGAAGTGGGCGGGGAGAATGAGTGGTTGGGCGGCAGAGGCGGGGGACCCACCCCTTCAGCGACCTAGTCAGCAGGGCGGGGAGGCCCAGGGAAAGAGGGCCTGAGATGGAGGAGGGCCGGTGGAGGAGGATGCTGGGAGAGGCCCTCCCGGGGGTGAGCCTGGACTGTCCCCAGGAGCAGGGCAAGAAGAACAGGGTTCGGGTGCTGCGGGAGCTGTTGCAGCAGGAGGGGTGGTACGAGGGCGAGGCGTAGGGCGGGGCAGGAGCGGAGCTCATCATCAGCAACACGGGGGCACCAGGCGCCCGGGGAGTGCAAGAGGGACGGGCGGATGAGAGGCAAGGAGGGCTGCAGGAGGGAAGGACTCGGGGAGTCGGCAAAGGTAGGAGATGGTAAAGTGAGGGAGTGGGGGACACAAGGAGTGGAGGAAAGGCGCGGAGGGGCGCGGGTGAGCAGGAAAGGGCGGGGACACGGCCGGCGGTGGTGGAGGACCAGCATGGGAGCGGGGGAGGTGGGGATGGCGGACATAGACAAGAACCCCCAGCGGCGGGAACTTGGTCCGCGGCGACAGCGGCTGGAGCGGCGGAGTACGGGAGCGCCAACGGGTGCGGACAGAGCGGCCGGGGGGCAGGACGCGGGAACTACCGTGTGTACCACATACAGGGCGGCCCAGAGCGAGAAGCCTGACATGATGCCAAAGTACAGGTGGACTGGGGTACTGTACTGGTCTGCTGGTGGGGTACGGCAAGCGGTGGTAAGGAACCGGGCTGCGATTTCAGAAGCCCTGGCCAGGATACTCAGCGTGGGGTCGTGACGGTTGCAAACGGCCAGAGGTGACATGGAGCATCAAAGTTGCCCACTTGAAGTGCCGGGCCTACGAGGATCGCATTGGCTACTGTGGACCCAGTGGGCGGTTCACTCGTGCATGCTGCATGAGGGAAATCTCGGTCGTCGGATCCCAACAATCCATCGTCTAACCCGTCCACGAGCAGGGCCACAATCCAGTCTGCAAATAAACCCCCCACCCTCGCCATGTACCCATGGCGTCTCGGAAGGGGAGAGGGTCAGGGAACGAAGGCAAAAGCACAAGGATAGGGGACAGCAGCGTAACAGAGTGGGCAGGGTGAAGGTGGGACACGACACCTGGCAAAAGGGTAGGGACAACAGAGAGGGGCATGGGTGGAACACACGGGTGGCACACAAGGGTGAAAGCACCGCAACGGCAGAAAGGGCGGACAGAATTGTACCGACAGGGCCGTCAGAGTCAAGCGCTCAGGAGGTGAAGTAGGGAGCAATGGCGTGACATGACGTGAGGGCACAAGGGGGGCAGGGCAGGGGACACATGGAGAGGAGCGGAGGGCACACGCAGGGCGCGCGTGAACAGCAATGCACCCGACAAGAAGGGCAACCAAGGGAGAAAGAGCGGAATAAGCGGAAGAACAGTGCCGCGCGGGAGGAGGGGGATGCAGAGGGCCAATACCCGCACCAAGATACAGCACGTCTCGCACAGAGACCTGCCATGCCGAAGACTTGCATTGAACCGTACCGGCCGCCCGGCCCCACCATCAGCGAGCTGATGGAGGGAAGGCTGGCGGTGGCGGACGACGGGGGAATCCCCCCGAAGGGGTATCTGGGGAGGCCGCCCAAGTCGGCCTACAGGACGGAGGACAGGGCGGAGGCCCAGAGGCGCGTGAGAGCGCGCAGGATACAGCCCTGGCTTGGGGAAGACCAGCGGAGAGCACACAGAGCAGGAGAGCAACAGTAAGGGGGCGGGCGACAGACGGGGAAAAGAGAGGGACGAGAGGAGAGGGACGCGAGGGAGGGGGGTTCACCTGGAATGGCCGGGGATCGCCAAGGGGCACGCCCCAAGAGGGCGAAGGGACTGAAGCGGTAGCGGCAGGGTCTCCCTACCGCTACCCGCTGTGGCTCGCACGTGCGCTGAATAGCGCAACTTATGACGTAAAATGGGATTACCAAGGCTACAGAGCAACAGCGAGAATTGCCGTTTTTTATGTTAAAATAGCGTTTTTTTATAATAAATTTATGCTGTTGTACCCCATTTTGTAATTATTCGCGAGATTTCACTGTCTTCCAGGTTTTCACAGGCATCTATGTAGATTTGGAAGGCCTGTGGCGAACGCCTTAGAACAGTCTAAGCAACTTAAACCGACTGGCGAAATGTTCGATTCTTGCAGAAATTGCGGTGTATTGCAAGGGGTCCACCAAAACGCTTCAAAACTGTTCTAACAACCCTGAACAGGGACAGCCGCCGGCGGCAGCGCATCGCAGCGCCAAGGAGCGGCGCTAACACGCGCTGAAGCCAGAAGGCGCTGGGCGTCATCACCGCAACGTGGCCGTCAGCCGCAGCAAGCGGCCAGAGGAGAGGCAGCAAGTGCCTCCGCAGCGTTCCGGATGAGCAGCAGCGACAGCAGCGGCGTCAGGACGTGGGGACCGCAAAATGGCGGCTACAACCTCGACAGCATGAGCGACGCGTCAGACTGGAGTCCCAGTCCAAGGCCAAGTTCGACCCGCAGTCCCGCGTTCGAGCAACAGAGGTATGGCCCTTCCAGCCGTCAACCTTATGGCCGTGGGAACCAGTACGGCGGCAGCACCCGCCGTCCCAAGAGCGGCAGTACCAGCCGCAATCCGGATTACCGTGACGGCCACCCAGCCGTCGAACGAGAAGTCTTCTGCAAGCCGGACCATCGTCAAGCAGCGTGGGAGCGCCAACCAGCATCCTGGAGAACGCCGGAGCGCCGATCAGCGCTCCACCGAAGACAAGGTCCAAGCCGTGGTCACGCAGACCGTGGTCAAACGTCGAGGGAGCGCCAACCTGCGCCCCAGAAAGCGCCGGAGTACCGACCAGTACCCCAACGTGGAGGAGAGATCACCGGAAATCCACGCAAGCCCAGTCCCACTTCGATTAAGCTCGGAGCTCGCCATCCTACCAACCGAGACGGTGGAGTTGAAGGCCTGGGCCTCAGAGATGACAGCGTGGGCGAGGAATGCAGCAGCGGAGATCCGGACCCTGAAGTCAGAGCAGGAGAGTCTGCAAGAGCGAGTCCGCCTCCTGGAGAAGACGTCCAAGACGAGGTCCGCTACGGGCGAAGCGAAGAAAAGGTTGGAAGTCGTGGAGGACTTCCGGAGGCCGAAAAAGACACAGCCAGCGGAGCGATCAACCAAGACAGTAGGACGCAGACGCCGGGCAGTGGCAGCCGTCGTTGGAGACGGTGATAATTTAAAATTCTGTTTGTTGGAACACCTGTGGGCAAGTCCAGTCTTGTCAGACTTGCCGTGGTGAGAGCCCAGTCTTGTCAGGCTCCACCAACCGGGTATATATGTGGGTCTCCAAACCCATGTATATATGGGGCAGCTTGGCCCCTGGCACACGCACCCGCACTTGTACAGTACAGTGCACGGTGCCTGGGTAAGGCACGAACTGATACAGCAAGATGGATTTGATGCTGAGTTGCAGTGCTGTGTGCGTGCCTGTCCTGTTGGTTGGTTTTTGAAAGCATGGAGGTTTTCGGGAAACCGAAAACCTTCACCAGGTTTTCAAAACAAACGGGGCAGGCCACCCAAGGCCTTTTTCCTTTTCTTTTCCTAGTGTGGCAAAGCAGGTGTTTGCCTGAGGGTAGTATTGGTGCTCCCCACCAGACACCTAGGAAGAGGCTACCTCTGGGGTTTGTTTTTCCCCTTGGAGGATAAACAAACCTTTAAGTAGGGGGGTGGCGCGGTAGCGGCAAGGTCTCCATACCGCTACCCGCTGTGGTCCGCACGTGCGCTGAAGAGCGCAATTTATGACGTAAAATGGGATTACAAAGGCTCCAGAGCAACAGCGAAAATAGCAGTTTTTTATAATAAATTTCTGCTGTTGTACCCCATTTTGTAACTATTCCCGAGATTTCACTGTTTTCCGTGTTTTCACAGGCATCTATGTAGATTTGAAAGGCCTGTGGCTAACGCCTTAGAACAGTTTGACCAAAGCATAGCAGGAAAGAGAAAAAAAAATCACCCACAAGCACAGGCAGAGAGCGAACAGCACAGAGCGAGAAGGCAGCGGGGGAACGGGACGGAGCAAACGAAGCAGAGGAGGGGACACGGGTGGCAAAAAAAAGGACAGCGACGCAGGCGAACTGGCCGGGAAAAGGCACGGGTACCGGGGGGCAGGGCCAGGGGGAAGAGCGCCGGACAAGTCAAGAAAGACCACCACACACCCACACGAAAGGGGGAGGGAAAAGCGACCCGTGCTAGGCTCACAAAACGGTCCCTGAATGGTTGAGGATCCAGTGGGGCCGCGCCGAAGGGTTGCTGGCGGCCCGGTGGGGTATAAGCACGGGAAGATGGGAAAAGGGGACGGGAAAGAGAAGGGCGTGTGGCTACGGCCGCACAACAGCCCCGGGAGCATGGGAAGGTGCGAGGTGCGGAGAATTGGCTGAGGAGGGTGAAGGGACGTGGCGCAGGGGACAGCGGGAGCGGCAAGGGAGCGACCCGTGCTAGGCGCACGAAACGGTTCCCGGATGGATGAGGATCCAGTGGGCCCGCGCTACAGGGTTGCTAGCGGCCCGGTGGGGTAAAAACACGGGAGTACGGGAGAAGGCGACGGGACAGAGAAAGTCGAGTGGCTAGGAGGAAACAACAGCCCCAGGGGAGTGGGAAGACGAGGGGCGCGGGGAAGAGGCAGAGATGGGTGACGGGACGTGGTACAGGAGAGAGGAACGTCGCAGGGGAGCGCAGCGTGGTAGGACGGGCGGCGGAGAAAACAGAGCAACAACCCGTTGGGATTGGGGAACCAGTCGCCATGGAGTGCTGAACCATGGGCCAACCATGGGGAGCCTGGCCACGGGACGTCAGGAAAATGCCCTGAAATTCAGGACGGCCGTGAGGTGTCCGCAGGGGTGAGGGTTTACCCTGAGGTCCCCGGGTCAATGGCCTGAGTACACGTGGGTTCACGCATGAGCGGGACCTGGGGTAACGTGCAAAGGGTTGCCCCCTGGCCTCCAGCCGCGGATGGACGACACCCAAGAGTGAAGTGGACCCACAATCCTAAGCACCACAGGTTAAAAAGGTTTTGACAGATCGACACATTGATGTCATTTTACTGGCATGCATGTCATTTGCTGATGCATGATGATCATGATTTGGATGGTCACTGATGCATGATGATCATGATTTGGATGGTCACTTATACTGATTTTGTATCATTGCAACCCTCTGTCTCTCAGGCTATTGGAGTCGCTTTTACTACTATTTAACACAGTTTCGTGCTATGCGCCCCTCTTTGAGTGGGAGACTATATGGGCAATTGGCGCTATTCATTCTTTTGCTCTTGGTAGGAAATACCCATGGTGGTCACATGTGCACAACACAAATAACAAGCAAAGTGCAATAGAGCAAGCAAAGAAGCAAAGCGTGTAAAGTAAACGAAGTGAATGGGAAACTGCGAGTGTAAATAAGTCAGTGGTTTGTCACATACTCTGTGTTTGTACAGCCTCGGTGTGATACAATGAATGAGTCCAAGGTGCAGTGCTTTCTAAGGGGTGCTGGTTAGAGCCTAAATCTTAGTGGTAGCAGAGCGAACGATTCTGAAGGTGTCAACTATACAAAGGCGCCTGATTCTGTCCGTGTCTGTCTGTTCTGTCAGTTCTGTGAACAGTTCTGCCTGTTTGAATCTGAACTGTGATAAACAAGACGAGTGACATGGATTCCCAAACCACAACTGAGGCGAAAGAAAAAGACACCCCTACAACAACCTCCACAGATGAGTCCCATGAGACCACCTCAGAGTCTGTGAAAGAATACAGGCGAGAGTTAAAGGAAGTCCTTGAATCTAAACCCTCATCCTCAGAAAACCCTACGTCTAAAAGTCACAACCCTGATCCAGAGGTGAAGGTGCGAGATGTGTCGGGTCCCAGCGCAGAGACGGAAGTGCGCGAAGACGCTCGTGAACACGAACCCATGCGCGAAGACGCTCGAGGTGAAAGGCACGAAAGCGTCGACAGGGACGACGCCAAGCACGAAGACGGCAGCGTAGGTGAACCGGAGGAATGGAAGCAAGCAGTCGACTTTGCGAAGGAACTAGCGAGCGAGGGTAAGCTAGAGTGGTTTAGGACCATGATGGCCAGGATTGAGTCAGGGAGAGTGGACGAGAGGAAGGATAAGGATAGGGATTCGAGAACAACAGTGCCTGAGAGGTCAAAGGGGAAGAAGCATGACATAGGTGAGTGCAAGTTTGGAAAACCAGGACCACCTTCCTCACCTCCCACTTCCTCGACAAGTTCTCACACTTCTCGTTCGACAAAGACAAAAAAGTCGACAACCAGTAAAGGTGCGTCGGCGGCGTCCACGACATAGAAGCTGATCCGTGCGACGGAAATCGGAGACTCTTTGTCGAAGATGTTGGAGGAACAGAAGAAAATCTCCCGACGTTTAGACGAGTTGGAGGAGTCTGGGAAAAGTCGCATCGAAAGTGACCTGAACACTTCTGCGCTCTCCAAGGTAACAGGACTCCACCTGTTAGACGAACATCAGAAAGGCATTTCACCCTTCCTTCCGAGGATCAAGGAGTCGTACCTGCCGGAGGAGTTTGCTGTGAGGATCAAGGTGGGTAGCTTGCAGGAGGCGCGCGGCAAGCATGGGTTAACGGCGCTTGCACTGCTCGCCGTTTCACCTTCCAAGGTGGATGACAGCGACCTCGAGGACAGCAAAGATTCAGGGAGTGGTACGAAGGGCACAGCGAAAGGAAAGCTGGAGATACCTCTACCTGTGTTCACTCGGAAGCGCCTCGACCTGTACGCGCGTGACTTCGTGAGGTACCTGCGAATGACAGGGCAGAAAGCTGCAGATGAGATGACCCGCGCCGACCTGATCGTGACAGGCTGCAAGAACGAATGGCTTCGAGGAGTGGTAGACGACATCTTAACCACGTCGGAATCATGGGTACACTTTCTGAAACAAGTGGAGTCTGCCTTCCCTCACTTCGAGACAGATGCATCCATTCGCGGAGCCTTGGAGAAAGTACAGAAACTTAAAGAACTCCCAACTCCTGCCGATGTTCGTCAACTGCTGCAGAAGCTCAAAAGCCTTATGACCCAGTTGAAGATTCCTATGTCCGAGACCGAGAAACTCCTTTTGCTGACCCGAAAGATTCAGAAGAAGACTTGGACCGAATGTCGGTCGACCGTGGAAAGGAAGGCGAAGATGCACACCCATCAAGACTTGGCTGACTTGCTGGAGAAACTCGCCCTCGAACGAATATCAGACCAACATGTCGAAGGTGAACGCGAAGCTCAACTCAATTTCCTGAAAGGAGGGAACAAGAACAAAAACCAAAACCAAGAACCGCCTCCCGAAGCTGGTCAGGACGAACAAATCCAAGACTTATACTGGTCAGAAGGACAAAAAGGCAACGGAGGCAAAGGCAAAGGAAAAGGACGTGGGAAAGGTAGCGGTCGTGGAGGCGGTCGCGGAGAGTGGGTATGGCAACCGCCTCAATTCCATTCCATCGTGTGGTGCGAGTACTGTGGAAAAAAGAACCATGCTTATGACCAATGCTGGACGAAGGAAAGGGACGAGAGGAAAGCCCGCGCTGCAGCCAAGAAACAAGGAGAAGATCCTGGCAAGGGGAAAGGCAAAGGCGACAGAAAAAGGCAAAGGCGACGGAAAGGGCAAAGGCAACGGAGAGAAAGGTGGCAAAGGAGAATCCGGCAAAGGACAACCAAGCCAAACCACACCGCCACCCAACGCGATTCCCTTGCCTGAAGCCGCTGAAGGAGAAGAGGGACCAAGCAATCGAAAGAGAAGGAGGTTCCTCAAGCTTCAAGAGAACCTTACCAACATGGCCAAATCCTGTGGACGTGCGTTGACGATGGACGCAAAGCCACTCCCTCCGCAAGACAAGTAGGGAGGCGGCTCTTTGGGGAAGGGCTACCTGTTGCCAGTCGAAGTAACCAAAGCATCCGCGATTGAAAGTTTTTTTGATACGGGGGCTACGAGCAGTATAATGGCGGCGAAACACGTACCTGAGGGAGAAATTGAGTACTCGCCGAGCGTAGGTATTTGTATTGGCGACGGGGAATATGCCTGACCGAAGGGAAGTACAAAGGGACGGTGATTCTGGGGAGAAGGAGATTACCGAAAAGTTTCTTAGTCCTCGAGACGGACGCGTTCGACGCAGTCCTCGGTGAGGACTTCTTCGAGGAGATCCCGGAGATTCGTTACCTGGGCCTTCAGTCACCGAGACACCTCCTAGTACGGACAGACGACGGAGAGTGGGAGAAGGTGCACCTCGAAGAGACCGCGGACATTGTCGAAGGAGTAAATGTCTTGAGGGACATCAGCTTTGACCTGGACACGGAAGTTAAGGTCGAAGGACTGCTGCGTTTGGAGAAAGAAATGCTACTAACCCTGGAGACCTACACCTTAGCGACGGAGATGAAGCTACACGTGTACGAGGAGTTGAACATCGAAGGTGATCCCTGCGGTGAAGATTTTATCGAACTCTTCGCTAACCACGTTAACGCAGACAGCGAACTCTACTGTTGGAGACAAGGCAACAGCGCCTGGTGGTACAATTGGCGAGACCTGGGGAGATGGAAGTACCTGTACGCCAACCCACCTTTCTCCCAAATGGAGAAAGTCTTGACGAAAGTCGCGTTGGAAGGTGCACGAGTAATCCTTGTCGTACCTGAAGAAGGGAAATGGATGAAGAAAGCGTGGAGAGAATTACTGACCAAGCTGACCATAACCCAAGTACGACTACCCGATGTTCCTATGTACAAAGTTTACTACGGGGTGGAGCTACTGCCCGCTCCCAAGTGGCGAACGAATTTATGTCTTGTAGACGGATCGCTCAACCCGGTGGAGCGAGAGGACTTGAACCCCGAAGTTGTCGAGAAGATCACGAAGAACAACCGAGGATGGGGAAGAAAGCACATGTTACAACACTTCCCTGACCTGAAGGAATCGCAACAAGACCGAAAACGCGAAGACATGAAGGTGACCATCAAAGAACTACCTAAAGGAAACCGAGAACTCCCGGCGGAAGAGAAAAGTGAACTCTCAGAAGAAGTGCACGACAGCGATGGGCTGTCGGAAGCTCCTAGTATAAGCACCATCACACCCGTGATTGAAGGGAGCTACCCAACTTCGATGGAGTACAAGGACATGTTCAACGACGTTCTTTTGGCTTGTGAAAACGAAGAATTGTTGCTCCGACGAACCATCGAGGAGAACCTACAGCCGAAGAGCGAATGGCATGGATTCCAGTACGGTTTCAAAACAAAGAAGCGAAAGACGAATCTAGCCAAGCCGACAGAGTCGTGGCCCATGTCAAAACAGGATCGAGAAGAAGTGAAGGCCCTACTCTGGACGCGCGTCGATCAGATTCAGAAAGAGGAGTTGAAAGACCTCTGGAAGTCTAAGGTTTACTTGCCCGATCACGATGATGGAGCGGCAGACGAGTACTCGGAGGTCTTGAACTACACCGATCTGTGTGACTTGTTAGAAGAGTACAGGGAGACTACGGACTACTATGCCGATGAGGAACTCAACACAGGTGGCACGAAGAGATGCAAGAAGAACAAGCGCCAGAGGAAGAAAGAACGTACCAAAAGATGTGAACGTGCTTTTGGGTTGACTGAAGTCGGGATACCCGAAGAAGTGAAACCGGACGGTCTCCACAACCAAAAGAAGGATGAGTTCGGGCGAAGTAACCTGCAAGCGAGCGAGGACTTCATGAGCAAAGTTAAAGAAGACAACGAGCGCGTGTGGAACATCTTACACAAGTACCAAGAGGTGTTCGGACCATTGCCATCACCTGGAACCTGTAAAAAGCTGGTACAGCTTGACTTGGAGCTGAAAGAAGAGCACGCCAAGGATCGAATAAGGTCGAGGCCTTATCCGTGTTCCAAATCTGACATGGACGAGATCATGCGGCAAGTTTTGGAGTGCGTGGAGGCGGGGCTGATCGAGGAATACAAGGAAAGAGACTACCCCAAGCATTGTTCCCCTTGTTTCCTAGTGGCGAAGCCAGGGTCTACGGCGAAGAGGTTAGTCGTGGACTACCAAAAGCTCGACCGCAAGATCAAGCAGCACAGTGGGTTCCTGCCATTTATGGAGACCACGGTGGAAAACGCAGCGGACTGCAAGTTCAAGACGAAGATGGACAAGAGGTCAGGCTTTTGGCAAGTGGACCTGAAGGAGCGCGCAAAGGACATGATGGCTTTCATCACTCCACAAGGCCGTATTTTCAAGTGGCGAGTGATGCCGTTTGGCATTAGCAACGCCCCAGCCTTGGTCCAGGAGATGATGTCTCAAGTCCTGTGCCTCGTCAAGAAGAGACCAGCCGTTCAAGAGCTACTCACAAGAGGTGCCGTGTTGGAGGCGCACATTAACGACGTGCTGCTAGGGACCAACTCGGTCGAAGACCATTTAGTACTCTTGAGCGAGTTTTTCGAAGTCTGTCAAGAGCAACACTTGAGGATAAAGCTGGAGAAGTGCGAATTCCTCCGGAGTGAAATGGAGTATCTGGGGTTTACGATTGGACCGGGATGGTGGAAGCCAACGGATGCAAAGTTGCGACCAATGCTCGACTTTGACCTGTCTGAAGTCAATGGAAAAGCCGAAGGTGTTAAGAAAATACGCAAGTTCGTGGGGTCGTGTAACTTTTACCGAAGACACCTGAAGAACTTCACCTTCAGTAGTGCACCCTTGACCGACCTCATCAAGAACGAGACCAAGTGGCAATGGACAGAGAAAGAGCAAGCAGCACTTGAGGAAATGAAAGGAAAACTCAAGAACTGCCTGATCTTAGGCGTACCTCGGCCAGTTGGTGAGATGTTGCTGGTCACGGACGCGTCGGATGTTGGAGGCGGAGGTACACTCTTCCAATGGCAACGCCTGAACAGGGAATAGTGCCAAGAAGTGGACCAAAAGCTCAGAACGCTGGGCGTAAACAGAGACGGAACTCTACGACATGGGTACAATGAAGACGAGTGGTGTTTGGTCCCGCTAGGCCACTGGAACTGGGAGTGGAATGACGCCCGGAAGAACTACCCAACTTACGAGCAGGAGATCATGAGCGGAGTCCTGTTGCTGGCAAGCCAGACTCGCATCGTGGGATCAAACCCTGTTACGTGGTTGTGTGATCAGGAACCGGCACAAGCATTCCTACATAAGCCTCCACCCCAACAAAAGAGGATCAGGAGATGGTGGACCTTTTTATCACAACTTCGATTGGCGACCTTCCACATTCCTGGCGTGAAGAACGAGTTATGCCACTACCTTTCACGAGGTTCGTTCAACGACTTGCTGAGACGAGACACGGAAGAACTCAGGAAGGAGGCTTTCGCTAAGATTGATGTGCAGTTGGACCTCTTCGCAAAGGCTACACCCTCGAAATCTACAGAATGGAAGGTCACAGACCTGTTGCCCGAGTATCCCATCTTGAAAACGTTGAAGGAGGGACGAAGCTTCGTAGATGACGGAGGAGTCCAATGGGCACGTACGGCGAGTCACCTGTACAGAGAAGAAGTGATATGTGTACCGTCAACACACGTGAAGTCGATGGGGCGATGGGCACACAAGACGAACGGACATCCTGGAGTGGAACGAACACGTTGGTTTTTCGAGAAGCATTTCTACACAACCCTGAGCCAAGAGCGACTGAACGAAGTCTTAAGGGAAGTTTGCATGGAATGCTCATGCTCGAAGGCCAAGCAAAGCACAAGTGCTGATCAAGGTTTAACAGCTCACTTACCAATACCGAGAATGGTGAACAGTGTTCTGTACCTGGACTTCACGGAGATGCCCAGGTATTCAGGGCACGACTTCGCCTTGCTCGTGACCTGTGGATTGAGCAGGTACACACGTGTGTTTCCGCTCACGAAGAGATGCGATGGAGAAACTGTCTTGAAAGAGCTGTTCGAAGGTTGGATACAAGCCTACGGGATGCCGAAACGGATACACAGTGACAGAGACATCAGATTTACCTCAGACACTGGCTGGTACACCGGAGTCCTCAAGAACATGGGCGTCGAGGTCGACTTCGGGACGCCGAACTATAAGAGGAAGAACACGCAGTGCGAGAGGCAGATCAAAGCGTTCAAGGCGATTACAAGAATACTACTTGCCGAAGAAAGTAGCCGAAACTGAATTAAGCTGGTGCCTGTAGCCGTTTACATGATGAACAATCAAATCTCAAGTCGGACCGGATACGCTCCCACCGAATTGTTTTTGGGACGTCCGGGTTTCTTTTACGAGTTCCCTACCGCGGACGATTGCAACGTGAAGGTGAAAGGATGGCTTGAAGAGCAAAGAACCATGGCTGAGAAGGCACAAGAGCTGCTGACCAGAGTGCGCAATCGAGAACACCGTCGACAAAACAGAGGGAAATCACACGCCGCGTACAGAGAGGGAGACCTGGTACTCGTTCACCATACTGGTTTTCCTCGATGGCCACGAAACGACCTGGATCTGCCGCACTTCGGACCATACCTGGTGACGGAAGTTGGGCCCAGTACTGTCAAAGTTAAGGCGAGCCCAAGCATGGGAGGGTTCGTCGATGTGGGTTACAACCAACTGAAAAGGTACACCGCGGTGGAAGATGACGACCTGGAAGCATGGGAAGAAATGGCGATCGAAGCGGAGAGGTCGAAGATGGCGGCTGACGAGGATGAAAACGAAGGTGGCGTGCAAGAAGAAGACGGGGTACAGCAGCTTCCTGAAATGGACGACGAAGAAATGAAAGAGAAGGACTGCTACACCGTGGACTCGATCCTGCAGCACAAGTACAAGCACGGGTGGCGATTTCTCACACGATGGGCTGAATACGAAGTTAGCGACAGCACGTGGGAACCTATCAGCGCATTCGTGTTAGACAACGGTAATTTGACATACCAGTTTGTCTCTTACTGTCGGCTGCACGATCTCAGTGGGATCCTGGAAACGGCAGAGAAGATGGCTCAAAGGAAGTCGGAACGAACGCTACGTCGCGAAGAGAAAAGGGAAGAGGCACGGAAAGGAGTAGACGATGAGCAGGAGCCAGAGGCAGTACCAAGAAGGAGCAAAAGATTGCGAGCAAACTGACCTTCGTATAGGTGCATCCAGGTGAGGTACAAGTTGCAGAAGAAGTGGTCGTAGGCGGCGAGGAAGATGGAGAGCAGCGCGGCAGCGACGGCGGCGTGGGCTGCGCGCTGGTGCTCAGGGCCGATGCCCCCCACTTCCACGATCACCTCCACGTCCTCAACCTCCAAGAGGAGTTTCTCCTGGGGGAGAGCGGGAGGACCATGGCGAGGAGGGATTACCCACTCCTCGGGCACAGGAACACTGGGGCCCGGAGGGTCCCAGGTCCACACCCAGTGGACCCCAGCAGGGGTGAGCCGGGGGGCGCGCCGCATGGAGCGGCGGGGCACGCCTGGAAGCGCGGCGCCTCCTGATCCAAACCACAGGGCAGGAGTTGCAGTTGGAGTCTGCAAGATCCAGGCCCCATGGAACGGAACCCACGTCGGCGTGGTCAACCCAGCAGGCCGTCCGTGCTCATACGCCGTGTTGACGTACGACGGCAGCAACGGAGGCGGGTTGCTGGGGAGACGTGGGGTTTGAGGGGCGACTGGCACAGGCACTGCAAGAGCAGCAGCTGGCGCAGTCGCCGGAGGAGAGGCCCAACGGCGGGGCACCTTCTTCTTTTTAACCATACTGTTGACAAGAAAAAGAGAAAAAAGAAGGGACGAAAAGACCGACTTATGCAAGCTGAAGGGAGTAGTCTGCAAAATTGGAACAAGTCTGAAGCGCGATATCTGGAGCGCGCACGTGCGCTTTGTCTGAGACCAGGGGGGAAAGCAAGAAGACCAAAAAAGAGTGCCTGACTTGAAACTCTGCTGTTTGTTGACTGTTTAACCACAGACTTTTTGTTTGCAAGAGTCCAGAGAGAGTTAGGAATAGGTGAAGTGTGACTGACTGTACACTGCTGACTGAAAACACTGTTGCGCCTGAGTGTAGTAGATACTGGAAGGGTAGTTGGTTTTGAGACCCTAAGGTTAGGTTTGTATGGCACTGCCCCGCAATGGAGTCGGTACCCCAGCAAATCTGTGCGTTCGTCAACCTGCACAATCACTATATCAGACGGATGCAAAATCGTCGACGCGCTGGGCCAAAATGAAGTAAATCGAGCTTGGAGTCGACTGAACGAATGGCCGAAGCATCAAAGAAGGCCTAAGAAGACTGAAGTCAATGGAGGACTATGACGACTGCGAAGCCTCCAGGAAGATGAGTACTGCAGACTGAGGCCCTTCGAAAAGATGCGAACTGCGTGAAGAACGACAACCGTCCTGCGTCGTCCCCAACGCGCGAATTGGAGGATGAGCAAGGAGTACAACAAGATCCAGCCGAAGTGCAGAAGAGAGTGAGGACAGCGACAACGCGTCTGAAAGGAAATCGAGTACAACGCGTAGCTGTGGACCTCAAGCAGGGCAGCGTCGAAGCCTTGAAGAGCGACAGCGACCTGGTGGGAGTCTGAAGGATTGTAGGAGTGAGGAGTCGTCAACAGCGACAAGATCGGCGCCAATCACAACACCGCAGCGTCGAAAAGCCACGAAGACACGACGAAGTACGCCCAGGTGGTCTTCGACGAGGGGGGAGTGAAGTGGACCCACAATCCTAAGCACCACAGGTTAAAAAGGTTTTGACAGATCGACACATTGATGTCATTTTACTGGCATGCATGTCATTTGCTGATGCATGATGATCATGATTTGGATGGTCACTGATGCATGATGATCATGATTTGGATGGTCACTTATACTGATTTTGTATCATTGCAACCCTGTGTCTCTAAGGCTATTGGAGTCGCTTTTACTACTATTTAACACAGTTTCGTGCTATGCGCCCCTCTTTGAGTGGGAGCCTATGTGGGCTATTGGCGCTATTCATTCTTTTGCTCTTTTGGTAGGAAATACCCATAGTGGTCACATGTGCACAACACAAATAACAAGCAAAGGGCAATAGAGAAAGCAAAGAAGCAAAGCGTGTAAAGTAAACGAAGTGAATGGGAAACTGCGAATGTAAATAAGTCAGTGGTTTGTCACATACTCTGTGTTTGTACAGCCTCAGTGTGATACAATGAATGAGTCCAAGGTGCAGTGCTTTCTAAGGGGTGCTGGTTAGAGCCTAAATCTTAGTCCAAGTGCATCCGGAAGCCGAGTGGCTACCTCAACCCGTGAGGGATGGGGAGATCATGGAATGTGGTTGAGAGAGAGAAATGATGCGCTATCAGCAACGGCTATCCATAGGAGACCCGCCTGCAGGCACCCGAAAGGCTGTGCCAGGGGGGGAAGACCGGAGGATCCTTCGATGGGTGACCAGAAGGAGCTGAGACGGTGAAGCAAGCGACTGACGGAAACGTCATGCCCGAAGGGGAACTGGTTGAAGTTCTCGGATGTGAGGTGAGACAGGGGTCGCCAGGGGAACTGATGGTGGAGAGGTCTCCTTCCCGCCAGAGTCGGCCACCATGTAAAACAAACAAGGAGATGTCAGATGAGGCTGCGGACGCGGCCGCCCTTACCTACCTACTTACTAGTGTAGAGGGACAGATTAGAAGATTGCAAGATGATTAGAGGTGATATCTGGTGATTAGAACATGCACACGCGTGCATAAATGCTTGCTCCGCTTGTGTTCCGTATCTTCTCTCCCTTGCTTCGCTTTCCAGCGGTAGTTAAGGTAAGTAAGCCCAGGAGGGGCCACCCCTTGGTGGAGTTCGTGATTGAGGTGTGCATTCCTAGCAAAAAAGTGATTGTAACGAAAGATTGGAACCTTTGTGCATACCTGTGCATTCACATGACGCGTTAAGGGTTAGGCCACGCGTGTTGCTCACGGTAAAACCTTGTTTAGGTTACCAGAGGGCTCCGGCCCACGTTCTTTGAGAGAACGGGTGGAGTTCCTGAAGCTTGCTTGCTCATACTTGAGTTCAGAAACACCATATTAGAGAGCAGCCTGAGAAGGGTATAATATGTGGGGGCTGTCTTGGTTCCTCAGTCCTGAACCCAAGTCATTTGCCTCTGCTTTACAGTTGGGCAGGTTAGGCCAAATAGGTGCAGCTGCAGTTTCCTTCGGCGATTTTGGACTTTTCTGCCCAAGCTAAAACGGGCGCTGATCACACAATCAACAAAATGCACCTCAGCCAGGAGTGGCGAGGGCAGTCCGACATCTTCAACATCCATGCTGTGCGGGCAACCTGAGCACTCCTTCTCTCTAAGCCCTGACAGGGAAAGACGTCGTGGCGTCCCTGTTAGGCCACAGTCGCTTAGTGGCACTGTGTTCTCTTGTCCCTTTCACAGCTAGCCCACTAGGGCCTGTGACATGCTCAGAATCAACCCCAAGTAGCGTGTGAGTGTACGTGTGTCGAGCGAGGGTGAGGGCTTGGGCCTCAGAGCCCGCTCATCGTTCGATGGCTGGTGCCACTGTAGTGAGTGTAGCACCTGTAGCACATATGATTTTACGATGTCGCCAGATCCCAAAACTCAGTTGCCGCACTATCGCAGAAACCGCTGCGGTCGCGATTTTCGCGCGGCCGCAATCATTTTTGGGTGATTTTGCGAGATTTGTGCCAATTCTTTGCGCAAGTAAGGCGATTTAAGAAGCGCAACCCGCCAAACGCAATCATATCTTGCTCCTGTAATCAAATGACGGTCATCTCATCAATCCCTAGGGAGATATTTCCAAAATACTGCCTTTTTTGGCCTTTTTTGGCAGTTTTTCACAAAGAAAGGCGCATAAGTGGATTTCGGGGAGGTCTCGTGAGATTTGAAATTGGTCAAGCTTCTCCCTAAGGTTAGTTTGGCCTTAGCAAACCACCATATGTGACCCCAAATGTTGGTGCATCAAGATAAATAAGTGGCGGGTGCTCAAAGTGCCCCAAAACAGCCATGTTTGCCCTATTTCACTTGTAATTGTTGCATAAGTAGATTTAGGGGATGTGTCATGAGATTTCAAATTGCTCACCCTTGTTGCTAAGGTTAGTTTGGCTTTGGCAAAACACCATATGTGACCCTACATCCTCTTGGATCAACATATATCAACGGCGGGTGCCAAAATTGCCCCAAAACAGCCATATTTGCCCTGTTTCACGTCTAATTCTAGTATAAGTAGATTTAGGGGAAGTGTCATGAGATTTGAAATTGCTCCACCTTGTTTCTAAGGTTGGCTTGGCCGTGGCAAAACGCCATATGTGACCCCACAAGCTCTTGCATCAAGATATATTGACAGTGGGTGCCAAAATTGCCTTAAAACAGCCATATTTGCCCTTTTTGACGTCTAATTCTAGTATAAGCAGATTTAGGGGAAGTGTCATGAGATTTGAAACTGCTCAACCTTGTTCCCAAGGTTAGTTGGGCCTTGGCAAACCACCATTTGCGACCCTAAATGCTCTTGGCTCAGCATGAATGAACGGTGGGTGCCAAAATTGCCTCAAAGCAGCCATATTCGCCCTATCTAACGTGTGATTCTCGTATAAGTAGATTTAGGGGAGGTATAATGAGCTTTCAAATTGCTCAACCTTGTTCCTAAGCTTAGTTCGGCCTTGGCAAACCACCATATGTGACCCTAAATGCTCTTGGCTCATGATTAATGAACGGTGGGTGCCAACATTGCCTCCAAACAGCCAAATTTGCCCTTTTTAACGAGTAATTCCGATATTGGTAGATTTAGGGGAGATGCCATGAGATTTCAAGTTGTTCAACACAATTTACGGCATGCGTATGCACCAAATTTTGCCATTTTTCAAGAGAAAATGGCCACAAATTGCCGTTTGTTGGTCAGAAATTAAGTTTTTTGCCTTACACAAGCAGTTGACGACCCCCCCCCCTTTTCTGAGGGTGCTGGATGCGAAAAAGCATGTTGTATGGACACACAGATCGCGCGAACACAATTGATAGCATGCTAACCGGTTAAAAGGGGTTTTTCTTTCATGCTGCAGGTTTTGGGATTTTTGGACGTCATAAAATCATATGTGGTGTGTTCCTGAAATTTATATAGGGTTTCAGTGAGCAGTGGCAGTGGTAGTCTAGGTTTTAGCCACGTAGCAAAGAGACGTTTTCATGCCTCATAGCCTTTGGCCACCCCTCCTCTGTAGTAGGCAGGCAGGTAGGAAAAACATTCCGTGGCGTTATCGCTGGGTATTGCCCGGACAAACTTTGGTGCCAGCACAGAAATTGGGCACCTAGGGGCGGAGCGACCCGGGGCGTACCCCGTGGCACCAGTAAGACATCCGCTGGGTTCAGCAAGGGTGCAGACTTGGGTATAATTAGGACACCATTTCTGCAGCTTGCTCATAGGTCCTTGGGATCAACACACTCACACACACGTAGGCAGGGTTAGGAAGGGTTCAGTCCCTAGGATTCTTCGGAGAGGCAAGCGTCTCAGCGACAACCCCTTGCATGACGTAGTTTTTGAACGAGCATGTCGGCTAGTCACTGCAGAGGTGGCGAGATCCAAAGCTTTTGCGTTGCATCCGAACCCTCCTTGTTCGGCGTGTTCGTCTCGGGTGCGCTCATTGCTCGTTTCTCCTTGCGCCACGGCCACACTTGTGTCACTTGGGGTGGCGGGCTTGTCGTCCACATCCTCCGATGGCCTTGCCTCTCCTCCTTGCTCTCCCTCTTCCATGGGTTCATCCACTTCCTTGTTGCCTTCCTCTTTGTCGGTACACACTATTCTCTCATCAGCCTTGGGTGGAGGCTCCCCTTCGTCCATTTTTCCCGCGTCACCGTCAGCGTCACTGTTGGGCTTCATCACGCCTTCGCCATGTGAAGGGTCGCCGGCCCCACTCGACTCGGCAATACCATCCGCATCGGGTTCGTCACCACCACCCTTGGCCTCGGCATCCGGCATCTTTTCTTTTTCTTTGTCCTCCGTGGCTTCCGTCACTTTGTCGTTCGCCTTGTCCTCCTTGCCAACGCCCTTGTCCTCTGGCCCCTCGTTCATCTTTTTGACTGCTTGCACCGCGTCGTCTTCGTTTGTAAATGAGGTCCTTCCCGGGACGGGGCACTAGGACCACATGAGGTCTGCCGCCATCATCTTCCCATTGCGGCTCTGCTAGGTTGTTCTAGGACAAGTAGTCTACCAGAACAGAATTCAGGCATCCCTCAGGAAGAGCAAAGGCAGAGAAGGGTTCCCAGGTAGCTTCTTCAACTCCAAACCCCTCCCAGAGGGTGAGGAAACGCACCCTTGGCGGTAGTGGTAGCGAATGACCGACTTCAGCAGGTAGAAGCCTTCCTTAGCCATCTCCTCGGCATTCGTGTTGGGGAGTTCTCCTTCTACTTCCATTGGGCCCGCAGCACCCTGTAGGTCCACAGCGGTGATCTCCTCGTCGTTTAGTTTTCATTCATCCCCACAGAGGTCCTCTGGGTCGTAGTAGCACTTGAGCTGTTGAGCATCGCACACCAGGGTCCCCCGTAGTCGGGAAGAACACCGCACGGTGATACGGTGACCATCCACAGTTAGGATTTTGTAGAGTCCAAAGTAGGGGTCATCGCTGGTTGAGTGTGGCCAGGCAGGTAGCTGATTCTGGTGCACCAGCACCCAGTCTCCCTGTTGGTAGGAGTCTGGCACCCTGTGCTTGTTCTTCTTGTTCCACTGGTGCTCCCCCACTCTCTGGAGCATAGCCATGGCCTTGTCCACCTTGTCTTTTTGCTCCTTCACCCACTTACCCACAGCGGAGTAGGAATCCTCAGAATAGGGAGCGTGTAAGAACCATGCCGGGCATCCCATGAACAGTTCATGGGGCGTACAACCGGTTGCCGAACTCTCTTGGGAGTTCAACATCAAGGGTATGACGGGGAGTAGTCTCACCCAGTCTTTGCTGCGCTCAGTCTTGCACCATATCCTCACGTTCTGCTTGAGAACACGAATCTGTCGCTCACATAGGGGGTTACTCGTATGAGTATACGGAATCCCTGTTGACATCTGGACATTGAGAGACCTCAAGACTCTCTTGTACCAGCCAGTGTCGGAGCGTACTCGGACGTCCTCGTCGGAGTTGATCTCTTCCGGTGCCCCATAGACACAGAACCACTCCTCCAGGGGTATCTTGATGGTCTCCTCGCCGGTGATGTGTTTAGTACATGTTACACTAGGGCAAAGTCATAGTCCCTGAACTTAGGCATCTCTGTGTAGTCCACGCACTGTTGGCACAGTGGAGGATAGGGGGAGTCAAATAGAGACCTCTATCCCTGATATCCCCAGGTTTACAGGACCAACACGGGCACTTGTCCACGATAGGCTGGAGGGGTTTCCGCAGCTGGTCCTCTGTCCACGTAGAGTGGAACCACTGCTTGAAAAGCCTCAGGGTACAGTTCGCCCCCACATGACCACTGGACTCATGGGTCCACTTGAGTAGCACCCGGACTCTGTCGCTAGGCATGACTATCCGGTCCTGGTGCCGAGGTAGGTTTGTCCCGTTTCCACTGTTCCTGGTTGATCAGGACGGGTTGCAGATGCTTCTCCAGGCGTTTGTAGATATCCCCAAACTCCTTCAGGTACTCCACTTGTCGGAGTCCATCTAGAGGTCGGATCATGGTCATGTTCGAGTCCAGGTGTACATCCATACGGCTGAACGCCTCCTTGGCTAGCTCCTCAGACCTGGCACCAACCATGTCGTCGAAGTTGTTGCGGCTGATGTAGTCCGCACACTCGTTCTTGACGCCCTGGAGATGATGTACTGAGAGCCGTAGCTGGCTCAGGTAGGTCCACAAGCGTCGGAGCTTAGCCTTCTCAGGTGGGGGTCCCTTCTGGTCTTGGTCTTGGTCGCAGAGCCAAACCACTGGGTTACTCCCTAGCAGTCGGGACTGAGAGGATAGCACGAGCATACCCGCGAGCAGTTCGTGCTCATAGGTAGAGTAGTTGACCCGGGCCTGGTTCTATTTCCAATGACCCAGGGGAACCAGGAGCCATTTGTCGTCTGGGTAGCTGTGCTTGATGGTACCGTCTCGGTTGAGTCCATCAGTACCCCATTGGGAAATGGCCCAGTCGAAATCCTCCTTCTCTAGTACTTGCCACTGGAACAACATTCTACCTCCGTCCACATTGCTGGTGCCAGTCACCAGGATAATCTCCCGATGTGCTCTAGGCACCCCCAGGTACTTAGCGTTGGCCACTTTGTCCTTGAGCTCGTCAAACGCTTGTTGTGCTTGCGGGCCCCAGCGCCAGGTATTAGTCTTCTTGATGAGGTCCGTCAGGATGGCGCTGGTGTAGGTGACATTCTTGATGTGGCGGCGGTAGAAGTTGCAAGCCCCAAATGAAACTACTTACATCATGGAGTCGTTTCTTGGGGTCTTCATGTCGTACCTTAGCATCCATCAGGGGTTGCGCCTTAGAGGCCGTTGGGGTCCACCACCCGTAGCCAATGTCGAAACCCGAGGTCTTGCATAGTCTCCTGCATGAATTCACACTTCTCCAGCTTGAGTCTGGTGTGGTTCTCCTGGCAGACCGCAAAGAATTCGCCCAAGAGGATTAGATGGTCCTCTTGGGTATTCGTGCCCAGGCATACATCATTAATGTGTGCTTCTTTCTGGCGGCCTGGGGATATGAGTTCTTGCATCACAGGTCTTCGACATAGGATGGATAGGATCTTGTCCATCAGCTCTTGGAAAAGAGCGGGTGCGTTGGCCACGCCAAAGGGCGTGACCTTCCACTTGAACGCCCTCCCCTGAGGGTGATGTAGGCAAGGAATCCCTGGGTGTTGGGCGTCAGGTCCACTTGCCAGAATCCACTTCGCTTGTCCATCTTCGTCTTGTAGCGGCAGGAGGCTATCTTCTCAAGGGTTGACTCCATATTATGAAATGGACCCTGAGTGGTCCAATGTCTTCTTGTTCAGCTCTCCCGAGTTCACTACCAGCCGTTTGGCTGTTGATTCAGGCTTAGTCAACAGGAAACAGGGGCTTCAGTGTTGGGGGTAGTCTTCATTCTTGTACTCCAGGACCAGGCCAGCGTTGATACACTCTTGTATCTGTCGCTCTATCTCATCGGCCTGCTTATTAGGAACCGGGTAGGGTCTCCTTCTTATCTTTTGACCCACGAACTCGGGCTTGAGCTTGAGGTCCATTTGTACCAGCTTGTCACAGGAAGCACGAAGGGGTAGTTCTCCGAATACCTCCAGGTAGGCCCTGATCAGCTTCTGTACTCTAGGATCCAAGAGTTTGATCTTGTCCTCCATGTCCTCGTCAGAGTGTAGATTGCTTGCCCCTTGGTGTATAGAAGCAGGGATTCGATCCTCAACCGGCTCAGTGTCCTTGGTCGTATCCTCCAGTTCTTGGTAGGCGTAGTGAAGGTCTCGTGCCACAGTCTCAGGTGGACAGGGACAACATAGGCACACTCGAGGGGGTTCACATACGCATTCCTCAGAGAGTTCATCCTCCTCTGGGGTCCTCACATGGGCACATCATCCGCTCTTCATGAGCTTCAGGTCCATCTCTCGTTGCCAGGTGGTAATCTTCTGCTCTAAGTCCTCCTTCGGTTGGGACATATCTCTAATGGACCCTTGCTTCAACGGCCATGAGCGGCGTTTAGGCCTAGCGTAGCATGGCTTTTTCGCCACCAATCTCCTCTTGGAGTCCACGTACTCTCTTAGCCTGGATCCGGGGTCCAACTGCTCGTCCAGGGGCTCCTCTCCCCTCATGGAGAGTAGGGACTTCAGTGGGGCAGCGTACTGGGCGTTCTCCACTTCCTCCATGCACGTCTGCACGAAGAAGGCGTCATGCTCAGTCTCGTCATCAGAGTGTATAGAGCTAGGTAGCTTGGATAGCCCACACTCTGAGACTACATCAGGATTAGATACACGGCAGGGGGAGCTGGGGGCAACAGTGTCAGACACGACGTACTCTTCTCCCCCACGGTGTCTCAAGGTGGTAGTCGATTTTCCAGGACGTCCAGGGTGAAACCGCTGCTCTCACGTTCAATTTTTCTGGATCATACCAGAGTCCAGAACCTCCCAGGGCACTGGGGATAGACTCCCGTCCGCCAAGCTTAGCATACTTCCCCATCCAGGCTTCCCGATGGGCGTCTTACGGCCCAGAGGCACGTAGATGGCGTCATCCGGCAGCTGGAAGGAGGTGAGTGTCAGCTTGTGCAAAAGAGTGCGCCAGTACGCATTTCCCCCATGGGCTCCCCAATCGGGATAGCACAGGACCATACGGGAGCATTCCAGGGCCACCTTGGTCGGGACCCTCCCTAGTTCACTGAATCGTGGGTTCCCGTAGGGCATCCCGAAAGAGGGCCAGTAAAATTTATAGCAGCAATGTTTCCCTTTGCTGCAGTAGAGGTCCAGGACATGTTGCTTGTCGCTGGCGAATAGCTCCACGTTCAGGTCTTCCCCGAAGTATTCCAACTCCTTCAGGCTTTGGTCTAGGACATCCCCCAGGAGCTGATAGTCCTCTGTTTTTGAGGTGACGATCATGTTTGAGGACTCCCTCTGGCATACTCTCAAGTAGCTAGACGTATGCTCAGACTGCTCCAGAGGTACAGATTCCCAGCCGTCACCATGGTCCACTTGGAGGACGTAGGGTGCTTGCAGGGTGAGGGATAGAATCCGGGAGTGCTCGACGAAGAAGTCCGTACCCAGTACAAAGTCGAAGGCTTCGGTGTCCATGACGTATACCCATGGGCAATGCTTGTAGAACCCATAGGCACTTCGACCCCACAGTCCCCACAACTGTGCACCACATGCCCATCTCCCATGCGGATGTCTGCGGTAGGCAAGATGTTCTTCAGGTCCGCACAAGGTAAACTTTTCTTGGCCACAATAGATATAGGGGCACCAGTATCCAGTACCCCCAGGTATTCACGTCCCCCCAGACGGATACGTACCCAAAACACCAGGTCTGTACGCCCCCCGGAGCCTCCCTACCAGAACTGTGTGGTCAGGTCACTTCGAAGCCCTTCTTCTGGAGTTTCCGCGCCATGCGCATGAAACGGGAGCGCTTGCGGGCATTGGACTGGTCCCGATCTTTGTTAGCACGCTTGGTCCCTTGTTCTTGTTGGCCTTGCGTCTGGGAACGGGTCGTAGGTCCCGTGTTGGGTTGCCCACAGGATGGCTCAGGGTTCCTCCCTGGCGTAGGATTTGGGTTCCCTCTGGACGGGTTCGCGTTCTTGTTCTTGTCAGGCTTGCGGTTGCCGCCTCGTCGTCCACCTTTGCCTTTGCCACCTTGTCCTTTGCCATTTCCCTTGGACCTGCCCTGGCCATCGTCCTTGCTGGCGTTGCCCTTGGCACTGGCGTTCTTGGTTCTAAGCTTCGCCGATAGGCATTGCTTATGGTAGCACTCATCCTCGTAGTGCTTCCTCTTCCCGCAGAACGCACAGGTGATGGTAAGTCTGTAGTGGTCGGGCAGCTTTGCTTTGCCGCAGGTGTTGGTCTCCTGCTTCTTCCCCTGGACCACGAAGCGATTATGCTGATCGCAGTCAGGGGCGTGAAGCAGCGACCTCTGCTCGTCTCTGGCATCACACCAGAAGATATGTGGAACATTGCTCATGATACAAGCATTTTTGGAGGTCGTCCCCTGTCCGGGTCGGTGTCCTTGATACCCACGGCCTTGGCTCCCAGGGCCTCCTCCTGCAGGACAGTAGGCGTTCACGTGCTGGTCGCTTTATTTCTCCAGCGCCAGCTCCAAAAGTAGCACAGACAAATCCTCGTAGTTGAGGGCTCTTGCCTTGCGCTCTGCAGTTGACCAGCACTCGTCCCACAGCTCCAGAGGGAGCTTGGCCACCAACCAGAAGAGCAGCTGGTCGCTGCGGTAGGAAACAGGTGTCAGTAGCCCCACCCAGTGGACCAGGTCGGCCAGTAGCTTGGAGATCCTGGCTGGTTTGGGGTTGTTGGGCGGCACGGCCAGGTCCTGGATCTCGGCCCAAATGGAGAGGTCGGTTTCGTAGGTTGGGTACTGCCTCTCCAAGGCAACCACCACGTCGGCGAAGGTGGCGGACTTTGTCAGGATCCGCTTGACCTGCTTCTCCAGGTACTTAGTCTTGCAGCACTGCCACCATCATTGTTAAGCTGACCCTGCTTCACAAAACTGCCTCCATTGATCGCGCTGCCGCTTTTGCAGCTTCTGCTGCTTCTGTCTGCCGCTTCCGCTGCTTCTGCAGATTTTATGTCAGCTTTTTCCCAAATTTTTCTGTGATGCTAATAGTGTTACATCACTAATCACTAAAGCCGTCCAAAGGGATATAATAAGGCGCCGCAGCTGCCGTCTGAAAACTGGGGTACTAGTGCTACCCGAAAGGTTTAAACCGCATTGAGAATGGTATGAAAAAAAAATTGAACTTCGTTTCCTTGCTTAGATGTGCCTTGGTGTTGTGCATTCAACCAAGCTACGTGATTGTGCGCAGAAATCACTTATGCTTTGTTTTTGTAAGTGAAATCAGCTTCCGTCTAGAGGTTTGGGTACTAGAGTGCTCCCCGAAAGGTTAGAAACGCATTGAGAATGGTACGGGTAAATAATGATTGCAATTGAACTTCGTTTGCTTGCTTACATGTGCCTTAGTGTCGTGCATTCAACCAAACTACATGATTTTTGTGCAAAAACTGCTGGTGTATGGTTTTTGTAAGTGAAGTCAGCTTACGTTTGAAGGTTTGGGTACTAGAGTGCTCCCCAAAAGGTTACAAACGCACTGAGAATGGTATGGGTAAATAATGATTGCGATTGAACTTTGTTTCCTTGCTTACATGTGCCTTGGTGTCGTGCATTTAACCAAACTACGTGATTTTTGCGCAAAAACTGCTGGTTTCTGGTTTTTGCAAGTGAAATCAGCTTCTGTCTAGAGGTTTGGGTACTAGTGTGCTCCTCGAAAGGTTAAAACCACATTGAGAATGATATGGGTAAATAATGATTGCGATTGAACATCGTTTCCTTGCTTAGATGTGTCTCGGTATCGTGCATTCAACCAAACTACGCAATTTTGGCGCAAAAGTCACTTATGCTTGGTTTTTGTCATGGGAATCAGCTTCCGTCTAGAAGTTTCAGTACTAGAGTCCCCCCCGAAAGGTCAAAAACGCATTGAGGATGGTATGGGTGAATAATGATTGCAATCCAGCTTCTTTTCCTTGCTTATATGTGACTTGGTGTCGTGCATTCAACGGAACTACGTGATTTTTGCGCACAAATTGCTTGTGTTTTTGGTTTTTGTAAGTGAAATCAGCTTCCGTCTGGAGGTTTGGGTACTAGAGTGCTTCCTGAAAGGTCCAAAACCCGTTGAGAATCGTATGGGTAAATAATGATTGCAATTGAACTTCTGTCCCTTGCTTAGATGTGCCTTGCTGTGGTGCATTCAACCAAACGTAGTGATTTTTGCGCAAACGTTTATTGTGTTTGATTTTTGTAAGTGAAATCATCTTCCATCTAGAGGTTTGGGTACTAGGGTGCTCCCCGAAAGGTTACAAACGCATGGAGAATGGTATGGGTAAATAATGATTGCAATTGAACTTCGTTTCCTTGCTTAAATGTGCCTTGGTGTCGTGCATTGAACCAAACCTTGTTATTTTTGCGCAAAAATTGCTTGTGGTTGGTTTTTGTAAGTGAAATCAGCTTCCGTCTAGAGGTTTGGGTTTTAGGGTGCTTTCCGAAAGGTCCAAAACCCATTGAGAATCGTATGGGTAAATAATGATTGCAATTGAACTTCGTTTCCTTGCTTAGATGTGCCTTGCTGTGGTGCATTCAACCAAACGTAGTGATGTTTGCGCAAACATTTGAGGTCTGAGGTTTGAGGTTTGATTTTGCGGGTACTAGACGCCTTTTGGCCCCGGGGGGCCACCTGGTCGGGCCAGGTGATATCCCCCCCACCAGGTCCTAGTGGGGGGCCCTCGGAGACGCACCTCCTGCCTGGTGGCAGAGTCCCCCGGGTTCACAGGGCTCAGAGCCCTGTCCCTCCCCGGCTTCCCCGTTTCGCCACTCGCCGGTCAGTGCATCAATTCGCAGCTGTGGCTGCGGGCGCTTACCCACCGCGTCGCCCCCCTAATGCGTTGTCGCCCGGGGCGCCGGCGCTGCCGGGCCCGTGCTACTGGCTTGTCGCCAGTGGGACTCCCTTGGGCTGGCGCGGAGGCTGCCCAGCCTAGGGGTTGAGGCGTTGCGCAGTGCCTTGGCGGGTGCATTGCCCCTGTCCGTGTGTGCGCGGTGCTCGCGGCTGGCTCGGGGGGCTCGGCCCGGTACCTGGTGTTGTGTCTCTCCCGTTTCCCCCTTCCCGCCCCGCCTGTCCCGCGCTGCGTGTGGCGGGCCGTCCTGTGCAGGTGTCCCTTACCCTCGCTCCCTGGTACGCCATTCCACGCGGTCTGTGCGTTCCGCGAGCTCAGTCCGGTTGCCCTTCGGGTAGTCCCCGCGTGCCCCTTGCGTGTGTGTGCGCTCGCGCTCCCGCGGCGTCCGCTCCCCCCCCCCCTGGGTGGTGTGGTGTGCGCACCTCGCGCGGTCCCGGCACTGGGCGCTGGTAGGGCCCTTCCATGTGGTCAGTGCCCCTCCGCGTGTCGTGCTCCTGTCTCTTGCTCCGTCTGGCGTGCTTGGGGGGGGGCGGTCCGGTCCCGGTTCCCCCCTACCTGGCTTGGGGCTGTGCGCCCCCCGTGGGGCGGGTCCGTGGCGTTCGTGTGCCATGGGGGGGGTTGGGGGGGGGGGGCGGCCTGTGCGCCGCGCCCCCCGTTTGTGCGGCCGGGGGGGCCAGTAGGGCGGGGGGTTGCTCTGCCTCGTTCCGTCCCTCTTCCCTCCCTGGGCGGGCAACAAAGCGGGAGTCACTGGTGTCATTCTGGTCATGGGGGGCGTGGCCCCTAATACGCTCCGGTTCGTGCTCGCCCGCCTTCTCTGGGCGCGGTCCGTGCGGCGTCCTGGCGCGTTGGCGCGGGCTCGCTTGTTCCCCGTGGTTCCTGTGGGAGCCGGCGGCTGGGGCGGTGGGGCGGGCCGTGCTCCGGTTCCTCTCTCGGGCGGGGGGAGGGGGGACCATCCCATCTGCCTCGGGGTGGTGGGGGCGGGCGCCCCCGCGGCTTGGTGGCCGGTGGGGGGGTTGGTGTGGGCGCGGTACTTCGCGCCCTCCCTGCCGACTGCTGCTGCTGCGGCGGCCGCCGGCGAGGCGCCTGTTGCCCGTGCGGGGTCCGTGCCTCGCTTTCCTGGCGTGCAGAGGGCCGCGGCGTGGCCGGCCGAGGCAGTGGCGCGGCTCGCCTCGGGCCGCGGTCGCAACCCCCCGCGCAACCTCTCCCCTGTCCTCTGTGGCTGTGGCAGCCCTCGGCGATGCGCCCGGTTCCTGCGCCGGGGCTACCCCCCGTGTCGGCGGCATGCCGGGGGCCGCGGTCCAGGCCGCGGCGTGGCTTGCTCGGGCTGCGGTCTCCGCCCCCCGCGCGTCTGCCCCCCCCCCCCCGGGGCGGGGCGGCAGGGCTTGCTGTTTGGGTGGCGGGGGCGGTCACCTCGGCCGGCTCAGGCTCCTGGGTCGACGGCCCGGTGTCGGCATAGGCCGCCCGGGGCTGTCCAGCCGGCGGCCCGACCGGCACCGCCGTCTCCGCCAGCATCCGCTCCTCGCGCTCCGCGGGGGTCTCCCCCGCCAATTCCGGGGAGACGGGGGAGCGGGAGCGGGACCGGCGGTGGTGGCGGTCGTCCAGCTGGGGGGAGCCATCAGAGTCCGACATCACTGTTATCCTGGTAGGCATGCGTGGTGGCAGGTGCGCCCTTCCCACTACCTCCCGGTGCATCAGTGTCGTGCCGTGGGCAGTGCTGTGCAGTGCTCTGCGGAGGGGAGGGGGGGAGGGGGTGGGGGGCCACCTGTGGCGTCAGCCCCGTACGGGCGGGGGCCGGTGGCCATCCATCGGCATTGGGAGGGGAGGCGGGTGAGCCACTTGGCCCACGCATCGCGCCACAGCTCCCAGTCTGGGGCGGGGCTCAGGGCCCTGGGCCCCCGGGGGTCGTCGGGTTGTGCTGGGGGGAGCCGCACTAGGTGGACCCCCGTAACGGCGGTGACCTCCTGTGTTCGCAGGAAGGTGTGTACCCCGTCCCGCGCCGCGGACGCCGGGAGGGGGGGCGGGGTACGGGTGCTGCCCCGTAGACCTGGGTGGGGGTGATCCCCAGGACCCGTTCCGGGTCCCCGCGGGCCGCAACGACAAGGAGGAGCAGGGGGGTGCCAGGCCGCTCTTGCCAGAGGACCTACCCCCTGTGGTGGGCACCCCCCGTTCTGGAGAGGGGGGGGGGCAGGTCTGGGTTGGCCCAGCCGCGGGGCGCGTGCGTCGCCATGGGGAGCGCGGCGCACCAAGTCGGCTCCCTGGCGAGCGCCTCGCACACGATGGCAGACGGGGGGGTCGGCCCGGTGCCGTCGTATACCGGGTTGTTCGGCCGGGGGCGGGCGGGCGCCTCGTCCGCGCCTTCCACGAACACTGTGATTTCGCCCACCTCCAGGTCCCCGTCCGGTGGGTGTAGAAGGTGGAGCGCCGCATCCAGCTCGGACACTCCCCCCGGGTATGTGGCCCGCGCCTGGTTCAGGCACGGGGCCGTGTCCCCGGGGTAGCGCGTCCTGAGGGCGTGCATCAGGGCTGGGGCGCTGCTGCGGAGGGACATGGCAGATCCCGCTCCCGTCAGCTGCAGGGTGTCCCCCATGGACAGGGGCCGGCCCGACTGGTTGGACTCGCGCCACTCCATCCAGTGCCCGTAGAGGGCCGCCTCCGTGACGATGAGCCCCAGCTGGATGGCGTTCATGATCCTGTGCATCACCGGGAGTAGCGTAGGGGCCCCTGCTCCGTTCAGGGCGCGGAGGGCCGGGAGGGCGGTCTCGTTGAGGAAAGCCCTTGCACTGCCCGTCGGGTCAAGACGTGCGGCAGCGTGCGCCTCATGTGCTTCCGCAACCGCGTCCGCTACCAGGCCCCGGACGGTCGCCTCCAGCGCTTGGCGGCGGGCCCTGGTGTGTCCCGGCCCATCCCCCCGTCGGCGTGGCATGGTACTGCGGGCTCTGCAAAGGGTGGCGGCGGGTGGGGGTCAGGGCGCGAACACGTGCGACAGGTGCGCAACGGATGTGGGGTCCCGCAGGTGCACGTGGATCCACAGGAGGGCAGCGCCCGCGGGGCCCGCGCGTTCTTGTGAGGGGGCGTGTGCCCCCTCAATGCGCCGGTGCAAGGCATCCTCCTCCGTGCGCCTGCGCGGGCCCGCGGGAGATTCGGGCCAGGGGCACGCGGCCACCTGGGTGCACCGCGCGCACCTGTTGGCGCCTGTCGGCGCTGCGGAGGACACCCTGTCGCATTCCCCGCAGAGTCGGCAGGTGTGTGGGAGGTGGGAGGGCGGCAACCAAGGGTCCGGATGGCGGAGCCAGAGGTCGTCCCACCTCTGTTGACCTCTGTTGGAGGGGGTCCTGGATCTCCAGCAGGCGGGCGCGGCAGCGGCGCCGGTAGTCCCTGCCGAGCGTCTTCCGCTGGACCTCCCGCCACCTGTCGTCGGGGAGAATCCCGTGGTCTTGGAAGGCGGCGATGAGATTGTCCCACGCCGGGCGGGGGTACCACTTAGGGGGGGTTGCCATATACGGGTGGCGCCCGGTGAGGTGGGGCGCCAGCGTATCCCATTGGCACCCGTCTGCGGCGTCCTGGAGGAGGAGGGCCAGTAGGGTGCCGTCGGCGACTGCCTCCCACCTCACTCGCAGCCCGTCGCAGCCGTCCAGCTCCTGGCGCAGCGCGGCTGCAAGGTCGGTGGGGAGCATGAGGAGCAAGGGCCCCTGGGTGTCGCCCAGCCGGGACAGGGCGTCGTCGTATACCGGCCCCCCAGTTTTGAAGTGCGCCACGACGAGCCCGGTTCTCCAGGGGGTGCCATCGGACGGTGGCCGTGTCGTGTCCCCATTTGCGTATCTCTGTAGCCCGGAGTACGTTGGGGGCGTGAAGGACGATGCGGGGGGGGACGGGCCTCCTGACAAGTGAGGACACTTCCCCAGTCCATCGTGTTTGCCCCCCCTGGGGCCGCTTGCAGCCATTCACCCGTTGCCGCGTCCCACGGGTGGTCAGGTCCCGCCCCGCGGATCATGGTGGGTCTCGGCCGGGTGTGCGGCCCCCACCCCTCGAGCGGAATGGCGGCGTATGATTGCGCAGGGGTCTCCGGGGCGCGTGTCACGGCGCACCACCGGCCCCACTTGCGCGCCCACTCCTCACCCACTATGCGTGCCTCCCACGCGGTCATGGAGCCGCGCCCGATGATCCACGGTGGGAAGAGAGCGTCTTGCAGGAGCCTCAAGAAAAACTTCGGCAGGTCCCGGTACGGGTGGGGGCCCTCTTTTGGCGGGCACTCCAGAGTACCGTTCAGACACGGAGGGAGGCTACCAAGTCCTTGTCAGGGCGCGGGGGAGGGGGGGGGGTAGTCGCCCTCTGCCGCGGTGAGCCATCGGTGCACCCGGGCCGCCGCGCTTAGGGGCTCACGGAGGAGGAGTTGCTCCAGCCGTTGGTTGCGAAGCTTCCATGCGAAGTCCCCTAGCCGGAGCATGTGGTGGAGGAAATCTTCCACAGAGGTCCCTCCCGGCGGGTCGTAGCGGGCTATGGCGCGGAGCTGCGCCTCTGCTTCCTCGGGCACCAGCCCAGAGCAGAAGACTTCCGTCCATGTGGCGCCTGCGGAGCGCCACGAGGCCACCCACAGGGCTTTGTCCCTGGTTGGGAGGTAGCGGGCCGCCTCGTGCACCGCCTGGCGGTAGTGGGGCCAGAGGAGCCGTGAGTGGGCGCACTCCACGTGCATGTGCACCGGGGTCTCCTCCGGGCCGCCGCATAGGAGGCACGGTTATGGGAGGACTGCGACGCTGGAGAGCCGCTCCTTACAGACGCGGAGCCTGCGCTGCACCGGCGTGTGGCCGTCTCTGGCCCGCAGCGCTCGGCGGTTGGTGGCTGTCGCGGTGAGGTCCCGGGCGTGGACATAGGCTGTGGTGTGGGCCGTGCCCAGAGGTGTGTGTCCTCGGTGCGTCAGCGCATGGTCCGTCTGCGCTCGCTGCGCGATCTCACCGAGCGTCCGCATCGTGGGGGGCTGTAGATCGAGGTGGCCGCCATGACCAGTGACAATGAGTTGGGCGTGGCTAGGGCCCCAGGGCGTGTTCTGCAGGACGGTTTCCTGGGACGCCGCCCAGTCCGCCTTCTGCAGTAGGGCGTCACTGTGGTGCTAGGTGGCTCGGACATACCAGAACGGGTGCCTGGCGTGTTGCCCTCGCGCGCACGGGCCCGTCCCAGAGCCACTGTAGGGGCATCTGGTTGACCACCTTCGCTGCGCCCGCGATGACCCCCGTAGTCCGCTTGCGATCCGCGTGTCGCAGGAGGTGGAGGATGACTTCAGCGTTCACCGTATGGACCCACGGTCGTTGAATGCCTTATTGCAGGGGGGGGGAGGCGGCCACCCCCTCCCCGTCGGGCACCGTGCCCGAGATGGCCACCGCCCACGTGCGGGTGAGGTCGGCGGCGAGAGCGATGCTCGTGGCGGTTTTGCAGGGTCCGCCCCACGACACGTCGGAAGAGGTGTGGCTCCAGGCCTCCGGGATCCAGTAGTACCCGCTGGGGCTGAGCCGGCCCGCGTTGAGGTCGGCGGAGTGCCACCGGACGTCGGGGTGGCTGGGGGTCAGTTGGTCCACGCTCAGCGCCCTGGTGTCGCCGGGGCTGATCGCCGGGTGGTCGTGCAGCCGGATTTCTGCTTCGGCGATCGTGCTTGCGCAGGTCCGGAGTGCCGTCACATGTTCCTTGAGCCACGCCGGGCCTCCGCGCTGGTGCACCACCAGGTGTCCCGTGTCCTCTGGCTGGTCCTCCAGCGCGTGCACTGCCATCTGTGGGTCGTGCGACACCTCTGTAGCTACCAGCAGGGCGGTGCCACGGGGGAGTCAACGGGGCCTGGGCTGGCCTGCCCCCACCTGCACTATTACTCACTCTGCCTGGAGCTGCGCTTGCCCCGCCGCTCGGGTGCATTGGTCATCCGTGGTCACCAACCACACCGGCGTCGACGCGTGGGGCCGGGGGCGCAGGGGTTTGGGCCACGCCACATCCGCGTTAGGCTCTCTTTGCTCGCTTTCCGCGAGTACGTCGTGGAGGATGTACATGAGGGCCGCCGGCAGGTGGTACACCACCCCCCGCGTGGGAAGGGATAGGCTGCCCCGGCGGCAGTAGCCCCCGACATGGAGGTGCAGGCCGTCCTGGGTCACCCGTGGGCCACTGTGGGCGTCCTGCTTAGCCCTTGTTGGGTGCACGAGTCTCAGGCGGGGGTCCCGCGTGCCGGTTGTGTGGAAGAGGTGGACCAAGGCGTCGCGCCACCCGGGGTGGTTGGTGGGCTCCTGCTCGCGGCGGCAAAAGTGGAGGTGTTCATCGGCGCATTGGTTGAGGCATTCCCGCACCGCCATCGGCCACGGGTCATCGTTGTCAGGGAAGGGGTGGTGTGGCCCGTGGTGCCCATGCCACGGCGTCGTGTGCGGCACCGTCAGGCGGCATGTGTCGCGTTGTCGCAGCTTGGCGGTGCGCAGCGTGACGATGTTGCCTGGTGGGGACTGTAGTTGGACGTGGGCCGCCCTGGGGCACGCGATGGGGTTGTAGAGCCCCACACCAGGGCAGCCAGGGCCCAGGGTATGCGCTGGACCCAAATGAAGCGGTATGGGGTGCCTCCCCCATACCCGCTGCCCAGCCTGTGGCGCTCTTCGCATCAGGAATTTTCCTGATGATGATATGGCATCCCGATTTCTGTGGGATTTCTGTAAAATACCCCAGAAATCGTCATTTTTCGTCATTTTGGGATGGCGACGACGTTCGTCGCCTGCGCGACGCAGCCCCAGATCGAAGTTTTATTTCACGATTTCTGAAGATTTTAATCAATTGTATTATTGATTTTTCGTTTTTAGAAATATAGGAATATAACGTGACCTTTTTCGCGGCGTTCCGCGAAGGTCAATTTTTGTGAAGTCAGTCACGTTCACGATTTTTTTAAAAAATCCTGAGGCGATCCCAGGAATCAGCCAGACGCCCATGGTGTGGTCGAACAGTGGCCCTCTTCATATATAGTTTGAACTGGGACAGAAACGCGTCGTGTCGGCTACGTGACGCGTTGGGGGGAGACAGGCGAAATGAGTGTTTTTGGCTCAAAAATCACTATATTTCACTGTTTTTCGCCCAAAAACCACTGTTTGGCCCAGTTTGGGCAGGATCTCAGTGGAGATCCTGATGGCGACGACACGTAGCCGTCAGATTTTCAGATGGCGGCGACGCCGCCGCCTTCATTTCGTCCTCTCTTCTAAGCTATTTTATAGTATAGAAGTGTTACATATACATATTACTTGTCTACATGTTTTTTTTGTCCACATATACCTTCATCTCTTGCCCAGGACGCCATATTGTGTCATGGCCGAGGCAAGGATCACAGAATTCTTTGGAGAAACCCAGACTGATGGAAGATCAGTAAGAATTCGAGAGGAAGTCTTGGATTTCATGGGATTGGGGTCGTGCATGCCAAGGGAAGCTTGAAGGTTGCCCTCCCCCCAACCTCTTCAAAAGAATTCTGCCGACGCCAAGGCCACCAAGGCGGTGTGACGGCCTGCGAACGACGACGACGCCCAGACTGCAGGAGAATTGTCGACGACGACGCCCAGACGTCGACATCTGCAGGAGCAAAGGTCCAGGGCATCAACGTGATGAATGGTGCATCTGCGAGGAACTCCTTGACTCCTACGATGGGTAGAAGACCCTATGGAGCCCCCAAGTCCATCATGTGGCTGGGCGACGACAACAGCGACGACGACGCCATCCGCGAACCGCCACAAGCAGGCGCGTTAATTCGTCGCCTTGAGTTGGTTGGCCCTCCGGAGGTCGCCACCCTAAACAGGCGCGGGTCGCCTTGGGTAGGAAATGACCCTAAATCCCCCAAATCAGGCGCGTTAATTCGTCGCCTTGTGTTGGGAAGCGACCCTAAACAGGCACGAGGAATTTGTCGCCTTTGGCAGGAAATGGCCCTAAATTCAGGCGCGAGGAATTCGTTGCTTTGGGTTTGACCCTAAATAATTTTTCTTCCGCATTTGAATTTATTGAATTATTATGTTTCCATGCCCATCGAGAAAAAGGGCCAATATGTGCGCTTCAGCGCCATCAGTCAGGTCGGAAGGACCTGCAGCGCCCCTGGTTTGGTAACCAGAGGCTAAAGGGAGTGCCAGAGACGAGTG